>CM042834.1:87596754-88827379 GCA_023653725.1 Bungarus multicinctus | reverse complement strand
TCAGAGATAGAAAAGTAGAAAATATGAATCAGATTTCACATATTTATGTAATTTATTATTCTGAATTCCAGGCTTAATTATACTAATACAAAGGATTTACAGAAAAATATTCAGAAAAATGAAATAAAACAGTAAAAATTATCAACAGAAATGGTCCTAACTAAAATAGTTTAGTTTAGCTATTTCCTAGAAAAACTGCAGAAAATTATTTTCAATAAATATAAAAATAATGCAAATTTCTGTTTTGTTATGTCTAAAAATATAGAAATACCAGCTTAAAGATAAACCCTTTAACAATTTTGCCAGGATATTACACAAATATTTTGTTTTTCCTCAACTATTTGAAGTATCTTCCAGTACAGAAACCACTGAATACTACTCTTTAAAAAATTAAGTCTAATTTTAAACATTTAAAAAGTACAAAGTTAAAAATAAACAATCTGCCTAAAAGTAAACCAAATAGAAATAACATAATTATTAAAAATTGTATAATTAGGCTATTATCATAAGAAAGTTTTTTCATAGTTTTGTCATTCTAATGGCTCCACACTATGACAAATATTAGAAACCCTTTGAAAAACTTAAATTAACATTATTTTTAATTAATGCAAGTGATAGAAGAAATGGCACAAAATGGGCAACAAAAATGGCACAAAATGGATAACAAAATGCATGCCAGAATGCTGTCATATTTGGACTAACTGCAACTTCCAAAGATTCAAGGTCAGTCTCATGTGAAGCGCATTGCAGCAATCTATATAAGAAATGTTTTAATCACTCCTGGTATCAACACAAACAAGAAATGGTATATATGTTACAATGGCAAAACTAGACAAATGGCATTCTTGACCAGAAAATTGTCCTTTCAGAAGCAATGAGGGATTCAAAAGCAGTCCAATTAGAAAAACTAATCCTTTTAATGGAGTCAGCTCCACAAAAATGAACAAGCCTAATTTTTGCATTGAGGGATTGTTTAATTATTGATTGACCAAAGTAATGTGAAGGCATTTGTAATCAATCTTTCAAAATCTAAATAGCTCATAGAAAATATTCAGTAGTATACTATAAACATAAAGTTATCATAAAACACATGGACAGCAGTAAGCCAATAGTTACAATTTAACCAATATTAAATACTATAGTCTATTGTTCTATGGAAACAATTATTAGATGAATGCCAATAATAAACTGCACAGTGTGGGGGGGGGGACTCAAAGATGATCTTGTAGCTTTAGCGTTTACTATTGTACAGAATTCAAGATCTTTAGTTAATCGTGACATCATGCACAACAAAATCTATTCCCACAATCTCAGAAATCATGTTTTGCAATATCACAATAAAAACAACAGAATTAAAACAATCTATAATCCAAATTACAAAATCAAAGGAAGAAAACAAGAGGTGCAGAGGAAATTACAAATGCTGCCTCTGAAAAAGCTCCATTTTTAATACAGTAGCTTTTTAAAAGGTACCAGAGAGAAGGCCAGTCTGATTTCAATGGGAAGCCCATTCTATTACACTGACACTGCTGTGAGCAGCACTTTCTAGCTTCAGATCTCCTAACATCCCAGAAATGTGAGACAAGGAGCACCTCTTCCATGTTGTAAGAGGCCAGGCTGAATCTGACTGGGCAAGACAGTTTTCAAGGTACCCAGGTGCCAAGCCAGGGAGGATTCTATAATTAACACCAGCACTTTACTCTGCAGTATAGGTGTCCCAAATGAATAAGGCTCTGCAGCAAAAATAAGAATATACTTATAAACTTAAAATTATAATCCATCCAATAATTTTTAGACAGAACTGCCTTCCCCAAGCATTAGATAGATTACTTCTCAATATAAAAATTAACTTAGAACATATTTATATTATGCAACCAGATTGTTTGACAATTCTGTATTTCATTAAAATAGAATTATTACCTTTTTTAGTATAGCTGCATTAACATTTGGAAGAGGAACAGGATCATCATCTCCTTCATCATCCATTCCCAAGTCTAAGAAGAAAAACAATCAACAAAAAATATATTAGCAGCCATTTTACTAATACAACACTTAAACCAATCTAGCAATTTCCAAAAAAACATTGCTATTTTTCTCTGTAGAGATATGAATTCCACTATTAATAAAGTAGAATATTTGTAGTTCAGGATTGAAATAAAGGCTCTTTGGTGCTCTCTGAGCTTGCTTGTTTTCTTGCAAACACTTCAATACCCTAACTAGGTAACATTATTAGGATTAGCACTGATATTATCTAGTTAGGGTAATGAAATGTTTGCAAGAAAACAAGCAAGCTCAAAGAGCACCAAGGAGCCCTCAGTTTCTACTATTGCTCCTTTAACATCATCATGGCCCATTATGTGGGCCATAAAATATAAAATATTAATAGAAGTAAAGAACTTAAGGAAATACGCACAGGATAAGATTGTAAATGGATCTGTTTCTCTTGCTTCTTTATTTGTATTTGTTGGCAATAGCCAACACTCCAGAACATAGGCTCAAGATTCAGAAGGATCTCGATAGACTGTAGTATAATGCTGACTCATATTTAAATAGTTGTCCCCTGGGACTCCTAGATCCCTCTCAGAGTTACTGCTATTGAGCCATGTACCATCTTTTCTGTACCTGTGCATTTTAAGACATGGTTTTTCTTGTCCTAAGTGTAAAACTTTACTTTTTTCATCACTTTTATTTTGTTAGATAGGGCACAGTCTTAACTACTTTAAATACCCACTACTTTTTCCATTTGAGAGGCCTGCTATGGAGCTACAAATCCACAGCATCCCACCAACTACACTCCTTAGCACACAT
Source organism: Bungarus multicinctus (assembly GCA_023653725.1). Taxonomy (NCBI): domain Eukaryota; kingdom Metazoa; phylum Chordata; class Lepidosauria; order Squamata; family Elapidae; genus Bungarus; species Bungarus multicinctus. The sequence goes on along the minus strand of CM042834.1, from coordinate 88,824,571 downwards.
CCACCCACCTGTGAGATTAAAATGAGATTAAAACAAATATTTCTAGGCTTACACTGAATAGAGCTGCAAGTACATTTTAATCCATTTTAATTGATGGATTTATCTGGTTTAAAGCAGCTGTCTAATACCCTGAAATAGCAATGAAGAAACATGACCAGAACAAGTGGCATAAATTCAAGTATAACACAAAAGGAGGACAGATATATCAAGATGTTACAAACATTTTATATAATTGTAAATATATATATATTTTTAAAACTCTCCAATGTTCTGTCATGATCTTTGTACAAGTATTTGATGTAGCTGTCCCCTTTAAGTAACCAAACAGATGTAAAATTTCTAGAATTTTTGAAGAAAATAGCTTTTTAGGAAATGAAGTATAAAATCAAATGATGTTTTGGATTACTTGAACAAGCATATTCTGCATATATACTGTAACAATGTATTTCATGCAAAAATTTACCAATTTAGAGAATGGGATATATTTTAAAATAATCTGTATTACAAATAGAGCTACAAGCTGTTCAACTCTAAACAATGTAGCATCACTTTCTTTTCCTCTACTTAGTAAAAGTGGGCAAGCAAAATAGAAGAAAACACCAATATAATAAAACATACGAAGTTTACATATTCTAAATGTTGTCATCCACTTTATCAAAGCAAATATTAATTAGGAGTGACATAAAGGGACTAAGAATGCATATTTTTATCAAACAAAACATCACTTTCTGAATATATTGTTTTATTTCTTTATTCGATGAATTTTCAGACCAATACTTGTCTCCATTGCTCTGTAATTTTAAATTGGGGTTTTAAGGGTGTGGGGTGGGTTTTTTCTTATTCGGCCAATATTTAATTTAATCTTCTTTTAACTTTTGTATTACTGTTGGGGTTTGGATTGGCTGTACACCGCCCTGAGTCCCTAGGGAGAAGGGCGGTATAGAAATTTTATAAATAAATAAATAAAATAAATAAATACCTTTCACTCCTTAACTATTTTCTGCATTATTCAAAATAAAATTTTCCAGAAATAAATTTTAAAAGTTTTCACATTTTCCCTTCTCTACTTATTATTACTGGGACAAGCAATCACCTGGATAATTACAACTAGTCATCAGGTTATGACCATTTGTTCAATACCATTCAATTATGACAATGTTGTATAGGGAGGGACTTATGATGGATCCATGGAGTTCCAGCCATCATAGGGCTCCCATAGCTACGATTACAATCTTGGTTCTCAACACTTGGCTTACAATTAAATTATAGCATGTTGTTGGTCACATGTTCACGATTTCTGATGCTCCATGCTGGTTTCCTTCAAGCAAAGGCAATGGGGAAAGCCAGCAGGAAATAGGAAATCATGATTATGTGAGGTCCTCAACAATCTCATTTAACAATGGCTACTGGTACTCCTGGAATTGCCATCACTGACAGTCATGTGATGTTGTTTTACGACCACATTGCTTACAACTGCCGTCATAGCTCAAGGAATACCTATACTGGAGAGATAATGAAGTTTAGAAAGTGTTTATAATACAGAATTTGTATACATCACAAATCATCATTTGTGGATAGAGAAAAGGGTTAAAGTAATACATTTCTTTAAAATACTGCTTATTCCTCCAACATTCAAATTAACTGTAAAAGTAGCTTGCAAACAATGCATTAAATTATAAAAATGTCAAATCCGTATTTTAAAAAATCACAACATAGTCAACAGAAAATTCTGCGAAGAAATCTTTAAAGATTTCTAGACTCTTTTTCCAAATTGGTTTAAAAAATAAGTTACCTGGCTAAATTCCCTGATCAATTTTTTAATATGCTGACAAGTAGGATTAAGCTGTCATCCTGCAAGGCTTAACTGCTCCCAAAACTTCACAATCTATCTGTATTACCCTTATGGCGGCATGGTGGCTCAGCAGTTAAGGCTCTGGGCTTGTCTGCTGGAAAAGCTGGCAGCCAGGTTCAAGATCCAAGCGCCATGTGACAGGATAAGCTCCCATTCTCTCCCCAGCTCCTACCAACCTAGCAGTTTGGAAGCATGTAAATGTGAGTAGATAAATAGGTACCACTTCGGTGGGAAGGTAACACTGCTCAGTGATATCATTCTGGACACATGACCATGGAAATATGTTCGGATAGTGCTGGCTCAATGGCCTTGAAACAGAGATGAGCACCGCCCCCTATAGTCAGCAAAAACTAGCAAAATAAAATCCGCTAGGACTCCTGTATCTTTTACTTTTATATTATCTTTATCTTCATTGCTTCACAAGATTTAACTGTAATCCAATCATAAGGCATGGTAAGAATTCACTAACAACTTCAAAATCACCTTACCCATACCTTTGCCAATAAGCTCTTAGTCTCAGGAAATCCATTAGGCTATAAAAACCTACGTCTTCCTTCCTTGAAAAGGAAGACCTCCTAAGACTGATTCAAAAATTAAAATCCAATTTATCAAATTAAAAATGTCTGTATGGAGAGAGAGAAAAACAGAAATATAGAAAGCATTTATCTTTTATGATGCTCATACCTTCCAACATTGTCTTGATTGTTACAGATTGTTTTGCAATTTCAACATCAACTTCAAATATTTCTCCATCAGAGCTCTGTAGTTTAATTGAAGGCATCTGTAAATGAATGAAAAATATTTTACCTATATTTTTATGTATTGCATTTATTATGTGGTTTCACTAGCATCTATAAAAAAAGACAGTAAACCATATTTACAAAGAAATTTAATTTTTTGTTTTATAATGCTCAATTTCATCCATCCCTGCATCATCATAATGTGATCAATAAAGCTGTATCACCTGACTCAGTAATGGTTTGCTTAAAATTAATGGCTAAAAAAAGGGCTGATCAGATTATAATTCACTCTGACTATATTTGCAGTATTGCCTCCTTCAAAGTAATCTTTATTATGGAATATTAGTGCACAAGACTAAAATACAGGTTTTGATTAAGTATTTCAAGAAGCTTAATTTTTTTTACCTTTTAATGTTCCAAAACAACTTTTTACTTTCCAGTCTGAAGTGCTGCACATGACCGATAAAAATGTCTGACTAAAATTACTTAAAATTCTAAAACTGACTTGTATTATGCTATTTAAAGCAGTTAATTGCATATGCTTATACTTTGCTTCAAAAGCAGACATTCATTTTACAGAATGATATAACTATTTGTGCATTTTGTCATGATTCATGGTCAATGACCTAATTCTAATCATGTGGGCTATTTACCAAGCAAGTTTTGAAAATATATTACATTTTCAACAAACTATCTGTACACCACCGTTCTTCACACAACTACTGTTTTGTATTGTAACTACTGTTTTGTACTATAACTACTGTCTTGTATTATAAGAGATCAGGCATCATGAAAGAAACTACATAACCAGTATTAAGTGGTTCCTTTTTAAGAGGAACCCAAGAAGGACGCAGTAGCTCAGTGGCTAAGACGCTGAGCTTGTCGATTAGAAAGGTCGGCAGTTCAGCGGTTTGACTCCCGTTACTAGTCCCAGCTTCTGCCAACCTAGCAGTTGAAAAGCAGGTAAAAATGCAAGTAGAAAAATAGGAACCACTTTGGTGCACCTTTGGCATTTAGTCATGCTGGCCACATGACCATGGAGACGTCTTCAGACAGCACTGGCTTTGGCTTTGTAACGGAAATGAGTACCGCCCCCAGAGCCAGAAACGACTAGCATGTTACGTGCTAGGAGAACCTTTACCTTAAGAGGAACCCAAATTATTTTTCAAGGTATAGAACCAGAAATCACTAAATATAGGAAAATTTTCAGAATTGTTCAAGTAGTATCCCAATCATACATAATCCACTTTGGATAAGGTTAAGCAAAATTCTTGATTTCAACTACTGTGACCCCTTAAAACAAAATGGATAATAAATTTCATAATATACACAAGTGATTGTTACTTTGGAGACCTCAGGGCACAACAATTAACAGTTTCCATGGTATTTTTCATAAAGTTCCCATTAAAAGACATAAGCATTTTTAATAAACTAAATATAAATGCAATATTAAAAATCAAACCTAAGAGTTATAAAAAGTATGCAGTGATGAGATCAGAATGAATCTGATTACTCAGACACAGATCCATTAAATTGAATGGATACTTTAATCATCATTTAAAATCCCATGATTTAGGACATAATTAAATCCTGAGGCTAGGCTTGGATCCAATCCATTGTTTTTTTTTTAAAAAAAAAAGCTTAAAACTCACGAGATTGTTTAAAAGACAGGTTTTTATAAGCAGCTTCCGATTAAACGGCAATCGTGACTAAGCATTTAGGGTACATAAAACCTCTGCATAAAACAAGTGAAGGTAAAGTGCCCGGCTGGCTACGTCAGCCCTATACCCTTCTCATTTCACTCACTATATTGTATTTCTTGCTTCGCTCCAGCAAAACACACACTCTATCTCCCCCCACCCGAAGTGTGCACCGTTTGCAAATTAAACGCGCCCTGCAAAAACTCACACCGTCAAGAAATGAGGCACGTATCGTCAACTCCCTTTTTTTAAATAAATAAATAAAAATACGTTATTTCCTTAATAGAAGAAGAGGGGAAACGGGATGGGAAAATGCTCCTCTGGCTCGGGAGACGAAAGGAGTGCAGATTCCTAGAGCCGGTCACCTTCCTTCCCTTCCAGGACGAGCCGGGCTAGTGGAAGAGATGGCGGAGGCTGCCCTTCGGCTGTGCGCGTCTCCGCACCCCTTTTCCCGGGGGGGGGGAGGCGGGAGCCGCTCCCTTAGCAACCACCTGCGATAGGTTCTCAAGCCGTCCTCCTCCTCCGCGGCCCTTACAAGCCTCCTGCCAACTTTGTTCTCGCCCCTCACCATCCGCTGAGGAGGCCCGAACCTCAACCAGGCCTCAGCCTCACTCACCGTGAGGCAGCACAACAACAGCGCAGGTGGCGGCAATGGCAACAGTAGCAGTGGTGGCGCCTTTTGGCCTCTCCCCACAAAACACACCACCCAACTCAAATTAAGGGAGCACTGGAGCGCCTGGTGGCCGCTGCATTTTATAGAGTTGGGGGCGGAGCGGACCCGAGGGCCCTGGCGTTTGTCCCCGCCCCTTCCACTCACGTGGCTGGGTATGTCGTCTTGAGCGCCTGAGCCGGGCGACTCAGCGAGCATCGACTCCCCGCCTTCATCGTGGAGGGACTGCGGAGGGACCGAGAGGGAAATAACCTAGTTCGTATAAAAAAGGAGGGATCCTTAAACGTATTTAGATATTAAGTACCTTGAGGTCCTTCAGGCAAAATCGAAGGTTACCCTCTACGAGCTCGCTCGTGGCCGAGGCTACCTCATAATGGTGGCGACGATGTTACGTCATAATAGGAAGGACAGTTTCTCATTTATTCTGAGCGATATAATTATGTTCCCTTTTCCTTTCCCTGTTGCAGTTGGACGGCTGCGTAATTCATGTCTCATAATCCTGGATGCTGCCTGTACGTGTGTGTGTGAATCCACTCCTTCTGGTTATTACTCCGTGGGGTTATTTGGCCCACTCCCACAAAAAATGTTGAGTAATTGATGAAAGACAGAGAAATTGAAACAGGAGGAATATCAAGTAGTTCAGTGCCGCCTAAGAAATTAAATTTACTATGTTAGAGTTATAGGTGTGTATCCACAAATGCACCAGACGTTTCAACATATCCTTGGAATTAAGTATTAAGGGAATCGGTCTAAGTATGTTTTTCACATATAATCATTGGTAAGAAACTATTCCATCATCCTAACATTAGACTGTTTCATGTCAGGTAAAGTGTTAATTGCCATGCTAGGAGAATTATTCAAGTTGTTTCTTTAGCAAGAATATAGCATTGATTTATTGGTTAGTCGCCCGCCCTCCCCAAATAGTTCTATTTTAATTGCATAGATGTTCCAACTTTTGAAAGAGGAAGCCTTGGAAAGGGGCTAATGGGCAGCGCTACATTTACTCTTCGGGCACAACAAAATTTCAAATTGTACATTATATTTTCTCTCCCCCCCTCCTTCCACCTCCCAATAAATATTTTGAGAAGAGCATCCTCTGAAAAACTATTTCCAGATCAAGGACACTAAACCAGTGTTTGGAATTAGAGATCTCTGCCACTTAAACCAAAGTTTACATAAACTCAGGCAAAAACTACTCCCAAAGCAGTCCTAAACTACCTCAAATGAATGCCATATGATGTTCGATATCACAGCAATATCACAATTTATATCCTTATTTGTTATTCCCTCCCACATTTATGGCTTAATCATGAGACAGCAAAGCCTTTTTTGTTCCAAGCTGGAAAGTCTCACCTCTTGCTTGATAAATCTAGTGCATATTAGTGTCATCAAGCACCATCTTCTAATATTTGTAGAACTGGAGCGTTCAATCTTTTGAGCATTAAAATTTCTCTTAGGCCTACAGAGCGAACTGTAGCAAAAAGATAAGTCCAGGTAGATCTAGACTAGAGGCATTATAAACCCAATACAAAAGATCACTGTCAGCCAGTGAAATACTTAGCCCAGATATTGATGAAAACATCAAATTCCACCATCACCATCTAGTATAGCATAGGTAGCTCTTGTTTAGCAACTCTTTGCATTTATGATGATAAAAAACTTTGCAATCAATCCTTGCATTTATGACCACCTCAGGCCTGTAAAGCAGAGAAGCTGAAGTGAGACCATAAGCAGTCCTAATTTCACTTAGCAACTGAGTTATTGGTCACTAAACAATGATTACTTGGAAGTAAAATTGCCTTTGAACCAAGCATGAGCTCAACAATTTATATTGATACCTCCATGCATTCTTATTAGTATGGGTTAGTTCTGGCTCACTGCCTTCTTTCAGGATGTTTTCCAAGCTCCTGGACAAACCAACTTCACAGATGTTTCCTAATTAGCTTTCTAGATAAGCCAAAGTTGGCTAGGTACTACCCCACCCCTCACCCCTCCCCAAAAAGGATTTAACTATGACTTCCTTTCTGACCATGCTATGTGATTTTCAAACATGATTCTTTTAAACAAGTATTTAAAACATGTTAAGAGTTAACAGAGCTATCATATTAACTTTCATAGATCAAAATCAACTTAAATCAGGTTTATTAAATCATTAGTGTCCATGATTTGTGATGTAAATGACTAGGTATGCTGTATGTTTTCAATTAGTATGTTTTGTTAACATAAAATTATAAAAAATAGCCCACTTTATGATGTTCAAATTATTCTAAACATTTACTACCTGCAATTTTTTTGCATAATATATAAGGCTCATAAGACCAGTCAACAGGCCTTTTCTTTTTCAACAAAACAATTTCAGCTTTCTCTTTCGTTTCCAGAAACCATATTTAACAAAGGACAGTAACTTGCTTAGAAAATGTCTTAAAAGTAGCCAATTAGACAATGGAATTCAAGGATGGCTTCCACTTTGAAAAACTTCTCCAATCATCATGACATAGGAATTCCAATCATGGAAGTTACACTTAAAAGTAGGTAACATATTGTACATGGAAACATTTTCTAATAATTCTGTGCTTAAATATGGGATCATGTGGAGAAGCTGCAAAATGAAGCTGCAGTGTAACATTAATTATTCAGCTAATTATTATTCAGTTAAAACAGTGCAAGAAAAATGTTTTGTTTAAATTGATATTCTTACTGGCTAAGACTAATACTAAGTCATAGAAAAAGTTGGCTGCTTTTAGTTTATTGCTTACCTTTTTTTAAATCAGTGGGTATTTTAATTGGCATCTAATTTCTATTTGAAGGTTATGTTTTTTAATATTTGAAGTTAAATTTCTACTAAAATGAATATTCTGGTCAACTGACGCTAGGGGGAAATGAAGAGCAGTAACAGTGCCAATAGTATTTCTTTATACTTGTCCCTTTTTTCGTTTTTTGTTAAGTTTCTTAAAAAAACCTCAATTTTTGAAGTTTTTTCAGGAAAAGGAAATTGAAAATGTGTGTGTATGTATGTATGTATGAATGTATAGAGAGAAACTTATATGTAGTTAAAAATGCCTTGGCTGGGAATTACAGAAGCAATTTTTTCCTGCTTCTGAGCAGCAACCCTTGATGCTAGGCCAACTACTTGAAATTGAAGGTATCAGCCCACTTCATTCCATGAAAGTTTCAAGAATCACAAAGTATGCACAACACTTTAACATGCCCTGTGCACATAAGGACTTTTCTCCCAACTTCATTATTCTGTTACTACTTTATTGAATGGTAAGTAAAAACACTAGTTACAAAGTAAGAGGAAATCACTGTTAATACATGTTTTGATTTTCACATTTGAGACAATCAGTTACAGGTGGCTTGTTGGTATATCCCCATTGTTACACTATTTTCATCATCATTCAACAAATGTGTGATACCAACAATTACAAGAATTTAACTTCCATTGTAATAGGTTCATTTTTCCTAGCTATTTAAATATCCCAAGTTCTGTGATCAGAATATATTCAGCAAGTATTTGGAGTATTTAGTCTATAACTTACTCATTGCTTTCTGGTCAAACCAAAGGAAAGTAAGCTGGGCACGAGAGTAATGTGTATGAGAAACTGCTACTACTAAAAATGGGTGCAGAGTATTGAGATTGATTTATGATCTCATTAGTTCCTTCCCATTTTTCATTCAGTAAGATTTAACTTCACAATGGAGACCTTTTCACTTTAAATATAGAATTAAATGTCAGAATATCCGTTTCAAAGAATAGCTTTCTCCCTAGGTGTTTGAAAAATGCTTACAGGATTATGGCAATAATTATTTGCCTAATATATCACAGATTACAAAATCTGATCCTTAGATTATGATTTTTATGTACTGTAATGTTTCCTGAAAACAGCTTGTTTGTGACTAATCTTGTTTTGGTCTTTCAAAGGTTCAAAGAGACATAAAAGCTACTTTTTATTAAATACAACATATGTGCTTGCAATACATCTTCCAAACTTAGTTCACAAGTTTATTATGAAAAATGCTGCAACACTCTCCTGCAGCAACATCTTACAGAAATAAATTGTTCTTTCAAAGTAATTCACTATGATGAACACATACATGGAACACTTTGTAAAGGAAATGTGTGAGAGAACAATGGGAGTGGGAACAGAGTTCTGATGAAACAATAATACAATTAAATTAAATTGTTTCTCTAAAAAACAAAAGAACACAAATAAGAAAAGTCAGTCTTGGTGCTTATTTAAAATGTTCATTAAGCTTCAATGATAGTTTGCTATTCTTATCTACAATCATGCTGGAAAGCTAAAGCTAAATGGAAAGTTACTTGTAATTCACGAAGTGTTAAATGTCTACGTATTAATATTTGCAGTCTCTCAGAGAAAGCAAAAGTAACTACAAGTAGAACTATGCCAGAAACTGATTTCTTGACCAACAATGTTGCTTCAAGCATGCAATGAACTGGTTCATTCTAAAGTGGTCACAGTTGCTGACAGACAAGAGGCTTTGAATTTCAATATGGCACATCTTTTGGTCCATGTGAAAACAGGTTTCAATGTTAAATGTTTTCTGACACTTTGGAGTTACTGTTGCTCTTCCCATGTTCCTTTAGGTCAACACATGGTTCATGGCAATACTGTACAAGTGGAAAATCTCATTACAGAAAGTAGTCTGGGGTGCGACGAGTAACATGTGGTTCACCTCTGCGTGGTGCTGGATCAAACTGCAAACTGGAAGAAAGAATTCAAATTTGTTGGTCTATTAATGTTTTTAAAATAACCTATTACAAACAATACTGTTTGAAATTTCAAAGAACACTTCAGAGCAATTTCTTCAGAAGGACAGAGAAGCTTTCCTATAATGCTGCTAAGTGTGGCAAAGTAAATGGCAGGAGCCACTTTGGGAGAAAAAAAATTTCCCAAGAAAGCTCTATTCAGGCACTGAATTAATGTCTTGTCATTCACTGAGTTTATTCAAAAAGGAATTCAACCTATTTGTGTGAATCTTAAAAGTAAAAAAGATTCCTTAACATACATAATATTAATATAACAGAAGCGAGTATTTCTTAACATAACTTAGGGCTGAAACTTCAAAGAACTCATCTAGAAAAATAATTTTAAGGATTGCTGTTAGGTTTTATAGTAACTCATGAATTAATGAATACAACCTAAAATAGCCAAACATAAATGTTTTAAAATTTTAAAGTTATACAAATTTAAAATAAATTGGATATTCCACAAATAATCTCTTCTGAAATACCTGATAAGGCCAGATCAAGCAACAGTGCATATTTATTTCAAGCACACATGACCTTTTGTGTGTGTGAAAGTTTTAACTAGGAGATATAAAATTGAACATTCTCATATGAATATTTTTTAAAATACTTACAATGAGTATTTTAAAGTATCATCGAGCTCCATAATTGCAGCTTGGTTACCACAACGGTAACAATAATTTGGAGCACTAAAAATTGTTACTACATTCCGATCATGACACCAGTTGTATCCCTGAAAAAAAAAAGAAAATATGTCATTTTAATAAGAGCTTCTGCAGATAAAATAATATTAGGCATATAAACTGTAGTTAAAATATATTACTGTATTGAAATATATCAAGGTATGATCTGGGTTTATTTTAAATATCTTAAAACGGTTAAGAGCTTGTCAAAACAAGCTTACCTCCATTACCAGCTGATGAGCTCTTGAAACCAACGTAAGACCATTAGCATGGTTGAAAGTTTCTGAAATATCTTGTCCAAAAGTATATCCAGCTCCTCGAGGAGAAATACCCCAACCACCCCGATCATCAGGATCTGACCACAGCAAATCACACATTGGACCCTAAGAAATATTTCAGCATAATGATTTAGCCTTTAAAAATGGAAGATGCCTAATACAACATAGAAACTTCAAAGAGAAACTTTCAAAATGACAATTGGAATGGCTAAATATGTTGGGAACAGTATACTTATCCAGTGCTAATGGTAACAATTAGCAGTGATACTAGAAATTCAGAATTTATGTACTGCTAACTTTCCTACACCTTAAGAATTCAATTACAGATACTTTTCAGCTACAGCTGAATTCAACTAAAGCTAATTCTTGTGAGCAACAATACTGTAAGACATTGTGGCAATGAACGTACCCAGCATTCCCTGCCCACACTCTAGCCAGAAAGAAAGAAGTTTCTTTCAGAATGGTGAAAATATAATACAGAAGTGAAAATTAGACAGACACTGTAAGTTTGAGTTGTGATTGCCAACACTTAGTAAGTCACTTTATATAATTTACTTCCTCACTCAAGGCAGTAAATCCTGAGTCAGGTTCATTCTTCTGTAATATAATATACAAATCAAGGCTGAAAGATTTTTCAGAAATATGAGAAATTATTCATACTTAAAAACTATGTTATTTCATTCTTACAGACTGTTATCTGTAGCAATGACAATCAGACACCATTTCATTGGAATCTTTGTTACATCAGAAGAACTCGCAAAATCACCTAATATGAGAACTCATTTTCTACATAATTTTCCATTTTGTAGCTGCTTTGAAAAGTTCCTCAATCAACAGTGGAGAACTTGCGGCTTGTAAGAGAAATTGACCGCTAAATAATTTTTCTCTCTATTCTGTTAATACCACTTCTCAATAAAAGGGCACTGGACACAAATCTCTAAATACTGACAATTATAAATTTAGCAAAATTGTCAGGTATGTATGGTAATAGTACCCAGAGAATTTTGCAACACAGGAATTTTTGTATAGTACTTCAGTCTTTCGTCCTAGATTGAAATTCTCTCTCTCTTAGTAGGGTTCTATAAACTCCATAATCAATTAATACATTAAAATTGCATTAAATGAGAAATTTATTGCCAACTCTAGACTCATCAATAATTTGAAGACTCCAGACTTCTAGAGAATAGCAGCAGACTGAAGATGGCTCTGCAAAAAGTGAATTCCATGAAAAAAAAGGGGGAATAAACAGCAAAGGGATGATTAAAATTGTCATTACAAAATTACAAATAGACTTCAGATAAATCTGAAATAAGATTTGGGAATCAATTATAAAGTGCCTTCCTGTGGGAAAATATGTTTTGAATTATTTAAAAAAAACTTTAAAAATGGACACTAGAGGGAACTAAAGATTATTAAGGAGAAGAATACTCAAAGTCAACTCACAATTATAGAATTAAGAAAACTGTCTTAACATTAGATCTATTTAAGGATGTGGGCCAAGAAATTAATTGTAAGATTGTCTGCCTCTTTAGTCAGACTGGGTTTAAAATATACTATGGAAGAATAACAAGTTTTAACTGACCAGAATGAAACTGGTTTAAAGGTAGATTTAAAAATGGCAGGCTCCAAAAATAACATAGAAATAGATGTTATTCAGAAAGAAACCAACTGATGTTCTAATAATTAAAAAGGATATACAAATAAACTAAGAGAGTGAAATGGATAAATTTTCTATACTGGACCTACAAAAGAGGCTTATTAAATGTTTTGAAAAGGAACAAAGAAAAAATAAAAACAAATCAAAATCTAGGACATTTTCTGAATGAATTAAAGATCAAGCTTGTTAAAAGTAAATGGAAAGAATGTACAGTTGCTTTATATGATCAAGGTTAAAACAGATATGTAACTAACCTCAGGTAACCCTTAACAGACTTTTGCTGATACCAAGATTAAACTGATAAGGCTTTATTGTTTACAAATAAAAGATTGAATATGAGAAGAGATCATTTGCTGTATTTTAAGAGAAAGTGGTAAATTACTAAAATTGTTTTTACTTGCGATGAAGGGGGGGAAGTCCCTTCTTTATATATTTCCTTTCTCTACTGTATTCTTTTTTTCTTTTCTATATTCTTTTTGAGTTTTTTTCTTCTGCATCTTATATTTTTTCTTTTTCTTTTCTATTTGTTTTTATTATTTTAATTTTTAATTATTAAAAAAGAAAAAATAATTTAAACAGTACCATTAGACATTAATCACAACTCAGCATTCAAATTGCATTAAGTTACCTCATGTGGAACTTCTTGAAGACGATCAAGTGCTCTAATATGATCCAGTGTATCTATAGATGGAGACAGTCCTCCATGTAGACAGAAAATCTGTGAAAATATTAAAACTAATATTAAAATAATGTTTTTTAATTATCAAAAACTAGTTAGCTGAACATATTTTCAGAAAGTTATAGATGGTTTTAAAAGGAAAACATCTGATTAAAATACATTGGAACATTTACCCTATTTTGTATTTTTGTTGCCATTAACAAAAAAATTCATATTTTCAGTATACCTGTCCATCCACCAAAGCAGTAAGAGGAAGATAGTCAAAAAGATCTGTGAAATATTTCCAGACATTTGCATTTCCGTATTTCCTTAAACACTCATCATAGAAACCATATACTTGAGTGATTTGCCTGCTTTCATGGTTCCCCCGAAGAATTGTGATGCGTTCACGGTAACGGACCTATTAAAAAAGGCAGTTAGTATTATCAGAGCAATTAAGAACTTTTCATTTTATGTTCCCTACCTCAACTTATCCCGATCTCTACTAATATATACTGGTATCTTCCCCTATTGTAATCACTATTTACAGATGTATGGAGAAAACAATGTTCTAAACATCTCTTGAAGCCAAATTTTAAAAATCTGTATTCCTCCTACCTCCTTCTGTTTAGGTTGGTAGTACTAATATATAGGAGGGAGGGGGAGTGTCTAGTAAATTTAAATTCAAGAGTAGAATCTTAACAGTCCTTGATCTATGCTAAATGAGTTAAGTGAATTTTAAGACCTTTCTTGCCAGTTGTTAAGTGAAACATTGTGGTTGTTAAGTTAGTAACACGGTTGTTAAAAGAATCTGGCATCCCTTTTGGCTTTGCTCATTAGGAAGTTGCAAAACAGGATCACATGACCCCAGGACACTGCAACCGTCATAAATATCAGTCAGTTAGCAAGATCTGAATTTTGATCACATGACCATGGGAATACTACAACAGTTGTGTGGAAAGTAGTCATAAGTCTATTTTTTCAATGTTGTTGTAACTTTGAATGAACTGTTGTAAATCAAGGACTACATATCTAAGCATCTTAATTAGTATGTGGGAGTTTCTTTGAATTTCTCCATTGCATAATTTCCTCCTCTACAGTTTTTATTTTGTGCAGAATTTTCAACAGCATTAAATCCTTACAATAATTCAGAATATTAACACAGTATAATAAAGTTCAAAATGTCTGGAAGTAACCCCAACATTTTCTATATGCCTGTTAATTCTAATCCCAACATGTTTTAAATGTATTTTTATTACCTTAAGCGCTACCAGAAGTGTTACTGTTTCAACAGAATAGTATCCCCTATCAACGTAGTCCCCCATAAACAAGTAATTTGTGTCTGGTGATTTGCCTCCAATTCTGAAAAGTTCCATGAGATCGTGAAATTGTCCATGGACATCTCCACAAACTGTTACTGGACATCTTACTTCTTGAACATTGGATTCCTTTGTTAAGATTTCTTTAGCCTGCAAAAAAGCAAAAAGTCAGCATAACCTTAAGTATTTTCTGCTTCTGAACAATATAAACATAATCCTTAAAACTATCAAATATAACGAGAGACAGCAACAATAACAGTATTGTACTGATGGTAGATTTTTCCATGTTTCTTTGGATAGTTGAAATCAAAGTTCAGATGAAATAGATCCATCTAGATTTCTGGTGGAAGCCTTGCTCTAGAAGTGGGTATTATTGCTGAGAACATTGAACTAAAAATAGTACCAGATATTTTCTGAACAAACAGAAACCCAATCTTGCTGGGATTCAATTTTAACGGACTTTTGCCTATCCAAATTCTACAATTTCCAGCAATAGGTCAGAACTTACACTGTATTTGAAACAGACATATATATATCTAAGTTATCTATATATAACATCATCATACTAATGATACCTCACTATGGACCAATTTATGACTTCTAAAATGTCACACCCAAGTTCCTGACTTTCAGACCATTAGCCTGACAGATTAATATTACATTCACATATTTCTAAGGTTGGCAAAATGAAACTAGACAAATCTAATATACTTTTACAGTCTAGAAAAAAAATTAAATCCAATTCTCAAGTGTGAAATAATAATCTGCAAGGTAATTGTCTGCTAAAATGCATTAGAAAACTGTTCAAGATGGAACAGATCCATATACTATACTGCACCCTAAGCAATTACTTGTTTGCAAAAGATTGAAGTAGCAATCGTAGCAACTATTTAGTAAAAAAAAGTTTATAAAAGTATACTAACTTCTTACTACAGTATATTAAAAGTTAGTAGTAAAAATAAGCAAATTTTTAACCCCAAATGGCAAAAAAAAAAGTTTCAATTCTAAATTGAAAGATTCAGTCCCCCTAATGATTGCCAGTTAATTATACTTCTGTAAGAAATAGAGTCCTAGCCATACAGAAAAAAGATATTATAAATGTTAATGTGCACACCAATGGCAAGACTTGTTCAAATCACATGTGTCTGATTAACACTCAATTTCTTTCAGCTGATCTTCCCCCCAATATATGAAAACATTAAGTTAAAACATTTGTTGCTAGACAAAACTACAAATATGGTTGTTTATTAGAAAATGGAAGTCAATGCAATTTCAGAGAAATTAGGGTAAATGTGTGTCCCAGATACATGTTATTTTCTTGACAAAATTAAATGGCACTTTTATTTTTTTGGATAAAATAAAGTCTGGTAAATTTTAGATGAGCATGGTCAAGATTTTTGTGCACACAGTGAGTCAAAAAAGGACACACTTTTCTCATTGTGTTATGGGCATCCATGACAAATCCATACAAGAGGGAGATAACACACTATATACATCTGCACCTCAGAAGGAGAACTATGAAACAGTACTAAATATGGTAATCCTTCAGCATATTTCAACATCCTTTCCCCAAAGCACTGTAGCTTCAGAAAGACCTAATGGCTGCAATGTTACCTGACTTTGGTGGAATATTCAATTTGATAAATTACATAAAGGTATTTCAAATGGTGTCTTCTTTTAGAACAGCAGACATTATAATCTCCAAGGAAAAGGGCTACAGTACAACATATATAAAAGTTCTACTGCCAAAGAGTGAAACATTTCTAAATAAATAATTCAGAAATCTTTTGAAACTTACCAATTAAGAAATCTGATTGTTCCATAGTTCATAGTAAAACTTATATCACTGAAAAGATGTACATATTTGTTCAGTTTGATTCAATTTATTCAGAAAGAAAACCGAAGGAGGAGGAAAAGAGACAAACTAAAAATAACCAGACATTGCCCATTTTACACTACTTTCGTAAGTACTGAAAAGTTCTGGGGCCAATCTTCCCCATCTGCATAACATTTCATGTTTTTGCTACAGAATATTGCTACTCAACATTATCCTATGCGAAAAGACTTTGAGTTCAATGTTGTAACTGAAGTTATTACTTGTGAAACAACAAAACTGAATGCTATTAATAGTGCTGAGAAGAATAACTACTGGGAACCTTCTTTCCTCCTTTAAACACAGCCAATTCTGAAGAATAATATTATCTGGAATAGCTTGTTCTTTAATTGACTCTAAAGGTAGGCAACCCGAAAGTACTGCTTTTGTATTAAGTCTTACATTTAACAGCATCCAGAAAGCTTTAAGAAATAATGAAGTTTGTTTTAGAATAAGAAATATATACCATATGCACCTAAGACTAGTTATAAGTAGTCTATTTTTAAAAATGTGAAATCTGCTATTCTTTCACAGGCATTATGACTTAATTCAGAGTCATTTATCTTTCAAATAACTTTTTGCCAACACATTAAAAAATGAAAGTATTATTAAATACAAAGATTTTTACCAGTACATTCACCAATGTTAGTGGTTAACCAAAAATCATCATTACGGATTAAAGTAAAATAAATTATTTAAAATTGAGGCATGCAAATGAAATTACTAATATAACAATTGAAATCATTTTTTTAAGCTTGAAAAACAAGTTCTTTGGATTTAACCATCCCTATGAATAATAGTTTTGTTTAAAATGTAGAACAAGTGCAAAAGCAGAAATGTTTCAGCTTTCTCTTAAGTGTTGCTTAGCTTTTCTCTATTCTAGCATACAATACATGTCTCTTTTCAAATAAAGTCTTTTTAGGACACAAAAACTGAGGGAACCAGTGGGCACATTTAAAATTCTTCAGAATGCAATGGTATTTTCATAATATCACTATCATGGTAAGGTTAAATAAACGGATTATCTGAATAAAAACTGATACAGCTATTCTCTGGCACTCTTTAGACAAAGCCTAACCCTATGATATCATTAATTATGATTCTGAAATCTATAGAAGCTATTGTAATACAAATAAAATCTGCAGCATTCACACCAATAAATATTTATCTATTTAATTATAATTACTAAGTCACAATTTCTTATCAGCTTTATTTGAAGACACTTTTCATTCACATAACAGAACTATGAGAAGATTAAAAT
The DNA here is from genome assembly GCA_023653725.1 of Bungarus multicinctus. Lineage (NCBI taxonomy): Eukaryota > Metazoa > Chordata > Lepidosauria > Squamata > Elapidae > Bungarus > Bungarus multicinctus. The sequence goes on along the minus strand of CM042834.1, from coordinate 88,807,112 downwards.
GGAATATAGCAGTAATGGCTAAGCTTTTCATCGTCACGTGCCGAAAGTGCGTGTGTGCCTGCACCCATAATGCAGTGAGCACTTGACCCCCCCACCTCCACCCCACAGGTGCTCCACCCCCACACATGCATGGCAGATACCCCACCATCAGCTGGCTGGCAGGAGGTACGTGAGCATGTGCAGTGGCCCTGATCTGGGGCAACAGTTCACATGCCAGCAGAAATGGCTCTGCGTGCCACTTCCGGCACATGTGCCATAGGTTCGCCATCATGGGAATATAGCTTGTAATAAAATAATGAAGATCCAATAAATAAAAAATTCTTAAGAAGCAGCAATGAACACTGCATTGCCAAAATAAAATAGCACTTTGGAAGTTTTCAATTAAGAGACCAATATTAGCATGCATGCAAAGCTGTCCATCCTAGTCTGTATGTTCTCACAAATATCAGTCTGAAATTAAATTACAGCATTGATTTCAGGTGTCTAAAAATCAAATGACTGATTCTTCCTTTAATATTACTAAGTATTACCTTTCAAATAATTTTCTGTAAGTATTCTATTGCCAACGCCAGGTGTCTTATGGCAATACTGGCAGAAATTGATTTTTTTAACAGCTCATCAATTGTCTACTATAGTTTGATTATTGCTCCACCATGATAGAAAGGTAGCAAATTCTATACCTAAATTAAATTACCTCAATATAAATACTACTGGGTTTCTAAAAAATTTAAATGGCATACGTACAAGAAAGCAAGTTCAGAAAAGTCAGACTGAATAAAATTCATATTTGCAGCAGTCTAAAGTAAAGACAATCAATTCCCCAAATGTTTTTAATCTACAGTTAGTCTTCACTTAACAACTGACAATTCCATTACAAAACAAGATAGTCATTAAGCCAATTGTCAAGTGACTGTTTTGCTTAGTGATGGCATTTCTGACAATTCCAGTTGTTATTGAATGAATCCTACATGATCATTAGGCAAGAAGCTATTTGATTCAAGCCACTCTTGAACTGGATTCAAGCCAGACTTGAACAATGTGCCCTATCCAACACAATGAATTTTAATTTGGAGAAAAGCAAAGTTTTACATTTAGACAGGAAAAACCAAAGACGTAAGTACAGATTAGGCGAGACCTGTCACAAAAACAGTAACTGTGAGAGGGACCATGGAGTCCTAGTGGATGATCACTTGAATATGAGCTGGCAGTGTGCAGAAGAAGCCCAAAAAGCTAATACAATCCTGGGTTGTATAAATAAAGGCATAGAATCAAAATCCCATGAAGTATTAGTACCACTTTATAAAATCTTAGTAAGATCATACTTATTTATTTATTTATTAAATAATTTTATATACCGCCCTTCTCCCGAAGGACTCAAGAGCAGTGAACAGCCAACTAAAATATATATAAATTACAGATATAAATTCAATTAAAAAAGAATTAAATTATGGGCTGCCAATTAAAAATTTAAAAACCCCGATTAAAATAAGCTAAAACTTTCATACCCCAACCAATCAAATCTAAAACCCCTTAAAACCCCTTATTTAAAATCCCATTTGAAGTCAGCTCAGGCCGGCCTGCTCAAAGAGCCAGGTTTTCAGGTCACGTCTGAACGCCCTCAGGTCAGTGGTTGTTCATAGCCCCGGGGGCAGCCTATTCCAAAGGGCGGGTGCTCCCACAGAGAAGGCCCTATTCCTCGGGGTCACCAGGCGGCACATAGATGCCGTCAGGACCCGAAGGAGACCCTCTCTGTGGGAGCGCACCGGTCAGTGGGAGACTACTGGCAGAATGCGGTCTTGTAAGTATCCTGGTCCGATGCCATGGAGTGCTTTAAAGGCCAAAACCAATACTTTAAAGCGAACCCGGAAGGCCACCGGCAACCAATGCAGTTCGCGCAGGAGAGGCGTCACATGGGAGTATCTCGATGCCCCCATAATCACCCGCGCGGCCGCATTTTGTACCAGGTGGAGCCTCCGGGTGCTCCCCCCAGGGAGCCCCATGTAGAGGGCATTACAGTAGTCCAGGCGGGAGGTGACCAGGGCATGGGTGACCGTGCGTAAGACGTCCCGATCAAGAAAGGGCCGCATCTGGCGTATCAGGCGACCTGATAAAAAGCCCCCCTGGAGACGGCCGTGATGTGATCTTCCAAAGACAGCCGTACATCCAGGAGGACACCAAGATTGCGAGCCCTTTCTGTGGGGATCAAGATCTCATCCCCAATAGCCAGCGACGGAGTCAGCTGACTATATCAGGCCGCTGGAAACCACAGCCACTCAGTCTTGGAAGGGTTGAGTCGAAGCCTGTTCCCGCCCATCCAGCTCCGCACAGCCTCCAGACAACGGGCCATGACCTCCACAGCATCGTTGGGGTGGTTTGGGGTGGAGATGTAGAGCTGAGTGTCATCAGCATAGAGATGACATTTCACCCCAAAACCACGGATGATCTCTCCCAGCGGCTTCACATAAATGTTGAACAGAAGAGAGGAGAGGACCGACCCCTGAGGCACCCCACAAATGAGGGGCCTAGGGGTGGACCTCTCCCCCCCATCAACACAAATTGCGAGCGGTCCGAGAGGAAAGAGGAGAACCACAAAACAGTGCCCCCAATTCCCAACCCCTCCAACCGCCGCAACCACTCCAACTGGTCGATAGTATCAAAAGCCGCTGATAGATCTAATAGGACCAGGACAGAGGAATAACCTCTGTCACGGGCTCTCCAGAGATCATCGACCAACGCGACCAATGTATGACCAATACCCGGAATACTGCAGCTAATTTTGGTCAACACACTACAAAAAAGATGTTGAGACTTTGAAAAAAAGATCAGAGAAGAACAACTAAGATGATCAAAGGCCTGGGGACTAATACATATGAAGAACAGTTGCAGGATTTGGGGTTGGCTAGTCTAGAGAAAAAAAGAACTAGGGGTGACATGATAGCAGTATTCCAATATTTGAGGGGCTTGCCACAAAGAGGGAATCAACTTATTTTCCAAAGCACCAGAAAGGAAGACAAGAAACAATGAATGGAAACTAATCAAGAAGATAAACAACCTGGAATTAAGGAGAAACTTTCTAACTAAGAGGACAATTAACCAGTGGAACAGCTTGCCTTCAGAAATCGTGAGCACTTCCACTTCATCACTGGAGGTTTTTAAGAAGTGACTGGACAATCACTTGTCTGAATGGTATAGGTTCTCCTGCTTGAGCAGAGGGCTGGACTAGAAGACCTCCAAGGTCCCCTCCATCTCTATCCTATTCTTGGCAGCAGGTAACAATTGCTTCTATTTCAATTCCTTCCACCCACCTATCTTCCCCCTTCTCTGTTCATTTTATTGCTTGCCTATGTGCTACTACAAGCAACCCCTACCTATTACTGAACCGACCACACTGCATATTGTTACTGTGCCACCTGGGACATAATTTTAGCCTAGGGCAGCTTGGGTCTGATTTCTTGGGCGATATGATAGAACCAGGAGAGGTATGAAAGGTCAACCAGTGAAAGAAGGCCCTAGCTGAGGAAAAGAGTTTCATATGCTCTTTCCCAACCCGTACAAGTCCTTCTTTTGTAAAATCTCTGGCCAGCTTGCAAGAGAAGGCCAAGCTACACCTCTGTGAAAGAAGGCCCAGGCCAGTACACTAATGGCACCCAGAATGGTAGGCAGAACCAGGCAATGGGAGCAGCTGGTGGCAGTGGGTAGGTGAGCAGCTGAAAGGCAGTTGTAAATGTGGGTGGGCCCAAATGTTCATCTTATTGCAAGGGCAATACAACAGCCAGAATTTCAAGAACCCATCGTATGTCCTTTATTCCACATCATAACTTCAAATGGTCACACAATCTTCATTTTCAATGTTCTGTGATAGTTTCCTAGCCAGTCTTGCAATCCCTAACTTCCTCCTCCACCTAGCAACACTTAGCTCTCAGAAAAGAAGGAAGGCACTTTCTCTGATCTGTGCCACCACCCATTCCCTGGCTTGTACTGCTTGCCCACCTTCCCCAAACTACACAGTGCCTCTTACATAACCCCATGAACCTTCCCTGACCTGCATGGCCCCTCACACGCACTCTTCCCTACCCACATTGCCTCCTCATGCCGACTCACACAGCACCTTTCACAAAACTCTCAGCTACCTTCCTGACCCACACTATCTACTCACGTGCCCTTCCCAATTCATGTAGCATCTCTAGCATACATTCACAATCCTTTCCCAATCCCTGCAGTACCTCACACACACCCAGATGTGAGATTTTATGATAGTCTGCTTCTTAAAAGCATTAAATTAAGACCTTGTGTAGTTTATTATGAATGGAATGGAAAATTCAAGATTTAAGATTGAGTTCAATCTAGTACAATGCCTTGTCATTGTTCACTTTATATCATGTATTAACCAAAATTGTACATTACCACCTGGGTAGCAGTTGCATGGAACAGACTACAATACAACAATAAAAACTTCATGTCTACATGTTTAAGCACAAATAAAAGCAAATAAATATTTTCTATCATTACAATAGTAGTACTGCCTTCGCTGCATCCTAAGTAACGTTCTAATACAGCTTTCCACATGATCCAAGGCTTGTTTTAGTTCAGCCTATAGACAGATATAATGGAACAACATTCAAAGGAGCTTTGGTAAATTTGCAAAATTCTTAAGATTAACTCATCCACATCTACTGAATTTAAATGTCAGACACTCCAAGGCATCTAAACGTTTTCCTCTTAAAAATATGAATGGCTGCATAGTCCTAGTTACTATTCAAAGAAGTAATGTGATGAGATCCTACAAAATTCATCTTATTCTTGCTATTTATCATTAAGATTTCTGTCACTTAAAAAGTTAAAAAGTTGATGTATAAAATGTAAAAAATCCAAATATTAGTTTGATTTCAAAAATTGAACTTATTTTCAGTAAACCTTTAAAAGGTAAAGATTCCTTGCGCACATACGTGCTAGTCGTTTCCAGCTCTATGGGGGCTATGCTCACCTCTGTTACAAAGCCAAAGAGCCAGCGTTATCCAAAGATGTCTCCGTGGTCATGTGGCCAGCATGACTAAACGCTGAAGGCGCATGAAACGCTGTTACCTTCCCACCAAAGTGGTCCCTGTTTTTCTACTTGCATTTTTACATGATTTCAAACTGCTAGATTGACAGAAGCTGGGACAAGTAATGGGAGCTCACTCCATTATGCGGTGCTAGGGATTTGAACTGCCGAACTGCTGACCTTTCTGATCGCATCCATTTCAGTAAATCTTAAGCATACATATTCACAAAACACTGAAATATACAAAATTGTAGACTAGAACAGCTTGGTTTTTATTTGAAATACTACACCTACTCCAAGCTAAGACAATGTTTCACAGTGAGGTCATAATACAGGGCTTTAATTGCTAGCTTAAATGCTGATCTGATGAATAATATTTAAAAACCTCATTATTTCTGAAGAGAACCTGAAATACTATATACTCAGATTCATCAGGTTTCTATTAGTAACTAATCCAATTCAGAACTAATTAACAATTGCATATTTAGCTAGTATTGTTACTTATCCTCATATCTAAATTAAAGGCATACCAGTACAGAGCAGCAAGCTCTTTTAACTAGAAAAGAGAATCAGCATTATTAGCCAAGACAGGAAGAGGCAATATAGTTTATTATATTTGTATTAACTGTATCAGCAGGACAGTATTTGTCATTAATATCTTAATTCAAGTAAAAAATTAAAACCTGTTTAATTTCCTTTGAACAAATTACTACCGTAACTTAAATATGTAACCTTTAATCTCTTTACCTTAAGTGTCTGGGTTTTTTAGCATGAATAATTTTTCATGCTCAATTCTTTCTATTCCCTTGCTGTGTTTTGAACAAAAACTGCTATATTTCTGTCCACAAAATTCGGAAGCAAAGTTCATGTTCTTTATCAACGTCTTTTTAAAAAAATCTGACATTCTACCCTTCTTCCCTACTTTGTAATAATCCAACTTTATTTCCTAGATGTTGTTATATAGGAACACGGCATTATGTGCTGAGCACTAACAAAATTGAAGTATCAGATGGCTTTAAGAACACCGAGATTTGCCAAAATAATTTTTAAAATTCTTTTAGAAAAGGTAACTCCAAGCAATGGCCCTGTGCAGAATGAACAGGACAATAGTTTCAGAAATATAAGTATTACTACAAAAGAAATACACAAGAGATGACTGCTAACCTTAGAAATCCTTAGAAAGGATTTTTCTGTATGTATGCTATATTTTGTACAAGTCTGACCAATATATTATTATGCATTCCTATTTTATTGAATAAGCAATTCAACTTTATAAAAATATTTCTTTAGATTTCAGTTCTGAATTTTCCAAAACATAAATTGACAGGTATAATCTGAACAGCCCAAAGGAGTTAGTGAATTTTCCAATAACATTTAAAAGAATTTCACATAGTCAGTTTGCAAAGCCACAATTTCTACCTGCTATTCTTATCATATTAGCAAAAGGGTAATAATGAATCTATGAGAAAATGTTTCACTTATTCATGTATGTATCACTGAACAAGCAAAAAAGCTTTCTGGTCTCATACCATTCATATTTCATGTTAAAAATCATGCTGGCCTTATTACCATTATATTTATTTCTGCAGTTTAACCTTACTGCTTGGATTACAGGTAGTCCTTGTTTAGCAACCATAATTGGGACCAGGATCTTTGTTGTTAAAAGAAGCAGTTCCTAAATGAAACCATGACTATGATTTTCTTTGATTTACAGATCTACAAGGATTGGTTGTAAAGTTATTTTTCATCACTACTGTAAATGCAAATAGTCATTAAAGGAGACAATCACAAAACAAGGACAATCTTAATTTTTCTCTCCAAATGCTTTACTATCAAAGATACACTGCTCCAAGTATGGAAAGATTTATTTCTCATATTTAACATCTAACTCTTTAAACAAAACTAGAAAAATAGCAGCTTCAAATACTAGTTAAAAGCAGCATCTCATAAGTGAGCTGCAAATTCAATGTATATTAAGCACCTATGAATGTTTTCACAGATGAATGCATGACCACAAAACAAACTGCAAAGAAAGGATTGGCAACATTAAAATAAATGTTCCATTACCTGTTTTACTCATTCCTATTAATATTATGCCAATGTATTGGACAAGCTCCATCCTTCACCCCAAAATTTGTATATTTCAAAACTGAATTTCTACCATTTTTAAAGTTATTTAGTACAGATGGCCTCTGGCTTACAATTGTAATGGAGCTTGCTTATCATTTTGTAAGTTGTGATGGTCATAAAACCAACAACCCAATCTTATAACTTTTGTATCAACTGTTAAGCAAACCCATGGTTCACTATGGGCAGTTTTGCCATATACTGGAAGTAAATGCCTATTTTTGGCAAAAAACCATAAAAGTACTACCACATGACTGTGAGTATTGATAACTGCTGTAAATGCAGGCCAGTTGCTGAGCACCCAACATGCAGTCACATGACCAGAGGCAGCCATCAGAACTTCGGAACTGGGCTGTAAATACCCTCAGGGAAATTTTAGTAACTTCAAATGGTCGCTAAGTAACTGATTGTAAGTAAGAGGACTACCAATATGTAAAGTATAACATGCTTAACATGTAAAGTGAAAGAACTGAAAACATTTAACGTTGCAGTAGGTTTAGCAAACCTATCAAGAAACTGAGTAAATACAGACCAAAATGGTTTCCTTATATTGGACTTGGCTTGCAGGTTTTTAACTCAAACAATTAAATTTACTTGCCACAAATTTATTACAACTAATACTCTACTTAAGTTTAAGTTCCTTCCGTGGATTCCAACGAAATCTATGACTGAATATCACACAAGTGCTTTTTCAAAAGGAAACTGGACTTTTTAAAAAAAGTGGTTGCCTTTTGAAAAAGCACTTTTGGGACAACCATGACCTGGATGTCTAAGAAGCTCCATAGACATCTACGACTGAGTAATACAGTAGTCCTTGACTTACAATGGTTGTTTAGTGACCATTCAGTTACAACAGCACTAAAAAAGTGACTTATGACAGTTTTTCACACTTATGACCATTGCAGCTTCCACATGATTTACATTCAGATGCATGACAACTGGTTCATATTTATGACAGTTGCATGTCCTGGGATCACATGAACCCTTTTGTGACCTTCTGAAAGCAAAGTCAATTAGTCAGATTAACTTAACAACTGTATTATTAACTTAACAACTGCAATGATTCATTTAACAAATGTGCAAGAAAGGTCATAAAATTGGTCAAAACACGTAACAAATTTCTCAACAGAAAATTAGGGCTCAATTGTGGTTGTAAGTCGAGGACTACCTTTGGTTTATATCAAAAAGCACTCTTAACATTTTTAACTGCTTTGTCGCTGAAGGTTAAATGTTAAATATTTTTTTAAAAAAATTACGTATGGATTTAATGAAAATTACCAAATCACTACATCTCATCAGATATATTTCTAAGATAAAAGTACTTACCATAATCCTAAATTTAAACTTGAATTAAATACAATTGTTATTTAATTTGTATTCCACCTACTATTTTTGGAAATAATTCATTGGACAGTGAACATATCAAATACCCCTTCCTCCTCCTATTTTCTCCACAACAACTCTGTGAGGTGGTATGGACTGAAAGAATGTGACATGAATAGCCACAGGAGTCAATTTAGAAAAGGAAATACTACGCACTGAGAAAACTGTCCTTTCTCCTGATGTCATTTAAGTTTAATGTAATAAAGTTAATGTAATGCTACTGTAATAAATTAAATATTCGAATACCATTTTTTACTGTAATTTAACAAATGGTATTCAACTGCATCATTAAAAAAAATCAACTGCATTTTAGTAGGAAGAAATTTGACAACAAATGTTACAATCAATTGAACTGATTCATCATTACATGCTACTGCAATACAAGAAAATATTCGTAAGATTCCAGGGTGATTCACTTTTTTCCCCACACTTCTCCCATTATTCCAACAATGCTTTTCTGTATATTTACTCGGAAGTAAGATCCATTAAGTTCAGTGGAATAAAATGCCAAGGAAGCCTTGTAAAATTACAACCTCTGGACATAAATCACGATCCGAACGATATTCCGACCGCATAAATTAATCGCTGAATCCTCTCAATCCGAGCGAGGTTTGGGGACTGCCGAGAGCTTGCGCGAATTTAGAACAATACATATTTGGCTCCTCTCTTTTCTTCTCGCCGGCATCTTCATCAAACCTTTTCCTCCATCACTAGCCCGTGCATCAAAACCCGCCCGCCGAGCACAAGGGACTTCCTAGCAGCATTATTTTCGGAGAAAGGCGCCATTTTAAGAGCTAGTGGGAGGAGGAGGAGGAACGGGCGATGCGACAGGGGGCGCAGGACCGGCGGGGGAAGCGATCCATTGAGCCACAGCGGCTACTCCGCGAGTAAAAAGAAAAAAAATACCTCGCGGGTGCTTCGCGCGGCTTGCAGAGTGGGTAGCCTGGCCGCCAAGAGCCCCGTCTCTTACATTGCACCTGACCCTGGGACACACCCCACTCTGCCTTCTCTGGGCAGATGTACTACTCCTCCGCTTCCACCTTCGCCGCCACCGCCGCTTCTTCTTTCATCCCGCGGGGAAGGCGCCCCTTGCGGTGGCTCCAAGTCCGGGCTCGTCCCAGCGCCCTCCTGGCCCTCACCCGCTTCCTCATCTCAGCGGAGCTTCCCGCGATCGGTGCCCACCCGCGATCCCTTCCGGATCTTGCTGGATCCCGGTGCGTTTCCACCGAGGCTCCTTTCCCGAATTGTCTGTCGGACAGGCGGACCTCTTCCTCTCCCACTCCTCCCCCCCCCCCGGTGTATTTCTCTCCCCCCACATACACACAGCCCGACTGGGTCTGGGTCTCTCCCGCTTCCACCGCCACTGGCTGCCCACCTTCTCGCACAGGCTCTTGACTTGCCCTTCCGAGAGCTGTTTGCATTCGTTCAGCTGCTCGACCCACTGGTCGAGCTCCTTCGTGAAGACCTTCTCTTCCATCGCCGCCGCTGCTGCTTCCTGCCTGCCTTCTTCGCTCCCTCGCCGGCACCCACCACCCCTGCCCCACCTCCGCCCACCCTTCTCCTCCCTCCCCCTCGCGGAGATTAAGGGGAGAGTGCTAAGCGTCGGGAAGGAGTGAGGGGTGGACGGAGGAGGAGGAGGAGGAAAAGAGAGACATGCACGACGGAATCTCTCTCTCCAAGGCGACGGAGAGCAGCGGCAGCGACTGCTTCTCACGCTCGCTGATCCGGTCCGCTCTCCGTGTAATGGCTGCCGCGCCTTGACGTCACCCCACACTTCCCACCCTCCTTAGACCAGCTCAGGCGGTGCACATGCGTCCTTACAGTCAAATGGGTGGTTCTGCCCTGGGCGCCCCACAGTACGCCTCTTCGAGCATGCGCGCAAACCCCGTGCGCGACGGCGCGGCGGTGTTTCAATGAGTTCCTCTGCGCGTTCTAGACTCGAGAATGGGGTAAGATTCCAGGGAGTGTATTGGAAGGGGGAGGGGGTGTGAGGCGTCCTGGTCGCGCGCAGAGAAAGGTAGCTCTTCTTTGAAATAAATTGAATACATAAATAAATTGAATCACAGTTTAGAAATAGAAAGGTAAGGCGCATTCTAATTCTTGTAGAAAGTTTGAATCAACTTCGGAGGAAGATGCTTTGCAAAGTTTTATATTCCTCTTCTGTCCCATAACAGAACTCCAAAAATCTGAATGAGTCGCCCCCAGCGATTTTTTCCCCGTGCCATTCCATAGATACTAAAGGCAGGAGACATTGAAGCTGAAGCGCAAAAAAGTCTGCAGTTTAGCGGACCGCGTCAGGTTGAACAAGACAAAAATCTCGCAAATCCATTTCTCCCGGTGGGTTGTCAACGCAATAAAAATTATACCGAAGACGCACATAGAACATTGCAACTGATGTTAGCCAGTGCCCTCCAAAGATCAGGTACGATGTGTTCAGCAGTTGATAAAAAACATTGGGTAATTCTCCAATAGTTTTGGATAATTCTGTGTAATAACTAAGATGACCTTTCTTATATGCTTTCAAAGTCTACTGGATTATAGCTCCTATTATCATCCAGCAACACTATCTTTTGGCATTCCCAGTAACCATGTGATGAACATTAGGGTTCAACACTCTGAAGCTTTTGGGAAGAGGTTTAGATCCAAATGTAACCAAAGTAATCAACTTTTTGCCACTCTTTGTTTTACATAAACATATGGCTATGCAGGCTCACTCTGTAGCAATGTTTTTGAAGAATTGTGGAGCAGAAATGGGGTGGTGGTGGTGGTGATAACTGATTTGATAATTATTAAATGAATAACAGTTTAAAATAAAGAACACAAAAATCACAAACACATTACAAGACAAAAGGCAAAGATGGCAGAGAAAACAAACTCAGGGGAACAAGGGAAAGAAAAGGAAAAAAAGAGAAGGGAAGGAAGGAAGAGAAAGAAAGGAAAGGGAAGGGAAGGAAGGAAGGAAGGAAGGAAGGATCCTTTCTAGAGACCTGTCTAGAAATACCAGTTAGGGTGGGAGTCACTTGAATTTCACTGGAGAATCTCATTCCAGAGAGCAGGTGCTGCTACAGAGAAGGCAAGCTTCCAGGGTTCTGACAGATGGCATTGTTTAATTGGTGAAACCCAGAGTGCTCTAACTTTCCCAGATTGGACTGGCCAGGAAAAATCTTGCATTAAATGATTTTAACTAATTTACTTTATCCACTGACATCTTTCTATTAGTATTACTGTAGCTTTTCGCTGGAGGTCCGGTTTGGTGTAGTGGTTAAGGCACCAGCTAGAAACTTGGAAATGGTGAGGTTTGATCCCATTTTAGGCATGAAGCCAATTGGGAATCTTGGGTCACTGTCTCAGCCCAACCCACATCCCAGGATGGTTGTGGGAAAAATAGAAGGTGAGAATACTATGTTTCCTTGTATGAAATAGCAGATATAAATCTAAAAATTTCTAAAAATAAATAAATCAAGTATAAATTTAACCATCTGCATTTGCCCCATTTACCTTTGATGAGCATACTTTTAAGAAATTTCACTTAGAGGTTTGATTTACATTCCTTATTTATGATTAGAAAAGCAGCATCCAATCAGGACTCTCCTGCAAGGGAGTAGAACCAGTTTTCTCTAACCTCCACCCTAAAGAGGATTAAATAGAAACTGATAAAAATAGAATTGGCATGCTGCTAAGGTATGCCACTTTTTCTCAGTCTTCCTCTACAAATTCATTTATTTATCAATGTTCTAGTACTATTTTATTAGAATTGGCATGAGTAGACTTACTGTATAATTTTCAGTTCTTTGAACTCAGATTTCTGAATAGGCATGCATAGGATTCTGCTGTTAATGGGGGAAGATTATTATAAGCAAAATGCTTTAAAAACATCAAAAACTCCTGAAATTAATAAAAAAGAGCAACTGCTAAATATTTTATTATTATGGGAAATCTAACAAATGAAAATGACTAAATTACCAACATTATTATAATAAATGAAGCTTCATTAATTACTTTAAATACATGGATGAAATATTTAGGATATTGTAGACTTTTAGGCAAATTTAAAAAATTGCATCTCCAAAATGCTACCTGTCAAATCAAGAAACATAGAACCAGGTTAGTTAATTTATATAATTATAAGAGATAAATTTTGCATAATGCTGCGCAATTAAATATGAGGAAAATTGCTCTAATTTTCCCAAACAGAGATATGCATTGGTTATATCTCCTACGTTGAAAGAAATATTGACTTGTTTACAGTTTACACCAAAAAAATAGCCAAATTGTGTATTTTGCAATATAGCAAGATTGGAAATCCTGGCAGCAGAAGAAATATATTTGCTGATGATTTCAAGAGGCATAATACTGATATGTTAATGTGACATAATTCTAAGGAACTCTAGGGGCTACATATAAATGGGGTTTCTCACAACCTATGCACAGCCAGTTGTCCAGAAAGAAAGGCACCAAGAAATATATGATTCAGAAGAGTCAATATTCTAGGGAAGTTACAAAATTGGGAGTAAAAGCTTTTATCTGGGTATCACAAGATAATAAAAACCCTTCATATTTCTAAATGCAACAGTCCCTTGGCAATTTTGAAACAATCCTACAAAAACAAAGTAATTATATTTATTAGGCTTAGTGGAGGAAAATAGGTGAAAGTCAAATAATATTAATCACTGTCGTATTAATTCCTGTTTTTAAAATGTGTATGTCTTGAAAGTGTTAGAAGGCTGCATAACAGATACTAGGCTATTGTATGTATTTTCAATATTATAGCACTAGCAATAGCATTTGGATTTATAAACCACTTCACAGTGCTTTACAGACCTCTCTGAGCAGTTTACAGAGTCAGCATATTGCCCCCAATGGTCTGGGTTTTCATTTTATTGACCTCAGAAAGATGGAAAGCTGAGTCAGCCTTGAGCCAGTGAGAATCGAACTGCTGGCAGTTAGCAGAATTAGCTGCAATATTGCATTCTAACCATTGTGCCACCACGGCTCTTTACCTTGCTGCTGTTTGAACTTGATTGTTTACTTGCAGACATTTCATTACCCGACTAAGTAACATCATCAGTGTTAGGAAGTATGTACTTTATTCCTTGTATAGTTTGCTTCGCTATTGTTGGTGAGGTAATGATGATGTGATATCTCTTTGGTATTTTCAGTACTATTTGCAAAGCGACTGTGACTTGAATTGGGAAGAGTAGCTCTTAATCTTCTATAGAGAAAACAATCAAGTGTCTTGGGCTTTTTAAACTGTAGAGAGCCATAAAACATTTCATGGTTTTGTCTTGAAATAGAAACTGAATTAGGACAGAAGTGAGAGGAAAGGTTTTTCTTTAGCAACAGTCTTCACTAACCATGTGAGCTAGGCTGTCTTTTGTCAGCAATGTTGTAGGCCTTAGAATTAAAATAGCAGTGATGGGTATTAGATGCAATTGGAAAAAATGCCAGTTAGGTACTCTTCATATATGTATTTGTACAAGAAGCAATTGCTCTCTTTTTTTAGGTGTGTTTTCACTATGATGAATGTAACTTTGTGTACTTTTCAGTTTTTGTTTCAACTTCTTCCCTCAAAACGACACTATGGAGCACTGCACATAAGAACACCTAGACACAAGAACAGTTTTTTCCCGAACGCCATCGCTCTGCTAAACAAATAATTCCCTCAACACTGTCCAACTATTTACAAAGTCTGCACTACTATTATTAATCTTCTCATCACTCCTTATCACCAATCCCCTCCCCCTTGTGACTGTATGACTATAACGTTGTCGCTTGTACCCTTACGATTTATATTGACTATTTCCTAATATGACTATTAAGTGTTGTACCTTATGATTCTTGACTCTTGACGAATGTATCGTTTCTTTTATGTACACTGAGAGCATTTGCACCAAGACAAATTCCTTATGTGTCCAATCACATTTAGCCAATAAAAAAGAATTTTAATTCTAAACAGAAAATAAACTTTCATATAAGGTTTTTGAATTCACATCTGGCAATAAAGCATACTATACACAAATGATATTTGGTTAACTATTGTTAATTTTTTGCCTAAACTGGCCACCTAAAAATCTTGTCTTGGACAGCAAATGAGCTGCAGTGTTTAAGAGCAGTTTTTTTGGGACAATATGGTTTTGTAGCAGCAAAACCTTCTTCAAACTAGCAGTAGGAATCTGCATTATGCTTACCTTCCAGAGTAAGGGAGGGAATGCAATTAGGTTAAATTTTGTATACACATCTAAAATTATGACTTTACACATTGTACCAAGGCATAATTTGATTTGTTTATGGCTTGGTATGTTTCACCAACACAGCTGTTTGTGAAATATGAATTATGGTTAGTGCAATTATGTATCTATTAATTTATTAAATTTGATTCCTATCACAGCTTTCATTTAGAGCTCAAGGCAGTGTACATAATGTTCTTCCTATTTTTCTTCACAGCCTCCCTGAGGTAGGCTAAGCTGAGAAAGTGACTTGGTCCAATGTTACTCTGGGAGTTTCATTCCATGAATTCAGCCCATTATGACTTATTCAACCATTCTACTTAAACTATGGTTGAGTGTATTGTATGCAGTTTTATGAGTAAAACTGTGCCAATACAAAATATCATTAACCTGTTTTCCAGGTTTAAAGTAGCTAGAATGTTTTCTTTATTATCTGGTAGATCTGGTGATATTTACATCGATTCAGTCATTTTCAGTCATATACAGAAGAATGAATTTCTGCAGGATGTGTACCATTATTAAAAATGAGACCAGAACTGAATTAGTGAATAATTATTACGTACTTTAATATGTCTTCTTCTATGACTATCACTCATGTTGGAAAATAAATAATGCCATTTTTTATATATAATCAGAATGGTAAGAAAAGATGAAATTGTACGTAATGGGCATAGCAACATTTTAAAAGGACACCATGTTCAAAAAAATATTTTCGTGAGGCATAGCCTGAAAGAAAAATATTTAGAGAACAAATAAATGAGATAGAGAACATTTGGAATTTGGAACTGTTGTTGCGGATACTCTCTCAAAATCTGCAATGAATCTAGGTTATTTTCAAAACTGCAGCCATGGTGGATATAGAATTATTTATTTATTTATTTTATTATTTATTTGTCAATTGCTTACAAGAAATAGGTATAAGTAAAACATAGTTATGAATACATGGATACATATAAGAAAAATAAAATATAAAAAAAACAATAGACAGGGACGGTAGGCACATTGGTGCATTTATGCGCGCCCTCTACAGACCTGTTAGGAAAGGGGTGAGGTCAATAGTAGACTGTCTAAGGTTAAAGTTTTTGGGATTTGGGGAAGAAACCACAGAGTCATGTAGAGTATTCCAGACATTAACCACTCTGTTGCTGAAGTCATATTTCCTGCAATCAAGTTTGGTGCGATTAACCTTGAGTTTGTATCTATTGTTTGCTCTTGTATTGTTATGGTTGAAGCTGAAGTATTCATTGACAGGATATTGCAATGTATGATTTTATATACTATACTTAGATTGGACCGGAGGCAGCGTAGTTCTAGGATTTCTAGGTCTAGAATTTCGAGTCTGGTGGCATAAGGTATTCTGCAACAAGTAGAGGAGTGAAGAACTCTTCTTGTACAATATTTCTGAACTTTCTCAACTGTGTTAATATCAGATACGTAATGTGGGTTCCAGACTGATGAGCTGTATTCGAGTATTGGTCTAGCAAATATTTTGCATGCTCTAGTTATTAGTGTAATATTACCAGAGAAAAAGCTATGAAAGATTAGGTTAACAACTCTTAACGCCTCTTTGGCTATGTAGTTACAGTGGGCTCTAGCACTTAGGTCATTTGAGATGAGTACTCCAAGATTCTTGATAGAGTTTGATCATCAACAAGGTCTTAACTATTCAGCCTGTATTTTATTTTCTGATTTTTTTTGCCAATATGTAAGACAAAGCATTTATTTGTTGAGATTTGAAGTTGCCATTTGTTTGACCATTCTGATACATAGTCAAGGTCTTTTTGAAGGGTAGCAGTATTGTCTGTGGTATTGAATAGCTTTACATCATCATCAAAAAGAACGCAGTTGCTCTTGATATGATCACAGAGGTCATTTATGTAGAATATGAAAAGAGTTGGTCCTAGAACACTGGCTTGGGAGACACCATTGTTGACTGGTACAGAATTTGATAGGACACTCCCAATTTTGACCAATTGTTGTCTGTTTGACAGGAATGCATCTATCCAGTTATGCAGGTGTCCAGAGATACCGTAAGATTTTAGTTTTAGGAGTAGTTTGTCGTGTACTACCGAATCAAAGACTTTACAGAAGTCTATGTATATTGCGTCTATTGCTTTGCCCTGATCGAGTTGTGTATTCCATATGTTTTTGCAATGTAAGAGTTGCAGATTACAGGATAGTTTTTTCCTAAAACCAAATTGTTTATTAGAGAGTGGATTGTTTGTTTCTAAGTGGAGGATGATGGATTGATTAATAATTGATTCCATGACTTTACAGGTGACGCAACATAAAGAGATTGGTCTGTAATTTTCAACTAGGCTGAAGTCTCCCTTTTTGAAGATGGGGATGACCGTGGCTTGTGACCATAGTTTTGACAAAGAGCTGGTCCTGAAAGATTTTTCAAAAATTATGCTTAGAGGTTCTGCTATGGCAGTGGATAATTTTTTTAAGAAGTATGCACATATTCCGTCCGGTCCAATAGATCGAGATAGTTTTAGATTGCGTAGTGCTTTGTCAACATTGTCTTCTGTAAAATTGATATGTATTAGATCATTGTAGTTGTCTGTGGTTCGACTAGGAAATACTGGGCATGATCCATTGCTGTTTACAAATATTGAGCCAAAGAATGTGTTAAAGAGGTTGGCTTTAATAGTGTCGTCGTTGCAGTCTTTACCATTAGGTCCTTTCAGGGGTGGGATGGACCTTGAGTCTTTTAGTTTGTTGTTTACAAAATTGTAGAAAGCACGGGTGGAATTGGTGCGTAAAAGGTTTTCTTCTTGTTTAATGTGATAATTGGTGCATTCAGTTTTTATCTGGTGGCATAAATTTTTGTATCGGCTTTTGAAGTTGGCAATGTGACCAGATTTGTTTTTCCGCCAAAGCGATTTCTTTTTGAATTGAAGCTTGCTTATTGTTTTGAGTAATTTGTTTTTTCTGGTTTTGGGAGTTGTTAATGGTACATATAGTCTGATGACTCTTTTGACTTTAAGTAAAAATATGTTGTAATGGTCTTCTACAGTATTGCATCCAGAGAATAGAAATTGCCAATCAAGGGATAGATTGCATAGACATAGAATTCCATTTAAAACTAAAGATAAAAGTTTCTCCTGGCCAGTCATGTCTGATTCTAGGCGGCAGTGCTCATCTCTGTTTCTGAGCTGAAAGAGCCAGCATTGTCCTAAGACCGTTTTGGCAAACCTATACCACATGGGCCAGAGGTGGCATGCATAGCTCTCTCTGCAGGCCCGCAAGCCATTACCCCAGCTCAGCTCTGCTATGCATGCACGTGTGCCATCCCGCTGGCCAGCTGGTCTTAAATTCTCTGCTGCACATGCATGGGGGGGTTGGGCACATGCACAAGTGGTTGGGTGCATGCACGGGTGTATGCGCACATTGCATTTGGGGGGTTTGCGCTCCCACACATGCATTTGTGCACATGCATGCACGCTTTGGGCACTTGGTGCCAAAAAGGTTAGCCATTGCTGTCCTAAGACATTTCTGTGGTCATGTGGCCAGCACATGTAGAGGTGCACAGAATGCTGTTTGCCTTTCAACTGAAGCGGTACCTATTTGTCTACTCGAATTTGCATGCTTTCAAACTGCTAGGTGGGCAGGAGTTGGGGCAAGTGACGGGAAATCAACCCATCATGGGACACTCGGGTCTCGAATCCGGGCTATCAGCTTTCCATCTGACAAGCTCAGCATCTCTAACCACTGAGCCATAATGTCCCCACAATTCCATTTACTAAAAGGCAAACTGACAAGGTTATTTTATATTGCAACTATTTACTATCTCAACTTATTTTTACCATTTCTATTGCTAGTGATTTCTTACATCTTGCAGCATAATAATCCAGCCATTTGCAAGTCGGTGTAAGGCCTATTAGTGATATATTACTTCAACAATTGTTGCATTAAAATGCTATCAATCTTTAATGAGGAAATGGCCAAAGTGCCAGGCTGAAGTCACCTGTGGTTTTTTTTTCCTTGTAACAAGTCTCAATTAAGTTTTATCTACTTTTTGTGAGAATGCTTATCATAATACTTGGTATTTATGCATAGCTTGTCATGCTAATTACTACTGAAAACAAAGGACTTACTTTAATGGAGCACAGGATCAGGCTGTATATTCATAATCCAGAACTTAATAGATAGCTGCAAGAAGGCTCCATGGGACTAAATGAGCAATGCCTTTGAATAAGCATGATATTATAATGTCATGAATATCCCTCTCTAAACCAGTTCCATCATATTATTATCAATATATTAAATCCATATTTCCAAAAAAAAAAGGAAACATTATACCTGGCTTACCATTTTAATTCTGTTCTCCCTGGTTCTTTAATCTCCATTTACAACTTTCATCACGCCTTAATTCCCAATATGGGTTTAGTTTTATTTCAGTCATTTTCCCCAAATATATTATTTCATATATTTTTAAAATCTTAAAACAAAAAATAACTGATATTCCAAATGTCTTTTGTCTCCCAATATTTTTAAAACTTTCTTAAAATTCTTTCTTTCTTTTTTGCTTTTAGCCAATTGCATGTTATTTTTAATTCTTAAGTCTGTTTAAAAATTTTCATATTTAAAAAAAGAAGGTAAAATTGACCAGCTGTCAAATTAAGTTTGCTGTTTTGAGGATCTCTGATAATTATAGAGCCTCGGTGGCATGGTGGTTAGAGTCAGTAATGCAGGCCACTTCTGCTGACTACTGGCTGCTTGCAATTTGTCAATTCGAATCCCACCAGGCTCAAGGTTGACTCAGCCTTCCATCCTTCTGAGATCAGAAAAAATGAGGACCCAGATTGTTGGAGGCAATATGCTGACTCTGTAAAACTGTTTAGAGAGGGATGTAAAGCACTATAAAGCGGTATATAATGCTATTGCTATTATAAAGCAATTAAATTCAACATTTCCAAACATAATTAGAAAGTGAGTTTAGCTGGCTTTGTCTCCTTATGAAATGCTCTGCCATTGCTGAGAACAAAGCTCCCTTGGTTCCTGATGCTCAAACCCACAGGAGACTGCTGTTTGTGAGTAGCTTCAATTCAGAACACTTGTAGACAATCTCCCAATCTGTCCTTCTTTGGAGAACCAAAAAACCCAATCTAATTGCTGGTCTTCTGTCCTTCACAACGATTGTCATCTCTGATTCATGGAGACATCATTAGTTAGCCATGACTCACACCAGAAGCCACTTATTCTGTTTGATTACTGATTATGTATTTTGCATCACTTGTTTTTTTTACTGAATTATGTGACATCACATATAATATTGTATTTAATGTGTAACAATGCATATTACCTAGAAAAGTATGGTATGACAGATGATATACTAATTTTAAATACATTCTATTGTTGGATTAGAATCCAAATTAGACTGGTTTGATATAGATACTGCCTCATCTATGAGTTTTATAAAACTAATTATATAATACCATTCAAAGACTGGATTCCCACCCTCTACCAGGTCATATTATTTTCAGAACTCACATCATGAAATGCTATGGATTTGTTACCTACTGTAGTATGTTAGCCCAGCCAATTATGGCATATTTAATAGATTGCAATTTAAGAAAATAGTGTGATATATATGAGCTCCAATAATAAATTTTCTTTCCATTCTCTCTATTATGGATCTCTTCCATGCACTCTATAAAGAGATAGCAATGTATGTGCAATGTACGATGCAGGTTTGACACCCCTGCTCTTGATCATTTTCTTACTCCTATTATCCACTGAACTAGTTCTTTTTCATTCCTGATAATGCCACTACTGGAAAGAACTAATAATATTTAAAGCATCTATGTCCAGCGGTCCTGAATAGCTAGTAATGTAGCCCAAGCTTGTAAACTTTTAAAACTATTATGGTATTTATACACATTAACTATATGACATATTTTGTATGCAGCCCAAGACAGTTCCTCTTCACTCAGTACAATCCAGTCAAGACAAAAGGTTGGACATCCATGATTTAAAGTGCTACATAGCAATATTTTATTATTGTATGCAGTTGTTTAATATAGCACTCTGGGAGAGCTACACTCTCTGAAAGATACTTTCTAAATGCATACTTGAATTTGTAATGGAAGTGCCTTTTTTCTGAATAGATGAAACTAATTATCATAAATGTAGGCAATTTTCACATGTCTCATTTACAGCTCTTTTGACTGTATTGCTATGCATGGATCAGATAAAAATGTAATTTTATCACACAGAATGGCAATGCATATTAAAACTTCCTGTTTTCTGCTAGCAGAAAGTGAACTGGTGTTATCTGTCTGAAATACATGCAATACAAGTTCTTTTACAATCTTGCTTAGTGGTTGGATCAGCATAAATATTTGGCTGACTCTTTTCTATATGATAATATGTGCATACATATTTAAAAAAGGAGTGGAGGAAAACATAATACATGAATTAAGAACATGAATTAAGAGGATATCATTAAGGTCCTTGAAAATACATTTATGCTTTCATCTTTCAATTTAACTAGTTGAATTGCTTTTTTCTCCAGTGGAACTAGTGAAGTTTTCATACAAACTGAAACCTTGTTACCATTGTTTTTTTTTTTTACTGAAACCGCACTTGCTATGACAATTATCAAGGATGTCAACCTCTCCCATCCATCCCAATTGCTGTTGTGCCCTAGGGAATAGCACCAGATTAAAATATAAATCCTCTAATTTGCCAACAAATACTTGGCAGCATTTACAGCTTGGTGAAAATCAAACATTGGGAATCCTATTAAATTTTATGCTGCTGTTTGGAACCTGACATCTGCTCACATTTACTGCTGGGAATTGATGATATGTTCATTGAGTTGCCATATTGCATTACACAGCAGTTGTTATGGTCTCTCAAATCCCCAGTGGTTAATTTCTAAAAGAAGGAAATGCCAGCAGTTAGCTTTGGGGGTGAATTTTTCTGATTAGGAAGCCCTTCCTTTACTCCCTGATGTATGCTGCAGATTCTCTCTGCTTTGTCAATAGTGTGTAGGAAATACACTATAAGCCTGCCTAGGGCATTTTTGTCTGTTCTTAAATCATCTTTTCCCTTAACTAAACCTTGGCATAGAAAATAGATACAACGACTGAATCCTGGAAAGCTCTGGTATAAAACTATAGTACATAAAATAAAGTGAATGTAGCAAAGTGCTTTGATGATCTGTGTGGAACGTCTTCTGGCTTCCTCCATTCCCTGAACGATATAACCCGAGGCATAGTTTCCGTTTCTTCATAATTCGTTCACAAAAGCCAATAAAACAAGGAACAGATCATGAGGATAAACAAGGAGTTGCCATGGAGATAATATGCTATCATTTTATGTTGCAATTGAAATTGCATATATTTGGCATGCTGCACATGGTTCCAGTAGGCATAAAATTCTATATAATTTCTGTATCCCCGAGACGCTTCCTGAGGAAGCCTACCTGCTCGCTCTTCCCATTCAGAAAGGACTGGCAGTTTGTTCTGGTTGAGAAATATGAGGACAGCAACCCAAGCCTGCCAAAACTCGTTTTTTTTATGTATCTGTTCATCATGCAGGGCTCTTGCCCTCTTTGGCATCCGGCCCGTCTATCAGCCAGTTCTGGGCCACTCACTTCCACTTCTGCAGTTCTAAATGGAAAAGAATGAATATGCAATGCTTTCTGAAAAACCAGGCTGGAAGTCATTGAAGGCTTACCCAACAGGTCAGAACTTCCTGTCCTTAGTTATGTAACTCTTCAGTTGTGTATAGAGCTTAAGAACCAGCGGATACATGTGTTGGGTCAGGAAATGCTGTATTTCAATAAAAGGAATTACTTGAGATTCAGAAGTCCAGATTAAGGAAGGGGGGAGTAAATTAAGGAATTTACGTAGCAAATTCAATCCATGTACAAGTTGGATAAATGCAAGTAACTTTCTAAGCATAGGAGAAGAAAGTTTGGAGGACCCAAATTGTAGGGGGCAATATGCTGACTCTGTAAACTGCTTAAAGAGGACTGTAAAGCACTATAAAGCAGTATATAAGTCTAAATGCTATTGCTATTACTATTGGTCAGAAGCTTCTTCATTTTTCCCCTCTGGGGTTCTTTCTTTCCTCCTCCATTTTTTTTTTTTCACTTTCTTCACTTTCAAACAGAGGACGTACTGCCAGTGCACCTGGCATCCTCCCAAGAGCTCTTCTGGGCAAGATGGAAGACAACACTCCTGAACAATTAAAATACACACATACACACACACACACACACACACACACACACACACACACACACACAGAGGGAACTCTCCAAATTGTAAGAGTGCTGGATTTGAACTCAGTGATTTAGATTAGTATTTCTCAACATCAGCAACTTTAAGATGTGTAGACTTAAACTACTAGAATTCCTTGGTGCCTGGGAAGGTTTGTGTGACCTGTCAGTTTACCAGCCAGCCTTACAATCTGAGTAAATAAATATGGGAGAAAATGTGTGAGAGAGAGAAATTTATCAGAAAAAGGCATTTCCTAGATATATGAAGGAATATCTCTACATACAAATAGTCCAAGAGATGTAATTAAGAATCTTTTATCTGCTTTCCCTAATATCAATACCTCCATTGTCTTGAGAATTAGAACTTCACTTGTAAATCATCAGTTACCTATTGGTATTTCTGTCAATTCTAAATCCTAGAAGGACCTTCAAAGTTCAAATGAAGAAGATAAATAGCAAATTAGCACATCAACTGACATGTAACTGATTTGATTTGATGTGTGTGATTTGCTATTTATTTATCATCTTCATAAAACGTCTCTGAACACACCTTAAAAATACTACCCACTGAATCAGCAAAAAAAATTAAGGTAGATTTATTTTGCTGCCCTGACAGGTGAATCTTATTATGCCTCACTAACAAGGCCAGCAAAGGAGTCTTCTCTTGATACTGTAGTGTTAATGCTCAACTAGTTAAGGAAAGTCATTGGTTGAATCCCCTATTTAATTTCCCCTCACAATGGGCATCACCTGCTATGGGGGATATAACAACCAAAGTTTTCTCAATATGTGGGATGAGTATGGACAGGTACCTTGAATGGTAAATTTAGCCATCTGTTAAGAAGCCTAATAGGTTGAAGATATGACATAGGAGCACAAAAAGAAGCAGGATGGCCCACCTGTTAAGTGACCCATTGATGACAGAACCAGCAACAAACACAACTGGTCTGGATCTGACTCTCTTTCCCAATGTAAATTGTCTTAGGAGTTCTTTCTAATGTATTAGAGTTCTCCTTACATTGCCTCATATGCTACTCCTCTGTACTTGTCACCTGTCCTTCAGGCTAAAAGGTGCAAAGGAAGGACCAGGGTGAAGGGGAAGGGAGAAACAAGTAATGAGCAAGTTTTGTCCTTGATGAACACTGCAAGGGAATGGCGATGCTGCCAGTGAGTGGCCATGACTAACATCACCAAGAAGTAGGCTATTGGTAGGCACAATGGTACTGCCCCACCTCATCCCAGCTATATAAGTTATTGGCAAAAGCAGATAACCTATATTGGCCCACCTGTTAAGCGACCTATTGATGACAGAACCAGCAACAAACAATCTGGATCTGACTCTCTTTCCTAGTGTAAATTGTCTTTTCTGTAACAGATAATTAAAAGCAATAATCTTTTGTTTTCCTAACCCACTTCTAGCACTCTTCTAAGTGCTAATCTGGGTTTATAAAAGATGCAGCAGAAGGAAAATTATAAAGATTCTCCAATGAAAAAATTGTTTGGAGCACCTAGCATTAGTGCCTGGGGGAAAATCCCACCTCAAGAGAGAGAGATCCCAAAATAAGAAAATTCAAATGCAATCAATCAATCAATTTTTAAGCCTATCAAATTAGAAACCAAGTAAAAGCAATCAAAGCATAGGAAAGTCACGCTGAGTACTGTGCCCAATCAGAAAAAAGATTTTGTCACTGAAGCCTTTAAAAAAAGGAGGGGGCTGGTTCCATATTGTCTTAGTTCTCACATAGAAGCTGAAGTATTTCTTCCAGGGCTAGTTTCAAGCCATGGAAACAGTATCCTAATCACCAGAAATTTGGGGCTGGAAGTCAGAAAAGTTATCTAGTGACTAGTGTCAGATAGCTGTGAATATGGATTTTATTTCACAGAAAATAAGAAAGTAGAAAATAAATAGATTAATACTAGACCAACAATCAAGAAATTAACAATACTCCTATCAAGGAACCACCACCTCAGACAAACAAGCTAACAGTAAACAACAGCCTAACAAGGAACCACCAAGACCACTCCACCAATGCTGACAGGGCAAATCACTATTATATACACTGAGAGCAAACCCTACTCCCTTCTAGCACTGATGATGTTACTTAGTTTGGTTATGAGATGTCTGTAAGAAAACAACCAAGCTCAAAGAGCACCAAGGGCCTCACAGTTCAACCCTGAGCTACAAGTATTCTCTTCTATCGGTATTACAGAAAATAATGTACTTGGTGCTTTCTTAGTTTTTGCCTTTATTCTCTGATTCTGTGACTGCTTTCCTGGCTGGAAGAGCAAATGGCTGGAAAAACTCTTCAGAATCTGTTATTTTTGGTGAAGGTGCTGGTTTAGAAACCAGGAGTCTGTGAGTTCTTTTCATCCCACCTTTGGTATGAAAGCCAGTTGCTTGACTTTGGGCTATTCACTCTCTCTCAGCCCAATTAATCTCACAGAGTTCTTGTGGAGAAAATAGGAGGAGGAAGGTGCATTGAGTAACTCTGCCACCTTGAGTTATTTATAGAAATAATAAAGGCAATATAATAAACAATAGCAAAATAATGAAATAAATACATTTTTCTTCACCTGGCTAAGGTAGCTAATGAGAACATAGGACATTTGACCCCTTTTTTCCTCCTGAACCACACAATGCAGAGTAGGACTTTTACCTGGAATAACATGAATAATGACAATGTCCTGAATAGATGGTTACAGGAGAATGGGAGAATCCAAGAGAGATTATGAGGAAATGCTTTAAAACAGCCTTTATCAACCCTTTTACATATACACACATATATACACGCTCCCCCACCCAAAAAAACAATGTTTGGATCTCAGGGAACCACTGAATAAAAATTGCAAAAAATATGAAAATTTTGCAATACTATTCATTTCTAACTGACACAATATTTTTACAATGTTTCCAGTAACAGAAAAACAGCAGGCTGGCAATTTAGTCATGACCCATAAACTTTACCATCATCAAGAGTGCTAGCACTGCACAGTGTGCAGAGTTTGAAAAACTCTGGATTTGGGTTTTTTTTAATCCCAATCTCTCACAGAAACTTTTCACAGGGCCCCTAGTTGAGAAACACTGCTGTAGAGACTTCCCCCAAGGAACCAGAAAGGGCAGTCCACTGTCTTCCAGGTATGTACTTAGGGGTTTTTCAGTAACATTTAAATGAAATCCTCTATCTCTCTCTCCCTCCCTCCGCTCTGTGTGTGTGTGTGTGTGTGTATGTGTGTGTTCGAGTTAGTCTTGACTCCTACTTGGACAACTACTTGGACAAGTCCCTGCAGTTTTCTTGACAAGATTTTTCTGAAGGGGCTTAGCATTGCCTCTCAGCAGGGTTGAGGGCGACTGGCCAAGGGTTACCCAGTTGGCTCTGTGCCCAATGCAGGACTAGAATTCCCAGTTTCCCAATCGCTAGCCTGATGTTTTAACCACTATACCCAATATGGGAATAACATTACCACAGAGTGGTTTGATAAATTCTTGCAGAACTGTGGTGTTTCTTCATGTAGTTTGTTGTTTACTTAAAACATTCTAAATGCTATTTTTATCGTTCAGTAAAATTGAGGTGCAGATTGGTGGGACAAAGGGGCCTACATTACTACACACACTCTCTCTAATTGCACAAATGTCTGCAGTGTGGTAATCCATCACTGAATCTAGGCAACAAAAGTATCACATTTCATGATACTTGACTGCAGATGGTTTCAACTCAAACAGTGAAGCTATAGTCCTGATCTAGTCTATGGAAACAGAACCGTGATATATACATAATTTCTGGTTGCCACAGCATATCATTCCACTCCTCCCTTTTAATAAAGGCTCTGGGTTAGAACATTTTGTTATGTAAGAATGCAAACTATATTCAGACCCACCATAATTATCCTAACTGCATCATCACCTATTTTTAACACCAAAGGCACCAGGGAAGTTTGCATTACATTGTTCAGAGAACAAACAGGCAACAGATATGTGCATTCAAAATGAAATTTGATTTAACAGTTGATTAAGTGGGGCTTTTTATAAGTACAGTAGATAAACAAGTTATTCTTTTACTTCATTAACACTAAATTCCAATGGCATGCTTCTAATATTGCACTTTTATTCAAATTGTAAAATACCCAAATATATCCAATTTTCCTAGTCTGAATAACCAAATAAAGGGCCTATCTTTCTTTCCAAAATAGCTTTAACAAGTGATGTTGGTAAGATCTAATGGTTAGCTTCATGGAGTGGCTGTGATGAGAAAGAAACCTAATCCTTCCCTCTCCAGTAACGACAAGCGATAAAATCATGGAAAGAAACATCTTGTGATCTGATAATCAACTGGCTGAAATGCTATGTTTAGAATTATTTTTGGAGCATTTAGTCATATGTGGGAAGGGAATATAAATATAAGTGACTCTCCTGAATGGCAGCACTTATTCCTGCTCAAGAGGTCAGATGTAATCTGCTCTACACAGTCTATTCTATGTCTACCCTACAATTATTATTCAGACAAAAAGAATATATTCACTTTTTTGTGTAATATTTTCCTTGGGCAACAAATCCAGAGATATGGAAAATTTAGGACAGTATGCAGTCCAGTACTGGCTTCATAAAGCTGCTCTCAGATGATCAACTACATTTGAAATTTAACCTTATCTTCAATATTGGGAATCACCCTCCTCCCAATAATTGTTTCTATATAGAAGCCATCTCTATTTAGGATTCATTATCAAGTAAGTATGAGAACCAGCATGGCAAAGTAGTTAAGGTATTAGATGCGGTTCTCATCCTGTCTCAAGCATGGAAAATGGCTGGGTGACCAAGTTTCTCAGCCCTAAACTGAATCAACACAATAGATTTGAATCCATAATCTTCAATAAAGAGGTTTTCAACATAATATAGTGGGTTGGTTCAAGTTAATGATGATAACAATAATGATGGACATAAGACTTCTGGATATCAAAATCAGATGGAGAGAAATCCATCAAATCATAAGCAAAAGATTTTGGGGCTTAGGATTTTAAAAAATAACAAATTCAGAAGAACTACAGTTATGGTAAAACAATACACAGAACAAAAGGCAAAATTAGGGCAGTACAAGATAGAACAGAATGAATTGTGCAAGAGTTACAAAAGAAAATACGTGTCAGTTACTGTAACTCTGAAGCACGCATGACTTATGCATGAACTATTTTTGTGGTTACCAAACAGTTTAATACAAGCTATTGCATTCACTATGAGAACCTCTTGTGCTTTGAAAGTTTGTGTTGTTTAAGCACCATGCCCTGAGGACAGCATAGAAGAAATTGAGAACTGAATTCTAATGTTCAGCTCTCCTGTGGACATGGAAGAAGGCATAAGGCTTGATTTGGACTTCAGCTATGAATATGAAAGTGCAGATACTATAATTAAGAAATGTACAGAAGTAGTTTGGTCAGTAATAGAATTAATTGCTACAGGTTTTTTGGGAAGCTGTGATTAGAATCATATAGATTCAAGGTTTTCTTTTAAAATATAGTTGTCATTTTTTTTCCAATATAGATTTCTACTTTGGACCTTTTACACAGCGACATAACAAAGGAGAAATTCAACTGGGTGAGCTTTTCTCAGAAATGTGCCTAACTAGAATTTGTTTTGCCACACAATTATTAGGTATTTTAAGTAGGCAACAAGCCATAACAAGGGATACAGTCTGATCCACTTCCTCAACCACTTGCTTGGTGTCAGGTGACATCTAGTCATGTGAAAAGAAAAAGTACACCCTCTTTAAATTCTATGGTTTTACGTATCAATACATAGTAAAAATCATCTGGTCTTTAGCAGTTCTTAAAAGTAGGTAAATACAACTTCAGATGAACAATAACACATGACATATTACACCATGTCATCATTTATTTTACAAAAAGAAAGCCAAAATTGAGAAGCGGTGTGTGAAAAACTAAGGACATCTTAATGATTCCATAAGTAGTAGAACCATCTTTAGTAGCAATAACTTGAAGTGACTGTTTTCTGTATGACTTTATCAGTCTTCTATCACATTGCTGTGGAGGAATTTTGACCCATTCTTTCCAAACTTTGCTCTAGTTCATTAAGGTTCATTAAGGTTTGTTTATGCACAGCTCTCTTAAGGTCCTGCTACAGCATTTCAGCCAGGTTGAGGTCTGGACTTTGGCTCATTACAACACCTCGATTCTTTTCTTTTTCAACTATTCTGTTATAAATTTGTTGATGTGCTTGGAATCATTGTCCTGTTGCATGGCCCAGTGTCAGCCAAGCTTTAGCTGTCAGATAAATGACCTCACATTTGACTCTAGAATATTTTGCAATACAGAGGAGTTCATGGTTGAGTCAAAAACTGCAAGGTGCCCAGGTACTGTGGCTGCAAAATAAGCCCAAATCATCACCCCTCCACCACCATGCTTAATGGTTGATATGAGTTGTTTGTGCTGATATACAGGTGAAACTCGAAAAATTAGAATATTGTGCAAAAGTTCATTTATTTCAGTAATGCAACATAAAAGGTGAAACTAATATATGAGATAGACTCATTACATGCAAAGCAAGGTAGTTCCAAGCCGTGATTTGTCATAATTGTAATGATGATAGCTTACAACTCATGAAAACTCCAAATCCACAATCTCAGAAAATTAGAATATTACATGCAATCAATAAAACAAGGATTTTACATAAAACAGTATCGGACCTCTGAAAAGTATAAGCATGCATATGTACTCAGTACTTGGTTTGGGCCCCTTTTGCAGCAATTACTGCCTCAATGTGGCGTAACATGGAAGCTATCAGCCTGTGGCACTGCTGAGGTGTTACGGAAGACCAGGATGCTTCAATAGTGGCCTTCAGCTCTTCTGCATTGTTCTGTCTCATGTCTCTCATGTTTCTCTTGGCAATGCCCCATAGATTCTCTATGGGGTTCAGGTCAGGCGAGTTTTATTTATTTTATTTATTTATTTAAATTTATATACTGCCCCCCTCTCCCAAAGGGACTCGGGGCGGTGAACAGCCAAGATAAAATACATATATAAAAATACATATACAATATTTAAAAATTAAAAGAATTAAATACATTGGCCCTTTCAAAAGATTAAAAATAAGGGAATTAAGAAAGTTAAAACCAGATTAAAAGATTTAAAAACCCCTAGGCCAGACCGGCTTGCTGAAATAAATGAGTTTTCAATGCACGGCGGAAGGTCAGGAGATCAGGGATGGTCCTCATCTCTGGGGGTAATTCGTTCCAGAGAGAGGGTGCTCCCAATGAGAAGGCCCACATCCCTGGGGTCGCCAGCCATCCAGCCGGTGGCACCCCGAGGAGGCCGACTCTATGGGAGCGTATCGGTCGGCAGGAGGCCGATAATGGCAGGAGGCGGTCTCGCAAATATCCTGGTCCCGAGCCATGGGGCGCTTTAAAGATGATAACTAAGACCTTGAAGCGCACCCGGAGGGCCTCCGGGAGCCAATGCAGCTCGCGCAGAAGTGGCGTAACAAGTGACGGAGCTCCCAACACCACCTGCGCGGCCGCATTCTGCACCAGCTGGAGCCTCCAGATGCTCTTCAAAGGCAGCCCCATGTAGAGAGCATTGGCATAGTCTAGGCGGGAGATTACAAGGGCGGAAGTGACAGTGCGAAGCGTATCCTGATCCAGAAAGGGCTGCAACTGGTATATCCTACGGACCTGGCCAAAAGCCCCCCTGGCAACGGCCGCCACATGGTCTTCCAATGACAGCCGCACATGCAGGAGGACACCCAGATTGCGGGCCCTCTCTGTGGGGATAAGAATTTCCCCCCCCCCACAGCCAGCGATGGAACCAGCTGGCTGTACCGGGGTGCGGGGAAGCACAGCCACTCAGTCTTAGATGGGTTGAGCTGAAGCCTGTTCCACCTCATCCAACACTGCACCGCCTCCAGGCACCAGGTCATCACTTCGACGCCTCATCAGGGTGGCCCGGGGTAGAAATGTACAGCTGAGTATCATCAGCGTACCGATGAAACTCTACCCCAAAGCCACGGATGATCTCACCCAGCGGCTTCATATAAATGTTGAACAGAAGGGGTGAGAGCACCGACCCCTGAGGCACCCCACAAACCAGGGGCCTCGGGGCCGATCTCTGCCCCCCTGCCAACACGAATTGCAAACAGTCAGAGAGGAAGGAGGAGAACCACCGCATAACAGTGCCTCCCACTCCCAAACCCCCCCCAACCGCTGCAATAAGATACTGTGGTCGACAGTATCGAAAGCCGCCGAGAGATCTAATAGGACCAGGACAGAGGAATAACCTCTGTCACGGGCCCTCCAGAGATCATTCATCAATGCGACCAATGCCATCTCTGTGCTGTGTCCGGGCCTGAAGCCCGATTGGCGTGGATCCAGATAGACAGCTTCATCCAGGTGCTGGGGAAGCTGTCGTGCCACCACACTCTCAACAACCTTCGCCACAAAACGAAGGTTGGAGACGGGACGATAATTAGATAACAAAGTTGGGTCCAGGGATGGTTTCTTGAGGAGGGGTCTCACCACCGCCTCTTTCAAGGTGGCGGGCAGATATCCCTCACTCAAGGAAGAGTTAATAATACCCTGAAACCAACCTCGTGTCACCTCCCGAGTGGCCAACACCAGCCAGAAGGGACACGGGTCCAATAAACATGTGGTAGCATTCAGCCCCCGCAGCAACCTGTCCACGTCTTCGGGGGTCACAGGATCAAACTCCTCCCAAATGACTGCCCCAAATTCCGCCCCCGAACCCCCACCCAGAGTTGCCCATTCAGAGTCCAACCCGTCCTGGATCCGAGTGATTTTATCCAGCAGGAAATTCAAAAAGTCCTCAGCTTGTCCCTGCAAGGGTCCTCCTGCACTCGCCCTTCCAGGAGGGAGCGGGTCACTCTATAAACAGGGCGGCTGGGCAGTTTCCTGCAGATGCAATAAGGGTGGAAAAGTGAGAACGCTTTGCCACCCTTATCGCCACTAAATAGGTCTTAATATAAGACCGTAATAGTGTTCGGTCGGGTCCGGAGCGAGTAATCCTCCAAATACTCTCTAGGGGTCTTTTCCGGCGTGTCATCTCCCTAAGCTCCTCGGAGAACCAAGGGGCCGAGTGAGAGGGGCGCCAGGTCAGAGGCCACAAGGACACGACCTGGTCCAGGGCCCCAGCCGCCACTCTATCCCAGGTGGTGACCAGGTCCTCAACCGAGTCGTGTGCTCGAACGTCGGGACATGGCCCAAGCTCCATCAGGAACCTATCTGGATCCATCAGGTGCCTATCTAGATCCATCAGGTGCCTGGGGCGGTACCAACGTATTTGGTCCGCCTCCCTGTGATGGGGGGGAGCGGCCTGGAAGTCCAGCCTAAGGAGCGAATGATCTGACCATGACAAGGGCTCAACAAAAACGTCCCCAACACCAAGATCATCCTGCCACTGTCCAGAGACAAAAACCAGATCCAGGATGTGACCCCCAATGTGAGTGGGCTCCCTAATTAATTGGGTCAGGCCCAAGGCTGTCATGGAAGCCAAGAACTCCTGAGCAATTCCTGAGGCCCCGCCAGCCGAAGGCAGGTTGGAATCCCCCGTGACCATCAGCCTGGGGGTCTCAACCGCCAGGCCGGCTATGACCTTGAGGAGCTCAGGCAGAGCCGATGTCACATAGCAGGGAGCCAGGTATGTGATCAATAGGCCCATCTGAACCCCGGAACCACACTTTACAAAAAGGGACTCACAAACTCCTAAAACTTTGGCTTTTATAGAAGTAGTCATACTTACTGATGATCAATTGATCAAGGGGTCTTGATTATTGAAGGGAAACCTGGAACTTTCAGATTTGGGATTTCCCAGATGTGCCAGTTTACTACTCTAATAAAAAGAACCTTTGAGAAGATGTCTGTCTTGGAGTTATTGGTTGGACTTGAGATTTTCTGAAACGGTGACATCTGATACATAAAACCATAGAATTCAAAAGAGGGGGTTCTTTCTTTCTCACATGATTATATTTTATGGAATCTTGTTACCTGAATATGTGTGTGTATGTGTGTGTCAATATAAATATATATTTTTATAGTTGGAAATGAGGAATAGCATTTGTCATTAATGTCCAAAAACCCTGTGTGTGTGTGTGTGTGTGTGTGTCAGTATAAAAATATAATATTTTTATAGTTAAAAAATAGCATTTTTAATTAACGTTCAAAAACCAGTACCAAGTGAAAATTGTTACTATTTTATAGAATTTAACAGCATTACACAAGGCAACTAATGACATTGAATGAACCTTGCTATTCCTCTTTGTACATTACTTGTAATCATTAAAACAGCAATAAAAAGTAGATAATAGTAAAATTCAGGCATATATTGCTGTGGTATTCTGATCAGCTGCTGTAGAAAACATGTTTCTGGGTGTGTATTTGAGTGAGAGTGTGTCTAACTTGATTGCCTTTGTGGAGGAAGGGAAAGAATTCTTTAGCAACCGATACACTTATAGGTTTTCCTTTTGTTTTATTTTATTTTTACAGGTGATCGTGTGTTTGTTTCTTTAAAAATGATCCTTGATTCAAGTTTCAAATAAACCCTCTCCAAATAAACAGCCACAGAAATTCAGCTTATTGCCAATGACATGTACAAGACACATTGAAATATTTTTAATTAGCTAAATGAGAATTACTATATATATTTATTTTGGAAAAAGTCCTGCAGCATATATATATATATATTCACTGTATGATAAAAAGTTATTTCCTGTTTATTTCCTTTATCAAGAACTTGGAGCTGAATGGTGAAAAGCATAATCAATGGAAAAATAAAGAAAAAAACTGCATTCATTCACTTTGTGTTGCATTAATAGTAAGTTTCTCTGACCTCCTGAAAAATAAAATAAAAAACAGTTTAGCAGAGCATTTAAAATGTACCAACCAATATGAATAATAAAAAATACTATCAGTTTGAAGTAGAATATACTTTGTAATTCCTAATGTATTGGCTGTTTTTAATCAAAAGGTACTCCAGCTCATGCTGTTTTTCCCACTTGCTTTGACACAATGGCCCTTCTCCATATAATAGTCATTAGAGCAATAGACATACTATTAATAACACTGCATTGATCACATTGCACAATCCTGATTATGTCAAATTGATGGAAACAAAAAGGGCATATATTTTTATTGTTTTTCCATTTTTAATGATGAGCTCCCCAAATCTGGAGTTGAGCC
Source organism: Bungarus multicinctus (assembly GCA_023653725.1). Taxonomy (NCBI): domain Eukaryota; kingdom Metazoa; phylum Chordata; class Lepidosauria; order Squamata; family Elapidae; genus Bungarus; species Bungarus multicinctus. The sequence continues at coordinate 88,772,906 of CM042834.1, read as the reverse complement.
GCCTTTAAAGCTAATAAATAAATAAAAACACTGGATACAGTGTAGATAGGGCAATTATCCTTCTCTTAATTTCTCCTGTTCTTTCTTTCAGATGCATAACAGGTATTTAATATTTAATTTCTATCACTATCTGAAGAATCCTTTCTAACTCTGCAATTTTACATCTTTCAGCATCTATAGATATCTTGATAAAACCATGCAATAGTCTAAAATGCCATTTCCAAAACCCATTTCTGAATATTTTGCCCCACATGTATATATTATCTTGATTCTCCATATTTTGATTGTGCTAAATATCAAGATTATGCTTTCAGAGTTCATATTTCATTGCCTATGCAATACATTCAAATACTATACATCAGAGCTACAGCGTACCCTTAATTAACATCACCAGTAATTGGTAAACTGTCTTACTCTCAAAATAAGAATGAGAAGGGTTTTTATTTTAGTTCCTCAGCATTTTAGGTGCTTGCTTACTCAGATTCAGACGTTATCACAAAAACTGATTATGTACAGTACTGTGCAAAAGTCTTAGGTCATATTTAGATTTGTTGTTGTAGCAATGGTATAATCACCATGTGCAATTATATCTCAGTCTCCTTATTAGAATACAACCAAAACATACAGGAAATTTGTGTGCAGAATCCAAAACAGGAAAAAGCAGAAAAAACTGCTTCCATAGGCCAAAGTGACAAGTATATAGTGTGACCTTCCTTTACAGCTGAGCAAAGCAGGCACCTGGCCCCCATAAGCCTAAATGGAATGAAATGCTAACTACTACCATTGGTAACACATGTAGGTGTTCTACTATGTCATGCCAAAATGACTGCTGTGCAGAAAGGTCTATTACACCAGGTTTGTGCAATATACTATATGCTTCAGAATTACATACACCATGTTGTATGAGTGTAATTCATTGGAAGCTTACAAATAAGTCCAACTTTCTATCACATCATTCCAGTCAAAATGTCAAGGATCACAGAATTTGACAGAGATAAAATTATACTTTTTGCATCAGCAAGGCTACTCTCAAAGGAAAACCAACAAGCAAACTGGATATTCAAGATGTGGTATTCAAGATAAACAATAATTATGATCATTAAAAACTTGCTAAAACAACAAAGTGGGTGGTGGCCTAAGACTTTTGCACAGTACTATATATAAAATATATGTTACATGACTGTATAGTATTTCAGCAGTGACATCTATTTATTATTATCATTGGGCAAATCATTTTACAATATCTTCACTCACAAATTTACTACTTTTTCATCATAATAAGTAGCAGAAATTATATGTCCAGAAATACAGAAGGCAAGGACTCAGACATTAGTATTTCAATGGCAAATTAAATCACAGGATAAGCTGGAGATGTTTTATATTAGCAGCCAGTGAATAACTAGAGATGGGAAGGTGGCTTAAAGGCTAGAGGCATTAAAAATTTATGGTAAGGGTTGTCCTGGGCTCCAAATGTTTGTGTTTGTGGATGGTTTTTGTTAGTTTTCTCCTTGCCCAAAGTTATCTTTTGTGGTTGAGATAAGCTACAATTATTCCACAAGCTAGAATCCTTGCATAATATTTTATACAATGTTCTGGTGTGCTTTATTAGCAGTAGCCACATTTAGCAATACCATTTTTGGCATGGACTTGAGGAGTGAAAAGCTAAAAAGTATTCATCCGCCTTTGGGTTGTTAAAATTTTTGCATACGTTTGCTATTAATTGCTACCAAATAATTATTTCTGAGAGAAAACGTAACACCAAAATTAAAAAATTTATAGCAGATAACATCCATTGGCAAAGATATACAAAATTCATAAAAATCTAACAATGGATGAATATTTTTTCATAGAACTGTATATTGCTAGCAATGTGAGTGAGGATTGGTGAACTAAAGGCACTTGGATATAATTTTGATTATTCTATGTGTACTTATGTGGAACTGAATGTTAAAATATTCCCCTAGTGTCCTAGTATAAGCACTATGTATATATACTTAGGCAGGCTACCCCAGCATAATCCCTGATCAATCAACAATGCTGAAATTTCTGTGAAAACTATGGTACATCTTTTCTTTTATTTTTCACCACAAAGTGATAACAAAATAATGTGATAATTTTCCAGGCTGAATACATAAGGCAGCATGGAAAGAAGTGGTTCCTCAAGATCTAGAGAACTACAGTTCCCAGCATCCTTGATCATGGACATACAGACAATAGCTATTAAAAAGTGTAGATCAACAACATCTGGGTACAACTGATACTAAAATAACAACAACGTATGCACTCCCCAAACATTTAACAAACTGATTATAGCTCTGCTTTGCAGACCTATAAATATACTATATAATTCCATACAAAATGAATAGTTTGGTGACTATTGCATTTCAAAATACTTTTATTAGAGGATCTACACATGTTCTGCAGAGTTATCCATGGCACTTTTTAAATGAAAAGTTAATTGAAAAGCAAATGTCTTACGCCAGACATTCTATATCTTCCCAAGATGCATGCTGTTACATGGAAAAACTTGGCTTTTTTCATTCATTTTGCATATTTCCCGAATTTCCCGTGCTCTAAATATTACATTGAAAAATAAAATTAGTTGATACAAGACTTTTATTAGAAGCTCACTAAAATTATCTTATTTCTTTATTAATCCAATTCTATAAAAAATAACTCTGGGTAGTACACACCAATCTTCTTCCCAAACACCCCAGTGTTATACATTGCAATAAAATTTCCAAACGTTTTTAGCATTCCTTATGCAGCATGAAATCATGCTTTTTATGTATTCATAAATGACAAACCAAAGAATGCAGGTGTTAACTCATAACTCCATTCAAACAATAACTGACTAAAGGAATTCCAAGTAGGTCTGGGAACACGGGAGTGAAAGAGCAAGATTTTCTGGTATTTTCAGGATTCTGCTACCTCAAAAGTAATCTGGGCATCAGTGTTGTTTTATTAAAAACCCAAAAAAGGAGAATTTTCTTTTGTCAGCTTCAGGTATGCAACCAAGGAAGCCAATGCAAGCCCCTCTCAAGAGAATAAAGGGCTCTGACACCCACAGGATAATTCATATACCATTCTGACCTATCACTACTGCAACCTGCCTAGCATCAGTGTAAATATCCCCAACAGTAAATTTATGTCACAACATTTTCATCAATCACATCTGAGTCATTTGAAATGGATATCACATGCCTTCCCATTCTATCCTATCCTCCCAATCATCCAAAGGGATTGTGATTATCCCTGGACTTTTAATTTTTAGCTGAGCTGTTATCATTACTTCATATACAAAGACAAGAAAGTTTAAATCAATTTTAATAGACTAAGCACATTATTATACCCATATAATACCCATCCTGCAGCCCTGGTTGTCCGGATTCTCAGGCCCTGAATACCCGGCTGTTGTTGTGCAATGCCAGGTCCGTGGTTAATAAGGCTCCCCTGATCCATGATTTGGTTCAGGAGGCGGCCGCGGACCTGGTAGGTGTCACCGAAACCTGGTTGGGCCCAGAGGGCGGTGTTCCTCTGGTTGAGATGTACCCACCAGGTTTCCTTGCATTTCACCAGCCTAGGGTTCAGGGAAGGGGTGGAGGGGTGGCGGTGCTTATAAAGGAGGCCCTACATCCTAGGGAGGCCACTGTCCCTCAGATGGCTGGCTGTGAATCTCTATTTGTGAAGTGGGGGCAAGGGGTTCAGATGGGTCTTTTGATGGCGTACCTGGCTCCCTGCCACGTCTCATCGGCCCTGCCTGGACTCCTCGAGGTGATAGCCGGGCTGGCGGTTGAGACCCCCAGGCTTTTGGTCATGGGGGATTTCAACCTGCCATCGTCCGGTGAAACCTCGGGGTTAGTTCGGGAGTTCTTGGCTTCCATGATGGCCATGGACCTGACCCAGTTAGTTTCCGCCCCCACTCACATTGGAGGACACATGCTGGACCTAATTTTTGTCTCTGGGCAGTGGTTGAATGACTGTAATTTTGGGGAGTTAGTTATCACACCCTTGTCATGGACAGATCATTCCCTCCTTAGGTTGGACTTCCGTTCCGCCACCCCCCACCGCAGGGAGGCAGAACCACCTAGATTGTTCCGCCCCAGGCGCCTGATGGACCCGGAGCGGTTCCAGAGGGAGCTTGGGCCGTTTCCTGAGTCTCTGGCTCACAGCTCGCCTGGAGACCTGGTGGCCACCTGGGATGGGTCGGCCGCCAGGGCTCTAGATCGAGTTGTGCCTCTGCGACCTCTGACCCGGAACAGATCCCATTTGGCTCCGTGGTATACGGAGGAGCTACGGGAGATGAAGTGCCGGAAAAGACGTCTAGAGGGCATTTGGAGGGCGAACCGTTCTGAGTCTGACCGAACACAGGTGAGATCTCATATTAAGACTTACCTTGTGGCGATAGGGGCGGCGAAATCTTCGTATTTCTCCGCCCTTATTGCGTCAGCAGAAAATCGGCCTGCCGCCCTGTTTAGAGTGACCCGCTCTCTACTTGAACCGAGAGCGCGGGATGACCTCTTGCAGGGTAGGGCAGAGGAGTTTTCCCGATTTCTGCATGATAAAATCGCTCAGATTCGGGAGGAGCTCGACTCCAATTGGATGGTCCCGGGGGAGGTGTCCGGGGCAGGTCTTGTGAGTGTTATCTGGGGGGAGTTCGATCCTGTGACCGCCGAGGGTGTGGACAGGCTGCTGGGGGGGCTGAATGCCACCACCTGTTTATTGGACCCGTGCCCTTCCTGGCTGGTTTCGGCCGCCAGGGAGACGACACGAGGCTGGCTCCAGGGGATTGTCAACGCTTCTTTGAGGGAGGGGGTGCTCCCTGCCGCCCTGAAGGCGGCAGTGGTGCGCCCCCTTCTCAAGAAGCCTTCCCTGGACCCAGCTATTTTAAACAACTATCGTCCGGTCTCCAACCTTCCCTTCGTGGCGAAGGTTGTTGAGAGTGTGGTGGCGCGTCAGCTCCCCCAGTACCTGGAGGAAGCTACTTACCTCGATCCGTCCCAATCGGGCTTGAGGCCTGGACATAGCACTGAGACGGCATTGGTCGCGTTGGTCGATGATCTCTGGAGGGCTCGTGACAGAGGGTTCTCCTCTGTCCTGGTCCTATTAGACCTCTCGGCGGCTTTCGATACTATCGACCATAGTATCTTGTTGCGACGGTTGGAGGGGTTGGGGATTGGTGGAACCGTCCTTCGATGGTTCTCCTCCTTCCTCTCCGACCGTTCGCAATTTGTGTTGGCAGGGGGGGAGAGGTCCACCTCTAGGCCCCTGCTTTGTGGGGTGCCCCAGGGGTCGGTCCTCTCTCCCCTCTTGTTCAACATTTATATGAAGCCGCTGGGCGAGATCATCCATGGTCTTGGAGTGAGGTGTCATCTATATGCGGATGACACCCAGTTGTACATCTCTACTCCAGACCACCCCAACGATGCTGTGGGGGCTATGTCCAAGTGCTTGGAGGCTGTGCGAGATTGGATGGTCGGGAACAGGCTTCGGCTCAACCCATCCAAGACCGAGTGGCTGTGGTTTCCGGCGCCCCGATATAGCCAGCTGACACCTTCGCTGGTTATCGGGGGGGGAGTTTTGCCCCCCGCAGAGAGGGCTCGCAACCTGGGTGTCCTCCTGGATGTACGGCTGTCACTTGAACATCACATCGCGGCCGTCTCCAGGGGGGAGTTTCATCAGATCCGTCGGATCTACCGGTTGCGGCCCTTCCTGGATCGAGACGCCTTGCGCACGGTCACTCAGGCCCTTGTCACCTCTCGCCTGGACTATTGTAATGGCCTCTACATGGGGCTCCCCGCGGGGAGCATCCGGAGACTCCAGCTGGTGCAAAATGCAGCCGCGCGGGTGATTATGGGGGCGTCGCGTAGCGCCCATGTGACGCCTCTCCTGCGCGAGGTGCATTGGCTGCCGGTGGCTCTCCGGGTTCGCTTTAAGGTTCTAGTTTTGACCTTTAGGGCGACCCATGGCATGGGACCAGGTTACCTCCAGGACCGCATTCTGCCAGTGATCTCCAACAGGCCGGTGCGTTCCCACAGAGAGGGTCTGCTCCGGGTGCCGTCGGCCGCTATGTGTCGTCTGGCGGCGCCGAGGGGTAGGGCCTTCTCTGTGGGTGCCCCCGCCCTGGAATACTCTGCCACCGGAGCTCCGTACCGGCATGGACCTGAGGGCCTTCAGGCGCGCGTTGAAGACCTGGCTCTTTGAGCAGGCCGGCCTGGGCTGAGATAATGGTTTTAATTTGGTCTCCATAGCATTTAATTTTAAATTGGGGTTTTAAGGGGGGGGGGTCTTTTTATTCTCATTTATCAGCCGATTAATTTAATACTTTTTTAATTTTTGTATATTTGTGGGTTTTAGATGGGCTGTACACCGCCCTGAGTCCCTCGGGAGAAGGGCGGTATATAAATTTAAATAATAAATAAATAAATATTATATGGCTAGAAGTTCACAGCAGAGAAATTTAACTTACTTCTTGTTTTTCACGATTCTGATCCGGATTTTGTAAAGATGGTATTTTGGATATTTCAGCTTTCTTTGACTCCCTTTTCAGCACCCTTACCTGTTTAACTTTACAAGAAAAAATAACTATTTCTAGAATTGCACTTTTTTTAATCTTTTTTTTTGAAAAAAAAATGAAACTGACTATGGGTTTTGCTGTTTAGATTAGTTTGTTGTTTTAGAAATGGCTAGTACTTATTAAGTATATAAAAGTAAAAAGTTGTGGCTGTAATGATATGATCTTATTCTAATGTGCTAAAAAGAGTCGGAAGTCAATATTTTTTTCTTTTTTCCCCCTTTACACTACACCTCTTCCCTTTTTCCTTCCTCATTTTTCCAATATTTCACTTTCTTTTGTATTTTACATCTTCATAAAATTAATAAAATTATCAATATAGAATTGCACATTTTCTGTTCTGAAGCAAATATTAGAAATTCTACAGCTCAATAGCTAACAAAACCATTAAAGATTGCAAAAGGAAACCATTGGAAAAAGAAAAATGATCTGTTTATTGCTTTCATATTTTAGTTCAGCTTTCAGTACATATATATCTGAGGACCTCGGCCTATATGATGAAAAATAAATGAAAATGGTCATTCGCAGGAGCATAATACCTGTCAGAAAAGCAACATTAATTACTGCATCTGGTCCAAATTTGAAGCTCCTCAGGCTGCTTAGCGTTTAAAAAAATGGCCCAATAAAGTTATTTTTTTTAAAAGGAACTGAAAACAAAAATCATAGTGTGGAATTTATTTATTAGTTAAATAATTAGTGAAAGGGAATGTCAATAGAGACCAGTCATGCCACTAGTCTCTTCAGAATAGGTCTGAAGTTGAATGCAGCAACAGATATTACATCCTTATGTAATGAACATGTGTGACATTACATACTGTATATACACGCACACATATTATATTCTATTTATTTGGATGCTTGTTTGCTTATCTGCTGCTTATAGACATGTACTGCCTCAATGAATATAGAAGTATGATTTAACTTCTATTTCCAGATTCAGTTTTAAATTTCTCCAGTGACGTGGCTAGCAAAATGTCAGTGTGCATTTGCTATCTGCATTATTCAAAAGGTATATCACCAATAAAAAAGTAAATTTTCTCTTCCCCTACCTCATGTATTGCAAGCCTTTTTAGAAAATGAGGAGGTTCCAAAGCAATTTCTCAGTTAGTTATTGAATTTCTCCAATTCAAAGAAAATAAAACAATACACGTTTGTGACCATCTTGTGGCCAAATTATTCAGAACTTTATCTTTTAGTATTTTATTTATACTTAAAATATTCTAATGGAACTAATTTTTTACTGGAGAAAGCAGCACTAGATAGAGGAGCTGTTTAATCTGATCTTTGAAAAAAATCAAACAGAAATAAGTGCAAATGGTGCATTTACACAATACGGGTAGACCTTGAATTATTACTACAATTGAGTCCAAAATTTCTATTGCTAAATGAGGCAGTTGTTTAATGGGTTTTGCCGCATTTTATGACCTTTTTTGCCACAGCTGCTAAGCGAATCACTGCAATTGTTAAATTAGTAACCTGGTTGTTAAGTGAATCTGGCTTTCCCATTGATTTTGCTTGTCAGAAAGTCGCAAAAGGGGATTGCATGATCCTGGGACACCGCAACCATCATAAATATGAGTCAGTTGCCAAACATCCAAATTTTGATCACATGTCCATGAGGATTCTGTAGTAGTTGTTAAGTGTGAAAAACTATCAAGTTGCTTTTTTCAATATTGTTGTAACTTCAAACGGTCACTAAACAAATGGTTGAAAGTCGAGGACTTACTAACATGCTTTTAATGGAAAAATATAAAAGGCTAAAGTTCGATCTGAATTGGGGTCAAATATGCTTGATGGCTGCCACTTAAAGCCTGCCATAACTGTATGCTAGTAATAACTGAATTTCTTCCCGTTTCAGTAATTTCTGGATTTGGTTTGTATCTGTGGTGGTATTCTACCGGTTTGGCCCGGTTCTTCTGAGCCGGTAGTGGCGATGAGCAGTGGAGATCAAACTGGTTCTCTCCGCCACTCTGCTGTTGGCCCATTCACCTGCCCAGGCTCCCATACTCACTTATCCTCTGAATTTGAAGTGCAGCTGCTTTGCGCGGCACAGTAGAGTGCTGCACCGCAGCTGCTGAACCGACCAGGAGAGTGCAGGCTTGCAGGAGGTGAGTTAGAATGCTGCTGCGTCTGCGCAAAGTGTACGTTTGGCGCGCACATGCACACAAAGTATGTGCACATACGCAAAGCGCGCCCACCGAACTGGTGGTAAACATATTTGAATCCCACCATTGGTTTACAAAGAAAAGAGGCTATTCCAGTTACGTACTAAGCAAAAAGATTGCTGTCAATGAACTTTTTAGGAACTATTTCTTCGAATCTTATGTACTGCTACTTCATATTTAAAGTCCATAATTACACACACACATTTCAGATGTAAAGCCCTTAATTACATACACAAACACAAACACATTCACAAAGATCTGTAGAATATAACATACTTTCCATTGCTTTCAATTCTTTCTGTTGCCCTGTTGTATTTAGTTCTGGCAAGTGAATTTCTCTTTTCTCACATCTTGAAATGTTGCGTTTCTTCCTGTTTATGTTCACCATTTGATCAATTTGAGCAGCTCTTTCATACAGGGATACTTTGTCCATTTGATTCTAAACATGGAATAATTATGCATCCAAGGAAACATCTATACCATGATTATAATATAATTTATATCAAATCAGCAACTCAACATTTCAGGGGACAATTGTATATACACCGCCACCAGATGCCTCCCACAAACCTCATTTTTAAAAAATCAAAAACAATTTTTAAAAATTTAAAAATTAACTAATCAGAAATATAAGAAATTGACCCTTATCATGCAAGATAGCTATTCTTGGGAGACATCTATGAGAATTCATTAGATTTAATTTTTAAAATTATCTTTATTCATTTCTGCCTTTTATGTAACATATTAATTTTTTTCCCTTTATTTAAGAAAGCTTGTATCACGAAATAAATTTATACCATTATAATAGTAAATAGAAGTTCTTTAAAAATTGTTTGGATAAATCAATATATTTTGTGCTTTAGTAATTGATAGCATTCAGCATTATGTCTCTGAAAAGTCCAACTATAGTACTTGCTTGGTTTACATTTTACTAAGATTTGTTTATTTTATCTGCTAAAGAATAAGAAGCAACTTTCTTTGAAAAAAAAAATGGGAAAGCCAAGATAATATTTGAAACGTGTTTCCAAGCATATGTCTCTAAAATAATTATTTCACTGGCACACCAAAGGCTATGAGTCAGAATTCAATAGCCAATCTTCCCATAAAATCTGCTACTTTCAGTTACCACATTCAAATAAGCCTACTCTGTAACCAAAACCACCAAAAAAGCCGAAGAGATGCATAGCTCAGTGACAGTTATTTATTTTCCAATTCAGATAATAAAAACAAGCTATGGTCCAGAGGCCAGGAAGGTATAAACATCCATTTAGTATTAAATTGTTTACTCATTTTTAGAAGCCTGAAAAGGTGTAAATGTTTTACAAGGGAATATAATTGAATTGGAATACTTAACTCCAGGCTATACTAGAATGGGAGAACCTATTGAATGCTTTAATACTAGGGATGAACAGAGCTAGACTTTGTTTCGCAACCTCAACTGGAACAATTCAGATGTTAAGACAAGCAGTCCCTCAACAATGCTCATCATTTGATTTCAGCTTTCGTTTGCTTTTCTGCCAGAAGGATATGATTCCAACAGCTAGGTCAATCCAAACAATGAGGAAAATTTCCAGAATTCAACTTACAAGGAAGCTGGGTAAAAGGAAAAATTTATGGCCCTTGTTTTCTACTCTTCCCTCCCCACTCTTGGATAATTAGCAAGAAAAGAACTACAGTAATGCTTGTATTTGCATTAATTGGATAGGAAGGGATTATAAGAGAGTAAGTTGGCATACAATGGGGAATTTCCATCTAAAGGAATGTGCTAGCAGTTTTCACAGATGATGCCCTTCACAGATAATCAGAGTTGGAAGAGACCTTGTAGGTCATCTAGTCCAAACCCTCCCCCCCACAACCTAAGCAGGAGACCCTACACCATTTCTGACAAATGGCAGTCCAGTCTCTTCTTCAAAGCTTCCAGTTGATGAAGCTCCCACAACTTCCGAGGTCAAACTGTTCCATTGGCTGATTGTTCTCACTGTCAGAAAGTTTCTCCTTATTTCCAGGTTAAATCTCTCCTTGTTCAGTTTCCATCCATTATTCCTTGCCTGGCCTACAGATGCTTTAGAAATTAGCTTGACCCCTTTCTCTCTGTGGCAGCCCCTCAAATATTGGGACACTGCTATCATGTCTCCCCTGGTCCTTCGCTTCACTAGACTAGCCATGCTCAGTTCCTGTAACCGTTCTTCATATGCCTTAGTCTCCAGGCCCCTAATCATCCTGGTTGCTCTTCTCTGCACTTTTTCTAGAGACTCAACTTCTTTTTTATAGTGTGGTGACCAAAACTGATGCAGTGCTCTAGGTGTGGTCTTACTAAGGATTTATAGAATGGTATTAGTACCTCATTTAATCTTGATTGTATCAGTCCTAAAACTTAGGATTGCATTAGCTTTTTTGGCTGCTGTTGCTGCACACTGGCTCATATTTAGCTATCATATTTTTTCTATCAGGCTTATGGCTAGAGGCAAAAGAATCTTCAGTGTGATAATTAATTAGGGTCTGGTCAGTCTTGAGCAGCAGTGCCAACCCATTGGAGAGTTCCAATCAACTAATTAAAGTCACAGAACTGGGTTTGTTAATTTGAGATTAGCACCTTTTGGAGATGCACTGCATTGTGGAGAAAAGCATCTCAGGAAGAGATAGCTTGCTTAAATAATAATCCCTCCACCCTGCCAGGGGCAAAAAAAATAAAAACAAAAGAAACAAGTCAGGTGTAGGACAATGCAATAGTGTATTAATTGTCTGTAATGGCAAATGTGACTGAGAAACAATGCGAAGATCATAGATGCAGGCTTTGGCTGCAAAGTTCCCTTTTTTTATCACCGTTGTAACTGCAAATGGACATAGTCAGAGGCAATCGCTAAATCAGGATTACCTCTACAGCAAATCAAAACTACAAAGGTCAGCAGCATGATATTGACAGATTTGCTTAAGTTATTTCCTCACTGATTTAAAAGAGCATAAGAGGGTTTTTTAATATTTTCAAATATGAGACCATCAAACAGGAATACTGATTTTAAGATACACAGCCTGCAAATCCTATCCCTGCAAAGAAGGTAAGCTCCAAAGAGGACACATCCTGGTTTTTTTTTTATCTTACCTTTATTTCCTTATAAATCTCACAGTAGTGAACATAAGTAATACACCTTCCTCTTCCTATTTTGCCCACGATAACAGCCCTGTGAGGTGAGTTGGGCTAAGAGTCACTCAGCTGAGTTTTCATATCTAAAGTGGATGAACCTCCTTCCTTCTTTACCTATAACTGGGCTATAAACCATGTTTAAACAAAAGTTTTATTTCTAGTAATATACTAGATTTCTTTAAATCTACTATAGATTAAAATTAATTGGAAATTAATTTGATTTATAATTGCATTAGTGCATGAACTATAGTATTTTACAAAATATGTATTTTTTATAGTTACTTGAGTCATAACTCCATCTTCCTGACGACTGTTTGAACCTATTTGTCCTACTGATGGCCATGGACTTCGCCGTTTTTTTGCTTTTTCCGGAAGTCTGATAAAGAAAGAATACATTTATTCTTATACAAAACCGAGCAGTTGAAAGTGTAATATTTTCCCCAAAATGAAATTTTAAACATGTTTCAAAAATCATTTTTAAAAAATTTATCCTAGAAAGATTATTTTTAAATGAGTCAAACACATTATATTTAAATCTATGAATTAAAAAAAACCCTACTCTTTAAAGCTTTGAATGAGCCCTGAGGGTTGACTGAGATGTTTTCCTTCTATTAACAGAAATGATTGGCTGGTGGGAATGGAAGTTAGTCTTATTCCCAGGATCTCATTTTGTGATGTTTATGAATGTAATATTAAAATTATATTTTGTATAGTATTAATCCAAGTTACGGAGAGAAAATAAAACATTGATTCAGGTTGGTTGCAATTGGAGGAGCCTGTAAGCCCTCTAAAATAAATGAATAAAAATTAATACTCTTTTCTATCCTCCGCCCAACTCTCCCCTACATATGGCCAGCATTCATACCTTGAATTAGGACACAGGAAATGTGAACTGAAATTTCCAGTAAGATTTCCACAGTTTGGATGTATCCGTGGCATTGTTGTACAGGGTGTCTGTGGAGCTTCATCCTTTATCCCACCAGCATCAATGCCAACTGTTATCAAGCTGGTACCATCACCAATTGTAGGTTTGCTCTCATGAGGTAAGTTGAGAGCATTCTGAGACAAAGTCACCCACTGTGAAACAGCATCTTCTTGTTCATTTCTTTTAAACTCTGAAAGTTCAGATTTTCCCGCTTTCACTTTAATACCTTTGATCTTCATCTCCTTTGACTTTTTGTCTTTTTCCATTTCCTAGAACAGGTAATACATTCAAACTTTGTGCAAATATATCTATTCATACTATAAATGTGGTACATGTTTATGAAATTCATTAAAAAATGAAACTGTTCAAATCATTTCAGAATATGAATTCACAATTTAAAAATAGTTATTTTGGAAATAACATAAGGAAGACCCTGCTTTATTTTTTCATAGTTTCAATAGATAAACCTGTGTAATTCTTATATAATCTTCTGATCCAGAATACTAATTCAACAACTATGGAACACTAACTTTGATAGATAAAATACCATCTTGCTAGTAGAATACATAAACTTTCTCTGGATAACATGCTGGGATTATTAATTGTGGAATTGTCTTACTAAAATAATTGAGAATATTTTCTTTACAGGAATATTGCTTTAAACAAGTCTTCTAACACTTTAAAGCTAATGCAGTTTGTTACATCAAAATTCTGTTGCACAAAATTCATCTCATCAGGGGATTGTAATAAACTTTTCGGTGTTTTTTCCGTGTTGCAAAACTCTTTATAGCTTTTGCTGCAAAAGGCTTGCCAGCTACTCTTCTGGAGCTTGCTACATCTAAAAACAATATTTATATTAAATGAATGCTGCTCAATTGGAAATATTTCTTCATTTCTAAAGACATTTTATTTTATAATTAAATAAATTTAAAAAATTCTGGAAGCTGTAATTATCAATAGACCTAACTTGTTGAGAGAAGAATAAATCACTGTGGTAAGAGAAGAATTAATTTGTATGGAAATTAATTTAATAGAGTTATAAAATATGATTAAATAAACCATACATAAAGCAATATAATGGTATATCTGTAGATATTTAAAAGATAATTTGTATATGTTATATGCTGTTTCATAGATTAAACGTTTAAAAAAAATAATCATAAATCTTTCTTACCTTTACAATAACAGGACCATTCTGAGACATGTTAATATGAACTATTCTCTTTTCTTCTTTGATTTGTTCAATCTCTTTGTTATTGTCTCTGAATTTTGAAAGATAACTCAGTTTTGCTTCTTGTAGTAATTTGCTTTTCAATTCTGGTAAGAATCTGATATGAAAAAGGACATTACTTACATTACATTGACAATTGCAAATATAATCTTGTCCAGTTGCTTGATTCTCTACAACAATTTGGTTCTCCCTGTTTTCCCAATCACCTACTTTTCTCTAGAGACCAAGCTACTATATATGAAATAAAGTACACAATTCATAGATAAATTAATGCAATAGACAGTTCACATAACTCTTTTCAGTATTCAGTATTGTTACTGCCATATATCTACACTCTTTACTAAGCAAATATACTGTACAAAGCACACAAATGACAGCACATATTCTATATCATAGATTTGGCCTCTTTGGAAAAGATTTTAAGAATCTGTTGATGCACTCTATGTTCCACATTAAATATTTACTTCTCAGTACAAAATATTTGCTAACTTTCCCATTCTCTTTCAATCTTGACAAATTATGCACTGCTTCTATGTGTTGTATTTAAAAATCAGGATTCTTTCTTGTCCCTTTAGTAAAACTATTTTGAAGTTTGAAAAACAGAACAAATTCCTGGACAGATTTGCAACAAATTCACTATTCATTCAATCTTTTCATCTAATACTTAAGATTATCATGTCACTATGAATATATTCCAAACTATAAGGGTCTACAAAAAAAAAAAAAAAGACTTTCACTCTGGCTTGTGCTTCAAGTTTTCTTTTATACATTACATCCATTCAAGCTAATTACTAAAATTGTATCTGAAACTATAACTATATCTGCTTTGATAAGCAAGATTGGGTGACAAGATAGACAAGGCTAGTAAATTTTCTAATATAGCTACATAACCCATCTTCTGCATAAAGGCAATAAAACCTGCTTCTGTTGTTCTCAGCCTTTCTATTGAAATATACTGCTTTTCTTTCATCTATACTTTGTTTATATTGTGAGCCATTTGTTGAAACTAAGAATATCTCATTCACTGATCCCTTTTCCTTCACAGAAGATGAATCAAGTTTCTTACAATATACATTCTTTACAAAAAACAACAACCACCTGTCTGGTGATGGGACATTCTCTTGTTATAGATTATGCTTTTCATCATTCCAAGATATCTGTAAGACTCAGAGAGTTTTTTTCAGCACTTGTCTTCACTTTTTTTTCATACTTTGTTGAATAGCAGATATGCAAAACCATATCTCTCAAAAACCAGTAACCTGGGTCCTGAGATCTGGGTTCAAAAAGTAAGGTTTTTCTTCCTTTTCCATAGGACTAATTTCTTCAATGGGAATTAATATCTTCCTTTTCTAAGTGCAAACCAGTCTCTATAGAAAAGGTTTCCCTATCCAAGGGTATAATTTTCAGATTTGAGCTCTGAACCCTGTCAATTAAGTACATCCCGGAAGCAAAAACATGAGAGTCAGATAAAACGAGAACAATAAGATAACTTCTCCATCTCTCTTTCTTTCTCCCAGGCTACTTCCTAGAAACTTGGCTAGTTATGAAATTTTGAGAAAAAAAAACTATTAAATTTCATAAAGTAATACCTTCACGTTCACATTGTTTGGTTATGATAACGAGAATTCCTCAGTTACCCTCACTCACATTACTGTCTGTGTCCCACCTTTCACATACACACACACACCCAGATTTGTTTCAACTGAAAAAGCAAGAATACCCAAGCAAAGCCACACCAGATAGAAAATTTTAAAAGTAGTAAACACCTAGAAATCTGGAAGGTATTAGTTAGGGAGGGATGTTCTGATCTACTGGGACGTTGAATAGCAGCAATCACACAGCAATTGTATTTCAAACTGCTCTTGTTTTATATCTGGAACATGTCAAGAAAATAAGATTTCCAAGAAATCAGATGTTACGCGTAAGAAAAATATAGCATCTCAGCAACACAAGCAGTATTATTGTGGAGATTTGACTCTCTCCAGTCAATAAATTAACAGCAATTTTACATCTGTCATATAAAAAAGCCAACCATCTCAAAAAGGTCTTTGATTAAATGCTGAACGTTATATCCAAATAGCTTACTTTTCAACAAAACCATCTCTGGTGAAATATTCATGCTGTAGCAAATCAGCAGATGATATCCTGTCTGCAGGATCCATTTGTAAACAAGCCTAGTAAATAAAAATTATTATGTTAGAAATAATATACTACAGAAGAATGTTGTGTAATAAAAATTGTATTATATTTTTTCCTATTGTTTAAAAAAGTAAATGTAATTGTCCTTTAGTTTCACTAATGAGTAGCTCTCTTTATTGCCAGAAAAATGTTGCTCAATTTTTCTCTACAAAAATTCTTATATTAGTACACTAATATGAGTAAGTCTTGGTCCTTTTAAGACAAATTTTGTCTTGCTTGAAACAGAAAATAGTTATCCTTCTCATGATCTTTGAAAGAATTTCTAAGAGCATTTTAGGAACACAGGCCTATTTTATAGCATAAGAAAATGCAAATTGCTGATAATTTATTGTCTACAATCCTGACATCTTACCTAAAGGAAATATACTTTTCATCTACAAAACAGTTAAAACATGTTTTTTTTAAAAACCCAATCATTAAAAAAAAGTAAGATAACAAAAGAAAGGACAGCAGATATTAACAAGACTAGAACAATCTCAGTACCTCACAAGGCCCCTAGGGTCCCCAGGCCCAATACCAGGTTTTGAGAACTTTCAGGAAATCAACAGGGATGGAATCAGCCTCACATCGGGGCCCATAACGTGGGTGCCATAGCAGAGAAGGCTCACTTCCTAAGACCTGAAACCTTTTCAAGGATAGCCTCTTGTAGAATGTTTAAGTCTAGTCAGGAGATGACCAAAGCGTAAGTGACAATCAGCAGAGCCCCTGATCTAGGAATAGGTGCAATACAAAGATGGCATAGCCTTAGAACCAACAGGCCCCAAAACCAAATCATTCAGTCCAATAGGATTTGACTCTGGAGAAAGGAGATGAACCAGTACAACACAGTGTCACCTGCCCTCAATTCTCTGAGCTGATTTCAGAGGATAGCATGGCATGATATCAAAGGCTGTAGAGGTTGAGTAGGGCAAGGGTGGATGTTCTCATCAAAGCCTCAGCTGTATTAACGTTCTTAATTTTCAAACAACACTTTACTTTTTCTGAGGAAATGCAGTTTTTTCTCCTTAAAACATTAGCTGATTTAAAAAGTGAATCAACTTTTCTGATAGTGCCAATTATAAGTTCAAATATCAAAAAGAATGATAACTTACCAGCTGGGCTAGAGATGTTAACTTAGTAATTCTGCCTTTCTCAGCTAGAGCCTCGGGTAAGACCAAAAGTGTCATCATTCATATCCAGGGTAACACTAGCCAAGGATTGTGAATGTACTCCAAAACACAAGAAGAGTACAATGTTGGAGGAAGCCTACCTAATTTTTATTCCAGAGCATTATTTATTACAAATCTAGAAACAGTAAAAAATGGGCAAGAAGGAATCTCAAACAAAGAGGCAAACTGGATATTATGCTGAATTTATAATTAGGAAACACATTTGCAATTTGTTTATATGCATAGCCATGTTAATTAGGAGGACTACAGCACTTGAGGTTTTTTCCCCCCAACCACATTCCCAATTATAATTGGGCATTTATGCCCTTAGTTGCTCTGAATGGTTCCCACCACAACCACAGAATAAGGGGGGAGGGGAATTGCCTACTCCTATATTAAGGTAGACTATGAAGAAACTCATCTCATTTTCATTCCTAGTAGCACTCCCCCCCCTCCGCCCCAAGGCACTAGTTCTGCCATTGTGAACCTGACATCACTGGATTTTCTAAAATGCTGAGACCAGCACGGTTCCCTTCATTCCCAAAAAAAGAAAATCTATTCATGTTATCAGGTCCTGTCTTTGAATAAGCAGAACTATCCAGTCAAGATGAAAATGAAGAAAATGTGTAACTTCCACAACCTGAGGCTCATTCGGGATCTTGAATTGAACTCCTATAATTCCCAGTTAGCAAATAAAGCTCTTCTGTGAAAAACAACATTTGCAAAAACTGCCCTTTTAAAAATAAATAAGGGTATTATTCTTGAACAGTAGAGCCCTTGTTTGCACAAGTGTTAAAACATATGTTCTATTAGATATGACATAGTCTTCTGGTTACAAAGTTGCTTATTTTAATAAATTAATGTAAACATATTTAGATTTAACAGCAAGAGCTGCCTCGCAATCATTTTTCCAAAAGCTGTTTGCAAACAGAGCTGACCTTCAATAGGAGCTAATGGCTAATTCTGTCCCTCCTTTCCCCCCTCTTTCTCTCTCTCTCTCTGTTTAATAGTTCATCAGAAAAAAATGAACTTAAGGCTATCATTTAGTAACACAGGAAAAGCTCTTAGTTTTGAATTTGGCCAAGACAAAGGTGTTGCCGGAAAGTGTTCTGCAACCAAGCCAGGCTAATTGTATTCCAGCATATTGGAAGGGTGTTAAGCTGGGGGATGCTGGCTGAAAACTAGAAACTGTTGGATTGGAAGCAGCCCAAGAGTCTTCAGATGTATGCAGAATTGCTTTGCTGTCTTTATATGGTCCTACTGGTGCAGAGACTTTGCTGAAGGTTTTTTGAGGTGGGGGTGGGTTTTCACCATCAGAAAGGCAAGGCATTTCATAAAGTGAGCAAAAGAGAAATATTTAATTCTCACTCTCGCTCTATCTGTATAATTTAAAAGGAAAACAGGGTTGATTGTAAGCTTCATACCCCCTCATTGAAAGTAGTTAAGAACCGTAATATTATTTCAGAAATTTCTCACTGCTAGAATCATAGAGAATGTGTAAAAACATTTCTCAGAAGCAGTGTTATCAATCCAGAAATAGCTTTATACTGATCAAGGAGCAAGCATTGTTTGACATGACTGAATTGTTCAAAGAGTCCCTTAGAACTCTGTGGGTAGCTGACATGATGACACTGTGACATACGAAAGTTAATATAGAGATATCCCAGAATTACAATAACTAGCACTTTCTGTATCATCAGTGAAATTTAATATGTACCAGCATTGCATAAAGTAGAAACTGAAATTGCCATAACGTTGCCATGTTTGGCTAACACATTTTTAAATCTGTGAATACTATCATTCTGTTGCTTGCAGCTTTAGTGACCTTTCACTGAATGAATGAATGATAGCCCTTCATTTCACTGAAATGAAGTCTATCAGTGCTAAAGGAGTTATGGGCCTCATTACTTTATGCGGAATCAAATACTTTAGACTTTTGTCTAAATAAATGATAGCTGTACAGTATTATTACAAATGTGCCTGCCACTGGTATTGCCATTAATGATGTAACTGACTCTTCGTTACTGTGTACAGTTCTTTAGATTTAAGATCTGATAAGCAGACACTGTCTAAAACAATATTCGTAAAATGTAGATTTCAGAAATATAGCAGAAAATTTTAAGAAAATCTATTTTATGGGTGAAAAGAATTATAAAGAGGCCGTCAATCAGCCTTCAGGAAATATGTCATTATATAATAGATTAAATCAAGTTTCCTCATTTCAACAGGGCCTTTCACAAAGAGTTCAGGCAGTTGAACCATAGCAACTCCCCATCTAATCTGGAATGAGGATACAACAGAGTTAGTGACAAGACAACAAAAGCCAATATTGTTACGTCTGTGATCTGAGTAATGATTACCAAAACAGAGAAGAGACATGGGAAAGAAAACTGATGTAACATGTCAGATTAGTCACAGCTGCATTGTTACATTGCATAACCACTTAATTTATCTACCTGGGACTCGCAAGGCACAAATAGCAGGTCTTTCACCTTATTTTAAGCATAACCAATATAAAGTCAAAGGATCACTGAGTTGTAATGTGGTTAAAACAAAAAACAAACAGAATTGACACAAAGTTTGTTTACTTTTGTATTTCAGAGATCGAGAAGATCTACCATATCTCCTTTTCTCTTTTTCCGGGGAGTGAAATGAAGGAAGCTTAGTGATTTGGAAGAGGAGAGGCAAGACAAAGAGTGAGGACATGGGGAAAAGCAAATTTTGGGCCAGCACAATTTCCTGATAGAGTAAATGGGTTCCACTTCAAACAATTTAGGAAAATCAGCTTATAATATTTCAGGAAAACCTTTTAGCTAAAATTTTGATTAAACAGAATTAAAATGTTGCCCTTAAATTTTCAAATAATTGAAAATAATTTGCAAATAGCCTCTACTTCTTTAAAAAAAACTTCCTTTCCTCATATAAGCAAATGGATTGTGAGTTCAATTATCAGAAGTATCAGAAGCATGAAAAAGCACTATTCCCTGCCAAACTAATTACAAGACACAAAATAATCCTCTGTTCACCAAATACATCAGGCTTCATCCACAATAAATGATTATCCATCAGGAAATACCTATTATACAATGTATCTACAAATCTTGTCACATCACAAACAAATAAATAAAAGGCTAATAAACAAATAAATAATAGTCTTCCAGAATCCTAAATTCCTGCCTAGACTATCATGTTTTTTTAAAAAAAAGATGTGTTAGCTGTCTTTAAAATATTAGATGCTGTTGTAGAATTTCAAGCTCTCTTTTCCTCAGTCTAAACTAAAATTACTTATTTATCTCACAACAGTGACTCTAGGCAGTATAGAAAGTTTAAAACCAATAATTACAAACAAAATTATTCTGTAATGTTAACTAAAATATTTAATAAGAAATAACTAATGATTCAAAGCTAGAAGTGTATAATTTCCAAGATGTTTGTATGAGTGGCCTAAAGGGATAGTACAGCATAAAATAGTTTTATAACAAAGTAGTTTTACAAAAAAAAACACTAATGAACAAGTGATTTGGATCCTGTTAAAAACTGGAATAAAACTCAAACTACAAAATGGAAAAGCTATGAAATGGATAGAAAATTGTATAAATGTCTTGTAATTATTAATATAGATTTGTTAAGAAATATTTTAAGTTAATTAACTACCTTGAAAAACAGTTGAATTTTTATGCATTTTAATTGCATTATACTTTTAAAGAAGCTGAAACTGTGACCACCAATTCATGCCATAATTAAACAGAATTAATACTGAAATGTATAGGTGTAATTAATAATAGCACTTTTAAAAGAAAAAGGTCTAATTTTGAAACAGTAGCTTCTAAAATCATATCTATTAGTTAATAAAAGTTAACAATATTTGAGACTTAGAAAAATAGTCTTTCTGTTTTCAGTTAAGATCTTTAAAACCAAAGAAAAAGTAGATAGGCAACTACAAAACAAGATAAAAGGGAGGGAAAGGTTTTGAAAATTAAGTATTCATTAGTATTTTATTATAAGTAGCCAGATAATATTGAGCTGCTGTTGAAGATACTTGGAAGATAACTGCATTTTTTTCCTTTAATTTTGTTTCTTATTTTTAACTTGAGAGAACATGATGGAGAGACAATGGTTCCACTTAATAAATTCATTTTGATTGATTAGTACAGGGGTCTTCAAACTTGACAGCTTTAAGATTTTTGGACTTCAACTCCCAGAATTCCTCCTCTAGTCATGTTAGTTAGCTCAGGAATTCTGGGCGTTGAAATCCACAAGTGTTAAACTTGCCAAGTTTGAAGATCCTTGGATTAGTATCTTGATATTTTCAGTATTTCTCATTACTAAGAAAATCTATGTTAACTTATTCATTACTAGATGTGTATGTTTTCTAAATAAAGATGAAAATGATCAAAGGATACTTTATCTTCTGTTAGTACAATATCTTGTTTGAACCAAAGTAATGCCATACGTGTGCTCTGTAGCATTATAATCCACTACTGAGATTTGATAATGGTTAGTGGTTTCCATAATATTGTGCCAATTTATAATCCACTCATATGATTTAATAAATGGCTAATAGTTTCCATAATATTAAGCCTTAATCAGTAGAACTATGTAGCATGATCAATCCCATTCCATGTATGCTTTGGAGTATGAAGGGATATAAATATAGCATCTGTCTGCCACTCCTTAAGGTAATCATGCCTTTCCATAGGATCATATATTTGGCATCCAAATAACCTTTTTGGAATCAAATTCAAAGCACTACACTGCCCAAAGAAATAAGACCAACTAATAATAAACCGGATAACAGATAATCAGAGTTGGAAGGGACCTTGTAGGTCATCTAGTCCAACCCTCTTCCCAAGCATTTGACCCTACATCATTTCTGACTGATGGGAGTCCAATCTCTTCTTGAAAGTCTCAAGTGATGAAGCTCCCACAATTTCCGAGGGCAAGCTCTTCCATTGGTTGATTGTTCTCACTGTCAAGAAGTTTCTCCTAAACCATGTCAGAGTATGTAGAAAATGTTAAGTCAAAATAGTTGACTAGAATATCCTGAAGGAAGAAAAATCTCATAATGCTGACTAAAAACATCAGCAAATTCAACCACTCAACCTTTAAGGTAGAGGTGAGGAACTATGGCTCCTTTATGACTTGTAGACTTCAATTCCCAGAATTCCTGAGCCAGTATGGCTCAAATGTTTGTTCCCCAACCCTGCTTTAAAGGAATGACTGATAATCCAAGACATCTCAACCTAGGACACCATCTTTTCTCCAAATGCTCTGCCCTGTGCTATGCAATTAAGAAAGCAACAATGAAACTCTACTTACACATAAAACCTGAATATGCTACTGCAAACACAGCCAACCTTCACCCTCAACTACAGCAATAAGCATGTATTTAAGAAGTTTATTTAATATTGATTTATTAGGATATGTAACAAATATATCTAATATATATTTACTCCTGCATATTAAATTGCCAAGTCAATAGGAATTTCATCCAAAAATCTTTGATTCTTCCAAGGCTCATATGAATGTGTCCATGTAGTTATTAGGAGTCGAGACTGATCTGAAGGTACCTTTTTAAAAATGGTACTTGCTGTAATAATATCACATCTGTTGATTGAAAAGTATGTATTTTTCTCTCACAGACATACATATGCACGCATATGTGCTCACATAGAGTACCTCTCTCTGTCTTTCAGTACTTTTGAAGATATACTCAGAGCTTTTCTATAACAGTCTGTTGGATAAAAATGGAAAATAGCATCTTAGACTAGAAAATAAAAATTTCATGGACTTTCAAAAGATATCTGAAATATGCAAATATCTCTCTTTAGACCTGGACTGAAATTTAAAGTATCAATAAAACCTCTACAGGATATGAAAAGGGCAGTGACAAACAAATACACAACAAAGAAGTTTTATATCATGCAGCAAGATTCTTTCCCATTTCTAAATACAACCGATAGTTCAAGATGTATACATTATACATAAAAAGAATGTTAGGCTACAATTAATAATCATCAGGTAAGCTTGATACTCAGACCTCTTCTGACATACATGAACCATATCTGCAAGTAGTGCACTGAGTTTGGGATATTTTTTTCTTGCACTTTTAGGATGCTGAACTTCAGGAAGAACCATCCCTGAAAAAACTGGGCTCCTTATAAAAATACTCTGAAAGTGAGGTGTCAAGTTTCCTGAAAGACAGCAAACATACAAATAAATAATCCATGTTACTCCCACATTTATTATTCTTGGATTGTTAATATTTTGTAAATTAGTTAACATTGATTTTGCATCCACATTTTAAGATTCAGCTCAGATTAAAGTAATTTTATTCATATTAAGAGATCAATAAGTAGATCAATTTAAAGCAGGGGTAGGCTTCCAAAATTTTAGCAACAGGTTCTCTGCCCACCTGCTGGGTGGGCGCGGTCATGGTGGACGTGGCCTAGTCGGCCTCCTGCACCATGGCGGAGGGGAGTGTTTTTGCCCTCCCCGGGCTCCGGAAGGGTGAAAAGGGCCTCCCCGGGCTCTGGAGGCTCTATGGAAGCCGGAAACGGGCCCATTTCTGGCCTTCCCAAACTTCAGGGAGGCCCATTTTTCACCTTCCCTGGACCTCCATGCACACCCTGCACTTACCTGTATCCAAAACCAGCCATGTGGGGACTCCTGGGAGGGAGGGGTAGACGGGGCCTGCCAGGATTGGGATTTGGGGGTTCTCCAAACTGCACAGAACCTTAGCTAGGGTCTCTTCCGAACCCCTGCGAACCTCCAGCAGTCCACCCCTTATTTAAAGTCAGTTTCATTACTGACTTCTTAAGAACTACCAAATAGTTGTTTGGTGGATTGTGGTTTCCAAATAGTTAATCATTTTGAAGAAATATTATTATAGTGAAGGATATTGATAAAATCTTAATGCAGCTGTGGTAGGACCACTTTAACAAAGTAATATTATAGACTTTATTATTTTAATGTCATAACATGACTTAAAAAGGTAAAGGTAAGCACTGTACAGGCTACAAACTATCTTTCCTCCATTTTTCTCTAATTTAAAGCAAGTCCACTTAATGGAGCATGTCTGCAAGATTAGATTTTTGTTCAATATTTCCTTAACATCCATTTCTATGAAAAAGTAGCATTCACACACAGAGACAGACAAAGAAACATAGACACGCACACAAAAAAATACGTTAGCTATTATGTTTTACTTGTTTATATTTCTAGGAGTGGGGATCTCTACATATTAAGATTCATGTAATATACAATATTTATAATGCAACATAGGATTTTGTCCCAAACAGCCTTGCTTTTATACATTCTTATTGATCAGGACATACTGCTGACATGTCTCCATCTAGAACTCTATTCTAAAGCTCTAGATACAGGCATATCAACATCAAAATTCACTCTAAAAACTGAGAATACCACAGTATCACTGACATCGTTTTTATTTTACATGCCTTGCCAAGCCTTGAATCACGAACAAGCAATTTGATATCTTCTATGATCACTGATTATCCTGGTAAGATCTGATGGAAGCTGAAGTCCAGATCATATATAAGGGGTATCAAATGTCTTCCCCCATCCTGGATCCTTGGCAATTCAGCTAATGTGGTTATTTTACTGGGTGGAATTGAATCCCATGCATAAGAATAGTTCTAGTATGAGGGAAGGAGGGGGGGGCGTTTACAAGGAACCTGTCCTGGAATCAGTGTAGATTATGTTTTGTCTGTCTTCTCTTTCTTCCTTTTGTCTGTGTGCTATTACCATAAAAGTAGAGCAGAGGGAAGATACAGCCCAAGCCTAGGAAGAGGATGATAGTGGTTAACAGATACTTATGCTATAGGAATTAGTGAAATAGGGGCACCAAGATGTGATTTCTGGGTTACAGAATATACAGATGATAATGATGAATGTGTATTAGCAGAGGATTGTTATTAATTCCCAAACGTTTAACCTACAATTTTGTCCATTTCCTCCCACCCCCATTTTCAGGATTGAAAAGAAGAAAGTATAATGAAGAAGAATATTCCAGACAGCTATTTCCATTCTTCTGTATTGTTTCATTTGTATTTATTTGTATTTAACCATATTTGTATACCTTCTAATCAGAATATAATACTATTAGCATATGAGATTAGACAGATTAATAACAAGTATAGTAACATCACATGCATGATGGGAGAGACACATGGAATTAGAACTACTCTCTGTGCTTTATAGAAACAGCATAAAAACATTGAATGGTGTGGTTGCAGCCATGCAGAAACGCCACCCACCCCACTTCCTGAGGCTAAGTTAAGCTCAACCCTTCCACAAAAGGACATAGGATTACAGTATTGGAAATATGAGTGCTCAATTCCCTCCAGCCAGTTGAGAGAGTTGGATTGACAACGTCCATCTGTAGATATCCACACCTGCATCTCTGTTGGTCATCTGGTCACACCCAGTGCTATTTGACTGGCATAACAACATGCCATTTGGATAGCTGAGTCACCCCCTGGGCTTTTCCAAGAATGTACCAACATCCACAGACACCACTCATCCCCTTAGCCTAAAAAAAAGAAAACCCACATAGAATGTGCGTCTGTATGTGTGAGTGGGAGAAGAGCATACAAAGAAGGGGCATCTAGACAATGAGGAAGTGCAAAGTGACAACCGGACACATATAACAGCTACAGGCAAGCAAGATGGCTGACGGTCAACTGTCAAGACCAAAAGCAGGGCAAGTGGCCCATCTGTATTCAATCCCTGCCTGGAATTTAGCTTGGATGCTCAATACCAACACTGCTTAAGAGCAGAGCTTGGCCTGGACCTTGGCAACAATTACAAAAGGAACAGCCATGCTAAGAAAGCATATAAACCCCAACAAAGGCAAAAAATGTTGGAAAGAGGCAAGGTCTGGATCCCACTTCACAACCTTTAAGATTTTTAGCTGTTGTAAGGACTGAGCCTTACCTATTTATGTGCTAAGCCAACTTGTCAGGATAAGAAGGTGGAGTTAGGATAACAGCCAGGGTAACAGCTTATTGCTGAGTAAAGTGTTAAAGATTATGTAACATTTTTATGCTGTGGCATGTTGTCGTCATCGAAATAACTCCTCACAAGAAATCACAATATCATGCTCCAAGCATGCAGATGATACTTTAGATGTTCAAATAAGTGCATGATGAAGGAGGTGAAGCAATGTGACCAGTACTTGGTACACAATTCTTTGTATATAATCCCCAGTACTCTGGAATCATAAGAATGCCCTCAAGCTCAGGGACACATCAAAGGGGCAGATACAGATACAGCCAAAAAAAGGCAGAAATGGTTACTGAGGATCACACAGATCCAGATCCAACAGTGGAAGCATATGAGACAGAGGGCTTAAGCAAATCCAGTCCAGCAGAGTCATGAACCAGTATTATATTGCAGGGCAGGGCGGAGGAGTTTTCCCGATTTCTGCATGATAAAATCGCTCAGATTCGGGGCGAGCTGGACTTCAGTTGGGTGGTCCCGGGGGAGGTGGCCGGGGCAAGTCATGAGATGGTTATCTGGGAGGAGTTCGATCCTGTGACCGCCGAGGGCGTAGACACGTTGCTGGGGCGGCTGAACGCCACCACATGTTTGTTGGACCCGTGTCCCTCCTGGTTGGTTTCTACCTCCAGTGAGATGACACGAGCTATCTTCAGGCCCGGGCACAGTACTGAAACAGCATTGGTCGCGTTGGTTGATGATCTCTGGAGGGCCCGTGAGAGAGGTTATTCCTCTGTCCTGGTCCTATTAGATCTCTCGACGGCTTTTGATACTATTGACCATAGTATCTTATTGCAGTGGCTGGAGAGGTTGGGAATTGGAGGTACCATCTCGCGATGGTTCTCCTTTCTCTCTGACCGCTTGCAATTTGTGTTGACGGGGGGGAGAGGTCCATCCCTAGGCCCCTCATTTGTGGGGTGCCTCAGGGGTCGGTCCTCTCCCCTCTCTTGTTCAACATTTATGTGAAGCCGCTGGGGGAGATCATCCATGGTTTTGGGGTAAAGTGTCATCTTTATGCGGATGACACTCAGCTTTACATCTCTACCCCAAACCACCCCAATGATGTTGTGGAGGTTATGTCCCGGTGCCTGGGGCCGTGTGGAATTGGATGGGTGAGAACAGGCTTCGACTCAACCCTTCCAAGACTGAGTGGCTGTGGTTTCCGGCGTCCCGATATAGTCAGCTGACTCCATCGCTGGCTATTGGGGGTGAGATCTTAGCTTCCACAGAGAGGGCTCACAATCTAGGCGTCCTCCTGGATGTACGGCTGTCATTAGAAGATCATATCACGGCCATCTCCAGGGGGGCTTTTCATCAGGTTCGCCTGATGCGCCAGTTGTGGCCCTTTCTCGATCGGGACGCCTTACGCACGGTCACTCATGCCCTGGTCACCTCCCGTTGGATTACTGTAATGCCCTCTACATGGAGCTCCCCACAGGGAGCACCCGGAGATTGCAACTGGTACAAAATGCGACCGCACGGGTGGTTATGGGGGCGTCTAGAAGCTCTCATGTGACGCCTCTCCTGTGCGAGCTGCATTGGTTACCGGTGGCCTTCCGGGTGCGCTTTAAGGTTCTGGTTTTGACCTTTAAAGCGCTCCATGGCATCGGACCAGGCTATTTGCAAGACCGCGTTCTGCCGGTAGTCTCCCACTGACCTGTGCGCTCCCACAGGGAGGGCCTCCTTCGGGTCCCAACAGCCTTTATGTGCTGCCTGGTGACCCCGAGGAATAGAGCCTTCTCTGTGGGGGCACCCGCTCTCTGGAATGGGCTCCCCCCTGAGTTGAGAGTGTTCAGGCGTGATTTGAAGACCTGGTTCTTTGAGCAGGCCGGCCTGGGCTGATCTTAAATTGATTTTTAATGGGGTTTTAATTATGGTTTCAATGTTGGGATTTTAGATTTGGTAGCAGCCCATATTTAATTTTATTTTAACTTTTGTATATGTGTTGTTTTAGTAGGCTGTGCACTGCCCTGAGTCCTTCGGGAGAAGGGTGGTATATAAATTGAATAAAATAAATAAATAAATAAATATAAGAAGATACTACCACCAATAGCAAACAGAGCCATCTCTTAAGAAGGGAAGAAGAGGAAACAAAGCAGCAAGAGGCTGAATGCAGAGATTGCCTAGAAAAAGAAAGGGGAAAGAAAGAAAAGCTCAAAGGAAGGAGCACGGGGACCTTCTTTCCTTCCTCAAGAAACAGAAGTCATTGTAGGAGAAGCTCCACCGCTGGGTAGCTCTACCCTTAGTAGGGTATGTTAGGTATATAAAAATCCATCCACCCATAAATGTGTGATGAAGACACAGAGACATTTTTAATTATGTCTGAATGTGCAATAATGTCATGTAAATGGCCAAGGGTGGCAGAAGGAGGTGGATTACAATAAAGTAAAAGAGGTGTGATCCTCTACTATTATGAAGTCACAAAATATGCAAAGATTCCGTGAATATAACTGGAATAGGAAGGAGTAAGAGAACTCTAGGCAAGGCTGGGAGACTTAGCTAGAAAATGATTACAGCCAGATAGGCATAGTATGGATGAAAGTATTTTGGAATAATTCCCACAGATCCTGCCTGGTCCTGACTGATTTTGGGTGCAAGAGTGTCACTCAGACACAGAAACAATGGCAGCCTCCTTAGCTGAAGATTATCTTGCAGACATAAAAACTGAGGAAGCTAGAAAGGGGCATGGAGAGGTTGGAAAAGGGAAGAAAAAAGGAGACGGAAAAAGGAGATACGCAGGGAAAAGAGAGGATAAATAAACCAAAGAGAAAATAGGTCCTGTTATAAATATGGCAAGATAGGGCACTTAGTTCAGGATTATCAAATCTGCCAAGGAAAGAGATCTTTCTCAGCCATGTTGCAAGCATCCAGAGAATAAGAAATAACAATGTGAGCTAAGATCAATGGAACCCCAGTTGCAGGTTTAGGAAGCAAATCAATGATTTGTCCTTACTTGGTCAAGAAAGTATCAAGAGTGGACAAAGAACACTTAAAAGGTGTTTATGGCCATACTAGACCTATACTACAATGTAGAGTAAATATACAAGTTAAGGTTGAAATAGAAACTATGGTGGTTATGGTTGTGATAGCACTAAACTGCCTCATTGACTACAAATATGAACAGATTTTCCTGGCTAAACATATCCTCAAAGGGGGAGGGGTAAGAATAACTACTGAGGCACAAGCATGTAACAGGAAGAGGAAGTTTCAAAAGCAATAGATGTTTTCCCTTCTCATCCCGATTTGAGTGGGAAAGGAAGGATGTATAAGCCTCCAAAGGGGGGGGGGAGAAGAGAGAGGATAGTCTCTGGATACTGGAGATCTCCCATGGGATATTGATATGGTGAAAAAACAGAGGAAAGACACTTTTTAAAAAACATTTTGGCAGGAAGTGACAATGTATACAAAGAAACAAGAAGGGTCTACCGAATACTAGATAGGTTCTGTTGATCAGGAATTGGAAAGATGTCAGTAGACACTGTCAGGTATGTGGGGAATGCTGGTTAGTCAAACAGGAGACAGTACCCATAGTCCAAAGGTACTAATTACAAAACCCTCACACACCTTTACTGACCCGCACTGCACCCTCACATACCCTCCTCAGCCCTAATCACACCCTTGCATGCTCTCCCGATCCTCACTGAATTCTCAAACACCCTCCCCAATCCACACTTTTCTCATACGCTCGTACACTCCCTAGCTGGAGCTGAACTTCTCTCCCCCACCCAGCAGCAGTCACTTAGCAGCCTGCTGTCCTGGGATTTTCAACTTCCTACCCGCCTCTGCCCTGACTTTGGTTCTAGGAACTGGCAGCAGTTGCCTTGCATAACTAGCTTGGGTTTCAGTTTACGAATGCAACCAGGACTGCAGGGATTCCCATCGCTTAGCAGTGCAGTTGCACTTTAAGACTGCATCACTTATTGATTTCAGTCCCAGTTCCTACAACATCTGGACAACATTGAACAACATCTGTAGTGTAATGGGAATAAATTCACCTGTCTAAGACCTTGGATTTATTTCATTGTAATGAGTATTTAGTAATTATTTAAAGTCCTACAGATTGTACATGTACCCATAGAGGTACAATAATGGGTACCTCGAGGAGTGCAGTTTCTGAAAATCCAAACTAACATTACCTGTCATAAGGTAACTCTAAGACAACATGTTGGGAACATCTGTAGGTAAATGCAAATTCTCTCATCTTGAAGTTAAATAAGATAAAAAGCTGAAGACTTTTCTTTCTTTAAATTTTCCACAGAAAGAACATGGATAGGGAAGGAGGAAGGAACCTAAACCATGCAGAGTTGGAAGCAACATTTCCAGAACTCTGGAAGGAGAATAACACACCTAGATTTCTAAATCTGATTAGGCCTCGGGGAAAAAATAGCTTTGAAGGAAATTGGCAACTTGCATTTAGTACATGCAAAATAAAAAAAATCTGATGATTAATAATGACACTCTTATGCAAATAACATAAGCAATGTAATTCATCTCAATTGCATGATGTCATCATTTAAATTCTTCTGCTTGGTATCAATTGATATTTGCATTTTGCATCACTGAGTGATTTCATGCCCTATAATATTTAACAATCAATTCATCCTCCCAATGGTCCGTTAAAATAAGTTTTAAGTGTATAATCTGTAAGTGTATAGATCCCTGCCCCAAAGAGCACACATTGTAAAAATTGATAGAAGATATAACTTAAAAAGAAAAGAAAGGAGTAAACAGATAACATATATACTTAGATCAGTTCTACAATTAATTATGTAAATTACTTTAAAATAATTTTATACATATACATTTTTAGAAAGCATTTGCTTCTGGCTTTTGGAGTAATCTTGGAATAATTTGAATAAATGAAATTAACAATACGTGAAGAAGTATTTAAACATGGGATCAGTATGTTCCAATACGACTTTGGAGAGATAAGAGATGAGAGAGACTTCAAATCTGTATTTGAAGTTAAGCAAGTAAAATAGCATGAACAATAAACTGTTTTATCTCTTTTATATGAAGGGGGGCATAAAAGAGAAAGCTGAAGGGAGCAAAGTGGTTGAGGAAGTCAAGCATTGGGAGAACTAAAGCTATTTTGCTTCACACTATATTTTATGTATCATAAAGAATACATGGAGACATTCTGAAGCCAAGAAGAACTTTTCAAATACAATTTTACTAAAAGTGTTTTTTTTTTCAGATAAAGAATATGATTCATCCATTCCCCTTAACGAAACTTAAATCCCAAAGCCTGAACAGACAGACATATAGAGTTAAATGCATTTATTCTAGACCAATAGATTTGCATGGAATATTACTTCTCTGTGAGTAACATTAAGAACAGCACTTACCAACTTTGGTCACAATTTTATGAAGTAGATCTAGGTCAGAGCTGCTGGGTAGATAGGGGTTGCCAGTGGCCATCTCGATAATCATACAACCTAAAGCCCAGATGTCCACAGGTCTAAGATCAGGAAATGAACAAAGTGCTCAACAATACAAAGACTAAACTTACAAATGTTTACTTCTTGTCATTTACATGTTCTAAAACAAATTAATTTATTACAATTCCTTGCCATGAAAGGAAGTTGACCAAATTCACCCACCTGCTTTAGAACCAGAGTTTGGCAGCGTTCCTATCATAACACTCTTACAGTCATAAGACTGACTGCAAAAGGAATGTATATTTTTTGTATAAAGTTTCATATTGATACCAAACTTCGTGTGTACATCCATCTGGCAGAGCCTACTGTAGCCCAAATCTCCCCATCTCAAATTTTTGAAACTGTTTTGCTTGTGCTTTTGTAATCAAGGGTTTACCATAACACAACATTTATAGTTTAATATAGATTATGTCTATGATATTCTGCAAATTGCTGACCCTGAATACTTTTTAGTCTTTATCAGAAAAAGAAAAGGAACACTTCAGCATGTAGCAACAGCCCCTGGCTGGCTTGGGAAATTAGGCAGGGTTGGGCCTGATTAGTATTTGAATGGGTGCCTCCAGGGAATATCAATTACAGGCTAGAAAGGAAAGCAAACAAACAAATAAACAAACAAGAATCCAGAATAAGCAATGGTAAACCGTTACTGTACAAAGAAAACTACGGGGCTGCTCCAGAGGTTAACTAGGAGTTGAGTCTGAATCAAGAACTTTTTAAAATCAAAACAAGAACTATCAGGGCGCCCTCTAATGTTCCTTTACTATTATTCACAAGTAAGTTTATAGATTTTTTTTTTAGAATATTTTCTGTGGCTGTACTTTAATTAAAAATAATTAATGATACATATTGAGCAGCCATATGTAATTTTTTTAAAAAAATACCTACTTCCCATATGTTGTATCTCTTAATACCAGCTCTGGAGCTCTGTACCACCTTGTAGCTACATAATCAGTATAAATATCACCTGGGGCTGCTAAAGTCCGAGCAAATCCAAAATCACAAAGCTTAGTTATTCCAGTTTGTGAAACCAAAATGTTTTCAGGTTTAATATCACGGTGAATGACCTAGCAGAAGAATAATGTAGAATCTGGTTTAAGAACAAAAATATGTTGTTTGAAAACAGAATATAAAAAGCTAACTAGTTCAGTAAATATAACAAGAATATAAGTTCAGACTGCTAAACAAACTAAGAATAAAAGAATATCTAAAACATTCAATTATTTTTTGGGAGGTAGAAAAAAAATCTAGATGAAATAATTGAACTGATGCCAGGCTTAAAACTAAAGCCTATCTATATTGTCAGTAGTATTAGTCTTATACTGGTTCAAGCAATAATAGAAAGGATTGAAAAGCAAGTTACATACTGAGATCTTAATATGACACCCATTTAATTATTTTCAAAGGTGGGCCTAACAAGCCTGCTTGTTATCATTTTGGAACACTATATTCCATTTTATTTAAATCCAGAGGTTTTCTGTTAGTAGAACAAAACATATTTGAAATAAAGTTTGGTTTTTAATTATAGCTTTTGTTTTAATACACTGGAAGGAGAAATAACATAGCTGTTAATTAGGAATTCAATTTCCTGTAAGCCTGTCTTGAAAAAAAGGGAATTATATCTTTGTTCAAAAGTTGAATGTTTGGGATAGGATGGATAGAAAAAGCAAATATTAATTCAAGAGCTCAGATGAAAGAATTCTGTGGCTTAAGGATGTTTGTTGCCTTGTTGGATTTTCTACATAGAATTTTAAAAGACATACATGAAAGAAGCTGAAAATTTTAATCTCAAACATTTTTTGTTTGTTTGGAAAGCTACCAGGTTTATCCTGAAGGTTCGGTAAAAGGAACCATAAGAGGAAGTATGGGAGTGATTTGCTATTATACTAAATTGACGTAACAAGTGCTGCTGCAGCAGAAGTCCGCTTCCAGAATCCCAAGAGATGCCATTATTTAATTGAAGAAACCCAGAGAACACCATCCCTGCCAATTTGAATCAGTCCAGCAGATACTGTGGGAAACAGGCAACCTTCAAGTAACCAGGTCTTATGAAGGGCTTTATAGGAAACTACCAGCACCTTGAATTGCACCCAAAGGCTAAATGGCAATCAGTGCAGCTTGCAAACCAGAGTATGTGTAGGCATACTGAGGCAGTCCCATCACTGCTCATGCTGCTGTGTTCTGGACCTGTTGAAACTTCTAGCAGGTCTTCAAGGGCAGCTAAATATAGAGTGCATTGCAGATTGCAGTAGTCAAGCTGTACAGGACTTACAATATTTGTGTAAAGTACTTACATTGTTGCTGTGGAGGTAGTCAATTGCTCGAAGAATCTGATAAAGATATCTCTTAAGTCTTCTACTATCCAGTCCATGAGAATAGTGTTGCAGCTCATCTAAAACTGTGTGGTCAATAAATTCAAACACTAAATGAATTTTCTTTTTTTGTCTGAAGACTTCAATCAGATTGACCAAGTTTTCATGACGAAATTGCTGTTAACAAAAGAGCAAATGAAGAATTTTGTGTGTGCTCTGCACCCCCCTCAACACTTTTGAAAACTACTGTTCATCTATTTTTTTATAATAATTAATTTAAGCTAATATATTTTATATATTTTATTAAGTAATTTAATAAAAGTATCACAAACACTACTGTTAACTAGGAAATCAGCATTTACGGTATAACCTATGAAAAAATAACTAAAAACTTTGCTTCATCTACATTACAATTTTTTAAAAAAATGGAATTTACCCGACAAAAGCCAATTCTGAATTTAAGAATCTTCCCACAAAGAAAGCCAAGCTGAGGGGTGGGGGGAAGACCCTCATCTGCCCACTTAACTGAATAGAATAGAATAACAGAGTTGGAAGGGACCTTGAAGGTCTTCTAGTCCAACCCCCTGCTTAGGCAGAAAATCCTATACCAGTTCAGACAAATGGTTATCCAATATCTTTTTAAAACTTCCAGTGTTGGAGCATTCACAACTTCTGGAGGCAAGTTGTTCCACTGACTATGTTCTGTCAGGAAATTTCTCCTTAGTTCTAAGTTGCTTCTCTCCTTGATTAGTTTCCACCCATTGCTTCTTGTCCTGCCTCATGTGCTTTGGAGAATAGCTTGACCCCTCTTCTTTGTGGCAGCCCCTGAGATATTGGAACATTGCTATTATGTCTCCCCTAGTCCTTCTTTTCATTAAATTAGACATATCCAATTCCAGCAACTGTTCTTCATATGTTTTACCTCCAGTCCCCTAGTCATCTTTGTTGCTCTTCTCTGCACTCTTTCTAGAGTCTCAATATCTTTTTTACATTGTGGTGATGTAATTGTAAAGCCTCTCATTTATTGGGAGTCAAGCAGCTTATAAATTGTTACAGTATTTACAGATAGACTTTGACTTACAACAATTCTTTTAGAGACTTCAAAGTTACTGAAAAAATGACTTATGATTGGTTTTTCACACTTACGACACTGCAGTAACCCCATGGTTACATGTTCAAAATTTAGGTGCTTGGAAATTGGCAGGTATTTTTTGATAATTGCAGCCCCAGGGTCATGTGATTATCATTTGTAATCTTTCCAGGTGACTCCCGACAAAGTCAATGGGGGAACCACATTTGCTTAACTATCACATGATTTACTTAACAGCTGCAGTGATTCCCTTAACTATGGCAAAAAAATAAAATGGGGCACAATTCACTTAACTGCCTTGCTTAGCAATGGAAAATTTGGATTCAGTTATGGTTGTAAGTAGAGGACTACCTATATTAACGTATTTCTGCCCTACCTATGTGATAGATTGAATCAGGAAAACTATACAATAACAATTGCAATTTTAGGAAATCACTATAAAATTAACACTGCTGTAGAATATAAAATTATATTGATCTCAAGGATTACATAATTACATGTTGAAATAAATCATTATGTAGCATGAATAGCCCATGAAAGGAGTCATTTCATAACTGAGCTATCACAACTGAAAATCTCTTTATCTCTTCTTAACATACAGCTTCTATAAGGGAACAGAGATGACAGACTCACAGACCCCAATATTTAGGCAAATATTTCTAGGAGAGATATCACACTTAGGATTCTACATATTATTACCATAAACACAGGGCACCTAGTACAATTCTTTTGAAATTGGTTTTATGGGAATTATATGTGCTGTTACCAGGATCTGCAGAATTTGTGAGAATTTGTGAGTGCCTTGCAGTGTCTAAAAGAGCAAACTTCGTCTATCCTCTCTGGGTAAATTTTGGTCAAAGAATCTTGAAAACCTGCTGCCTAAAACTTGCTCCTAAACTATCAAATAAAGATCAGAAGCAATGCAAATGGAAACACATTGCTTCTGGCTGTGAGATGGAAGAATCTAAAAGAAACTGAGAAACCATTTATGATGATCTGTGACACATCACAGCTTTTTTTTCTTTTTGCTTGTATGACAGTACTAAAGAGTCACTGATCTTAAATATGGTATTTTCAATCGATATGAAAAGTTTGCCACTTTCAAATATAACCTCATAGATATCCAGAAACAAAATTTCAGAGAATGAATATTCTATCCCTGAATAAAAATAGACCTGGCTAAGGGGCTCCACTCGTCAAAGTTACTTGCTCTTTCAATGACAAAAATTGATGAAAAATACCCTAAAGCTATTGATGTCTTCAAAAGTGTAATCCTATCTAAGTAAGCTATTTTTCAAATGCCCAGATCTGAGAATTCCAATTCTATCCAGCCTCCAATTTATCAGGATGAATTTCATGTCTGGTCATTCGAGTATCCAGTCAGTATTCCCTTACCTGCGCAACAAGCATATAACTCCAATAAAAGAGAGGAATATAGTTGGACAAAATCAGGATACCAATAACATCCACATTCAAATCCTACATCACCTCACCTAACAGATTTATATAAAAGTTAAACAGCATGAGGGTATAAAAGGAACTCCTTTCACAGAAACAAAGATTCAGAAACGAAGGGATAATAAAAATAATTCTATTATTAAATACTATATAATTAATATATAGTTGCTGCTGTATTTCTAATCATTATGTTTATTAGCTACTGAAAACAACAGCATAACATAATCATATCTTGCTGCAGCCACATGAAGATGTGAAGTAACTGCAGCAGGATAAATTTAAAGTGTTTTTCCAAGAGGAATCTTCCACGGGGATAGCCAGCAAAGCAAAGCTGGGATAACTTCAACTTTCATTGAAACAATCTCACTGAAAAATATATTTTTCAAAATATTTAAGCACATATTTTAAAAATGTAAATTGATAAAGCAAAGAAATACTGCTAACTCTGAGTAAGTCAGCCCTTGGTGCTACACGTAATATAAGAACTGCATACAGTAATAAATGTAATTAAGTTCTTTGGAACATTCAGGTGAGTGTTAAGTTCTTTAAAAAAACTGCATACTAATTTTAAAAGGCTTACACAAAAATAACTCTGGCATAAACATAATCCCTTTACTTATACTAATATGTATTTATATTCATCTCCACCCTATGTTATCAGTACAAAACATGGACATATGCAATAAAGCATGAGTGAAAATTAGTCATCAAGGAAATGAAATGTTTGAGAAAAGCTGTAGAGTGACCAGAAGGGATAAAATAAAAAATTAGATCATAAGAGGAGGAACTGGAATAGAACCGATCTTAAATTACATACAAAGACAGCAGGCTAAGTGGTTTGCTCACCTGGAGAGAATGTCTTGGGATTCTATACCATACAAGGCATATACAAAAAGAGGAGAAGGCCAAAGAACACAAGCAGACCCAGAAGAAGATGGAGAGACAAAATCAAAGACACACTACAACAGCATCAAATAACAATGGTTGAGGCCACCGGAAGTGCAAGAACCCGAATTTTGTATCTTCGACACCCAAAGTGGAAAGAATATGTATTTACTAGGTTATAAATAAAAAATT
Source organism: Bungarus multicinctus (assembly GCA_023653725.1). Classification (NCBI taxonomy): domain Eukaryota; kingdom Metazoa; phylum Chordata; class Lepidosauria; order Squamata; family Elapidae; genus Bungarus; species Bungarus multicinctus. The sequence continues at coordinate 88,735,126 of CM042834.1, read as the reverse complement.
TAATATCAAAACACCAAGCACAACATGTGGGCCACCATCATTTTTTAAAAAGTCAGCAATTAAACTGGCACTGGCAGTGCAAAGATGCATTGACAAATACTTTCTACACTTCCATGACTCGCTGCCAGTTTTATCAATACCACAGCTCTACAAACTGGTGAACAACTGATCAGGTATTTCTTTCCATGCTGTGATTATTTTTCATTTACGGTATCAATGTTGCTCTTTTCCCCCTACAAGTTGTATAGGCCTCTGTTAAAAATACTAATTTTCAAAAGAATAAAAGAAGCAAACCTTCAGGAATTTTATCTCTCTCATTGCTATTTTGTTGACAGATTTTTCTGTTTTTTCATAAAATATCTTAATGGCAACTATATGTCCTGTTTCCTTGTGTTTGCACTTCATTACCGTTCCGTAACTTCCCTCTCCCACTTTTCCAAGGATCTCATACATCTCCATACTCAAGTCTGAAATCTCTGGAAGAAAAAAAATTTTTTGTTAACCAGTCTTATTTTTGCTTGTTTCTTAAGCCATGCTTTATAAACATTAGCAGATAAATTATGCCTACACTTACATATATACTGGCCTGATAGCACACAATCAGAATCAAACATCTTATACCTAATAAGCTATATAATGGTTAAAGACACTGATTTATCCAAGCTCCACCAGACTAAATGGGGGCAATTAGTATCAATACCTTTTGGGTTTTTGAATGTTTATTCTCAATGGAAAGAACTACTGCAGGATAAGGCTATCTGCAATTGTTAAATTATATTGCTCCCACCAGTATTAGAAAAAATATGCTTCCAATTGACTGTTGCTGAGATCATAATAATGTTATTGAGTCTCTGCTTATCAATTTTCCATAAGTTGACTACTGAAAGAACAGATGGTTGAATAAATTGACTTTAGCTCTGATCCAGAATGACTCTGAGGTGCTAAGACTAGAGATTTGGTGGACCATATCCCATGCAATGCAAAGGGTAGCCTGCATTCAAATCGGGCAATTAGTTTAATAGTCTACTCTTGACTCTTATTACATTCCATTTCTTAATGTTTTCATTTCAGATCCCTTTGCAACTACATTATGGTCCAAGATTTATCATGTGAATATATTAGATATTTATAATATATATAATATATTAGAAATAGCATATTGGCTGGATTTATTCTCTGTTAAAAAGATTATCTTCTTCCATTAAGATTATTTGAAGAAATTATTATAAGAATATTAGGAAAATTCATTTCCAAAATGGTTAATTGCAGAAAACATGGAAAATGTGATACATAAGAAAATTGTCCAAGAGCAGAGAGTTCTTCCCCTGAAGAGGGTTGCATTTCAATTATTATTCATCTCTACCAGAATGGTCAATAGCAAAGAAATGTAGGAGAGGCAATGCAAATTTCTGCCAGGACCGGCTCACCTCTCCCTCTATTGAACAACGTTGTTTGCATTCTTTGTGGCTTATCCTTATTTACTTATTTCTGTACTGGGTACACTCTGCTATGATGGCGTATCTCCCACTTCTCAAGAAGAAGAAAAATGGCAAATGTTTAACTCCCCAATTTTTGCAGGAAGCATTAAAACCATTTAACAGATGGAAATGAGATGAAGCCCATCAAATGGTGCATTTGATTGTTGTCTCAGCGGGGCACAGGGAGGTTATTGCATTTTATTTATTTTTGTATTGGGCTTTTATCCTTGTAAGCCTCCAGGAGTTACTGAGAATTAGTGATTTGGGTGGCCATATAAAATAAATCTTAAATACATTAAGATCCTCCTGCCCACCATGGGGGATATCAGAGTAGAAACTTCTGATTAACCTCCATTGCAAATGTGCCCTTTGGTGCATTTGGAAGTTGCATAATGCATATCCAACTCAATCCCCTGCACGTTTATTTAGATACTTTTGAGTATATTGAAGGTTTCTCTGGAGCAAGGGATTATTACAGGACTGCAAAATAATCCTTTGCTTTTAACCTACATTTGGATTTTGATGATTTGTCAGTCTGCAACCTTTTTCCTCACTTCCACCACATCTCCTCCCACGCTAGTGTTTGGAAACGCAACCTGAGCAAGCTTCACCATCGCACCCCACCCTGCCTACTCTTTTCCGGGCCTCAAGGAACCTCCTTCCCGCGTCACACCAGGATATCCCACAGTTGCCCTCCCTTATCTAGGGCGCTCCTGACCTGCTCCCGGGAAATCCCCATGTTGAGTCTTCCCAGGTCTAGTCAAGCAAACCGGCCCAGTTCCATGGCAACCGCCGCTATGTCAACAGCCAGTCCCGACGTCATCGCGTTCGATAAGGTTTCGGGCAAGGCAAGGTCCTGGATGACGTCAGCTCCCAGGTGGAAGACAAACGTCGCTGTCCCGCCTTAATGAGGTTTCTGCAAAAGCCGCGTATCGGCAGAAGTTAGTTTGAAAGCACCAGACAACGCCAACTGCCCACAGCCCGGAAAAAGCCCATTTCTTTGTCCCCGTGTAACACCTTGTACCATCAGATGCTCGAAAGGGGGAACGTCAGATGTTTCAGGAGAGGATGGTTTCGGCTGCGCCGTAGTTCCGTTGATAAAACTATTTTTTATATTAATAGGCAATATGCTGGATCGAGGGCTTGTTTGTTTTTATTCGCTTCATTTTCAGCGCATTTAGGCAATCTGATTTCATTGCACACAAACAGAAAGCTTGTAATATTTCCGTAGCTATAACTAGGCATTCTGCTAATTTTTTTTTATTTTTTCTTATTCATTCACGTCCGCCCGCGACTCTCTCCATCTGCTTTAGTATAGTTGCTTCTGTGTGGACTATGTGGATCCGCTTCTTAACTATTTGTCATTTTGCAGAAAACAAAGTGATCAGAAAGCACAAGAATTTTTCATTATTCACCTGTTTTTAGGGCATCATTGCCTCTGTTACCCAAGCAACCTCGATTTCATCGTAGAACAAAGATGTATTTTTTAAAAAAAGCATTGGAAGATTGTGGCAAAAAAAAAAAAAGCACTCCTTTGCTGGGCAAGGTCGCTACACATATACATACACACACCGTCATACACTGATAGGTTCAGTTGCTGGTAACATTAGGCGGCAAAAATAATCGGGTAGCATCTTAAGAACCAATTTTTCACGCGATGATACATTAACTCTTAAAGGACAGTCAGTGAGACTTGATTATAATTAGATTCTTCATAAGGCTTACACCACACCTCCACAATTTAACCATCAAGGAACTGTGGTTAATATATGGAAAGATTAATAATAGACCCGATGTTGAAATCAAAAGTCAGAACGCGCTACAAGTGAAATCTGCAAAACATCGCGCGCCCCGGCGCGCGCCAACTGCGTCCCTCAGGCTTAAAAAAGCGAGCGAAAGCTATTCCGCGGCCTCTCGGAGAAAGGGTGCTCCCCTTTTCACGCCGGCGCGGTGGTACGTTCCTAAGGCGTTCTAGGTCTCCTCCGCAAGCGGGCCGAGTGGTAGAGTCGCGAAGGGTGGCTTCTTTCCCTCCTCCCACCGGCGGAGGGAGACGCCATTGCAGAGTTGTTTGTGAAGCAGCGCGAGGAGCGAGGCAGCTGCGCTAGGAGCGGTGCTGAGGCTTTTGGGGGAGGGGGCGACCGGGAGTCTTCGATCATCGGGGCAAGAAGATCATGTCCACTCCAGCCAGGCGGAGGCTAATGAGGGATTTCAAGAGGTAAATGCTCCCAATGGGTCTCCGGATCACTCTTTCCAGGGTTAGAAACCCTTTCTTTCGGTGAAGGGATTGAACCTTCCCCCCACCCCGGCCGGGTCCCCTTTTCTCGGGGAAAAGAATATATCTTCCTTGGGAGTCCCTTGCTGGAACTGAACTACTCATCGCCCTTCCGGGCGGCGACGAATCCATGGGCCTTGGTAGAGAAAAAGAAGCGAAAGAGGAAATCTGAATTTCTCCTGCTCAAAAACTGGGAGGCAAAGTATTTCCCTCTTTTGTAAGAAACTATTTCCACTCTCTTGGGCTTTAATCGTCCCGCGTTAGGGAAGAAAACAATGAGGATGCTAAAACTAAGGAGGATTATTTGAGAAACGAGATTTAAACGATCGGATTATTCGATGCATGTGGGTTGTTGTTGTTTTTTAATAATCCTCCCAACCCAAAGAACCTCCCTTTTAGAGACGGAAAGCCTCGGGTCTAATGCCTATTTTGTAAATAAAGTGAGCCGGATTAAAATGGACTGACTTGACCACGTAGTACAGCTGACTGGGGCGCCTGTAGTGGAGAGAGAGAAAGCAAGTGCCAGGTTTTCTTTTTAACTATTTCTTGGAAATGGTGGCCAGAAGCCTTGCTTAAAAAGCTACTGATTTGTTGCCAAGTACTGAGCTACCTGGGGAAACGAAAGCATGTTTCTTCTTTTTTTTTTCTAAACCCCAAACAAAAAGATTTGAAGCGTTGCATGAAAGCCGCAAATTTGATTTTAAAAAAACATCCTTTAGGTACTGGTTGATGGGCCATAGATTGTGTGAAATACGTCTTTGGCTTCAAGTGTTTATTTGGTATGCTTTCTGTCCACTGATTACAAAGCATTTTGCCAATACTGCACAATTGATTAAAAATAAAATAAAAGCAAGCTTTGCTAAATCTCGGGTGAAGAAACCCTGGAGAGGAAAGTAGGATCCTCTTCTTTCTTTAGTGTGTGGGAATCTTTTAATCTCTTTTAAGTATTCGTTTCTGTATATCTGGAATTTACTTCACTTTGTTCTTTAATACATATACAAAGAGAATAGTGCATGGCTTCTATTTCAGGCGTGTGAAATCTGGGAAAGGTTGGCTAATGAATTCTATAATTGAAAGGAAGAAATGGGAAATGTGGATGGAAGAAAAATAGTCTATGACCCTGTGATTTGCTTTTTCCTCTGAATCGTTCTGAAAATACTTTTTTGATAAAATACTTGTGAAAAAGCCAGTTGTGCTGAAACAAATACAGTAAACAGTCCAGGTATTGTATAGTAACTGTAGCACAAGGAAGCTATTTAATTTTCTTTATGGAAGGGGGAGCTTGTACTTCCGTGTTTGCTTAGGTTGCTTCCTTCTGTCTTTGCCTCTTGGCTTTTAGTGACATCTGGAGGCATCTCAGCTTGTTATTGCTAGTTGGCAGAAATATGGCCATTCCTTTTTCTCAAGCAAGCTGTTAAGAAAACCGTCCAAAATGTCTTTCCTGGCATAGCTAATAAACTTCACCAATAAAACCTAAAATCCTAATTAAATAACAGCTCATAAACTGAACATTTGGATAATGTGTATATCACTTTATTAATATTACAGCTGCTCCCATGCAGTGTTAACTAGAAAATCAGCACAGCTATAGGATGTCCAACATTCGTTTAGACTGAAATTAGTGTAGGAGGAAATGGCAAAAGAAAAGTGATTTTTATAGGTGTAGATGTTTCAGAATGGATGCTATAGCTGATAATCACATCTTTGCATATATGTAGAGCAGTTCTACCCCGTAATTTGGTTAGGGGTTAAATTGCACTTCAGGCATTGGATAACTATTTGGATTTAGCACTGTGTAGAAACAAACAATATGAAATATGCTTTATTTGTGGTATCTAGGCAAGGATAAATAAGAACGCCCCACTAAATATTAAATGAGAAACAGATATCTCAAAATGGAATTCATTTATTCCACAGTGCCTTCTGTAATAGCAAGGTTGGTATAGTGGCCCTGAAGATGATTTCTTCTCAGAAAGCTTCTGTACTAGCCTCAGAATGCTATTATTAATGGGAGAAAGTTTATGAATTTCAACTGGAGGTAGTAAATAGCATTTATGTATTCTGCGACCTTCATCTGACAGCATTCATATATGAAATCCCCATTTAGAATACAAAATTTAAAGAGTGAAAGGCTTTTCACAGCATGATGTTAATGAAACTTTAATAACCAAAGTTATCTCTGAAATGCACATGGCAATTAATAATTTGGTGTGACATTAGTGTGCAAACTTGCTGTCTTGTAGCAGAGGGTCAAATTTTTTGCTATCCAGCCAAGGCTTTGGGTAGCCTGTGTTGTTGACATTAAATGGACTGAACTGAGCATGCCTAAAAATCAGAGCTGTATAAAGTTCATAGTAGTTTTAAAGGACAAAGAAGTAGAGATTAGCAGGATCATGTTATTAATTCCTCTTATGCTTATTATCATTGTTTTGCAATTACTTTCTTTCCAAGAAACAAAAATGTATGACTACAGTTTTATTTTAGATACAGCTGTGTAGAAAACCTGTATAAAAATTGTGAACTCTTAAGTGTAAATAAATGAGAACAATGAAGTATAATTTATGTCTCAATAAAGACATTTGCATATTGCAGTAACAAAATTGTTTGTCAAGGATAAGGAAAGTTTCATACAGTAAAATTATAGAGGACATGTTTGTCACATGGTGGAACTTTGTGCTGTTTAACTTTCCTATAAAGGATGGCCTGTTGATAATTCAGTTTGAGTGATTGAATAATGTAAAAAGTTAAGATACTTCATGAATATGATTGACAAAATATGTGGGTATTTTGGAGAGATGGAATACCTCATAGAGATGATTGAATAGAATGGGACAGCACATCAGAATCAGGCTGTTCCACCCACCAAAATAAAATGGCCGTTGTTTGATTATTGTTTGGATACAAACAAAAGATTTCCAATCTGTTCTAATTTATTGGTGCTTCAGATAGATAAACTTAATGTCCCCTCCCTGGAGAGATACAATCAATACCTAATACATGAAGATAACTATATGAAAAAGTACAGATAGTCCTGACTTAATGACTGTTCATTCAGTGGCCATTTGAAAATATGACAGTGCTGAACAAAGGGACTTAAAACCTGCACCCAAAGTTAAGACTGTTGTAGCATTCCTGCACTCATGTAATGAAAATTTGGGCACTTGGCAGTCCACCCATCCTTACAACTGACTGCAGGGGCTCTGCAACTCTCCATCTGCCTGTCTCTTCCCTTTATCTCAGCTGCCCACTGGCCCATCTGCACCTGCACAGATGCTGCAGCCTTGACCACCTGGATCTGCTCCCCACTCCATCATGTCCAGGAAGCCTAAACAAGTTACAAGGCCAGCAGTGCATGTAAATTGCTTCAATTACCTTTAATTTTTCTGCACCTGCTGATAGGCATATGCAATTGATGTGAGATGTGGTCTTCCTATAAAGGCCACCCAAATCATTCTGCAAGCAAGTGCCATTCCCACAATCATTCAGAAAGCTAGAAAAAGCTCTTTTAAATCATGTTTTTTTTTTAAAAAAATAGTTTTCAAATGTTCAGTAGAATAAAGGAAGCCTGTGTCCCATATTGGCTGGGCACGCCAGTGAGCAGCTGCAGAAAAATGCAAAGGTAAGTGGAGCAATTTACACGTACAACTGCAATTGCAGCTACTGCAAGTGGTTGAGGCCTCCCAGGTCTGGTGGGATGTGGAGAGAAGGCCTGGACCTCCTGGCCCTGTGGCAGTTTTCTGTGCACTGGTGAGCCTTGTAGCCTGCACTAGGCCTTCTAGGGCCTCCCACCACTGTGCTCCACTTAATGACCTGCATGATCATTTAACAACCATAAGTGAGACAGCCAGGATTGTTTTGTTTGAGTGAAATGGTCACATGATGTCTTGCTTAATGAGCGCTTCTCTCAACAACTGAAGATTCCAGGCTCAATTGTTGGTTTAGAGAAAGAACTACCTGTAATGCCAATTCTCTCCAAGAACTGGATTCATCTTTTCTATAAAATTCTGTTTATAGTAAGGATATTCTGACCCAATGTCTTCTAAATTGAAGAGAATCTTTCTATATTTTATATTTTTCTTAACAGGTCAATAGTTTTTTTTTGAGAGTTAAGTAATAAAAGTATTAGAATAATAATGATTCTGATTACTTTCAAACTGCATAATTGGCATTTGCACAGTCGGATTTTATATTTTTATTATATTTTGTTTATTGGAAGATTACAAGAAGATCCACCTGTTGGGGTCAGTGGTGCACCATCTGAAAACAATATCATGCAATGGAATGCAGTAATTTTTGGGTAAGAAAAGAATTCAGTTGTAAAGAAAATATATGTTAGGTAGTTCTCTGTGAACATGATATAAATACTAAATAATAGGAGTATCCAACATGTACTGATAAAAGTTTTTTCAAATTTTCAAAATAAAAAAAAAACATTCTTAATAATTTTAAGTATAAATGTGGCATCATAGCAAGGCTATGGCTGTCTCATAATGTTGAACATTTCTAAGCAAATCCCATTTGGTGCTTATTTTATCTCAAATTATAAATGCAAGTAGGACTCAGGGAAAATAGATGACCTGGGATACTAGAAAATTACATTTATCTTCAATTATATATTCTATATATTTATGGGATACCCAGTTACAGCAGATTAGTTATAAATGTGAGTTTTATTTTTGTCATTTATAGTGTAGGTATAAATAAGTTTAAGAGTTAATCACTATAGATCTTGTTTCTCTTTTCAGGCCTGAAGGTACTCCCTTTGAAGATGGTATGTTTCTTTAAACTTCATCTTTTTTGGTTTTAGTTTCATGAGCCTATATAGTATTTCCTGCATTTGATACCTGAAGATCCTGAAAAATAATATGCAAGAAACAGTAACTGACAGTTAACTATATAGTAAGCAATCATTTGCTTTTCACTGACAAAAATATGATTCAGAAAGTATCTATTGGCAAATGATATTATTTGGAAATTAAATACATTGATCTATTTGCCATATGCAACAAAAAAGCTAAAATATATTTTAATAAAAATAAACAATTCTGCAGGAAATATTTGTAGATTTAAGAACCATAATATGGATTTTTTTTTCATCCCTTATATCTTTTTATGTATTTATATATTATATATTTTTGTCATCAATGTGATCCAGCAGGAGATCTCTGCAGGTGGGCAGGATAAATAAGCTGGTAAATAAATGAGTAAAACTCAAAATCAGTAAATTAGATTCTTAGTATTACTCAAATCTGTAGTTAGCATGGGATTATTTATAATTAATTGCATTAGCTCTGCAGACTTGATAATTCTAATAATTCACACACATCGGAATTTTAAAAATAAGCATTGTTTCTCTATATTCAGAAAAAAAAAACCTCTATCTTTAACATGGTCAAATTCCTATACACTACTAAAGCTACTCTTTGGTTCTCACCTGTGAGAGGCATTCTTTTAAGACTTTACCAAATCTTAGGTTATTTAATTCAACTGGATTTTGAGAAAATTGACTCAAAGTCAATAACATCAAAACATTTAGACAATAACATATCAAAACATTAGACCATTTGTATTCTAATTGTTTAGTGCAGGGGTATCAAACTCAAGGTCCGGATCCGACCCACAGGGAGCTTAGAGCTGGCCCATGAGACTGCCCTAGAAAAAGTGAAGGACTGGTTCATGGTGCCTCTGCTAGGGAAAAGAGAGCTCTGCTTTCTATTATAAAAGCTCCATTTTCGCTGGCAGAGGGTTGCAGGAAGACATCGCAGCTGAAAACGGAGCTTGGGAGCCAATTTTTGTTGGCAGAATGCTCAAGCCTCAACAAGAGTGATGTCAAGCTGGCTTCGTCCCCTGGTCACACCTCTCCCTCAAACACAACCCTGATGTGGCTCAATGAAATCAAGTTTGACACCCCTGGTTTAGTGTATTCAATAAGCACCTGGGTTGAAGGGCCACTTTATCTTTCATACAGATTTCCAGTTTTGTCAGTAATACCCTAGGTTTTGTCGGTAATACAGTGTCTTAATTAATATTTGAACACTTGGAAATGCAAATGTCTCAGTATATTACATTACCTTGATACAAACAACCACAATAAAATATGAGACTATTATGGCAGTGACAGACATATAATATAGCCACCCACTTCTCACGTTTAAATGTTATGTCTTGAAGAATCATTTATAAGGTTGTGCAATGCTTCAGATTTCATTCTGAAAAGGTGCTACTGACTCATTAACGCAGATGCATCTGTTTCCAGGATCATCCCTGCTTTAAAGACTCACCAACAGATGCTATACTTGCATTCTGCAATTCTTTTCAATTGAAGCCAAAGTGTTGCACAGCTTTTACAGCTTTAATAGTTAGAAATATGCTTCTTTATAACTCAAAACATGTTGAAGGATAGGTATATATGTGAGAGACTTATAATTGATAATATATTTTTAACTAAGAAATATAGGCAATAAAGTTCAGTTTAATGGTTGAAACTGTTTTATGTTAATCTGTATTTATATTAGAAGATGGGAATGGGTGCATTATGAATCTGATAAATCCACACAAGATTTTGGATCAGATTTATTTGGCACGGACTTCTATTGTAGTTGAAAGGAGTAGAATAATATTGTAAATCTTCCCTTCCTGGAAACCATTCTTTTTCAGTTCCCTCAAAAAGATAAATGGCTATTCACAAGCCAAGTTGCCTGGGGTTTCCATATGCAGCTTTTTTTTTTTTTTTAAGTGGAGGAGTTCAACACTCTTGCGGATGACATGCTTCCTGTTCTGGCATAGCATATAGATCCTGTTACCTTTTTATAGCAACTGTATTGAATATAGTAACACCTTCTAAAACTGTCCACAGACTTACCAGTTTTGTTTGACTGATTATTTTTGGATTATAAGTAAAACTTCAAAATTCAAATTGGAATTTTGAAATTGTTCAAATTGTTGTGAAATAAACTCCAATTTAATTAAATTAATATATTTCTGAGGCTTAAAACAACAATAATGAAATAGTTCTTTGGAACTCTGGAATTTACCCCTGTGGATATACCGGGGATTGAATTCCAGAAACTTAGTTAATACATTTTGAAATCCCTTTGTCTCAAAAGAATGGAAGAAATAAGGAATCCATACTATGTTTTACACTGAGGAAGAATTCACATCACAAATATTTTATTCATTCTATATAAAAGTTGGTTTATTTCTATGCATCTATTCAATATATATTAAGCCCCCCTCCTGCCAATAAACTTGTGTTGAAAAGAATACCATGTGAGTGGCTTCTGGTGAAGATTCATGGACTGTAAAGGAGCAGGGATGGTATTGTGGTAGAGTTTTACAGCCAGATGGTGAATTCTGGCCAGCAAAGTCCAGAAAAAGGAGAGATTATGAGATCGCCCTCTTGCACTGCAGGAACTGAGAATTTTACGGTCGATTTATAAGAACAGCTAAGAGTTAAAGGATTTCAACTAAGCTCACAGCTTTAGTGTAGCCTATATGAACATAAGATTTGCCAAACCTCACTTCTTAATCACTTTTGGAAATTGCTTAACTATTAGAAAATTTAGATTGACAAGTTTATATTATAACACTGGGTGGTTTCCTTCAATTCTTAGTAAAAGAAATTTTAAATAAAAGTTTAAAGACAAAAAAAATCCCTTTTTGGAATAAGCAACAAAAGAGGGATTAAAAGCATGATTTTAAAAAGCTACAAATGGACTAAGGGTCCAGCTACTATAAGTTTGAAATAGGATTTTAAAATTATAAGAATTGGTCCTGAAGGAAAATGCTGTTGTTTTGAATTATTTAAAAAAATCAAGTTTGTTAAAAATTAAAGGAATATAAAGTTGATTTATTTGATCAAAGTCAAAAGAGATATCCTGTTAACTCTGATAACCCCTAAAAGACTTTTAATGACTAGGATTGCACAGTTTTAAGGATTTGTTTTAAAGTGATATAGGAAGAAGAGATAATTCGTTGTATCTTAAGAGAAGTTGATAAGCTACCAAAATTGCTTATACTTGTTGGGATGAAGGGGGAAACCATTTTTTTTTCTTTAACCTATTGGCTTTTTTTCTCTACTGCATTTCCTAGTTTTATTCCTTATATAATCAAACTTTTTTAGTTTTTACCTTTTTAATTGTAATGTTTAATAAAATTATTATTATTTAAATATAAAAGGAAAGAGTACTGTATGTGTAATGGAATGCATGGATGATCTTGGGGAACAAGGGAAGAAATGCTGCCAGGGAAACAATCAGACAATTGAGACAGGAGCCCCATTAAGCTTAACTGTCAGAGAAAGAAACTTAGGAAGGATGAGCCCAATTGATTAGGCTACTAAATGTGGGAGCAGGAAGTTTGTAACCTTAGACTTGGCAAGATTCTGTTAATGTAAAAGTAGAATTATTTCATCTAGTTGTACTTCTTGTCTGTTTACCTGAGAGGACTATGAAATTCAGGTGTGGGTTATTTATATCTCTTTATATTCTGTGTTTGCATGTGTGAGAAGGAGGGAGGCGAAGCACAGAAGATCTTGAATTTTTAAATGCAAAACAGGTTTTTTTTTAGTACAGGGAATGGCATATGTAAAGAAGTTCTAACATTTAGTTTAGCAGAAGAATTAATACCTATTACAAATGAAGTGTTACCTTTTATTTTTTGTCTGAACTGGTTAGTCATACCAGTCATACATGATCTTGCATTTCTATTTTGTGTTTGGTTACTTCAGTTGTAATATCCTAGTGATCTGCAGTGTTTCCCTTACAATTGTTGATAGTTAACTTTTAACTTGTTTTAGATCTTGTCCATAGTCTTTTAGATGGATTGCTAGAGGGAGTTCATGTTATTTCTATTTGCATTTCAGTGTTTTATTAATATTTGAAATAAAAATAAATGTTTAATCTTAACTCATTTTTACAATGGTAGGCCATGTTTTTGCAAAAATGAAAAATTAGGTTAGTTTTCAATTGTCTACTTTTTAAAAAGAAATTGCGTATGTATGTATGTACGTATGTATGTATGTATGTGTTTATTTTCTAAGCCTCACCTTCCTTATCGCTTACCTTTTTCACACAGGAACCTTTAAACTAATAATAGAATTTTCAGAAGAATACCCAAATAAACCACCAACGGTTAGGTTTTTATCGAAGATGTTTCATCCCAATGGTAAGTTTTATCAGAAGATGCAATAATAAAACCTTCAATGAAATCATATATTCAGCAGTGTTCTATTTTTGTATGTTGAAGATAGGCTTGTGGCAACTGGTTAGCCCAGAAATTCTTCGTAATTTGCCAGTGATAATTTATAAAACGAATACAATATTAATTATTCAGATCAAAATACTCATGAAATTAAGATGATAAATGCGTGACTCTTTTAGAGATTATTAACAATTCTTCAAATACATTCTTGTTTCAAAGTCACTGTAGGGAGTTAACTGGAAGCAGTAATTCAGTCATTTGCCAAAATACAAAGGACCTGCATATAAAAAGACTTAACATTATTTATATTTTTCCTTTATTGCCTTAGCTAAGCCTCTTTAAAAGATACTTTACAATGTATTAATTCAAAAGTGATGAGTAATAAATTACTATTATTCTTACTATACGCTGCTGTGAAATTTAAGAAGTTGTGATATAAAAATGTTTTAAAATAAACAGATAAGATGCAGAAAAAACTAAAACTTCAGACTGTTTAAAGAAGTATGTTTCCATTGGGAGAAAAATTAAAACTTCTTGTTTTGTGTGGAACCATAAAGGAATTATTTTTCTGTCATAAGGAGATACATTAGACTACAGTAAATACCACCTCCCATTCTGTTACTATAAATAAAAATAAACCTTAATCTGCATTAAATCACAACCTTCGATTTAATTTTTAAAATCCATCGGTCCTGAATCTCATGTATTATATTACTAATCATTGCAGAAATCCAAAATTTGGAAAATATACTTTATATGGGCCCATATCTTTATAAAATACAGGCTTTTTTCCTGTGTGAATAATAATTAAATAAGTTACAATATCTAAGTATAATGGATGGTTTATATGAGATATACTTAAAGCTAATCCTGCTTATGAAAAAATTAGATGTCTCTTCTTAGCAATACACATTTTCAGATGTTTGCTTGGCAATAAATCTATGAACTTCTTTGCAGAGATTTCTGAATTGTTTAATTAAATTTATACTACAATATTAAACCTTGGGAGGAATATATTATTGACTTGCCTTAATAAGATGTCAAAATAATTTAAACTTTCTGCATGGTGTTGAAACACTTAGTTCTTCTGGAAAAGGTTAAATCAGGGAATGACTCTTTGAGATTGCATTCTTCATTTTTCCCATCAAATTCAGAAGCCATGATTGCCTATTTTTTCCTTGTTAGCAAAAAAAAAAGCTAGTTTGCAAACCTAGTTTTGATGTAACACTAAAAAAACTATGGACTTTTAAAATTACCTTTAAGAAGAATCAGAAAGTCTACACCACCTTTTTTAGATGATCATTGAATCCAAATTATTTATTTTGTGTTTGTAGTAAATTGGAAATTAATGATTTGAAACAAATTACATAATACTAGTATTTTCTATTTTAGTGTATGCAGATGGAAGCATATGTTTAGATATCCTTCAAAATCGTTGGAGTCCAACATACGATGTCTCATCTATTTTAACTTCAATTCAGGTAATTTAAAAAAAATAATGAGCACTTTCTTCAGCTCTTATAGAAGTGCTAGCTGTTTAATCTTCAGGTGTAAGTTATATTATTTGACTAAGCTAGTTAGTGTATGACTACATTTGCCAAAAAAGATTGTTTTGATTAATTTAACACTATACAAAGTATAACACCAGTCTAACTATAATTTCTGTCCAGTGTTGCATTGTTTTATGTTTATTTTGTCTTTATCCTTTGAATGCCAATTAATACTGTTTTTCATGTTTTTGGCTTTCTCTACCTTCAGTCACTGCTTGATGAACCCAATCCTAATAGTCCTGCCAACAGTCAGGCTGCACAGCTTTATCAAGAGAACAAACGTGAATATGAAAAACGAGTTTCAGCTATTGTTGAACAAAGTTGGAATGATTCATAAGAAATGACTTTCATTAACAGACACCCCATAATCATCATGTACAATTTAACTTGCGATAGGAAATGCTACCAGAACTCAAGTGCCACGTTTGACTTGCGTACAGATGCATTTACAAATGCTCTTCAGTTTCAAAACTTTAAAAGCTTGTGTACTTCGATTAATGTACTTTTTATTGCATGTTATGACCTAAGTTATTGCTACATAAATTTGTAATATATCCTGTTTGTATTTTTTTCAAAGTGTATAATGTTGGTGTGAAGTTTTCATGACAGAATATACATATTTTGTAAATCTGTACTTTTTTCAAAATATTGAATGCCTTATTTTTGAATTCTTTAGATTTTTAAATTGGACATATCACTTAACAGAGTTTTATATATAAAATATTTCATGTAAAGCTGAAATACATAACCTCAGTGCAAGACATTTTTGTCACTATTCTATTTTTAGCACAGATTCTAAAGTTGATTAATTTTTATATGCTTTTTTTAAGGACCATGCTGCGTAGCCATTTTTCACTAGTCCTGTATGGCAGACTAATGTAAGAGACCTTACATCTGACTTGGATATTTCATCCAGGTTGCTGTCCAAAGTAAACATTTTTGCCAAAGCTTGCCCAGTGCAAGCTTGTAAAGAACAAAGAGCTCTGAACATGGAGAAACAAATTACTGCCAACTAGGAACTTAGCACTAAAGTGCTGGAGCAGTATATTTAGTAGCAATGAATTATGGACATTGTAGTCCCAAAACTTTGTCTTCCTGGGTTTTCAAATAATTGTGTACCCATCCCTTGGCTGTACAAGTCTTCTGTTATGAGTTTTTATTTTGTTGCTATTCTTCTACCCTTACTTGGTAATTCTACACTTGATCTTAGCCAAAAGAAGCAATCCTTACTTGGTAATTCTGTGAATGTGATCATTGAAGAAAATCTGTGGGGAATTGCAGTGCTCTTGAAGGCCTTTTGAATATGATTACTTGATAAATCAGTTTTTCCCATTTTAAAGCAGGAAACATAATGGAAAGCCACAATAGTCTCCCTTAAATAACCATTTTGCAGTTGAAATGCAAAGCATACCCAGCATTTATCCCATACTCAGACCTACAAACATTAATCCCTTGGCAACAGGAAAATTGCCCACTCCTACTTTAAACATAGAGAAGACTTAAGGTGCAAGCCTATTCCTTTCTGTTAGATCATTACAGCTATTTGTTCAAAGAGCTAATTCATTTTCCTTGACTGCTATGCACATGTGATTCTTTGTTGTGGTTAAGGTCATATTACATTTATATAAATAGTAGTCATGTACTGATATCAGACTACATGTTACTATAACAACCTTATTAACAGGCATAGTAGGTCATTTAAGGCTTGTGTTAAATGAAAGAGAAACACCAACTGAATATGCTTACTGAATGAATTGCAAAGATGGGTTCAAATCCTTTTAATAGGTTGCGAAATTGTCAGAGTTGGCATTAATTTTATATCTGTAAAAAGTCAACTAAAACATTCAACAAATCTAGGAGTTAATGACCCTTCAGATATAAATAAAATATACTAGAAGCATCTATACACAGTGGGATTTCCATAAGGAATTACGTTGCATCAAAATTAATGTGGAATATAGGTTGATAAGTTGGGAATGAGCAATGGATTTTTAAAAAACTTGCTGGGGTGTGAAAAATACTTTCTGGCTTCTTTTAAGAGAAACAATAATTTCAGCAATTCAGCCTTTCTCTACCATCCAAGTTTTTATGATAAAATTACTCCCAAGTGACTGGTCTCTTCAGACAGAGATAACAATGCTATGTTGGGCATAATTTGAAATGGAGAAAGGTACAAGACCTCACATATTTCCAAAAGCAACAGGATAGATTTTTTCCCTCTTTGACTATTCTGCATCAAATCTGTTACGAGAATTTGCAGTATAAATCCTGAAAACTTTGTTCCAAATTCTGACTAAATAGATAAGATACATTCTAATATAAAACAGCTATTTGTGCTTTTCTGGAATCTTGCTGGTACATTTTCCACTGAGGATAGATTTTTATCCTGCCTTTTCTGTATGTAACTCAAGGCAACGAACATACCTAATAGCTCTGCCCCCTGTTATCCTGAAAGTGATTGGCCAAAATTACTCTTCCAGCATTCATACCTAAGGGAGACCTAGGATTTACAGTCTCTTGGCTTTACATCAGCACCTTAGCTTCCACACTGCCTCAATTGAGAAGGAGAATGCAGTCTCACTGATAATATGAGAACAAGCTTCTCCCAACTATATAGAGCAGGGATCTTCAAACTTGGCAAGTTTAAGACTTGTGGACTTCAACTCCCAAAATTCCTCCTCCAGTCTTATTCTCAGGAATTTTGGGAGTTTGAAGTCCAAAAGTCTTAAACTTGCCAAGTTTGAAGACCCTTGATTTAAAAGTCTAAGCTGGGAAGATAGCTGCAGGAATATGATACATGCACATACATGGGAGCACATAGAATAATAAACTCTTCATCTCACAAACTTCATTCTAGAACGGGTGTTAAGCTCATGTCATGGTGGCGTCATGTGATGTATCCAGACTTTTTCCCCCTTTGCTAAACCGGGCAGGGCCAGCACGTGACACATCCAGCCCACCGGCTATGAGTTCCTGTTCTAGAATAAAGTGGAATGTATAGAAAAAGGCAATTTGAAGTATAAAAATTGGGTTAGAAAATATTCTCACAAAAATTCCTTTCAGTATTGCCTGTTACCCTTTTTTCTCAGCAGTTTTTTCAGACAAATAATTATTGGCTAGCTACATTGGAAAACAGGAACTAAGTTTTATTATGCACAAAACACATTTCTCTAAACATAATTCTCCGTTCAGTGTGGAATAATTTAGTTACATTATCTCATTCCTTCTGGTAAAAAAAAATACCCCATTCATTTTCTGTTAACTCTCCAAAAGGTTTCCACGTAGCATTCAGCAACCCAGAGTTTATATGGGATAAAGTTGTGGGAGAAAACATGAATCCTTATTTGTACTGTATGGCACCTATAATGTAATCAGGGTTTTATCTAAGTTGTACCCATTCATAGATTGTTTAAATAACACTCCAAACAGTGCAGTCTGTCATATCTATTGAACATACTGAGTCAACTTTCCTCCTTTTGAAAAAACCCTAGGAAAATCAGCTCGCTTAAGCTAAGTCATGTCAGAAATTCCAATCACAGGTGTGAATTTGAGAAGCCCTCTCTTAGTAACAAAATGCAACTGATTATTGTTAACACTGGAGTTTGCTCATCATAACAGAGGTTTATGGAAATGAACCATGCTTCAGTCAGGCGTTGCTGCAGACTCAGAAAAAGAGCTGCTGGTGTTCCTGAGCCGGAGTCCCCAGTGAGATAAGCCCCAAAACCATAGCCAAAGATTTTGGCCTCCAATTAAAATCTAGTCAGTAGATGATGTACAACTGGAGAAAATGTAATAGCATTGCTACCTCTTCCTAGTAATTACTCAACAAATCGTTTAAGAGAATACAAAACTCCTGGAGGTCACAAATCCATGGTAACAGCAAAGGATCCGCAGGCCACGTAAGATGTCAGTTTTCATGAGTCCCCATAAGAAAAACACTGAACTACAACAGTTTGTAGGGGGTGAGTAACAAGAAGGAAATTGCTGTTTTCCAAAAATCAAAATGAAAATTTGCCCAAGACTACTTACACAACCTAGTGTACCATTTAAAGAACAAGATTTTGAGGCTAGACAAGATGAAAGTGGAACTTTGGGTTATTAATGAGAAACATTTGTTAAAAAAAAACATTTTAAGAGGTTTCCCACATCAATCAGATTAATAAGAGTTATGTAAACAAAATCCAGTGGCAGAATGGTCTGCCTTCTCATTAAAGATTGCCTTCCTCTTTATTTTACCCTGAAAGGGCTGAAGGAAGAAAGCCAGAATATAAACGGCTTCTAAATAATTTTATATTTGATAACAAACTTATTGGTCAAAGTTTTGTATTATCACTGCATTGTTATTCCTAATAAAACTCATTAACCTATGCTAAGAGAGAATTGCTCTTTTCCCAGTCTTGAATGTTACTAGGGAGTTCTGACATACTACACCCCAACCATGAAATAGGACATATCATGATTTGGAGCTGATTTTCAGCCTCAGGTGTCTTGCAATTGTTGAGGGAAAAGTGGATTCTACCGGAAAATGACCAGTATGTCCTTCTGGGAGCTGAAACTTAAATTTGAGTTATATAGTATGGCAATCCTCTTAAACACACATAAATAAATGTAAAACAGAAGCCAATTGAATTGTTAAATTTGTAATGGCTGAATCAAAGTTCTTACCTTAGTCTAACTGAAATGATGTGGCATGACCTGAAGCAACCAGTTCATGTAAAGCAGTTCCTTAATAGAAGTTTCTCTTGCTAACAGACACAACATATGCATGATTGATAGGTACCGAAAACATTCAATTGAGGTTATTACTGTTAAAAACTATAAAGTTTAATGTTTTCCAACAAGATCAGTGAATGTTAGTTCAGGGTGTTCAATAAAGAGATGATATAGTACACTCTGAATTGTTTAACTATAATTTTTGCCTGTTAATAGGACTTATGTATCAGACTAGGTCATGGAACTGCAGTATTACGGTTAGCATTAAATAATTCCAAGTTATCTCAGAACAGAGAACTGGTAATGTATAGTATCTCAGATATGCCTAGCCAATCTTTCACCAGAATTACATAAAGGAAGGAGCAAGCGAAACAGAAAAATAGGCATTGACTTCCCTTCATTATACAATCTGGGTTAAGTGAGTTGAAAAGGAGTGGTGATGAGAAAAAAACCAAGCTGTATCCATTTTAGGGGGATACCTCTATGCAAAAGTGCTATCCTCAAATGGAGAAGGATTATGTTTAAATAGACACAATGTAACAGCTAATAACTGAAAAATCTTGTTGGGCTGTCTTTTTTCTGTAAATATGCTTTAGAAATACCTCAGGTTTACAGCTGTCTAATGCACAGGAGGGAGATTCAATTTCTCCAGGTCCACCAGATGAAAATCCAGCTTCTATTATAGATATCTAAAGAAGTCAAAGGCAGTTAGAACATACTTTTATATCAATGATGAAATCACAGTTGTTATTT
Organism: Bungarus multicinctus; assembly: GCA_023653725.1. NCBI lineage: Eukaryota > Metazoa > Chordata > Lepidosauria > Squamata > Elapidae > Bungarus > Bungarus multicinctus. The sequence goes on along the minus strand of CM042834.1, from coordinate 88,715,159 downwards.
TTGTGTGATCTGATGACTCTGCAATGGTTAAATATATCTGACATTCCCTAATAGGTTTTGTAATGTACAGTATAATTAGCTATTTCTAAATGTAGGATGTTGAGAACTATAGGCCTCTAATGATAGCAGGCTCAGTACAACCATACTACATTCTCAGAAAAAGGTTTTGTCTGTTGCATCCTTTCTAAATATACAACATGCAATGGACTGCATAGATTGAAGTTGTGCACCAATATCACTTCTAGTGATGCCAATAAGCTGCCATCATTCTTATTTATCTTCAATAGAAGCAGTGCTTACCCAAACGACTTCAGATCAGGTTCATCAAACATACTGGCAGTACTTTCAAGCCAGAAAAAAGCGCATTCATTTCAAAGGCTTTGAGCTTAGATGGCTAGATAAGGAGAAAAAGTAAATTCATGAAATATCTATCAGCTGTCAGCTGTCATGGTTAAGGGAAATGCCCCTTGCTAGCAGCCAACAAGGGGAGGGGAACATATGCCTGCTTGTAGGCTTCCCAGAAGTATCTGGCTGACCTACTGAAAACAAATTTTGGGACTAATCGACCTTGGGTCTAATCCAACAAAGCTTTTATGTTCCTATGAAATCACATTCAATTCACTCCATCTCCCAACTCCAGCAAAATGTTGATTAATAAGCAGAGCAATCCTACCATATGAACAATTTTGTCGTTGGTATCTCTAAGGAGTCCAGAGGTCTACTCCAAAGGAGAAAAACTTATTTCCCTTTCCTAGGCCTTTTTAAACAAATGTTTAGCTGTTTTCCTCACAATAGTTGCAATAGAAAGACTGGGATGGGTAACTTTTTGGGGAGCTTCATGAATCCTAATCCTAATTCTCCCTTTTTTTCAACCCTTAAACCTTAAGCCAAGTCTTAAGCCAGTAGTTGCTACAATTTTTGCAGTTCCCAGCCGTTTTGTAGTAGAAGGCTTACTATTAAGTGTAAAGTAGATTTTAAAAAGAAAATCCTCAATTTTTTTCCAAAGGCTAAGAGAAAAATCTTGGTCATTTTTGCATCAACATTCCAACTGCAGCTTTCTAGACACTAAAAAACATAGTGTTCAATTCCCAGGTGTCAAAACATTGCCTGTTTCTGAACTGTATTAACAGCAGGTATAGAGTAATCCCTCACATAAATAATCTTGATGTAGAGATATGCCAGAGCTCCAAAATCATGATAAATGCTGGAGAAGATGCGTCCAAAACTGAATTTCTCCCACCCCACAATGGTAGAGCTGCTTGAGTGGGAAACTTTCTATATCTTAGTTTTAGTTATCCTAAATAATTACTATATCTCAAGAAAGTGGGGGGAGAAAGCTGAACATCAGTTTGGGAACCTATCTTAAAATTGCAACATCAGACTCCTTTTGCCTTATATGCCAGTACTTTTCTTAAAATTCAGATTAGGGCAATACTTTATATTCATTGAATCAATTTAAAGTCAAAGCATACTGCTCTTTTACAAAATAAAGTCAGCTTAATCTACTACAGTTTTTTGGAATGTTCTAATGGTCAACAAGAGATATCTTTGAAGTCCAAGAGTTCAGAGTATAATTATATATAATTAAAACTTCATGGAGAAGAAACTTTCATATGGATGGTTAAAGATGTAACACCCTTAATATTGAAATGGGTCATATAAGAGATACAATCTTTAAATATAGCTGAATATTAACACACTGAGAAGACCATATCATTTTCTGTTAGCAACCATTTATTTAGTTCATTTAGGTTTTGTAACCTACTTCAATCCACAGATTTTGGGCAGTACATAGTAAACTACAGAAGAAATAACCAAAAGACAGAAATACAATTACAATTTTAATTACAATTACAAAAAATCCACCAGAAATATTCAATCCTTATTAAATACATGGTTGAATAATACACTGCTCAAAAAAATAAAGGGAACACTTAAACACACAATGTAACTCCAAGTCAATCACACTTCTGTGAAATCAAACTGTCCACTTAGGTAGCAACACTGACTGACAATCAATTGCACATGCTGTTGTGCAAATGGAATAGACAATAGGTGGAAAGCATAGGCAGTTAGCAAGACATCCCCAATAAAGGAGAGGTTCTGCAGGTGGTGACCACAGACCACTTCTCAGTTCCTATGCTTTCTGGCTAATAGTTTGGTCACTTTTGAATGCTGGCGGTGCTTTCACTCTAGTGGTAGCATGAGACGGAGTCTACAACCCACACAAGTGGCTCAGGTAGTGCAGCTCATCCAGGATGGCACATCAATATGAGCTGTGGCAAGGTTTGCTGTGTCTGTCAGCATAGTGTCCAGAGCACGGAGATGCTACCAGAAGACAGGCCAGTACATCAGGAGGCATGAAGGAGGCCGTAGGAGGGCAACAACCCAGCATCAGGACCGCTACCTCCGCCTTTGTGCAAGGAGGGACAGGAGGAACACTGCCAGAGCCCTGCAAAATGACATCCAGCAGGCCACAAATTTGCATGTGGCTGCTCAAACGGTCAGAAACAGACTCCATGAGGGTGGTATGAGGGCCCGACATCCACAGGTGGGGGTTGTGCTTACAGCCCAACACTGTGCAGGACATTTGGCATTTGCCAGAGAATTCCAAGATTGGCAAATTTGCCACTGGTGCCCTGTGCTCTTCACAGATGAAAGCAGATTCACAGCACATGTGACAGACGTGACAGGGTCTGGAGATGCCATGGAGAACGTTCTGCTGCCTGCAACATCCTCCAGCATGACCGGTTTGGCAGTGGGTCAGTAATGGTATACGGTGGCATTTCTTTAGGGAGCCGCACAGCCCTCCATGTGCTCGCCAGAGGTAGCCTGACTGCCATTAGGTACCGAGATGAGATCCTCAGACCCCCTTGTGAAACCATATGCTGGTGCGATTGGCCCTGGGTTCCTCCTAATGCAAGACAATGCTAGACCTCATGTGGCTGGAGTGCGTCAGCAGTTCCTGCAAGATGAAGGCATTGATACTATGGACTGGCCCGCCCGTTCCCCAGACCTGAATCCAATTGAACACATCTATTATTATTATTTATTGTTCGTATTTCTATACCGCTCCCTCTCCCAAAAGGGACTCGGGGTGGTGTACAGCCTAATAAATACATAAAATACAAAGTTACAAAATTAAATAGAATTTAAAACCAGATTAAACATAGATGTGGCTGCATCCCGAAAAATTTTAAAAATGAGATTAAAATTTAAAAAACCCTGTTAACTTAAAACCCCATAGACCCTTACTGGGCCAGGCCAGCCTGTTTAAAAAATAGGGTCTTAACTGCGCGCCGGAAGGAGAGGATATCTGTCATGGCTCGTATCTCCGGGGGGAGATCATTCCACAGGGAGGGGGCTCCCACAGAGAAAGCACGCACCCTCGGGGCCTCCAGCCGACAACGATCAGGTGGCGGTACCCCAAGTAGGGCGACCCTGTGGGAGCGTACTGGGCGGCGGGAGGTTGTTGGTGGCAGCAGGCGGTCCTGGGACATCATGTCTTGCTCCATCCACCAATGCCATGTTGCACCACACTGTCCAGGAGTTGGGGGATGCTTTAGTCCAGGTGTGGGAGGAGGTCCCTCAGGAGACCATCCGCCACCTCATCAGGAGCATGCACAGGCATTGTAGGGAAGTCATACAGGCATGTGGAGGCCACACACACTACTGAGCCTCATTTTGACTTGTTTTAAGGCCATTACATCAAAGTTGGATCAGCCTGTAGTGTTGTTTTCCACTTTAATTTTGAGTGTAACTCCAAATCCAGACCTCCATGGGTTGCTAAATTTGATTTCCATTGATAATTTTTGTGTGATTTTGTTGTCAGCACATTCAACTATATAATGGACAAAGTAATAAGAATATTTCATTCATTCAGATCTAGGATGTCTTCTTTTTGTGTTCCCTTTATTTTTTTGAGCAGTGTATTTAATGGTTTAAGAAATGTAAAAAGGGATGAGACACTAAAAATTCTGTAGGCAAGGACTTTCAAAGTACAGAAGCCACAACCAAAAGGGCTACCATCCAGTTGAGGTAACTTTTTGCAAATGGTGCCCAATATAAAAATGTTTTACCATTTTCTTCTTTCAGTTTTGTTTTTCAGCCTATACAACTGAAGTATTTCAATGTGTCACTCATCTAAGAACTAACCAGGTCCAATCCTACTTAATTTTCAAGCCGAAACAAGATCAGTGAGACACTGTCATTTACAAGGCATATGTAGTAAAAAAGAGAAAAAATAGGCAACTCAGTGGTTTGTGATTTTTTTAAGCATTTATTTCTTACATTCAGCAATTTTTCATGACTATACATTAGTTTCTTTTATTCCCATCTTTTTTTTCATGAAATTTTGTTACTTCTGTATTCATACCATATAACTGGTACCTTAGGAAGTATCACATCAAATTTAAAAGTTTTCTGAAAGGCTGGTATTTGATGGGCAGAATATCTAAATGATAAACGTAAGTATTTGTCTTTTCTTCACCTTTAATCTGATTTATATATATATCACGATCTGTACATAATCTCAGTGAGCATTCAGTGTAAAAACAGTCTAATCTAAAATGCATCTCAGAAGTGATGCTTGAAGTATCCAGATCAGTCTTCGATATAAACAGATTATGTAGTAGAATAAAAGCCTGGCATTTCTTCTCCTAGGCACTAGTATTGATTCTAAAAAAAAACATAGTTAGAAGCCTATTAAGTATATTGCAGTCACAGATATCTGAAAGTCAGTAATTTGTAATGTTTAGTTTATTCAAGTATTAAATAAAGAGCCTACTTATTAGAAATCCTACATAAAATGTAATAGTTCTAAAAGCATTATTACCCAAATCTCCTAGGTCTTAACTTAAATCCTAATCTCAGTTTATGCTAAATAATTAAACAAATAACTGCAGACTAAATATTGATTTATACAAACATTTTAATGCATGGCACCCAGGGAAAAGTTAATGCTGCAGCTCCACAAGCTATGGTTAGTACACCTTTGTTGGGTCAGTTATGAACACAAAGTGGCATGTCAAACACTATGTATTATCAGAAGCATCATGTTCACCCAGCCATTTGAAAAGTGTGCAATAATATGTTTAAAATCTTGGCATGGCTTAAAAACCTGAATCCGACACCATTTATTAGCTTTTCACTTTGGCTGTTTTTTGCTGAAATTATTGTGGAAAATGAATGAGCTCTTAACAGACATTCAACTGTAAATGTGCTCTTAATACAAACATATTATTGATGTTGTAATACAAATGATATTTATTAGGAATATCCATCATTATATAATTTCTGATGGTTTTTAACAAATCATAAAAAAAACCATCTACTAAAATGGAATTTGGGAAACTACACTAACTAGGCTTAAAGACAGAAGGAGCTATTAGAGATTGTAAAAGCCCAATCCAGTGGTTATAGGCTATTCTGCTTTTCTCTAAAAATGAGCACGTACAAAGCTTTCTACTGAAGGAATAAAAGGAAGTTTAATTTATAATGCCAACATATTTAAGAAATAATAAGATAAAGGATTATATCCATTGTTGCTCTGTTTAGCAGAAAATTTGTATTTTTATGCAAGTCATTATATCTAATTTTCCCAGCCCAGTCTGAGATGTATTTCCTAATGCTGTAAAAGGTCACCCAAACAGAGAAGAGTTATTTTTCAAGGAATATTGGAGGATGCACCTAGAGAGGAATATAGGGGGAGAGTTGTTCTGACTAGCATAAGTATAAGCATTTTCAGCTAATATACCAAGCTACCCAGAAAATACAACTGGAATAGAGTTATGTGATCAAATATGATTGTACTGTGCAAAATTGCAAGAAGTTTTCCTAAAGGAGACCTAAAATCTTGAATAATGTTCACCTTTTAATTAATTCATCACGAGTTGTGAAATGTGGCACATCTTCAACTTCAATTCCATCTGCCATTTCTATCACCTTCTCCAATAGATCTTTGCTATAGCTGTGTAAAGAAAACAAAAGTTTACAAGGTATCTAATAGCCTTCTACTGTTCCCCAATTCATATTTGCTATCAAAGTTCAATCCTTTCAGTTGTATAAACAGCATCCGTAAGGTTCAGAAAAATTGGGATGCTTTAGGCCAGCTTTATTATAAAAGCTAGGAATGAAACTAAGCAAAATACAGGCTAAGTTACTTTGGATTTAAATATCAAGTTTCCAAACATAATAAAAATTATGTGCCTCAATTTTAGAAACAAGGCATAAATGAAATTTGGAAAGCAAAGTTGTAACAAACCCTAGAGTAAATACCAAAAGCTCATAAACTTTCAGACTACTGTTTTAAAAACAGATTTTAAACATGCTTCTTTAAAAAAAATATTAAAAAAACAGCAAGCTGAACTTCTATCAACATTTTCCCCACTTGCTTCTAGTTCCTCTGAACAACTGACCTGTGAATAGGAGAAAAAGAAGTGGCAAAATGCCATCATTGTCACCTTCTAAAATAGTCTTGTTTTAATAGTATTGCTCTTAATGACCTTATGTAAGTTACCCCAAGACACTTGCTGGCTGAAGAATGAGAACAAAGTACTTAAAATAAGTGGGGTTGCCTATCTTGAAATAAGTTTCCCATTTTTTGTATAAAAGCACGATTTCTTTATGGTGACACAGAAGTACAGCCCATTATTCCAATATGTTGGGAAATATAACTTGCATGGAACAATCTGTTATCGGAGACCGTTATTCATCATTGAATGACAGGAAGTATACCAAATTGTTGGACAAGAATGTGTAGCATATCAAAAATTTTGTCTGCGTTCAACAAAGCAAACACCTTCAATAAATCCTGTCATGCTACTCTCTTAACAACTTTATTTCAACATAATTATCCTTTTTTCCTCTAGAAAGAAAATTCTGTTTGTGGTCCGGCTGCATTTTTATGTCCGAATACGCTTATTTCCCCTTCACTGCTACCGCTCCTGGTAGGAAACGGATGCTCTTCAAACCTGCAAATACAAAGGAGGCGGCTTCTCTTACTATGACGTAATCCCTTAAAAAAAAGGGCGGTTAAGAAAATACCGGGCAATCCCGGCGCATGCGTTGAATGAGTAAACGGCTGGCCGCCCGCTCCTCGCCACTGCCTTCCCCCGCTCTAGCGTTTCCCTGGTGCAGCATCGGACGACAACTTCCATCCTTCCCAGCCGGGCTGTAAGGCCCAAAACATTTTGGAGGCCGTGCGAAGCGAAGGAACGAGGAGGCGGTACCTGCATCCCAGGAAGAGATGATTGGCCCAAACCATGGAGAGGGAGAGCAGCTGGTCCAGACGTAGCGGAGTGGGAGCCTCCCCGCCCTCCAACGGGCTATTGCGCAGGATGAAGGCGCGCCGCGCTTGCCAGTGTTTTTCGTTCTCCGAGTAGGAGCGGAACTGTTCAGGGAATTCGGGGTCGGGCGCGACCTCGTTGTCCCCTTTTACCATCCTTCCCTTCTTTAGCCTGCCCACCAGGAATCGGAACTGACGCCTTTAAACGGAGCAGCCGTTTGGCGAAAAGGAGGCAAAAGGCCGGCGTTGCCACTCTGGCCGTCAATCTCCACTGCTCTCACTCCGATCCAGGGGCCTTCTTAATTCCATCGAGCTGGCTTACTTGGCTACGCAGTGATGCACATGCGCAGAGAGGCCGTGTGGAGTCGTTTCTGTGTCCCTGTTCGCGGACTGGCATTTATGGAATGGAAGGTTTCGGGTAGCATGTTGTGTTAGGGCTAAGAAATCTAAGCCTCTAAAACCCAGACGACCACTAGATGGCAGCAAAGAATCCTGAGGGTTGTACCTCTGTGTTGCTACCGTCTAGAATTTTGCAGGCTTTGCCCCCAAAAAAAAATCAGTGTGATGGAACTACCTTATTCATTTGCTTAATGCTAATACATCTTAGTTACTTCAAGCTGCTCTGATTGGGGTGCTCCCATAGCTGCATATAATATCACCTAGGCGGCTTGTTTTCTGCCCTTGTCACTCAACCAGAAAAAACTGTCACTGGCTTGACAGAGGCCATTTTACAACTAGTAATTATCCTATGTCCAACACATTATGTGAAGACCTTGCTCTCTGGAGAAAGCTCTAACGCCTGGGAAAGGTGGAGGTGGAAGGAAAGAGAAGAAAAGGACAACCGGCAAGAAGATGGATAGACTAGGTTACAGTGGTGATTGTGTGTGTGTGTGCTGTTGGGAGACTAAAAGACCAGGTTAGGGACAGATCATAATGGAGAGAATATGTGGTTGCTAAGAATTGACAATGACTTGATGGCACACAGTTAATAGCTGTTACAGCAGTAGCATTTAGATTTATATACCACTTTATAGTGCTTTACAGCCCTCTAAGCAGTTTACAGAGTCACCATATTGCCCCCAACAATTTGGCTCCTCATTTTACCCACCTCGGAAGGATGGAAGGCTGAGTCAACCTTGAGCCTGGTAGGATTTGATCTGCCAAATTGCAGGCAGCTGGCTGCAGCAGAAGTAGCCTGCAGTACTGCACTCTAACCACTGCACCACAGAGGCTCTATGGTTATACTACCAGGTGCCAGTTCTGGATCTAATTCAAGATGTTCTTTATGATCTTTAAAATCCTACATGGCAAGGGGCCAAGTTACATACTGAACTGTCTTCAAACCATTTACATCAGCCCAGCCTACTGGGAGTGGATTCCCATTAAAGAATTCCAATTATCAAGGTGCAGGAAGAAAACCACCTCAGTTGTTACCCCTTACCCTTGGAACATTTTGCCCCCAGAAATGGCCTTTCAGAATTGTCTAAAGACCTGGCTCTGTGTCTGTTGAGGTTCCCAGTCATCCAGGTCATGGTTGCCCCAAAAGTGCTTTTAAAAAGGCTCCTAGATTTTCTTGATTTTTCTTAAAAAAAAAATCAAGAAAGACCAGTTGCCTTTTTTAAAGCACCTTTGGGACAACTTGGCTCTGCTATCCTGCTTGGGGCTCACAGAGGAGTACCATAGGTGCGGGACTTGTAGCACTTAAAAATCCCCCTGCCTTTTAATTAATTTTTAGAATTGAATTTTAACTATCTTTGCCTGTTTTTAAATTTTATATACAGTTTATTTTTTGATATTTTATTTGTACGCTGTGCAATGCCTCTCTTTGTGGGAGATGGGCAGTTTCTAAATTTGATTAATAAATAAAATGCAGTACTGTAGTATAGCATCACCCAGCCATTGCTTGGATGACGCACCTGTCCTTACTACTTTTAAATGCACACAATGATGGAAAAAGTAGCTTAATACTTTGGTATTAATGGCAAGGAGGGGCCTGTTTTTGGCATCTGCTTTAATATTGGCCATATGCCTCCCTGAAATCCATCTCTGCAACATCTCTGCTGTCTTTATTATCTTAACAGAAACTGTAAAGAAATAAGATTTTTCTCTGTAGATCTGTATGCTATTTTAGTTATGTTTGAGATTTCGGTTGGTTGTTTAAAACTGAAGTTCACTGACACATGAGTGTAAGAATTTAATACTGAGTATTATGTTATATAGTCCTTTAAATTGCAAGTGAGACTGGATTCTTGAATATTGGATATGAAAGCCATTAAATAATACATATTTGACTATTTCAATAGCACTTAGACTTAAATACCACTTCATGGTGCTTTACAGCCCTCTCTAAGTGGTTTACAGAGTCAGTATATTGCCCCCAACAATCTGGGTCCTCATGTTACTGACCTTGGGAGGATGGAAGGCTGAGTCAACCTTGATCCGGTCAGGATTGAAACTCCTGGCAGTAGGTAGAATTAGTCTGCAATATTGCATTTTAACCACTGCACCACCACAGTTCTTATATTATCTTCCCAGACCTTTAAAGGCAAATAGATTAGTTTTTTCCATTTTCTGAAAAGTATCAGATCCTATGGTGAGGTTTTGACTGAATTCAGTGAGTCTTCTGAACATATTACACAAACTTCTTGATGCAGAAAATGGATCTTAACTAGCAAAAAGCACTAAGGTTCACCTCTTGTTTTCAGTGGTGTAAGAAAATTTATTTAGTTTACTTCAGTATTAGATGATTCAGCCACAGCTTAAAATGAAGTGAAAAATACAGTGACATAGTAAATACAGTATTGTGCTGTTTATTCAAAGACAACTTCCCTGGAATTTAATGGCCTTACTCAGTTCACTGGCTATATGATTATAGGATTTCTAAGTCACATAAAATATCACAGTGTGCCAATTAAAAGTTATTCAAGCCTATGCATATTTATTTAGAAATGTGAATTGTATAGCAGTCAGTTATCATCCAGTTGACATTTGTGTAAACAGTGTCCTAAATATGAACTTTACTGATTTTCAAATTGCTGTAATTATGCGTAGGTTTCTACACATATAAAATCCATTAACGCAATGCACAGATCCCTGAAACTAAACCAATCCAGAAGTTGTTCAGTGTTCTCCTTCTGTACAAGCAATAATACGTCCAGGTAAAAATAACTCCTTGTTGATTTCCACATCATTCCACCACCCCTAAACCTCCAAGGCCTAATTTAACAGAAATATGTGAAAAGAGAAGACCCTTGAGGCCACTATAAGCTTGCACCGTGTTCCACAGTGTAATTAGCTCAGCAAAGTCAATAGATGTTCTTATAGCACATATCAGCTTCTGTATCAAGGAACAACTCAAGAAGGAACTTTGGTACTTCCTGGTTCTCCCATGAATTCTTAAACTGGATGCCCCTGCCATTAGAAGCAACTCCATTTGTGGGTCTTTTTTGACGGAATGCATACTATTCTGCAGCACTCTCCACCAGTGGCATTCTTATTCTATAAGATAGTAGTATCAATCTATCAAAATCAGATCAATTTATACTGATTTATAAGCAGAGAAATTAATACGTCTAGAGAATTTCTAACTAGTTTTTACATCTCAATACTTTATATATGTTCTCTTTTCCCTACATACCAAAGCTCTTTGAGCTGTACTATCTCTCCCTCTCTTATTTATTATATTTACTACACACAGGTAAGTCCCATTCAATTAACTTCCCATCCTAGTATCCTTTACATGATGAACCACAATGACCATTGTCCACAGCCAGCAACTACTAATCTAGAGTGACAAGTTGTAAGGAAACTTCTAGAGATTAAGGAAAGATGCATTAAATGTGACTCACTTTGAATGGACATGTATAGAATTGCATTGTTGAGTGTGAAAGCATTTACTCAAGATATTAGAATTATATATTCTAATATCTCTTTATATTAGATATTATAAAGAGCATTTACTCAGATATTATTTCCATTGAATTCAGTTTATTTATGAATAAACAGTTGCACATGCATCAGTAGCTTGCTGTGAGTATTGCTTTTCAGATCAGCTGGGGCTGGACTACCCTTTCATATAAATTGGTCCAGATTATTGCTTTCCTGTTGTCTCTGCTCATTAAAAATAAATTGTTACACAGCACGTACATATAAGTTAGCAATGCTTGGAGTTGATTTTTTATGGTATTTGACAAATGCAGAGAGTTTAGCAGTCTTTGGTACTTTGGGTGCTGCTTTGCAATCCAGGGATACTTCAGAGATCTGGAAAGAAACATCATGCTGGCTGATGAATTCTGGGACATGGTTGAGAAACATTGAATTCAGTGTCACAGTATCTAAGCATGTGGGATTAGAAATGGAAAACGGAATGTAGAATCTGGTTCCATTTAAAAACAGCTCCATCTTTGAATGTCATATTTTCCCACTGTCATCTTTATGGGCCATTTTTATTATTTCAGGGCTGACTGTCAAAAACACTGTTCTTGAGTAAGTGAGGGTATCTTTTTCATTATCTTTTGAAGCTAATGTAATATATTGTCATTTTTAAAGCAGATGTCATTTACTACAGATTGGCATGAGACTGAAATGATACATATAGTATGTTTCCTCCTCTCCATCAAAATGAGACATTCTTCTGTTTAAATGGCTAGGTGGACATAGAAATAAGATGCATACAAAATAAGATCCTTTTAAAGAAGAACCCCCTCTCCCCGCCACCACTTATTTCAAATTATTAAAGGAAATAAGATTCTATAACTCAAGAGTTCAGCTGTATTGAGCAACCAACGGGCATATTATTCAGAGATTTATTTTTGAAATTTGGAGAAACTCTAATTCTTATTCATCTCTGTGGGGCAGACAAGATGTATAAAGTAGATGTCTTGGTTTCTAACTGTAAGCCAGTGTATAGACTACTGATGAGGAGAGAGTTTTTAATGCATCACATCTGAAGACTATTAGGTTAGAGAAGGCTGCAATAGGAGATCACCACACATTGAAAAAAAAGTGATACATCTCTTTTTCTAGTTCTTTCTTTTCCTTCTCTCTGGTTTCGCTTAGTTTTGCTAAAGATGAACTCTGGCCTCTTCAAACTGGATGTTGTTCAACCTGAAAAGTGCTGTCAGTTTTGACATGTATTTGAGGTAACATATATGTTTGGGAATCTTAGTTGGCTTTCTCATACCTCAGTTACAAAGAGGATAGAATAACACAGTGCATGAAGGGGGAAAAACTTTTAGATAAGGATGACAGTTAATATAAAACTATAGAAACCATCATATGCTCCAGAGATTTCCTGTCTTCTTTTTTTTTGCCTGCCCCTCCTTTTTGCATTTTTTGAAGTGGTATATATTTTGTTGACCATTAGTAAATATTAATGGGATCGTCCTTCATTTGATGATTTATACATCTACTGAAATGACAGGTCTGATTTAATAACCAAGTGGCTGTAAATAATTTGTCTCAGGCTGCTAAGAGATTGTTGTTTGTCCACATAGCCTTCTTTTGTCATAGAAAGGATCTCAGTTTTATCCAACCACAGCAAAGAACATAAAATGCCTTTTAAAAATGTAATTTAACCAGTTGAAATGAGGCAATGGGTCACCATACACAAAAGTACAAGCAGTCCGCATGCATTTTCACAGTACCCGTCATGCCCCCATCAGAGCCTGAATCTGGAGGAAGACAAGCTGGAACTGCATCCTATGGAGACCAAGGGGCGGCTTTGTTGGCTTTGGAGGAATGTGAGGAGGAGCGGGCCGAGGCAGGCCAGGGCCTTTCAGGATTGGGATGACTTATAGGCAGGGAGGAATGGGACAGGATGACCAAGAGAGACTAAGCAGTGAACATAAGAGACAGAGCTCAGGCGATGAGCAAGGACCACCCGCTTCTGATCCTTGAGCACGGAGAATGGAGAGAAGATGGGAACAGTGCAGACTGACCCAACAACTCAGGAGGAGAGCACCCCATCTCTCTTCACAAGGCACACCTGGGGACTGAGACTTAAGGAGACACTGTGGGGAGGGACATTTATTGGGAACAAATGCCAAATTGGTAGAGTGGTGTGTCGGTACAGACATTTGGAGTTTGCAGGACTGCTTGTACCCTTACTTGTGAACTCAGTGCCTTTTTCCTGACTTTGTCAACTCGTTATCTTCTTCCTGACTTCATGGGCTCCTTGTTTGTTCCTTGTTTCGTGGTCTCCCCTTGTTTTTTTTCTTTTTTCTTTTGCTGGTCTGGGTGCAGCCAAAGGCTGCCATGCATGTGTGTGAGCGCGCTTTACTCTGGGACTTGTCAAGAACGTGGGAGAGTTTGAGGGGAAATTTGGAGCATTAAAAGGGAATGTGAACTCTCAGGTGGCTGTGTTGCCTCTATGCCATGCTCCAGGTCATCACAGTATCAAATCTGATTAAAAATCCTGTGAAGAGTGAACTAGGATCATTCATAATTTGTAGGGTTAGGCTGCCAGATCTCGCAACTCATGAGAACATGTCCAATTGAATCCTAAAACCAATTTAGGCACATAGATTATCATTGTACTGCATGATACGCTGTTATCAAAAAGTGCAGCATCTGTGGATTCAGCTTTCTGTCTTTTTAAAGTAACCTACAAAGTTCAGTTTACATTAGCATTATCCATACTGATTGCAGCAATTATTTAGCCATGTCATGCTGAACAACTGAATATTCTGCTTTTCCAGCTACTAAACTTGAAATTTCATCCCAGGTTAGGAAAAGCAGGAAGTAAGTCTGCCCTCACCAAGATTTAGCTTGTGAGAGCTAAATCTGTAACATGAGATCATAATCCCTCTGCCTTATTTACTACCTCCAATTTAATCTCTAATCTCAGCAACCTTTTCTGGTTTATTACATGTAAAATTACAGATCTCACAGAAAGGTGTCAGTTGTTGATGTGATCACTAGGTAAATGCTTTTAATAACATGTTAAGATTTACTTTCCTGCTTGAAAGATGAAAAAAGGGACTTGATTAATGTATTCTGAGTCTTAACACCACCCACTCAGCAGCCCCACCATGAGACATCAGAGGTAGAATTTTTGTACTGGTTGGATGTTAATAATTAAATCCAGAATTTAAAGCATACAAATTGCAGCCTTTCTTTCCAGTAATTAGAATTCACTTTTCCCTCCCAAAGAGAAACCTTGTAGGGACCCATTTCTTTTTTCTGTCACTAAAGAGACAGCCCATAGCTCCATCTTCATATTACACACCGAAACACAGAATAAGGGCATCTACCTGTTATTTCCAGCAGGTCCATCAGCTTGCTTTCTCCCTGGTTTTGTATTTTGAGAAAACAGCTAGAAAGTTATTTGTCCATTACTCTAGTATTTTATCAGGTTTGTGGACTTCCAGAATATTGCTGATATTCTGGACCTCCCACAGGCTCAGCTAAGTCCCTTTCTTCATTTTTATTTGATTTCTACCCTGCCTTTCTGCTCCCATAAGTGCTTAACATAACTAAAAACATTTTTTTTTTAAAAAAAATGCAATATAACAAAAAATACAGATTAACATTCATAGTAAGTACTAAAGTGGTCTAACAATTAAATCCCAGTAACAGTGGAATCTTTATTTATTGGTTTTAAAGTAGTGACAAAAAAATAAACAGGAAAAAAACTCCCAAAATCACAAATATAGAAATAAATGCATTTGCAAAAAGAGAAATAGAGAAAAATACCATACACATGTGTTTCTTTAAAAATAGTGAAAAAATACAACAAAAATTCAATGTTTTGTTTTAACAGCAAATATAATTCTACCTATAATTATCTGATGCAGTACATTCAAGTACATCTGTATTTCTAATACAGATAACAGATAATCAGAGTTGGAAGGGACCTTGTAGGTCATCTAGTCCCACCTAAGCAGGAGATCCTACACCATTTCTGACAAATGGCAGTCCAATCTCTTCTTGAAAGCTTCCAGTGATGAAGCTCCCACAAATTCCGAGGTCAAGTTGTTCCATTGGTTGATTGTTCTCACTGTCAGAAAGTTTCTCCTTATTTCCAGGTTAAATCTCTCCTTGTTCAGTTTCTATCCATTATTCTTTGTCTGGCCTTTGGGTGCTTTAGAAAATAACTTGACCTCTTCCTCTCTATGGCAGCCCCTCAAATATTGGAATATTGCTATCCTGTCTCCCCTGGTCCTTCTCTTCACTAGACTATCCAGGCTCAGCTCCTGTAACCATTTTATGTACATTTGTACAAATGAGTTCCATATTTCTTTATATTTGTCCATACAAAATCTAGATCTATAGATAATTCACTCATAGATAGCATGTGCAATGAAGTCTTCAATCCATTGAGTGAAAGGGACCATACATTTGTCTTCAGTAAGTGAGTCATATTTTGAGTTTTCCAAAATGTTGAGAGCCTGAGGGATTGTGTTCTATTGCCTGGGAGCAGTACAGGGGACAGAAGTGTATGTTAAGCAGATGAGATGTGACAGCAGAAGGCATTTTCAAGAGGGCATTTCCTGAAAGTTACAGCCACTGGGCAGTATTACAGTAAGGGAAGTAGTTTCTTAGAAAGTTAGGAGTGGCAGAAGCTACTAACATTACTTTAATTGGACTTTCTTATTCAGTTTGCCTTTGGATTATGGATTTCCTGTCTAGCCTCTCATAGAGTGTCAGATTAGGTAATCATACCTCTTCAGCCCTTATTCTTAACACTGGTATGCCACAGGTTGTGTGTTGAGTCCCTTACTCTATATTCTTTATGTGCATGACTGCATTCCCACTCATGCTAGTAGTACTATTACTAAATTTGCAGATGATACAACAGTGGTAGGACTCATCTCCGGGGGGATGAGTCTGCCTACCGAGATGAGGTGGACCAGTTGCTTTCTTGGTGTGGAGACAATAAGTTGATCCTCAACACCAATAAGTCCAAGGAGTGTCTTCAGTATATCGATCATCAATATGGTGATCAAATTACCCCCTCTAGCATTTTTATGTAGATGTTGAACAGCATGTTGAAGCTATAGCAGTCTACATGCTGAGCAATGGTCCTATCATTTTTTAAAACAATTCAGTGGATTGGATGAAAAACACTCTAAATTAGAATCTCCAGGGCTTCATCTTGCCAGAAAGTCCAGAAAGATACTGTAGATTTTGATATTGAAAACCATCATGAGATTCAATAGAATTAGCAGGACTATCCTCCAGCATAAATCATCCACTTGATACAGGAAAATCAATATCATTCAGATACATCTAATATACTTATCACTTTATCTGTTACCCAGAAATGAAACTATGCTGGTGGAGAAGAAGAAGCAAATCTCACTGGATGCATTTAAGAGCCCACATTTAAGACTTTACCATACCATACCGTACCATACCATTACCATTACCATATCATACAACAGCACACCATGCCAATACTATACCAACATGGCCAGCAAAGCAGAATTACATCTTTGGCCTTATTGTATCTACTGAGAACTATATGACAGCCTTTTTTGAAATGACTCAGACTCTTTTAAGAAGGTAGGCCAGAAAAACTAATAGGGTGCTGTGAGATATTAACTCAGCACATTGTAGATATAGCATGTGGATACGTTATCTATGAAGATTTCAGTGTGTTATCCCTGAGGAAATAAACAGAACCCTTGGAGAGGTTAACTTTGACAACAATAAGCTAGACTCCTGTCTTTCGTAACTGCCACTGATTGTCAAAGAAGGGACAAGTGGCTAGGTCTGGGCCAATGTGAATACCTTGTTGTGGGAGGGGAAAAGTGCTTAAATCTTTAAAATGCTGACCAGGACATCTTGATTTTAAAGGAGTGGCTATGGACTCACCTACACTAGACAACTATTGCTTACTCTCAATCTTTCATTTTTTTAACCAAAAGATGCTTTCATTTTCAAAAGGCAACTGAACTTTCTGGATTTTCTTTGAAGATGTTTCGCTTCTCATCCAAGAAACTTCTTCAGCTCTGACTGGATGGTGGGGAATGGAAGGATTTATATTCCTTGCAGACAGCTGGTTATTTGCATTATTTTAGTGGTTTGTTAAGGTCACCTGGAGATTTATCTGTGTCATCAGGGTCACCAAACATTTGAAAGAGGGGTTAAAGAGGCCATCTATGTCAAAATTGAATACCCCTCTCTCAACAGAGGGGGAGGGATAGAACATCATCTATCTCCAATCTACAACATAATCCTTTCAAGAAGGCTCCACAACCAATTTGTACCACTCAGGTGATCCTGATGACACAGAAAGTGAAACGTCTTCAAAGAAAAACCAGCAAGTCCAGTTGCCTCTTGAAAAAAAAGCATCTTTGGGACAACCATGACCTGAAAGACTGAGAATCTCCATAGACATTTTCCTTTTTTAAGGAAAGATGTTTGAGAATGCGATAGGGCAATAGCTACAAAAAAAGTCTGAAAGAAACAGATTATCTGGCCCCTTTTCAGGCAGAGTTCAGGATCAGACATGTGACAGAAGCTGTAATGGTTCATCTTACTGATGACCTGTAGTGGGTTGTGGATGGGGGAGTGCAACCAGAGGTGGTATTCAGCAGGTTCTGACCAGTTCTGGAGAACCGGTAGCGAAAATTTTGAGTAGTTCAGAGAACCAGTGGTAACCTTCCCCCAGGAGTGAGGAGGGAAAGGAGATTTTACAGTATCCTTCCGCTGCCATGCCCACTAAGCCACACCCACCAAGCCATGCCACACGCACAGAACCGGTAGTAAAAACATTTGAATCCTACCACTGAGTGCAACCTTTTATTATTATTGTATATTATTTGCAAGGGTGGAGGATCTAAGGCACTCTTTTATGGTGGTTCTATTCTTTCCTGAGGTTAAAACTTAGGGCACTCCAGAAAGAGCATCACAGGAATCATCCTTCTCTATTTAATTTAACTTATACGTTAAACAAGTAGAATTAAACTAGTAACCTGGCAACTGTCAGTCTACGTCTCTGCTCTAGTCCAGTGTAAAGATGGTGAAAATCTTGATCCAATGTCTAGAAACTGTAGGGTCTGGATAGGATAAAGCAGATTTGAGACTCAACCCTACCAAGGTAGTATAACCTGAGTACAGGATAATATCAAATTTAATTCTTAATGAGGTTATCCTCTTCCAGAAAGACTTGATGAAGAATTTAGGGATTCTCCTGGAATTCTCCGCTCCTTCAGGAAAACAGATGGAAGCTGTGGCTGTTTTGCCCAACTACAACTAGTGTCCCTAATGTGACTGTTCTTGGAAGGCACTGGCAACAATAATTAATGATTTTGTCACCTTGTGTTCAAACTGCTTTAATGTGCTTTAGATGAGACTGTGCTTTAAAATCATTCAGTTACATTAATGCAGAATGCAGCTATGCAAGTACTAATTGTGACTACATGACAGCATCATATAATAAGGTCTGTTTTGGTTGCCTGTTGGTTTCTGGGTGCAGTTCAAGGTAGCGGTAATGACATATAAAGCCTCACATGATTTTGGGCCTGGTTATCTCCAAAACCATTTTATCTGCCCATTCAAGGAATTCATATCGAAGATGCTTACTAAGAGTCTTCGCACACCTTGAGGCATGGCAGGAGATGATTTAAGGTCAAACATTTTGTTCAGATGCTCCTCCTTACATTCTGTAAATAATACCTGTGTCCTCACTTTTTATTTTTAGAAACTTGCTTTTCAAAGCATCTTTAGGAGGGTGAAGTGAGGAAAAGATATACCTGAAATGTATGTTGACACACTGAATGTTGTGCACTGAATTCTGTAATAAATGGATTTATATCAATTAGAGAACTTACAAAGTATGGTTTTGTTGATGTTGTCTATGTTATGATATTGTATTTATTTTATTGGAGTGTAAGCTGCTTAATGTAATCAAAACAGGTTAAAATGTTTGAAATACAAACAAAATAGTTGTGGTTAGTCTATAATTCCCAGTATCACAGAAAGGTTTTTTCAGAGCAGGTCTTACTACTGCCTTCCTTTATATTGATAGCATATTCCTCTAGCAGGAGACATCGACCAATTCCTTTCGATTTAGGAGCGGGTCTTGTCATGGCCAATTGAATTCTCCCATTTTTTTAAAATTCTTACACAGGATAATAGGATTGTAGGGCTGCAGGGAACCTCAAGGATTTTCTAGTCCAGGGATGTCAAACTCAAGGCCCGGGGGTAGGATCCGGCCCATGGGATGCTTAGATCTGACCTGCAGGGTTGCTCTGCAAACAGCAAAGGACCGGCCTGTGGTGCCTCTGCCTAGCAAAAACGGAGCTTGTGAGGGCCGCCTGAGTTCCTTTTCCGCTGGCAGAGTGCTCAGACCACCACAGGCGTTCCTACATGAATGACATTGAGCTGGCCACATCTACTCTGTCCCTCCCAAATCTGATGCGGCCCTCGGTGAAATCGAGTTTGACACCCCTGTTCTAGTCCAATCCTCTGCCCAAGGCAGAATTCCTTCCTTATTCTATCCCAGACAAATGATTGCTTAATCTTTTCTTGAAAACCTTCAGCAAGGAAGCACCCACAACTCTGAGAGGTAAGCTGTTCCATTAACTAATTGTTCTCATTGTTGGGACATTTCTCCTTTATTTTAAATTGGATCACCCTCTGACGAGTTTTCATCCTGAAAATCCTGAGAATTGTCCTGCCTTGTAGTGTTTTAAAGAACAAATCAATCCCCTTTTATCCATGGTAGCCTTTCAAGTATTGGAAGATGGCTATTATATCACCCCTAAGCTGTTGTTTGTTAGGCTAAACATACCTAGTTCCCTTAACCATTCAACATATAGTTTAGCCTCCATATCCCTTATCATCTTTGTTGCTTTCTCTGCACTCTTTCTAGGGCCTTAGCATCTTTTTTTGTGTCATGGTGACCAGAACTGAACACAGTAACCCAAGTGGGGCATTACTAGTGCAATATAAAGCAATACTATCACTTCTCATGATCTTGATGCTATGCCCCTGCTGATACAGCCTAGGACAGCATTGGCTTTTGTGGCAGCTGCAGCACAGTGCTGGCTCATACTTAAGCAGTAGTCCATCAGGACACTTAGATCCCTCTTACAGGTGCTACTATTGAGCCAGGTACTATTGTACCTGTGTATTTGGTTTTCCTGCCTAAGTACAAGACCTTACTTTTTTCACCATTGAACTACATTTTGTTGGATAGGGCTCAATGCTCAAGTCTGTGAAGATCCTTCTGAATCTTCCAAAGTGTTAGCACTTCCCTTTAGCTTGCATTCATCTGCAAATTTGATTAGGGCCCTATCAATCCCCTTATCTAGGGTCATTTCTGAAGGTGTTGAAGAACTTTAAGGTGCTCCACTGCATGCTTCCCTCCACGTAGATGTAGTTCCATTGAGGACCACATGTTGAGTTTAGTTTGTCTTATTATATTATTACATATTATTATACTGTACATACATATTATATATACTATATCATAAGGACAGCAACATACTTCAATAATGATAAATATTTAAGTAATAATGAATTTTTTTTAGGAAGGTAATCTTCATTTGGAGAAGAGTATCTTAAAAGATTGAGTAATTACTTCTGACCAGAATGATACCTACTCAATTGACACCGACTTATTTATCATAAAAAGGATGAATGCAACGTGAGAGTATTTGGAGGACTACTCACTCCGGACCCGACTGAACACTGTTACAGTCTTATATTAAGACCTATTTAGTGGCGATAAGAGTGGCAAAGCATTCTTACTTTTCAACCCTTATTGCATTGGCAGGAAACTGCCCGGCCACCCTGTTTAGAGTGACCCGCTCCCTCCTGGAAGGGGGAGCGTGGGAGGACCCCTTGCAGGGACGGGCTGAGAACTTTTTGAATTTCCTGGTGGGTAAAATCACTCGGATCCGGGATGGATTGGACTCTGAATGGGCAACTCTGGGTGGGGGGTCGGGGATGGAATTTGAGGCAGTCATTTGGGAGGAGTTTCATCCTGTGACCCCCAAAGACGTGGACAGGTTGCTGCGGGGGCTGAATGCTACCACATGTTTATTGGTTTATCACATGTTACCACATGTTTATTGGTTTATCCGGAGAGATGGTGGGGTTTTAAGTGCGGGAGGGAGGGGTGTCTTAAGAAATTTTTAGTTAGGTTTTTAAGGGGGTTAGGAAGGCCCGGGCGGGAGTTGGGGGACAACTCGCCGGAGGCTGGGTCCAGGCCGGGGGTTGGGCGTGGCCGGGAGAGTCAGAGTCCGGACAGGACCGTATTGAGGATGGGAAGGGTCACCGGGGAGGGTGGAATTAAATCTATTGTTACGGTGAGCGGGAGGGGCAGATTTGGCGGTTATAGGGGGCCATATTCTGTGTTGGGAGCGCGCCCTCGCTGTTTGCTTGCTGTGGCGCGCTCCGACCCCCTTGTCATCTCCCGTTCCCCAGGGGGTCTGAGCAATCGGGCCCTGGGCCTTAGGCTGATGTTGTGTAACGCCAGGTCCGTTGTTAATAAAGCCCCTCTCATCCATGATTTGATTTGTGAGGGGGGCGCGGACCTGGTGGGAGTTACCGAAACCTGGCTGGGCCAGGAGGGGGGAGTCCCTCTGGTGGAGATGTGCCCAGCCGGGTTTCGGGTTTTTCATCGGCCGAGGGCCCAGGGGAGGGGAGGGGGGGTTGCGGTAGTTATTAAGGAGGATCTGTGTCCGAGGGAGGCCACTGTATCTCAGACGACCGGGTGTGAGCTCCTTTTCGTGAAGTTCGGTCCCAAGGTTCAGGTGGGCTTGCTGGTCGCATACCTGGCTCCCTGCTATGCGGCAGCAGCCCTGCTTGAGCTCCTTGAGGTCATAGCTGGCGTGGCGGTTGGGACCCCCAGGCTTATGGTCATGGGGGATTTCAACCTGCCATCTGCTGGCGGTACCTCGGGGATTGCTCAAGAGTTCATGGCTTCCATGACGGCCATGGGCCTGACCCAGTTAATTCGGGACTCTACTCACGTGGGAGGTCATACCTTGGATCTGGTTTTCGTCTCTGATCAGTGGCAGAGTGATCTGGGTATGGGGGATATAGTCATAGAACCCCTGTCATGGTCGGATCACTCGCTCCTGAAGTTCGACTTCCGTTCCGCACCCCCTGACCGCAGGGAGGCGGGACCATTAAAATGGTACCGCCCCAGGCGCCTGATGGATCCTGATAGGTTCCTGACGGAGCTTGGGCCATTTCCCAAAGCTCACACACACGACTCGGTTGAGGGCTTGGTCGCCACCTGGGATAGGGTGGCTGCTGGGGCCCTCGACCGAGTCGTGCCCTTGCGGCCTCTGACCCGATGCCGATCCCAAGTGGCTCCTTGGTTTTCTGAGGAGCTAAGGGAGATGAAGCGTCGGAAAAGACGCCTAGAGAGCAGTTGGAGGGCCAGCCGCTCTGGGTCCGACCGAACACTATTACGATCTTATATTAAGACGTATTTAGTGGCGATAAGGATGGCGAGGAGATCTTACCTCTCCACCCTTATTGCGTCCGCGGAAAACCGCCAGCCGCCCTGTTTAGGGTGACCCGCTCTCTACTGGAGGTAGGAGCGCGGGAGGACCCCTTGCAGGGACGGGCTGAGGAGTTTTAGGTTTCTGCAGGACAAAAATCGCTCAGATCCGGGACGAGCTGGACTCCGACTGGGCATCTCCGGGCGGGGGGGCGGGGGTGGATATCGGTGCGGTCACTTGGGTTGAGTTCGATCCTATTACTGTGGAGGACGTGGACAGGATACTGGGGGGACTGAATGCCACCACCTGTTTGCTGGACCCGTGCCCCTCCTGGCTGGTCTTGGCCACTCGGGAGGTGACACGAGGCTGGTTCCAGGGTATTATAAACGCTTCCTTGAGAGAGGGGCTGTTACCTGCCGCCTTGAAAGAGGCGGTGGTGTGGCCCCTCCTCAAGAAACCGTCCCTGGACCCAGCATTGTTATCTAACTATCGTCCTGTCTCCAACCTTCGCTTTGTTGCGAAGGTTGTTGAGAGTGTGGTGGCACGTCAGTTCCCGCAGTACCTGGATGAAGCGAGTTATCTTGACCCCCTCCAATCGGGCTTCAGGCCCGGGCACAGCACGGAGACGGCGTTGGTCGCGTTGGTGGATGACCTCTGGAGGGCCCGGGACAGGGGTTGTTCCTCTGTCCTGGTCCTGTTAGATCTCTCAGCGGCTTTTGATACTGTCGACCACAGTATCCTATTGCAGCGGTTGGAGGGGTTGGGGGTGGGAGGCACCGTGTTGCGGTGGTTCGCCTCCTTCCTCTCCGACCGCTCGCAATTTGTGTTGACGGGGGGGCAGAGATCGGCCCCGAGGCCCCTACGATGTGGGGTGCCTCAGGGGTCGGTGCTCTCGCCCCTGCTGTTCAACATTTATGTAAAGCTGCTGGGTGAGGTCATCCGTGGCTTCGGGGTGGAGTTCCATCAGTACGCTGACGATACTCAGCTGTACATCTCCACCCCGGGCCACCCCAACGAAGCCGTCGAAGTGATGTCCCGATGCCTGGAGGCCGTGCGGAGTTGGATGGGTCGTAACAGGCTTCGTCTCAACCCGACCAAAACCGAGTGGCTGTGGTTTCCTGCGCCCAGATACAGCCAGCTGGTTCCTTCGCTGGCCGTGGGGGGAGAGGTCTTGACCCCCGTGGAAAGGGCGCGCAACTTGGGTGTCCTCCTGGACGTACGGCTGTCTTTAGAAGAACATATTGCAGCCGTCGCCAGGGGGGCTTTCTATCAGATTCGTCTGATTTACCAGTTGCGGCCCTTTCTGGATCTGGGCGCACTTCGCACAGTCACTTCCGCCCTCGTCATCTCCCGCCTGGATTATTGCAATGCTCTCTACATGGGGCTCCCCTTGAAGAGTCTCCGGAGGCTGCAGCTGGTCCAGAATGCAGCCGCGCGGGTGATCGTGGGTGCTCCTCGGAGCTCCCACGTTACACCGCTTCTCCGCAGGCTGCACTGGCTTCCTGTGGCCTTCCGGATTCGATTCAAGGTGGTACTGACAGTATTTAAAGTGCTCCATGGCTCGGGACCTGGGTACTTACGGGACCGCCTGCTGCCATCATCAACCTCCCGCCGCCCAGTACGCTCCCACAGGGTTGCCCTCCTCGGGGTACCGCCGCCCGGCCGTTGTCGGTTGACGGCCCCGAGGGTTCGGGCTTTCTCTGTGGGAGCCCCCTCCCTTTGGAATGATCTCCCCCCGGAGATACGGGCTATGACGGATATTCTGACCTTCCGGCGCGCAGTGAAAACCCTATTTTTTAAACAGGCTGGCCTGGCCCAGTAACTGTATTTTAGTTTTTTAACTTAATTTTAATCAGGGTTTTATTAGTTTTTAATTTTTAACTCTATTTTTGGGTTAGACAGCCGGATCAATTTGGTTTAATTTATTTTAATTGTATTTATTGAGTATTTATTATGTGTTTTTAGTAGGCTGTACACCGCCCCGAGTCCCTTTTTGGGAGAGGGAGCGGTATAAAAGTTTAATTAAATAAATAAATAAATAAATATTGGACCCGTGTCCCTCCTGGCAGGTTTTGGCCCCCCAGGAGGTGACACGAGGTTGGTTTCAGGGTATCATTAACGCTTCCTTGAGTGAAGGATATCTGCCCG
This sequence comes from Bungarus multicinctus, assembly GCA_023653725.1. Taxonomy (NCBI): domain Eukaryota; kingdom Metazoa; phylum Chordata; class Lepidosauria; order Squamata; family Elapidae; genus Bungarus; species Bungarus multicinctus. The sequence continues at coordinate 88,690,316 of CM042834.1, read as the reverse complement.
CCGCCTTGAAAGAGGCGGTGGTGAAGCCCCTCCTCAAGAAACCATCCCTGGACCCAACTTCGTTATCTAATTATCATCCCGTCTCCAACCTTCATTTTGTGGTGAAGGTTGTTGAGAGTGTGGTGGCACGACAGCTTCCCCAGCACCTGGATGAAGCTGTCTATTTGGATCCACGCCAATCGGGCTTCAGGCCCGGACACAGCACGGAGACGGCATTGGTCGCATTGGTGAATGATCTCTGGAGGGCCCATGACAGAGGTTATTCCTCTGTCCTGGTCCTATTAGATCTCTCGGCGGCTTTTGATACTGTCGACCACAGTATCTTATTGCGGCGGCTGGGGGGGGTTGGGAGTGGGAAGCACTGTTATGCGGTGGTTCTCCTTCCTCTCTGACCGTTCGCAATTCGTGTTGGCAGGGGGGCAGAGGTCGGTCCCGAGGCCCCTGGTTTGCGGGGTGCCTCAGGGGTCGATGCTCTCGCCCTTTCTGTTCAACATTTATATGAAGCCGCTGGGTGAGATCATCCGTGGCTTTGGGGTAGAGTTCCATCAGTACACTGATGATACTCAGCTGTACATCTCTACCCCGGGCCACCCTGATGAGGCGTCGAAGTGATGACCCGGTGCCTGGAGCGGTGCGGTGTTGGATGAGGCGGAACAGGCTTCAGCTCAACCCATCTAAGACTGAGTGGCTATGCTTCCCGGCACCCCAGTACAGCCAGCTGATTCCATCGCTGGCTGTGGGGGGGGAATTTCTTGCCCCCACAGAGAGGGCCCGCAATCTGGGTGTCCTCCTGGATGTGCAGCTCTCATTGGAAGACCATGTGGCGGCCGTCGCCAGTAGGGCTTTTGGCCAGGTCCGTAGGATCTACCAGTTGCTTTCTGGATTGGGATGCGCTTCGCACGGTCACTCCGCCCTGATGACCTCCTGCCTAGACTATGCCAATGCTCTCTACATGGGGCTGCCTTTGAAGAGTATCCGGAGGCTCCAGCTGGTGCAGAATGCGGCCGCGTGGGTGGTGTTGGGGGCTCCTCGGGGCTCCCATGTTACGCCACTTCTGCGCGAGCTGCATTGGCTCCCGGTGGCCCTCCGGGTGCGCTTCAAGGTCTTAGTTATCATCTTTAAAGCACTCCATGGCTCGGGACCAGGATATCTGCGAGACCGCCTCCTGCCATTATCGGCCTCCCGCCGACCGATACGCTCCCATAGAGTCGGCCTCCACGGGGTGCCACCGGCTGGACAGCTGGTGACCCCAAGGATGCAGGCCTTCTCATTGGGGGCACCCCCTCTCTGGAACGAATTACCCCCGGAGATGAGGACCATCCCTGATCTCATGACCTTCCGTCGTGCGTTGAAAACTTATTTATTTCAGCAAGCCGGTCTGGCCTAAGGGTTTTTAAATTTTTAATCTGGTTTTAATTTCTTAATCCCCTTATTTTAATCTTTGTAAGAGTCAATATATTTAATTCTTTTAATTTTTAAATATTGTATATGTGTTTTATATGTGCATTTTATTTTGGCTGTTCATCGCCCCGAGTCCCTTTGGGAGAAGGGGTGGTATATAAATTTAAATAAATAAATAATAAATAAATAAATGTAGAAAGTGTTTTTCATGCAGAAGGTCCAAAGCCTGATTATCTCCACTGAAAAAAGTAAGAAGCTTTAGGGGATGAAAACTATTATAATTTTATGGAAATTTAATATAAACAAATTGCTTATGAGCAGCAGATGTGGTTATAATCTTACTCTCTTCCTCACGTTCTCTTATGTTGAGCCCCCATATTATGTTATAGCTCAGTAGTGTCCTATAGAGAGTCAAGTAAGTTGGCAACCTGCTAGAAAACATGACAGATCTTATCTTTGTTCTCTAATATACATATCTGGGAAAGAAAACAATTTTTCCTAGTGATGGTCCCATTTTTCTAAGCAGTTCTCTCTGGCAAGCAACCTTCTTCTATTTAAACTCTGAGAGAAAAAGATATAAATAAGCAGACTTTGCCCAGACATTAGACAGAATCTTACAAAAATCCTGAGAACACAATGAATACCTGTGCTACTTTATAATCTTGCACATAAGAAATGTTTCACTGCAAAGCTACCCTTAAAACCAACAATTAGATCTCTAAATATAAAAAGCAGCTTATTTGAAGAAAACAGGAAGAACAAGGGAAAACAATCAAATACACAGAATTCCTAATAAAATCAGTAGAGGCAACCTAATTAAACAAATTACAGATTACTTGCTTGAATAGGTCCTTGCAGAACATTTACAGAATTCACTGCAAAGGGAATAGTTTGAAAGAGAAAATTTTTGTCTTCCCTTTAGGTTTTATTAGGTAAGCTTTTATTTCCTTGAGCAATGGTTTCAAAGTTTTAAAAGATACCTGAGATAAAAGAAAGCCAGCCATTTTGGAGACACTAGCTTTTGTATTACCCAGTAAAATTAGAATATTAGAATATTATTTTATTGGCCAAGTGTGGATTGGACACTTGGAATTTATCTCCGGTGCATAAGGTCTCAGCGTACGCACAAAGAACAAAGGGATAAATAAATCATAAGATACAAATAGAAGTAAGTAATAGGAAAAATGAGAAGGATAACTGCAATACAACTCTATTACATGGATAAATATCCTTAGGCATAAAACAGTGCTGTGGGAATTTGGCTTTAGCAGAGTGATGACATGGCGGAATTGTCTCTGTGTTTTGGCATGCAGTGTCCTATGGCAGTGTTATGAGAGGAGTTGAAATAATTTATGTCCAGGATATGAGGGGTCTGTAGATATTTTCTCAGACTTCTTTCTGGCCCATGCAGTATACAATTCCTCAATGGAAGACAGCCTGGTTGCAAATGTTTTTTTCTGCAATCCTAACTATCCATTGAAGTCTGTACCTGTCTTGTTTGGTTGCTGTGCCAAACCAGACTGTTAGAGAAGTACAAATGACAGACTCAGTAATTCCTCTGTAGAACTGTATCAGCAGTTCCTTGGGCAGTCTAAACTTTCTGAGTTGACGGAGGAAGAATATTCTTTGTTGTGCCTTTTTAATAATGGTTCTAATGTTAGGTGTCTATTTCAAGTCTAGGAGATTATAGAACCAGAAACATGAAAGTCACTGTTGATACTGTGTTGTCTAATATTGTAAGAGGTGGTAAAATAGGAGGGCTCTTCCTAAAATCTACTGTCATTTCTACAGTTTTAAGTATGGTCAGTGCCAGATTGTTCTGGCTGAACCACAGGGCCAGTTGTTCAACCTCCCTGATTAATAGATCAGAAAATGGCTTAAGTGTTCATTGAGCAATCACCACCCAATAGATCCAGCATGTATCACAGCAATAGAAATTTGTTCTCCAATACTGGGAGAGATCCATCAAGGGTCTCATTTTAGATAACATCTACAAAATGTTCTTTGGTGATTGGAGTTATTTATCTACAGATTAAAAACTAAAATTGCATTCTTTAAAGGTGTTGAATATCGTTCACCTGAATATTCATTTGGAACTGGGCAGCTGATACATTTAAATAAAAAGGTATCTCCGAATTCGTTTTTCATAGACCAATATAATAAATTGAATTTTGCAACACAGAAGCTCTTGTGAACAAAATTATTACAGTACTTAGAGTTTAAAAAAAGGGCAGTCTCAATATTATCTGTTTTGATTATATTCCTGAGCAACCGAGGTTTTTCAATAACAACAACAAAAAACCCCAACCCAAGCTATAATAATTATCTCTTTGCAATCCAACAATGTGTGGTCAGTAGAAAGGAACATTACTGAGTTTTGCTCCAAATATTTGGGTGTGTTACATTTCCTAGCAGTTTTGGTTAGATTTAGCTGATAAGTTTATTTTTCTGCTTTGGTGCCTAAATACTGACTTCAGAAAATGAGAGCTGGATAAAAACTGCCTGCCTCTGCTAAAAGTCTGCCTTTCTCTGATCTCCAGTTCTTATAATATGTAATTTTGCTCTGTCCATTGTATTCGAACAATACAAAATCAGAAAGTAAAAAAAAATACTTTTTTTTTTCAGGCTAGCTGTCTTTTCTGAAAATAACTCTGCTTATGCTCTGAAAGCTGAGATTATAAGTAAGTAAACTAACACGTAAACATTAATGTTATTGTTACTTGGAATTCTCTCTATTGGTTGACTGCAGTTAATAAACCACTCCAATGTGGAGATTCTAAACAGCTTAAAAGCAATCAAATGCAAAGGAGGGTTCAAGAAGCCAATAGCATCAAATACCCCAACATAGCATAATCCTCCCTCTTTTCCACAAAGGGCCTGCCTTGGGAAAAACTATGGGCCATGGCACTTTGAAAGCTTAACTAAGAAAGGAGGGAGGGGCTGAATTAGTGATGGGATTCAAAAAAAAATTACTACCAGTTCTGAGGATATGGCTTGGTGGGTGTGGCAGGGGAAGGATATTATAAAATCTCCAGTTAGAGATGGGATTTGCTGGTTCTCTGAACTCCTCAAAATTTCCGCTACTGGTTCTCTAGAACTGGTCAGAAGCTGATGAATACCACCTCTGGGCTGAATATCCAGCAAGTTGTTTTTCTCTTTCCATTTTCTTACTATTTTTCCCTTCATAAATCTTATGCTCTTATACCTAGACATTTTTGTTCTGGGTGATGGGATAGATGTAATTTCCTACTCTTTCCCTTTTCTTTTAGCACACTACTTATATTATCACTGCAAACTTTTAAAGGTTATCCAGGTACACCTGAACCTCCCTAATAAAGAATCCCTCCCCCCCTTCTGTTCAGTTGTGTCCAGTTCTCAGATACTGCCTTCAAAATCCCTGCAGCTTTTTTGGTAAGGTTTTTTCAGAATTAATTTGCCATTGCCTCCTTCCTAGGGATGGGAGAGAGTGACTGGCTCAAGGTGACTTAATCAGCTTTGTACCTAAGATGGGACAGAATGCACAGGTCCCCCAGTTTCTAGGCTGGTGCCTTAACCACTACACCAAACTGGCTCTCAGTGAAGATCCTGTGACATCAAAATCAAGTAGTTAAACCGTAATTTTTTTAACGGTTAAAATCATGTGGCATTACCAAATTTCATAATTTTTTTAGTGAACTTTCTAGAATTTTTTTTGAGATTCCAACCAAGAATTGGAAAGATTTCATAAGTAATATTGCCAATTCTTGAAATTATATTGGCTCCCAGATCAGAGACAACTTGCAATGTTCTCATAGATAACTGGTGTTTCTCCAGATCCCATGTTGCGAATCACTGGAGTAGACAATCCAGGTGCCTTTTTTTTTTTTGTCCTAGAGCTGCAGTTTTTGGACTTAGAATTTTCTAGTTACATAAACAAAGCTTCGGTGTTTAATATTTATTTGCTGTAATTATGTTCTTTATTTTGGAGGAACCACCTTAAATTTTGTTGCCATGCTATGATCTTAATCCACCCTGTGATTACTGATACTGTCAAGAGAGGGATCTGCCCAGCTCCCAACTGGCCATTTTATGCTGTTTCAGACACCACCATCCCACTTTTCCAATCAGCAGAAACTGGCGTTCATGGCCATGTTGGTTCAATTGCAGAAGACTGGACATCTGTCTCCATAGAGTAATGTCCTACCGTTACTTTATCAAGCCCATATTGGGTCTTGATAAACATGTATGGTCTTTGAAAAATGGTAGCTCTTTTAAACAAAAATTGGTTTCTTTCAAATTAAACTGGTTTTTGTAACAATCCACACTAGTCTGGTGTTATGCCATTTAAACTGAAAGAAAGCTGGGCACATTATAGGTTTTTCACCACTTCTGCCAACAAGTGGTTTATTATTTATTATTATGGTCTGTCGTACAATCAGCCAGGTATTTAGATTGGATCTGGATGTTTTTACCCCCCTATCGAGTTCTTTCCAAGATCCTGGGATAGACAGATAATTGTTCTAGACAGAGGTGGGGAACTATGGCCCCTTTATGATTTCCCCATGAATGGCAGTTTCTGGTGACTGGAAAAGTGGTGATGTGTCTGCAACAGTCTAAAATGGCTAGATCTGTCTCTTGACAGTATCGGCAACCACAGGATGGTTTGAGATCATAGGAGTAGCAACAAAATTTAAGATGGTTCCTCCAAAATAAAGAACCTAATTGGAGCAACTAAATATTAAACACTGAAGCCTTTAATTTATGTAACTAAAGAATTCTAAGTCCTTCCACCAAAAACTACAGCTCTAGGACAGCTGACTAAGGAATTCTGGGAGTTGAAGTTCACAAGTCATAAAGGGGCCATAGTTCTTCACCCCTGTTCTAGATGCTGTTACCTGGGAAGACGGAGCATTGCCATTCCTTTGCAGGACTAGTTGGGGTCAGGGCTTCCTTGTTATTTGTTACTTCATTCTGCTTCATACACCATCCTTCTGTGATCAGTCAGGTGCGACATTTTTGGAACTTGTCTGTTTCAAAAATTCACTAGATCTGTGTTCATAAATAGCCTGCCATGTCAGCTCAGAGGTGCAACATACCACCATGGTTGTGACTTATTAGTTGGGCAACTTGATAGGTAACCTCACATGCCATTTCAGATACTCACTGTACTTCTCCAACATTGCCCTACCTACACCATATTCAGAAGCATTACTGGAGGTTATGTTTCACATTGGAGAAGAGGAAACCTAGCCAGAAAATGATTCACCAATCACTTTCCATAACTGTCTGTTCAAATACAGTATGGACAACACCAATTGCCATCCTTATTATTGAGACCAAAGTTACTCAGCCATCAGTTTTACTCCAGTTTATTTTTTGCCTGTTGAACCGGTGGATAGCACTTTAATTTGGCTTTCTGGCTGTATCATTAGAATAAATTAGCTCCTGATAAGGCAGGGTTGAAGCTACTCTAAAGTCATTTCCTCACTGGTGATTTATGGTGTCTTACAGTGTCACCTAACCATCTCTGTGTTGATATAAAGCCTGTTTCCATTACAGTTATTTTGGCACTGCGTTGATTGGATGACACTAGAAAGTGTTATCAATCATTAGTAAGGAAACAGTCTAAGGAGGTCTGTGGTTTTGACTCCCCTTGTTTTTTCACTGTCCAAGCAACTGACTTGGAAACCCTCCAAGAATTTGGAAATATGGTCTTCTAGGATTACATTCTGTTAAGCTGAATTAGCTGTGATCATTCATTTCCTGTATTTAGCTGTTATGCAATGTCCCTGTGTTTTGTTATGGGTAGGTAATGGAGGAAGTGAGCATTGCTATTGTTAACGGAAGAAACAAAAACTTTTGAAGTGCATATTTCTGGTAATTAAAAAAAAACCCTCACCTCCTACATTTCTGGGAAAATGTACCAAAAATAACATCTCATTCTACCCCACAGTTATTTGGAAATAACCAAGCATCATCCAAATAAGTTCTTTCCAAAAACATTGACAGAAAACTGACCGAATGGTTTAAAAAAAAAAAAAAAACAAGAAGTGGAATGGAGAGTTTGTGCAGGCTAATCTCAACAAAAGACAGATCATGTAAAAAGCAAATAATTTAATTTAGTGGCATTTCGAACAGTGCTGTAAGTTATATAATGTAATTTGTATGGAACATTTTAGATCTTCAACATCATATATATTTGTGTTATTATTTTAAGGAAGTTTATTGAAATTATTGTTAATTCAGATAATTGCCAGGAGTTCGATCTTCATCATCTCAAGGTTGATTCAGCCTCACATTTTTCTGAGATCGGTAAAATGAGGACCAGATTGACTTCCGGTTTGAGCTTCTTCAGCGACAGTCAGGGATCCGCGATTGTGCGCGGTTTCTGTCTGTGCTCGCTGCTGGAGCGCCCCGAGCCAGCTGGTTTCGGGGCTAAGCCACCCCGTAGAGGTGGTGAAGAAAGAGGAGACTGCTAGCAGGGTCGAGGAGAGCCTCATCTCTCCTCTCCAGCTGGTCTTTACTCCCTTTCCTGAAGGCAGCTGTAGCGGTGGTCAGAAATGGCCACCTCAAAGAAGAACTCGACCGGAAAAGAATGTGCAGGAGGAAGATAAGAGAAAGTTTTGGTTGACCGGATTGAACTGAAAAAGCAACAACGTAAGATACCCTGGAATTTGAAATATATATATAAAAAATAACATTGTTCCCAAAGAAGATTTTGAAGCAGAGAAGGAGAGAGGGAAGGGAAAGGACTTGGCTTTTTTTTTCTTCCCTTCCTTATACTGACAGCTAAGAGATTTAAATAAGAAAATGACAAAAATTCACTTTGACATCAATGGGCGTTTAAGCTGATAATAAAATTCCAAAGTGATAATAAGGACTTTTGGATACTCAAAATTTTTTAAAAAGGAGAGAAAAAGAAAGAATAAGAATAAAAGGGCAGGATCTGGAAAAATGGAGGAGACTGCCTGGAATTAAAAGGAACCTAGAGTGAAACTTTAACAAGATTTCTAAAGATACATTCTAACGGAAACTTTGTAACAAAATAACAGAACCCCAGGAAGAGAAAGTGAAAAGAAAAGAAGCAAGAAGAAATAGCTTTGGATTATTTGGATTTCTTGGTGATTTTTGGATTTTGGGCTATTGGATTTAAATGACTAAAATCAATTGGGTGGTTGTTTAAAAGTGTTTAAAATGGCATCACTTTTGGAAGAACTGAAAATGGAACTTAAAAAATACAAAAGAGAAGCACAAAAAGGAGGTTCTTTTGGCTTTGCATTTCAATTCTTAGAAATGGAGATCTGGAACTATGAGAAACAACAAGAAACACTTGTAGAACAAGAAGGTCGGGACAAAGAAGAAGCCATCTTTAATGATCAAGTAATTTTATCTGGGGAAAAGAAAGGAAAGGGGAAAAAGAGAATGGAAAGATTAAGATTTGAAAAGACAACCAAAAAAAAACAGAATAGTTTGAAAAATAATTGCAATACTAGGAAGCAACAGAAGAGAGGGTTACAAAAGAGAGAATTAGAAGCAGAGAGACAGGGGGCAAAAAAGGGAGCGAGAAAAAGAGGGGGAAGAGGGAAAGGAAAAGAAGTTATAAAAAACAGAAACAAGATATAGAGAAACAGAAAAATGTACAAGGATTGAAAGTATATGCCTATTTAGAGACAATGGGTGAAAATTTAATTAAAAAAGGGATTTCTGCAAAGGTACATAAGATAGTATTGATATATTAGAAATAGAAACAATTTTAGAAAATATGAAATAAAGTATGATTAAAATGATGGATAAAACACTTATTGTAATGCAATGGAATGTTTATTAATAAATAAAATAAAAAGAATGAGAGAATGAAATTAGGAAAGGATGGGAACATGTTAATTATTATTAATGATTTATAAAAATATAAGTGAAGAGAAATATAAAAAAAAGAATTATGGAAAGTTTATAAGTATTCCCAAGGAAGTATGATATTCAATTGAAAAGAAATGTTAAAGAAATTAAGATTGTAATTAATATCAATGATAGAATTGTATTGGAATATATATATATATATATATATATTCTAAAGAACATAGTGTGTATTTTAAGAATGTACCAAGCAGAATTTGATTGGAAATTATGTATTATATTGAATGTTATAATTCTAAAGCCATAAATTGAAGTTTAAATAAGAGTTGAATGGATACAATTAAAAGATATAAAGGTGTCATACTCCAATTAGTAATTACAGGAGAAATTTTGTTTAATGAGAAAAGATAATATGAAATTGAAACAGGACAGACAAAAGTATAAATATAATGATTAGAAAAATATTGAAACTTTAAAAAGATATATAATTGAATTTAGATAAGAGATAATTAAAAATAAAGTTGAGAAAACTAAGGGAGGGGGAAATTATGTTGAAAATGTTAAAATAGTAATGAGATATGGAATAGAACACAAAGATAAATATGAAATTGAGTTTGTGTCTGTATGAAGAAGTGATAACCTGGGATCATGCTATTCTCAAAAAAAGATGTCTTATTTGTATGTTTTTTGTGAAAACCCAAATAAAACTTATATTAAAAAAAAATAGGACCCAGATTGTTGGAGGCCAAATGCTGATTCTGTAAACTGCTTAGAGAGGGTTGTAAAGCACTGTAAGGTAGTGTATAAGTCTAAATGTTATTATTATTGCTATTTATTGTGTTAATCTAGAGTTAGATTCACAAGGCAAAACTGTAGAAATTTAATCATTCAAGTTCCAACTAAGAATTATTAAGATAGCATCTAAGAATATAGGCAATTCCAACTAGGGTGATTTTTGGAAAATTAGGGTATTTAGCTGTGATAAATTCAATATTTTCAGATATCAAGGAAGCCCTTTATTATAGCTCCAAGGGCTCTAATTATAATTGGTATACCAATAGGTTTCTTTTTCCATAAGCATTCAGCGTTGATCTGCAAATCCTAATATTTCAAAATATATGCCCCTGACATATTGGAACATTGCTATCATGTCACCCTTAGTCCTTCTTTTCATAAGACTAGACATATCCAGTTCCAGCAACCGTTCTTTATATGTTTTATCCTTGAGTCCCCTAATCATCCTTGTTGCTCTTCTCTGCACTCTTTCTAGAGTCTCAACATTCTTTTTACATCGTGGCAATCAAAATTGGATGCAGTATTCCAAGTGTGGCCATACCAAGGCATTCTAATACTTCACATGATCTTGATTCTATCCCTCTGTTTATGCAGCCTAGAACTGTGTTGGCTTTTTTGGCAGCTGCAGCACACTGTGGCTTTATTTAAGTGATTGTCTACTAGGACTCCAAGATCAGTCACCACTATTGAGCAATTACTCATTCTGCAATGAGTAGAGGAGTGGAGAACTCTTCTTGTGAAATATTTCTGCACTTTCTCAATTGTATTAATATCAGATGTGTAATATGGGTTCCAGACTGATGAGCAGTATTCAAGTATTGGTCTAGCAAATGTTTTGTATGCTCTAGTTAGTGGAGTGATATTACCGGAGAAAAAGCTACACAGAATTAGGTTAACAATTCTTAATGCCTTTTTGGCTATGTAGTTACAGTGGGCTCTAGCACTTAGATCATTAGAGATGAGTATTCCAAGATCCTTGACAGAGTTTGGATCATCAACAAGGTCTTGACTATTCAGCTTATATTTTATTTTCTGATTTTTTTTGCCAATATGTAAGACAGCATTTATTTGTTGAGATTTGAAGTTGCCATTTGTTTGACCATTCTGATACATAGTCGAGGTCTTTTTGAAGGATAGCAGTATTTTCTGTGGTGTTGAATAGCTTTACATCATCAGCGAAGAGAACACAGTTGCTTTTAATATGATCACAGAGGTCGTTTATGTAGAGTATGAAGAGAGTTGGTTCTAGAACGCTGCCTTGGGGGACACCACTGTTGACAGGTACATAATTTGATAGGACGCTCCCAATTTTGATCATTTGTTTTCTGTTTGACAGGAATGCTTCTATCCAGTTATGCAGGTGTCCAGAGATACCATAAGATTTTAGTTTTAGGACTAGTTTGTCATGTACCACTGAATCAAAGGCTTTACAGAAGTCTATTTAGATTGTGTCTATTGCTTTGCCCTGATCGAGTTGTGTAGTCCATATGTTTTTGCAGTGTAAGAGTTGCAGATTACAGGATAATTTTTTTCTGAAACCAAATTGTTTATTAGAGAGTAGGTTGATTGTCTCTAAGTGGAGGATAATGGATTGGTTAATAATTGATTCCATGACTTTACAGGTGACACAGCATAAAGAGATTGGTCTGTAATTTTCAACTAGACTGGGGTCTCCCTTTTTGAAGATGGGGATGACCGTGGCCAGTGACCATAGGTTAGGCAAGGAGCTGGTCCTGAAAGATTTTTCAAAGATTATGCTTAGAGGTTCAGCTATGGCAGTGGATAGCTTTTTTAAGAAGTAGGCACATATTGCGTCTGGTCCAATAGATAGAGATGGTTTTAGATTGTGTAGTGCTTTTTCAACATTGTCTTCTGTAAAATTGATATGTATTAGATCATTGTAGTTGTCTGTGGTTTGACTAGGAAATACTGGGTATGATCCATTGCTGTTTACAAATACTGAGCCAAAGAATGTGTTAAAGAAGTTGGCTTTAATGGTGTCGTCATTGCAGTCTTTACCATTAGGTCCTTCAGGGGTGGGATGGACCTTGAGTCTTTTAGTTTGTTGTTTACAAAATTGTAGAAAGCGTGGGTTGAATTGGTGCATTGAAGGTTTTCCTCTTGTTTAATGTGATAATCGGTGCATTCAGTCTTTATCTGGTGGCATAAATTTTTGTATCGGCTTTTGAAGTTGGCAACGTGACCAGATTTGTTTTTCCGCCAAAGTGATCTCTTTTTGGATTGAAGCTTCCTTACTGTTATGGGTAATCTGCTTTTTCTGGCTTTGGGAGTTGTTATTGATACATATAGTTTGATGACTCTTTTGACTTCAAGTAAAAATACGTTGTAATGGTCTTCTACAGTATTGCATCCAGTGAATAGAAATTACCAATCAAGGGAAGAGAGATTGTTGTTTATAAGATCATAGTTGCCTTTTTTGAAGTTATAATTGGGGATCACGTCATTGTGATGATTTGTGTGGATGATTTGTGTGGACATATGTTGAGACAAAAGTCAATCATGTTGTGGTCACTGTTGGAAAAGGGTTCTATAATTTGTATTCCATAAATTGAATTCAAACTATTGCAGAAGATGAGATCGAGGCAATTGTTAAGTCTAGTTTTGTTGGTTACTAGTTGTTCCAGTCCCAGATTTGTTGCAGCATTGTAGAAGGTTGCATGTATGGGTTCAGTTATACATTCGTTTAGGGTCCAGTTAATATGAGGTAGAGTGAAGTCACCAAGAAAGATAAAAGCGTGTGGCCAGGATGTTGTCTGTGTTAGTAGTGAATTTAGCTTGTTTACATGTTCAATGTCATAATCAGGGGCTCTGTAATTCCTTTAATGATGTTTCCACAATTTAGCTTTGATTTCAAATTTTGATATATTTGGTAGAAGTATTCTGTAATAAATAGGAAACTTCCCAAAATCCCTAAAAGCTCCAAAATCCTTATTGTTAAGCTGTACTCCTTCATCTTCAACAATGTTGCCTGCCTTCATAGCTGTGGTTGCACATCTGCTGGTGCCAAATCACATTCCCTTTTCTTTAGTGAATTCTTTGTGCTTTTTAATAAAGAATCTAATTCAGCCTTTGCTTGGCCTGCAGCACTTGCCTCAATGAGTGTGCAGGTCAAATTTATTCATCAGCATACAACAGCTTTGCAGAGTATGTAAAGTGAAGGTCTTGCAACCCAACTACATTCATATGGAGCTGATGATCATATGAAATGATGCTTCTGCCGGGAGAGTGGAAGGGCACAGCTGCCTATAGGCAGAGCTTCAAAAAGGTTTTGTAGTACAATCACGATGGCTGCTGGTTCATTCCTTCACTTCTGTATAACCACAGAGAAATTGGATATTAACTGTATGACTATGCAATCCTGTCTGTTTCTAGAAGTTATTATATAGGAGTGACCACCAGAGAAAACTAGTCTCTAGAAGATACTGAAGCCATAGAGCGACAGGAGCTTTGGAAAAAAAAACAGTGATTAAGAAAAACAAATGGGAAACAAATTTGATGGCAAGGGAGGGAATTATCTTGAAAGAATAACTTGGATGGAATGGATCAAATGAAAATCAACTTGAGTAGTGTTAAGAATCAAAGGCATCTACTTGGAGATGTTCTGAGATGAGAAAGAATACAAGTATTCCTTATATATAACTAATTAAATAAATAATCCAGTCATATACCACAGTATGGGCAATATGATATGACTTAGTTGCTGGAAAGAAAGAACAGCTTTGGCTAGACATTTGGGAAAGCAATATCCAGAATCAAGGAGAGAACCAACCTAGAACTAAGGAGAAATTTCCTGACAGATAGAAAATCAGTGGAAACACTTGTCTACAGAAGTTGTGTGGGTGCTCCAATACTGGAGGTTTTTTATAAGAGTTTGGACAATCATTTGTACACTGTCTACTATTGACTTCACCCCTTTCCTAAGAGGTCTGTAGGGGCGTGCATAAGCGCACCAATGTGCCTACCATCCCTGTCCTATTGTTTCTTTTATTCTTCTTATATGTATCCATTTCATGTATTCATAACTATGTATATACTTATACGCATTATCTTGTAAGCGATTGACAAATCAAATAAATTCAAAAAAAAAAAAATCAGAAATGGTATAGGGTTTCCTGTTTAAGCAGGGGGTTGGACTAGAAGACCTCCAAGATCCCTTCCAACTCTTTTATTCTGTTATTCATAAATGAAGAAGCATACATAATGCAATCCTGATTGTTGACTTCAGCTCCGACCAGCCTAGCCAGTGGGTCCAAAATACCTAGAAATGTCAGATTACTTATTCTTTGCAACAGATAAATGGAAATAAATGATAGGCAAACAGTAAAGGAGGAAATGAAATTCAAAAGATACCAGACCCATTGCCTTCTATCAAGATGGAATAATCATAAAAATGAGATGCTAGATTCTAAATCAAGTACCCAGTTTCAGGCAGAGTAACGATTTTGTAAAGTGTGCAAGTAACTCAGTGAGTTGCTTCTTTTTCTTGCTTACTAAGGCTCTGTGGCTGGCCTTGTAAGTGACAGGTAGGAGAGTCATGGCCATGTTTGGAACTGTACCCACGCCGGAAGATTTTTGAGCAGTCGTCACCTCTCATTAACCAAGCAGGGTTGCACAGGCAGCCTTCTGTGCAGCATACATTCATTTATCCTACATTGTGCAGGAAGGCAGAAGATTGAAGCAATCTCCATCCTTGTTAACAGGAACTCTGCACCTACTTCTCTGTGCCTTGTGCTGTGAATGAATGAGGAAAGACGTGTTTGGCATTGGCAAAAAGCTTCTCCAGCTGGAAGAATGCTCTGGCAATAGCCTGGGAGTTGGGAGAAGAATGAGAAACAATTGCTTAAAAAGAAAATCACTTGGATTTCTCCCCAAATTTCTGCTGAGGCAATGACAGTTGGGAAGCTTTTTCCAACCCTGCTCCTGCTCCGTTGCTAACCTCTCTGTTGAATGTGATATTGCTGCAACCAGCACTTTCAGTGATGTGTCAGTTTTTCATTCCCACACTAGATAATTGTTAAAAGAGCCCCAGCAATAGAGAGACTTATTTTGCAACATAATTATTCCTGAGCACTACCATGCTTGTTCTTCCCCAGGAAGGGTCTCTGCTTGCTGCTTTAATAAAGCAAATCTAAGACCCACTTCTTGCCTTCCCATAATAGAATCAGGTGGCAGCACCTTAATGTGACGTGCTTTCAAGTTTAGTAGCAACCTCATCTCCCTTTTCTTGGCTTGCCCGCTGGCTGTGTATAATTAAGCAGGAGGTGGCAGAAAGCAGGGACTTCTACACCCCAATAATGTTACTTTGACCAGCTCAAAGGCCAGAGGAGAATTTAGAACCTGTTTCTCCTTGAACTCTACTTGTTTGCAGATATGGAGAGGAAAGAGTTCAGAGCAAAATCATGCCACGATCCCAGAATGAAAAGTGTCACTAATACAGATTTCAGAATGCACACAATTCACTCAGCACTTCATCCCCAAGATGTGACAAATTGCATGGTTTTTCCAGCCAAAAGAGAGCCTTAGAATATATCTGAACAAATAGAAAACACTATAATCTCATCATCCGGTTAAATTCGTCTGGCTGATCCTGCATTCATTCTTCCTCAAACATGACTCAGACACGTTTAGTCACACATCACTTGTGATCTAACTGTGCTCATCAAAATCCGGGGTTGCTTAACAGGACCCCATGATCTTTAGAAATAGTTTGCATATAACCTGCTGTATGGATAAGTAATTTTAAACCTTGGACTTCATGGATTTATGCCTTTCCACTCTGGTGTGGCCTTTAGATAGCCATATATCTTACTAAGCATAAACATAATTTTGTTGTTGAAAGGAATGATTGCCTTTTAAAAATGAAAATAATAGTATGAGCTTCTGAAGCAGGTTGGCAGCTTTTGGTAGGAAGAGCAGGCTTCTATTCTCCTAATTTTTCCATCTGCCAAGCATGAGGGTTGTGTAATAAAATCACCAGAGAAATCAAGGGCAGGATTTGGAGCCTGTTCCTTTTAAACATTTATGTTTAAAAAGCCCTGCAATTAATATGTCAAAGCTGTCAGAGGAGGGATGCAATACCATGACCCTTTAAAAAGATTATTTGGATGTGTGAAAATTTTCAGTTCGCTGGGGTTAGATTTGGGCACGAAATAAATATGCCACTTACTTTTAGTAATTATACTTGCCCACATGCACATGCAGATGTAACAACAACACTTTATAAAGTTGGAAAAATAATAAATCTATAATATTGGGAAAACCTCGCCTCCTCAAATAAATTAATCATATTTCTAATAGAAAATAAGAGCTTGCTAAATTTTGCATAACTCCTGAAATCTCGGTTCATTTTGAAGACATTCATTTTCATTCAATAAGTCACAGATGGGGGTTGAACGTTAGAAGGAGAACAGGTTATTTTCTTGCCCTATATCAGCTTGTTTTGAATATCCTAAAGCAGTGCAGCTTGAAAAACACTGGTATGAAAGGAGATACTTTGGGTCCTGTATTCTGCTGAGATATTAGTCAAAGTCCTTCTGCTGATCTTTTCTCAGCCTGGACCTTGTAAATTCTTCCCCAGTTCCTCCCACCACTTTCTTCTGTTTTCTCAGTGCCTTTCCTCTCTTCCCCACTGTCCTAATTGCATCTGCGAAATGTCGATCAGAGAAATTGTGTGACTTCCTGGCATAATTGTTCCAGTGGTGGATTCAAATTTTTTTATTGCTGGTTCTGTGGACAGGGCTTGGTGGGCGTGGCAGGGGATGGTTACTGCAAAATCCCCATTCCCCACCCCCACCCCACTAACCTGATTTCCAGCTCTGTTCTCCTGGGCAGGGCAAGAAAAGAAGACCCAGCCGATTAGCTGGGACTCAGGAGGCAGAGAATAGATGGGGCAGAGCCAGTCAGAGGTGGTATTTGCCGGTTCTCTGAACTACTCAAAATTTCCGCTACCGGTTCTCCAGAACTGGTCAGAACCTGCTGAATACCACCTCTGGTTTGTTCCTTCATTGAAAAGGTTCCTTTGAGTCTGCTGACTCCTGCAAAGTGTCTGCAGTTTTCTTGGCAAGTTTTTTTTTCTCAGGAGAAGTTTGCCATTGGCTCCTGCCTAGGGCTAAGAGATAGTATGTGGCCCAAGGTCACCTGCCGGATGGTTCCTACCTAAAGTGGAATTAGAAGTCAAACTGTTCTGGTTTCTAGCTTGATGCCTTAACGACTGCACCAAATTGACAAATGCAAATGTGTTTAAAAAAAGAAAACCATCCAGGCTTCATCTAGGGCTCTGGCACTCTTGTGTTGCATTGCATTAAATATATTTTTGCATTAAACTGGTAAACTTGCTTGGGGAGGGATCCTTCTGAGGACATTCTTCAAACATCCCTCCATCTATTGTCTCCCACAGTTTGTGAATCATTACAGTCCATTTCTGTACTGAATTAAAGTAATAAAACCAATAGTAGCCCTTTAGCCATAAGGAAAAAAACCCCTACCATTTGTATGTAAGCATTCAAGGTGAGAAAAGCTAAATCCTTCAATGGGAAGAAGATAAACAAAACCAAAAGAAGAAGAAAAATGGCTGCTCTTCAAACCATGTCTTCATCAGTTTGGTTCTAGATGGAATGTGGAAGTCGGACACGTTTGTGTAAACTGGATGCCTTTTGGAGAAAGTAGGCTACCCCAGATTTCCCAGGAATTGTTTAGAAAAAAGCATTTCAATACAATAAAATTGTACAGATAAAGCAGAAAATAATAGTATATATTGTCTCTTTTGCTTTATTGTTTTAGCAAAGTTTTAATAGTCATAAAATATTTCTAAAACAAAGTTCTATGACCATTTGATCTTGAATAGCACATCTTGAATATTCAGTTTGCTTGTGGGTTTCCCTTTGAGAGTAGCCTTACTGATACAAAAGTATGATTTTATGTCTGTCAAATTCTGTGATCCTTGGCATTTTGACTGGAATGATGTGATAGAAAGTTGGCCTTATTAGTAAACTTCCAATGTATTACACTCACATAGCTAGTGTAGGTATTCTAGTCCTCAAACATACGTTGCACAAACCTGATGTAACAGACCTTTTTGCACAATAGTCATTTTGGCATGGCATAGTTGGACAACTGTGTTCAAAGACCACGTTCTGCCGGTAGTCTCCCACCGACCTGTGCGCTCACACAGGGAGGGCCTTCTTCGGGTCCTGACGGCCTCTTTGTGCCGCCTGGCGACCCCGAGGAACAGGGCCTTCTCTGTGGGGGCACCCGCTCTCTGGAATGGGCTCCCCCCTGAGTTGAGAACGACCACCGACCTGAGGGTGTTCAGGCGTGATTTGAAGACCTGGCTCTTTGAGCAGGCCGGCCTGGGCTGATCCTAAATTGATTTTAATGGGGTTTAAGTAATGAATTTTAAGGTTGGGATTTTAGATTCGGTTACAGCCCTTATTTAATTCTATTTTAACTTTTATATATATGTTGTTTTAGTAGGCTGTGCACCGCCCTGAGTCCTTCAGGAGGAGGGCAGTATATAAATTGAATAAATAAATAAATAAACTACAGGTATTAGTAATGGTAGTAGTTTGGGTTCTATTCCATTTAGGTTTATGTGGGCCAGGTGCCTGCTGTTGCTCAGGTGTAAAAGGAGGTCACACAACATATTTGTCACTTTGGCCTATGGAAACTGTTTTTTCTGCTTTTTTATGTTTTGGATTCTGCATATAAGTTTCCTGTATTTTCTGATTGTACTCTAATAAGGAGACAGAGACATAATTATATTTGGTCATTATACCATTGCTACAACAACCAATCTAAAGGTGGCCTAAGACTGTTGCACAGCTCTGTGAATAGTTTCTTTTTGGTAGCAGTTGCACACAAGTATAACTATTTATGAGGACAATACTGTATGATCTGAAATATATGAATGAGGTGACTTGTCCTTCATTCTTCTTATTGTTATCTTTGTCCTTGAATCTGAGATAATGTTTGCTAGTAGAACACAAAGTACACTATTCATTAGAATTAAATATTTATTCCCAGTCCTTCATATGTTCACAAAACAATGTTTCAGCGTAATGATAGCATAGATCAATCACAAGCAATTCATAATCAAAGCCACTGTTGGAATACAATTCCAATTATTGTCATGAAAAATGATTGGATGAGGTGGGAATTGAAAGTGTTACAATTCACAAAGACCAGAGTTTGGGAAGGCTGAATGAATGAATCAGAATAGAGCTAGAAGGGACCCTGGAGGTCTTCTAGTCCAACCCCCTGCTCAAGTGAAAGATCATATACCATTTCAGACAGGTGACTGTCTTTTCTTAAGACTGTCTTAAGAAGACTTAAGACTGTCTTAAGTCTTTTCTTAAAAACCTCCAGTGATGAAGCACCCACAAGTTCTGAAGGCAAGCTGTTCCACTGGTTAATTGTCCTCACTCTTAAGAAGTTTCTCCTTAATTCCAGGTTGTTTCTCTCCTTGATTAATTTCCATTCACTGTTTCTTGTCTTGCCTTGGAAAATAAGTTGGAAAATAAATTGACCCCTCTCTTCAGCTTAAACTAAAGTTATGTTTTGTATATTGAGGATAAGGGCAAGAACTTGAGCCATGAGCAAAAGTTCAGTTTGATGACAAATCCTCTGTTTGATTCATGGCATAGAGAGAGAGGCATTAAAGTAACCTTGTATTTGGTCTCCTGGGTTTTTTAATCAGAGCAGAATCTTTCTCTTTACTTGTTTTTTTTTTTTAAAGAAGCTTCTCTCTTTTTTTCTTTTTGGTATGTATTTGTTGTTTGCTTCATAAATTTGCTTTTTAGAACCTAGAATCCATCTTGCTGCTGGGGAAGGGAATGCTGCTGGAAGCCTTCATGAGCATTTATTGAGAAACAGTAAAGCAGATTACAAATGTTTCCTGATGCAATAGTAAATAAATATAACACCCATTCAGCCAAGTAGCATTCTAAACTTCTGAAAGCCTGCCATGGGTGTGAGCTAACCATGGAAAGATGGGAAACAGATAGGAGGATACTTTAGTCCAGGGGTCTCCAACTTTGACAACTTTTAAGTTGCCAAAGTTAGAGACTCCTGCTTTCGTCCACCTCAGGTGCCAAACCTGTCGTTCAAAGGCTGCCTGACAGGAATCAGAGGAGCAAGGGAGAAGCAAAAGTGAAGAATCTATGTAAGACGTTACGGAGTTTACTGACTTCCGACATCTCAAAATTAGTTATCTCATAGCACATCTTTCTTTTTTTTAATTGGTTTGCCTAGAAGAGGTGAGATGGATTGGCATTTGTGTCATTCATATTTCAAAGCAATGGAGGCCCACAATAATCTCTCTGCTTTGCTACCTCCCTTCTCCATAGCACTGCCAAATCCCCCCAGGATTTGGTGTTCAAATAGACTTCAAAGGTTTTGAGAGCTAAGATTTTGCTTAGTTGTCTTTTTTTTAAGCAAGCTCTCTTTCTCTTGCTCCACTTCAGTAATCTTGAAGCCATCTGAATATTTATTTTCCTTTCAATATTGTAGGTACTAATTAGCACTTGATTTGTTTTCTCTTTCCCTCCTCCCCTTCTACCTCCTCCCACAAAGGAACTTATTATATCATCTAGTGGAATTGTGTAGAACCTTATGTTCTATTTCTTTTTAGTAATTAGTAATTGGGCTGTATATATTCCCTCAGAAAGGCTGGGCCCATTTCTGATCAAGCAATGGCAAATTAGAAAATGGAAACTTCCTGCCAGAAGGCTCTTTGTATTATCTGTGAGGTAGGGAAACAGGTACTTTGATTTGAGCTGGCTTAGTAGCACATTTTGACCTAGCCCAGGTGACTGCTCAAGTCTTTCTTATTGCAGATGGTGGTAGGGAAAAAGTGTGGCCCTTTACATCTTAGTAAACTTGCATCATCTGTTAATGGGGCAATAGTTAAAGTTTGTGGGAGGTTTAATCCAACATTTTCTAGATCCCCATTTGTGTCCAAAAATCTCATTATCCATTTAAATACTCAATTTCACTGCAGGGCTGCCATTGTATTGGTGCCATTAATAGCCTTGAGTTGTAGAAAACAACATTCTTACTATAGTCTTCCATGATAGGAAAAGTTTCCATTCAATTGATTTCTGCATGTGAGATCCAAAACTAAAGTTAGAGGAACAGAACAGAATAGAACAGAACTTGGAGGTCTTCTAGTCCAGCCCCTGCTCATGGAGCAGACCCTACACCATTTCAGAATGGTGGATGTCCAGTCTCTTCTTAAAAACCTCCAGTGATGAAGCACCCACAATTTTCAAAGGCAATCTGTTCCACTGGTTAACTGTTCTCACTGTTAGGAAGTTTCTCCTTAATTCAAGGTTGTTTCTCTCGTTGATTAGTTTCCATTCATTGTTTCTTGTCTTCCCTTCTTGTGCTTTGGAAAATAAGTTGACTCCCTCTTCTTTGTGGCAACCCCGCAAATATTAGAATACTGCTATCATGTCACTCCTAGTTCTTCTTTTTTCTAGACTAGCCAAATCCAAATCCTGCAACCATTCTTCATATGTTTTAGTCTCCAATCCTTCAATCATCTTAGTTGCTCTTCTCTGTACTTTTTCCAAAGTCTCAACATCTTTTTTGTAGTGTGGTAACCAAAACTGGTTTCAGTATTCCAGGTGTGGTCTTCCTAAGGATTTATAAAGCCGCTGCCCCCAGAAAATAATGACATAATTATAGTCCAAGGTATGGTTCAATTTTTTCATGCCATTTTGGAGAGATTGAAAATGCAGCTGAATGTACCCAGGTGAAATAGACACATTTTGCTTTAGTGCAGGGGTGTCAAGTTCACGCCATCATGTCATCATCACATGATGTATCGTTACTTTTCCCCCTAAATTGGGTGTGTGTGGCCAGTGCGTGATACATCCAGTCCGTGGGCTACGAATTTGACATCCCTGCTTTAGAAGATCCCAACAGATTCTTCAAGTCTAAATACTTAGCTACTTTGTAGGTGGTATTAGATACTTGTCTGCTTAAAAGAGAGAATTTTGTTTCTGAATACCGAAGACGGTATAGTGGTTGAGGTGAAATGTGTTCCATACAAAGATCCATAAAAGAGGAGCAATATCAAAGGATATGTCCAAAAGTATTGACTGTTTCTGATCCACAGGGGCAAGTGCATATCCATTATATGGTATATTATTGAATTCACTCTCCAGTCAAGCAGTTAGAAAGAGATTAGTTCAGCTCTTTAAAAAACAGTCTCCAATATTGAGGTAGTAGCATCAAGGTCTTAAAATAACCAGCTGGCTAGGTGCACAGGACTTTTGATAGCCTAAAGACACTCTCAGTAGATCAATGTGCAGTTCTGCTTCTGTGCTGCTCTGTGTGAGGAGAGCTCTCTAGCCTCTCATAGGACATGGATAATAGACACTCAGGTAAGGGCCAGAAATGCACTGTGACAAGTACGGTAATTAATTTTCAGAATTCTCCTCTGGATGTTTATGTTATACCTTTCTTCAGTCATGAAGTTCAAAAGAGTAGACACGGGACAATTGTATTTTATCATTGTGAGAAATGCTATCCAGAGACAACTATTGATCTATTTAGATCTGTGAGCGAGACCTTTCTAAAGATGCGCCCACTATCAAAGTCTCCTTTCGATTCTCTTCTCTCTTGGCCAACATACTGTTCTCTGAAGTGGCTTAAATGGGTCTTGGCTGTGTGCTGGCATACACAGCAGATGAGTTATGAGCAAGAAAAGGATAAAAAAGGAGAACAACATCTGATGTTCAGAAAGTTTTCCCTACTGGCTTCTTCAGGAAAGAAAAAATGTATTCAGAGCAGGCACAGAATTTCCTCATAATCAAGAAAGAAGATAATGTTCACTATTTTTTGGTGAGCAAATCATTTAAAAATGTTTATTTTCCCAAGCTGCATACAGTAGAAAGAAAATCATTTCCGGAGAAAAGGTATGGTTTAGAAAAACAAATGTTAAATAAAAAAAACTCTATTCTGAGTGTTACACAGGCATTCCAGGGATTTGTTTAAATGGACCCTTAATGTAAACTAGGTAAGAAATATTGCTCTTCATTAATAAAGAAATAATCTCTAATATTTGGCATGGTTTTGAAGAAACTGTGGATAATATTAGGGATGTTCTAGTCAGCACAATCATTTGCCATCTTTCTGTAACCCCTTGAAACTGCATCAATCTGCTGAATGGAAATGCCTTCCCTGTACCCCCTATGTATATAAATTTGCATGGGTTATGTTCATACAACCCACACCTATGATCAATCATGGTCTCTTTAATTCTCTGCTTGAGATGACATACTAAACCAAAAACTAACCGATCAGCTTGGTTTTACATAACATGCTCACTTAAAATGAAGTTAGCCAGTTGTGGCTCAGTATCTTGCAAGTGGTTAATATTATGTAGTCAATCTATGAATGTTTCTTTTTTATCACAATGAAGGAAACACTATTATTAGTATAGAATAGAATAGAATAGAATAGAATAGAATAGAATAGAATAGAATAGAATAGAATTCTTTATTGGCCAAATGTGATTGGACACACAAGGAATTTGTCTTGGTGCAAATGCTCTCAGTATACATAAAAGAAAAGATACATTTGTCAAGAGTCAAGAATCATAAGGTACAACACTTGATAATAGCCATAGGGTACAATAAGCAATCAAATCATACTAGGAAACAGTCAATATAGACCATAAGGATACAAGCGACAAAGTTACAATCATACAGTCACAAGTGGAAGAGGATGGATGATAAGGAGTGAAGAGAAGGTTAATAGTAGTGCAGATTTTATAAATAGTTGGACAGTGTTGAGGGAATTATTTGTTTAGGAGAGTGATGTCGTTTGGGAAAAAACTGTTTTTGTGTCTAATTGTTCTGGTGTTCAGTGTTCTACAGCGTCGTTTTGAGGGAAGAAGTTGAAATAGTTTATGTCCAGGATGTGAGGGGTCTGTAAATATTTTCATAGTCCTCTTTTTGACTCTGTGCAGTATACAGGTCCTCGATGAAAGGGACATCGGTAGTAATTGTTTTTTCTGCAGTCCTAATTATCCTCTGAAGTCTGTGACATTAGAATGTAAAAAAAAAAACCTGATCATTTGCCACATTAGAGCTGCCAACTCTCCACAGCCTTTTCTCCTATGTCATTTTATAGCAAACTGACATATACACATCAAGCTTGTTTCTTCACATCCTGAGGCCAATGAATGCTCCATCTGCCACATTCCTGCATGCCAGGTTAACTTTAAAAACCACTGCAAGGAATATGAAAAACACAAAATGACATTTTACCATGCATGGTAGACCTGTGAAAAAGCCAAGAAATTTTGGGTGTAATTTTGGGTTAAATATTTTAAAGATCAATATTGCAATGAAATCAGATTTTTTTTATTGGAACTTATGGATACTGAATTAGAAAAGACTCATGGAAAATTAATTTCGTAAATGGTAACAGCAGCAAGATTATTATATAAGATGGAAGAGTATTGAAATTGCTACAATGGAGGAATGCATCGTAAAACTGTCAGAATTCGTGGAAAGGCCAAAGTGGAAGCATTCTCACAATTGGCTACATAGTTCATAGGACTCAGCTTTGAAGCACATCCACTGTAAGTATCTACATTGCCATCAGAATTCCCACCAATATGCACAATGAATTCCTGTACCTCCAAAACAGTTATCATTGCCTAATTGATTGCCTGATCGTATAGAGGAAGATGTGCAAAGGAATTCATGTATGAACACATGACATACAGTCAGGAAAAACACACACTTTGTAATTCATATTGCATGTACTAGAATTGAATCAAAGGTAGCTAAGCTGACCTACACATCTTTCTGCTCTTCTCCAATCCATTGCTCATCCAAATAGCTCCTAAAGTCTTGGGTGTGTTATTATGTACTAGGTTTTATTTATTTTTTTACCACGGATTTCTGGTCAATTACAGCAAAAAAAAAAAAAGGTTAGATTTGGGAAAGACAGGTGAAGTATTCAAAATTGATTAATTTCAGCTATTTGAGATGCAGTTTTATCTTTCTTTTCTGGGGCAGAGTTTTGCTCTAAGGCAGCAAGTTTGAAAAATGTGGCAGTCCTTGGAAATTTGTGACAGCTGGTAAGTAGGTGGTTGCAGTTTATGAATGATAAGATCTAATATAAAATTTGTCTTCTACTTTTGTCTGGGCAACACAGTATGATCTTCATCTTGCAAAAAGAAAGCTTCTAGTTAAAACCACTGGTCTCCATGAGCCTCCAGTCCATCATCATGCTCATCCTGGGGTATAATAACTGTGATCCCTAAAATGTAAGCCCTAATCCTTCCCCAAATGCTATGCTCCTCCAACAATATCCGCACATTATATATAATTATACTTATTACAGAATCTTAAACATACCACAAAATTGTCCCCAAATCCACTTGATTTACAGTGAGATACAGGAGTCTTGCACTGCTTTCTCTGTGAAATTGCCTAGGATTCCCGCAAGTGTTTGAAAGTGGAGCTTGCACGGAGGGCCAGATGCAAAGAAGTTCTTGAGAAAGACTTCATCCAGAAATGCTTATGATAATAATATTCATCTTAAAGATGCTATCAATCTCTTTGGTTTTAAATCACACTTGGAATCAGGCTACCGCAAAAAATGTCTGCTCATGAAAGGGGCTTGGTTTTTTTTTCAGTATAAAGTGGGAACATTCAATTAAATGCATAAAACAGTTTATCATTGTGAAAAATTAAATATCCAATAATGATGAATGCTCAACAAGATAAGGACAAATATGTTAAAGAGTGAAAGAAAGTGAGACCATTCGATAATTCTCTGTCATCATAAACAGACACATAAAAATCCATGTTTCTTTTGAGAACTATAATTTTATGAATGAAGAAGCAAAGTGATCAGAATTCTAGCCTGCTTAAATATACATCTGGAATATATTTTACTCTTTCCATTAGAAATAATAGCTCCTGAACTTTCAAGGAAGGCTTTGCTACAGACACTGCAGATAAGTATAGACATCTGCAGAGATGTAGACAGATGCAGAGAGAGTCAAGGTGGGATTCTCCACCCTCGAGAAAGATAATTTTTCACTTCTCTCCATCCAAAGGAAGCCTTTCTCCATCTGTTTGAAATTGTTTCTCATATTCAGTTGGCTTCACCATTGCAATCCTTTTGGTTCCTTCCTCATAAAAAAATGTTTGTTTAAATACTTTTTTAAAAAAAGTAAAAGTTCCTTGACATGTCTGGCAAAGACATCTTGGGCATTTTCTGCTTCACTACTGTATTTAGCCAAAACGATGGATGTCGTCAAACCATCGAGCTTAACAATATTTTTTAAAATTATAAATTGCTCCTTTTTAATATCAAAAATACCAAAGAATTGAGGCAAGTTCAGTTATATAACAAAATTTTGGTAGCTAAAAATATTTAAACTAATAACATTTATCCTAATTCATCTTAGCAACCATTGGCAACTTTATGTAGATTCAAAAATGCTGGATGGCATGACTGGACTGAACTGCAAATAAGAGATCTAGTGATGCATAGTAACTTTCTATAATGTAATCATTAGCTTTTTTGTTAGGAATTAAAACATAGGCACCTATCCGTTCATACTAATAGAAAAATCCACCTATGAAAAATAGATACAAATAGCCTCTGTTTGAGAATTTTCTTCATTCTCTTATTTCCTGGGGTCAGTATTATGCAAATAACAGAAGACTTTGAAAACCTCATTATCACTTCATTTACTTGTGAGCAAGATCAATCTATCAATTACTCCAACAGTCCAGCAGATGCCACCCATTTTCCTCCTCTGAAAACCCCTGTGGCTGCATTTTCCAAAGTGTTTGTTATTCCATTATTAGGACTACATTAAAGAATGCTCTATCCTCACCAATAATTCCCCAAAGTGCTCACCAGTACATATTTGATGAAAAACACATCTGTAATATTCTCCTCATGTATTGATCATTGCTCAGCAGTATTATGCAATACTAAAGGCTATACGTTGTCTGCTATTTTCTACATTCATGCATTCAACGATACCTTGGCCTCCAAAGTTTTAAAACGCAAAATGAGTTTATTCTCTTTTCATTAGAGACATACTAAAATATATGGTTAAAGAAGAAGCTGTCAGTATTTCAAAATAGATATGAAATTATACAGATACAAGCTTCTCTCCTATTGTCTCTGCTTGCCCAGTCACAACCATCAGGGAGGACATGTTCCAGGTCCCGTCTATTAGACTGCATCATCTGGTACAGGGGTCCCCAAACCCCGGTCTGTGGATTAGCACCGGGCAAGGCATACCAAAAACGGGGCTGTGCAGACAAGCAAAGCCCCATCTGCAGGATTGCAGGCAGCACAACAAAATCATGCCCCCTCCAGTCTGCAGAAAAACCTCTCTCCATGGAACTGATCCCTAAAGGTTGAGGTCCACTGATCTGATAGGACCTAGGATTGTGCCCTCTCTGTTGCAGCATTTGCCATATAGAACAGCATCCACTCAATATTTGGGTAACCTGGACTCTTTAGCCTTTCAAAAGCCATTAAACATCTGGTTGTTCCTCTAAGAATTTGGGTCAAGCGGCTAAATAGAATGCTGTTGGACTTCAGGCATAAATTTATGTCTCCTTTGTTATTTTTGATTATTTATAGAATATTTTGATTTTAATTTTTGTTTGCCATGTAGACATTCACTGTATTGTGAGATTACTGCCTATATACAAGTAGTTCTTGACTTAGTGACCTCAGCTGAGCCTGAAATTTCCATTATTAAGCAACCCAGTTGTTTAATTGAGTTTTGCCCATTTTACAACCTTTTTTACTACAATTGTTAAGTGAATCACTGCAGATGTTAAGTTAGCAACACTGTTGTTAAGTGAATCTGGCTTCCCCATTGACCTTGCTCACCAGAAGGTCACAACAGATGACCATGTGTGTCCAGGACAATGCAACCATCCTAAATAGATGCCAGTTGCCAAGCACACAAATTTTGATCACACGACCATGTGTGGAAACTAGTCATAAATCACTTTTTAAAGTGCCATTGTAACTTTCAATGGTCATTAAATGAATGGTCGTAAGTCAAAGACCACTTGTAAATCAAATAAATAAATAAGCAAGCAAGCAAGCAAGCTAGGCAGGATGTGAAATGGATGGTTCTGTGGTTTGACATAGGGTTATGTTTGTCTATGATGATATCAAAACACAAAGCACTCATTCCATTAAAGCTCTCCCTCCATATCCCTTCCTGATCCACTACATCTGTGTGTGTGTGCATATATATATATAAGTATATATATGTTTTCAGAGGTTTTCGCGGGTATTTGTATGTGGATCTTTGGTTCTTCGGGTTTTCTCCCGCGTAGAGTTGGAAATATCTAGGCGACATTTTGATGAAGTCTCATTCATCATCTTCAGGCTTGGGTCTTCGGCCCTGTGCTATATGTATATGTATATACATATATGTATATGTATATGTATATGTGGATCTTTGGTTCTTCGGGTTTTCTCCCGCGTAGAGTTGGAAATATTTAGGCGACGTTTCGATGAAGTCTCATTCATCATCTTCAGGCTTGTGTCTTCAGCCTTGTGCTTCTCAGAGTGATGTGAGATTGCAGCTGCTTCTTCCTTTTAACTACTAGTGGGGGTGTGACTTGATTGGGTGGGGGCTTGGCTGTGTTCTGATTGGGTGGGGGTGTGTTCTCATTGGTTGGGGGTTTGGCTGTGTTCTGATTGGTTGGGGGGAACAAATACCTGCGAAAATTTTCGAAAACAAATATATGTATATGTATATATACATATATGTATATATAGGTACATATATACATATATACATACATACATACATATATGTATATATATGTACCTACGTACCTACCTACCTACATACACACACACACACACATACACACACACACACATATATATATATATATACATATATTTGTCCTGGAAGAAAAATTGCCAGTAGCAACCCTGGCAGTTTTACTCCTGAGCAAATAGCAGCTATATGTAAGGGTTGAAGTGGTTAAGATGGGATCCAGACAGAATTATTGGGTAAACATGGAGCGAGTGCCTGTCTCAATCTCAAGACTAGAAAATGAATGGCCAAGTTTTGTTACTCCAAAGGATGGGAAGAAGCTAAACCTTGGCACCGACATATACTCTGTGTGTGTGTGTGTGTGTGTGTGTGTGTGTGTGTGCGCGCGTGTGTGCGTGCGCGCACGCACATACATATATGCACACATATTCATATCCACATCATATACAAATACATCAAATACATACAGTCTACATATACATATTCGTCTTATATAGTTCATATATATTATGTACATCATTTTATTTTATTTTTTATTTATTTTGTCAAGCATGTATTAGATAACATGTATAAGTATAAACATGATGAATACATGAAATGGATACTAATAAAAAAGAACATTAGGACAGGGACAGTAGGCATGTTGGTGTGCTTATGCATCATATACACCATATACACATACAGATATACGTACACATATACAGTATCATATACATATACATATGTATATGTATATACATATACATATACATACACTAGGCCAGCTAACCTTCTTACATATGCAAAATGAGCTTTTGTATCAGCAATAAAGCAATTATATCAAAACCACGCCATTTGTGCTACTACCCAGTCCTGAACAAGGGGTAAAATTTCTTAGAGCCTCCTGATTTGGAGTCTGGCAGAATGGGAGGACAGGGGAGGAGTCCTACTGAAAAAAAAAAGATGTAATTAAGGGATTCAACCCTTCTCCCCACCCCCGCTCCCCCGTCCCTCCCATCCACCCGCAGGGCAAAGGTGAATAGCCATTCAACATATCATACCATTTGGCTTCATATCCACATATAGATGGATGTGCAGTAGTGGTACCTGGAGATGCAGAAGTAAATTAAACATCTGCAAGATAGATAGCATGCATCGCAACTACATTACCTTCTTTTTCTTTATTCAATTTCTGGCATGCCATGTAAGAGAGATGCAGCACTTAAAGAGCCTGGAATACTTGGGAGGGGGGTGGATTTTCACTAGCACCATTACTTTTTTTATATTCAAGCTGTGATTCCTTTAGCCACCCCCCCCCCCTCCTTTCCACTTTAAGTTCTAGTCGTGCTGAGGAGGAAAAGATAACCCTCCATCTCTCCTTTGCAGTGTTCTCTACAGGGATCCCTGCTCCCTGGCATTAATAGGGATGACTCAGAGCTAGACAATCTGATTCTTTTGTGAAGAATTAGCCAAGAAACAATTTTCTCCTATTATTCTGGTCTCTTCCCCTCCCCTCCCCCCCTCCCCAGTCTTCCTGAGATGACTTGAATCATGGATGACTCAAACAGGAATTTCAGCAGAGGACTGAGAAGAAACAGAATACAGATAGGCAGATTTCAGATTGATGGGATCTACTAATAGCACTTTGAGATTCACAGTAGAAGCTTGGTGTGATCTCTGACTCTCTATCCAGAGATAAGGAAACCGAGTTAAGGAACTTTCAGACCACTACTGGTAAATTCCAAGCAGTATCATTTACAATACAATACATGTATGTATGCACTGATATGATTCATCCAACCTAACAAGATGGGTGGGCAACATGCAGTACAGAGGTGATATTCAACGGGTTCTGACCAGTTCTGGAGAACCGGTAGTGGAAATTTTGAGTAGTTCAGAGAACCAGCAAATACCACCTCTGACTGGAGATTTTACAGTATCCTTCCCCTGCCACGCCCACCAAGCCACGCCCACAGAACCGGTAGTAAAAAAGTTTGAATCCCACCACTGATGCAATAGCTGAGGGCCATGCATAAGATTTTGGAAAGTGGGCCCAAAGACCAAAGGGGCCAAGATGACAATACAAATCAATAATGTTTTCAAAGCTCATTAAGATTCTTTTAAAGCTTGCCTTCTAGTTTTAATGCGGTTCCTGCTTCAGAAAAGCATAAAAATACAGTACCGCTTTATTTTTTAGCACACAGAGGTGGTTTCAGCCCACAAAAAAGAGTTTTGAGGGCTGCTGGTTGCCCACCTGTGTGTTAGATGTGGATTGTTCAGTTTGAGTTTAATGGTTCAGTTTGAGTTTAATGGGAACTCAGTTACTGAGCTGCTGTTGTAATTGACATTTTGGAATTAAAGGGCCTTCCTAACCTAGGTAAATCGCCCAGTAGCTCTCCTCCCAACTGGTAATCAAGGTAAATACAGTTCTGTGGGTCCTTGGAGCTCTCTGAACATGATTGTTTTTTGGCAGAAGTTTCATTACCCAACTGGGTAACATCAGTGCTATCTTTTATCACTTTGTTCTTCAGGAACTGCTTTCAACATCAGATTTAATCATATTATCAAATCGTGTATATAGAGATCCCTCTTCTCATTTCCTCCCCAACAATTCTGTCAACTCTCTCTGATTGCCCTCTTCTTCCCTCAGTTGCATCTCCAGTGCCATCATTTAGAGGAAGAATAACCTTTCAGAGGTTGCTGAACTACAACTCTCAGTATCTCTCATCATCCGTCCTGGCAGAAATACCACGATAGGTCATCAGCACACAATCACAAATATTCCAGTCAAATATGGACTTCTAGATGACTTCCCAGGTACACCAAAGACGACTGAGGAATTGTCATTTCTTGCTTTTAAAGGATCTGTTTGGAAAAGCACTTCATTGTGGTTGAAATCAGGTTTGGCACAATGAAGACAGTCAGGAATGCTTGCTTACCCTCCTTGTTATTTTATACCATCCAAAATCAAAGAGTCATTCTAGGTTTCTATTTTTGTACCAATGGAACAAGACAGGCTGAATTTTCTGTCAACTTCTCCTCCCATTTGTACAATGTTGGTGACTGATAACAGTGTAATGTCAAATAGTCCCAGGGCTGATCGATCTAAAACTAACCCTCACTAACCCAAGTTAACTGCTGTAGGTTCAGGTGATGACATAGAAAGGAAGGAACCTTGGAAGCCTTCTAGTCCAACTCCCTGCCCAAGGTAGGAATCCTTATACTATCTTGGCCAAATGGTAGTCCAATTTTTTCTTGAAAACCTCCAGCGATAAGAGTACCCAAAAGTCTGGGAGGCAAGCCAGTCCATTGATTAATTGTTCTCACTGTCAGGAAATTTGTCCTTAGTTCCAGGTTGAATCTTCCTGCCACAAGCTTCCACCCATTGCTTCTTGTCCTATGGAAAATAAATCAATGTCAAGTATTGGAAGACTCCTATCATGTCACCCACCCTAAGTCTTCTCTTCATTAGGCTAAACATATCTAGTTCATCATACAATTTCTTATCATCTTTGATGCTCTCCTCTGCACACTTTCTAGGACCTCAGAATCTTTTTTGTATCATGGTGACCAGAACTGGATTTGTATTCCAAGTGTAGTCTCACTAGTGCAGTATAGAGAGGTATTTTCACTTCATGTGATCTTGATGCTATCTCTCTATATAATAACTTCATCACCTGAACCAGTTTAGGGTATTCATTCAACAAGTTCAAAGTGTGTCACAATTTTTTCTCCAGTAATACTGTGTAAAGGTCTATTTTAAAATAAATCCTGTTGAATTATACCTAGAAACATTTATAGGACTATGACTTAAGGAACAGAGGTGGGATTCTACCAGTTCACACCTATTTCGCTAGAACCGGTTGTTAACATTCTAAGCAGTTCGGAGAACTGGTTGTTAGAAGAAATTACTAGCCTAATCCTGTAAGGAAGGCAGGAAGGAAACATTCTGGTGTTGCTTACAGAAACTGCCTCTCTGTTAACCCTTATTACATTCTTGGCAGGACTAAACTTCCTGTCTCAGGAACTTCTCTGGAATTTTTTCCCCATCCTTTGCTGGTACTTTGCTTGTGTGGAGTGACTATTCAAACTGAAAAAAGTGACTTATGACCATTTTTCACACTTATGACTGTTGCAGCATCCCCACAGTAATGAGGGGGCAGGTGAGGAGATGCGTGATTTGATGTGAGTGATATTGAGGTGGCTACACCCAGCCAATAACATGACCACCAAGCCATGCCCACTAACTTAGCCACAACCACAGAACTAGTTGTTAAAAAATTTGAATCCCACCCGAGTAGGAACCTGTAATTTTTGTGACATCAATGGTAATTGTAAATAATAGCATATATATGGTTTGTTTGTGTTTTCTTCATTGTCTTATTCTCTTACAGGTTTCTACTCAGTGGTCACATTACTACATTCTTTCTGTGAATCTCCAGCAAATAAATTCATGACATTATGCTAACACAGGATCAAGTACAATCCAATTAGTGTTCTGAACTGCATTATATTCATGCATTACTTTATTGTTTTATGGGCTGATTAACTTTTACTTCCATACTTCTGGTCTTTTAAGAAACTGGGCAAATTTGCATCTTGAATTAAGCCTATAATGTCATTTGTTTGGTTTTAATTTAGTAAGTTGCTAAGTTGAAAGTATTGGGGGAGAAAGTACTGGGGTTCACAAATGAATGGTTGATAGCTTAGTTTGTATGTAGATGAAATCAACAGTAGCTTAGTCAATGAATTATGACTGGCTACATTATGGTTAAATTAATACTTAGCAGAATGTGTGAACATACCCACTCCCCATTTAAAAAAAAAGGAGGAGGTTAACTCTGAACACAGCCACTTTGGTTTAGTGCAGGGCTGTCAAACTCCTGGCCTACAGGCCGGATGCATCACTCACTGGCCATGCCCACTCCCAATTTAGCAAAGTGTAATGTGACGCTGCCATGACGACGTGAGTTTGACACCCCTGGTGTAGTGGTTTAAGGCATCAGGCTAGAAATCAGGAGACTATGAGTCCTAGACTGTGAGTTTAGGTACAAATCGGGTGACCTCGGGTCACTCATTTTCTCTCAGCCCTTGGAAGAATAAGCAATGGCAAAATCTCTCATGAAAATGCTTCCAGGAAAGCTGCAGGGATTAGTCCTGCCAGCAGTCACCAGGTGCCCAAAGCTGACTCACCAGCACAAAACAAAGAGTAGAAAACTTTTAGTGCTCCGAATTTACGCAAAACGTTAACCGCGCAACTTCTTCCAATAAATAGGACTAGGAAAGGGCTATTCTCCTCAATATATCTAAGCAACCCAACCCAAACTCAGATTCTGATTTTCCCCACCCCCCTCTGTCATTTCACTTTGAACACTGTGTACCTCCTGAGCCGAAAGCTGAGTCATCACACAGACCATTAACCTTATCTGCAACATTGTAGAATCTAGCAGAAACCTCCAGGCCCAGATGGTTTCACATCAGAATTATTTTAAGCTATTTAAATAACCACTTAAAACAGCCGCCACCACCACGCTTTCTCCATATGTTTAGGAGCATGCATGTTCCCATGTATAAAGCAGCTCCTGCCTATCTGCCTTTGAAGAGCATTGTTCTGCCTTTGATCTGCATGGGATTAAATGGCCTAGTCTCCTCTCTTTCTTTATTAAGTACTCAACTAAAGATCATTGCTTACCGTTGTGGTTGCTACATGTTACTCATCCTCAATCAGCCACATGAATCAGAATCTTCCCTTCATGTTTTTTATCCTTTCCGCAAAGGCTAGAGAGCCTGCAATGGGTTTGTCAGGGTTTTTTAGGGTTTTTTTTGCAATGAAACTAAATATATGGAGATCATGGTTTTTAAGCAAATTAAGCTAATTAGGTAGAAATAATTATTCATGCCTATTAACCTTCAGAAGTTGCAGTAATTGCGAAAGTTTCTTCCTGAAATTGCTAAATACATAAAGGTTGAGTAGCTAAGTTCACAAACAACATTGTGGCTTAGTGTGTTGTTTCAACCAGGGCCATAAAAGGAGGGTTGTAACATCCATCTTGCGAACTAACTAAATAGGATTCACCAGATTTAGATCTATTGGTAGATAACATTAATGATCTGCAATACAACAGCAAAGTGGTTTTGG
The DNA here is from genome assembly GCA_023653725.1 of Bungarus multicinctus. NCBI lineage: Eukaryota > Metazoa > Chordata > Lepidosauria > Squamata > Elapidae > Bungarus > Bungarus multicinctus. The sequence continues at coordinate 88,655,343 of CM042834.1, read as the reverse complement.
CCCTAACATTGGCATTTTGCAATGCTAAAATGGTATCCTCCAAATACATTAATCATGCTGATTGGGGTGAAGAGAGAACATATTTAGAGGCTGAAATTTGTTATTTTATACCATTTTGGTCAGAAACACATAGTGAATGAAGTGGCTGCAATAGGACATGATTTTCAATTTTCCACATCAAACTGGCCATTTTATGACTTTGATTGTAGTTTCCTAATCATTTCAACATTTACACAACTTGCCAATAAAAATGCTGATCATCTTAATCTCAGCCTCATTTCTCAGAAGTGAAACAGTAGATCAATTCTACATTTCACAGGCTGATCCAAAATTTTGGCTGATAGATTCATATTCAGCATTCAGAAAATTACCAAGTTCGGAGTTTATACTTGGCCTTTTTGCTGTATTTGGTCCCTAAATGTCCTTCTACATGAAGCTTAATAATATGGACTGGTTACCAAGCTTCTGAGAGGAAAAGCAACATATCAAATGTTAGACTGAACATGCTTTATTCAATCGCCTTTTTAATTATTTGAGAATCTTTTCACCGAAGATCTCAGCATACGTTTTGGTTCCCAGGCAGCAACATTTTCAGTGGGAAGGATGAGAATCAGTAGAAGGAGACCTACAGTTAATGAAGTATGCCTTGGCCAAGGAGCCATAATAGCTTTATTACTCAGCATCAGAATGACTCACTTTCTTTCCTGTCTATCTCGCTTACGTGTGAGATTCAGTGCAATGGGGAGTGCTTGTTTTTAGCCTTTAAAAAAGGTACCGACCCAATGAAGTATTATTTCTCACACTTTTTGTATCCTACTTCTAAACAGCTTGTGGCAGCACCGTATGTGTCAGACTGTGTGGTTGTGTGTGATCTTCATCTTCTATATAGTTGTCTATGTCCAGTGCTTTTCCTAGAGGAGAAGAAAAATCAAACCGACAGCTTCTAGAATTGGCCTTCCAGATGGAAGCAAAATGACTGTGTGATTACAGGCATTAAGACTTTTGAAATATAAAGGCTTCAGTGAAAAGAAAGCATGCATACACTGTATATATTTGAGGTCTGCCTCCAGTATCCCTGCCTGATCCACTCCCGCTGCATTCCTCTGATTTGAATTGTAAGACTTGAATAGGAAGCTTGATCAAAAATTATTTTTATACCCGTTGGGGGAATGAGACTTAGCTTGCATGTGTACTATAAGCCATTTTGCACTTGTGGCTTTCATGTAAGTAGTTTGAAAGCTTCCGGAAAGCTTATGTGTCAATTTTTACCTCAGAAAATATTGAAAGCCTCAAAGAAATCCAAGAGGAATATATGGTTGCAGTGTGTCTCCAATACAAACTGAATGGAAATCAAGTTGAAATTGGCCAAGGTAATTAAGGCATTGAGAGAACAGATTGCTGGATTAACTGCGCCAGGGTGTCCATCCAGCAGGATATCTCTTATTGTTTTTAGTTGTGAACTACCTTGAAAGTGGTTCCTCATGCATTGCAGCTGAGCCAAAAATAAACCCACTCATCTGTCCAAGCTAGATGATGGTGTGAAATCACAAGTAAGGGCATGGAAGCAATCTGAGAACAGTGCGTCTATGGCAGGTAAAGGAACTCAGAGTGAATATTTGATGTTATGCATCTGACATCCAGTCACAAACGTAGCTAAAGAAATTAATTGCAGAGCCAATCCTCTCATGAGGCAATATGAAATTTCTATTTCCACAAATTAGTCAGAATCAGCCCAGGAAGGGCTCCTGCCTGCCATTTTTTGTTTCAATAGTCACATAGCCCGTCTTAATACATTTCTCTGAAGCTTCCTCAAGTCTTGTATCAATGTCCCTGGGCATTTTTCAGAGAGACAAATCACTCTAAGAGTGATGCATTAGTGCAGGTCCCTCTGTCTGGAACATCAGGCAGATGACAATACACAATATAATATCTTGACTTTTAGAGCAAAGCATTGGGATAGATAGCTGGATATTCTGGACAACATCAGTGGCTGCTTCCCTATCAGCATGGTTTTCCAGAATATTTACCAAGTCCGTATATATCTTACTCTGAAATGTACTTGGTCAGTGCAAGATATAATGGAAACTGGTCCAAAATACTACTTTGTAGATAATAAATAATGCTGACTCATAAGATGCTTTTAGGGCTTACCGTGATGGCATTTGTAAAGCACTCGGAACACTATGAATAGAGAATGTGTTAAATGTCTATTTTACAAAATTTTTGGAAGGAAGTTGCATTTTAAACACTGGAAATGAGCTTTCCACTCTGCTGCTCTTGTACTATTTTCAGATTTCACTGGAATATCTTCTGCTTTTGATGAGCATTGATGAAAAATAGTATGTGAACGGCACAAACAAAAATGTGTTATCTATTATTGCTGCTTCTATTAATTGTCACAGGATGAGGAAGATAATCTTTCTAAATATGAGCAATGGTTCTGTCTATTGTAACCTGAAAGAGCAAAAAGAGGAAAAAAAAACCCTAATGAATACGCTTGTTTGGGAAAATCTGTTTTCTTCCAAACTACCATCTGTGCTAAGTACAATATGGTGCAATAGAAATGCTGAGGGAAGCTGAAAAGTTAGCAGTTGGTGATGCAGAATTCTGAAGGCTGCTTGGAATTCTGCTCCAGAAGGACAAGACAAAGGATTGCCAATTACCTTTTGATCAATACTTTGCGTCATAAGCCGGGTCTCCCAATGTATTATGTCCTTAAAAATAGCACAAATCTTTAAAAGAAAAAAGAAACCAAGAAGGAATTAACATTTATAAAATGTGAAATGCAAAGCCTGATTGTGTCTCACTGAGATATATTGAAAAGGAGCATAAATATGCTATCTCACATTTCTTTTTTTGGGAAAAGAAAGTTACAGTAAAAAGGTAGCATCCTTACAAGTGTATAGTCCCAAATTCTGGGGATGAGCCAAGTGAAATAAATGTTTTATTAAAATAAAATGTCAATTCTCAAATGTGATGTTTATTAGGGGTATATATAAGTGATCAGACGAAACCAGCTATTTTGTTACAACTCCAGCAAAGCAAATGTCTCTCTCAATTCTTTAAACTAAAATGAAGTTCTGTAAAATGTTTCTTGTTTGTAAATGAGCTAATTAATATTTCCCTATTCTTTTTCTTAACTTACTATTGACAGGCTTCACTAAAGCATATTGCATTTAAAAAAAAAGTGTCCTAATGATATGAAATTAGCTGGAAAATTGAACTGTTTTTAGATTTCTTAAAAAAAAAACAGGTTCTAAATACACTCTAGAAACCTTCACAATTTAAAGTAGTGTTCATTGATAATTAATGACATATTAAAATACTAATAATTCCACTGAGTTACAGTTTGCTTTTGGTGTTTTTGATATAGAAAACCAAACTAATCAGAAGCCATGGGGAAAAAAACTGGAAAGAGTTGGAGTGGGATGAAGACTTGACTGCAGGCAGGGACACAGAGTTTTTTTGTGAAAAACAACAAAAATCAACCACCAGGGTCTCCTGAAATTAGCACAAGGACTTAAGGGTAGGCCTGGAAAATCCTTCATTGAGTGGTGACTTAAAATTAATATCTTTAATTCAAATGCCACAGGCCAAAATCAGGGTACGCTTTGACACAAGTTTTTTCTGACCTGCCCCCTTTCAGATGTGTATACTTCAGCTCTAACATAAAAGAAAATCCGTTACGTTCTTTGAATACCAGTCTTCTCCAAGAAACTTTACCTGTGATCAGCCTGTTCTGACCAGTTCAAATGCCACTTTGGGTTGCAAAGTTCTACTAATACCACTCTATAAAGCCTTAATAAGACCACACCTAGAGTACTGCATCCAGTTTTGGTCACCACATTATAAAAAAGATGTTGAGACTAGAAAAAATACAGAGAAGAGCAACCAGGATGATTAGGGGACTGGAGGTTAAAACATACAATAAACGGTTGCAAGAATTGGGCATGGCTAGTCTGGTAAAGAGAAGGACCAAGGGAGACAGTCTTCCAATATTTGAGGGGCTACCACAGGGAGGAAGGGGTCAAGCTATTTTCTAAAGCACCTGTAGGCCAGACAAAGAATAATGGATGGAAACTGAACAAGGAGAGATTTAACCTGGAAATAAGGAGACACTTTCTGACAGTGAGAACAATCAACCAATGGAACAGCTTGCCCTCGGAAGTTGTGGGAGCGCCATCACTTGAGACTTTCAAGAAGAGATTGGCCCGCCATTTGTCAGAAATGGTGTAGGGTCTCCCTCTTGAGTGGGGGGGTTGGACTAGATGACCTACAAAGTCCCTTCCAACGCTGATTATCTGTTATCTGTTATCTTTTTACTGAAAATAACATCAACTCTAAGAATTTGTAGACATTTCATCACTTTTCTATGGTAGAGGTTTCTGTACATAAAATGTCTTCAGTTGGTTGTATTCATCTTTTGTCATTTCAACAATATAAATTAAAGAGAGAGGAAACTTCCCACATCATTTTGTGGCCCCCTCGGAAACAACTGGAGAGCACAGGTCTTTTCTGATTGGATTACTGATCGATCAAGAGATTTACCAATGAATTCAGATCTACTTTCTTTCTATTCTTCTTGGACACTTTTTGTATGTTGTCTCCATTTCTCCAGGGGTTATATAGCACCAATGCTGTACAATATCCATTGCTTTGCTTTCTATGTGAAAAAATGAAGAGCATATGTCTCACTTCCATTTGCCAAAGTTTGCTTTAACCATTGCTTTTTCACTACGCTATAATGAATGAATCCATCAAACAGGCTTGAAAAAATGACAATGCTCAACCTGGAATCAAGCATCACAGCAAATTAAATAAGCCACATTATTGTTGTAGTTAGCCAGCAGCAGGTGTGGACGGCTGAGGAGAGCGAGGACTCAGATGAGGGGCCAGGGCCATTAGGGAATGGACTGCTGCCACCAGAGATTGTGGGGGCTGGCAGCAGCGATGAGGAGGTTCCTGCGGAGCCTGTACTAAGTGCACATCCGCACAGGATTGCTCATAGGAAAGAGCAGCTGCAACAGCACAAGCGACTCAGGAGTAAGGCTGCAAGGTAATGGCCCCTCCTTCAAGAAGATAAAAGGCAGCTGTGAAGTGAACGTTCTTTGTAGGAAGCAAAGACGTTTTGAAACTCAGCCTCGTGGACATTACAGTATTTTAAGTTGATATTTGAAGACTCTTGTGTTGTGAAATATTTCTTATCTGTGATCCTTGGCAGTCTCGTACAGTTTTGGCAAGGTTTGTGCTTATCAAAGTTAATTAGTTTGCAGCAGCCTTTTAATTGGGGATTTGTAAGACTCGTTAAAAGGTTTCTATTTCCTTTGGTTATTGTTTGTCTTATTGGAAAAGGGTTTGGGTCAGAACAATTATATAGAGTAATATGTAAGTTCAATCTGAGCATCTTCTTCTTTTAAATGTTATTTTCTGGGTCACAAAACAATATGCTGGAACGAATACCCAAATTGATGTAATACCCAAAGTCTGTAATCACTGAAATAGCATAGGAAATTGTAATGATGAGACACACTGAGGTGGTGGAAGAAAAGAGAAAAGACAAAGTTGGACTGCCAGATCTGGCGTACAAAAATCTAGACTGCTTGATGACAGCTAAGTGTTTGTTTCATTTTGGCTGTCTCGTAATCATATGGATTTCAACAGCTCCAATCAAAAACCAACTTGTCTTTTAAGCCACTTTAATATATGTATATAAAAATATATATGCTGGTTTAAATTACTTATGAATTAGATAAATCTACAATAAATGATCCTGAAGGTAGGACCTTTTCTACTAATTTTTATTTTAGCATTATGGCAATCCAGTACTTACTTTCCTCCATTAAGCATTACTCAGCCTAGCCTGACAAGCAAGTTGGCAGCTGTATCCTCTTGTCTTGCAGCTGTGTGAACAGCTTGCTCTATGGAACGGCTTTTTGTATGCCTACGACAGGGTGCAGCCAAAAGCCAAGGTGAAGTGGCACAAAGTCAGCTGAAATGCGATGGGCTGGAGCATTAAGTGATCCAAATGGTGATGGATGAAACTTGGGAACCATAATTACAGAGCTGAATGCTGGCTCTTTTCTGTACGCAGAAAAAGGTGATTGTCACAAGGTTTGTTTGTTTTTTATTTTGTTTTGCACAGCCTGCTACTTGTTTTTTTTCCCCCCTTCCCCTTAATAGCCTGGAAAAACTGATAGTTACTGCTGCCGCATAGCCCATCTTCTGGGTGGGGATTAAACATTCTGGCACAGTTCAAAGGCTGCATGCTTGCAATTTTTATGGCCCTTGGTGGACTATATACTCTTAATAATGGAGATTTGATGTTGTTCACCTGTGTCTAGGACAAGGGTAGAGAAGCTGTAGCCACAAAGCTGCTTGCCGTACTGAACCAATTTTTTTGTTTCAGGCCCTGGAGCTTTTGATCAGGACTTCTGTAAAGTGAGAGCATGTTTGTTTGTTGTTGTTGCTTTGAGTTAGAAACCTAAAAAGTGTGGTGTAAGCTTTATATTAGGGATATCACTATTAAAACACAAAATAGCCCGCTCAAAACTTCCCCAGCCCAACCTACATGTATGAGTATGGTCCCACCTACTATGTAGTTCTCAGTCTTTCCAAAAAGTATGAAGTGCAGAATCCTTGGCAAACCATTAAGCTGGGGTATCTGCTTACTCTTGCATACATCACTGTATATTTGTAAAGGAATGTAGGTTATACTTGTGCACGACACAGTATGCCAAAATAGGGTGGGAAGATGTGTCTTTACAGGGTTATGTGGATTGAATCAGTGCAATTTATAATCTGGGATCTATGAATGAGTGTTTATGTAATCCCAGCTGCGTTTTAAAGATACCAGAAGTCCTTATTTGGAATTCCCACAAGCTCTGCTTTTGTAAAAAGTTGTTCCAAGAATGTCTTACCATTCACAGGAGTTTAAAGAATAAATATCTACAATATCCAGCCAGCTGCACAATGGGAGGGAGGGGGGAAACATCGAAATTGCTACCCTCAGTGTTTTTAATTATGCTGATTTGTTCTAGTTTCTAAATGTGTGTTAGGAGTTCTTAAACTGAATTTCATTCAATATAAATCCTTTGAGCTGCATGCTAGCTATTATACTGCACTTTATGAATGAGTTCCTTGAGCTACCTCTCAACAAATACAAAATAATACTCTATTCCTTATTTTTCCTGGGATGTAAGCTTTTTAAACTAGGAACCTCTAGTACTGTTGCAACCTGACAGCCAAATGCTACACTACTCTAGGAGCAATGGTGGGATTCAAATTTTTTTTACTATCGGTTCTGTGGGCGTGGCTTGGTGGGCGTGGCAGGGGAAGGATACTGTAAAATCTCCAGTCAGAGATTTGGTATTTGTCGGTTCTCCAAACTACTCAAAATATCCGCTACCGGTTCTCCAGAACTGGTCAGAACCTGCTGAATACCACCTCTGATTAGTGCTGAGATTTATAAATTGTAGAAAAAGAGAGCGGTGGGATTTTCTGCTAAAGAAATGGAAAGTTGCCCTGGATAAAAATGACAACCCCCATTTTAAAGAATCCCTTTATTTCTCTGAATAAACTGGGGCACAAATATCTGCCAGGACTCAAAAGATGTGGATTCAAATTCTCATTCCTTTCGGAACCTCATTAGGTTCTAATCTTAAATTCAGATAATACTCAGTCACACCAGAGCAAATGCATTGCACTGTATGGGATTTTGTATCATTCGCCACACTGAAGAGTAAGTATTTCTCCTAATGTGAATGTAGTTCACATTAGGAGAATATTATGGCAGCAAAGAATAGGCAAGGCACCCTGAGCTCTTTGTAAGGAAGAAAAAATATAAGTAAACTGGTGTATGAAAAGACACATAAATTAAAGGCATGTTGCAAGGCAACATTTTTCCAGGCAAAGAATAAAAAGAGCGTGTGAAATGGATATTTCTTTTCACCCTTGATTTTAAAAATGTGCTTGTTTAAATGAAGATGTTTTATTTCTAGATACATGTCTGGACATAGTTATCTTGATTCACTCCACCTCCTTCTCCTTGGTAGTATGTTTTGGAACTGAAATCGGTTTCATTCATAGCGGTTTTATTATTACTATTAGTAGCATCATTGTATTCTTTCCTCTCTTCTTTCCAATGGTGCACATAGCTGTCTTCCATATTTCATCTTACCCAAAGCCTGCATTTACCCATCTTAACCTAACCTAGTAGTTTTCCTGGATACGTAGATTGCCTCAAGGGCAGGCAGGGAGTTTCCCAGCTCAGAAGAAACTTGTGATCATAGTTCAATATGCTAACTGACATAGTAATATAGTAGTTCTTTGTCAGCAGGTGAATCAAATATAATTCTTTGTTGATACTTTTTTTATTTCTAGGTATCTCTTTTTTCCTAACTAGCGGTCTCTCTATAGATGTCTTTTTTCAACTCTGTATTGTTTGTTCATCTATTTGTAAACAAGAGTCATAAGTTTTGGTTCTTTAAAGCCTATTTACAAGTTTATAATGATTACATTGAACTTTTGCTTACTTGAACATTGTATTCACATATACCATGACATGATTTGAATTATGGCTTACTAATTAAGCCACAATTGGTTGGTTTCATGCCACATGCTAAGCAATAAAGTCTGGTTTACCAATCATATTATCTGAGTTGGCAAATACTGTAAATCATAATAAAATAAACCATGTAAAGGTAACCCATGTTAAATGTTTTCAGAAACTGGAAAACGTCTATTTTATTTTTCAGACTGCAGTATTTGATGGTAGAAAGTTAGACCAATAAGACCTAAGCTGCTCCCTCCCCACTGTATTATTCATAGAATTGAAAACTAAAATTATAGTTTTAGAGATGATTACCAGTTAACTGAGATTTTAGCTAGTGCTTAATACGATTCAAAATTCAAATATATTGCCAAGCAGGAAAGAGAAAGTCATGTTAAAACATGTTATGGTTCACATATTTCTTTTGTCCCTAAATCAACAACTCTGTAAGAGATTTTGAATTTGAAGTTACTATTTGTCAGTTCTGTACTGGAACTAAATTCACTGAAGTGATGATTCACTGTCCTAAAATGAAATCCAGAAGAGAATTTACAGCACTTTTGAACTGGTGCCTTCCAAATGAGCCTTGGCATCCCCAACCAGTACTGGCCACAGATGAAAGTGAATGGGTATGATGGAAATTATGAGCCAGTATATCTGGAGGACATCAGATTGGGGAAGGCTGCCCAGAGAGATCAGGAGTTAGCATTCACAGTATTGGTTCCATGAAATGAAATAATAGTAAGGGACTCCTTTAAGTCAGTTTGGGGAAAGTAGCAAATTGAGGCCAGCTCCCAGTCCAGCTGCATAACACGTCAGTCAAGGCAAATTATATACATGTGCAACAGAAAATCTTGCAAACAGGTCTCACTTTCTGTGGCAGTTCATTTTACTGAGCGACAATTCAGAATGACACTTTGTACAACAAAGTTAGCTGGAGAAGAACTGAGCACCCTGATCCAATCAATTAAATGGGTGGGGGGAGTGTTTGGGGCATAGTTTAACCCTAGGACAGAAAATGTGCAGAAAGATTGGCACAAGAAAGTCATTCAGTGTAGGGATGATTAATTGCCAGAGCTTTAATGACACTTCAGATTGAGGCAGTGGCCTCAATTTGCCTAAGGGTGGAGCTCATTTTTATGTAAGCTCTTACAAAGAAAAGGAAAACCACAGCATACCAGAGTTTGTTTGTGTGTGCTTTAATAAGAATAACTTCTTCTGTCCCAACCCAAGAGGTGATACTTGAATTCTAGTCTATTCATAAAAGTAAGTACTAAAACAGAACTTGTGGGGTTATTGCCCTGAGCAGAAATAATCACACCCTAATTCCCACGGACTGCCTTTTAGTCTCCTCCATTTCTCCCAGTGCTGGGATCTTGCAAGGAAACGCCAACCTCCTGCAACCTCCTTGAGTACTTCACCTAAAGAGCTGGACCAATTTCCAGGACAACTGTACAACAACAGGTCTCCCTTGAGTCTCAAGAATCCTTGGATGCATTCTAAAACTGTCCTGTAGCAGAATTACAAATCTTTAGTCTGAAATTGCAGTCACTGATCCTATGGCAGTCAGTGAGTGACTACATTCTATTTGTTGTTTTTAGACAGGGGACGTTAAAAGCAGACTAAGTTGACATGTTTTGTTTACAAAAATTGCCTCTGGGTATGAGGATATTTTTTTCCTTGAGTGGTTTTTTTTTGGTCTAACCAGCTATGCTGGGAAACCTGGGTGACTAAACCAATCTGTACCCAGCCCACACAGCTAAATTATGGAAACCTCAGCAATGTTGCTCATTCTGATGGGTGATAAAACCGTAAAATACTTTGATGGAACATTTTCACACCAGGTATTCTCATTCTCACTTCCAAATAACATCAGCTAATTCTCAATCAGCCCAGAACTGGACTATCATAAACTGAAATTTCTAAAAAGGAGGAAGAGCTTGACTGATTTGAGAACCTCAATCAAAGAAAGTGACATCACTTGATTTCAGTGGAATTTTAAAATAACTAACTCACTCCAAAAATAAACATGTGCATGCATTTGTACTTAACAAACTCTCCAGAATTTTCTTTCAAATTCCCAAGAAATAAAAATTTCTACATACGAGTGTGAATGTGGTGATGGCTGGGTTTGTCTGACCCATCCATGTGTTTTTTTTTGTTAACGTAATTTTTTTTTATCATACATGATAAGCTGAACCATAAATTATTTGGGTTTGTACAATGAGATTGGCTAGTTTATGGCTCAGGTTACTTTCACTCTTTTCAAATCCTCAAAAGGAGTTCAATCAGTATTTCTCAATCTTGGCAACTTTCAGTTGCCTATGTGGACTTCCACTCCCAGAATTCCCCAGCCAGCATAACCACTGCTGAGAATTCTGGGACTTAAGAGTCTACACCAGGGGTGGGATTCTACCAGTTTGCACCTATTCGCTAGAACCGGTTGTTAACATTCTAAGCAATTCGGAGCACTGGTTGTTAGAAGAAATTACTGGCCTAATCCTGTAAGGAAGGCAGGAAGGAAACATTCTGGTGTTGCTTACAGAAACTGCCTCTCTGTTAACCCTTATTACATTCTTGGCAGGACTAGACTTCCTGTCTCAGGAACTTCTCTGGAGCTTTTTTCCCCTCCTTTGCTGGTACTTTGCTTGTGTGGAGTGACCATTCAAAGTTACAATGGCACTGAAAAAAGTGACTTATGACCATTTTTCACACTTACGATTGTTGCAGCATCCCCACAGTAATGAGAGGCCAGGTGAGGAGATGCATGACTTGATGTGAGTGATATTGAGTTGGTCACATCCAGCCAATAGCATAACCACCAAGCCATGATCACCCAATCACATGACCACCAAGCCACGCCCACCACCTAAGCCATGTCCACAGAACCGGTTGTTAAAAATTTGAATCCCACCCCTGGTCTACACATCTAGAAATTGCTCAGATTGAGAAACAGTTAGATGATCTACAATAGTTTCACTTCTTTTGACTTCAAAATATGGATAACAAACATCAAAAAAGTTTAGGGTCTTACTCTGAGCAGTGATAGGTTTTGAAATAACAGATACCAGCTCATCCTACTTCCACGTTAAAGTATTTTTTTAAAATGCTTGCATCTAACCATATCTTTGTTGCATTCAATTTGGCATTTATATGCAACCTCCTGCCTGCCTCCTAACCCCAAGTGGTTGTTATGAGGAAAAATAAAAAAACTCTCAAGTTAAGCTTCTTCTCGAAATAACTCCTAAATCAGGAAGTATAGGTGACTACCCGCAGGCATCACAGAGCCCCAACATTTTTTTTAAAAAAAGATGAATTTTACCATCATTTCAAAATTTTCATAGCTGTGCCAGAAATAAATCAGCTCTGCTCATGAACACAATAGACCTCATGGAATTACAGAAGCCTGGAGTTGTTTTCAAACAACTGCAGAATCTTCACCAAGGGCCTTCCTTCTGGTGCGGGAACACAGATAATGACTATTGGGAGCTGAATAAAAAGCAAATCACAGAGTTACTGCATTTTGGTGGCTCAGGAAAAAAATCTGATAGCCAGAAGTTGAAGAAAATAATCCACCTTCCTTTCCAAGTAGGTGTAAGGAGATATGTATTGGAATTAGAATAAGTTGGAATAGAGAAAATGAGGCAAAAAAGTAGTGTACCTTCTCTCAGTTAAAAATTGAGAGGGTCAATGCTTATTTTCAGTCTATATATGTATGTGAATTAATTTATACCATAACGTTAAACTCCAGTCACCTTGTTCCATAAAAATTGAATTACTGTATTGGTAAGTACAGGCTTTCCAGAAAGGTTCATCACAGAGATGATGGGTACCTATATATACAATATATATAGAATTGCAGTCCAAGTGTGACATCTGTCACTTATACAGCTGTATGATTTCCTTTTAACTAAGACCATGAAATATTTTCTAAGGAACTGGCAGCGTCTGAAAGATGAGGTGCGGTCAAATCAAAATAACAGGCACAACATCCTGCCCAGTTTGGTCTGCACTATGGAGTCACACTGCCCATCTTGCAAACTTCCACCTCCCCATCTGTCAGGTGTGAAAGATCAGACGCATATGTGAAGGTTCAATTAAACTGATTTATTGCTAAAAGTCTATGCACAGGAATCTTCTGAACATAACTGTACATCTCTGCCAAATATTCAGGGTTCAGGAGTAAAGAAGTAACTCCTGCTTATGTCTGGAATATACATTAACACTTTGTTTACCCTACGCCCAGAATCATAGTAGAATTTGTTGACTGGTGCGTTATGTGAATCCTAGCTCTATTCTTCTTTAATACTAGTACCTAGGTGGATTCATGTAACCCTTGGCTTAAGCCAGCCCTGCTCAACTTGTGGAGATGGGCGATTAAGAAATATGAAATATAAACAAACAAATCAATAAATAAAATAAGGAAGGGCCACATTGATAAAGTAAACAATCATTCTGGACTGCAAAGAAACACCTGGCCTAATGATCAGCTGTTTGGCACTAGCAGAGCCATGACATACTGCAACTGGTGGTATCAATAAGGCCAGTGGTGGGATTTAATTTTTTTTTACTACCGGTTCTGTAGGTGTGGCTTGATGGGCGTGGCTTGGTGGGTGTAGCAGGGGAAGGATACTATAAAATCTCCATTCCCTCCTCACCCCACTAACCTGCTTTCCAGCTCCATTCTATGCAGGGTAACAAAAGAAGACCCAGTCGATCAGCTGGGACTCAGGAGGCAGAGAATAGATAGGGGTGGGGCCAGTCAGAGGTGGGTGGTATTCCGAACTTCTCAAAATTTCCACTACGGGTTCTCCAGAACTGGTCAGAACCTGCTGAATACCACCTCTGAATGGGGCCTGGAGATATTGGAGACACTCAGCAGCATGTTTTTCGAGATGCCTTCTTGGCTTCAGTGACTTTGGTGATAGCGAATATATTGAATTTTTTAAAATGCCATCAAGTTGCATAAGGTTGCTTAGCAGGCCACACATCCTGCAGGCCTCTACTACGCTATTGTATAGTTTATTTAGTTTTTGTTTCCTAGGAGTGTGAAACCTATCCATTGTTATTAGGTAGCTTCAACTGGAAATTGAATGATAGGACAAGAGCTTGAATTTGTTCTGTTATGGTCGTTACATATATACAAGGGAATAAAGTTCAGGTGCTCAAAGCCAAGATTTTGCAAGGAATGGAAAATTGATTGCAACTAATGCATTCAAAAATTCTCTTGCTTTCATGAGCAAGAAAGAAAGAATTAATATGAGAATAATATTCATATCAAGGATAGGCAACTTACTACATTCAGGGGACTTAGGAATATAATATCTTTTTTTTTTAGCTATTGGCCAAGTTGACTGCTCTGAAGCATACAGACTACTTCACTTTCCCCATTCTTGTTTCCAATCTTAAAAGATTCCCTCTGCCATTAGATAGAATTAACCTTACATTTCTTTCATTTTTGGCATTGGCCAAGCTGTTTGGATTTCAAAAATAGTCTCTCCCACAAGAAGAAACAAGAAGACTATCTAACAATACTTCAGAGACATTATCCGAGGACTAACCACTGACTCTGCACCCAAGAGAAACCGTTCTTATTAATATGGAAAGCTCTGTTTGCCAAGATCTGAATTCAGTGCTATCGCTTTATTGGGGTCTAGGATAACTCACATGGCCAGGTCAGTCAGCTAGCTCGCCACTATCAAATTGTCTCTGCCAATGCACTGCTACCAAGTCACTGCAGGACAACTCCACACAGCCAAGTCACTGCATGCGGCCAGAGGGAGAGCTGGGTAGATGAGCAAGCAACAGAGTGGGCGGGATTGTCAGTGGGCAGGCAGAGCAGTCACCACCAGAGGCTTCCCATCGGAGGGAATATATAGGTATACAGAATGAAGCAAAATATTTTAACATCAGATATACTGAATGGTATTTTTGAACAATGGACTCAAATGTCAATGTTATAAATGAGAAACAAGTTTTAACAAACAAGACTGAGACTGATTTGAAAGTGAATTCAAAAATTACAAGCAAGAACGAAATGAAGAATCATGCTACATTGGACATACAAAAGAAATTGGCTGATGTTTTAATAATTAAAAGGGATGTGGAAACAACAAATCAAAACAGTGACCTGGACAACTTTCTTGTATTGGATTTACAAATGAGACTTGTTAAAGTTTTGAAGAGTTTCATAAGAAGGGATAAAGAAAAAATGAAAAGAAATCAAGTTCAGTGACATTATTTAAAGGAACTAAAGATGAAAATAGTCAAAAGTAAAAATAAGAAATATAAAATTGGTTTATTTAATTAAGGTTAAAATAGATACATTATCTTTGGTAACCCTTAGTGGACTTAGTGGACTTAGTGGTTGCATTTTAAGAGAAGATGATGTTGCTAAAATAGTTTATAATTGTTGTTATGAAAGGGGAAATTTCTTTATATATTTCTTTTTTACTATTTTCTTAATTTTTGTCTCTTTTACTTTGTTTTATTTTCTGCACTTGTTTTTTTAATTTAATAAAATTACTATTAAAAAGAAAATTACATGGCCAGGTTTGTTGCAAGACTGCTGATATAATAACTGGCAGGCTAATGCTGAGATCTAGCATCAGATTAATATATTGAGCAGGGTTAATTTCAAATACAAACAACGAAAAGGGGGACAGAATGAGAAAGGGGGGAGGGGGAGAGAGACTAATGGAAGATACATGTCTGTTACTACTGCAATGAAAGCCAAAGTTAGCAGGAGGCCAATTTGTGTCTGTCCTTCCCTGTTTCAATCAGAAGCAATTGTGCTGCAAAGCTGTATAAATCAGAGTGGAATCTGGCTACAACTCATGGAAATCCATCTTTGGCTACTTTTAAATGTACTTTTACAAAATAGGAAATCGTTTCTCACAACCACAAGAAGAACTTGGTCCTCCAGTATATAATTCAGAGGTTACCAAATTGTTGGCTAACAATCAGCTTGGATAAAAGGATTTTGCTTTTTCTGGAGAAAGCCAAATAGGAGGACTGTAATATTTATTCCAACATAGTTTGTTTATTTGTTCATTTATCTGTCCAATTTTTCTCACCACCACTGCGAAACAATACTTTTGAACATTAGTCCCTCTGACCTCCCAAAAGCGAGGAATAATTAGTTGCTTTTCCAGGCACAATTTTGATCAGGCTGACTTCTGTAGGGAAATAAGAGTCCTTTAGGTAGCCTGCCATCAAGGGATTTGTAGGTTAACACCAACATTTTAAATTGGAAGCTAATAGCATAGGAATCATAATATAGGCGTCATATGATTCCAATGACTATTCCCAGCAGATATACTATTTCTAGGAAGGCATTGCACAAGGACAGCGGTGGCAGGCAAAAATCAGAATAAGACTGAAAGCACCTTTTCTGACTATTTTATTAAAAAGAATACAATTTCAAAGCTCCAACTCACTTCATTAGATGTGTGGACTGTTTTGAACTGATGCAGCATTTGAAACACTTCTATTTTTTCCTCCATATGCTGCATTAGTTTAACTCAGCATTTATCAACTTTGGCAGCTGTACAGAATGTAGATTTCAACTCTCAGAATTCCCTAGCCAGCTGATGGGGATTTCTGGGAGTTGAAGTTCCCATACCTCCAAGCTCCCAAAGTTGAAAAATACAGACTTAACCACACCATGCATCTGGAAAAATGAGCTATGGGCTCACGGAACCTCCAATCTCCTACTTATTCCTGGCTTTTTCAAAAAGTTGCATTTGGACTAGGTGTGAAAAGATCCAAGCTGGTTTGATAAAATATTTGATTTAAGTACTTTAAAGAGAACAACTTTAAAAAACTTAACTAAAGGGAAACCAAAAAGGTAAATCTATGTAGGGTGATGTAACAAAGCTAACCACATTTTACCAACCACATTTTGGGTTTCAGAACAAATGCTGAATTCATTACAGAAAAGATGGTCTCAGAAAGAGTATCTAGTGTATTGCTTGGATGTTATTAGATAGGAGCTTCCTCTGGTTTTCTCCACACTATTTGACTTCTAGATTTACAAAATGTGAAGATAATGGAAAAGCAGCCTCTTAGGAGCAACTGTTTTGCTGACTCTGAGATATGCTCCATTTCTGATGTTACGGATCTAATTAGCAAATCATAAATTCACCTTCCCATGTCCCTAAAATTGAATGACAAAGTAGATGGCTGGTTTTAGCTGATAATTGGTACAAGCAATCTCTTGTTCCCTGTAGAACCTGTAATACATGAATACCAGAATACCTAAAATCAGAGATTAGAAACTTTTTAAAAAATGTTTAACAAAAACCCATTTCCTAGCCATTTCCACTCCATGGATCTTCTCCTGTACACCAGAGGAACCATAAAGGAGCAGCCATTAAGCTCCTAAAAATAGGAGATCACGAGATCTTTCAGTGCACG
The DNA here is from genome assembly GCA_023653725.1 of Bungarus multicinctus. Classification (NCBI taxonomy): domain Eukaryota; kingdom Metazoa; phylum Chordata; class Lepidosauria; order Squamata; family Elapidae; genus Bungarus; species Bungarus multicinctus. The sequence goes on along the minus strand of CM042834.1, from coordinate 88,638,377 downwards.
AAGAACTACTGAAGCCAAGTAAGAATAATCATCAGTAGATGTTCAAGAGAGAGAATAATAAAATTGCTAATGTGGTTTTGAAAGAAATATCCTTCTGGGTTCAGTTCCAAGTAGGGAAAAAGACACTGGAAACATGGAGGCTATTTGGAAAGATGGTTAAATGGTGGACAGCAGGACCACATGGCTTGGAGCTCCAAAATGAAAAAGAAAGGATGATCACATACTTCAAAGTGAGAAGGTCAAGAAGGGAAGACCAAGATGCTGAGATACCCTTATATAACCTCTGTTGGGCCCCACTTTAGTGTTTCCTGTTCCTGTGTAAGAAATGTATCCCATTGACTGTCAGACTCCCAGGGGCGGGAGTCTTAACTTTGTAGGCTTAGTCTGGACCACATGGCTTCACCTGAGTGCTGGCTGACACAATCTTCCCAGGCCAGGTGGTGAGATCCTTTATTATGTAGAATACTCTGGCCTAGGCCTTAATGGCCCATTAGCAAAGGTGAGGGGGCTGAGTTTCTGCTTCTCTGAGTTTCTACTTTACTCTTTTTAGGGGAAATATTCTGCCTTTTTAATATTTCCCAGGATATTTCATTTTTCTAGGAAAGGGGTGGGTGCTAACTTCCTACAGTGGTATCTAAAAAGACAATGGTTGAGGACTAAACATTTCATAAATGCACACTGTTGTGGTTGCTTTGCCTATCTGACATCACAGGACTGATATCAATCTCTAGAATAACAGAATTGGAAGGGACCTTGGAGATCGTCTAATCCAACTCATAACATCATGGAAAAGAACGGCAATTTTGATAGAAGTAGAGGGCTTCCTCACTTGATTCTCAAATTGGCACAAACATGTCCTGCCAAATGTCTTTTCTACTGAGAACTCATGACCTTGTCTTCATCTTATCCTTGACCAATAACTGAAGCAGTCTTAAATTGTTCTTAGGGGCACTGGGGTCAGAATACATTTTCCCCCTTTCTCCCAACATAGGTGGGGCAGTTAGGTGATCCCAGAGGCTGGAATTAGCCTCACACCTATTAGTCTCTTAAGGCTGATATGAGTATCTCCCTTGCTTTCAGTGCCTTAGTTTTGTCTTCCATAAGAATTTTTCTTTGGGCAGGAGGACAATCTCGTAACCAGGTTGCTTCCCTATATCTTCCATATTTTTGTGACTATACCTGTCTCAGAGACACCGATTAACCTGAATAGCAGGTGATCCATGGTGCCATTGGAAGGGTTTATGTGTCAAAGTGGGAGAAAGATAAAAATAAATAAACTTGCAAGATTCGTTTCTCTTGCCATGTCCATATATACAGTGTATCCTGTTAGATCGCGGGAATGAGACTCAGGACACCTGCATGATAATAAGTTGTCTTTACTTCCTTCTAGGACGGAGCCCGAAGAAACCACAGCAGCCCTTTTATAGTCGGGCTGCTCGCGATTGTGTCCAGTGACGGCTCTTCAATGTTCCCGCTACCACGGACTGACCAATTGCAGGTGAGTATGTTAATATATAACACATCTGAACTAGATTGTGTTGTTTCTCTGTGTCATATAATATATGTGGGTACATGCATACTTTATTCATTCATTCATTCATTCGTTCGTTCGTTCGTTCATTTTGTCATGCTTATTTTTATATTAGAGGTGGTGACCGTTTGAGAGCTGTATGCAATGTAATTTCATTTTAATGTATGCCGATTAGTGTACATTCAAAGTGACAATAAAGTACTCTATTCTATTCTTGATAGCTGGCTTGCTCACTATTGCTTTGTGATGCAATTCTCCCAGTGCCCATCAGCTGGTACTCAAGTTATTTTTTGAATATGGCTGGGCTCCTTTTTTGAAATAACACTATACCTGTATCCAAAAGGAGTCCAAATATCAGTGAACCTCAGCTGATAGTCAATCTTCCTTTGAATGCACCTGTGACTCACACTTGTATAAAACCAAGGATTCTGACACATATCTAAGCCTGCTCTTCTAGTTGTCTGTCAAAATTTGCCTTCTCTCCAGATCTAATTCAAGTCCAAAGTAAGCCAACTGAAAGATGCATGTTTTACCACTAGCTGCTGACAATTGAATGGGGTGGGGAGACAGAGCTAAGGGAATCCATCAGTCCTTTCCCTTAATGTGTCCTGTGTACATCATAAATGAGAGCATCATTTGCAGGCAGTTTGCCTGTGGAAGGATAGGGGTTGCGGGGGTGATGGGGAGGAGGCTGCAAAATTTCAGGCACTGTAGTTTTCTATCACTTCAAGGAAAGCACTTGAGGGAGGGCCCTATGCTGCCTTTTTAATCAACAGGATAGAGATGTGTAAGCTGAAAGAGTATTACATGTCAGAGTATATTCATGAACTGGAATAGAGCATGGTAACAAGGTCAGCCAATGAATAGGCATAGCAACTAAGTCAGCCAATGAGGACTGTTTGGAAACTGAAACTAGAAGTGGCCTAGGCGTGGCTCTATATTAAGCTCTGCAGCTCTGAAGCTATGTTAAGCTCTGAGTCTGGATATTGAACATGAAACTGCTTCTCTCCTCTGCTGTGTGTCTTGCTTGCCTGATGAACTAAAGTGTAACTGATGTCTGTTTCTGAGTTCCTGAGTTGCTGTTCTGCTCTGAACCTGGAACATGTCTGCTTCTGTTTCAGATTGTTTTGTATTGGAGAAATCTACAACTGGTATTGTAAAATTTACTTTATAAAGAAGTTAAATGAAGCTTCAATCATCTGTGTTTACTTTTCTGGCACTGAATTTACACTGCAATAATCTGAACATTACAGTAGCAAGTTCTTAGCAATGTAAGCTTGAAACTGACATGAGCTTCTTGTTTCAGATTTAACAGACTTGTGGCTAGAACATTCTTAGGAAAAAAAATCTGTTCAATCAATCATCTTTTTAAGTTATTTCAAAGTAAGTTGAAGGGAGCCTGTTTGGAAAGAATGATCCAGTCTGAATTTTGGCCTATGTAAGCCAAATTTTACTGATCATTTCTTTTTCTCTTTCTGTAGAGTCTTATCCATTATTTTACTCCATAGAAAGCAACAAATGGAGTCGTATCTTTTCTTTATTCAAGAAGAGAGGTTCACATGGAGCTCAGAGCACATATAACTTCTTTATTTATGGTGAGAATTTGCACCTCACACTTAAATTCACGCAGTTAATGTTAAAATCTAAGTGTTTGGATAAACTGGTACCTTAATGTTTCAGTGATTTCATTACAGCTAGAATAAAAGTGGGAAAAGCAAGTATAATATGAAATATCACACCGAGGTATAAAGTAAGGAAACAAGTAGTGGGATTTGATATTCACGCAAATGTTGTATTCTTCTCTTAAGTTATCTTCGAAGGCAGCTGCCTTTAGCCATTTTTTTCCTTACAAATTCAATTTGCCTCTTGATTGTTAAATTATACAGGCTATTGTTCCTGGGTTTAAAATAATCTCAGACTGTAATTTCAGAAAATGTGGATATGATGCAACGTTATAGAAGAAAAGAAATACTGATAATTAAATTTATTCTTTTCTGTTATTTGAAGGAGAAAGAAGCCAGGAAAAGCCACATTGACCTACGGCAGTTCAAAACTTTTCCTAAGTTCCTATTCACTTTACTATGGGATAAATGTGCATTTGAAATTCAGCTATGAAAAACAAAATATCTTAGTTTCTCTTCCCAATTCTTCTCCAATTGATTACATCCTTGCTATTGATTTCTGTCTGATCTGAGAATAGAATATGCTAGCAGGGCTATCACATGCATCTGCTGGATAGTGTAAGGGCCATCCTTATGGCAAGCAACACAATTCTTCCACAACTGAAGAATTATTATATGATATATCATTGGTATTTAACATCTGATAAACTGTCAAAGATGCTCAAAGATATTTCAAATGTATGTTGGTAATGTAAATTTAAAGAAGGAGCTTTTTGCCATTTTTGGTGAACTTGTGATAAAATAAAGAAATACTGGGGTAGGAGTCATATTTTAATACACCTTAAGATTTTTAAGGTGAATATAAAAATAAAACTAGGGGCTTTTCTTTTAGGCTTAATGGACAAAGAACTTGAAAAAACATCTGGAACTTTGCTCTTATACATGTTGACAGCACAAGAATGCTTTATCTACAAACATGGAAAGATACTCTAATTTCCCCAATGGATGAATGGCTGGAAAAATTGATGGAACTAGCAGAGATGGCAAAATTGACCGCTTTAATCAAAGAAAATAATACATCCGACTTCGTTTCTGCTTGGAAACTGCTTCTGGATTTTGTGCTTGAGATGGAAAAAAAATGAAACTTTGACCTTGGATTTTGCTGATTAGATAAATTTGTTGTTATAGAAATGGCTACTACATGTTAAATATGTAAAAATAAAAAGATGAGGCTGTAATTCACTATCTTATTCTATTGTGCTAAAAATAGTCGGAACTCAATGTTCTTCTTTTCTTTTTTCCTCTTTACCCTACACTTCTTTCTCTTCTCATTTTCTTTCCTCATCTTCCCACTATTTTAACTTTCTTTTGTATTTTATATCTTGATAAACTTAATAAAATTATTATTAATATATGATATGCCACAATTCGTTAGTGAAAAAATTTTCAAAGTGAAATATTGCACCTGTGTCATTAAATTAGTATTAACAATAACATTAACATTGTTAATTGGGTAAGAAGAAATCCATAGATGTGGATCTATGGTCTTGATATTTGTTTGGATTTTAGAAACATAGGAAGTAGTCTTCAACAGAGGCCTATCATTGCTAATTCTGCTTGATAACTGTTCTCCAGATCTGAAGAGAAGAGACTCAAGTTGAGATCATGACCATTCAAAGACCACCATTCAAATATTACCTTTCTCCAAAACGAATCAGCTCCTCTCTGGAATAATTTCCAGAAGATATGATAGTTTTCAATTAATGACATTGATGACATGGGAAGAGAGAAGGTGAGTTGGTGAGAAGGTGATTTACTAGTGATGCCAGGATCTTTTCCCCCTCCAGTATACATGATGCACATATGTAGGCTGGATTAATAAACCATGCAAAACCTAAACCTGGATTAATAGTTGCTTATTTACATTTAAGCCTAAGTCTTTCAAGGGAAGATTGTTCTAGCTCCAGCCTCTCAAAATCTTTAAGGCTGTCTGTATAATAGAGAGGCAGGAGCATTTTGGGGGGCACTGACATCATACATTTCATGACTTAATAGCACAAATTACTCAAACTGTGTAGTTTGTGTCAATCAAAAATGCAATTTAAATAAATTAAATGATTGTCCTTATCTGGATTTTTATAGAAAAAAGACTAATGTTAGTTGCCTGCTTATGATTTAATAAGACTGCATATTTTTGTATTAACTGAAAGTGAATTTTACCACTAAAATTAGCACAATTTGAGATATGTGCCTTTCCAATTAAATTGACATACAAAAAGGTAGTCTTTTTGCAAGGGAACATCCAATATGGGTAGGACTAAGAATTTGGCTTATGACCACTAATGAGGAAGTCATCACTAGATTGTGTAGTGCTCTTGACCATTATATGCCATCAGGTCCAGGGTTGATTCTTAGCAACCACCCAGATAGAACTTCTCCAGGATGTTTTGTTCCAAGCCAGGCCCTTCCAACAATGCAACCATCACTGCTGTAATTAAGTCCATCAACTCTGCTGTTGGTCATCCTCTGATTTTCTTTCCTACCGAATATCATTGTTTTTCCAAGGAAGCTAGGTTTTTGCCCAAAATATGGTAAGTTGAGCCTGGTCATTTGTTCCTGGAGTGAAAACTCTGGATTTTCTGTGATCTATTTGTTTCTTTTCATAGTAACTACTCATGCAGAGGTGATATTCAGCTGGTTTGACCAGTTCTGGAGAACCAGTAGTGGAAGTTTTGAATAGTTAGGAGAACTGGCAAATACCACCTGTGACTGGCCCCACCACCATTTATTCTCTGCTGCCAGCTGATCGTCTGAGTCTTCTTTTATTGCCCTGCACAGGGGAATGGAGAACAGAGCTGGAAAGCAGGTTAGTGGGGTGAGGAGGGAATGGAGATTTTACAGTTTTCTACAAGGCCTTCATTGCTATCCTACCAAATGCTAGTCAGTGACATATTTCCTGACTGCAGATTCCTTTCCTATTGATCAGGGGTGTCAAACTCAAGAGCCGCGGGCTGGATCCGGCCTGTGGCGTGCTTAAACCTGGCCTAAAAATAGCAAAGGACCAGCCCGCTATGTCTCTGGCAGCCAAAATGCAGTGTGTGGGGGGCATGCACACACCCCGTGCCCCGTTTTCAGCCTGGATGGCCTCCTGCAGCACTCTGCTGGCCATTTTGGCTGCCAAGATGCTGCAGGAGGCTCCGTTCCATCTTCCCCAGCCAGGCAGCCTGGGGAGGAGAACTACAATGCAACACAAGGGTCACCCAGGGATTGTCCACATGAAAGCATTGGGTCGGAGCTATGTTTGGTGGCCAAGGATGGACCAAGCTATTACCAAGTGGGTATCAGGCTGCAAGTAGTGTCAAGAGTAGATCAGCATCCCCATGGCACCGGTAGGGAATGGTCCCACATTCATTTAGATTTCATGGAGCCATTCCAAGGACAGATATTCCTAATTGTGGCAGATGCTTTCTCCAAGTGTTGCTAATGACATCCACCATGTCTGAGGCCATGATTGCCACTCCGCAGAAGCTATTCACCACTCATGGGCTCCCGAACCTGATAGTTTCTGACAATGCCCCACAATTTACATCAAGAACTTTTGAGATGTTCTTGATTGGGCATGGGATTCGCCACGCATTGGTGGCCTCTTTCACCTCACCAGTAATGGCCTAGCAGAACGGATGGTGTGGTCCTCCAAGGAGTCACTGGCTAGAATGGGCCTGGGGAATTGGCCAGCAGTATCTATTGGTAAAGCACGCTATACCATGTCCCACAACAAATCGCAGCCCAGCCGAACATTTAATGGGACGTAGGCTGAGAACTGACCTGGATAGACTCCACCTCAACTCCACCTCAGAGAGACCACTAGATTCATCAAACAAAACCCAGGTTTTCAAAATAGAGGACCCAGTCTATGTCTGGAATTATGTGGGCGACCCCCTATGGTTAGCTGCCACTATTGTTACAGTCACGGGCCCTGCTCCTATGTAATGGAACTGGAGAATGGCAGAGTATGGAAACATCATATTTACCAGCTCGGGGACAAGGGAGTCCTAGGCCAGAACGTTATACACCCAGGTATGCTGTCGAGTCCCCATCGGCAGAAAACAAGCCACCCACAACAAGCCAAAAAGCAACCTTACCTGAGATTCCAGTCCTATCTCCCATGGAGCCTCCACCAGATGAATCATCGATGCAGTCTCCAGCCATTCCAGAAGCCTCGTCCTTGACACCTCCAGCTGCGATGACTGAAACAACTCTGTGCAGGTCCACGAGAACAAGGCACCGCCCTACCTACCTTCAAAACTACACAAGCACTGTCAAAGTGGGAAGGAGTGCTATGTCCAGATTTCTCCCTCTAGTTGGCACCGGCAGGGGGTGTATACAAGGAGCTGTCAAAAGGGCCAACAGCTATTGCTTTACAGCAGACTAAGAGCTGTATCTTGTTAGTGCATATTTTAAAATAAACCATGAGCAACTTTTAAGACACTTCGCCTCAGTTTGTCCGTCCTCTGTTCCTAGAAGAGAATACTGTCTGGTGATGTTCATTTAAATAAATGTTGTTTATTGTTTGAAGAATATGTTAACTGTAATGATATAATTGGATTTGCAGAAACTGATAAGTCAATCTCTTGCTTTGTTTCAGATTCTAGGCCATACAGTCGAACTATACATTTCTTCTAATATTTTCATCTTCAGTATTCCAGTTTCCAAACACATTCAACACATCTTGCCTGCATGTTCTGTTGACTTCAGATTAAACTCAGACCTCAACTCATCAACCTTCCCTTCTGCATCAGTGTATAGAGCATGGTTGGATAACCATCATATTAAAGTATTGTCCATAAAGTCTTTCTGTTACGGGTATTATCTGGTCCCTGACTACATTGAACTCAAATACTTGTCTGTTATAACTTTCCTGACTATCAAAGCAATGCCTTCTTTGTTTTTTATGACCTGAGTGATGCTGCAAACATTATGATCTTCTGACTGCAGGTGTCCAATCCCAATCCATTTCAGCTTGCCTAAAACCAATCTGCATGTAATTGATTTACTTCATCTTTTGCATTTGTATTTCTTCTGGTAGTTCTTCCACAGTCGCATGTTAAATACCATCTGACTTGAGATGTTCAGCATCAGGTACCATATCATCAATCACTTCATATTGTCTATCCGTGTGGCTTTCTTGCTAAAATTGCAGCAATCATTTACTATTGTCTTCTCCGGTGCTGTATAAAATGATGCCTTTGCCTTTGTCACTAAACTAAAGTGATCATCTGCTTCCAACTTCTCCCTATATCACTGCTGCCCAATATAGGTGCCTGCTTGCTTTAGCTAGGCAATTGAGATAATTGTCACACTTTGGGTGACTCTGCTTGGAAGATATACTCTTGGCATACATGCCCATGCCCTTCTAAGAAACTCCTCTCCCACTGTGAGAAGATAGCACAGCAGGAGATTGGGGTGTGTGTATATGTGTCTGCGTGTGCAGAATTTTGCTCTTACCTATCTATTATTGTGGTGAATTCTAAATTTTATTTGTGTTGCCTTGTTTTCTAGAAAAAGATCTGTTCTTGCAAAGTGAATACAATCTGACATGAATGAAGTTCCACAAGAGGAAATGGATAGCAAATACCTTTGACTTTCGACCCTGCAGTATTTCATAGAACAAGCAGCACTTGCCTTTTTCAAAGAAAGAACTCAATCCCCTGCTTCCAGTGGGCCGAGAAATGCTAAGTGTTTTTCTAACATGAACTCTCAGAAAACATGTATTGAATCTGAGTTTCAATATAGGTTAATACAGGGGAGAGTCTGAATACTGTATTGCAGCTGAAGTAGGTTTGTGACTCAAGAGGTAAATAGAGTTGATTTTTTAAACTGCACTCTGGCTTTATAGTCTAACAAATTGCTTGTCCAGGAAGCTGGGTAACATGCTTTCTTCCAGATTGATTGCCTGTTTGTCTCCATACTGTCATACCCAACATGCAGTCTGATGTACTGACCCACTATCCCTACATTAGTGTAAAATCAGTGGTGATGGCGGGGAGATGAAATTACAGTGCAAAACGTTGTAGCCAGTCTTGATAAACTGATTATTAATTCTAGTTTTAAAGGATTTTTTCCCACCCATTTCTGGATACTTTGCACCTCTTTCCACACGAACCGTTCTCTCAGTTAAGAAAATGTCTTGACACCCTGCTTTAGTTGGTAATCTGGGCAAATTCAGAACTGAAGGTTATTCCTGGGATGGCATGCTGCTTTTGACCTTTTCTCCCTGACCCTGGTGTTTCTGAAACTACTGTATCTCTGAAGCTCTGTATGAAGATTGCAAACAAATAATAGAATTGGAAGGACCTCCAAGGTCTTCTAGTCCAACTTCATGCTCAAGTAGGAGCTCCTATACCAGGAATCGCCAACCTTTTGGACCTCAGGGACCACCAAACTCATAATTTTAAATCCTGCGGACCACTAATATGAATTTTGACTGATGATGGCTTGCTGACATTGGTGGGAAAGTCGGTCCCATATTCCAGAGCTGCAGTAGTTACAAGAATGGCCCTTTGGTCATCCTGGAGCAGCTCCTCCAGTCCGTGGCAGGCCGGTGCATCTGAATGGAGGAGCAGCTGCTCCGGGATGACCAAAGGGCCAGTCCTATGACTATTGCAGCTCAGAAATATGGGACCGACTTTCCCACCAATATCAGCAAGTAACCGTGGGGCGGATTTCCTTCCCCTGCCATTGATCTTACCTTCCAGTTCCAGCTTGCGTAGTTCTATTCAAGGTAAGGTTTGCGCTTGGCCAAAGGGTGGGGGGCAGCAGCTGAAGGGTGGGTGGGCCATGTGGGCAGCACAGCTTGCGTTCCCACACAGCCTGGATTAATTGCTTTGGGAGATGTTTTTGGGGGATATTTCTCTGCGGACCACCAAAATTTTCTCATGGACCACCAGTGGTCCCTGGCCCACCTGTTAGTGACCACTGCCCTATACCATTTCAGACAAATGCCTATCCAATTTCTTCTTTAAAACCTTCAGTGATGGAGCACTCACAAACAGTTCCACTATTTAATTGTTAATTGTTCTCACTGACAGTAAATTTCTCCTTAGTTCTAGGTTGGTACTTTCTGTGGTTAGTTTCTATCCATTGCCTCTTGCTCTGCCTTCAAGTGCTTTGGAGAATAGGTTCTTCTTTGTGGTGGCAACCCTTCTTTGTGGTGGCAACCCTTCAAATATTGTTGGATTTTTGGTTTTTCTTCCTTTTTGTTCTTTTTTCTTTTACTTCTCAGTCTAATTTAAGTGATAAACTTCCCACATGTTCTTTGATCAGAGTACTAACCAGGGTTTTTAGATGCTGGAAAAAAACTGCAGGCAGGAGGTTTATGCATGTCTTGAGTTCTTAGAGGAAAGGCAGGATACTGTATAACAAATAAATGATATATGTTATATGACATTTAAGAAATCTGAATATTTCTCCATTTCAGCACAATGGATAAGTTAACATTGAGTTTTAAAGATAAGGAATCTTCAATATTTTATAAGGTATGGGAACAATGGTACAATTGGATAGATCAGAGACAGACTAAGGATAGATGATTATTAAATATAGAATATAGATAGAATAAGAATATATTATGTTTAAACTATCACTATCGCACAAATGATTGCTATATGATAATGCACCACAAACAGCTATTATTGAATTATATAGTTTTTAATGTTTTTTTTCTTTTTGTAATAAAATTCAATAAAGTTTGCTTAAAAAAAAAAAGAAGAAATCTGAATATTTCTAAAATGGTACCAAAGTAAATTTTTGTTAGAAGAAGGCATCCATGGATCCCCAGGAATGGAATTCTAATAGAAATACCACTGGACTTAAAACACAATGATTTCATATTTATGTTTATATCATTATATATATATATATATATATATATATATATATATATATATATATATATATATATATATACTTTGTATTACAACACCCTGTTAAGCCCCAATTAAGGGAGAAAGCATACTGCTTTCTTTTCTGTCTTTCGGCTCATCACCAGAGACCATACCGACAGAAAGCTATTTGTTTCGTTGCCTTTTGTTTACATGTGTGTAAGGTTTTTATTATTTAATAAAAATAATAATAAAAATTTTATTATTAAATTTTTTATTATTATTTAATAAAAATAATAATAAAAATAGTTTTTATTATTTAAAAATTATCAGCTTAAAAACCTTACACACACATATATATATATATATATATATATATATATATATATATATATATATATATATATATATATATATATATATATATATATATATATATATATATATATATATACCAAGCAAACTGACACACGCCATGAACACAGAGCCAGGCCTCAAACTCTGAGCCAAACCAAAACCTGGAATATCACATCACAGCCACCCACTCAGGATATCACATCACAGAACTCAGGAGGCTACACCATAAATCCTCAGGATGTTGCAACACAGCCAATGACCCAGGAGATTACAATACAAGACCCAGGGTGTCACAAGATTAAAACTCAGAAGGTCATCGCAAAGCCCATTACCCAGGTCATTATGACCCAGGAGATTACAGCACAAGACCCAGGATGTCAAAACAATAGAACTCAGAAGGTCATCACACTGCCTATTACCCAAGTCGTTACAACACAGGAGGCTGATAGACACACAGCCAATACCACAGCCACACATGTTCTTAAGAAAAAGCCAGCCAATCTGCAAACATCAACTCCATCAACCAATCAAGGAATAACAACACAGCCAACTTCCCCACCAGTATATATAGGGAGACAGCAGCTCAGATCACACTTTGCTCGCACAAGCACAAAGCCGAAAGCACCAGCCTGAAGGTGGCGAGTGAGATCTCGTCGAAACATTGCCCAGATAGTCTCAATCTTACACGGGAAAAGACCCGAACACAATATTTATCCTGACTTTCATTCAGGAGCTGAAGGGAGTGTATATAGAATTTCCTCCTTCCATTTTTCCCCACAGCTATAACCAGTCAGCCACATTACATTGAGAGAAAATTAACCCATGAACCAAGGATCAACTTATCATTTATTGCAACACCGTAATTATAATAAAAGTAAATTTTGCTGGTCTACAATGGAAGCAAAAACAAAGACTGGTGATTAGACAATAACTGTTTTACATCAGCCAAATTTATAGAACTTAATGGGTAAGCTATTTTATGGAAGGCGTTATAAGACCCAGATCTTCAAAACTTGCTCATATGTTGGGATCCAAGCAACAACTCTGAATATCAAAATTACCATGCCATCTATAGGATTATAAAACAGTATCACATTGGAATGATGGAATATAATACAATAGAATAGAAACAGAAATGAAACTTGATTGTCACTTTGAATGTACATTAATCTGCATACATTAGAATAAAATTTTGTTGCACACTGCTCTCAAAGGGTCACCACCTCCAATATCCACTACCCTCCCTCAATCCTACTCTGTCTCCTGAACAAAGCCTGGAAAATATAGAAACTGCCATTTTTTCAGGACAGCACCAGCCAGCACAGTAAGTCACAGGGCCAATTGTGGCAGGGTAGGAATAGGCAACAGGAGCTGCAAATTTCATGCCAGCATGGCTTTCTGCCAACTCAAGCACCTCACTCATTGAGGAAAGCTCCTAAGACAGGAAAAGATCCAGAATAGAAAAGCATGGGTACCCTATGTAGAGTATTGGAAATATTTTTAAAGTCTTCATCTTTACCAGGAATAACACAATATCACCTATAAGGAAACTGTTCTCTCATCCCTGCTATTACAGCATCCCAGGTGCCCATTGTAGTATTCAACAAGGAGATAGGAAATGCTGCAACGGCTTACAGAAAGCACATTTTACTGCCTGAAGCATCTCAACAGAGAAAGCTCTCCATAGAGCTCTCCAGCATATGCAGCCATCTCAGCTCTCTGAATCATGGGTTGCTATAGTCCGTTTTGTCTGGTGTGGTGGGCAGGGAACTACATGCCAGTGTTCATCAGGTTACCTTGCACTCTGGTTTTAAGAATTCCATTGACTCCATATATCTTTTTCCTTTTCCTTAACAAGAAAAAGAAATACCGGTATTTTACTGGCTGTTAACATTGTCTGCTCACATCACACTCCTAAGCTTTGTTTACTCTGTGACTCACTATATTTATCAGGCTATTTTTCTCCCCTCCAAGGAAGAGAGAATCTCAGACCATCCTAAGTGCAAAATTATTTATCTAATTTCTAAATTGCCCCATCTAAAAAATAAAATAAAAGTACTTTGGATAGCTTCACAAAATTAAATAAATGAAAAACATAAAAAACAATGGTATTATATAAAAAACACAACTGCCCTGAGGGGGAGGAAACAATAAAAACAAATATTCCTCCACATTGACCCCAACACATAGGAGCCCATCCAGCCCTCAAACCCAAGACTTGAAGGAAGACCTATGTTCTCAGTTCTCTCTTGAAGGCAGGAAGTTGGGGGACTGAGAAAAAAAAAATCTAGGAGAAGCAGTACCCTAAAGGGCAGATACTGCAACAGAGGATTGCTTCCAATCCCACTAGATGACATTGCTTATTGATGATGACTGACACAAGCCAAGTTGTCTCAGGGTTATTTGTTTCTCCTGAAGGTATTTTGCCCATTCCACTAGATCAGATAGAGTAGGCCCGCTTAGTCCCTTCCTTTAGATGTTGTCATTTAGTGGGATCTAGGAAGTGTGCCTTTTCCCTAGCAGCCCCTGCCTTGTGAAACACCCTTTCTCTTGAGATCCAGCAGGCCCCCAACCCTCTTCACTTTCCAGAAAGCCATGAAGAGCAACTCTACCCCCCCACCCCCAAAGCAATGGGATAATAAGGTTGGAGCCCAAGAATTCTATACATGAATGAGTATAGTTGATGGATTGGGTGCTTGGTTTTTCATGTATGTACTGTATGTATGTAGCAATAGCACTTAGACTCATATACCACTTCATTGTGCTTTACAGCCCTCTCTAAGCGGTTTACAGAGTCAGCATATTGTCCCCAAAATCTAGGTCCTCATTTTACCAACCTCGGAAGTATGGAAGGCTGTGTCAATCTTGAACAGAGTCAGAATCGAACAGGCAATGAACAGTGAGTTAGCCTGCAATACCACATTCTAACCATTGTGCCACCATCACTCGTATGTATCTATGTATGTATGTATGTATGTATGTGTGTGTGTATGTGTATGTATACTGTGGGTGCGTGTGTATATATATATACATATATATATATACATATATATATATACTTTGTATTACAACACCCTGTTAAGCCCCAATTAAGGGAGAAAGCATACTGCTTTCTTTTCTGTCTTTCGGCTCATCACCAGAGACCATACCGACAGAAAGCTATTTGTTTCTGACAGAAAAGAAAGCAGTATGCTTTCTCCCTTAATTGGGGCTTAACAGGATGTTGTAATACAAAGTATATACTTATTCCCCTGCCTCAGCTGATAAGGATAGAGCCAGGTGGTGTAGTGGCAATTACAACTGCCTCACATGTAATACTTCCCTGGTTCGAATCCCAGTAAGGGTATGGCTAGCTGAAGAGAGCTAACCAGCTCGAAATAGTTCTATCCTAGTCTCTCTTATTTATTATTTAAATTATCAGCTTAAAAAAAAAAAAACCTTACACACATTTAAAAACAAAAGACAACGAAACAAATAGCTTTCTGTTGGTATGGTCTCTGGATGATGAGCCGAAAGACAGAAAAGAAAGCAGTATGCTTTCTCCCTTAATTGGGGCTTAACAGGGTGTTGTAATACAAAGTATATACTTATTCCCCTGCCTCAGCTGATAAGGATAGAGCCAGGTGGTGTAGTGGCAATTACAACTGCCTCACATGTAATACTTCCCTGATTCGAATCCCAGTAAGGGTATGGCTAGCTGAAGAGAGCTAACAAGCTCGAAATAGATCTATCCTAGTCACCCTTATTTATTATTTAAATTATCAGCTTAAAAAAAAAAAAAACCTTACACACACACATATATATACAGTACATACATACTGGATGAAGGGATTTGTATTTTGGATTTCAACTCTGAACTATATTACACTACACATTTCTAGTGTATTTATTATGGAAGACATACTCTTTTCAATTCCTTCAGAATCTGGTAACTTGATGCTGATAGGCCACTCCTTTCCATATTTACAGAGTTCAATATTTATTTAATGGAAACAACAAAAATTAGAATAGCAATTTGAAAATATGGCAACATTTTTTTCACTGTACAAACTACTAGAATGTTTTTTATCAGTGTAACAGGAGACCATTCAAGTATCATTATCTGACAGATACATCATTTTATACAACTGCAATTTACAATGCATATATTTTAATGACACTTTTAAGCCATATTAAATTCTCCTAAAATGTGGCACTCATAGAAAACAAGTGATTCTTCCTGCAATTTGTTGCTAACATTAAAAAAAAATAACAACTCCAATCCCAACATGCAATAAATTATGCACTTGCATTTTTGTAAGTTTTTCCCTAGAGACTGAGAGACTTTCAAACTGTATTTTTCTTCAATATCCAAGAGAGATGCTGTGGAAATTGTCTAAGTGCTTCATATACCGAGCAGCCAAATGAAAGTTACATAAATGTTGGATTTCTGCCTTTTTAATAAATTAACATTTCCTAACACATGGTTCTTAGGACTCTTAAGACTGGATGAAATGGCAGGCATTGTGGCATCTCACCACTGCAGTAGGATTTTCTGGAATCCCTCCCCCCCCCTCTTTTTTTAAAAATAGACTTTATTGATCTTTTATAGCTTTAAAAAAGACAAAAATAAATAAAACAAATAAAAAATAAAAATCTCTTAAATTCGTCAATTCAACAAGCTGTGGCAATTTTCTTATATTGCTATTTTGTGCATTGTTTACTAATATATACAATTTATGCAACTATAAACATTTAACTTATGTATTGTTTATCCTCAATTCATCAACTTTTTAACTATCTTTGTTCGATCCAGTCATACCATTTTCCCCAAATTTTATAGTATTCAGTCTCCTCTTTCTCTTTTAACATCAACATTAGTTTGTCCATCTCAGCACGTCATTATTTTTTGAATAACCAATTCATCTAAAGGTATAGATGGGTGTTTCCAGCATTGGGCCAAAGCAATTCTAGCTGCTGTCAGAATATGCAATATTATATATTTTATATTTCTCCCATATTTTTTCTTAAATATCCCCAATAACAATAATTCTGGTTCTACTTCTATTTATGTTTTAGTAATCTCTTGCAACCATTTTTTGATTTTTTTAGCCAATATTTTTGGGTCTCTGGGCAAGACCACCATGGTAGAATGTACCTTTCTTCTTCTTGCACTTCCAGCATGTCGGGTTCATGTTAGGATACATCTTCGCTAATCTTGGAGGCAAATATCACCTGTAAAACATCTTGTACGCGTTCTCTTTGTATGCGGCTGATTTCGTTAATTATAAGTTCGATTCCACATGCTTTCCCATTCTGTCAAATTTATATTATGCCCTATATTTTGGGCCCAGGCTATCATACATCCCTTTATAATCTCTTCCTCTAATTCCACCTCCACCAGGTACTTATAAATTTTTGTAATATTTTTTTTATCTGGGCCTATTAGTATTTTATCTAATTGTTGTGGTTTTAAATATATTCCAAAGTCTTTAATATCTTTTTTATATCTATTTTTTAGCTGAAGAAATGCCCACCAGTCATTATGTATCCCTTGGTTTTTGTAGATCTTGCATTGATTTCAAATTTCCTTCTGCATCTAGTACATCTTTATATTTTATCATCTTAGCTAAGTCTACATTGTTTGGATGGATCATAGCTTCCATCGTAGATAACCAAATTGGTATCTTCATATAGTGTTTCTTCTTGATTTTAGTCCCATTTTGTAACAGGGCATCTCTAATTAGATGTCTATGAAAATACTGTTGTTTCTTCATTCCTATTTCCCACAAAAAGGACATGCCATCCTCTTTGTAGGTCATGGCCTTTCTGGAATGCCCTCTTATAGTATTTAATATTGTACTTAAAATTTCAAAGAAACCAAAATAAGCTGTTCTGTAGTGATACGATGATTGCCTGACTTAGGTAAATCTATGCTCTAACTTGTTTTCTTGATATTATTTTCCTTCAAAAGTCCATTTTGTGTTGCTGATATATGAAATCATGGTTTCCATGCACTGCTCTGGTACAATGTGTTTTAAAAGTATGGTACTGTCAGTTTTACTAGTAGAACTCTGATAAGGTAAGGAACATGGTGAGTTTTCTGTAGACTTTATGGAACTAATTAAAAGGAATTGTCATCATGTTCACTGATAAAAGCAGTTTGTGAAATTGATTAAGTAGCAAGCAAACACTTATTAGTGTGATAGGGAAGAGTTATCCTCTCCTGTTTTGGAAATTGTTTTATCCATGGGGTTGGTGGAAATGATGGATGGGTGGATGAATGGACGGATGGACAGACAGATGATAAATAGAGATAGATAAAAGAGAGAGGGAGGGAGGGAGAGAGAGAGGTATGTGTGTATGTGTATGTGTATACATACAGTATATATAAAAAAACATCAATATACAGAGAAATGAATGTGTGAATATTCAAAGATACAAACAGAGGAACAACACAAAGTGAACATAGAGTGAACAGAGTCTGCAACTGCAGAGCAGTTCATTTAAAATCCTGCTTAGATCAGCAGGGAAAAGCCCATCTGAAGATAATCCAGCTCATGGAGATTCTGTGTGAGAAAGGGCCTTCTCTGATGTGACTCCCAGGCTACAAAGTATATTTCCAGTTGGTCCTCACTCTTCTCATATTTAAGAAGTTGTAAATGCATATGTTTTCCACCAAGCTTATTAGCTTTTTAATTTTTACCTGGATTTAATAGTAATATTGCTACAGTGTTTTCTTTATATTTTGTATTTTCTTTACAGAGCTGTCGTGGCCCAGTGGTTAGAATGCAGTATTGCAGGCTAATTCTGCGGACTGCCAGCAGGTTGATTCACAGCCTTCCCTCCTTCTTCTGAGGTTGATTAAAATGAGGAACCAGATTGTTGTATGCTGACTCAATAAACTGCTTAGAAAGGGCTATAGAGCACTACAAAGCAGTATGTAAATGCTATTGCTATTCTTTATTTTTAAAACCATCTAGATGAATAGAAGGAAAGGTAGAGTATAAATCTAATAAGTTTAATCAATCAATCAATAACTGTGAAGATTCTAATACTGTCCGTGCTTTTCTCCTGGGATTCTGAGGTTTAGGTTTCATACTCATGTTATAAAATTATTGCACTAAACTGTTTGCCATATGACCATTGAGCTGCAACTGGATTTAGGAGATATATTGCCAATCCCGTGCATTACATATAGAAAGAGATTTAATACAGATTCTGCCTCAGTGCCATGCAGAAAAGGATTGCCATAGAGGAGAGTGGCTAGAGTTCCGCATTGAGGTATAGAAAAAACAGTTTCAAACTGTACAGTATAGAGCTGTGGTCTTTGAGGAAGGACGTGAATCATTAAAAATGCAACAAACAAATCATGTTGCTGTGTGAGCTGAACCAGATGACACCTTGGGAAGGTAGCTCAGATATTAAAATGTGTCCTGTAGCATAACTGCATGATCAACAGTAACTCGCCCAATCCCAGTAACTTTATCTTAAAAAAAAAAAAAAAACTTCTGCAGGAAGCTGCATGTTTATGACAAAACTAAGATGAACATAATTAATTTTACAGCTGTACCCAATACATCTTCCTTCTATTCTGGTAAATATCCTGTGACTTGACCTATATTATACTATTGTGGCAGTACAAATATGCAATGTCAGGAATAACTGTAGCAAAGTGGTAAAGCAATTTTTTTAAAAAATAAAATGCCCGAATGCCCGAAGTTTCAATGCATCTAGGAAAAATTCTTGCTGAAATCCTGGAGTTCTTCTATAAATTGTTGTAGACTAGACTGAGCTAAATGGACCGATGTTTTGGTTCCATTTAAAGCGATATTCTATATATAACATAGGCCCAAGCTAATGAAATACCTGATCATATATAAATAACTTCTACACTTAAAAGGAAGGATAGCAAAAAGATGTCACAACTGATAACAGTCCTCTGTGAGGCATCCTTTGGCCTTGTTAGGCCTAACAGAACCATTATGTCTTGTTAAATTATTCATTGGAAAGAAGGGTATAATACTGTGCTGCTTTTGTCCCAGTGACAAGCAGCAGGATACATGCTGGGGTTTATTTATTTATTTATTTGCAATTTTTCTGGTTGTTGATCTTAGATTTGAATTATATAAACTGAAATCCATCTCAGCAAAGCTGGATGTAAATTTTATTCCCCAGGATGCCACAATTTTATTCTCCAGGACTTCTGCTCTGGTATTTCTTTCATACATTTCTATCATGCTTTTGAGTCAGTGTGCACCAATGAGTCTGAATATGGCATGTAGGGCTCACTTCCCTCCCCTCACTTCCCTTCCCTTAATCCATAACTCTAACAATCAGTTAACACTAGCACATCTCCAGGAAGAATTATCTGTAATTAAATTGGAACAAAACATTAGTAGAAACCATGCATATTATATTGGGACAATAGACCACCCTGGAATGATAGGAGATGAACTTCTGGATACATTCAAAAAAATCAGTGTTGCTATAAAGGTTTGTTCTAATAAAAGAAAGATAAATTGCTAATTTTGTTCTAAGTAGAAGCATCATCACATTATTTGTCATTGAAACATTTGCATGCTTTAGTATGGTTTGTTTTTGTTAAATGTTCTTGGCTAGATGGTAGAAATGTTAAGTAGTTTTCTCACTCTACTAAGACATTTGTCTCTAAAAGCATCTTTGGGATCTAAGTATGAAAGAATCTGTGGGTAGTGAATGGAAAGAATGACAATGGGGAAAATCTTATATGCCAACAGGAAGCTCTTTTAATAAGTAAATGATCTGCAAAAGGTCAACAAATTCAGTAGGTTAACTTAACAGCAAAAACAAAAACTTTTGTTAGAATTGTTGACAAAAATCAGCATTCCTTTTAAGGTGAATCTTTTAACCATCTTTGTTTCTACTGTATGTATGTATTTTTAATTGATTATTTCTTTAAAAGAATGCTCCACTTCTTTGTGCTTGTGACAAGAAGTATTTTTATACTATTTTGTTGCACCTTTGTGTGGCTCATCCACACATACTAGGTTGAAATAAAAATGGGGCTAAAGCTACACCTTAGAGAGGCTAAATCTTCAGTATTATGTGTTAAAACTGCCCACGTGTGTTTCGGGAAGCAGCTTACCTGATGATTCTTTCCTAATGTGCAGGTATATTCTCTGTTTATAAAACAGAAGAACACTCCCAAACAAAACTATGCCTTTACCTGTTCCAGGAACAAAAGTTGACTAGATTTTTCCCCAACAATAGTGATGGGACAAACATTAAACTAGTTTATAGGGCGCAGAGCAGGCCATATCTGGCAGGCAACTCTCTTCTTTGACTTTCGCTTCCTATTGCTCAACCCAGGGGCGTCAAACTCATGGCCTGGCCCGTGGGTCAGATGTGTTGTGTGCTGGCTCTGCCCCTGCCTGGTTTAGCAAAGGGGAAAAAATTCCTGATACATCATGTGATGCAACCGTGACAATGCAACTGTGACACCCCTGGCTTAACCTATTGACAGAACTGGTCCTTGCAGTGAACTTAAGTTAGGCATAGTTTTGAAGTGGATCACCAAAGTAGCTATAGTAGTTGAAGTGTTGGATTATTCAACCTCTACTCTACTAGCCTGTTTTTGAATCAGTTACCATCCCTCAACCCACCTACCTCACAGAGCTGTTGCAGAGAAGACCAAATAAAGGGGAGCCTCCATCATGTGCACTTGTTTGAACTCTTACAAGAAAGATAAAAATATAATCATAAATAAAATAAATATCTGGGGAGAAAGGAGGAGGAGAACAGCACTCCAAGTGGGTAACATCTTCTTGTTCCCACATTGTGTAATGATTATTCAGGACTTCTGAGGACATCCATGGCGCTCAAGCAAAGATAGAATGTTCTTTTCTCCAAGCCCCTCAGTCATGCCTTAGCAATAACATTTTTGGTGCCCACGCAATTGTCTATTTGCTTTGTAGTTTTCTTCTTTTCTCCTCAATATTATTCTGTTTCTTGGGCTTCTACCACTTCTAGGTCAGTAAGCCATTTGAGTATTTGATCCCAGAATATGAAAACCGACAAGGTTTCTTTTTCTGCCTCCCAATATGTCTTGCTTATAATATTAATAATTAACAAAAAATTCTCCCAAGAAATTGGTCTGAACTAATTTCAAATACTATTTAGATAGTCTGTTTCTAATGTTATTTAGGTAGTCTGATTTCAATCCTAATCCATAATGCAATGTTTTGAGACAGATAATAGCTAGATAAATGGAGGCATCAAAGAGGCAAAAATTGGGATTGACACATGTTCTTCAGCAGCATCAGTCTGAGTTATATTTATGGAAGCATTTAAAAATTTGTGATTCTTAGAAACCTAACTTTAGTTACTAATTTAAAAATGTATACAAATCTAATAAAATATTAACTTATATACCATAATATGTGGTAATTCCAATTGTGTCTTCATCATGCAAAGGCTACGTACTTTTCTTACAAATAAGCAAACAGAACAATGATACAGACTTAATAAATGTCAATTAAACAAAAAACAGAGTGGGCTTCATCCCCTGAAATTATATTTCTTCCAACTGCAAAACTGTTTTGCCTTTCTGACTTTAGTAAATAGAGAAGTCCTCTACAATTCCTAATGAAGTCTGCACACCATTGTTACTTTCTACTAGCACAACAGGAACATTTTCCAAATAATGGAGTAGATAAACTGTAGTGACCCATTTATTTATTCCAGAGATTCTAGTTCATACTCCTTAGAAAAGTAAAAGATTTATTGTTGGCATTTATATTTTGTACATATAAGAATCAATAAGAATTATTGTAAGAAAATGGGAATATAAGGTAAATGACTACGTTAGATCTGAACAAAGTCCAAGAGCCTTTGGATAGCTCTCAGAATTGAGAGAGCTTGAAATTCCAATCAGGCAGACTCATATATTCTAAAGAATACTACGTAAAAGGGAGAATTATAGTAATCTGTCATATATCAAGTTAAACCTCTGGAAACTTACTTGTCTATTCATCTGGAGAGTCCTTATCTCTTCTATCAATGACCTCTTTTGCCCAGCTTCAGAAAAATAGGAATTCACTTGTCCCAAAACCAGAAATATGGAATTTAAATCAGTGAAGATTCTTGAAATAAAAGGGATAGTTGTTCAAACAAGCTTGTTTGTAAGATTAGATTTTCACAGGAAAATTCTCTTTATAAACAATATAGTCAAATTTCAGGATATTAAAAAAAAGGTTACAAGAGAAAAAAATTGAATTTTGATGATACATGCATGCACACTTCATTTCTAAAGGGTCAGAAGTTTCAGGCTTATCGGTGTTTACCATAGATTCAGTTTCTTTGACAAGATGTCTCTGAAGATTTATAGGGTTTATGAACACATACACATAGACTGAATATATGATGAGAGTTTTAGAACAATCTTTGTTCTGAAAATATTCCTGTTCTTCTTGTACTGTTTAATAAAGAATCTCTGCTCTCTTTGCTTTTCCAGTGGATACAGAGTAAAGAAAGGAGAAGTAAGACTTTGATCTTAAGACTGGAAAAGCAGGAGAAAAAATTGGTGTTCATCACCAACCCGTAACCAGAATGCTAATAACCATTGCTTTCCTTTTTGAGACACTGTAAAGATTCACACTTATTAATTGATTGATTCATTACTTTGCACATTTTTGAGCCACCTATCATCCTCAGATATTGCATTAAACTATGATGTGTTGCGTTTTGTTTTGGACTTAGTGTGACATGTGAACCCAGCTAGTATGGCTTAGCATTTCTGTGTGAAATAGGCCTTTGTGGCTTACAAACCATAAATTAAAACTTTTGACATAACGTGATATATGAATCCTGTAACTGAAGCAGAATTGAAGGTTTGTTAGGTTGTAAAAGACATTGCTTCAGGTTACTCGCTTAATTCATTTTTTAGAAATATTAGATGAATCAAGAAATTAGAACAAGTCTCAAAGGTGTTTTTCAAAAGGCAACTGGAATTTCTTGGCTTTTTTTCCTTGAAAACATTTCAGTTAGAACTAAAGAAGCTTCTTGGATGAGAAGTGAAATGTTTCAAGGAAAAAAAACTAAGGAAGTCCAGTTGCCTTTTGAAAAGCACCTTTGAGACAACCATGATTTTGATGATTGGGAATCTCCATAAATTAATTAGAACAAGATTTACAAGAAGAAAAGTACCGTGTATTCTATAAACTATAACAATTGTTATGGGCATCTGAAAAAAGGTTTAAAAATGTGTTTTTATTCTACTTTATATCCATTTTGTATTTGCTGTTTATCTAAATAAATAAAGTCCACAGGTTGCTCTAATATTCCTTCAATTGCTATATTTTCCCTAAATCTCTAATTCCAATTCCTTTAGGATTGGGCCTGTTTACCTGACTTTCTGCCAGCCCAAGAAGAGGAGTTGCAGCTCCTCCTATGAAAGGAGTAGCAAAAACACAAAAACAAAACAAGGATGGAGTTTCCCTTTTAAAAAAAAGTCCACTTAGAGGAAGAATCCTCCTGTACTTGGATGGCTCCCTTTCCATGGGGGAATAATCCAGATCAGGAAACAGACTCCACAAGAAAAACTCTGGTCTACAGGCATAGACTACTGTAATAAAATCTTGCAAGTCTGAGTCAGCTCTCTCTCCCCTTCTCTTATATTATATAGCGAATCAGGGAGGAACCTGTGACTTTTCTGAATACTATCTCCTTCTCAGTGCGTAAGGAAAGTTACAGGTCTCTCTTTTACTCTTCCATGTCTGCAACCCTTAGGATGGGATTTCTCTCTCTTCTCACTGCAAGAGGTATATGTTAACTGTGGCTGCACAACTGCATCCATCTGTAATACCTATTTATCAATTATAAATATATCCTAATGTTAAGGTTCAAAATAGTATGCACAAGGGACTTTCCAGTTGGGATACTCATTCAGAAACTAACAATTTGCTTTCATCAAGCAGTTATGGGTTATGTGCCTTTAGACTGAAGATATGTTGTTTGTGAGCCTGCTACAGCAGTGATTCATTTCTTTTGATCTGTAGCCAATAGTCTGTTGAAATTGAATCCAATGCTATACTAGATTTGGGTAACAAAGACTAAATAAAAAAGTGGGGGTTGAGAATGGGAATCTTAATTCATGTCCTGGATATCAGCTGCATCCCTATAATAAGTAGATGCTCTTTTTGTTTGAATTAATTAGATACACTTCCTGAAGAATTTATCTATCGATGTTGCAAATGACAATACTGTTCTCTTACTTGCAATCCAACAAACATGTTGTTTTTCCTGACAGATACAACAGTAAAATACTCATGTTCATATATGTACTTGTATGACAAACTCCTTGATTTTGACAATTTCTAGGAGTGAAGCTTTATAGCAATAATTCTGAATGATATACATCTATTATGGATTTCTATATTAACGATTTAATAATATATTCAGTAACACACACATACACACACAATTATTATAATTAAACCAATTTGATCTAGTGGTTAAGGAACCAGGCTAGAAACCAGGAATTTTAGTCTCAACTTAGGCATGGAGATCAAATGGGTGTTAGGCCAATCATTCTTTCTTAGGCCAACCAAACCTCACAGGGTTGTTTGTTGCAGGGAAATAGGAGGAGGAAGGAGTATTAGGTATGTATATTGCCACCTTGAATTAATTACAAAATAATAAAGATGGGATAAAATACAATAAAAATGCTTCACTATTGCTTTTTATGCTTGTATCCTACTTGCCATATTGGGTGATGTATTTCAGAAGTTATCTGTACTAGTGATAAACTCTTTATCCTTAATAAAAAAAAATAGGTCCTGCTAATTCAAAGAAAGTAAAGAATCAAAGCAAAATATGGACTACATTTATTCTCTGGATAACATCCTGGGGTATGCATAACATATATTCAGCAACCAAAATAGTCTTCCTTCAGCAATTGTCCACAAGATGTTCCTGTAACTTGATGCAACAATGGAAGTTACAATGATGTAACTTCCATTGTTCTCACTCAGGATAGCTGGTTGAATGATGGGAGTGGCAGATCACTATTATTTAGCCTATGATAAGAACATGACAAAAGAGAAGGAAACATATACAATCCATGTAAGACCATTATATTAGGATATATGACAGAAGCTTGAACATATGATGATATGTCATTTTCAACTCTTAGCAACAGGTCTGTATGTACAGTGCATTGACTGAACAACAAACATGGCAGTATGCTATACTTGGTATTTGTTCAATATCCTATTTAAGGAAAACACAAGTTTTAGCATTTGGATCTAGTCTGTCCAGTCATTTCCAAATATAGTGCAAGTCAAATTTTTCTTATTCTTGTGCTCTCCAAATATGTTGACAATTTTCTTTAGAGATTTCGAGGCATCATTATATACTATAGTTTAAATTTGTGTTTCAATATCTGGGATAAAGGGTGTCCACAGAAAGGAGGTAAAAAAAACAACCAAAGGCCAGGCTGATGGCCATAATCATGTAATCAAAGCCCCTACCTGTTTTTACATGTCATGATGCATATAAAAAAGGTGGGGCTTTGATCACAAGATAATGGATGCCATGCTGACTTTTTTTTTTTACCCTCTTCCTGCAGATACTCCTGTTGATGGCTATTATTAGCATGAGAAGCATTATCCAGTGACCTCACATCAGTTTGAGAGGAAGCTTGCCTCAATTAAAACAAAAATCCTAGGTTACAGTGACTAATATAATTTCGGATAGCAATATGGTAAGGATCTTTTTATCTGCTTTTTTTTTACAATATGCCTCTCATTTTACTGTCAGAAAGGAGCAAAGGCCAAGAGACAGGATGACTAACGGAAGTTTTTAACAGAATGGACTCAAATTGCAAACAGCAAGGCTAAAGTCAAAGCTGCAAGACTGCTCGCATGCTGTGTATGTAGTGCGATCCCCCTTTAGCTAGAAAACTTGCCAATCGATCGAGTGACGATTGGTAGCAATGATAACATTTGAATCCAAAACCCGAATAAGCAATACCAGCTCGGAGAGTGGGGGGGAGGAAAGTTCTCCCTGGGACTGAAGGAAAGGGGCCACTGAGAAAAAGCTATCGAAGTTCCCGGAGTGAAGGGGTTTGCAAGGATTGCCATCCAGGGCGAGAGATTGGGTGTCTGGAACGGGCGGGAGCCGGTCAGGTAGGCAGCATATCCCGCTCTTTTCCTCTCTAGAGTGAAATAATCGCCCTTCTTCTGGAAGTCGGTGCCTGCCGAAAGCAGCAGCGGTGGGTGTGGCCAGCTGGATGTCGGAGCAGTTCTCGGTTGCCGCTGCCGCTACAGGGAAACAGACAAACACCCTCCCAGCCATACGGCTTGAAGTGCATTGTTTGTGCATGACAAGGTCAAGTCGAGAACTAGGAGGGCGGCCCTGGGGCTTTTTCTTCCTGTGCAAAACGGCGCAAACTTCGTTTCCCTCGCCGCTTTCCAGAAAGCCTTGAAGATAAGAGAGCGAGAGCGAGCCCAGGGCAGAAGAGAAAGACTGCCGGGAACGAAGCAACCCGGCTTCATGGGACGAAGTGGGGGTGGGGGGTGAGAGAGCGACATTTTGCTCCGTTCTTTTCACCCGCTAGGCACCTCTCCTAACAAAAATAATAATAATAAAAAGAAACAAGTGCTTTAAAGCCAGTTTAATCTTGGCCCAAGGTGATTCCCGGAGAACCATTTCCCTCAACAGACCGGCGTTCGCCTCGTCGCCGAATAACTTTGGGATCCGCAAAGAGAGCAATCTCGTTCCCATTTGCATTTGCCCCGGTTACTTTGCCCCCCTGCCCGCTCCTCGTGCACGTCTACTCGGAGGCGATAGCCCGCCCCGCCCCCACTTACACGCGAGGGCTTTTTTTTAAAAAAAAAAAATCGGTCCGAGGGTCTTTCTCCCTCTTTCCACCCACCCCCCTTCTCACTCCTGCGCTCGCCCTCTCCGCTCTGCACCTCATCTGTTATTTGTAAGAAACGTCTATTTGACGCAGGAAGAAATGGCAAATTTGAAGTACGTCATTAATATGGCGCCAAAAGATTTTGTTAAGTATAAGGTTATTTTTCGTAAGGTTGCAGCAGCAGGCTTTGCTGTTACGCCTTTGCATAGCTTCGAGGAGGTGAAAGCGCTCGCGGCGGCGGAGGGCTGGGGGGGTGGGGAAAAGAGAGGAGACCGGAGGGGGGGGTGTGCGCGTATGAAAAGCGGAGGAAGCGAAGAAAGTGTTCCAGCTCTGTGATCTGTGCGTGCAACCGCCGCCACTGTTGTGAGCGCGCCAGGCTGAAGATCGTTGCGAAAGTGACCTGAGCAGGCTCGGGAGGGAGAAGCGCGAGGGAAAAAGCGAGTCCGCCTGTGCAACCCGAGCCTTTTCCAGCTGCCCAGGACACCAGAAAGACAAGAGATGGGGACTCGGCGCATCGGAGGGGGGTGAAAACAAGGGGAGGGGAGGGGAGGGAGGGGGTGGGCGAGGAGTGCGCCGGGGTGGGAGGCAACACATGCCGAGCACAATCAGGGATGGGACCCACGTCTGCAGCTGCACCTGGACCTGCTGCTCGTCAGGAGGAAGAAACAACAAGCAAGAAAAGAAGAAATTGAGAGAAGGGGGGCCGAGTGGCGAACTCGCCAGCATCAGTCTTAATTTATACACTCCTTCGGAGAAGTCCGTTCTTCGCCAGCCGAGGGATTAAATAATAATAATAAAAGCCTAGGAGCAGACGTTCGGGCAATTGCACAAAGATCCGGAAAGAAGTCTAGAAAATTTAAAAAAAGAGACAGAAACACGCACGCAAGGCTTGCTGGATTTTGCACAGAGCGGCCATCTCAGCTGGAAGCAATTCTTTGGATTTTTTTTTAAATGCATCTATGGAGTTACTTTGTATCTACTCCTGAAAGGGGAGGGTATCATCTTCGGATCCTACGAGGGGGGTCGTTCTCGCCCTCCGCAATGGTACCGGGTTGATCTTTGCAAAGGGAGATTCCGTAAGCGTTGCCATTTCTGGAGCATCTCTCGCTTACCCCTCTGGTAGCCCGACGAACATTCTCAACTCTTGGGAGGACGCTCTCTCCCAGCAAAGGTAAAATGGGTGGAGGATTACTCCATTTCCCCCCCCCCCGGGGTTTTGCAGCTCTTCTCTATTCTCTCCCTTCCCTCCTTGCATTTGTTTTACTGCTCCCTGACTGTACTGCCTGCAAAAGAAGGGGAGGGGATGTGCAGCGTTTTTTAGAGATTGATTGCGCATGTTGGTCAGTCATGTTTTAAAAGGGAGGCGGCAGGAATGTAAACAACAACTTTTTAAAGGAACGGAAGCCTCGGGAAACGGTTCCTCGGATTAATGACTGCGGCAGAGGTAACCCCAGAAGGTCTTAAGGGGGTGTGTGTATGGTGGGGAAGGGACTCGCCACAGTTGAAGAGTAACCGGGGGGAGGGCGAGGGACGAGAGGACACCGGGAGGTAAAATAGGGTTCCAGAATATGAACCCAGGACGGGGTTGGAGGGTAAAAAAAAACAATGTGCGTTGCATATGGGGAATTACGTGTGTGTGTCAAGTCGTGCAAAAAGGGATCGCGCGGCAATTAGACGGGAGTTTCATTTTTGTTGAGACGCAGCACGTTTTGGAGCATTTGCCTGTCTTGGAGCTGGTGCACCCACATGATCGGCTCCTCTCACGTGCTGAGGTTGTGGGGTTCCTGCCAAGCTCCTGCAACAGACATAAACAATGCGCCCAGGAGGCAGGCAGAAGAAGCAGCGCAGTCTTCGGCTAGGGTGGGAGAGCCCCACGGGGCTTTGAATGGCACCAGCTTCTCTGGGGCGCTGATGGCTTTTGCAGCCGCGCCGTAACCTAGTGAAGGATGGCTGGCTGCGTGATGGTGGTGGGGGGGGGCGAAAAGGGAGGGAGCGAGGACGAGAGTCACGCCGCTGGGGGATCCAGAGAGATTCGGGAATGGAAATGTACAGGCAGCGGCTGCGATTGAGCTGCGCGGTGGAGCTGAGGACTGTAGGGGGCGTGGCTGTTGTTTACCTTCTCAAACTCTCCCTGCTCCCAACGGGCTGCTCGGGGGCGTCTCATCTTTTGCATCTTCTGCTACCGAATCGCTCCCGCCCCTCTATGCCCGCCCGCGGATACGCGGGCTGCTCTTTCCTCCCTTCTCGGAGGCGTTTTCTTTCACCCGGTTTGCCTGCCCCCTTCCCTGCATTCCCTCACAGGCTTGCACTTTGCCTGCGGTAGGCATTCCTTCCGAAAGCGTCTCGTCGTTGCTGCTCTGCTGTTTTCTCATGCCGCCATCCCTCTTTTCCTCCCTTTCCCTCCCTGCCGGTTTTTGGGGGATGGGGGGGGGGGGTGGACAGCCTTTTTCTTTAGGCTCCCTGGTAGAAAAAAAGAAGAGATGGTCCCTTTTTTATAAAGCTTCAACTTGCCTCCCAAATCATGAGTCCTGCTTCAGGCGCCCCCCCCCCCCCATCGCATTTCTGATGCGGGATGACTGAAGGATGATGAGAGTGAAATAATATATATGTGTTGGAGCCTTTTCCTGTGTTCTGTTCTATTTTGGGATGAAGCTTGTTCTCCCTCCTCACTCACACCTCCTTTTTTGCCATAGGGGACACCTAGATCTCCCTCACAAACTATGGACAGCTTTCTGGACAGATTGTTCAGGAGAATTGGTGTTGCTGGCTGGGACCTTCAGTCTTCTGAACAAGGAATTCCAGAAAGGAAAGAGTAAAGAGTTAGAATCTGTCTTGGAAGCTAGAAGTGGCTCCCAATTGTCCCATGCTTTCATTGCACTTCCCCCAATACACCATTTCCCTTTTATAATTCCCAGATTAGTGCCAAGTTAAACTGCTTTTTAAGAGTATTATCCCTTCTTAGCAAAACCCACATGCTCATTAGTTTATCACTTAGAAATCTTTCCAGTATTTCCTTCTGTTCTTTCTCCCCCTCCCCAACACTGTGTGTCAACTTCACCTGCACTTCTTGTCCTCTTTCTGAATTCTTGAACCTTCCATCCAGAAACTTCTTTCTACCCAGTTATTTTTTGTCACCATTCAGTGTTGTTTTTAAATCTCATGGAAATACTCATTCTGGCTTGGTGCTGTCTTCTCTAGTGGGACTAATTTCTAATCCCTGATGATAGCTTAAGCTCTTCTTGATACTCCAATAATACCTTGTATTCTAGCACAGTGGACTTTAGAACAGCATACTGGCACGCATTGGGCAGCCCTGCATATTCTTAATCCCCCCCCCCCTTCATTACTCATACATTTTTGTCTTCTTTTCAATGTTGCTTAGTGGATTAGTTCTAAGGTAATTTCTTACCTGTGTTCATTTGTACCTCAGCTAGCTTTCTTTGGCTATTTCCTGCTGTATACCAGTCCCTCATTCCTCGGAATAAGATTGTATTATCTCAATGCTTTTCTCAAGCATTGTTTTAATTTCAGGATTTTACTTTCCTTCCTTATTTCAGAGTTTAATAAAAACTTTTTTACTGGAAAAAATCTCAACATCCAGAAATTTTCTTTATATTATTTGATGGTGTTATTATCATGGTTGGTCGCAGGGTCACTAGAGGTTTTGTTGCATTTGCAATTATTATCCACCTGTCAAAAATCCTTCTCAAGGATCTGGGATAGGCAGATGTTGCTATTAGATGGTGTTAAAGGTATTGTTGCAGGATGTAAGCTGTTCCAAGTAAAACTGTCTTGCAATTGATTCATGGTGATTTTTGGCAATGCTGAAGATGTTCAAGTAGTATTCCAAATGATGTGAGATTGTAGCATGGCACCTTGAAATTAGTTTATGAAAATTGAAGTTTGAGTCTCTGGAGATTGAATATGTCCTTAACTAGATTTTTAAAAAGTCAAACTTTGAATGTACTCATTCAAATCAAATCATGATCATTTATTAATAATGATCTTAATCTTTGGTTAGCAAAAAAAGATGATTCCTTCAGGAGTCATTAAACTTAATACCTATTGAAAAATAACACCAAATTCACAAAAAATAAGACCAGACTGTTAAGGCTTTTGGTTGTTAATTGAATACAGTACTATTTGCTCAGTCTATCATTGGTGCTAAGAATTCTTGACTTTTAAAGTACTCAGGTGAAAGCATAATGGATACTTAGTGGGAAAGTGTGAAGTTCAACTTGAATGTTGATAATCAAATCATTTACAACCAAGAAGAAAACCTTCCTTCTTAGAACCTAGTTTTATTCATTCATTTCGTTTCATAAGATTATCATTAGAATGTATCTTAAGATAGTTACTAATCGTCTTATGGTATTTGGCATAGAGAACACAAAGGAATTTTACCATTTATACAATAATGAGAAAAGTTACACCTGTTGAAACTGTCTCATCTATATGCCTATGAAAAATGTAGAAAACATGCCTTCTTTTGACTTTGGTCAAATCCATGATCTTAATCCACGATACTGCTTGAAGTTCTTGTTAGTTAATGTGGCATGTCTCCTGAAACTAAAAGTTGGTTTTAGTTTCTGTTTAATTTTTTGGGTATGAAGTTAAAATGAATGAAATAGGAACAGGATACAGGTATTCCTTCAATAGCAACCCACATTTTTCATTAAAATTTCAAGCATTAACATAGAATAATGTAAAAAAAAAGAAAAAGAAATTGGAAAGTTTTGGTAATGAGAGGTTGATATCTTAGTATTCTGTATATCAATTTTCTTTGATATCTTTTTATTTAAAATGTGCTTTATCATAATCTCACAAGCTTTTTAGATATTTTTTTTAAAAAATGATGGATGGGTGCAACTCATCTTAGTTTGAGCTTATGTACCCAGAAAAATAAATTACAGTAAGGTGGTAAGGAGCATCCTGAAAGACTAAGAGGATTGCCTTTGACCTATATTGATATTGCACATCATGTCTATTATAGCCATTTGACTATGATATATGTTTACCTGTCCAACAATGTTGCCTATTCCAGAGTTGAGATGTATACCAACATAAATAGTCAGATACCTGTAGAATAACTGCATAAATATTGAGAATAGGAAGTTACTAGTAGCAATACTATGCTTCAGCTAACTTTAAGAATAGGTAGCCTCTTCAGCTAAAAGTTGTGCATAGAAGCAAAACATATTCTTTTCTCATTGTTAATAGTGCAGCTCACCATCTTTGAAGATCTTTACTAAGTAATTGAAAATTTGCACTCTTGGTAATAAATGTAGTACTTGATCCTCCTTTGCCATCAGTCACTTTCCAAAGTGGCATGGTTACTTTCTGTATAGTGAGCTAAGCTTGTCATAGTTATATTTATTCATTGCTATTCTAATTTAAACACTGTCAGTGATGCTTCTATCTCTCCCGATATCTTAATAATCATTTATGTTTTACTTACTAATAAGTTTCTGATTTGTCAGAGAATTAAGAAAAATAAAGGTTAAAAATGCAAAAAGGAACTAGAATAATAAATATAGGTATCTGCTAGATACAGAAAATATCTTTGCTATTGAAGTCACCAAAACAACTTTTTTTATATTTCAGCAAGATTAAAACAGTATCCCGCAATTTGATGCCCTCTAGATGTAATGAGAAAATTCCCTCTAAAGACATACTGATTGGAAATTCTGGAAGTTAGAATCCTAACACATCTGGAGGATGCCAGATTGGGGAAACTTAGATTAGAAGTTATTCATAGAACCAAAACATAAAGCATTGCTATAAGCACTATAAAAATCATAATAATCAATATGCATTAATTCCTCAATAAAAACAAAGCATGCTATTGCTAGATCTTATAATGTCAGAATCCATTAAAGCTGAACTGAGCAATATCCAGATCTTATTGCAGCTTTAATTCCCATGACCCATATTTAACATACTGAAGATTTGGGATATAGTGGTTGCACCATCTTTGATTGATTATGTACTATCAAGTTGTGATTGAGTCTTAGTGACCACAGAGATAGATTTTCTCCATGACAATTCATCCCTATATACCAAGTCTTTCAGGTCTTCCAACAGTACACTCATCACCATTGTAATTTAGTCTATCCAACTTTACTGTTGGTCCTCATCTTCTTTCCCTTTTACTTTTTCCAGCATTGGAGCTTCTGATATCTAGGTCTTTGCATAATGTGTGAAATAAGAATAATTTGAGTCTCATCTGGTTGTAACCTCTGGAAAATGCTTTATTGTAGATTCTTATGTTAATTCTTTGTACTTTTTCCTAGGATAGTTGGGTAAATGAAAGCAAATCTCTCTCGCAGCTGTTCTTTAGTTAGAAAAACTCTTGATTTTGGATGGAAGGTGCATGGCTTCTGGGATTAACATGGGACGCTCTAAAAAGAGATTATAGATTGCTGAATGATGTCAAACAATATTTCTCAGAATGGCATTTTCATCCTATGATTATTTATGTAAAGATTTATAGGCTTCCTTGCAGGCATTGAAGTCTCAGGGTAGCTTTGGAAATCATAAAACAAATTCAACAATAATAAAAACATAAATATAATTGCACAACATAATACAGCAGAAGACTATAAAATGAAACTACAAAAACGAGTATAGTAAAAAGCACCAGATTAAAACCAACTAGCTGATAGACTAGAAAAATAAGTAACTAGAAAGTCTTAATGTGATACTGAAATCAGGTTGGCCAATTCTCATACTGAATCTACCTGAGAAGATCAATCCAAATGCAAGATGCCACAATAGAGACCTCCAGTTACTGCCTGTCTACATTCATCAGAGAGCAGCTGAAAAAGGTTTTGAGTTGGCAAATGTGACATGCTCATGTGAGCCAGCCATCATGTCATTTGTGCCTGAAAAGATCAACCATGTCATTTGTTTTGTTTAGAAACTATCCTGAAGTTTAAGGAATGATCTGTAAGGTCTGACCAATTTGCAGTCTTCCACCTGTATTTCAACTAACAATTAGGAAACATTTCCACACCAACTCCACATCCAATGCAATACAGCAGTACAGAAATAATTGTAGTCAACTTATCTTGCAGCTGTGGTCATTTGGAACTTCTAAACTACAAAGTTACGAAAACAATGTAAATTATAATTAATTTTTGAGGTTCCATGTTACCAATTAAATGTGTGGTCTTCCAGAAGCTACTCCCAGATGCCCTAGACCTGTGATGGTGAACTTATGGCATGCTTGCCAGAAGTGGCACACAGAGCCACCTCTGCCAGCACTCAAGTCGTCGCCCCGGATCAGGTCCACTGGGCATGCACACATGGCTCCCACCAGCCAGCTGATTGTCAGGTATCTGCTGTGCATGGGAGATGTGCGCGCATGCGCAGAGGTGTGCAGCGCAGGGAGTTGGCACGCATGTGCAGAGGTGCATGGTGCTCGGGGGTCACTCCCCCTTGCGCAGGGAGACGGGGTCACAAGCGCATTGCATTATGGGTGCAGGCATGCACACTCACACTTTCAGCATGCAATGAAAAGGTTAGCCATCACTGCCCTAGATGTGTTGTTTCTCTCATATGTGGGTGTAGGTATAATTTTGTATTTGTTTTGTCATGTTTTTGTAGTGTATATTGGAGGTGGTGATCATTTGAGAGCTGTATATAATGAAATTTCATTTTAATCTGTGCCAATTCATTCAAAGTGACAAAGTTATTCCAAATTCTAAGTTCTCTGTTCTGACCACGCAGACTGAAGTTCCTTGGTATTATACTAGCTCATCAACATGTAGAGGCTATGTAGTATCCACTCTTATTTGCATGTATGTATGTGTATGTGTGTGTATTCATTCATTCAAATTTTGGAAATCTGGCCAGGATTCAGCTTCAGTTTTTAGGCCTTTATACTGTACAATCTATTGCTGTTACAAATATTGCCTCCCTCATTCCTTTTGCTAAATGGAGGAAAGAAGAAATACAGAACTGTCATCAAAGATTAAAATTAAATAATACAGGAAACAAGATGGACCGTATAATATAAAAAGTCACGTTAAAGTGACTGAAATTACTCTAATGTCTTCCACTCAGTCAAGAAGAATGATAGTCGGGTGGGATTCAAAAATTCCAGCAACCGGTTTGCTGCCCAGTTGCTGGGTGGGTGTGGCCTACTGGAACTTCTGGGAGGGCTATTTTTTGCCTTCTGTAGGGTCCAGAGGCTTCCCTTGGGCCTCTGGAAGTGCGAAAATGGCCTCCCCATGGTCCAGAGACCCTCCAGAAGCCAGATACAGGCCTGCTTCCAGACTTCCATAGGCCGTTTTTCAACCTCCCAGAGCCTCCGTGTGGACCCTGCACTTAACCTGCATCCAAAATGGGCCGTGTGGAGATTCCTGGGAGGGGTGGGCTGGGCTAGGCTGGGCCAGCCTGTTAGGGTTAGGGTAAATTTAACATCCGGTTTTTGAGAACCAGTCTGAACAGGGTGAATCCCACCCCTGGAAATGGTTGATGATGATATAATAACACTTCTATGACACTGAGCTGAATTCATTGGTTTACTGTCTCCTGGTCCTTTACTCTCTCATGTTTTATTGACAAAATCAGGTTTAAATGCAGATTGAAACCTAGAGTTCTTAGAGATACTGGAAGCAATATGTAAAAAGTGAAAAATGTAGCACTTAGTTATCATCAGTGGTATTGGAACGCATGAAATGTTCATGGCAAGATGACCTGGCTCTGAGGTAATAATATTTTTCTGTTAGAATGGGATTCTTTACCACAGTGGTCCTTAACCTTTCTGGCTTGGCATACCGGAGGGTAGGAAATGGGATGATTCTGTGTGTGGGGGGCAGGCGCACAACTCCATTTTTGTGAGCAGCGAATGGGGTTCTGTGCATGAGCGCAAGCATCCACCCCTTGCGCGAAAGAAGCTTCGAGCACAAGTGCATGCCACTTGTGGAAGTGGAGCTGTATGTACGCATCTGCTTGCCTGCTCTTTGCGTAGCCCACTTCCAAATGGGCTGTAGACCAAAAGTTGGGGGACCCCTGCTCTAGCAGACCAGAGCTATGTATATCCAAAATTACAATATGGTACATGATATTAAAGTTGAAAAGTTTCGGTGCTATTGGAACCTCTGCAACTATTCAAGTAGTTTTAATTTGTTGCTGCTGTCTGATATATTCAAATGTATTTTATTGGTAGATATAAAACATGAGTGATAGATACATTCAGATGTAAATATTTATTAAGTAAGCCTTTTACAACAGATTAAGTTGTCCAACACCAAAGATTCCTCTCACATATATTTGGAATTGTGGTGTGCAGTTCATCAACATACTGTACTTTGGTTATACAAACTGATTGTAATTTGTCTTTCATTTCCGTGAAGTGTCCATACACAGCTGATTGACATAGCATTATATAGTATATTCTTATTCTGAGTTGTTATCTTCAGTTGTATAATGTCTAAGTGTGATACTGAAGATAAAAACTATAAACATATGAATTGAAAAACAAATTGAAATCTTTGCTTGAGCCTGGTTTTGTGGCCGAGTGGGCTTTTTCCCTATCAGCAATCAGTAAAAACTTCCTTAAAACTAAAAACATCAATTTCCAGGATTCTAAATGAACTTTTACAGTGCTCATGTATGCATATGCACAAAGGTTAAATACATTGATCTATAAAATGAAAGCGAATTGGTTATATTTAGTTTTCAGAGATGCACTTCTTACAAATGGTAGAATTTGTTAGCTGCTTATATAGCCAATGTTCACTTTTAAAAATGAAGAGAAAGGGACTTCCTTTGAGTTTTAAGGAAAATAAGGATAATAGCAAGTTTGATACCTGTCTTTTTATATATAACTTATCATGGACACTATCCCCATAGAAATATTATAAATTATTCGATATTAACGTGAAGTTACTATGAAGTATTATGAT
Source organism: Bungarus multicinctus (assembly GCA_023653725.1). Lineage (NCBI taxonomy): Eukaryota > Metazoa > Chordata > Lepidosauria > Squamata > Elapidae > Bungarus > Bungarus multicinctus. The sequence goes on along the minus strand of CM042834.1, from coordinate 88,601,193 downwards.
TGCTAGATGTTGATTCTGGTAGGAATGAGCTTCTCTTCCTCGAGAAGTTAGGCCCAATAGACAAACGTTTTAAGTCCTTTTTTTTCTAAAGAAGTGATCTCTTGTGAGATCAGCAATAGCCAACAGCCTAGAATAAAATGAGAAAAAAAGTAGATTTGAAGGAACTCATAACAGCAATCAGAAGATGTCTGTTCCTTAAGACACTGCTTCCTTTTGAATGTTCTCTGTGATGTCCACTTAAGCAGTAATCTACTTTGCGGAACAGGAACTAACTTTATTTCTGTCAAGTACAAACTAATTGGGGCATACTTATTCAAAATACTTTATGTTTAAATCAGACAGAAGCTATAGATAAGTTATAAAGGGATCTAAATGTAGAAATGGCTTATTCAGAAGACCCTTGCCCAGGGCCTAAAACCCTATTAAAACAAAAGATAGGTAATCCATATTCCAACAAAATATGGCCATCTCACTAGGTAGAAATTGCTACAGGTAAATACCGTAGCTATTTGGAAGGCATGAATGTTAATAATAGGCTGTCATGTCTAACAGCAGCTTGTTAAATGGAAATGTTATCATTTTCATAATAATTTCCCTGATTCCTGCTCCCCTTAAGTAGACTGGGAACACTAATTTCCTGCTCTGCCTGAAGGAGTTGGTTTGGGGCTAGTCTGCCTTAATGGTTGACATTTAAACCCAGCTAATTATTTTAAAATTATGTGCAGTATGAACCCAGAGCAGGTGTTAGTTATCTTCTGAAGGGATTTGCAAACTGCTCACAGAATCAACAGGTACATTATCTGTTTCTAAAATGTAGCTATTGGGACTCAATGATTGTCCTTAATGCATCTTCCATCATTCCTGGTTTAAAAAAAGAGAAGCCAGGTCGACCAAACAAAGGACTTTTCCTTCTAATGAGAGCCCCCAAGGAAGGTGGGGACAAATCCCCAATTAGAGGAGATTCTCCCATTCTTGACTTAAATAGTTCTTTCTCACCAGTTCTTGTGTAGAAGAGATTATTGTATGTTCTCCACATGAAACACTTCAATATTTCAGTTTTGCAGCAGACAATTTTTCCTCTTCTATTTAAGGGATGGAGGTGGTCAATTTGATTAAGGTGCTTCTACGAAAGCAAGACATTGCTGGCACTGTGGCTCCTTCCCCAGATTGTTCATCACTTCTAATTCTGAGCCTAAACTATTTGTGGATCAAAACATCAGCAAATTCAATACTCCTTTCCTGGCTGGCAGCTGCTATCCTGGGCCCAAGGCAAAAGGAGAAGCCATTTATGACCACCAGCTATTGTGAGAGGAGGTGCCAGGACTAAGCTTGGAACCTTCCACCAGGCTAATACCTTTTAATCTGCCCACTCAGCAAAATTAGATTCTGCTCCAGTAGAATTAAATAGTCCACATCTTGTGGCTTCAAGCTGAATGACAAGTGGAGCAGGAATTCGGGCTTGTGTAAATGTTTCCTGTGATGGAACTCACTTTGTGCTTCTTTTTAGGCTGATTTTTCAAGCCTTAGAAACTCCTTTGGGATTCTGTAACTGATCTTAAAAGCTGGCATATTAATGAGAATTTTTTGCATTAAAAACTTGTCTTTATCTGCCTGCTAATTTGCATTTCAGCAACATTAGTAGTTGAATTCGAAAATGGCTGTTCTATACTGAATTCTGACATTATAAGCAATTTTCCTAAGAGATTTATTACATTGATTTGGTGTTCCTTTCAACTCAGTGTAGGCCACTTACCCATCCTGCTCAGAGCTTGTAGGGAAGAGGAAGGGAACCTGTGAAATCCACTGAGCAGTTACCTACTTCTGTGTTAGTGAGTAAAACCTATACAAGAATAACTGGATGAAGAATGTCTGAAGCAGACAAATGTTGGAGGAGAAGGGAAGAGAGAAGGGAATAGAGTTTTCTGAGGCTTTCTCAGAAAACAGAGTTTTCCCTGTTCTAAGGTATTGGAAATCCCATTGGGGCAGTTGGTAAAACTAAGGATATCAAAAAGGAGATAACTTTCCTACTACCATTAGCACCATGTTTCTTAGGTTTGTGACAGTTTGCCCAGTTTTTCTACTAGCAGTTTATTCAGCAATCCAACGGGGAAAAGCAAGATTCTTTCTGTGATCAGGACAAGAAATAACCAAGGGAAGAGTATGTCTAAGCACATTTACTTAGGCTTCGTGCTTGTTGATAACTCCCTTTATCAGGGATGAGGATTCAAACTGAAAATGTTTGGGGCTACGAGGTTCAGGATTATCCTGGGTCTTGTGGTTATGTCCAACCTGTTGGTTCTGTGCTATCTAGAGACAGCTTAAAGGAATTGGCCTCCATTCTGCCAGTTAATCTAATTTCTAGACAGATGTTTTAGGAAGTACTGCTAAATGAAGACACTCAGAATACTGTTCGCAAAACACCCAATGATTCTGGGGAAAAACAGTATTTCATTCTTCATTATTGCTATTACTATTCATCAACACTTGACAAAAGTTGGATTAAAAAGTTGAAGAAAGAGCCAAAGACTGCCCCAGTGATTCATCTCTGAAGGCAGGAAATTTTTGTTTACTGGCTCTGTCTTCTCAGTAGAGAGGAGTTTTAATTTGATCAACTTGTTCTATTGACCTTTCACTGCCTGAGAAGCTTTAATAATTCTAATTTCCAAGTTACTTGACTGCTGCAATGTTTTTACACTCCTGTTGAACATAAAGGTTGATTTCTAAATCTGGGTATGATAAGAAATTTTAAAAATAGTTTTACTGGGTTTCTTTCTCTTTGTTATTCTCCAGCAGAGGGCCTGCTGTTCAGCTTGGAAACTGCTGTAGGCTGAAATAAACAGGCATAAAATTGAAAATTCCCCCAAAGAAAAATGGAGTGAAAAGCAACGAAGAGGTGAAAGTGACTGAAAACAAGATTAAACATAGCGAGCATCATATTAATAAAGACCAACTGGTGAAGAAATATACAGAATCAGATTCAAGCATCACACGAAACATTTATTGAACCATATGGATTTTGTAAGAAATAACTTCATCCACATTCAGTAATTTTTACTTTACAGTGATATGTTTTCAATTTCCACTCAGGTTTCAGGAAATTTGAATATACACAGTACACATTTTCATAATCCATACTGCATAAACTGCAGCCTTCTGAAGTGTTAGAGTTTCCTTGGATTCTCGAAATAGAGGTCAATAAATAGTGTACAATGAAAAGGTTAGATGTCTGTCTGAAATTAATACAAAAATAATCCATAAACTTTAGTAAATGCTGTTTCGTTAATATAGTGTTGAATTGGTCTCTGTGTGCGTGCGTATTGAAACATCTAAGATTCTTAGCGGTGGAAAGACTTTTATATGCCTTGTTCTTCCTGTTCTTTGAAGGATTAACTACTGTATAAACAAGGTGCCTGGTTTATGTTATGGCCCTTCAGAGGACAGGAACGGCAAAGTTCTATAATCATTTCTATGACTGACTGTGGAAGGAATTTTATTCATCGTTTTATTGAATTTATCAACATGCTCCCCCTCTCCCAAACCAGAGTATGCTCCCACTTCAGGCTATACAGCTACAGGCAGTTGTGATTCCATTATGATAAAGTCACTCCAGTTTTCTGTGTGGTTCTTCTGGTGTTTTGGATTTAAATTCTAAACTACAGATACAGCTAGTCTAGGACTTCCCCAGTATCTGAAATGTAATTTATACTGACAACTCAATCAGTTTTGCAGGGTACTTTGGGTATTGCTTCCTTTGCTTTCTCTACACATCTGTTGACCTCTTCTAATTACCAGATAAAGTACTATCTGGCTCTTGTTTTTAAATACTACAGTCCAAAGGTGACTGGTGTTCTGTTAGGGATAATTTGACAAATATCTCCTCAATTTGTTAAAAAATAGATTTTTCACAATTTGGTTTATAAATAAAGTGGAAGTTTGAATATTACATGGAATGGTGTCACATTACTAAACATTTGGGAAACCTTAAATTTCAAGACACTAAGACAAATGCAGTCTAATCTTTGGAACGTGTTAATGATGAAAAGTAAATGGAAAACAATATTTTCTCCTCCATGCTGCTGCGAGAGCCCAGGATGGGTTAGACTCCTCCTGATGATGTCATTAAGCTGAGTCTGTTCTTGTATATAAAAGGCCAGCCTCTGGGTGTGTCCTCAGCTTTGACACAGCTTCTTTTAGTCAGTAAGCTGTGTCTCTGAAGGGCACTGTGATAATTCTACCATTCAAACTCTTCAAAAGCAAATACAGCTTTAAACACAGCTCCCAGGGATCCGGGCAGCTGTGTCTTCAGGAGAGCAGGGCTCCGCTCTCCTGCCACACCAAGGACTCGGTGTTGCTAGCATCACAGAAGGCAAGTAAGGGAAGCGTCCATCACCCTCCTCCACAGCCTTTCCCTCTTTCTAACTGCCGAATTTGTCGCTCGAGGCTCTTGAGCGATCACCATTACCAGAGGCCACAGCACGTGGGGACGGCCATTTTGGGGAGCAAATCTTCCATTGCATGAGGTAAGCGGCCATTTTAAGTGGCCCAACTTCAGATTGGTCTCAAAAGGGCAAATTTTTTGGATTCCTCGGCAGCAAGGCCCCACCAATAGGCAGTACATTCTGAAGGTAGTTTTCAGCATCTCTTGTTCTTTGCCTATTCTTGCCATGGATCAGGACAAAGCCCAAGCTGAACTTCCTTATCTAGAGGACCTGGTCCTCCAACCAGCCAGAAGAAAAAGATACAGACAGCAATCTCAATCAGTACAGAGAGAGGTGGCTGCAAAAATTAGAGCTAAGGCTCTGGCCCCCAAGAAAAGTCCCAGGCCGAACTTAAGGCTGAGAAATGACACGCTGCCTTAGAGACAGTTTAATAAAACAATAAGAGCAAATGAGAGGGCAACTGCAACAGGCTTCCCAATCAGGAGAATCCCAGGGTTACCAGGGAAACCCTTCTAAAGGAAGGGAGGAAATTTCAGGATCCTTTGGAAACCCTCCATCTTGGTCCCCTGAGAGGCTGGACGAACAACTCAATCCTCAAGACCTAAGCACATCAGGGCCTAATTTCAAACAGGCCACTTGGACCTATTCCCCCACTCCACCCACCTGGGTCCAAGGCAGCTCCCGGCCCAGACTGGTATCTACCTTTACTCTTACTGTGGCAGGCCTTTGATCCCTTGACCCATTAGCGACAGGCCTAGGGAGATTTATGATGTTGTCTCTATTGCCATTGGGCAGGGATTGGCTGAAGGATTCCAGCAAATCCTTTAGCTCTTAGAAAGGGCTCATTCCCTTTTCCCTTCACAACCCAGGGCCCCTTGCCCCTTCAGAGAGGATTTCATCAGGAGCATAGGGCCCTCTCCACCCACTTAGAATGGGAGGATTATGGGGAGAATGACTGCGCTGACCCTTCTGTGCAGAGTCACTCCCCTTGTTCAGATCGGGAAGAGAGGGAGATCTGGGACCGTAACCTCTCAGAGGAGGAAGAATCTTGCTCAGATCAACCTCCCTCAGCAACAGTCTTCAAACCAGCTTATTCAAACCACTCCTACATAAGGCTCTGGTTACAGTTAAGCTGTCCCCTGAGGAAGTGGCCCCCGAGCCACAAGGGGAACCCTCTGGGCAGGGAGACTCCCTTTTCTCCAAGCCAGTAGTTTACACGGAGGTCTTACCCTCACCTCTGTTGTTTCTCAACCTGATCAGGGAACAGTGTGCTTCCCCCACTGCAGGTCCTTGCCTTCATCTCACGATAGACAATTTTACAATGCGGGCCCGTCACTAGCCAACACTCTTGCAGTGCCCCCTGTAGACGCTCCAATCGTGACCTCATTCTCCTCTTCTGTCACCTCCACCAAGCCAGAGGACGTACTTAAGCCCAAGGACAAATGCTCCGAACAGACATTCAAAACGCAAACACCAAGCAGCTGCGTGGGCTATCCGGGCTTTGATCGCTGCATCGTTTTTCACGAGGACCTCGCTCTACTGGCTGCACCAACTACAAGGCCGTACCCCGGCATCTGACGTCAGGTCTCACCAGGGCCTCAAAATAATAGCAGCAGTGGAATTTACGGCGGACGCCACCCTTAATTCCGCCAAGTTTGCAGCCAGAGCGATGGCCTCCTCGTTGGCAGCGAGAAGGCTCTTATGGCTTCGGAATCGGTAGGCAGAGTCACAACGGAAGTGGAAACTGGTTTCGGCTCCCTATACAGTGAAAGGCTCTTTGGCGATGCACTAGAGCCACATCTCATCGAGACCAGGGACAAACAGAAGATTATTTTCTCATTAGGAAAGAAAATGACTATCACCCTGCTCCATATCGTCCACCAACATTTCAGCCTGAGACTACCCCCTGTTTTTCCTGGCCACAGAGAGCGTATTCCCAGCGACAAGATCAATGTCCAGACACACCCGGCAGACAACCTTCTGTAGATAAACGGCCCTTTTGTGGGGGAGGGGGTTGTTCCTTCCGTCACACTAAGTAATCCCTCGTTCTCTCCACCCATTGGAGGTTAGTTAGCTTACTTTGCCTCCAGATGGGAGGAGTCAATGACAGACGCCTGGGTACTCAAACTGTACAGTCAGGGCTGCAGTTGGAATTTTTCTCACCACCCCCAGAGAATTTTGTGTTCTGTCCCGTTTTGGGGAACAGTTCAAAAAGTGCCCTTATGGAATCGGCCATTCAACACCTAGTTGACATAAGGGCCATTCAACCTGTCCCGGAACATTAAGGTGGATGGGAATTTTATTCCCGACTTTTCGTGGTCCCTAAGACCTTGGAGGTTTGGCGAGCCATCCTTGACCTCAAATTTTTGAATGCGTTTATCCCATACAGGCGCTTCAAAATGCAGACCCTGCATTCTATTTTAGAGAGCGTTCGGGAGGGCGATCTCCTCCATTGACCTTATGGAGGCCTACCTCCATATACCCATTTGGCCTCACCATCGCTGGTTTCTCAGTTTCTGTTACCAGCACCATAACTTCCAGTATCAAGCCCTCCCCTTCAGGCTCTCTTCAGCCCCAAGGGTCTTCACGAAGATTGTAGCAGCATTGGTGGCTTCGCTTCCAGTGAGGATCCAATGCTATCTGGACGACATTTTGATACAGTCGTCCTCCCCCCACTCGGCCCATTGAAACCTGCAAATTACACTTTGCTGCCTTCAGGACCACAGCTTTTCCATCAACACCAGGAAGAGCCATCTTACTCCTACAACCAGATTGCTTCACCTGGGGACTGTCATTGACACAACCCTGTGCTAAGTCTTTCTCCAGACCAGGAGGAAAAGCCTCACTGAGATTATCCGTCAGGTTTGACATCAACACACTGTTCCTCTGGCACTGCTATCCAAATTATTGGGGAAGATGATCTCATGCATCGGCATCGTCCCGTGGGCACGGCTTCACTCCCAATCTCTACAATGGTTCCTGCTCCCTTTTCAATGAGCAGGAACAAACCACACATCAATTAGGGTCCAACTCATTCCACAGGCCCTGCGTTCCTTCAAGTGATGGCTCTCCCCGGCCCTCCAGAAGGGATTCCCGTTCAAGGAGCCGGACAGGCTGTTACCACGGACACCAGTCTTCTGGGTTGGGGGGCCCATATGGAGGGCCAGATAGCTCAGGGTATTTGGTCCCAGACAGATAAAAACTGCCTCATAAACTGGCTAGAGTTCAGGGCCATATTTCTAGCACTGTGGGACTTCAGGGCCACGGTAACTGGATCCCATGTACTAGTGTTGACAGACAACATGGTCGCAAAGGCGCATGTCAACAGGCAAGGGGGGATGAGGTCCAGGGCCCTGATGAAGAGGCCGAACATTTGGACCTGTGGGTGAAGAGACATTTGTTGTCGATAATGGCAGATCAAATCTTGGGGGTCGACAACTCCCAAGCTAACTGGCTGAGCTGGAGCTCGGTTGACCATGCAGAATGGCGCCTCCACCCATCCCTTTTCAGAGACTTTTGCCTGTGGTTTGGGATCCTGGAAGTGGATCTCTTCTCCACTCCCCAAAACGCCCAAGTAAACAGATTTTTCACCAGGTTTCCTAGTCAGGGAACAGAAGGGACCAATGCTCTTTGGTGCAGATGGCCTGGGGGTCTCCTCTATGCCTTTCCCCCTCTTCCCATCATTCCGGCAGTCATTCAAAAGATGTTGGAGGAATGGGTGGAGCTAATTCTCCTGGCCCCCTATTGGCCACAGAGGCCCTGGTTTGCAGACCTGTTGAACCTGTCGGTAGCCTCTCACTGCAGGATCCCAGCCCACACAATCTCCCTCCATCAGGGAGCCTTGCTCCATCAGGATCCCAAGTGGTTCAAACTGATTGTGTTCAAACTTGAGCAGCAATGATTGAGAGAGGCTAATCTCCCAGAGAAAGTTATTCTCACCATCCAGGCATCTTGCAAACCATCAACGACGCACATCTACAATGCCACCTGAAGGGTTTTTTGTCAATGGTGTCGTAAGGAGGGTCTTTCACCCATCTCAGTTCAACTGGCAGAGGTTTTATGTTTCCTTCAAGAAGGCCTAGAGAAGGGAATAGCCCCTAATACTTTACGATGCCAAATAGCGGCCCTTTCCTCAGTGCTATCCTTGGACTCATTTCCTTCCTTGTCTCACCATCCTTCTGTCAGGAGATTTTTAAAAGGGTCTTTTAACCTTCATCCCCCAGTAGTACACAGGTATCCTTCACTGGACCTTTCTAAGGTGCTTCAGGCCCTGATGGAACTACCATTCAAACCCCTTAGGACAGTGTCTCTGCAATTCTTGACACTAAAGGTGGTTTTTCTGGTATCAATCACAGCGGCTAGAAGGGTATCAGAACTGGCTGCCCTGTCAATAAGGCAGGATCTTTCATGATAATAGAGTTGTTCTCTCTCTAGATCCCACCTTTATCCCAAAGGTCAATACCTGGTTCCACAGGTCCCAGGATATTGTGTTACCAGATTTCTGCCCCCTTCTGCACCACAACTTAGAGCGTAAGTGGCACACCTTAAATGTTAGGAGAGCGCTTAAAATTTACCTCAAGCACATTTCCACCTTTAGGAAAACTGAAACTATGTTTGTCTCCTTTTCTCCATCTCATTTGGGGAACAAGGCCTCTCCTCCCACCTTAAGCAGGTGGGTCAGGGCGTGCATTGACCAGGCCTACAAGACTATCGATCTTCCGGTGCCTCAAGGATTGACTGTGCAATCTACCAGAAGCGTCGCGACTTCAGCTGCCTGGGCCAACCAGGCGTCCCTGGAAGAGATTTGCAGAGCAGCCACATGGGCATCCCCATTCATCAGACATTACCGTCTGGATTCCTTTGCCTCTGTGAGTGCGGCCTTCGGCAGATGGGTACTTCAGCGAGTGGTTCCACAATGGGAGTGATCACCGGACGAGGACCCTCCTGTGGACATGCAGGTTTTGGTATGTCCCATCCTGGGGTCTCGCAGCAGCATGGAGGAGAATGGGCATTGGTATAATTATCTAAGAACACCCTTTCTATGCTGCTAAAGAGCCCAGCCCTTCGTTTCGTCCGGATTGTGGTAAGCAATATTAACATTCTAGATTCGCTTTCAGAGTTTCGCTGGTTTCGCTTTCAGAAACCCTCATACAGTCTGTCAGGTATCTTTGCCAAAGCTGGGGACACTCCCAGGGCTGGCCTTTTATATACAAGAACAGACTCAGCTTAATGACATCATCAGGAGGAGTCCAACCATCCTGGGCTCTCTAGCAGCATAGATAGAAAGGGTGTTCTCAGATAATTATACCAACGCCCATTTTGGGGGCTGAAGATAAATGTAAGATGGAATGAGAGCTCAAGTTATGTATTATAGAAACATACATTGAGTCATTAGTCTCTAAACCTCTAGATTATTTCTACAAACTGACTACCATGGCCCTCCAGAAATTTTGGACAAATGTCTTCCTTAATCCTGTTGGAAGATGGTGGATTGAATCTAGTCCTTTCTTCATGCAAGGCACAGGTGTTAACCAGTCAAGTTCTGATTCTTTCATTTGGCATAGATACAGAAACCACTAGTGAGTTTTCACCAATAATATGCTGTGTGTGATAATGTGGCAGCAAGATACATCAGTAGTTTTGTCAGGAAAGGGCACAACAGTCATAAGTAATAGAGGAGGGCAAACTGAGAATGTCAGCCTCTGTTCAGTTTACTTAAGTAATGCCCTACCCTAATGAATAGGGCAAATTTGGAACAATCTTCTTATTCTTTAGAATTGTTATATGGTTATACCTTTCTTTGAAATACAATTTTTTCATGGCTAATTCTATATGTTTCTTTGATTCATAGAATGAGAGCAGGTGGTTCAGAAAGGAAGAGGCTGGAGTTTTGGTTACAATTATTTTTTTCTCACGAGAAATTTGCAAAGATCTCTAGTAGAGTAGAAGGCATGTTTGTAAGTTTTTAAAATATGAGAAAATTATTTGATGACTAATAACTTTACTGCCTCTTCAATTTGCCCTGTAAAATGATAAACTACTTTAAAAAAAAGATTGTGATTCTAAACACGCATTGGATTGATGTAGGAATTTGCACTCTTCGTCTGGTTAGATATCTCAGCCGCATTCAGAATCATCAGCCATGGTCTCTGAATTTTCTGTGAGGTTATGGAGATCAGAGTCTCAGATTTGTAACTTTTTTCAGATTCCAAACAATATTGTTAGGTAAGGAGAGATCAAGCCCTCATTCATTGTGTGCCCCTTCAGTGATGGCCTTCTCCCTTGTCCTTTCTTTAAAACGCCTGTGTAAAACCCCTTCAGTTTGGAACCAGATATCCATATACTTCATTTTACATTAGAGCCTATATCAAATAGGAAATGTGGTAGAAGTCCTAGTGCTGGAGGTTGTGAAAGGTCTACTGGGGTGAAATAAACTAAGACTAAATTACAATACAATATAAAGAAATACCTGGTTCCATAATAGTTCTGTGTATTGTTCTTCATAAGGTTATAGTCTTCCCAAAGGGAAGCAATTTCAAAGTTCTCCTGGACTCGGACCTCCTGCTAGAACTTCAGGTAGGAGCTGTGGCCAGGAGCCTTGTATGGTAGCTACAGCAGCACATCCATCAGTTTCACTTGTTCTTGGACCTGAAAATACTGAAGGACAGTAATTTGTGGGTAGTGTTCTCTCAAACTATTGTAATTTGTTTTTAGGTGTGGTTGTCTTTGAAGATGACTTGGAAGCCTCTACAGAATTCAACTGCTCATCTGCTAACCAGTGCTAGTTAGTTCAGCATATATATTCCAAAAGTTGCACTGGTTGCCAGTAGGATAATGGACCTAATTCAAAATTCTGATTGTTTGCTTTTAAAAGTTTATATGGCTTGGGCCCTTACTATCTTTGGGACTGCCTTATCTTTAACTGGGCAGTATACAAATAATTGCAATTAAAAAAAAATAATATTGAAGTTCCAGAATGCCCAGTCATCAGGGCCAGATATACTCCTAATATGTCTGAAAGGTGCCAGATTCAGGAAGATTCAATTGCACAAATAGTTACCATCTTTACTTATCCACAAGCCTCTGATTGGTTGATATTGAAATTCAAGAACTTGGACTGCAAGTGTGATATTAATTCACAGAGTGACCTGTAGAAACCAGAGAGCCTGCCTGTTCTCTGCATGGGAGAACGGCACAGCTAACGGAGAAACAGTGCAAAGCATATAGAGAATGCCACTTACCCTGCTGGATGGGGAAACCTAGTAATCTAATCTGCAGATTGTTGTTATTTCAAGACTCTAGAACCAAAAGTAACTGTCAAAGTCTGGCAGAATTTCTTTTAGGGGAAACTAGAAGAAGCAATACAATTGGTTGTTAGATGACTCTGAAGAAACACTCACCCTTCCTTTCTTTGAGAGAAAGGATCCTTGGTGCTCTCGGAGCTTGGTCATTTTCTTGCAGATATTTCATTACCAAATTAGGTAACATCAGTGTTAGTGATGACCACAGCACTGATGATGTTACCTAGTTTGGGTAATGAAACGTGCAACAAAACAACCAAGTTCAGACAACATCAAGGACCCTTCATTTCAACCCTGAGCTACAAATATTTTCCTTTATTGGTTTCTTTGAGAGATAAGTAATGGAAGAGTCCTCAGCCCACTTTGTAGTAATTTAGTTAACTGACAGGATTGTGACATTGTGTGCTGGTAATGTCCCCATGGGAAAATGCTGGCAGCATGGCGGCATCTCCCATTTATATGGTTCCTCTGCTCTGAATGGATAATTGAACTACAGTTTCTGCCCCATTATTTGCCACGTTATTGGGATTATGATGAAAGAGATTCTGATAATTGCTCCAACAATTCTCATGTATAATGTACCTGAAAGGCAAAGTTGATTGCCAATCTATTTCAGAAAAAAATTATTTCAAGAATACAATTCTTATTACAGATAGTCCTTGACTTACAACACTTCATTTAGTGACCATTCAAAGTTACAATGGCACTAAAAAGTGACTTATGGCCATTTTCACACTTACAAACTTTGGAGCAACCCTATGATCATGTGATCAAAATTCAGATGCTTGGCAATTGGCTCATTCTTTATGACTATGTCCCAAGGTCATGCAGTTCTTATGCTGTGTCCCAAGGTCATGTGATCACCTTTTGCAACCTTTTTATACCCACAATCAATGGGGAAGCCAGATTCACTTAACAACCGCATTGCTAATTTAACAACTGCAGTGATTCACTTAACAACCATGGCAAGAAATGCCCTAAAATGGGGCAAAACTCACTCATCACTTAACAACAGAAATTTTGGGCTCAATTACGGTCATAAGTTGAGGACTACCTGTATTGATTTTTTACATTGCATGCATTTAAGAAGACCCTGGCCATCTCTCAGAGATGCTGTAATTCAGCGTGGCTCATCTGAGGTTGAAACACTGATAGGTGTGAAGAGCATCAGGTTGAGAAAGGCTGCTATAATTGTATCTGGCCTTTAGGTTCTACATTAAACAAAGAGTAGAATTCCAAAGTCCTTTTTGATTCCACATGTTATCACATCCCCAAAATGGTGCATTTCTTGTGTGTTAGAAATGCAATTCTCAGAATTCCCACCAACATGTCTGAAAATTTTGGAAGTTGTAGCTTCAAAGCTACCAGATTAGGGAAGACAGAATTACAAGATAAGATGTTGCAAGCTCCTATATAGGAGAGAAGCTTGACGTAAAAGAAAAATGAGCACCAGACTTTTAGCATCATTTTACAAGTGGAAAAATTATATAGCTTCATAAAAAATCCCGCTAATCTCTGCCAAGTTATTTATTGCACAGATTAGTGAGCTTGTGCTGGCACACAGATTTTAGAGAGTAGTAGTATGTTCTCATGGAACTCATTTAGTTCACTAGATGAAGCTGGTTCTTGAATTCAAATGGATTTCCCCCACGTAAATTCTATTTTTGAGAAAGAGCATATAGGTGCAGGTGTAAAAAATAAACGATAGAAGTAGTACTAAATAGCAAAATGGTTGGTTTAAGTTGATGAAAAATAGAGTAGTAGTATTTTATAGGTATATTTCATTTAATCTGATTTTAGATCTAGATAGGATGCCATTAAATATAACTCACAGGCACTGCATTCTAAGGGAATTACGTAGGATAGCATGAGAATGTGGCTAAAATATTTTTCTGTTCTTAGCTTCAAGAAGCAGGAATTACCCTATTATGGTTCTTTTTTTATCTTTGTCCTTTTGAAGTTTTTACATTGACCTAGTCAGCAAAAATCAATACTGTGTTCAGTTGGAATTTCAGCTCTATAAACTCTCTTCAATCCATCTTCAGCACCTTTTTCCTCTCCCTGAAATCTAATAGCCGTCAAGTACAAGGCTGGTTTAATAACATCTGTTCCCTCTGAATTACTGGAGAGAAGTATTGATATAGCCATATTGTCAAGAAGTAATTTTAATCATGTTTTGACAGGGCAATTTTTTATCACAGCATTGTCAGTAAAAATGTTTATGTTAGTTCACTGTTATTATCATTCATAGTGGTATGTTAAAACATTGCACATGTGTTGGAGATGAAAGCAGTACTTAAGATTTTATGATTTAGTATTTATGGGAATTCCTTTGCAGATTGTCATCTCCTCCAAAGGATAATGGAATCCTGTGGTCTTGTCATCAAGTGCAATTTTCTCTTAATAGCTCTAGTGATTAAACCACAAACAAAACTATTTTCTATAGTTTGGTTGTTCTTTCCGCCCTCAGCCTTATAGAAAATTAACAGTATCTATTTGGCGATAGCTTAGACAACCTCAGACCAGTGTGTTAAGATTTTTTGTGGTTTCCTTTTATGAGATAATTTTGTAATTGCATGCTAAATACACCTGCATTACTTCAATTTTTCTAAAACAGGTGTGTCAACAAAGACTTTTTCTTGTGCCAAGGAAATGTATGAGCCCTTAATACAGAGGTCCCCAAACTTGGCAACTTTAAGACTTGTGGACTTCAACTCCCAGAATTCCCAGCTGTCTGAAGAATTCTGGGAGTTGAAGTTCACAAGTCTTAAAGTTGCCGAGTTTGGAGACCTCTGCCTTAATACTTAAGGTGTAGTCAAATTATGACCCCAAGATGATGCAGATAACTTATTTTCATGCAATGAGGAAACAGATTAGCTTCTTTTGCCTGTTTCTGAACAGATTTTGATTTTTTTTCCTCCCATATACATGCATCTGTCACTTGGGGAGACAGGCAGAAAACATTAGGATGAAGAACAACAAGACTATGATCCAGTCTTGTCACAGCTAGTGGAAAAAATTGAAGAAAAACAAGAGATGAAAGAAGAAGTTGAAATTGCAGCCACCTCAATTTTCCTTTATTGCAGGATATATAAAGCTGCATATATTGTCTCTTGGTTGCAAATTAGCTACTAGCTATTAAAATCTTGCATTACATTTACAATCCCTATAAATTAGACCTGTGAAAATGGCCACAAAACTATATGTATTACCTCTGCTAATATAGTGCATGTAATTAGAAAGGATGCAATTGTGACCACAATTGAGCCCAAAATTTCTGTTGCTAAGTGAGATATTTGTTAAATGAATTTTGATCTTTCCTGCCACAGCTGTT
The DNA here is from genome assembly GCA_023653725.1 of Bungarus multicinctus. NCBI lineage: Eukaryota > Metazoa > Chordata > Lepidosauria > Squamata > Elapidae > Bungarus > Bungarus multicinctus. The sequence goes on along the minus strand of CM042834.1, from coordinate 88,586,119 downwards.
AAGTTAGTAATGTGGTTGTTAAATTAATCTTGCTTTCCCATTGAGTTTGCTTGTCAGACGGTCACAAAAGGTGATCACATAAATATGACTGGTTGCCAGGCATCTGAATTTTGATCATGTGAGCATGGGGATGCCGCAGTGGTTATATGTATGAAAATGCAACTGCCCCATTTTCATTATGCAGGATACTGCTATGATTAGACATATACACTTTCATATGAATCTCAATATAACTACAGGGAATCCTAACTAACAAGTGGTAATTGGAACCAGGAACACTGTTTTTAAGTGTTAACTGTTGTGGTCATAAGATACAACATCACATGACTATGCCAACTGTACAGTGGCAAGGTTCCAGCAGTACCAGTATTTGTTGTATCTGTTAGATGAACCTTGCTGTCTCAGTATCCCATGTTCTCATGAATGCCATTTGTGATAATCTACTTCCTTCTCCTTTGATTTTCCTTGCCAGAAACTGGCAGTGCAGGTTGCAACTGGCAATTACATGACTGCAGCGTTGTACTTGCAAGTCAGTTGCCAAGTACTTGAGTTAGTCACATGACCACACAGAAACTGCAGTGGCCGTAACTACAGGGACCCCTTGTGAGTCCCCCTTGTTAAATGCTGTTTTGTAACTGGTCACTGAACAAGCGGATCAGAGGTGGTATTCAGCAGGTTCTGACTAGTTCTGGAGAACCGGTAGCGGAAATTCTGAGTAGTTCTGAGAACTGGTAGCAGAAATTTTGAGTTGTTCGGAATACCACTTCTGACTGGCCATGCCCCCATCTATTCTCTGCCTCCTGATCGGATGGGTCTTTTGTTGCCCTGCACAGGAGAACGGAGCTGGAAAGCAGGTTAGTGGGGTGCGGAGGGAATGGGGATTTTACAGTATCCTTCCCCTGCCATGCCCACCAAGCCACGCCCACCAAACCGGTAGTAAAAAAATTTGAATCTCACCACTGAAGCGGATTTTAAACGAAGACTACCTGTATATTTTTCCGAACAGTTTGGACTAAGGATTCTGTGCTGTCACAGAACAATTGATATTGTTTTTAATATTTTTGTTATTTGATTCAATGGAAAGTAAAAAAAAAATCTCCAAATTAATTAATTATAGGTCAACTTATAATTATAAGATTAACTTATAATCAATTGTCAACTTATGACAATTGAACCCAACATTTCTGCTACCAAGCGACAGTTAAGTGAATTTTGCCCCATTTTACAACCTTTTTTGCCGCAGTTGTTAAGTGAATCACTGCAATTATTAAATGAGTAATATGTCTGTTAAGTGAATCTGGCTTTCCCATTGACTTTGCTTATCAGAAGGTTGCAAAAAGTGATTACAAGACCCTGGGACACTGCAGCAGTCATAAATATGAACTAATTGCCAATCATCCAAATTTTGACCATGTGACTGTGGGGAATTCTGCAACAATCATACATTTGAAAAACAGTCATAAGTCACTTTTTTTGATGCTGTTGTGACTTTGAAGGATCACTAAATAAATGGTTGTAAGTCAAGAACAATCTGTATAGATAGTGCCCTATCTCTAACTTCTAGGAATGATTTGCCACCATTTGTGTGCTGTGTATACAGTTAGATAGCCTGTATCTGATATGCACCAGATGAGATATGTGTGATGTTTACTAACACTGATCTGCTCACTTCTATTTTAACATGGAGATACTGCTATAGGTGCTATAGATACGCAGCACTGCATTTGGCATATTAGTCCCTCGTGTCGGTGTATAAAATGGTAATTATCTATATATGCAAATAATATGCCTATATTTTAAATAGTATGTAAAATCTTCCTATAATCTTTTTCAAACTGTTTTTTTCACATCTACAATTGGAAGCAACCTGTAGAATACAACCTCTATTTGTTCTAGTTATTGCTACAGGTTTGACTATACTTACTGAAATATCATTAAATGGTTTTCTTACTCCGTATTCATAAAAATCATTAGCTGGGTAAAATGTAATTAAAACCAGGGCTGCAAAAAGAATTTTTTATTTACTATTTATTTATTTAGCCCTCTATTTAGTGAATTTGCTTTCCATGTAGATTTCACAGAAGAAATCAACGTTATAAATAACTATATACATAAACAATAAATATGGCAGAATATACATAAAGCTGTGAATTTGGCATAGAACAAATACACTCTAAAGGTCCCTAAAGTAAAACAAAGTTAAACTCAAACACGTACACATTACAGTGTACATAGTTACCGTAATACAACAGGATCTAGTTAAGTCACCTGTTTCATACCAAAAACCTGGCAAGGAACAAACAGCTCTGGGAAATTTTTTTACAACAATGTGTTGTAGAAGGAAAATGGCCAGCATTTTGTTATAAGCATAATAAAAGCTGATCTCATTGTGGATTGATACTTTTCATATCCTAAGAAAAATGGCCAACTACTTTTAATTTTTGGAGAAAATTTGAAATCTGCATAGCAGGCCATTGTATTTCATTGACTTTCTGTATAGAACAAGCAACTATAGTTTAGATTCCAAGCAAACTATCAAAAGACTACTTACTTGTCCAAATTCTCATTTTCCTCTCCCATTTACATATGAATACAACTGTTTCAAAATAAAATCATTTCCATCCTCATTTTATAGTTTGGTTTCATGCCATTGGTCCATGCCGTTGCAATTTTATCCTCAGATGCTTTTCAAATGTATTGTCCCAAACTCTTAATTCATTTGGTTGTTGAACTTGAATAATAAGTTGCAAGATAGCATTTTAGTTGCATTATTTCTATGGACTTACCAAGTAAATTCCTTAGTGGAGAATCCTTAGATTTGGGTAAGTTGTATGGGTGGTTTGAAAATTATACGGTACTTAGGAGACATGTTGCATAATTAAAAGCAAGATACATTCATGCATCCAAGAAGCAGAAACTAGAAAAGAAAATAATGTTACATCTAAAAAATTTATTTTTTAAAAAAAAGCCCTTAGTAATTTACTGTCATTAGGCTAAGTATTCACTGGTGCTGCTGGTGTTAATGTGATGTGTGGATTTTCTGAGATAACAGTGATTTGGTGGTATAATGAGTTTCTTGAACAGCAAATGTAATGTTCAATTTCTTTTCTTACAGATGGAAGAGAAACGGCGAAAATACTCGATCAGCAGTGATAACTCAGACACCACTGACAGTAAGACTTTTTATTCAAATCTTACAACAAGATAACCAAATGATTCACCTACAGCAGGGAAAGAATTTGAATAATTACATACAGACAGTTGGGGAAACTACATGTTACAGGTAGTCTCTGGACAAAGAATTGTGTACAGGGATTACTTATAAATATATTACAAAAAGTAAATATATACCTGTCAATGGAAGTCTTGGAACTACTTGTCTTCCTGTTGTGAATATATGGGCGTAATTGGTCAATGGCAAAACCTTGATCTAGAAATAAGCCTATCTGCAAACACAGTTGGGCTTCAAGTTGAGTTATCTGGTAGCCAGACAGTAATTACAAGGATGGGGATATTGAAAGTAGAACATGCTTCAAAATTATTCTCCAAACCAAAAGATTTAGTCAAAAAGTATACTTCTGTCATTCTACATTTCTTACTTTGCCATATCCAAGTGACATTTTGAAGATACCCTATTTTTACTGCTTCTTCCTGTTAAAATCTAAGCCCTAGATCCGGGTTGTCAAAGTCGATACTGTTGAGGGCCACATCAGGATTGTGTTTGACCTCAGGGGCCGGCATGGGTGTGGACAGCTTGATATCACATGTTGGGAGTGCCTATGGTGGCCCGAACGATACACCAGCAAAAACAGCTCACATGGGTTGCCCAGGCCACCCCCCCGACCCCATTTTCAGCCACAATTGCCTCCTGCAGCCCTTTGCCAGCAAAACCAGAGCTCTGTTTTCACTGGCAGAAGGCTGCAGAAGGCATTGCAGCTGAAAACGGGGCCTGAGAGGACCGTGTGCAGCCCTCCTGAGCGCTGTTTTTGCTGGCAGAGGCACTGGGGCTCAGTCCTTCACTGTTTCCAGAGCAGCCCTGCAGGCCAGATCTAAGCACCTCACGGGCCAGATCCCGCCCCCGGGCCTTGAGTTTGACACACCTGCCCTAGATGGAACCCATGGTGCTTAAGAATTAATGTCTGAGTTTGGGCAGTTAAAACAAGCCAGAGGCTGCAATAGTGTAGTTAAAATAAATTACGTAAGGCTATCTCAGTTGACCAAAAAAACTGGCTTTGGACTTGTACCAGGTATGGAACTTTGGCTTGCAAATGTTATGTAAACTTATCAATAAACTCATACCTACCTTTAAACAAGGTACAAGGTGTGACATTTAGAGCCACATGACACTGTGTAGCTGCTATCTGTTCTTGGAAAAAGGAGGTTGTAGTTAGGTTTATGATTACTCTAGTTAAAATACGACGCACTGTATAAAAAGCAAAGCCAGCAGAGATGAGGCAGGGTTATTTAAAGAGTGATTGATTTTAAAGAAGTTGTGTTTTTTTTAAGTCTGCAGGCAAACCTGTATATTTTTAGGACTACTATATTTTGGGGGTGTTGCAATATTACTCAAACGGGGAAATCCTTCTAGTGGGTACCTGCTTTGTCCTCAGGTGGTTCTGTGGCTGTTTCAGGGAGAGGAAACAATACTCGGCTGGATGACTCTATAAATGTGTGTGTATATACACACGTAGAGAGTCTTATTGCCGTTTCCCTCAGTCTCTGAGAGTCACAATTTCAGGAAAGAGTCAGATTTGCCCAGAGAATGCTAGTTGCTACCTGTTAATTAGTTCTCTCTCCCTCTCCCTCCCTCCTCTTCCCTCCTTCCCTCCCTCTCTCTCCCCCTCCCTCCCTCTCTCAGAGAGAGGGGGGGCAGTATACATTAGAATTTGAGATGTGTAAATTTAAGATAAAAGATTAAAAATTAACCTTTCCATGTTATTTCTATATTAATTTCAAGATGGGGTTTTTTAAAGTATTATAATAATACGCATGATTCAGTGTGGAAAGAAGTCCTTCCTTATTAAGATTAATATTTGATTTACAGGTGTCTGGAGGGGAGAGTATGTTTGATGTTTATAGGACAGCATTAACTCTGTACAATCTTGGCACTGCTTGGAAATTGACTAAATTTTTAAAAATAATATGTATATATAATTTGTAAAAAAAACTTTGGTTCATTAGAGTAGAAAGGCACAGCATAAATCAAATGTCACCTAAAATAAAAATCGCTTTGGTCTAAATTTTGCAAATGTGTTGATTTAAAATTCGGTTTGTACTTAAAAACCATCAGGTCTTGTAGTCCATTGTGATAGTTGGGCAGCCAGCTAGAAACCAGGAGACTGTAAGTTCTGATCTTGCTTTAAGCCAGCTGGGTGATCTTGGCCCAGTCCCTCTCTCTCAATCCCAGAAAGAAGGCAATGGCAAATCACTTCTGAAATCATGCCGGGACTTTCAGGACAGTCACCAGGAATTAACGCTAACTTAAAGTCACACTCACACAACCAAACAAAGAATGTCATCATGTTCTTTATGGTACAACTTTTATAATTTCCCACCGACCTGTGTGCTCCCACAGAGAGGGCCTTCTTCGGGTGCCGACGGCATCTATGTGCCGCCTGGTGACCCTAAGAAATAGGGCCTTCTCTGTGGGGGCTCCCACCCTCTGGAACAGTCTGCCTCCGGAGTTATGCAATAACACCGACCTGAGAGCTTTCAGACGTGCATTGAAAACCTGGCTCTTTGAGCAGGCCGGCCTAGGCTGAAGTGGGATTTTTAGTGTAATTTTAGTATTTGGAGTTTTAAATTGGGATTTTAATATTCGGGGTTTTATTAATTTATTGGGGGGGTATGATTTTAGGCAGCCTTAGGATATTTAATTCTCTTTTAACTTTTATAATTGTAGAAAGTTTTATGGTTGGCTGTACACCGCCCTGAGTCCTTCGGGAGAAGGGCGGTATATAACTATGTTAAATAAATAAATAAATATCCTTTTGGGGTCAAGTTGTGTATTAAAGATGCTACTATTCTGTTCAAGGCTTCCTGAGACACCAACAAACACATATTAAATCCAAAATCCTTTTATTTTAGTTCAACGGCTGTGAATTATTATCATTCACAGTCCATAATGAGTTTCAACCAGTTATAAATAGTCCCATGGAAGTCTGCCAAAGTTCTTTGGGAGAAGTCTGATAACAATGCACCTTTATCTTTCTTGAAGTGCTGCCAATGACTAAAGTACCAATTAGTCTTTCAAAACCAAACAGAACACAAATTCACCACGGAGCTTTCAGGTTCCAAACTGACCAGAGCGAACAACGTTGCTTCCTGCAAAAGTTCCTGTCCCTTTGCACTTCCTTTATATCTTATGGGAGGGGCAATCACCTCCAAGCCTTACTACCGAGTCACCCCTTTTGTCTTAGCTGCTCTTGCCTTCGGGCAGCTCTGCGCACACGCGCACTGGGAACAGGCTCCCCTTGTTCCTCTGCCTCACTGCTGTCAGATTCTGGAGGCTCCGGAGTCAGCACATAACTCTCAGATGGCCCTGGCCCCATCTCTGTATTGGACGCAGGACCATCGTCTGAGTTCTCCCCAGACTCCCGGACTGGCCCATGTTCTTCCCCACTGCATGATTCTGCTGCCGTCTCCGCAGGCTGCCAGTGGACCACAACAGCTACCAATAAGATGACTTGTAAGCCTCAGATTCAAGAGGGAATTGATATATGAGGTAACCTTCTTAAGTAGAATAAAATGTTACCTACTGGGATTGGAAAGCAAAAAAAGCACATGCAATTAATTCTTTGTGACAATTTGCTTTGAAGCATTCTCCAGAATCTTCACTATGAGGATAATGGGTGTGGGAGTCCTTCTTTGCACTACTGCAAGAACAGTGTCTTTTAAAAAGAAAAGAAAACACATTAGCCCTGCAAAGAAACAAAGCAAAATCTCTAGAAACAAAATGAAGGAACATTAAAAAAAAACAAAACCGAAATCCTTATATCTTCTGTTGAAATGCAGGGAGCCTCCTACCAATTGTCTTTTAAAAATCTGTAGTATTAGCTAGCTCCTTTAAAATAAATTAAGGGAGAATAATATTATGTACAATTAATATGAAAGTCTGGAACTTATACAGTCTATTTATGTGAATACACAGCACTTCTACTAAATTACACTCATCAAGAAAACGGTTCAGGCAGTCTCTGACCATCAGACAAAATTAAATGGAAAAGGAAAAAAACACTTGAGATGGATATAAGGAATCTTGCTTGACTTCTTCACTGCAGTCGTCACGTTTTTCACTTTTATCTAAACATTGTCATGATAGTTACTTGATAAGTATTCAAGCTGCATTTTTTCTTTAAGCTACTCTAAAGCAGAGTGGATAGAAATAAATACATTTAAAAAAAATAAAAATGGATTTTAGTTTAAATGGGATGTTTTATATTTTGATAAAAATAATCTTTGTTTAATATTTGTAAAACTACTATATAGCATAAAAAGTAATCCTGAACGTGACTTCTAATTATATTTTAAATTACTTGCAAATATAGATATGAAAGGTAACCCAGAAGATTTGATAAACAATCTCTTTAAAAGTGCTAGGATAAGAAAACCAGTGAACAGAGAATTCGAGGTGATGGGAGCATCATACTTAAAATTTGCTGATTGGTGATTCTAGCACATCAGAATAAGACATTTTAAACACACATCACATATAATTCAATTGGAGTTGATTTTAGCTATAATCGGATTATATAACTTCTAGAAGTGGGCTGCAAAATTCTTAACTACCACTCAATTAACCACTTAGAGTCAAATAACCTACTCTCCAAAAAACAATTTGGTTTCAGGAAAAAATTGTCCTGCAGTCTTCAACTCCTCCACTGGAAAAACATATGGACTACTCTACTTGACCAGGGTAAAGCTATAGAAGCAATTTACACAGATTTCTGCAAAGCCTTTGATTCAATGGTACATCACAAACTGCTGTTAAAAGTAAATTCTTACAGCATTTCCAGATCCCTTCATAAGTGGATTACTGTGTTCCTGTCAAACAGGCAACAAATAGTAAAAATAGGCTATATCAAACCCTACTCCAGTTAACTGTGGTGTCCCCCAAGGCAACGTTCTAGGACCCATGCTCGTTATACTCTATATAAATGATCTTTGCGATCACCTTATAAGCAACTGCGTTCTCTTTACAGATGACGTAAAACTATTCAACATCACCGGTAATGCTACTGTCCTTCAAAGCGACCTTGATTATGTGTCTGAATGGTTAAACAATTGGCAACTCCAAATCTCGACCAACAAATGCTCTGTCCTACACATTGGTAAAAAAAAAAAAATCAGTACACCAAATACAAACTAGGTGGATATGACCTCGTTGATGATCCTCACTCTGTCAGGGACCTTGGAGTTCTCATATCAAATGACCTAAGCGCCAGAGTTCACTGTAATAGCATTGCCAAAAAGGCATTAAAAGTTGTAAATCTAACTTTACGAAGCTTCTCCGGAAATATCGAATTGCTAACTAAAGCATACAAAACTTTTGCTAGACCAGTACTCGAATACAGCTCATCAGTCTGGAATCCACACTGTACATCGGACATTAATACAATTGAGCGAGTCCAGAAGTATTTCACTAGAAGATACTACACTCCTCTGCTTGCAACAGAATACTCTATATCACCAGGCTTGAGATTTTGGGTTTGGACAACCTTGAACTACGCTGCCTATGATTAGACTTAAGTATAGCACACAAAATTATCTGCTACAATGTCCTACCAGTCAATGACTACTTCAGCTTCAACCATAACAATACAAGAACACACAACAGATACAAACTCAATGTAAATTGCTTCAAACTTGATTGCAGAAAGTAAAACTTCAGCAACAGAGCGGTCAATGCCTGGAATGCACTACCTGACTCTGTTGTTACATTCTCTAACACCCACTCCTTTAACCTCGAATTATCCACTATTGACCTCACCCAAGAGGTCTGTAAGGGGCGTGCATAAGTGTACCATCGTGCCTACGTCCCTATCCTATTGTCCCCATTTATTCGTACCTATTTCCTGTATTCTTACTCATGTTTATACTTATATCTATTAGCTTGTAAGCGATTGACAAATAAATAAAATAAAATTGTCAGGGTTCAGTATATACTTGACTTTGTGACTTAGCAAGGTGTATGAACACAGTTATATATCAGTATTAAAAAGCAATGATTTGAGACCATATTCCTCTCTCTCAAACATAGTTCATTGCATGGAAGTTGCTTGGGCAACTGTGAGTGCAGAAGAGGGGTGGCTGATGGAAGAAATCTACCTAACCCACATTTTTCTGCTTATTATTCATTCCATGGAAGAGACAAACTGAGGCAAGCAATTTCAAACTCACAGGTGCAAAACCCAAGGCTGGGAAATATGGATTGCATAAAAATGTTAATTTAACCCAGATTTTCTTACTCCAGTCTCTATCAACCCAGATACATGAAAAAGACACATAACCGTAAGTTCATAATTACAAAGCAAATTGAAGGAGACTGGAAGTAATGCCTGAGTTCATGGATGCATTCTAATTTACAGTTAATTAAATTGCTTTATTTTGTGAATGAGTACAATTGCTGGATTTGCAAACTACATAACCATAACCTGACTGCTCTGGTTAGGCTTGCAAATACACTGAGCCAATACATTAGCTAACAGTATTTTAGCTTAACAAGACTTAAAGGGATTGAGAACTCCTTGAGATCCACTGTATCTCAGACGACCGGGTGTGAGCTCCTTTTCGTGAAGTTCGGTCCCAAGGTTCAGGTGGGCTTGCTGGTCGCATACCTGGCTCCCTGCTATGCGGCAGCAGCCCTGCTTGAGCTCCTTGAGGTCATAGCTGGCGTGGCGGTTGGGACCCCCAGGCTTATGGTCATGGGGGATTTCAACCTGCCATCTGCTGGCGGTACCTCGGGGATTGCTCAAGAGTTCATGGCTTCCATGACGGCCATGGGCCTGACCCAGTTAATTCGGGACTCTACTCACGTGGGAGGTCATACCTTGGATCTGGTTTTCGTCTCTGATCAGTGGCAGAGTGATCTGGGTATGGGGGATATAGTCGTAGAACCCCTGTCATGGTCGGATCACTCGCTCCTGAAGCTCGACTTCCGTTCCGCACCCCCTGACCGCAGGGAGGCGGGACCATTAAAATGGTACCGCCCCAGGCGCCTGATGGATCCTGATAGGTTCCTGACGGAGCTTGGGCCATTTCCCAAAGCTCACACACACGACTCGGTTGAGGCCTTGGTCGCCACCTGGGATAGGGTGGCTGCTGGGGCCCTCGACCGAGTCGTGCCCTTGCGGCCTCTGACCCGGTGCCGATCCCAAGTGGCTCCTTGGTTTTCTGAGGAGCTAAGGGAGATGAAGCGTCGGAAAAGACGCCTAGAGAGCAGTTGGAGGGCCAGCCGCTCTGGGTCCGACCGAACACTATTACGATCTTATATTAAGACGTATTTAGTGGCGATAAGGATGGCGAGGAGATCTTACCTCTCCACCCTTATTGCGTCCGCGGAAAACCGCCCAGCCTCCCTGTTTAGGGTGACCCGCTCTCTACTGGAGGTAGGAGCGCGGGAGGACCCCTTGCAGGGACGGGCTGAGGAGTTTTCTAGGTTTCTGCAGGACAAAATCGCTCAGATCCGGGACGAGCTGGACTCCGACTGGGCATCTCCGGGCGGGGGGGCGGGGGTGGATATCGGTGCGGTCAATTGGGTTGAGTTCGATCCTGTTACTGTGGAGGACGTGGACAGGATACTGGGGGGACTGAATGCCACCACCTGTTTGCTGGACCCGTGCCCCTCCTGGCTGGTCTTGGCCACTCGGGAGGTGACACGAGGCTGGTTCCAGGGTATTATAAACGCTTCCTTGAGAGAGGGGCTGTTACCTGCCGCCTTGAAAGAGGCGGTGGTGCGGCCCCTCCTCAAGAAACCGTCCCTGGACCCAGCATTGTTGTCTAACTATCGTCCTGTCTCCAACCTTCGCTTTGTTGCGAAGGTTGTTGAGAGTGTGGTGGCACGTCAGTTCCCGCAGTACCTGGATGAAGCGAGTTATCTTGACCCCCTCCAATCGGGCTTCAGGCCCGGGCACAGCACGGAGACGGCGTTGGTCGCGTTGGTGGATGACCTCTGGAGGGCCCGGGACAGGGGTTGTTCCTCTGTCCTGGTCCTGTTAGATCTCTCAGCGGCTTTTGATACTGTCGACCACAGTATCCTATTGCAGCGGTTGGAGGGGTTAGGGGTGGGAGGCACCGTGTTGCGGTGGTTCGCCTCCTTCCTCTCCGACCGCTCGCAATTTGTGTTGACGGGGGGGCAGAGATCGGCCCCGAGGCCCCTACGATGTGGGGTGCCTCAGGGGTCGGTGCTCTCGCCCCTGCTGTTCAACATTTATGTAAAGCCGCTGGGTGAGGTCATCCGTGGCTTCGGGGTGGAGTTCCATCAGTACGCTGACGATACTCAGCTGTACATCTCCACCCCGGGCCACCCCAACGAAGCCGTCGAAGTGATGTCCCGATGCCTGGAGGCCGTGCGGAGTTGGATGGGTCGTAACAGGCTTCGTCTCAACCCGACCAAAACCGAGTGGCTGTGGTTTCCTGCGCCCAGATACAGCCAGCTGGTTCCTTCGCTGGCCGTGGGGGGAGAGGTCTTGACCCCCGTGGAAAGGGCGCGCAACTTGGGTGTCCTCCTGGACGTACGGCTGTCTTTAGAAGAACATATTGCAGCCGTCGCCAGGGGGGCTTTCTATCAGATTCGTCTGATTTACCAGTTGCGGCCCTTTCTGGATCTGGGCGCACTTCGCACAGTCACTTCCGCCCTCGTCATCTCCCGCCTGGATTATTGCAATGCTCTCTACATGGGGCTCCCCTTGAAGAGTCTCCGGAGGCTGCAGCTGGTCCAGAATGCAGCCGCGCGGGTGATCGTGGGTGCTCCTCGGAGCTCCCACGTTACACCGCTTCTCCGCAGGCTGCACTGGCTTCCTGTGGCCTTCCGGATTCGATTCAAGGTGGTACTGACAGTATTTAAAGTGCTCCATGGCTCGGGACCTGGGTACTTACGGGACCGCCTGCTGCCATCATCAACCTCCCGCCGCCCAGTACGCTCCCACAGGGTTGCCCTCCTCGGGGTACCGCCGCCCGGCCGTTGTCGGTTGACGGCCCCGAGGGTTCGGGCTTTCTCTGTGGGAGCCCCCTCCCTTTGGAATGATCTCCCCCCGGAGATACGGGCTATGACGGATATTCTGACCTTCCGGCGCGCAGTGAAAACCCTATTTTTTAAACAGGCTGGCCTGGCCCAGTAACTGTATTTTAGTTTTTAACTTAATTTTAATCGGGGTTTTATTAGTTTTTAATTTTTAACTCTATTTTTGGGTTAGACAGCCGGATCAATTTGGTTTAATTTATTTTAATTGTATTTATTGAGTATTTATTATATGTTTTTAGTAGGCTGTACACCGCCCCGAGTCCCTTTTTGGGAGAGGGAGCGGTATAAAAGTTTAATAAAATAAAATAAAAAAAATAAATAAAAAAGTTTTCTACCTAATGATCATTTCTACTTCTCTGGGATAGCCAAGTAAAAACATAAAATTTGAGCAAAAATAATTTAAAACTTCAGCCAAGTATTGGGTTTTCCATCCTTTACCTGGTAATGGGTTATTTGTCTCTAAATGTGTATTAAATTATTTTCTAAAATGAAAATTAACATTAAAATAATGACTGTCTCCCAAGGTCCCAGCACTCATATGCAAACATACAAGCAAATCAACCTTCTGGTCTCTGGTACACTTTCTGGTTTCTTTTGTGGGTCCAGCAGCAAGACAATAAAGCAACAGATAATTATCTGTGTCCATCTTGAATTTAGAAAGAAATACCTGAGTCCAGATTGGATTTGGGGAATCGATGAGTAAATTTGCTCTGTTTTCTCCAATCAAGATAGTGATTATAAGTGATAGTTTTCTAGCCAAGAAAAAAATGTGAAGAAAGACAAAGGAACCATTTTAAGCCATGCAGGTCAGGAGGTTTGAGATCACTCCATAGTAAATGTTTATAATTCTTTTGGGAAAAGTTATGAAAATAGCAAACAAGCATGCCATAGAATAAATCACCTTTGTGGACATGAATAGAGCTGACCCTGAAGGGAAGGGCTGAAATGGGGAAATGATTAAAAATGCATGAAAGGGTTGAAGTTGGTAAGGTAAAGACCCTTGAGTCTCATGCCTGAGAAAACTGTTTTGTAAACAAGAGATGTATGACACAGAGCTTCAATGCTAGAGAAGAACTATCAGAAGTCTATTGGTAAAGCAGAAGGAAGCTAAGGACTTTAACCTTGAAATTGACATATCTATTTATATAAGTAGACATATGAAGAATTTCATATCTATTGTTTCCTAATTCCCTGCAATTAAAGTTATTTGCCTGACCTATCTACTTGGAAATTCAGACTTGAGAAAGAGGTTAACATTTTCTGGTAAGATGCACTGACAGTAATGATAGAATTTTTTAAAATGCAGAATTAAGTTTTTATAATTTGCAGATATTTTAATGCCAAAGGATACTAACAGAGCACTACATTTATTGATTTGATTTATTTATCCCTTTTGTTCAAAAGCTTAAGATGGTATATGTAATATGTAGACTTAGTGTCAGATTTTGATAAATTGAAATTGCCAGCATATGTTGGTATTTCATGCTGAAAGCTGAAAGCATTTGAGATTTGTGTATTGCAAACAACATTTGGTTTGCAATTAAGCTGTTCTTAATTTAAGGCTTGGTTTATCTTTAACTTAATTTATTTTTCTTCAAAGGTCAAACAACATCAACTTCAAGATGCTCCAAAATTCCAAATACAAAATCTGGTTGGTCAAGGCAAAAGGAGAAGAAACCCTCAGAGGTTTGTTGAAAGTTTTTATTTTCTTAGACCTCTTCTTGGCATTTTTCTATAACTGTTCAGTTGTGAACTGCATTCTAACAAGTGCATGGGTGCAGAACAAAGAAGTAAATAAGGGAAATAAATTTGATTCAATTTAAATTAAATTTAGTATAATTAAAATGATTCATCATGTGCCCATTTTTCCCTGTAAGCCATTTTAAAATTATACAAATAGGTTTGCAGTGTCAAATTTGCAATCTTGCCTTTGAACTTTTCTCCCAAACTTGTTATCCTTGTGTTAGACTTCAAATGTTGTAAGCTCTAACTAGCATAAGGAATCTGAGATGATGGCTAGTGCCTTTTTCCTCTCCAATTAATCACTAAGGAGAAAGCTAGATCTGGGACAAAGAACTGCAGACTCATGTAGAATTTGCCACAGCATTTTAATTATTTTAAGAAAAATTTCCTACATGGAATGATCTATTGCAGGGGTCCCCAACCCCAGGTCACATTTTGGTACCTGTCAGTGGCTTGTTAGGAAATGGCTGCACAGCTGGAGGTGAGCGGTGGGTGAGCGAAACTGGAACCATCCCCTCCCTCCGTCCATGGAAAAATTATCTTCCATGAAACCAGTCCTTGGTGCCAAAAAGGGAATTGGTTATTTATTGAACTGATTATAAGCAATCGGAAGACTTCTACGTGGAGGTAATAGGTGTATAAAGAAAATCATTTATAGTATCACAGTGTTTAAAATGCAGGCTGAGTCACTGCCAGGAGTTCGATTCTGACCGGCTCAAGATTGACTCAGCCTTCCATCCTTCTGAGATTGGTAAAATGAGGATCCAAATTGTGTTTTGGGGGGTGGGGGTGTATGTTTACTCTGTAAACTGTTATGAAGTGGTATATAAATCTAAATGTTACTGCTATTGCTATTTATGTAGAGGTCTTTAAAATGTATGTGAGGGAACTGAAATCATAAAAGAAGCTCTCACAGCAGCTTCTCTTGAACTCCATTCACCTTTTGACTACAGTATCTTGATGAGCATTCTTCCCAGACCCCAATTTAGAGCTAATGTGCACTTTACCACAAAATATGCTGTTTGTGTCTGAGTAACATCATCTTGGCCTTGTATTTTATTAGTGTATGTCAGATAAGAAAGACCCTACATGTGAAGGTTCAATTAAACTAATTTACTGCTAAGAGCCTATATGCTGGAACCTTCCCAACTGAGGGCCAGCTTCTGGTTAGAATTAGGAAAGGTCAGTGGCACTCAAGGGGGGTTGGCTACATAGGAATTCTAGGCTGATCCCCCTTTTCACTCTTAACTCAGGTTCTGTCATCCCTTCTCCTACACATCTTATCTTAAAAATGTATCCAGCTGCCCTTCTGAAGTAGACAGACAGCTCTCAAAGCAGGATGCAACAATGACAATTCAAGGTTCCACTTAAAGTTTGAAGTGAAAATTTGGAAAAGATACTTCTACCTTCTAAAACTGTATAAGGAATAGGAAGTGGGAAAGATTATAGGGAAGTGCTGTTTGTGGGTTGCCATCCTCTTACAAGCTGTGAAGTTATCTCCAGATGCACAAACATGTAGTGTTGGCCCAAAGTTGCCTGAAGTAGATTTCAAACGCCTCCTCATCTTTTCAAATTGGAGGCATTTTTGGAAGCATTGTTGCATCATTCAAACAATAGTAACTGACATTATTTCAGCCTTCTAAAAAATGAGTTTGGTGTTATGTCTCCTACAATATCTGTCCATTCTCGGCACTTCAGCTTCTGTTTATCAAATAACAGCAGTAATAATAATTTATTAAATTTCGATTCCATCCCACTCTCAATGGCTTCAGGTGGCTCACAAGCAATCAAACAAATTACGAAAAAGATAAAATGATGGCAAGTGTGATGAATTGAGAGGTCTCACTCTTCTTTAACAAAAGTTTGGATAAAGATCTAAGTCGTCATGGCTCTTTGAAATAACAGTGGAGAGAGGACATCTGGATCTCAGGAGGAGCCTTGTGATCAAGGGGCAGGCGCTACTTCAGCGGTAGTGTATTTCTGAGATCACTGATCTACTAAAGCAGCCCCTCTCCAACCACGTTTAAGGCATAGACTGGGACAGATTGGTTTAAGGGCAGTTTTACTTATTACTGCAATATATGAACTTTTTTTAAAAAAAGAAAAAGTATCTGAGACTGCAGGTAATCCTCACTTAACGACCAGTCACTTAATGACTGGTTATGGTTATGACAGGCCTCCCCAGGGATACTTAATGAACCAGGCTAGAGGGTCCGATGCCCCCCCACACCAGTCACATGATCACATTTTGAGTGGTTGGCAACCGGTGCACTTTTATGGCTGTTTGCTGCATTTGATGGTCACATGAATACAAGTTTCAGTGTTTACTTCTGCATTCTTGACAAAAAGGGCCCATTGAAGAAAATAGGTTTTTTTTAACAATTTGCTTAATGACTGCTGCAAAACAGGTCATAAAATCAGGTCATGTGGTGGCCTGCTTAGCGACCACTATGAATTATGACTGTAAGTGTGGGCTCAGTTACAGGCACTATTTAAATGCACACCTAGTCTGCATATTTCTGAACATTTTGGAAATAGACCAATATTGAAAAAGAACACACCGACTTCTGTTTAATGGTTTATGACATAATGTATGCAAATCAAAGTCAGCTGCAGTAAATAAAGTGAGAAAATGTGCATGTTCCAACCCAAGTTCAGCAGTAATGCTCTGCGCTATTCCTGTCATGAGCAGCTTGTTTTAAGAGGATGGTTAGTTATATGCATTTTTCCAGGCTTCTAGCAAGCATATGACACATAAACATCCAACACAAGCCTCCAGGGAGATGAGATGAATCACTCATCACAGACTGAAAGAGAAAGAAGTTGGCTCTTTTAACTACTTCCCAAAGTTGGGCAACAGTTTCCTTTGGTCATCTGAGGTGTCAGGCTTCATGTCTCTAGGAAATACAATTTCTTGGAATCCTGTTCCAGAAACTGCCGAATAGGAGAACATAAAACTATTGCTGTTCCTTAATAACGCAGGCTGAGGACATTTATTTTATAATTCATGGAAAGAGCTGCTGCTTCATGCTGAACCTAAAAAAACCCCAATACTTTAAATGTATTTATTTATTTGTTTATTTTTTACTCATTCATTCATTCCTGTGGCCACCCATTTCAAACAAATTACTGGTTGGCTTACTTATTGCTATAGATCACACAAGGGCATGCTATAAGTGCACAGACAATGCTTTTTTCTAATGTTGGCAAAAATAGTGGAAATAATGTTTATCTTTATTTCTTCAATTTTGGAAATTGTCCAATTGTACCTAATAATAAATAATTAATGAAATTACCTAATAAACAGTTGCAACTTAACAGCCCATTCATACAGGTTGCATTATGTATACCAAATATATAACAATATATATACCAAGTTCCCAAGGGATTTTGAATTTTCAGGTGCAGCTTTTTGATGTATAATATATGAGTTTGCATGGGTTCAAATCCTTTATTCTAGATAAGCTACATTTGTTCTATTTCTGAAATGAAAATTAAGATCCAAGCCATTTGTTTGAGATCCTTATAAACCTATAAAGCAAGAACAGTATTATTTTATCTTCTTCATATAACCATGGAATTGGAAGGAACCATTGGAATCATCTACTCCAGTCCTCTGCTGTGCAAACTAATAGAGCTATGCTCAAGTAGTGACTCCTTTTCATTAAAACTACTAGAGATAGAAGAGTCACTTTTTCTGTAGTTAGACTTTTTCACTGTCATACAGTTCATTCCATCAGGAAGGTTTTCTTTATATCTCAGTGAAATAAATAATGCAACTTATATCCATTATTTCTTGTCCCAAAATGACAATGCAAAATATTTCTCTATTGTACGATTTACCTCAACTACTGATACGAGATTTCCCCTTTAGTCATCCTTTCTCCAGTTGCAACATGCCACATTCCTTCAACTTGTCCTCAGAACATATCCTCAGATTAATATAATCTTTTTTGACCTACCCTATCCTGTCTATATCCTTATGGAAATGTGGTGCCCAGAATCATACACAATATTCAATAGAGAATAGTAAGGACTTTATGTGTCTTTGATGCAGCACTTCTTCTAGCAGAACTTGTTAGCACATCTAGCAGCTTTGGGACCTGGGAATTTGAAGGCATTCAGATTAACTAGATATTTTATCATTTCTTTGCTGACCTGCACTCTTTTCTGTTTCAGTCTGTGCTGCTTAAATCATCATTTCCTTTGTATGTAATAAAGATAGGGCAAACTAGGAGTTCCTCTGCTTTCTCTTGGTCACTTGTTAAGGTTTCTCCTTTTGGATTAAGTATCATCCCATAGTCTTGTTTTTCTTTCTTCTCCTGACATATTTAAAGAAACATTCTTGCTGATTTTGTCTTTCTCACTAATCTTAGCTCATCTTCTTTCATAGCTTTTTCAGGCTTCAGTTACCTGCTTTAATAAATATTCATCTGCTATTTTAATGGGTTAATGGTCTGTAGCAGATACCTAGCAAAATATTCCTTCTGTCAGCTTGGCCTTTTTCTCATCAGATTCTTGTAACACTTGTGTTAACCACAAATCTAGTAAACCTCTGTACTAATAAGTTTATTCCTGATAGAATATGTCATCTCCTCTGTTACGTTGCCTGGTCCTCTGAAGCGTGGGCCCATCCAGTCCAATATTCCATAATTGAGTATCATCCCACTATGTTTCTTTAATCACTAATAAATCATGCTTGCATTTATGCCTCATGGCACTCGGCTAATCTGGCATATTATTCCTAATTTGTATATTAATGAAGATACATTTAAAATAATGGGTTGAACTCCATCCTCTTTTCTTTATGCTTATGTTTTCTTTGTTTCAAACTAGTAATTTCCAAAACATTTTGCTTTGTTGCTCTATTCAACCCATTACTTGCTAATTCATTATTCACCAGTGATTTTACAACTCCTACCTCCTTGTATTCCAGTTTAAAGGTGCTTTTTCAAGAGGCAACTGGACTTCCTTGTTTTTTATATGTTGTATCCCTCTTCCTCTGCTGAGGGAGGGCTGTTCAATTTTGACATAAATGGACCATTACCCTATTGAACAGCCCTCCCTCAACAGAGGAGGAGGAATACAACATCAACTGTCTCCAGTCAGCAGTCCCATTTGCACTAATCAGGTGACTGAGGACATAGGTAAATCTCCAGGTCTCTTCAATGATAATGCAAATGACCAGCTGTCTGCAAGGAATATAAATCTTTCCATTCCTTGCCATCCAGTCAGAGCTGAGAAGTTTCTTGGATGAGAAGCAAAATGTCTTCAAAGAAAAATCACAAAGTCTAGTTGCCTCTTTAAAAAGGACCTTTGGGACAACCATGACTGGATGACTGAGCATCTCCATAAATACTCTGGCTTAAAGCCATCCTGATCAGGTTAGCTACCTGTTACCTACATACATACCATTTCTCCTTGGAAATTAATTCCACTTCTGCAAACCACTCTTCTTGATTTTTATACTAGTGTTGAAAAAAATGAAACCTGTATTGATTATACAAATGTTGCATTAAAGAGTTCATCAATCCTTCCTTTCTTTTGCTGGCCTTTTGTCTTCAACAGAAAATATCAACGAGCCCTGAGATCTTCACCATCTTTCTTGTAGCAAACATGCTCTATATAATTTGTGCTCACTGGAAGAGTAGGAGGTTTATGTAATCAGCAGATGTGATAAACCTGATCAGTTTTTACATCATATCTCACATTTGTGCTCCTAGGAGAAAGCATACATATTAAGAAAGATGGATGACAGATGAAATTTCTGTGGCTTTCAAGATGAAGTTGCCTACAGACCACCCTCTTTTTCTGCTTATTAGTGATTGAATGATTTCACTTGGATCAGACGATAGCACTGGTTGTTCGAATCTGTAGTTCTGTTGTGTTTGTAGAAGCTCTCTTGTGGTCTCGTGATTGTAATTGGTTGCTGTGGTCTAGGAAATAATTTGTTTTGTGATAATTTAGATTCTGATGGTGATGTTTTGCCAACTGCTTTCATTGTCATCCTTTGGGTAGGTTTTAAGCTCTCCTGTTTCTAGCAAGTAACAATATACACACGATTCAGGAAATCTTCATTGTAATGATTGAAGTGTAGGGGTTATACTCTGACCTTCAGTTCAGTCTTTGCTTTCAGAAATAACTTGCTAATAGTTTATACAAATGAGGTGTATTTTGTGCTGTAGGAAAAGAGGTAATGTATCTATAGCAGGTAACCAACAGAACATGATGCGTTCTGTATGGTATGGAAGAAATTTTTTAAAAAGGCTGGTTGTAGCTGGTCAGATGTAATCTAATTCCTCTTCTGTTTGTGATGACTTCTGCTTCCTTCCTAAAATGCAGCAGGAATGCAGTGTTGTACATATCAGGGTGAGGGATAACAGGTTACCTAAAGCAAGTAGTAAGTTTATGACGTAGGTGACAATAACTTTTGAAAATTTCCAATTCAAATTTATTGCATCTGTTTCCAGAGTCACTCACTATTGGGGTTAATCATCTAGAGCATGGTAACAAGAACCATGAATTCTGGAATGCTTGCTATAAAAATTAGGTAAACTTCAATCCCTTTTATAAATTATATTCTACAGTTCTGAAGTTGAAACATATGTGGCAGTAGTTTCCTTAGTAGGTGATGAGCTAGGTCCTCTTTCTTTGCTAGAATGTTCTGATTCCATCTTGCAGCTGGGATGCCATTTGTGTTACTTCCATGGTATAAACAGGGAAGAGGAGGAAACAAAGAGCCGGTATAGTCATACTCCACTCAATATCAAGGATGCAGCTGTAGAGGTAGTCAAACAGTATTACATATCTGAGGGTGCATATAACTAACAATGTGAACTGGTCTCTCCACACTTCATTCTTAGTGAAGCGTGCAACTTTCTCCTTCTGTCCTGACCACTTTTTACAGAGGCACGATTGAGAGCGTTTTAACAAACTGCATCACTATTTGGTTTGGTGGCAGCAGTTCCTCAGATGGAAAGTCCATACAGAGAGTGGTAAGGACAGACGAGAAGATTATAGGAAGCTCGCTTCCTGTTATTCAGGATATTGCTTCTGAGCACTACATGCTTAGATCTCAAAGCATTGTTAGAGACCCCACGCGCCCATTTTAGAGTCTGTTTCTGTTGCTTCCCTCTGGGAGGAGGTTTCAAAGTATCTATAGCAGGATTACTAGATTCTGTAATAGCTTTGTTCCCTATGTCATCTGTCTGGTAAACTCTCAAGATTCTCTCCATGTACATTTATATATACATCCAAACTAAACTGTTGTTTCTGTATGTCATATATAATTGGGCATATGCATAATTTTGTATTTATTTATTTATTTATTTTGTCATGTTTATGTAGTTTATGTAGTATATGTAGTATATTTTATGTGGTGACCTTTTGAGAGCTGTATGCAATGAAATTTCATTTTAATGTATGTCAATTAGTGTACATTCAAAGTGACAATAAAGTTATTCTAAGTTCTAAAAGGTTACATAATCATTACCTATGTCAAAGGTGATGCTTATTGTGAAAGACTATGAGAAATGATTAATTATAAGCATTGCTGTACAACTGGAAAAACGAGATGCTTACCTAAGGGGTGGGAGGAGAGAACCATATTATTAACCTATTTGTAAACACTGATTTTATTGTATAACAATGTTAGGATAGACAGAAATAATTCATTATTGGTGATTATTTCAAATTCTTCTCTGGCGCATCATAAATTCTTAGAGGCCTTGAGCCTTTTTGCTTCTTGCCACAACATATATTCTGGTTTTGTTAGTTTGTTTAATTTAAAGCATTTATAAAATTATCTAACTCAATCAGTGTGGCTCTTGGCAATGTTTAATAAACCAATGAAAATATACTAAAATCAAAATAAACAAACTGAAAAGAGATACAGCAATTAGTCATGTCCTTTTCACCACTTTTCATGGCTAGCATTTGATTCAGTTCTACTTTGGAAGATACCAGTTATTCCCATACAAATCTCTTCTGGAATTTCTTACTTTAGTTCCATCCCAAATTATTTGATCACTTTTATTTATTTTTATTTATTTTTTTTAATGTAGGTTTTTGTTTTAACCTTCACTCACTTTCAAAACAGTTTTTTACTTCTCTCAAAAATCACTGCCTTTTTAAAGCACTATTGCTTCTTGTTATATGTCACTATTTGCTTTATAAATACCCATTTCTTTATAATATAATAAAATTTCATAATTTTTAGCAATCTTTGTATTGTTTTTAACAACCTATTTTTACTTCATTATTCCACCAAGCATCCATTTTCAAACTTATTAGCATAATTACACAAGCTTCTATAATACCCTCTAACCTAATTCTTTTCACTACTTTCATGCAGCTTCGACAACTTTTTATGCCATCTTTCCATTCATACAGTTGAATGGAACCATATCTTGCAACACTTTTAATACAGGACTCATAATTAATCCTAAGCCTTAGCTTCCCTGTACTTATTCATCAACTTCACATCATTGTCGCACAGATATATTACATGCCTCCCCTTTATCTTAGTTTCACATATAGCATATCTCTTTTTCTTGTTTTATTTAATTTATTAATCCATGCCCATTACTGCTGTTTTATTCCAAACCTCATTCTTCCATATGCTGTGGGCATCACAGATGGATCCACATGATTAACCTTTTCTGCCATCATGGCTGTACTTTGTTAAAGTTTTCATATTTACTGTTTAATAATATAGAGGAAGTATAAACTTCACTCATTATTTTTGGCTGCACCCGGGCCATATGCAACATTCTCTGCTAATAAGGGTATTACTGCTCAGTTAAATGTCTATGGAGATTCGTAATCATCCAGGTCATGGTTGTCCCAAAAGTGCTTTTTAAGAGGCAACTGAACTTTCTGGGTTTTTTTTTAAAGACGTTTCACTTCTCATCCAAGAAGCTTCTTCAGGTCTTCAGAAAAACCAGAAAGTCCAGTTGCCTCTTTAAAAAGCACCTTTGGGACTACTGCTCAGTTGGGTTAAGGACATCCGCTGAGGGTGGGCAGGCAATATGCCAGAAGCACAAATAAAACCCAGTGTTATTCCAAACATGTTCATGCCATTCTGTAACTCAAGGCAGCGCACGTACTTAATATTCTTTCTTCCTCCTATTTCCCCGACAACAACTACTCTGTGATATGATTTGGGCTGAGAAAGAGTGAATGACCCAAAGTCACATAACCAGCTTTCACAACTAAGGCAGGACTAAAATTCACAGTCTGAGATATATCTAATGCACTGGCACTCATCACATTTTTAAAATCCATCTATCAAATTGTGTCTTTACAAGATATCTGCTTACAATCATTTCAGAGTTATTCCAATTCTGATTTCCACAGTCTATTCTAATGAATACTTCAATGATGCTAGAAACCATAAACTCAGTTTAACCTTGCAGAGGGCTGCAACATGCTAACACCCAATGGTGAAGAATATACAATGATGGATTTACCTTCATATTCTTCCAGCTTCACAAATATTGTATATGTGCACTATGAGAAAGATTTAGCTGAAGGGAATACTGTAGATCAGGGGTGTCAAAATTTGATTTCATTGAGGGCTGTATCAAGGTTTTGTTTGAGCTCTGGGGGGCGTGGCCAGGGTGGGCATGGCTAGCATGATGTCACTTGTGTCCGACAGTGCCTGTGATGGCCTGAGTGCTCTGCCAGCAAAAACAGGCTCCTGAGCTCCTTTTCAGCTGGGATGGCCTCTGTCTGCAAAAATGGAGCTCAGGGAGGCCCACATGTGGCCCTCATAAGCTTCGTTTTTGGCTGGGATGGCTGCCTACAACCCTCGGACAGAAAAAATGGAGCTTGGGAGGGCCGTGCACAGTCCTTGCGAGCTGTTTTCACTGGCAGAGGCACTGCAGGCGATCCTTTGCTATTTCCAGGGCGACCTGCAAGCCAGTTCTTAAACAACCATCTAATCTGAATGTGATGACTATACACTATAAGCTACTCATTTTAGTCTAAGTACAATCAACAGTAACCTGGTGTCACAAACAAAAATTCCTACTTCACAATATGAGGACTCAGGCAATCTTTTTTCTATATTGTATAGTGTGTATTCAAAGTATATACTCTTCAGTTAACATTACAACTCTAAACTCTATCTTAGAAACAGCATAAACATAAACATATGATAAGATACTTTGTTTTACAGCTATTTTGTTTGTCACCTTATTTTCAGGTTCTCCATTTCAAAATAAGTATTACTGTCTTTATCTCTGTCAGACTCTCCCCGTTGTTTGTTGCATCAGCCGTTCAGTCCTATAGCATATTGTTTCTTCCTCGGTCTCGATCAGCCCTTGTCAGCTTTCTTCCTATCCAAAATGCCCCATTCCCGTCTACACTGACCTCTCTTCACACCTCCCTCTCCTTCTCAGTTTTGTCTTTCTTTCTGCCGTTCCTCTAAAATCCTCCCACAATACTGCTTAGTCACTTCTCTCAGCCAGTTCAAAATAAATCCTTTCCTCCAGCTCTATCTCTTCGACTCTCCCATCCCTTTCTTTGTCCAACTTTTATCACCTCTCACTTCACTTTCATGTTCACTTATACTCGCTCTCTCCATGTCCTCTTTCTCATTCCAATCCTTTCCAGCCATGCTTCCTTTACAATACAGCTCATACCGCCATTTTGCCGCTGTCACTTGAAACTTCAGTCTCTCTCTGTCTGAGTCTCCTCGACTGCCAGTTGATCTTGGGACTTCCCCTTTTCTCTCACGCTGCTTTTTCTATGGCTCCTGGGGCTTCTAACTCCCATTCAATGCCACACTGCCAATCTTCTTCTTCCTTGACTAGCAGCTGTCATGGCTTCTGGTCAGCCATATTAATATGACTTGACACTTTCATGCTGAATTTGGGAGGTTTCCCTTCATTGCAGTGGATGGTTCCCTTCCACCATGCTGCCCCCTGAACTTCCTCTCTTTGCTCTCTCTTCCTCCCTTCGAGACACACAACCCTCTAAAGAGGCTCCTAGCACGAGAGATCGGGTCCAATAAATGGAGCCCATTCTCTCTTCCCCGTACTGCTGCAACATCACCACCGGAAGTCCCTGCGAGCCAGTTCTAAGCACCCTCCGGCCTGGATCCGACCCCCGGGCCTTGATCTACCCTTGCTGTAGATTGTTGAGGGACATGGAATAGATGAGAAAGAGTTTAGGATGAAAATAGCAAAAGGGAGAGATGAATAATGGAGTCAGTAGAAAATTTATAGTGAATATTACAACAAGGAAATGTTTCTGTTTAAATGCACACATTTAAACAGTATCTCCTATGGAAGGCATTGACGACAATTGTGGGTAATCCTAAAGCAGGCTTAAGAAGCTGTAATATAACAACAGTTTTTTTAAAAAAATGTATGTTTCACCTTGATGTCTACAAAAGCCAGTTAACAATTTTAAAATATTTTAAATCCACAGTGCACTAAATCCACAATGTTCCTTTATCTTTTCTCAAAGAAATTAGGATCATAATCTACTTTAAACTAGGATTGATGATTCCAATTGTAAGTAAGTTTATGGCTTAACAGGAAGATAAACTACAGCCATTATAGTAAGGATGAGCCAAGACTAGCTTATTAAAAAACAAAAAACAATGATGTTGACACTGTCACATAAATGCATCATTGTTTTTAAGTAAGATGTCTGGAATCATGAAATGAAAAATGAAACACTGTGTAAAAGTCCCTGGCTGAAATCCAAACAGTTTCCTTTTTCTGCTATGGACTTTCCAGCAATAGCATGTGGCCCAGAAGGGGATGGAGAGTGGAGTGGAGGGTTTTCTGCAAGTCCCACTTCCTTCCTCCTTTCCAAATAATCTTCTCAAAAGTTCCAAATCAACTTTCGGAAAAGCTGCACAGAATTTTGAAACTTGTAATAGAAGACACTTTCTGTAATTCAGGATTGAACTATGGAGTTCTTGGTGTTCTCTGAGTTTGGTTGTTCGTTTACAGATGTTTCATTACCCAATTAGGTAACATCATCAATGCTGACACCTTGGATTGATTCTTTTTTGAAATACAGGTAGTCCTTACTTAACATCCATTCGTTCAGCTACAGTTTTGAATTTACAGTGATGCTAAATGAAGGGACTTACGGCACATCTTTGAAGTTGCAGCTTTTGTACACCTTCATGGTCACATGAAAATCTGAGCACTTGGTAGCCAGTGCATACTTACAACTGGTTGCAAAATCCTGCCATCATCTCATCACTATCTGCAACCTTCTCTTCTGACTGCCAATAAACAAAGTCAATGGAGAAGCCAGCAAAGAAATTGCTAGTGAATTTCCTTCAACCTTTTTACACTCACACTCTTCACACTTTTCTTCTCTCCTTTGCTTATAAATATACATATGCTGTACCCCCCCTTTGCTCACACATATGCACCATGTACTCCTTTCCTCACTTGCACTGCAGCCTTCTTCCTCCCTGCCTTTCCTGCACTTGTGTTGCAGTGCAGTACTCCTCTCCCCAATTTGTGCATGAGTTGTGCTGTCCCTCCCAAGGCTTCCCCACCCTTCTGTGGCACCCTGGCATTCCTTATCTGAGATTCCCTCTGCTTCCCACTTAATGACCTACACATCTGACTGTCACGACCATCCTGGGATTGCAGTTTATATTCTTAGCAATAGCAATCCCAATCCTAATTGTTGTTAGAATTCAAGGAATACCTGTACTTAAATATTTATCTCAGAAATACTCTGAAAGACCTGTGCTTCTTTCTGAAGCAAGATAGTTCATGTGGATTTTCTCAGATGTAGCTATACATGACATTTATGTAACATTTATGCAACACTGAATCTAGCTGATTTTCAGTTGGACTTACTCTGAAATAAAAGTTGTGATTTACCTGCTTCAGCATCAGATTTTAACTTATAAATACTGACATATTTTATTACTTTTTGCAAAATATAAACCAAGTATATAATCCATTGTTCCAATGCATTAATGAGCTCAGGTAAGCATCACCCAGCCTACATCAATGTCAGAGTGTTCTTTTATGGAGATGTTCAACATCCGTTAAAGTATTTGTATTATGCAAATTTACACAAATGTGCCTGATCCAGTGTCAGAAGCAGTGCTAAGCATGAACTTGGAAGGTTTGACATGTGTAAAAATAAATATTGGCCTTTTATAAAGAGGCAAGTTGAGTTAAGATTGAATTAATTGCCAAGTTTGTTCCAAGATCAACCTTTCCCAAGATCATCTCCAGATGTCTTCTGCAGTAGCTCTATCATCAAGTATTGCCAGTGTCCATGTTGACTGGAGATAGTGAGCGCTGTTGTCCAAAATATCAGAAGGTACTTGATTTGACAACATTACTCAAAAATTTTCCTTCAGAAAATTTACAAGTAGCTGAGGGCAAATTTACCTTTAAAAGTAGCTGAGGACAAAATTAAAAACAAGCATCACAGCAGTTTTGCATAGTTTGGCAATCCTTTGAGACAATCTGCTATTACCAAAATCAGTAACTAACTTTCTTTCAATTTAGCCGTTCTGATTTCCTTTTCTGTATCAACTGATATAAGTGAACTGGAAAGAAGAGCATTCTGACAAACAGAATAATTTTTATATTTTTATAACCTCTAATTACTGGGAGGATAGAGCCGCAGGAGAATTTGATTTCTGGCCAACTTTACATTTAATCAGATATCAAGTGAATGGAAATGAAAAGTTTTTATCAAATGGATCTTTGAGCAATACTGATACAAAGTTTCAAAATACAAAGTTTCCCTGATGGTTCTTAGCACAAATTTCAGTGTGAAGGGTGAATGTTGATTTACATATTAAAGCTGGAAAGTGGTATTGCTTATTTGTTTACTGTTAATGCTAAAGGTAAGAAATGTATGAATTTATAACATGGTTCTGAATCAGTAATAGTAGAATGATAGCCTGTGAATATCACAAATTACTTGTGTTGGTTTTTCACAGAGGTATCAAGAATGATGATAACATTTTCATGGTTGGTAATTTTAGACAAAAAGTTGGTTTGTTAGTGTTGATCTTTTGTCAAATATTTATTTAGATTTTCTTTGCAGA
This sequence comes from Bungarus multicinctus, assembly GCA_023653725.1. Lineage (NCBI taxonomy): Eukaryota > Metazoa > Chordata > Lepidosauria > Squamata > Elapidae > Bungarus > Bungarus multicinctus. Next base: position 88,558,079 of record CM042834.1, on the reverse strand, counting down.
AGGAAGTGCTGGCCAAGGCCATACAGTACATGTATTGGTTATGATTTTTATTTATTTTACTTTATTTATATGGTTGTCCAATTTTCAAAGCAACTCTAGGAAACTTACCATTTGTAAAAGTGTTTAATCTCCGATATATATCTCCCATGGAAGACTTTTCATCAAAGAAATTCTGGATAGGCTCATCCCATATTCTGATCCTATGACCAGAAGAAAAGCTATGTTTTCAGGACGTTGTAGGAGGTCAATAGAGTTGAGGTCATCCAAACCATGAAAGCCACGATACACAGGGCAGGCACAACAGAGAAGGTATGCCTCTTGGATCTCTGCAGGTGACATCTTTTCCTAGAAGGGATCCAAAGTGTGTCTGCCTGCTGGGCTTCATGGACTAAACAGATTATAAGTGATGCAAAAATATTCTGATTCTGTGCTGTATGAAATGGCTTATAGGTGATCACTAGCACTTGAATTGATCTTGGGAGCTTATGGAGCATCCAATGAAGTAGTGACATTATTTCTTTCCGAGGCATGTTCGTAATTATTCATGTCTCTGCATTAAGAACCATTTATTGCTTGCAGTCCCATTTACAGTGCACTGCAGTAACCTAAATGAGAAGTGGCCAAGGCATGGGTGACTGTGAGCAGAGCCTCCCAGCCCAAGGTTGGGTGCAACTGGTGCACAAGATACATTTGTAAAAAGGCCCTCTTTGCCTTCTCAATTTTGGCTTTCTTTTTGTAAAATAAAGGATGACATGGTATAATATATCATGTGTTGTTGTTCATCTGAGGTTGTATTTACCCACTTTTAAGAACTGGACGAAATTATATAGGAAGGCAGTTACCAATTGAATGTTGTGGGGGGGGGGAGACTAACAAATAAGAGCAGTTTCACAGTGCAACTAATGAAAATGATGAGTCCTTATTTGGACGTGTTCAAATGGAGAAGTGTGATTCCTGTACTGAGCAGGTGTTGGCTTGATGGCCTCTTCCAACTCAGGATTATTCAGAAGATACAATTTTGAAATGTTAATTTTCTTGAGCTGTCTTGCCTTTGGCAACTGAAAAGCTTTAATGCAAAACATCAGCCTTGATGGACAACCAATGTACTTTTCATTCTGCTTTTAATAGAGAGAGCATCCGTGAGTTAGGAAGATTGTAGCTGTTAATTCTTTAGTTATGTTTTAAAACATGCCACTTTCTAGAGTAGACCATAAGCTAGAAATTTGCAAATAGCATATTGAAATACAGTTGTGGTTATTCAATTTATTCTCTGCTTCTCTCAGGAGCATGGAGCAGAGCAAATTACATATACTTAGGTTGATTTTTAATGATGGCATTTATCATCTTATAAAGAGAGTTGGGCAGAACCAACCTCTCAGAAGGAAGAATTGCCAGGCCATCACCTCAACACTGCTTGAACTTTCAAATGCAGGGAGTCTAACTAGGCTTGGCAGATCCCAGTGTTAGCTATATCTCCCTGGGAGCAGGAAGCATTTGGGCAAGGGAAATTCTGAACTTGATTATGCAAGCAAATGAAGAGCACATGCAACCGATTGGTAATTTAGTTAGTGGAAAACACCTGATCTAGATAAAGTTTGATAAAATTCTGTAGAAGCGTGTTTCTGGAATAACAATTATTTGTACTCAATGGAACTAAATAACAAATGTAATGTCTACCTTCTCTTGAAAATCAGTAGAAACAAGTGGGACATGGCATTGTCTTCAAGCAAAGTGTCCATCTTGACATTTATTTCTTCTATTCCATTTTTTAAATTATTATTTTCCAGCTGCTACACCCATATTCTGTCACTACTTAATTTCATAATGTTGAGTGCACTTAATTTTTCTTGTGAGTTGTTTTAGGGCAGGGGTGTTAAACTCATGATGACATGTTATCGTCACGTGATATGTTGCAACTTTTCCCCCTTCACTAAACTGAGGATAGGCGTGGCCAGCACATGACGCATCTGGCCCTCAAGGCTGCAAGTTGGACACCCCTGTTTTAGGGATAATTTGTTCGTTGCTACCAAGAGTTTATACTTCTGCTAGTGTCAAGGACCTCCCCCCCCCACCCCCACAACATCTTCCTGCCTTATTTTGGCTCCTTATCTAGCAGAATTCACATTTTGGTGCTCACTTAGAAGTGATTTACCACTTGCATACTTACCCTTAAGTCAAACACAATGAAGTAATATTTTGTGATATTACTGCTAAAGGGAAAGCACTCCATCCACCTTTTTAGTTTTCCTTTCAGAGAAACTTCCTACTTTCTACCTCTCCTTCCCCTTGTGTTTCTTCTTAAAGCTGATTGCTTCATCACGCTGGATGGCAGAATAAACTCTGTTCCAAAATCTTCATTAGAATGCCCTCTCACTGGTATGGTTCAAGTAGTTTGTCTCTTATCTAATGACTGAGAAAAATCTAAGCAAACTAAATCAGGTTCCATACCAAGACAAATTCTGTGTTTTATAAATGTAGGTAATTATGCTTTCTTGTACCTTAGTGAAATCTGAGCACTTTAGATAGATTATTACTTGGTGAGTATATGCAGTGGCTTATCAGCCCTTTTTTTTTCCCTTTGACCAATTTTGCTTGCCATTAAATGAGAGGTGTTTCCCTTTAAACAGTTCTCATTGTTTGGAGAAGCAATTAACATCTTTCAAGCAGATCAGTGGAACTGGTGTTGCTAAGCAGCAGACCTTTAAAGATAATTTGTCAATTTCTGCAGAAGGAAGAAAATAATAAACACTCCTATTGAGAGAAAATTGCTTGTTTTCCAGTATGCAACTTTCCCTCCACCATCAGGTCTTCAGTTCATCATGCCCAATTTATTCTTTATTTAGCTTCTATAAATAATTCAGAAGAGCTTGAGTAGAATAATTGAGTTGTTTCCCAAACTCTAATCCCAAATAATTCAAAACCAAAGGGGGGAAATGTTCAGATTGCAGTTTGAACATATGAGCTGTAGGCAGCTTTCCAGATAAACTGTGTTCTTGTTTCTTTTGTAAAATCCTATTGCTTAATCTTTTAAAGTACTCCTTTCTTGATAGTTCATAATTTGCAGTTTGACATTAGAAAAGGCATCATCCTAATGGAGGATATTTGGCAGATATACTGAATCAAGAGGCTTTTCTCTTCAGTGGGAACTAAAACAAGCAAGGCAATAATATTGCACATCCAGGTTGCAGCTCTTTTCATCTTTGGGGGAAATCGATGTAAGCATTGCTATTTGGCCAAAATTAGAACTAATCTTTTAACTCTCGCCCTGAACAGAAAAGCTAAAAAGAGCAGTTTAGCAATAGTGAGTAAGACTGAAAGGCAAGGAAAGATTTAATGCAAAGAATATACACCTGAAACCCAAAGGTTTTTTTTTTTAAAAAAGCAACTAGACTTTCTTTGTTTTTCCTTGAAGACATTTCCCTTCTCACTCAAGAAGCTTTTGACTGAAAGGTGGAGAATGGAAGGATTTATATTCCTTGCAATCATCTAGTCATTAGCACTCTTTCTGAGAGTCGTGGAGACCATTTGGAGGTTTATCTGTGCCCTTAAGGTCACCTGAATAGTGCAAATGGGTGTGGAACCTTTTTGGAACAGCTGAAAAGACTGGTTTGTAAACAGGAGATAGGAGTTGTCATATGCTTCCCCTCTGTTGAGATTAGATTGTTCAATCTTAACATAGATGGCCTCTTTGACCCTTCTTTCAACCATTAGGACAACATGATGACTGAGACTGGATGACTGAGAATATCCATAGACTGAGAATATCATTTTGGTGAGAAATTGTACCAAATACTGACCTTTCATTCCTTTGAGTCCTTGAATGTTGTGGATATTAGATTTTTTAGCCCAAGGTATTGTAAACAACTTGCAGCTTTGGATTTAGTTCATTTAGTAATCAGAATCTCATAATGTGTGAGCATTTCAGTAAAGAAGATGATAGTAGTGGCTGTGGCAGGTGAACGCACGCACGCTCATCTAAAGAAAAGCCATGACCCGCATCAAGCCATCCTGGTGACTTAAAATGAACTATATGAATGTCTCTAGACAGCAGCTGGAAGGAAAACATGCAAATGTTTTGTTTTTATGGTAGCAAGCAGTGTTCCTTTGCAAAAGAAAAAGATTCTGTTCTTACCAAGGAATACATGAGAAATATTAGTTGACCTGCTGCTATAGGAAAAAAAAAATCCTGGGACTGATTTCCTTTTTTAAGGTGTTTGATCTCATTGCCTATATACCTTTGTCACAGAAGAGGACGGGATACAGGGGTGGGGAGATAGATGAAATGAAAGCAGCAAACCGGCCGCGCGGGTGATCTTGGGGGCTTCTCGGAGCTCCCATATTACACCGCTCCTGCGCAAGCTGCATTGGCTCTTGGTGGCCTTCCAGGTGCGATTCAAGGTGTTGGTGACCATCTTTAAAACGCTCCATGGCTTGGGACCCAGGTACTTGCGGGATCGCCGACTGCCACCATCGGCCTCCCACCGGCCAGTGCGCTCCCACAGGGTGGGCCTCCTCGGGGTGCCGCCAGCTGGACGATGTCGGCTGGCGGCCCCAAGGGTGCGGGCCTTCTCTATGGGAGCACCCTCCTTTTGGAATGAACTACCTACGGAGATGCAAGCTATTGCTGACCTGCGAGCCTTCTGACGCACACTAAAGACCCACCTTTTCCAGCAGGCTGGTCTGGCCTAATGTTATGAGAAGGGTTTTAAATTTTTAACTTAATTTTTAAATTTTTATTGGGTTTTATTGGCTTCGTAGTTTTTAATTCAGCCATTTATTTAATAACTTTTAAATTTATTTTATCTTTGCTGATTGTATGTTTTTATCATGGCTGTTCACTGCCCTGAGTCCCTTTTTGGGAGAGGGGGCGGTATATAAACTTAATAAATAAATAAATAAATAAATAAATATTCTGTAGCTGACTGTCAATTAAAATGAGTTACTCTTCATTCATGCTCTGTGGTCAGAAAAATCTGTAGATGGTGAAGAAGGTAAAGAGGGCAAGCATTTTACTGCATCAGTCTAATGTTACAGAGGCATGCTTAATGACAGGATCTCCTTTGTAGAGGTTCAGTAGTGAATTCAGATCCTATATGGACAGAGCGATACATGAATAAATACAACCTGGTTAGATCAGTTAGTTGTAAATCTACTAAACTGCTTCAGTAGTTCATACCACAGGAGATTCCTATCTGTGATTTTGTAAGTATGGAGCCAGTAAGCAATATCAACATAACCATAATATATTGTGTGTGTTGGTATAGTCTGCTAGTCTATAGACTTCTTGTAATTCGGACACGATCACACTGTGGTTTTTGTTTGAATCCCATAATAGCACCCAGTTTGATTATCAAGTGGCTATTCAATTGAGCCTATGGTGGAGTTAGGGGTACTATAGTGGTACTACTACTATACCAATAACTCTTGGGACTCCTTTTTCCATTTGATCCCTTTCCTATTCTTTTCTCTTAAAATGCCCTTTGTTCATCTTGGGATTTGTGTACTTTTCAAGTTCATATTTTCTGCTTCTTACCTTTTTGTGAGTGATAATCTTCAGTTCATATTTTCATTCTTTACTCTCACCTAAGTCCAGATGGGATCTGGATATAAAATGTGTCTGACCAGACAAAACACTGACATTTTAACATTTGTTTCTGTTGTATCACTTCCCATTGCTGAAGAGGCAAGCAACTTTAAAAAGTTGTTCCTTGATCAGCAAATACTGTTAGTGAAGAAATATTTTAAGATAAACTGATGCTATACATGTTTTCCACACGTTTTGATGTTCTCTCCTAGCTGTTCCTCTGTCATCACCTCCAGAAGTTCAATCTAGCAAAGACAGACTTCCTGTTTTATTTATTTATTTTAGTTTGTCAAGCATGTATGAGAAAACAAGTATAACTATGAACATAACATATAAACGTATAAGTTTAAACGGGTATAAGTATATACATAATAAATGAGTACGAATAAATGGGAACAGTAGGATAGGGACCATAGGCACATTGGTGCACTTATGCAAAGCCCCTTACAGACCTCTTAGGAATGGAGTGAAGTCCATGGAAGACAGTTTAAGGTTAAAGTTTTGGGGGTTTGAGGATGTAACAACAGAGTCTGGTAGTGAGTTCCAGGCAATGATCACTCTGTTGCTGAAGTCGTATTTTCTGCAATTGGGTTTGGAGCAGTTTACTTTGAGTTTGTATCTATTGTTTGCCCTTGTGTTATTGTGGTTTTTCCTCAGCAGGTCTGTCACCTGATTCTCTGTTTAGAGATAGAGCTTTTTCTCTAAACAAGCCTTGAAATTTTCTTTGAATTCTCTATACTTTAATAATGTGTTAGGTGATTTTTGTTTTAGACATACATAAAGTATTTAAAAGATGGCTAAGAAGGGAGAAGAAAAAGATCAGGGTTTAAAATGGACATTGAATGCTCACATCCATAATATAATAAGCAGATTGTCATGGACACGAGATATGCATAGATACCCTGAGTCAACTAGGCATCGGGTAGAAGCTGAAGAGCTAAGGTAAAAGGCTTTGCTTTATCTTGTTTGCTCTTTTCCTGTAGGTGATAGTTACTTGGCAATACTGAATAATTCAAAACCGCCTCTAGCGTGATACTGTGACAGAGAAAAGCAAACACATGGAAAGAGCAATAATGTTTGTTATATTTAGAAAAGATACTAGATTAGCTTTGGATGGTAGTGGAGGTCTTCTTTCTCTTTTTCATTTTCATTAGCTGACTTACTTCCCTGATAACCAGAAAATGTACAAAAAGGATTCTGATGTTTTGCAGATACTGTCTCAAGCTTAATTAACACTTATCTTAATCTCATTTCCCCCCACACCAGCTAGGTAATAAATGCTACTGCAACATTTTAAACTATTATGTTATATTGGCAGATAGAGACTTCAAGGAAGCTGACCTTTCTCAAGCCCAGGCTTTATAAAAACTAGACTGTTAATTATGTTTTTATTGGAAGATGCATCCTGACAATATCTGGATAGTTCAGTTTTGCTCTGCTTAGTTGTGGTAGGAAGTATTCTCTGAACAAATGTAGTGGATAGAAAGAGCTGCTGATGTACAAAGAGTGGAATTGACATTATAGAAAAAGGTTACTTATGTTTGTGTAGTTCAGCTTTAATTGGGTTATCAGCTGAAGCTTAAAGAATTAAATGAATTAACTTCAATATTAGGATTCTGTTGAGGTAAATCATCCCTATGCCTACAAAGGTTCCTCCCCCCAAGTCTTTCCTAGGGTAGTTTGCCTTGCATTAAAAACATAAAATTGCCTTTAAATCATTTATTTGATATCGAGCAATTGTCAGAATGTTGAGAGTAAAGGCTGAAGACAAATAGTATGGATGCAGGTATTTTAACAAGTGAACTATTTTCATATATTATCTTCTATTAAAATTACTTTCTCTTCTATTAAAACTACTTTCAGTCCAGAGGAGTTTTTCTGATTCTCTCACACAGCCTTTCTTTGAACTAGTGAGAAGGAGGGATATCCTCATTGACAAAGTTGGTAACTGTCTAAGTGTCTCTATATACATAACATGTGTTAGGCAAATACCAGGCAATCAATCAACCTTCAACTCTTCAAAGAGAACTACAATGGAGATAGAATATGAGGAGAGAGAGAGAGAGAGAGACGCCCTCACATGGCCTCCCTTATATAAGCTTCTTAAAGCAGCAGTACACATGCTTCATCCTCAGTTCATCATCTTGCCTTACAGCAGCTGGTCAGCTATTAAAGTATTTTATGACAGTAACTCAGATAGTTACTCATACTCTAGTTACCTCATGACTAGACTTTTGCAATGTGTTCTATGTGGGGCTGCTCTTAAAGACCATCCAGAAGTTACAGCTGGTTCAAAGTTCAACAAAGCATTATGTCTCATTATGTCAATGTGTTATTGCGATTTATAAGCTGCATTAGTTACCTGCCAGCTTTTGAATGCAATTCCAAGGAGCTGGTTGTCACCTGCAAAATCTTTCATGGCATTTTGCCTTATTTTTGAAGGACCCGCATGTCTTCAATTGCTTTAGCCTGTGTGGATTTTTTGTGATACGTGAAACAGTTCTGAATCAGTTAGATCTGCATTTGTTGAGAATCTTTGATCACAGGTTTTGCTCGGTATTGATAAGATTTAGGACTTTCCCTGTTCATCTCCTAAGAGAACTTGTTGATCTCTCTTAACCTATCAGTTATGTCTGGTGCCTCAGGCTAATTTGAGATCTTCTCTGACATGGTTACCTCATGCTCAGGTTGAGCACCAAGCCCCCAAATTTCTCACAACAAATAAATTGGTAGGATTAGTAGATTTCTTTGGTCTTAAGGATCAACAGTCCTCTCTGAAAGTAGAATATAATTAAACTAGTCCAAGTTTCTTTTACTCCTATTCCATTTGCTTCCAGTCTTTCTTGAGACAGCAAGAAGTTTCTGGAGCAAACCAGTTTTCATGCCATTGACATTTCATTATATTGAGATTCATTATACTGCAGAATAAAGGAAGGACTGCTGTTTCTTATTGCAACATCCACTGTCTAACTCATTTTTAATGGAGTCAAAGTGGCAGACAATCCTGAGTTGCTGCATGCTGTCAAGTAATGACTTAATTTTCAGAAACATTCTGAAGGCTTCTCAACCAACAGGATAAAGTGTACAGAGGGAACACATACAGCCAAATAGGGCAAGCCTTTTCAGCATAATTTAATTATGCCTAGTTCCCAAGGGTTTTGTGCTAAGGGCTTTTTTAAATTTGAAAGTTTCTTCTAAATTTTTGACTTGGTGGTTCATACATCCTTGCAGGTTATTTCCTGATCAAAAGGTTTTATTGGCTGTTTAAGAGACTTGTTATTGTGAATAAATTTACTCTCCCCCCAAAATCACATTTAGCTCAAGGTACGGTCAAGGTATCTTGACCAGGGAGTACATGACCATGGTGATGTCTTTGGACAGCGCTGGCTCTTCGGCTTTGTAATGGAGATGAGCACCGCCCCCTAGAGCAGGAAACGATTAACACATATGTGCAATTTACCTTTACTGTCATTATCTCCTTAACAAATTATACAGTATTTACATGTTTTACCTGTGAGAGTGTAATGGTACAGTATGTGGGAATGACCTTGAAAGATGGGGTATTATATGTGTGTGTGGGGAGATGCTACTAGAGAATCATTCATAAAATGTGTATCCCATAGAGAAAGAAATTCAGAAAGGAATTTCTGTCAAATTTTGTCAAAGTAGTCTTGCAAGAAACTATAATTAGGTCATCTGATCAGGGTTTTTGTCTGGGAAGGGCGACAGGGAGTACTTTCATCAAAATATTGCATATGTTTAAAATTCTGGATAAGTAAGAACATATCCATTACACTCGGTAGCCACAGTTTGTCCTTTTTAATTATTTATTTAAACCTATTTTTGTTTGCCTAATGTCTGAAGACAGTACAAGGACTGTTTTCATTCTGTTTGGCAGATACTCTGTTGCTAAATCGCCGCCTATGCTGCTATGATAGTCTTACTTGAATAGAACTGAACTGTAATTTATGCACTTAACCCACTTTCCTGGATTAATAGCCTGAATCATGGACCAACCATATAAATAGGATGATGCAACAAACTAGGCTGAAATGTAGTTGGCTAGTTTATGACTTTGTGAAAAAAGAGTCATAGGGTCACTCTAATGTGCAAATTCTCTCTTCCTGAAGAAGTACAATATTATGAATATACTAACTTGCATATGGCATATATTCATCAAATTCCTGTGAGGTTTTGAACTTGAAAAAAGAGTTAGGGAAATGGTATATTATGGTATATAAATCCATCCACAGGTGTATCTAGTATGTACCTATGTCCCACAATTTATTTTTATTTATCCCTACTCAACAGACAAGAATGTTTTTTATGGATGTATGCATTTCCTCCAAGGAAATCATACAGAGTATAAAGTTTTAGAAAAGTCAAGGGAAAAAAGAAGACTTATCTCTCTAACATTCTAAAGCACTTCAAAAGAGTAATTTAAAAAAAGAATATTTATGGACAAAGGATTCCCATTTGTTTCAGAGAGTTTCTTCAACATATATTAACAAGAGAAGTGAATATTAATGTATGGAATTCAAATTTATCTATTTATTTTATTTATTCAAATTTGTATACCACCCCCTCTCCCTAAGGACTCGGGGTGGTTCACAGCCAGATAAAAACATATAAATACAAATATAATAATTTTAAAATAAATTAAAAGAATTAAATAGATTGGTTTTAAGAGTTAAGAGTGGGGAATTAGAAAAGTTAAAAACCATTTAAAAGCCGAATTTATAACCATTTTATATAACTCTGGGCTAGACTGGCTAGATGGAATATGTGAGTTTTTAGTGCGCGCCAGAAGGTCAACAGGTCGGGGATGGTCCTTATCTCCAGGGGCAATTCGTTCCAGAGGGAGGGGGCTCTCAGAGAGAAGACCCAAACCCTCGGGGCTGTCAGCCGTCCAGTCAGTAGTACCCCAAGGAGGCCCGCTCTGTGAGAGCGCACTGGTCGGCGAGAGACTGATGGTGGCAGCAGGCGGTCCCATAAGTACCCATGTCCCAAGCCATGGAGCGCTTTAAAGGTGGTCACTAACATCTTGAATGGTATATGTTTGAACAGACTTACACTTATATTATCCACTAGTTTGTCCAAACCTATACCTTATCAGTGGAGGTAAGTATAGGCTTTTCAAAGCAGAAAAAACATGAGAGCGAGAGTTTGGATTGCTTAGACTAGTCACTAGAGTTATTTGTTTTGTTCTATGTCACTGTCATGTGCAGAGGTGGAATACAAACATCAAGGCTGCAAATCATCTTGCAGTCAATTACCAAAGATTAGATTGTGCTATGCTATGCCAGATTGTCACAGGCAAGTCTCTTTTTCTACCCCTACAGTGAAATTAAAAATCTCAGAAGGAAAGAAACATTCCCTAGTTTATCCTATACATACATACCCTACCCCAACAATTTAATTCAGAAGTTACAAGCAGCACTATAAATTACAGTTGCAGAATAATTTCTGGGGGAAATGAGGGTAAATCGAAGGATACACTGGTTTCTAAGCATAGAGGATCCCTAATTATAAAATACAAATTGGAGACTAGTTGCTAATATTGCCATACAAAGATCCCCCTGTGTTCCTGGTCATTAGTAAATAAAGTGTTTGTGATCTTTCCCTTCAGTATAGTGGTACTTTCCATAACAATAATGTTGTACTTTGAAAAGAATAGTTTCTAAAAATTAAGAAGAGAAAGTTTGTGTTTTCTTATGTGAATAGTAAAATGAAACATAGTTGAAAATTCAGACTGTGCACATGGGAAATACAAAGAAAGAACATGTCCAAGGGAAGAGTAGAACAATGGAAAGAAAATCACAATAATAGTTGCTAATTTAATTTAGTGTGATGGGGATGATGGTGCATACATTCATTACCTGAACAAAAAAAAATACTTGTCCTTTTTCTCCAATGGTAAATGTTCTCAGTATTAGTTCTACCTCCAATGGAATTTAGCTTCCTTGTTCAATGCTTCACTTGCTCAGAAATAAATTTCAGTAACTTTTCCACTATTGTGAATATCAAATCATTTTCAGCCTTATAAAGTGCAGTATTGCCCAGTTTTATAAGCAAGCCCTTCTATGACGCTGTTCTCCTCTAGTTCTTCAAAGCTGCCTATTAGATCCCAGTTTTCTTGATTTTTCTTCTCATTGGTTGAATTCAGACATGCCAGCTTAACATGTATATAAGGAGCCATCTTATTGACCATATCTGTTTCAGCTTGTCCAGTCCACTCCCTCATCTGTTCTAAGCTTGGCAAAGTTTCTGCTTTCAAAATTTTAATTGCCAATGATTTCATTACTGTCCTTTTCATCTCTCATATTCAGGTTTTTCGCACCGACTTGATAACAGCAATGAAGATCCCAGATTCTTTCCAGCTGAGCCCGGATGAGTACTATATTCTTGCTGATCCCTGGAGGCAAGAGTGGGAAAAAGGTGTTCAGGTGCCAGCAAATACAGAAACAATCCCAGAACCAGTGGTAAGGTAAGTGAGACTGGTATCTTTTTCTCCTTCCTGAGATACATGTTTATGGTTGGGTTTCTCTTGGGTTTATCTCTGTGGCACTGTATTGATTTCAGTGTTTAGCACCTGAGGGCTTTCCAAAATCATTAAGTAAAGGCAAAGAAATCATGCAGTTTTGTACTTGAGGTTACTCGAAAAAAGGAATCCAGGAGCACAGCTGTGCTGCAAGATTTCTAAGTAGTTCATTGGCAATTTAGTGCAAAACATGTTTCTCAATGGATTCTGGATCTAAAATGAATAAGTAAAACAATAGGTAAAGTTCTATCTATATATTTGTATGTTTGATTAGAAATTCATTACTGTTGTGAGTTATTAAACCTTTGGAGCATGCCGTGTCTATCATGGATGATTGTTTGGAAACATTTAACATTTAGGAACAAGGGCTCTGTAAGGAGGAATGTTTGAAATTTTCTTTTACTTTGTCCTGGCAGGCATTGTTAGTGAAAGCGAAAGTGGTTGATAGAATGGGACTCTGCATGTTACAGAAATCACGTGGAAGAACAGCTGTAGAATTTGCTTGATTACAGTCCTTCTCTTCTGTTCGTTAAATAGCTTGTTCCTTCCTTCAAGCTTCTGTGCAAATCTGAAAATATGATGCTGCTTCTGCTTTAATAAATCAGATCATTAAAACTGCCTCTTCAATGCAACTTTAAAGCAGGGGCATCTTATTTTAGGTTTGTATTGAAATCTGAAAAAAAAATACAAATTTTAAAGAATAGGAGAAAGATGTTGTGCTTGTCCACTTGTTCTTCTGAGTCATTTGCAAAATATGCATTGTCTTAATATGAAACATGAACTGTAACTCTTAATTGCTGAAATCAACCAAAGGAAAATTTAGTAAGAGGTTAAGGAAGTTGGAAGGCAGATGAAAGGAATTTCACCTCAGTAGAACCTACTAGCTCTTGTTACAAAACCTTTTCTTGCCTTTTCTTTTTCTTTGCTTTCAAGAGAATTAGGAGACATATTGTTCTAGCTCTCTTAACTTCTAGGAGGTGCTTGGGTATTTAGTTGCTAACTAGCTATAGATTATTTCTCTTGCACAGGTCTGTTTGGAACATGCTGGCAGTACTGGAAAACAATTTTAAAAGTGTTATTTGCTCTGTAGGAGTAGCTTTTAAGGCTTATAATAATGTGAGTACCAAGTAAGGGGAAGAATTTAGGATGTGTGGATTGGATACTCTTAGATGAGAACTGATGTTCCATATCATTTATTCTGTTCTGATGAAAGATGAGACAGAGCTGGGTGTTTTCCTTGAACACAAATGTCATAGCTTGGATGGTTGGGTGATTCTCCAGCATGCCTTTGAGGTGTGCCATATAGGTTGCCACACCTCTTCCTGTTGGGGCAGGAACCCCCCTAGCCCCAGTCACCTACTCAGTATTGGCCCTATAGAGATGTGGCAAAAGTTGGCTCCAACAATTTCAGCAAAAAGCAGTTTAAAGTGTGGATTCTCCCAAAGATTTGCAAAAACTCCCTCAAAGTATCCAAATCATTGTAAACAGGCAGCAATTGGAACTTCTGCCTGCACCATTTTTTGCAGCCCCTCTGAATTACCAATTAAAGGTATAACAGCCCAGGCAATCAAGGGGGAGCCCCAAAATTATCCCCCACCCCCGGGGGGGGGGTACGGAAGCTGCGATTGCCCCCAGCGCATCGTGAAGCTCCCAGGCTTAACCGGGTAGCTCCAGACAGCCATTTTCATTTTCAAGGTCTCCAGTTGATTTTCAGGGCAGACAGTGGCCATTTGGCCTCATGCGAGTTGTGCAGGCTATCCAGGAGACTGGTAGGGCCGCCACTGTCACAGCCCAGGGAAGGCTTCCAGGCCTGGAATTCCCCTTGGAGCAGCAGGATTGGAGGATTGAGAGAGCTCTCCTCCCTGCAATCTGCGCATTAGCAGCATGGCTGACCAAGGCAGCATGGAGCCCATGAGTGCAAAACGATCCAAGCAGAGTTCCAGGAAGGTCAGATATGCAAGTAAGGAGGCTGCTAACAAGATAAAGGCAAAGGCTCTTTATTCCAGAAAGTCCACAAGAGCAGAAGAAAGGAGGCAAAGAGCATTGGAAAGCAGTTCTCCAGAGCTCAGAAGCAAGCAGACCAGGAGAGGTATACCCCCTCCCCACAGCCAGGGCCTGATAGCTCCCTCCCCCAGCAGTCTTTAGCACAGGAGTTTTCTGCAGCTCCTGGGGCTTGGTCACCAGAGGGAGATAGGGAGCAGGAATTTATCCCTCCTGCTGAGGAAATCCAAACTCAGAGATTTCCTTTTGATTGCATACTTCCTAGTCCTGCAGATTTGCAGATCAGAGACAGGACTGGAATACTGAGGCTACTTTAATTCCAACTGCAGCTGTGGCCACCTCCTTTTTCACTAGGACATCCCTTCTCTGGCTTCGCCAATTACAGGCTAGGATTCCCCCTGAGGAAATCAGAATGCATCAGGACATCAACAAACTGGTGGCGGCCACTGAATTTATGGCCGACTCTTCCTTGCCTGCAGCCTGATTCTCCTTCAGGGCCCTGGCCTCCAACATCACTTCTCATCATCTGCTATGGCTATGACAGTGGCAAGCAGATGCTAGAACCAAATGGAAAGTGACCTCTTCCCCCTACAGAGGTTCTTCTCTATTTGGAGAGGCCTTAAATCCCCTCATAGTCAGGAATAAAGACAAGAGAAAGGTGTTCTCCTCTCTTACCAGGAGGGTTGATAGAAAGGCTTCTCCCTACACCCGTAGACAGCCATTTCATTACTCAGACTCGGGCCAGGAATTCTCACAATTCCAAAGGTCCTACCAGCTCAGATCAGATCAATCCGCAGATAGATCGGGATTTCGAGATAGAAACAAACAACAGTTTCAATCTAAATGGCCCTTTCATGGCACAGGAGGTCATCCCTACCATCGATCCAAATGACCGCTGGACCCTTTCTCCCATTGGCTGCCGTCTGGCCCTATCTGCGTACCAGTGGGAGACCATCACATCTGATTCCTAGGTCCTCAAAAAAGTGTGATTTGGTCTAACCTTGGATTTTTTGTCCATTCCTCTGAGGACCTTTACCCATTGTCCAGCCTCCAAGAACCACGTAAGGAGAAAGCTTATGGACACAGCAGTCCAGCATTTGCTGGACATCCAGGCATCAAGCTGGTACCAGAGGACCAGAGGGGGCATGGGTTTTATTCCATTGTATTTGTAGTTCCCAAGTCTTCGGCGTGGGGGGGGTGTTGGAGAGCAATGCTGGATCTCAAAAAGCTCAATGCTTATTTAGAATACAAGGGATTCAAGATGCAATCTCTGCAGTCCATCTTGAAGAGCGTAAAGGGTGGGGAGCAATCTTTTAACATCCATCGATCTGATGGAGGCCTACCTCTACAACCCAATTAGCCCTTCCATCGGAGGTTTCTCATGTTCTATTATGCAGGGGGCCATTATCAATACAAGGCCCTGCCATTCGGACTGTCATTGGCCTCCAGGACCTTCACAAAAGTGCTGGCAGCAATTCTGGTGTGCGTCCAATGCTACCTGGATGACATCCTAATCCAGTTCACCTCCAGCAACAAGCCAAATCACACCTGATTTATACAATCCAGGTTCTACAGGATCACGGATTTTCAATCAATTTCCAGAAAAGCCAGCTAATACTTTCCACCCACCTCCTTCATCTGGGCACGGTGATAGACACAAATCTATATGAAGTATATTTATCCCAGGAATGTCAGGCCAGCATCAAGTCCTTGATCACACAGGTCACAGCGAAGCAAGCAGCTCCCTTAGCAGTGTTTTTCCAGCTTCTGGGGAAATTAATCTCGTGCATAGACACAGTACCATGGGCCTGATTGCATGCCAGGCCTCTCCAATGATTCCTCCTACCATTTCAGAGGACAGGCACCAGCACCTCCAACGTCAGGGTCTGACTCCAGTCAGATTCCTCAGATCCCTCAGGTGGTAGGTTTCCCCAGCAATCACCAAGGATCCCTATTCAAAGAACCCAATCGCATTGCAGTCATTTCAGATGCGAGTCTGTTGGGATGGGGGGCCCATCTACAGTCCCAGCTTGCGCATGGTCAGT
Organism: Bungarus multicinctus; assembly: GCA_023653725.1. Lineage (NCBI taxonomy): Eukaryota > Metazoa > Chordata > Lepidosauria > Squamata > Elapidae > Bungarus > Bungarus multicinctus. The sequence continues at coordinate 88,541,908 of CM042834.1, read as the reverse complement.
GGTCCACAGCGGACCTTCAACACAACATAAACTGGTTAGGACTGAGAGCCATTCATTTAGCTCTCAAACACTTCCAAAGCACAGTGACTGGCCAACATGTACTGATCCTAATGGACAACGTAGCGGCCAAAGCACACATCAACTGCCAGGGAGGGACCCACTCCAGATCCCTCATGTCCGAAACACAGCAACTGGGAACCTGGGCCAAGGCTCACCTATTGTCAATCAGGGCAGAGCACATATCAAGGATAGCAAATGTCCAGGCAGATTACCTAAGCAGGACCAGGGTGGACAACTCCGAGTGGTGTCTCCATCCAGATCTATTCCAGGACATAACTCAGAGATTTGGGAGGCCAATACTCGACCTCTTTGCCACTCCAACGAATACCCAACTTCCCCAATTCTACTCCAGATTTCCATTGCCAGGCGCAGAACGGGTAAATGCTCTTCACAGCTGTTGGCCCAAGGGTTTCCTTATGCCTTCCTTCCTCTTCCCCCATACCGAGGGTGATAAGGAAAGTACTTCTAGAACAGGCATAAATCATCCTCATCCTCATCCTCTCCCCACTGGCCCAGACAATCGTGGTATGCGGATTTAGTGTGCCTGTCAGTATCCCACCCTTGGAGGATCCCTCAGGGCAGGATATCTCTTAACCAGGGGGTCTTAGAACACCCGGAGCTTCAGTGGCTCCAATTGACCACTTGGCACTTGAGAGGAGGATTCTGAGGAGAGATAACTTTTCCATAAATGTCATCAAAACAATACAAGCCTCCAGGAGGCCTTCTACAAACAGAATATATGATGCTACTTGGAAAGCATTCCATCAATGGTGCACCAAGAAGGGCACAGACCCGACTGTGGCCTCAGTGCCACAGATCCTGGACTTTCTACAAACAGGACTTGACAAAGGGTTCTCTCCTAATACGCTATGCAGACAGGTAGCAGCATTATCCACCATGTTGCACTACGGGAAGAGGAATTCCTTAGCTCATCATCCGGTCGTCCACTCCTTCCTCAAAGGAGTTATCAATCTTAAACCTTCAACAGTCCACAGATATCCTTCTTGGAACCTCTCGACAGTATTACAAGCCCTTACTCAGGATCCATTTGAACCTCTTCAATCTGTAAGCCTGCAGTTATTAATGTTCTAAGTCACCTTCTTAGTGGCCATCACAGAATTGATGGCACATATCAGAATTGGCAGCTCTTTCCATCAGGGAAGACCTCTGTACATTCCATGACAACAGGGTTATCCTGTGCTTTGACCCCTCCTTCATCTCAAAGGTAAACTCTCGTTTCCACAGGGCTCAGGAAGTCATTCTTCCCGACTTTAGTCCTGCTCCTTCACACAACAGAGAGCACAGATGGCATAAATTGGATGTCTGGAGGGCTCTCCACAGGTACATCAAACGTACATCAATGTATCATAAAACCAAGGCCCTGTTCGTCTCGTTTCAGCCATCTTCATTGGGCACTAAAGTCTCCTCTTCAACTATAGGCCACTGGATCAGGGCCTGTATAGCCAAGGCCTATGAGATCCAGGCTCTTCCAACACCCAGATGGGTAACAGCTCACTCGGTCAGGAGCGCAGCTGCCACAGCTGCTTGGGTGACACAGGCTTTACTTCAGGACATCTGCAGGGTGGCTGCATCCTCCCTGTCTCCATAAAGCATTACAGATTGGACACATATGCCTCAGCTGAGGTGGCCTTCGGAAGAAGAGTGCTACAATGAGTGCATACAGACAGCAGTGCACAGGACCAGACTTCTTCCCGCCCATAGGGACTGCCAGCTTTGGTATGTCCCATATGGGTGGATTATCCCAAAGGCATGCTGAGAAACTGCATTCAGGTAAGCCAATGCCTATTTTCACTTGTATGTGCTGTTCCATAGAGAATTAAATTTTAATTTTAACCAGGCAACTGAGTTCTAGTCCTACCTTAGGCATGAAAGCCAGCTGGGTGACTTTCTACCAGTCACGCTCTCTCAGCCCAATCCACATTACTGGGTTGTTGCAAGAAAATAGGAGCCATGAAACTGTCTGTTTGTTATGAAATCAGTGTGTAGGGTCAGGCTTACTATCAATGTAGCTTTGTTTCAGTTCTGAAGAGATAGGCTGGATATGGGGTAATGGTGATGACAAAAACTATTTGACTGTCTTGATCAGATTGTCATCTGATGTTGGTGTTGGTTCCAGATGGCATGCCTCTTCTGCAAGGATTGGGAGCCCACTAATGTAATTCATCTTGAGACTCAGGGAACGCAATGAATTCCTAAATCCTCCAGGAGAGTTTGTAAAAGCCAGAGCAAGAATCTGTCAAGGCTCTGATTGAAAATGGAATTATAGAAAAATGGGCTACTGATATGGTCAGTCTCAAATGTCTTCTCAGACTATGTAGAACCACAATTTGTCCCTGATTCTCTGAAACAGAGAATAAATGGAACAGGCCACGAGAAAGTTAAAATATCTGTCCAACTGGACACATGCATATATCTACTAATTTGTGATAAGGCTGCAAAAAAAGTTTATTTTGTAATCTCTATTGTATCCTCAAATGGAGAGCAGAGCTCTTCAGAATAATTAAGGTTATTTGCCCTTGATAATCCCAAAAGCCTGCTATGAACAAATTTGCAAGACATTTTGAAGATAAAATCATGTTCATGTCATCTCGTATTCTACTTTTGACACAGTATCTAGTGCATCATTTGGTCCAATTATGTCTCAGTGCTTTCAAATTTGAAGGCCTGAGGTTATGGACATGATGCTTGTAGTTGATCAGTCTGCATCTTTTGACCCCTTCCTCTCTTGGCTGTTAGAGCTAGCTGAGTTAATATATCTGTAACGCACAGTTTTTGAGTGGTAGTTTATGTTGCCAGCTCTTAAAGAAGCGGAAGTTACCCCCTTCTGGGGGACAAAACATGAATGTAACAGTCTTATTATTTTCATCAAAGTACCTCCTTTGGGAGCAAGGGGCTGGAGAAGGATAATACTATGCATCTGTGTAGTATTCTAATTTTGCTGAAAAAACCCCAATTATGTTGAATTTCAACCTGGATTCAGATACAATTTTAAGACTGAATTAGCCTTGAATGACCTATGAAAAAGAGATGACAGTGTGATTTTGTTGATGCTGCAGCTTTTTTGTACTATTAACCATTGGTATCCTTCTGAATCAGCTCAGTGAGATGGTTTTGGAAACATGCCAACTTGCAGAGACAGTATTAGAAAATAACATTGAATGACATTGAACCCTAACCTTAGAATCATGGCAGTTGAACAAGGCATAATCGTATCGCAAATCATTTTTAACTGTCTATATGAAACCAGTGGATGCAATTATCAGAGAACCATTTGGTCAGTAATGACATTAGCAGGTATTGTCTTTTCCTAAAGAATTCCTATTTGTGGCCATTGCTGTCAAATCATTGGTTAACTGCATATTTGGATTATTCTAAAACTTCAATGAACACAGAATGTGGAGGTCAGGTATTGGGTACCTAGCTGGATAATACGACCCCATCATATTATGGTATATCAATCTGTATCAGTCATAAAGGTCTGGGTGACTTTGGTCTATGAGGCTGACTTTCTGCTTCTAAACTGCATAAATACTAAGATAGTCCAAAGAGATCATATTGCAAGTTTCACGAAGTATAGATTGTCACCTTACTCAGTCAGACCTTTCTGGGGGAGGATGCCTGTTGTGTGGAATGCTCTTCTCCATTAGCTTTCGGTGGTCTTATTGTTGCATTGTTTAGGTACCAAAAACTGATCTTTATACCTACCATATTTTTCGCTCCATAAGACACACCTGATCATAAGCTGTACCTAGGTTTCGAGGGGGAAAAAACAAAAAAAATGAATATGGAGCACCGTCTCAGTGTGAATATGGAGCAGCAGTGTAGTGAGGGAAGGAGGCGGAGCTTGATAGGACCACAGATAAGTATCCTCTCATGTGCCAGCTCTACCTATTGACTCCTGCACTGCGGAAAAGACACAGAAGAGGCGGGGCTGCTATTCACCATATTTGCTCCATAAGATGCACAGACGTTTCCACCCACTTTGGGGGTGGGGGGGCGAAGTTGTGTCTTATGGAGTGAAAAATATGGTAGGTCTCTCGCATAGATAGGTCTCTCACAAATTCTTTTTTCATATCTATTCTTCGATTGTTTAACTTGGCTTGTTTATTTAATGTTAAACCACTTAAAGTTATTTTATGAACAGTAGTATGCAAGTGTTTTAATCAAAAATAAAAACAAAGTAGCATTATTTGTACATTACTTGATAAAGCTATTTCCTACATATTATCTTTTCTTTCAAAGTCCACTGAGAATAATTTTTTTTCCTAGTTTGAACCTGGTTAAGCAACACTTTGTTCTACTACGGTAGGAAATTTGGGACCTTGGTCATTTGTGGTGGTCTCTCTGCACAACAATATATATTATTTATTGCTAATAAAAAGACATTTTAATAGTGTAAATATTCAATTGCTGTTTCCCCCATGTATACAGTATACAGAAAAGGAAGGTGTGGGAAGGTGTACACTGACTTAACAGTATCTCTCTCTCTCTACTCCTTTTCTTTTTTCTTTTTTTGTAAAAGTTAGCTGTGATAAAATGTATAAAAGATTCTGGAGCCTTTTTTACTTCAAAGATGTTAAGTGTCACTATGAAGACTGATTGGATAGCATTCTTACTCTGCAGAAATAATGCTTTGACAGGAAACAGAATTTTAAACATGTTTAAGGTATTTTTCAGATTTTATCCAGGAAATCTCTCCCTCCCCACAGGATTCAGTAAAGTCAATAATTGCCTAAAGCACTGCTTGCTCAGCAGTGACAGCAGCAACAGCTGTTGGTGAAGGAAAGTTATGAAATAAACTTTTGTGCTTTTATCTCCTTCCATTAGTATTGGGACAAGGAAGGCAATAACCTTCAAGAACTAAAAAAAATTAATAAGAAATTGGAAAGGAAACGAGGCAAATTACATTTTAAACATTCAGTATTTTAACATGTTGGTAGAATGTTTGTCTTTACCAACTTTGATACATGCGTATTATTTGCAGTCCTGAATGTTCTGCTGTAAAGCTGAAGGTTGAATCCGGTGCTGGGTCAAGATGAAAAGTGATATCTTGGCATTGCTTGGGCCGGAGGTTCCTATTTAAAGCCAGGCTAAACAGATTCACATTTTTTTGCAAATGTACTTTGCAGGCATATGCAGTTGTTTAACATGGTCAGCGCTTTCTCCCTGGTGGAAGGCTATTGAATATTCTGGCCTCATTCCAGTATAGCAGTAGACATTTGAGATTCCTCTGGAATTCAAGACTCCTTTGGATTAAGCATAGCCCTCAGACATAGTCCCCAGTAGGCAATAGGATTGTCCTGGCTTGCCCTCAGATGGGATGGATTTCACTTCCTATAATATCTAGCCAACATAATATCCAGTCATTGGTTTTGCTGGCTCATGATTATGAAAGTTGAAGATTTCCCACATTTAGTGCAGAACATCTTGGGAAAGGCTTTATCATTTAGACACAGACTGAGATATGTAATGCATATGTAGTGTTTAGAGAAGAGAAGAAAACTTAGAGTGATGAAATACACCAGATCTTCTTGTTTTCCAAATCTAGAAATAATTTCATCTATAGAGATTGTTAATTCTACTATATTACTGCTGCTAAAAAAACCCTGGGAAAGGTTTTTTTTTTTAAAATCTTGTCTCATCTGTCTATCAAATGTGTTTTCTGAGTTAATCTTGCATTTGGTAGCTGCAAAGGTAGTCAGGTTTTCCTGTGCTAGATACAGACTAAAATAAGATTTGCAGGAGCTGATTTATTGATTTCTAGAAATCTGAGCTTCACCAACAAGAACCAGTTACAAAATAGTGATTTGGGAGGAAACAAGGCAAGAAAGCGAAATTACAGCTCGAAAGGCAGAACCATATATTCACTGCATCCACAAGGAGCAGGTTATCCATTGGGAAAATATATCTATTGAAATATAAAACTGCATCTGTCTTGTTTATAGCAGATTAATTGAGTGAAGCTAGTGGAGGGGAAGAGAGATAGCAGTTATTGTTAAACAAAGTTGGGTGTCAGAAATGCATGCCTGTCTGCTTCAGGCTATCAAGACATCTGAATGAGTGAGTTGGTCTACTCTATGCTATAAACTCAAATTCACGGCATTCCTAGTCCATGCACCTTTCATTGAGGGACTTGTTTCAAGTTCCCAGATGGATACATTGACCTAAATTTGTTCATCGGTATTTGTTCTTCCCCATTGCTCTCTCTCACAACTCTTTCATAGCCGTTTGCACAGTGGACCACTGTTTAAACCAATAAATACATAAGGAAGCCACAGCTTCTGGTGTTGGTAGAGCAGGTGCCTCCAAAGTGGTTAGCATTTCCTGTTTTAAATTTCCTACATTTTTGCATAGGATTTTTTTTTCATATAAATGTTTCAAGGCAGTTGACACCCCTCCCAATTCAGTATAAAAATAAGTATTAAATTTGTAGGAGAAACAATTATCTAGTAACCATGAATTACAATGCAACTTACTTCTTTTTCCAGTCCTGAACATGTTTTTAAAATGAATGACTTAGCCACCTTAGTCATTCTGGCACAAATGATTATTGTAAGTGCAGGGCAATTGAGAATCAGAAATGCAGTGTGTAAATAGTGACCTTCTTGGATGTCTTTATGTTAGCAAACAGGAAGGAGGGAAATAGAAAGTAATGTATGCATTGTTCCTTCAATTTGTACTCCCCCCCCTCTCCACCCTAATGTTTTGTTCAGGTGTTTTCCACCTTCTGTAAAATGTCATTAAAATAGGGAAGGTGGGTTTTAGATGCAAAACAGATACCTTCTAACATATATCAAAAACATGAGTTCACCACTTTGACTGTATAAGAATCTGGTGGGTATATTTCTATTTCATTTGAAAATGAGCTGAAAATAAAATTGATGGAGAGGAGGCAGTGGGGAAAGATTTTAAGAGTCATTAAAGGACATTATGGGGAACCGAGGTGTAAGAAGAGATAGACGCTATATGGCATTGGTAAATGAGTGGAGTAAGTACATCTTACCAAATCTTTCCACTGCACGATTTGGAGGTCTAATCATCAAAATATTTATATTACTATTTTGTGTTAATTTGCTCAAAAGTACTTAAAATGTGTTGAAATGAAATAGGTATTTCATTCCTTTAAGGTCTCATTATAACATAATGTATCTAAGAACATGAAAAAAAGCTATAGTGAGGTAATCAGCAAAGAAGTGAGGGCTGTGTATTCTGTCGGACTAGTGCTATGGTATCACTCTTGATGATCAATGAAAATTATTAAATTCCATATAAAAGACTGGAAGCCACAAATCAAGGTAATAGCGTCATATCACACATTAGGAAACCATTTCACTATATGTCTTAGAGCAGGGGTCCCCAACCTCCTAACATACCATGGTACCAGTCCATGGTGTGTAAGGAATTAGGCCATACAAATAGTAGGCGAGTGAATAAAGCTTAATCTGTGTATACGCAGGATCTAGGTTATACATGAACCAACACCCACCCACCCCGAGCCATGGAAGAATTGTCTTCCACAAAACCGGTCCCTGGTGCCAGAAAGGTTGGGGACTGCTGCCTTAGACAGACCATCTTCTTAACTGGCAAATACTTAGATAGTGAATGGATGCAGGATTTTTTTCTAAAGGGAAAAAGAGAAAAAATAAGATATGCCTTTTCCCTATTCCTCCTTCTGTCCCAACAATTTAATTGTTGGGTTTTGGAACGAAGGTGATTTTGGTTGAGCTTTTTCTTCTGACTTTCATTTTATTTGTGAACTTGAGGTATCATAAAAAGAATCTTAAATTCTTGATAACTCTGTTTCTAATTTAAAAAATAATTGTGGATTTTTAATAATATTCATGAATTACAGAGATGAGAGGAGAAATTTGTTTAAATCAGTCCAGTTGCCTAAACCTGATGATATTCCACATTGGTTGAAGATAAGGGAATTGCAGTTTAATAAGAAGATGAAGAAGATTGTTAAAGTGGATGCCCCATAAAATGATAATAATAACCTAGTTTGAGAAAAGCTGCATGAAAAAACCTTTTCTCTACACAAAATGTCAGAAATTAGAGGGAACATAATGTAGGTCTTGGGTTAGGAAAGACTATTCTTATAATGACCAGAATGAATATTGCTGCAAACGTTGGGTTCAAATGTTTTTTCACTTATTTTCAGGTAAAGTTATGAGGGAAAATGGAGGTTTTCATTTTCCATAAGCATAGTTTTGTTACTTCATAGCCCCTAAGCAAATTTGCTTACTTTTAAGTATAACTTGTTTGAAATGAGCAAAATTCATAATTGTGGTATTGGCTTGCTTTGACAAGCCGCTTAAATCAAACAATGTTGGATAATACTGTAACACTAAAATAGGGCTTAACTAGACACAAGAACAGTTTTTCCCCGAAAGCCATCACTCTGCTAAACAAATAATTCCCTCAACACTGTTCAACTATTTACAAAGTGTACACTACTATTACTGTTAATCTTCTCATCACTCCTTACCACCCATTCCCTCCCACTTGTGACTATAACTTTGTTGCTTGTATCTTCTGTTTCCTAGTATGATTTGATGTTGATTGTACCCTATGACTATCATTAAGTGTTGTACATTATGATTCTTGATTCTTAATGAATGTTCCTTCTTTATGTATACTGAGAGTATTTACACCAAGACAAATTCCTTGTGTGTCTAATCACACTTGGCCAATAAAGTATTCTATTCTATTCTTAAGCAAACTAAAGCAAAAACTTAAGATCTCCTTCTTAATAGTTGCACGGAAAGAAAAAAGAATATGTGAGGTCAAGGTACAGTGTGTCTTGTTCCCATCAAGCTTTGTTTCATTGTGGTCTCCAAATTGACTCCAAATTCTGAGCTATTTTGTCTGATACATTTGCTTCTGTAGATGCTTTTGTAGTTACTGTGGATTTCAGAGTCCTTTGGAATGAAAGGGTTTGGAATAAGGTGGATGAATTCCTGCATTGTCAGAGAAGTTCCATTGTAAAGAGTCATTCCAATGGAATTGTCAACACTTAGAAACCAACGGATTCTATATTCCAAATGTCTAGATTACCCCTTATAATGCAAGTTTAGCAAAGGACTTTGGAAGGAGTCATTATTTAACTTCTAATTAAATTAGAGATTCTCTGCTTTTCCTAACTAAAAAAGCCCTCAATTTAAGTTTTTAGTACTACATAGACTACCACCAAAGCAGCTTTTAAGATGTTCTTGGTAGATTTAACATATCATACTTCTACTATTATAGGTAAACGATTATATTTTTTTGACCAGATTCTGAATACATATCAACTTTATGAACATGAATACATATCGAAAAGTTCCTATTGTTTCTCTATGTAGCTCTACATGAATATGCATATTTTCATTACTGCAATAATTTTAAAAGCCTGGTGATTCTTAGATATTTAATTCTAGTTGTTTAGCAATTCTTTTCTAGTTCTTGTTCAACATAACTTGTGACCCACACTGCTAAGCAGAATCCCATGAGAAGTGCTGACTTACGTACATCAGGCTAATTGTTAATATGTTAGCTGCTCTCCCCATGCTCAGACAAGTAACCGCCCATTCAACAAGAAGTGCAGCTATGACAGCTGCGTGGGCGATGCAGGCCTCATTGGAGGACATCTGCAGGGCAGTGATGTGGTCCTTCCCATCTCTCTTCGTAAAGCACTACAAATTAGACATGTTTGACTCTGCAGAGGTGGCCTTTGGCAGAAGGCTGTTCCAATAAGCACATACAGACGGGAGGACCAGACCGCTTCCCGCCCACAGGGATAGCCGGCTTTGGTATGTCCACATATGTGGATTCTCCAATAGACATTCTGGAGAAGAGGCATTGGCTTACCTGAATGTAGTTTCTCAGCATGCCTTTAGAGAATCCCCTCCTATCCTGGCGACCGTCTGGTCCAGTGTCCAAGTGGGAGGCCAAACCAATACCACAATGAAGATCATCAGATGGCTGTGCCTTCAGTCTGACTGGGATTTCCTGGCCCTGACAGGAAGAGGTGTGACAAAGATCAATGACTCAGTCTCTGGGCAGAAAGGCAGAATCAACCCATATGTGTGGATTCTCCAAAAGCATGCTGAGAAACTGTGTTCAGGTAAGCCAACGCCTCTTCTATTCAATTTGGCCACTCAAGGAAACTCTTATTCAATGACATACAAAATAAAAAAATGCAACTTCAAGCATGATAAATAAAACCAATAAAAAGCCTAGTGAAAGAGCTTGTTCCTACTAAAGTGCTCTGTTCCTACTAAGGATTGGTTTGCTTGGGGGATGAGAATTAGATTTTAATGAAGAGAAGGGGTGTTATCTGAAGAGACCCTGTTTCAGGTAAGGCAGCAGGGGCATAATTTTTTTTTTTTAAACTTCCAACACTAAAACTTTTGGGATAAATGTCTGCTTAAGGCTGCCTCTCTTTTGTTTGAGAGAGGTACCCAGTACACCAACGTAATTTCTTATTCCATACATTTCTGATGGGTAGAGTAACTACTGTAACTAGGAAGAAAGATGCCATGCTTACTGTTATTAGTCTGTTACTTAAAAAGCACCTCTAAGGGAGACACTAACTCCTCCCTATTCTTCTAATTTGGTCTTTTTAATAGAAGCCAGGTCAAAAAACTTTCCCACAATTGTGTTAGAAAAGAAATGAAACATCCTCTTTCTTCTTAAACCAGAAGGATTAGTAAAGAGGAGACTGCAGGCAAGCCACAGAATTTACTGAAGTTAGATGTATCAGAAGGGGAAACTAGATTTTTCCATTTTAATTTCTCAGTGATGTTAGCACCAGCCGTTCAACTCTACTATAGATAGAATTTATAAAGTGTGTTTACTTCCCAAACTAGTGCTGGTCTGAAATAGTTCTACAACTCATCAACAATAACAAAATTTCATTCACTCAAATAAACCTAAATGTCACTTAAGAGAGCCAGCTTATAGAAACCAGAAGACCATAATTTCTTCTTAAAAACCTCCAGTGTTGGGGCATCCACAACTTTTGGAGGCAAGTCATTTCACTGATTAATTGTTCTAATTGTCAGGAAAGGTCTAGATTGGTTCTCTCTTTCAGTTAGTTTCCATCCATTGCTTCTTGCCCTGCCTTCAAAATCTTTGGAAAATAAGTTGACACGCACATATCCTTTCTTTGTGGCAGCCTCTTATATTGGGACGCTGCTATCATGTCACCCCACTCCTTCTTTTCATTAAACTAAGCATAGCCTATTCCAGCAACCATTCTTCATATGTTTTAGCCTCCAGTCCCCTAATAATTTTTGTTGCTTTTCTCTGCACACTTTCTAGAGTCTAAACATCTTTTTTGTATTGTGACCACCAACACTGGATTCATTATAAAGTGGTACTAACACTTCTTGATTCTAACCCTCTGTTCATGCAGCGTAGGAGTGTGTTGCCTTTTTTGGCACCTGCAACACACTGCTGGCTTATATTTAAGTGATTGTCCATTAGGACTCTGAGGTCTCCTTCGCAGTTACTACTAATGAGCCAGGTACCACCTATTCTATACCTATGTATTTGGTTTTTCTTGCCTAAATGTAGAACCTTACTTTTCTCACTATTGAATTTCATTTTATTCGATAGGGCCCAGTATTCAAGTCTGTCAAGATCCTTCTGTATCTGAAGCCTATCTTCCAGAGTGTTGACTATTCCTGCCAGCTTGGTGTTGTCTGCAAATTTGATGAGTTTTCCCTTTGTCCCCTCCTCTATATCATTGTTGGACAATATTGAAGAGTACCGGGCCCAAGTTAGGGCCTTGGAGTACCCCACACATACTTCCCTCCATGCAGATGCTGTTCCATTAAGGATTACATGTTGAGTGCGTTAGTCAGCCAGTTATAAATCCAGCCAATGGTGATGCTGTCTAACCCTCATTTTTCTATCTTATCAAGAGTATGTTATGGTTTACTTTATCAAATGCCTTGCTGAAATCCAAGTAAATTATAACCACAGAATTTCGCTGGTCCACTAATTTTGTCACATAGCCAAAGAATACAATAAGATTTGTCAGACGTGATCTGTTTTTCATAAAACCCATGTTGGCTTCTGGTTATGACTTTGTTTGCTTCTAGGTATTCACAGCTTTGTTGCTTGATTATCTTTTCCAGAATCTTCTCAGGTATTGATATCAGACTGATAAGTCTGCAGTTTCCTAGATCCAGTTTTTTTTCCATTTTTTGAAGATGGGAACCGTATCAGCTGTTTTCCAGACATCTGGTAGCTAGCTCCCTGATGCTGCAAGATTTTTGAAGAATATAGTTCAATGGTTCTGAGATCACATCTGTTGATTCCTTCAGAACGTGGGCATCATCCTGAACTCAATAATTTCTGCATGAAGAGCAGGTGGCAGTTACAGCTAGGAGAACCTTGCACCTATTCCTGCAGCAGGAAGACTAGTAAATGTCATCTTTTCTGTTGCTACACCCTCCCTTTGGAACTTCATTCCCCCTGAGGTCAGGACGGCTCTGACCTTGATTACTTCCAGGAGGGCCTGAAGACCTGGCTTTGCCATCTGACCAGGGGATCAGAGCATGGTGTGGAGCTCATCAAATGGCTACGCAGTTTTTGAATGGCTTTGCTTTCTTGATTCTATTGCATTGTTTTTAATATTTGTATATGTTCAATGTTTCATGTTTATGTTTCAATTGTAAACTGCCCAAAGTCATAAATGCGAGATGAGCAGCTATATATAAATTGAATAAATATTTAAATAAAATAAACATTTGAAGTGGAATAGGCAGGTGCCTCCCATATTTACTGGAACATAAGAAGAGGGAGAAGATGTAGCACTATCAGATTTGCAAGATTCTGTTGTTATACCCATCCTCAATAAAAGTAGTTTTAGCTTTTCTGTGGAGCTGAGTTTTCAGTCTGATCTACATATTGGGGCTGACACTATTAGAAGCAACCTATAAAAATACCCTTACAAGACTACCTGGTGTTATTGTTTTTGGGGCAAATCATCCCTTCAGGCAATCAAACAACAGTGACTTTGAAATCACGAACAACCTAATAACATTGCAATCCCAAGAGTTGTGGTTTCCTCTGCTTCTATTCTTTTACTGCTGATAAACAAATACCCATATCGGATATGAGTAGGTTATTGCTGCTACCTCTTGAATGACTTCTGTGCCAGAGGTTTTATCTAAGAGATTCAAGAGGATCAGTTATTAATTCTTTCTCAGTTGGCTGAGATGAGATGCACCTGGGTTCCTCGCACTAGCTTTCCAGATATGTCTGGGCAGCGATCAGTCCCTCGTACAGAAAATGACAGGCCTTGGCGTAGCCTGAGATGTTAACGTTTTCCTTGCTGCCATTGTGGCTGCTGCTGTGGTGCTACTTTCTTCTGTTTTCTTTGTACAGGTCTCCTTCTGCTACCGCGGTTGGGACACTTGGCATGGGCTCTTCTCAGAGAAACAGCAACAATGGATATTGCTCTATTTCTTTCTCTGAACATCTATTAAGGCTTCAACTGCTTCAACTGATACTTGGCATCTTAGGTCCCAGTTGCCTTGGTCTCTGGCAGCCCAGTCATGGAGCTGTAAAAGGGACAAAGACAATTGCTTGCTGCTGCTGCTGCTGCTGCTTCTGCTTCTGCTACCTTCATGAATGTTCCACTTAAGGAACTTCTGTGGCTGCCACAGTTTCCTTCTCCCTCCTGATTCCCTTTTATTATGATTATTCTGTAATAAACTTTATGATCTGTATAATCTAAGAATTATATAGAACAAGAAACTTTTAAGTTCTTGCTCTTTAACTCATAGTTCTACCTTAGCTGAGCTGTATGTACATAGTTGTTTTGATGAGGTATACATATGGATATCCTGTGCCTTGCATTTCATAATGTGTAATGTATTACTGTTTGTACTCAGGTGTATGTTGACAGAACAATATGTATGTATATTGATTGGTTAGTTGGTATCTCTGGCAACATATTTGCAGTTGCTTTCTGCCTTGCATCATTGTGCATTATTAATATTTGTATGCAGCAATAACTTCCTAATCATATAGTTCCCACGTGTCAATTTTCTCTTGATTAAAAAGGATATTTCTTAGGATAGGAAGATTCAGATATTTATTTCTCAGTAAATATCTAACAGCAAAACTACAAAGCCATTATGAAAGTATTCCAGTCATTACTGTGTATGAAACACAAGCTCTATTTATAACAACTGTTATTCAGGGGTTTTTTTGTCCTCTTTTTCTCTCCTGCAGAACATAAAAGGTCTAGCAGTGATTTTCTTTTGGATGGGAGGTAAAGTTTCCATCTGTTCTTTGTCTGGTAATTATGTGATCTGGTATCAGGTTGCTTACTTTGATCATGTGAGAATTAACTTTCACACCACAATCCAAAAACTTGCTCCTGTTTTTGTTGGATTAAAACCAGATTTGTAATTATTTCTTCATATATTTTCTATTCCCTACACATAATTTAAAGAAATTAGTAAAACACAAAAACAATTTTAAATGTCTACAACCATTGGATAAAAATGCTGAAGAATTATCTTAGCTTCTCTGTCCTGAAGGACATTTAGTCAACATTTTTGCTATTTTGTTAAAAATATTAAAAGTAGTATTTAATCAGCCCTCTAACCCTAACCCTAGAGGATTAGTCATTGGAGCAGAAGACTTTAATAAAGTGATAACCACTTTGGGATCTGTCATAAAATTCTTATTTACAAAATATATTGTAAGATATTTTCACCTAAAGCAAGGGTTTTCAAACTTGGCAAATTTAAGACTTGTGGACTTCAACTCCCAGAATTCCCGAGCTAACATGACTGGAGGAGGAATTCTGGGAATTGAAGTCCGCAAGTTTTAAAGCTGTCAAGTTTGAAGACTCCTGTCCTAAAGCATATGTTATATATCTTTTTATTTTGTTCATTTATTAATTTTGTTTTAACTTACCAAAGAACGTATTACTAAGCAAACCAAGGGCAATTTTACAGTAAATAGTGGAACAGTCTAGAATTGAGGGCAGGGAAAGCCAAATACCGTAGGAACCTGATTTCTAACTCATTTCCATTGACAATGTTCACTGTGGCTAAGATAATTGGGGGTTCTCGTGTGCTGGTAAAGTTTTAAGGTTCATTTCTGTAATGTGGTGGAAAAAGTGCTAGGGCGGGAAAGATTTGAGACCAAGATAGAAATATTTACTGAGCCAAAAAGCTCATTGAAGGGCATTGGTCCAAGTCTCTTTTCTTAAGATTCTTAGGCTATTTCCCCATAAGTTCTTCTGATCTGCAGTTTTAGGGGAGAGAGGAAAAATATAGCAGGGCAGGGCTGTTTGTGAACACATCTGTCAAATTGCCCCACTTGTATATAAAGCAGCATCCATGTAGAAGATTTACTATGCATGTGGTTTTTGCATTGTTTCTATCTTGCTACTCTTTACCATGACATATTGCAATGTTGATGTCATACCAGGGTGGTACATATGATTTTGTCTTGTCTTCAAATGCCGTTAGTGCATTGAGATGCAAAAACATTTTTTTCTCTTCATCCAGAGGCATGTCATAAAGTGTCCTGATACTGGCCTACCCTGGGCAGGATTTGAACTTGAAGCTTTTTCTGGAGATTCCATTCTTTACTCTCTAATCATATCCCTATGTACCAGCCAGTATTTCAGTATAAATTTGCCATCACTTATAAATAAACGCCATTAAATTTTAGTTACATAATATGTGACAAAGGCCCTAAATTCATAATATGTGACAAGTGCTCTAAATTCCAAAATATTTTAATATATGGCAATAATAAGTTATTGTATTTTCCCCAAAATAATTCCCCAGTTAATTGAGGTGGCATAATAGCAGTAGGAGCATCCATTGAAGGCTGCTGGCAGAATTATCTTCCCACTGGCTTTCATAAGCTAATTTATTTATGGATACTAGATTAGAAGTCTTTAGATGACAGTATAGGCAGAGAGAAGATGACTGACTAAAAGTCTCTGTTATAATACAATTAAGGATTTATATAAAGGTCCTACGTCATGTCTTTCTTTCTCAATGAAGATAAAAAGAGGATAAAAAGAAAAATATCTATGTTTTGGCTGACTTAACATCCAGAATATGGTAATGTTTCAGGACTTGTTTAAGTATGTTTAAACCATTCATCATCTTCATAGTTTTCTTGTTAGCCTTAGTTTATTCCTTTCATCCATCTTTAGTTATTTCATATTTAGTAAGTAAGACCAGATGTTCTATTCATTCATTCATTCATTCATTCATTCATTCATTCATTCAATTCACATGGCTGCCAATCTCAAAATATGTCTCTGGGAGCCTAACAGAAAATTAAAAACAAGATTAAAAACGTACATTATGTAAAACATTAAATAGCAAATATATGAACCAAAATGTATATGCCATTTACTTGAAAAACTCTAGGCAGCTTATAATGATCCATTAAAAACATTCATAAATTCCATAAATATTTAAATCATTACAATCTTTTTTAAAAAAAACTGCTGCTTCCATTAACATTCAAATTCCCCCAAACCCATGCAGAACAGGATGCTTTTCACATGACTTCTGAGGAATAAAAGGATGGGGGCTAACCCACCTGCAAGGTAAACTCTTCCTAAGCAATTACTTAGAGCAATTACTAGTGCTGATTCCCAGATGTGGATCTTGGTAATCTTATTTTTACTCATTTGATTTCTTTTTCTCAGGTTTTTACTTTAATTTTAATTATTTGTATTTTCTAAGCCAGGGGTCGCCAACCTTTTGGACTTCAGGGACCACCAAACTCATAATTTTAGATCACAGGGACCACTAACTGGTTCTGTGGGCGTGGCCTAATTTGTGGGTGTGGCTTGGTGGTCATGTGACTGGCTGGGCATGGCTTGTATGTAAATACTATAAATATTTATATAAATATTGAATTTTTTATTAAAAAAAAGAGCAACTTTTACCCAAAATCAGGCAAAGCAGGCAGGCAGATTGAGTTGCTCACAGAATCACAGATTCATTCAGAGATCTATCTATCTGCCTTTGGCTAGCTCAGTCTGTCACATAAACTTTGCTTGCAAGCAAACTCATAACATTTGCTAGCAAGCAAACTCACAAAATTAATTCACAACACACCATGCATGTAACCCTGGGCCAGGCACTCTCTTTTGGTCTTAGGAAGGAGGCAATGGCAAGTTAGATTTCTTGCAAAGAAAACTGCAGCGACTTGTCCAGGTAGTCGCTAAGAGTCAAAACTAGCTCAAAGGGGCACAAGCACACATACACAGAGAGAGAGAGAGAGAGAGAGAGACTATATCTAAGATATAGGAAAGCAAGAATTATTGACTTCAACTCCTTGTGGTCCAGAAATGAGCACAAAAAGCCAAAGTTAACCAAGACCTCTCTTAGCAATGTTTTCCATCTGTTGTTCCAATAGGAGGCATGAGTTCAGAAGAATGCCCAATCGAACACCTCATGATTTCTGGAGACACACAACTCTGTTAAGAACTATAGACTGAATTTCAGTGAGATCATGTGCTTTTTGTACCAACAGTAATTCCAATTTGCTGGGATGTAGCTACAATCTATTTTGCAATCTGTCATCAGTTCTTTATACCCCAAGTATTGGGTAACCACTGTACAACATTATATGGTTTAGGGTCAAGAAGTAATACTAGGTCTCATTGGCATTATTAATAATGCTGGATCTCAAACTGACGGATGATGCCTCCCTGGTTTCACGTACCAATAAATGTTAAATAGAAGGAGGGGAGGAGCCCTGAGACATCCATATTCAAGTATCTAAGTGCTCAGCCTCTCCTTCCTCAATAATGCTGATTGGGATTGCCCAGCTCTCAAACACAATTCCAAAGGATACCACTGAACCTCAGATCAAACTGGATGAGAAGAGGTGTACTACTTCCCTCAAACCATGCAGTGGGTTCTCCACAGGAATGACCAATACAATTTCAGTTGTGTGCTAAGGCCCACAAAATGCTTTTCATCAAAGACCTTCTCTGGTTGGAGGCTAACCACCTTCACAATAATTTTACTAAAAAATGGCAGGTTGGAGACAAGCCCATATTTATTTAACCCAGATGAGTCCAGGAGTGGCTTTTGTCCTGAAGAATAAAGGGCATTTAGGCCATTCATAGTTTCTTGGCAAATAAACTGACATGCTGGATGCTTGCTAAAATGTATTGCTGCATTCATAATTTACATTATCTGCACAAATATCCTATCGGAGATGTAAACCTTCCAAAATACAGATGAAAATAGCCATCCACCAATAAAAACTGAATTCATATAATGGATTTGTGATATTCTGGAACCTCGAGGCTAATTCAGTCATTCATAATTCTATTTATGTGATGTGGGCTAATGAAATATGTGAACAGTGCTGTCCACAAAATGTTACGGCAAATCAAATATAATTATTCCAGTTGCAGCAACTGAAAATGTGTTGCCTCAAGATGTAAATCATCACCAGGAACCTTCATTAGTCTTTGCAGATATCCTGGACCATAATTTCAATTCTCCACACAAATATGTCTCCTAAAACAGTTGCACAGTGAAAATTTTGAATATTTACAGTGGTCTCTGCTTCTAATTGGATGGTACTCTCACTTTTATGGTATATTATTTCATAGGTTACATCTGCATATTCAATTACCATTAGTATAAATATGTACTTTAGAAGCTTTAGAGAACAGATTCAGAAAGCAAGTGTTATATTTTATTCAGAAAAATGATATCAAGAGATAAAGCCTTTGGTTTATTGATTTTGTGGTTGCATATTATTTCCTCCGGGACATTCTCCTTATTCCTCTAAAGCAGGGGTGTCAAACTCGCAGCCCGTAGGCCAGATGTGTCACATGCTGGCCACACCTACCCCCAGTTTAGTGAAAGGGAAGTGTTGTAATACATCACATAATGACAATGTTGTTGACACCCTTGCTCTAAAGATACTTATATTTCCAAAAGAGAGCAACATGTTTAAGTAGTGAGAAGGAATGCTACATGTTACTGACATTCATAGATCACACATGCTTCCATTGTATCCCCAGTTAAGCAGTATCTATGGCAGGGATGGGCAACTATGGCCTTTTTATGACCTGTGGACTTCAATTACAACCTATAGCTGGCCCAGGAATTCTGGGAGTTGAAGTCCACAGTTGTAAAAGGGGCTATAGTTCCCCATGGTAGTCTGATAAATCATGTGCTTGCTTCACTTTAATGTATTTGACAAAGCAAGAAGCAAGAAAAAAGCTGGAGAGGGGAGTACACAAATTTAAGCTCACTTGGAATCACTCCCTATTTAGGCTTCTTAAATGAACTTACTTATTAAGAGATGTTGTTTTCATTATTGGCAGAAGATATCAGACGAGTAATATAAATATGAATCTAGTAGACTTGTAAATAGCCTGTTCAGGGCACTAATATTAATTCCCAAATATATGTTCAATAGGGCAGCACCCTTTGTATTCTTTGACAGTAGTACATCTTGTTTTTTTCAGCTGAATTTCATCCCAACTAAATGAACATAACATTGCAAATCTCTGTGGATACAGGTTTGTAATCTCCATGGCGACTAAGAGGCTGGATTCATATAAATTTTGCTAAACCATGATATGGTTTACGTTGGTTTTGCATAGAATGTTGTGTGACTGCAAACATTTCACTTTGCGAAGCAGACTTTATGATTCAGAATACTATGTAAATCCAGCCAATTAGTTGATTAAAATTGGTTGGTCTACAATGATGCCCTGACTCATAGCTTGTCATTCCCCAGAAGCTTTTTTTAACTATTAATCTTGCCTTGAGTTTCTTTTTGTCCTTGATGTAATGGACAAGCTATTTTCTTTGATATACATGTCCTGGTCCATGATGGAGCAATAATCATTTATTTGTTACTTTCTATCCAGTCCTTCCTGTGAGGAATTTAGGGCAATTTTGACTTAATAAATTGAAAGAAACTAGTTATAAGCAGGCGTGCCTCCATGCAGCTTTTAATAGTTCTGTGGAAGAGGAAATTTTATGAAAAGTTTCCACTTCTGCTCTACCAGAGCCCTCTCTTTGACACCTGGCCACCTGCTTATAATAAACTCATGAATAGCTTTGTATTACAGCCCTGACTCTTAGCATCTTTATTGAGCTCTGTTACTACTATGTTTCATAACAAATGAAAACATTTCAACACAAAGAAAAATATCAAACAATGCCATTTTTATTCTGTGGTTTAAGTAAATTTACTATGGAATCAATATGCACTCTGGCAACAGTAACCACAAACAAATTTTGATGGGAGCACTGCATTGGCAAATAACTATTGAAGGATAGATGCAAGTGTTGTTTCCTTGCCGTTGTTGAACTAGTGGGGAGAGCAGAACCATGCTTTCTTGCACTGACTACTATACAGGCTTAGCTTCATGATTATAACTTGGTTTCTGTTCCATTGATTAATGCAAACTGAAAGAGGCTGTTGAATATATGAATTTACTCCAGTGAAGGAATTGTATTTGAGGTTTTTTTGGGGTGGGGGGTGGGAGGGGAAAATGGCTCCTCTCTCTCTTCTGTCTTCCATTAAGAATAATTCAAAGGAAATACCTATGTTGCTAAATATCCTTTAGGACAAGTCCAGGGCACAAAGATGCAGCCTCAAAGCTACATGCAGGCCATCTATGCTGCCCTTTTGTCCTAGAGTTGGTGTGGTTCCAAATATAACCCTTTTTTGAAGGACGGGAGCTTGAAAAGGAACCTGTTTTATTCCTTAAAACTCATTAAATCTACAAAACCTGACCAGATCCCAGTCCTGTCCACTTTTGGTATGCAGCTTTGGATATGACATGCACAGTTTACTGCACCTGTCAAGCTACACGCTCTGGATGATTGACAATTTACTGTGGGATATAAATTGAAATCATGCAAAATAGGTTTGTGTCAGTTTGTGTTCATTTATTCAAATAAATGTGTGATATTATAAACCACAAATGCATGTGTAAACTAGCAGCAGGTCACAGTAGTCTCTGCTTTCTACTTCACCAGGCATCTCTGCAGCAACATATATTCTGCCCAATAACTCTACAGTTTAATTAAGCTTTATCCAGATACCTTTGATGCATTCTACCTGGGTCAATCAGATAAGTGTGGTTGTACTAAACGTATGTAGGAGTGAACAGGCGCTTCTTCATTTCTATTTGAAAATTTAGGAACCTCAGTGCTGCTGTATGTAATTTCAGGGAAAAGCTTCTCTTGTGTTTCTGTAATGTTTAATAGAGAAGCTTGACGTTCAGATCTTTCAAGACCTGCAGAATTAGCTATTTCCTCCGTGGTTATAAAAGAGGTGAGACCTTCCAGCAGGAAGTACCATTACATTTGCAAATTATTAAGTGGGATAAAAATCTAACAAGTGCTTACATTGATCCTAGATATTGCGTATGTGATATCTTGGCATGGCTCTATATAAACGCTTCAGAATTATACCATTTTAAAAGAGTAATACTTTTCCCAATGGCCCTGTATTTTATTTGGATATTTTAAGATTAAAAATGCCTTTATTCTTTTTAATGTTTTCCTTTTCCACATATTTATCCTCTGCCCACCTTCCTCTTTTACTCCTTTTGAAAAGATTTCCTGTACACAGGGATGAGTCACTCAGTTCCTCTGACATTTTCAAACCCCTCCACTGGCTATGATCAATTCTTTCTGTTCTCTTATCTCTCTGAATGTATCATGCAGAGCCTTTAAAGTTCAAAAGTCTTATCTTGTTCGTTGGGTGGCAGGTTTATCTCAACACAGTTGTTTTCAGCTCCTATTGTACTTTCCTTTAAACTTAGAATGCTCATTCAGGTTTTTTGGGGAGGTTTTTTTTTTGTATCTGTTCTCAGTGTTGCTCATTAAATTCCTTCTTTTTTTTATTGTGAACCAGGAGGATTCCTATTTTTATCTCCAGATTTCAGGACAGTGCAAAATTCCACCAATCAAATATAACCACAGTGGGTCCTTCTACATTGACAGTAGGAACACAGAGTACCTCTTGATGTCCCAGAGTGAAAATAGATGATATGTCATCTTGAAGGATAGAAAAACATGCTGTCAAGGCTTTATATGGCAGGATTTCATTCTCCATAAAGTGCCTCTCCATAACATGCTATTAACACCTGTGACACAAATGGGAGGCTTATGTTGCATCATAGGGATATTCTGTAACTAGTATTCGTGCATGCACTGTAATTTTACATATGTGAACCTGATCTTAGCTGTCCCATGAAGTTGTTTTTCCAGATGCATAATTACAGTAGAGAATTCCAGGATGTACAACAGGCTACATACATGCATACAAATTATCTTCTATGGTTTTTCTGTTTTCATAGTCAGCACAGGATAGCATTACATCTAAATCTGCACCAGCTGTGTCGTCATTGGCTAAAATTACCCTCATCATTATAATTCAAACCCAGCATTTGAACTTCGTTTGACAAACCATGGTCGTTAATGGAATCTAGTGAATGTTAATTAAGGTTTGTTTAACCACAGAGCAATACTGCATCATTGTTAAAGCAGATTACAAAATCTGTAGAGGAAAAGGAAGGAAGAGAAGGATAGCAGAAGCCTATAGAATATTGCTATTTTAGGAATAATGGCATGGACAGATTTGATGGAGATTGGGGCCCCACATACATTCTTCAGTGTTCTATCTCCTAGTTCAGGGGTGTCAACTCAATTTCATTGAAGGCCACATCATGGTTGTATTTGACTTTGGGGGGGTCAGGGTGGGTATAGCCACTTGACATCACTCATGTCGGAGGCGCCTGTGGTGGCCCAAAGGCTCTGTCAGAGAAAACAGGTTTCCGAGCTCCATTTTCAGCTGCAACGGCCTCCTGTAACCCTCTGCCAGCAAAAATGGAGGTTGGGAGGGCCTCCTGTGGCCCTCCCGAGTTCCGTTTTCACTGGCAAAGGCACCGCAGGCCAGTCCTTCAATGTTTCCAGTGTGGCCCTGCAGGCCAGATCTAGTCCCCAGGCCTTGAGTCCTAGTTAATAACCTCTTTTTTTCTAATTCTGTTCAATCATGTCTGATTTTTGGAGACTGCCTGGAAAAGTCCCTGCAATTTTTTTTGCATTGTTTTTGCAGAAATAGTTTGCCATTTCAAGTAGTCCTCAACTTATAACTACAATTGAGCCCAACATTTCTGCTGTTAAGTGAGACATTTGTTAACTGAATTTTGCCCCATTTTATGACCTTGCTTGCCATAGTTACATGAATCACTGCAGTTAATAAGCTAGTAACCTGGTTGTTAAAGTGAATCTGGCTTCCCCGTTGATTTTACTTGTCAGAAGGTTGCAAAAGGGGACCTTGGGACACTGCAGCGGTCATAAGTATGAACCAGTTGCCAAGCATCTGAATTATGAGACCAAGGAGATGCTGTAAAGGTCATAACTGAAAAATGGTCCTAGGTCACTTTTTTCAGTGCAGTTGTAACCTTGAACAGTCACTAAATGAATTGTTGTAAGTCAAGAGTTATCTGTACTTGTTTCTTAGTGCTGAGAAAATGTGACTATCCTTAGGTCACCTAGCTGGCTTTTTGCCCAACTCAAAATCTCCTGGTTTTTAGCTTGATGTCTTAACCACTACATCAAACTATGTCTCAACCCCCATTTACCCTCCCTGATTTTCTCCAATTATTTGTCTTATAGCCCATACTTGACAGCAGCTACCTTATTTGTTACTTTATTTTTTAAAAAATCATGGATACCCTTGAGTCTGCTGTATCTCCTCTCACTTTCATTTCTTCAGGGAGTCTCTGAAGCAGATGTGTCAGACACGTGGCCCACAGCCCAGATCTGTCCCGCGATAAGCCCTGAGTTGTCTCATAGGGCTGTCCTGGTTACAGCAAGGGACTGGCCTGTGCCGTCCCAGGCCTGGCCCACCCTGGCCATACCCACCCAATTGGCCACGACAACCAGTCCATGCCCACACCAGACCCCCAAATTCTGATATGCCTGCAATGGGATATCCCTGCTCTAAAGGAAGAAAAATGGAGCAGAGAAGCCTTTTCTTTGTACATCCATGGTTTTAAATTTAGCAGCTATCTAGGTGTCTAAATTTTGCACCTGCAGTCATGTATCCAGTTCTAACAATGCCATAGGTTAGATTTAGGAATATTGGACCTTCTAGTAATCATTTAAGACTTCTTTTGTTTTTGTTCAAATAGAGTTTTTATGCATTTGTTATTTAAATCTTGATAAAGACTGATGAGTTGTTGAGTGTTTAATAAATGTATACTTGACGTATTTACATGAATCTGTTCTTACCATATTTAATATGTAACTGACAATATGTTTAAGTATGAATTTTAGATTCTGCTCAAGACTTCAGAAATGTTGAATCATAACAATCAGGCTCCTACAGGCAAAGCTAGCACAACTTGCATCTGAATATGACTCATTCTTTAATCAGCTTCCAACTTGTAATGCCAACTTTTATTTCACCAAATACAAGTAGAAGGAAACAATCATACTTAAAACTATTTTGGATAACATTTTCCTTTTAATTCCTAACTTTTAAAGAATACATATAAAAGAATACATTTTTGGTCTTCTAGAATCTTCACGTACTCAAACAAAACATTTTTGCGGGGGATGACAAGGAGAATGTTCTGAATGTAGGCTGGGCCGAGGACATTTTTCTAAGAAGATATTGGTTAATCTTTTAAAGTCCATGTATAACACATTGGTTGGCTTATTCAACCCTCTTTGTTTTGAGGTAGAAAAAGCAGTTTGGTAACATGCATACCACTACACAGCAGTTGTTACTTTCATCCCAGGGACTCGGATCAAACGTGCCTGTTAATGGAATTGCTCTAATGGTCTTGAGAATAATGGCAATGCTTTGGGTAATAGGACATAAGAAGGGTTTAGCTGTTGTAGACAAACAGGCATAGCATGTATTTTAAACCAGTTTTTAATCTTTCATATCACTCTGCCCAAGTAATTTATGGATCCCACCATAAAGTCTTCATTTTCTGAAAAAGAATATTCATATATTTATATGCATTAATTACTGTTAAATTGGAGAAACATAGCAATTGCAGTAAAAGCCATTTACATTGAATTATCATTTAGTATAAGGTAGTACTGTATGCAGTACTAGTATGTAATGTAGAAAAAATTAAGGATGGGACAAAGCTAGTTTGTTTTGTGGCTGCTGTTTCAGTGAGATGAAATAGAACAGAGATGGCTAACATTTCCATCCTTGCATGCCAAAAGTGCATGAGCGCAGGTGCCAACACCCATAAGACAAGGTATGTAGGGCCCCCCAGGCCCCCTGCGCATGCGCGTGCGACCCCCTGTGCACATGCTGCACATCTCTGCGCATGCATGCACGACCCCCCCAGTGTGATGTACATTTATGCACATGCATCTCCTGTGCACACCCTGCACATGCGCAGCAGCTACCCAACAATCAGCTGGCGTGCATATGGCGGGCCTGCTGCGGGGCGATCGCTCCCGTGCTGGTGAAGATGGCTCTACGTACCACTTCTGGTACGCGTGCCATAGGTTCGCCATCACGGGAATAGAATATGAAATGGATTCAAAATACAGTGCTATCATACAGTGTCTGCAGTGCTTAATGTATACCAAACCAAGTCAAAAGATAGCACAGCAAATGCATTAGTTTATTAATCCCATTTAGAGAGTATTCTATCACCCAAATGGTGATACAGCCCTAAGTTTAGAAAAAAATTGAAAAGGTAAACAACCCACTCAGGAGCTCTCACTGTTGGGAACAAGGAACAGACAGTGGCCTGTCTAAGATGTGATGCTCCTTTAAATCAAGAGTTTTATTAGGGCTGAAAAAAACATGTTAGGAGCTGGTTGGCTTGCATGAAGAAGGCAGGTGTTCCCATTGAAATGTATAGAGCTCAAGCAGCAGCAGCTACATTTACAATAGGAGAGCAGAAAGGTGTTGCTTAGTTGCTTCTACCTTCAGCACATTTGACTGGAAAATGGCTTTCTTGCTTCCTCTCCATCTATTCTCCAATTTTAGAAGAATTTTCTCCCTCTGAATTCTTCTGCCTAGTTTAGTGGTATGTCAGCTGAAAAATACAACTTTAGATATTTATCAGAGCCAACAAAACCTGACTTTTTTTTATTCTTCAACCAATATTGGGGAGGTACGGGCAGGGATGAGGACTATTTAGAAAACAGGCTTTAATACCAGTTGGCTAAAGACAGAATAGGAAAGGGAAACAAGACTGCATGAGTTACAAGATAACTGCTGGTAGTTTGTCATTGAAACCCTTATTTCAAAACACCCAGTTAAAAGGGTATCTATGTTAAGGAGCCTTAGATTACTGTACTTCATATATATTAACTTCAGATAGACATGTCATCCTCTGTAGGAATTACAATATTTATTGGTTAAAAAACCCATCACCTTCCAAAAATCAAGAAATATTTTTTTTCATTCCTGATAAAGAGCATAGAAGCAATTAAGAATGAAGGAATGAGCAGAAACTAACTGTAGTTAGACTTGCAAAGATTAGCTTGAAGTTCATTTGGAAAGGCATACACAGTTAATTTTAATTCTTTTTGCATAATCTCCTTGTCATTTCAGATAGCTCTTCTCTCTTCATTCTCTCTTCTCCTTCTTTACTTTCCTGGAAGAAGTAGTTTCCTTCTTTTCATCCTCGCACTCCCTCCCTCTTTCTTCATTCTTAGCAACTGCCTCTGCAGGGTTTTTTTGGCAACAGTTTGCCTCCATCTTAGGGATGAAGGAGAGTGACTGGCCCAAAGTCATCAGCTGGCTTTGTGGCTAAGGTGAGACCAGACCTCCTCCCAATTTCTAGCCTGATGGATTAACTACTCTAGGTAGTCCTTGACTTATGATTACAATTGAACCTGGAATTGTGATTGTAGGTCATGTTGGTCATTATGTGGGTCACCACATAGCAATGCCTAATTTTGGGACCTTTTGTAACACAGTCATTAAAGTGAACACCACCCTCATTAAATGGATCCATTTGACCACAAGAGGCATTTTTTTTTGTACCAGAAATTAGAAGTAAATGCCAGTTTCCAACAACAAACATTGTAAATAGTGGTTATAATTATAGTGACTGTGGGATACCTCAAAAGGCCACAAATGCAGACTGGTTGCTATGTTCTCAAAATGCCACCATATCACCAAGGGGAGGCTGTGGTTGTCAAAACTTCAAATCCCATAAGTAGCTTTGTGGAGATTTGTTGTAACTTTGAATTGAATGATGGCTAAACAAACTATTGTAAATCGAGATTTACCTGTAGATCAAACTGGCTCTCCAGTGCTCCTTACTTTCTGTTTGCAGTGCTTCTGATGGATTACAGTCGTTCTGATGGGAAGAGGCAGACAGCATACATTTGTCTGTATAGGAGAATGGCTGCTCAAGGCAGATAGGGCTCAAATTTTATGTACCGAATACAGAATAATAGAGTTGAAAGGGATTTTGGAGGTCTTCTAATCCAACCCCTTCACAAACAGGAGACCTAATACAGACATTGGCTGATCAGTCTTTTCTTAAAAGCCTCCAGTGATGAAGTACCATTCCACTGGTTAATTGTTCTCACTGTTAGGAAGTTTCTCCTTAGTTGTAGGTTGCTTCTGTATATTTTACATGGCTATTGATTGCTGTTCCAAATCCTTTTTGAGTGTGTGGATATTGGTAAATGCACAGAAGTGTGATTGATACATGCAAAAGGGGAAGGGGGAGGGAGAGAAATCTCCAAAGCAGATTTCAGATAGAGCAGATACCCAGGAAAATTTAGTGTGTGCATTTTTTTTCCTTTTTCTGGGTTTAGAGAAACATCTCCCTATCTACCTCCTCATTTTGTTCCCTGGAGTTCATCTTAAATTCAGGGTCATTTCTTTTAAATAAAATAGTGGTCAGTGTGGTTTCATAAGACATGACAGATTCCATCACTTCCTTTGGAAGTGTATCTCTGCTGTTCTTCTTCCAGCATTCTTACAAATAACTTTCTTGAGTTTTCAGTCTACAGTATTATTTCTGTAGGAATTCTGCCCATCCTGTGAACCCAAGAAGTGGACAATTGCCAGGAAATCAACTTATTAGTGATCATGGTCCTTTAGGTTTAGGTCTGGTCTTAATTAAGTTATTTTCTTCCTTCTCTTGTGTTCATTTTTGAATTGGTAAAAGCTTCAAATTATAGCATCATTAAAGTTTAATTCAATACTGTTGTACCTCCTGCTGTTGATAGATAGTCATCTTTTTTTGGCATGGTGAAATGTAAGCTATGTTATAGGCGCCAAGTGTTGAAACTGCCACTAAGTGCTCCCCTGATAGCTTTCCTGCAGTTCGATTTCCAGCCAATCTGACAAGCTTTTTCTGTAATGAATTTTTCTGAGTTTCATCTTTTCTCCTTTCTGGGATCATTTCTGAGAAAACTCTTGATACGGTTTAAACATGTCTAGTATATACTAGAACAAATATCTGCTTGTAGTCCTTAACCAAAGGAGGATTGTGTATGCTGAGTTTGTAGTATTCAGATTTGTTAGAGGAACAATAAGCATTCTAATATCTAAGCTTGCTACCTGAGTTTGAACAGCATAAAATAATCAGCTAGTACAAAACTTATATTAGCTGTTGGCAGCAAAAAAAAAAAATGTAGTGGCATTTTCTTTCTTTCTTTCTTTCTTTCTTTCTTTCTTTCTTTCTTTCTTTCTTTCTTTCTTTCTTTCTTTCTTTCTTTCTTTCTTTCTTTTTTTCTTTCTTTCTTTTTTAAATGGAAAAGCAATAAAGCTAAGAATATAATTATATTCTTCAGTCCTCTGGAATAGCCTAAGTATCACAGACTGCCTTCATATTCACTCTGGAATAGATATACATGTATTTCTGGGCTAATAGAGTGGAATGAGGGCTTTATTATAAAGAAGTAATAATTACAGTCAGTACAAAACAAACTCTCCGTCAAACTCTAGAAACCACAGTACACAGGTGTAAAAGTAATATAAAATCAGGGGTATAGAGTATAGACCAACTGTGAGACAAGACAGTAGCCAGCATGCTGTACCAGCAAATGTCAGAGTCACAAGGTGCCATGTGTGTGAATAAGTTAATACACACAACAAACCTATCTTAACAAATTTTTTAGGAGCCATTCAACCGTCTCCATTTATTTGTTCAGCCTCTGGCATTAGACCCAACCAGTGCTCCTAAAGAAGGCATATGCTGATCTGACAAGGTTTGCAGTTCAGTGTGTGCTAGGATTGCCAAGCAGAGAATGATGACTGCAGAGAGGTTGGGGGAATATGCTGAGCAGTTAAGGGGCAATGGCACGATGTGAAGACATTCACATGACAGGGTTGAATGGACTAGGATGGTACCTTCCTCAATAAGTAGTCCATTCAGTGATGGATTAAATAATTCAGGGATGTGAAACTGGCAGCCCATGGACAAGATGCATCACATGCAGGTCACACCCATCCCAGCTCCACGAAGGGGGTGGAAATCACGAAACGTCACATGACAGCAGTGTGACGCTGAGACTTCAGATTAATTGATCACATTGACCTGAAGTTCTGCCTTGCCGCTGGCTGATCCTAATTCTGTAGTCCTCCTGGCTCAAGAGCGTTATTACAAAAGGTGTCTCTGAAGCCCTTGGACATCAGAATACTCTTGTTACTTTTACTGATGCTTGCTTGCTCTATGACTCCAGTTGTTAGTATTACAGTACTGGAAGAGATCATATTGGGCCAATCTGCTGTTAACCAGGAAATTCATCCCTTTCCAAAGTGTAGGATCGAAGCACCATATCACCAAGCATCACCTGGGAGAAATTCCCGATTTAAAATGATTGAAATCTGTATTGCAATGCCTGGATAAAAATAATAGAGACCTTAGCCCAGAGTTCAATTTTTTTTACTACCAGTTCTGTGGGCGTGGCTTGGTGGCCATGGCAGGGGAAGGATACTGTAAAATCTTCAGTCAGAGCTGGTATTTGCCGGTTCTCTGAACCACTCAATTTCTACTTCCGGTTCTCCAGAACTGGTCAGAACCTGCTGAATAGTTATGCAACCCCCAAGTGATATGAGCCTTGGTGGTGCAGGCTGTTAATCATCTAGCACTTAGTGCAAGCTGCCTGCAATTAGTGCAGGCTCGAATCCCACCAGGCTCAAGGTTGACTCAGCCTTTCATCCTCTCGGGGTAGGTAAATTGAGGATCCAAGATTGTTGAGGGCAATAAGCTGACTTTGTAAAATGCCGCTTGGGGGGTGGGGGCAAAAGCCCTAGTAATAATAAGCAGGCATATACAATGGAATGAAAGCTATTGCCGAGCACTTAGCATGGTGCTCCATAGACTGTAAGCCGCCCTGAGTCTCCGGAGAAGGGCAGCATATAAATGTAAATTAAAAAAAAAAAACACCTCTGCCTTAGCTTCTGCTCCCTACCCCCATCCCACCCAGCCTCTGCTTTCTTTGCAGTTTTAGTGGAGAAGCTATACTGCAAAGTATATAAACTATACTGCAAAGCTGCAGACACTAGATCAGCGCTTACCTTAATTCATTACTCTCAGTATACAGAGCTCCTATCAGTCTCTCCCCTCCCCCCTTCTTTTCCCTGGGGCTAAGGGAAAGAGCTTTACATCTATTACATGAGCATTGTGAAATTCTGCACACTTCAGGAGATTTCCTTAGAAATGAAAGTTTCCTTTTTTTTTCATTGTCTGGCTCAGCTTTGTGTCAACACTGGAAACTGTCTGTGCTTGCATTATAAACAACTATAGTGTGATTCTGAGAGTTTGACAACAAGGAGCTGTTTTTAGTTCACATCTTCTATAACAAGCCATTCAATTACTTCTGTTCTTGGCTATCAAATGGACACTGATATTTATTTTAAGAGGTTGTCAAGAGGTTTGATTTGTGTACATTTGTAAATTAGACAGAGTGTACTATTTATTACTGCTAGACGGGAAGCTGATGTCTTAATTAAACTATTAATAACCAGCTGTAACATCCCACTCTGCATCATGACACCGAGCAAAATAGGCAGTGTGACAAATAAACATGTTTGATGTGTTGTGTCCTAGGTAGGTAATTTATTACTGCGTGGGTACTCCAGAATGCCCTAAGAGTTTTCCCATTTGAAGCCACTTTGCACATAATGTTCCTTTGCGTGGTTTGAGTCCATCCTTTGATAGTGGAATCTTAAATATAGAAACACCAGAGCGTGCACTGAAGAGCAAACAGAGGTTTAAACAGGTCTTTCAGTGTTAACAAATGCATATATACATGACACAATTACCTGTGCCAAGGAGAAGGGTGCCTATATAGATTGATTGATTAACCCTTTAATTTCTGCATTTTTCCTTTTTAGAACTAAAGCAACAGCAGTGTGAATCAGACATCTTTCACATGCTTGTATATGAGATGACAATTATGATTTTTGATAAATGTATTTTTCAGGTCCTGGTTGATCTCCATCAGTGTTTTTCATTGGTCTACATAGTCCTGTTGATGTTCTTTACTTTGATCCTAGATTACATTGTAAGATCTGCTGACTTGGCTGGGTACCTATTACTGCACCCCCTGAACAAGTCCAGGAGAGTCCTTGCTCTCACACAAGGTTGCTCATTTGCTGCTGTTGTTAGCAGCAGCTGTGCTATCCAGCAAGCAGGGATGGAGTACCTGGGCAGATAACATGACATTAAACACGGAAGCCCTTATATCCTCCAAAACTGCCCATTGCTACCCCTTTCTCGTCTCTGTTCCTTGCTGGCCCATATTACAGTTCTAATTGGAGGATTTTTAGGTGTTGCTTCCTAATTACAATTATGAGTGGATTTTTTTTTTGTGTGGGGGGGGTAAATCGGCTCTCTTTCGGCTCCTGCCTATGGAGTTTGCTCGGAATTGCTCATAGCAGTTTTTCTGTTGGGACTAGGACTCTTATGGAAAGCCTTGAATTCAGCCAAAAAAGGGGGAGGGGTATATTTTTCCCACCAGCCAAAGGGTTAGCCACAGTGGCCAGATGGGAGAAGACAATTATTCAGAGAGTCAGTTGGAATTCAGCAGGTTGTTGATGTCCAGGACTCTGTAGGACACAGGATGTTCACATAGCAAGTCTTTTTCCATTTTCTCACGGAAATCATTTTGGCCAGAGTACCTTGCTCTAGTTTTGATTTCCCCAGCAGTGGGCTGTGACCCCAAGATAGAGGCTCCAGTGTCAGAGCAGGTCCCCTCAAACTATTTTACTCCACTAAAAATAAAGAGTGTCTGCCATGTCTGTTTCTTGGTTTTTGTTAAGTATTTAGCAGAATATCCTTGGTGTCAAGGATTAATACAGCAGATGGAAGTAATGTTCAGATTGTAGCAGTGAGTATAGAACCACACAAGCACAGCAGTTGAAGTGCAAAGTCTTTATATACAGTGAGTATAAACATAGTCCAAGTTCCATACAAATATCGTACATAGTTCATCCACCCGTAGATTAGCTTACTAACCATTCTTGTTCAGTAGATATAACAGCAATACATCATCTTCAATACATCCATGCATCAATGGAGATATATAGTTACAGAGTTGAAGATAATTTGCCAAGTAGCCGAGTAGCATAGTAGAAGCCTAGTAAACCAGTAGCAGCATTCCAACAGACAAACAGCACTCTAACAGACACTAGCCATGTGCTCTCTGGCTTCTTACTATATAGTACTCTTGCTTCCTGTAGCCAATCAGCATCGTGACTACAAGATAGTGCTGAGTCATTTCTGACTTGCAGACATATATGGTAAACCAATACAGTGAAGTTTCTTAAAGAAACCTAACAGTTTTGTATATCTTGAGGGCTGGCATCCTCCTAACTTAAATGTATCAATTAATTTAACAAACATTTATTAAAAATTGGTAACTGGTTGTTACTTCATTTTTTGTTGTCAAGCTTCTCTGAATTTGGAAGATGCCCAGAAATATAAAAGGTTTAGTTTGCATATTATGTTTAATTACATATTATATCTGGAGGTTGCCTGAAAGACTAGATGTGATCACTTCAGGGTGTCTAACTCAATTTTATTGAGGACTACATCAGGGTTGTGTTTGACCTCGGGGGCTGGGGTGGGCGTGGCCAGCTTGACATCACTCATATTGGGGGTGCCTGTGGTGGCCTGACCGCTCTGTCAGTGAAAATGGGCTCCTGAGTTCCGTTTTTAGTTGCGACGGCCTCCTGCAGCTCTCTGCCAGTGAAAACGAGCTTGGGTGGACTGCATGTGCCCTCCCCCGGCCGCATTTTCACTGGCAGAGGCATCCTACCAGGCTGGTCCTTCACTGTTTCCAGGGTAGCCCCGCAGGCCAGACCTAAGCACCGCACAGGCTGGATCCTGCCCTGGGCCTTGAGTTTGACACCCCTGCTCCAGAAGGTACAGGTACATATGGGTAGGATATACAGGCAGAGATTTTTGGTGTAATCTGATTATTCTTTATACTGTGTGTACACACACGTATACATAAATGCATACAGTATATATGTATGATGCACTTGATCCATTCATGCTGCAATTATGATCATTTACAATGCTGGAAAAATAATAGTGAGACCTGTGAAAGCCTAAAGCTAATGAAACTATGAGTCTTTACTTAATCACTCAATCAGATCAGAGATCTCTTTAGACATCTGCTTGAAAGAATGAGGAGCTAAATTTGCTAAATTGGCATTTTAAGCACTTCATAAGCTCTAATTCATTTTAGGTATAGTCACTTTAATTTGCATGTAAAAATTTCAGAGGTTGTGATTTATTGATTAACAAGTAGGATTGACGACTTTTTCCTGCAGGGCACTGCAGAAATGTTTACTCATCAAATTAGATGAGGTTGTCCCAAAACCAGTACACAATACACACACAGAGAGAGAGAGACACTTATTTTTGAAGCAACTCTAAGATATAGCCGTATTCAGCATTCCAGACATACTTATTCAAGAGCCAGTAGGATTACCAAGAATCCCTTTCCTGGACCAGCTGGACTTTTCAGAGCCATTCTGCATTTCTTGCCCTAGACATAGACTCTGGCTCTGGTAGAGTTAATTATGTTTTAGCACTAATTCAGGAATTGCCACGTGGCTCTGTCTCATTCACAGTGCTCTGGGTATTAGTTTAACTGGAGTTGCAAGAATCCCTGCCTGCAACTGAAGGAGCCCTTCAGGACTGGGCTGCCAGAACTATAATGTGCAGTCAGCATCCTCTGTTCTTTGATTATATGTTTAATCCCCTTCCAGAGCAACATGTTCAGTGTAGTGTGGGTATTCTCTGTTCTCAGGTTTTTAGGTCCTTGTAGTCATTATCAGCTTTAGGC
The DNA here is from genome assembly GCA_023653725.1 of Bungarus multicinctus. Taxonomy (NCBI): domain Eukaryota; kingdom Metazoa; phylum Chordata; class Lepidosauria; order Squamata; family Elapidae; genus Bungarus; species Bungarus multicinctus. The sequence goes on along the minus strand of CM042834.1, from coordinate 88,507,526 downwards.
AGGTGATTACCAGACTGGACAGAGATTTATTTCCCTCCATTGGAAAGCTTTCACCTCTAGCTTCAGTTGTGCTTTGTTTCAGATTTCTTTCTACAAAGTAATAGTTTTGGATAAAAACCTTCAGGGAGATGCACACACTATTAATCATTAAAGAGTTGTGCTTCCACAACTCTCTGCAAATCACCAGTGTTTTGCGGTTTTGGTTATTGTAGTAAAATATCAGATGTACTGACAACATCCCAAGGCTTCTCCTGCCACCTAGGGAACTGATTATTGCTATCAGTATCAAAGTTTCTAAATCCCGGAGGCTGCCACTGGTGTACATTATTTGGTCCTTTGGTAGTATTATTACTAGCAACTGCCTTTAATTTAACACACATTGAGCACATGATTGCTCTTGTACTTGTGAAGCCCTGTAGTTGTAAAGCTTTGATGTGCAGAAGCTTCTGTATGGGGGGAAAAGTAAGGAAGATTATGATGGTGGTCAAACTCACAACTGTGCATTATGCATAGACAACAGTCTGAGCCTAATGTCCAAGTTCACATATTTCAGGTCATATGATCTGCATAAATTCTGCAAAGCTAAAAACCATGACTTTAGTTAAATGTAATAATATTAAATTTAGCAAAGAAGGCATTAATGCATTTTTCCAAGAATCATCTTTGGGAAGTGGAAGTTGGTGATAGTTAAAACCTCTGTCTTCATACTACAACTACTTATTTGCACCGTAGTCATTTCTTCATATATTTCTCTCAAGCCATGTTTTCATTTTCCGTTAGGGCTTCAAATGCACAAACCACACATTCATCCTAACATACCTTTCTCCAACGCAATTATTAATCCATGCATTTTATTCATCAATTTATCCCTCCTTAATATCAGAACCATGGAAAGAATGATGAATATTATCCTATGTGGTCATTCTTAAATGATTAGGCTGAATGATACCTTCCGCATATGATATCTTATGCTTTTGAATATGCATTCTCATTTTCTCTCATTCTCTGCATCTCATTGAAAAACCCTTCATTCCATCACTACCTTAAGCCTTAGGACAAATTTGTTTCCAATAAACAGAATAAAAGATATCACTGTTAACATGAAAGAGGGGTTTGATAGCATACTTTTAGACACAAAGATCTCTCGATTTTGGTACAAGAATAAGATCACATTTGGATATTCTTTTTTCTGCTTCCTCCTCTTTACATATGGTCAGAGGTGGGATTCTCCTGGTGTAACAACCGGTTCGCTAATCATACACTTTGTGTGTATGCGTGCACAGCTATTGCAATTATTTACTTTCAATGTTACTTCAGGGAAGTAACACAGCTGAGGCGCGGCAATCCGCTCTGCTGCGCGAATCAGTTGAACAGATAGGTGAGTACAGTGCAGGGGCAGGCGGGCCAAATGATTGTCGGATCAAACCGGTTTGGAGCCAGCTGATCATCACAGCTAAGGGTTCGCCTGAACTGGAAGAATCCCACCTCTGTATATGCTTATTCCCCTATATAGGTCTGCCAGAAGGGGAGCAAAAGGACTGAACCTCCCCAAGTTCTCCATCCCATGATGTAGTTCATACATAAAATAATTGCATGTTCACTTTAATTCACTTTTTTCCCCTCCAACCGTCTCTCACAATTGCTGCAATCCATTTTGTGCTAACAGCTGTCATTCTGGTATTTGTTTAGTTCTGCTGTCTCTGCCTTAAACAGGATTGTTTCTAAAAATGATTTTATTAAAATTTTCCATTACAAAGACAAAAGACTAATACAAAATAAGAAAAGTATAAAAGAATGAAATAAGTGATATAGAAAGTGTGGAAAAGAAGTACGAAGTAAATAAAATGAAGAAAAAATAAGAATATACTAAAAAAAAGCAAAATATATAGAGAAAGGACTTCCCCCTTCATCACAAGAAGTAGAAACAATTTCAGTAACTGACCATCATCTTTGGGAACACAACAAAAGATCTCTTGCTCCCCTTATCTCATGTTTTAGAAACAAAGCCCTGTCATTCAGCCCTAGTTAGCAAAAGTCCATTGACAGTTACCAGAAAGCATATTTTATAATTTTTAGCTTATATTTAATCTTATCCAAATTTTATATTCCTTCCCTTTACTTTAACACTTTACTTTAATACTTTACTTTTCTCTTAAAAATATATCATTTTCTCTAAAAATACAAAAACAAAATATTTTTCTAAATATCTAGTTTTGTCATTTGGTCTTGGTCAGTAAAAATCCTTTAAAGATTATCAGAAACAACAACATATATATTTAAGTTTAAATAAATAAAGCAATTTTACATTCCTTCCTTTTGATTTTAGCAATCTTTAAATAATGTCCCAGAGCTAGACTTCATTTTTCTCTTTGTCTCTTCTCAGAAAACTGTTCAAAACTTTAAGAAGTCTCTTTTATCAATCCCAAATAAGAACATTATCCACATCGTTCTTCTGTTTTTTATTAATATATTCCTTTTAATTATTATCCATTTTTCTCAAATATCTTTGAATTCTTCCAAAGTTAGAATATTTTGCTCCATCCTTCTATTAGTGAGTTGAATTTAAGTGTTTTTCTCCTTTAATTATAATTCTTAGTTCTATCTTGTTCCCTCTAATGTCCAACCTTTCAAAATCCTATTTTACCATTTTTAAACCATTGCATTTTTCTAGGGAAGATTTTTTTATAACTGATTTTAAGATTATTTTTAATCCCTCAGGACCTTATCCATTTATAATTTTCTAAAGTCAAAATTCTAATTATCCTTTTCCTGTTTATTTCCTGTTTACTTTAAACTTCTTTTTCCAAGGATTGACAGAGAGTCATTCAGTGCAAGTTGTAAAACTTGCTGAGTCAAAGGTTTTTAATAATTGAAAAGCAGTTTAAAAGCTATTAAGAGATGAGGCTCAACTGAGCTTTTTGTCCATGTAGGCCACCCTCAATGCTTGATGAAACTCCTTCAATTCCTAGTCACTCCATTCATGGATTAACAGCAAAAACTTGATTCCTGCAGTCTGCTTGCAAGGAGCAGCTGCCTGGAGTGCATGTGAGCAATTTCACAATCTCTCCTTTTCTAGAGAGAATAAAAGTAGTCAGAATTAGTCATCTTAATCATCCTGCTCCTTTTCAAGGATGTACAGCTTGCTGTGGCCAACCTAGACAGGACTCCTGAAGAGAAATATATATTAGAAACTATGGCCTGGCCAGAACCACAGATCCAGAATTCATGTTTTGATAGGTTACTTTTTCCAGTGTCTACAGCCTCTTACTCCAACCAAAGAAGATTTAACAGGTGGAGCCACTAGAGCAGGGCTGTCAGGCTGTCAGCAGGCCGGATGCATCACGTGCTGACCACGCCCATGCCCAGTTTAGTGAAGGAGGAAAAAGTTGGATATGTCATGTGACAACATGAGTTTGACACCCCTGCGCTAGAGAATCGCTGCAGAAAGATTCCTAATTTGGCAAGTTTCCCAGCCCATCTTGATTTTCTCTGCTGTGGAAAATAGGTTCCAGGATATTCATGACATCCATTCTTTTCACTGTAGAAAATAGAGAGGTGATTCTAAGGGAGGGAAAGAGAATAAGCAGTTGTTCTTGAATCATTCCAAAATGTCAATGCTGTTTTGTTGCCAGTCGTGTGAATGCTGTCTTGAATGTGTACAGTGAATGTTACTTGCGTTTTTATCTTCTGCTAAAAAAAATATTTTTGAGGATCATTAGTTGACTGCATATCAAACCATTACCTAGTGTAACCTGGCAGTTATGTAAGCCACTTACTTAAATAGGATTAACAGAGACTTAAAAGTCTAATCATGTGTGAGCTGAGGCAGTTCGGAGGTAACATAGTGGTGCCAATTATGGCTGTTTTAGCTTTTGTTTGCAGTCACTTTCTATTTCAAGAATTGGCTCATGATTTAACATCCGTGCTGATACCATGAGGTCAAGAAAATAACAGAGTTTGGGATGGACATCTGCAGTAATGACATTTTAAAAAGTCTTTGACAGATGTTTGGATGCAAATTGGGGCAGAATTCTAAAGATGTATTTCTCTTTAATGCATGGTTTGTGGAAAAATCTGGCCTAAATAGAATAACGAATTGATACTTCCTTATTGATACAAAAAATTAGAAAATATTTTCAAATCTACACAAACAATAAGAAAACAACATTTGTTCTTGCCAAAAACAGGGGGAGGGGCAGGGAGGAGACAGAGAGAAGCAGTAATTGCAAAATACAGTTACATGGAGACCAAGAATTTAATATAGATTTTGTTCTATTTTGATAATTTAAAATAATCATTTGGAATAGTGTTTGATTTATGCCTTTAATAGGTAATGAATCCAATAAATAAACAGAAGAACAAACATTGCTCATGAAATTGAGCGTTATTACATTTCTAATGAAAAGTTCCTGTTTTAGCATTATTTTTAAATAGTAAAAAAAAACGAGATCCAGTCATTCAATTAGGAAATATGGAAGCTATCATGAAAAGCGTAAATTGCGCTGAAATACGTCCAAATTTCCTCTTTTAGTACTGTATCATTTTGGACTGAAAAATTGCATTCTTTGCCTGTGTCCCTAACTTGCTGTGTATAAATAAAGTTGTTCAATTTTGGTGGTCTGACAAACCATTCTATCAAGTTTGGTGTTATATTTGCTATCCAATATATTATATTTGCTAAACAATTTTAGCATCTCCGGCCCACAACCTTTTGGGACCAGGGACCGGTTCGGTGGAGAGAGTGTTAACCACGGACTGGAAGGGGCATGGTTTCATGTGCTGCTTGCATCCCTGAGATAGGGATTCACTTGTTTGTGTAGCCCGGTTTCTGGCATGCTTGCGGCCCAGTGCTGGTCCACACACTGAAGATTGGGACCCCTATCCTACGGCATTCATCTAAACATCTCTTTTATATTTACTTCCTACATTAATCTCGTTTTAGTTATTTACATATATCTTTTCTAATTTTGTAGGCTAACATTATAATTACAAAGGTTATTACATCTCTAAAACTTTATCTTTGGGTAGTTCCAGTAACAATCCAGCAACACCCCTTAATCTTCCCAGCCAAAACATAGAATTGTAAGAGGTTTCTGCTGCATCCCCGTCTCTGCTTTTTGGATAATGATGTAAGCCACATATCTCTGACCTTTCATGGAATTCTTTTAGTTCTTTGAATCCAGACTCTTGAATTTCCTTTTAAATATTTTAATGCATAAAGATTACCCAGCAATTCTTTATTCTCCTTTTTCTGATGCTTAAATATTGTAAAACAATGCTGATCAATTTATTCAAATCATAAGTATGAATAGTTCTTCTAAAACCCTATCGTGCACTTTCAAGATTTTGGTATTTAATGCCTAAATTAGGGGATAAAAAAATCCTTCAAATCATTCACACAGGTACTGTATAAATATCTATAGTTACAATTTATGTGAAAGAAACAGTATTTCATGAATGATATTTTACTTGGTATTTCTACAGTTCCTCTAAATTTAACTAGTGACCCATTTTTTAATTTTTCCTTTCAAAAGTAGATGTTCCTCATTTTATTGAACTTCTATATCACAGAATTACCTTTTAAATCAATTTATTTAACATTAATAATTATAATTTTTCATATTTTATTTTTCTTTATTTCTCCCTCCCCCATATGTTAATATGTACTTTAACCCATGTAATATATGTAGGGATTTTTTTTACTGTAAAACCACTATTTTTCTTTGTTTATTACACTTTGTTAACAGTTCTTAATGAACATATAAAAATGTTTGTTCCTCCAAGAAATCAAGGGAACGTTGTAAATAATTTATTTTGGTGCTGATTGCATTATTTAATAATAGATGGGTAAAAGTGCTATCAAATGTAATTTATAAATGTAATGAAGGTATATCTGAGTTCAAAAGAGAAAACTTCACTAAAATGGTAAAAATATGTCAAGGGTATTATTAGAGGTTACTTCTTAAAAGTTATTCACAAACAATTTTTTAAAATACCTGAAATACAATAAGGTTTCACCAAATCCAAGAGCATGTGACTATGGTTAGGGTTCTAGGGCACCAACTTGGTTAACAGTTCTTTTCCTACAAAATAGAATGTGTTCCAAATAAAAATAAAATAAAAGCTCTCTGAAAAGAAATATAGGAGGACAGTAAGTCTACAGCAGGGGTGTCAAACTCAAGGCCTGCAGGCCAGATGCAGCCCATGGGGCTGCCCTGGAAACAGTGAAGGACTGGCGGGTAGGGCCTCTGTCAGCAAAAATGGAGCTCAGGAGGGTTGCAAGTTGCTCTCCCAAGCTCCATTTTCATTGGCAGAGGATTGCAGGAGTCTGTCACAGCCGAAAACGGAGCTCAGGAGCCCGTTTTCGTTGGCAGAGCACTCCGGCCAGCACAGGCGCCCCGACACAAGTGACGCTGACCTGGCCATGCCCACTGTGGCCACACACACCTCGAGGTCAAGTACAACCCTGATGCGGCCCTCAATGAAATCGAATTTGAAACCCCTGGTCTACAGCAAGGGACTGTAGGCTATATATAGTCACTCAGCACTCTTTGGTACCCTTTTAGTGGATGGAAGAGGGGCACGATGACTCAGTGGTTAAAAACTGGAAAGTTGAGGTTAAGTTTGAGAGCAAGGAACCATGTGACAGGTTGAATTCCCATTACTTGCCTTAGCTCCTGCCCACCTAGCAGTTTGAAAGCATGCAAATGCAAGTAGATAAATAGGTACCACTTTGGTGGGAAAGTAACAGCATTCTGTGTGCCTCAATGTATAGTCATACTGGCCACATGATCACAGAAGTGTCTTTGGATGACATTGGCTCCCTTGGCTAAGAAATGGAGATGAGCATCGCTCCCTAGAGTCAAACACAACTGGACAGAAGAAATCTTTACCTTTAGTAATGTAACTCTTCAGTTTAGATTTGCAATATTTACTCATTTGATCCTTAAAATTGGCCAAACCGTCTTAAAATAGGGGAAATAATTCCATTTCACCCTTGGGTGCTTTAATAATGTAATAAGGCGTTGACTATGTGTTTTGCAATTTCCAGGGAAGAGATAATGCAGTTTCACATTTGAAAAGATTGTTCTTGTGTGTAGTATTCCACATAAAAATGATTGCTAATAATAATAAGAATTATGATTTGAAATATAGTTAGTTTAAGTAAATCAGAAGCAAGTAACCATTTAAAAGAAAGATTGATCAGTTGATTGAGTAAAAAATTACAGGGGTAGCAAAAGAGATGTTACTGAACAGTAATTTAATAGTATTCTAAACCACATAACAAAGGAACCTGGATAAACTTAAGCAGTCATGAAGTAGGATTCTTTTAGTACAACAGGATTTAGAATAGAAGCAAATTGAAAATGTTCACAAAGCAGAAGTAATAATAATCCCTGTAAAAGTTTTATAATAGGCACAAACATTAGTAGCAAAGCAATCTAAGCTTGTGTTAAAAGCAATTTATTCAGGCCAGTTTAGGTGCACTTAGAATAATGTATACAATTATAATTGTCCCAGGTCAATAGGATATTGTAGCACTTGGGAGGAATCTGAGATGCACAACCAAACCAATGATTTATTTATGTACTTACTTGCTTATTTATTTAAAGGTATTTAATAGTATGTTTTTAGAGTTCAGCTTTCTCAAAGTATCTTCCAATACAGTTTATTAGAATGCATGTTTAAAACATTACATTAGTATAATTATAGTTCATATTCCTATTAAACAGGATTTAGTAAGAATGGTAAAATCAAGTAATTAGTACCAATCACAGTACTGGTTAGAAAGTGACCCCAAAGAATTTTCATTCATTTAAAGCTACTTGTAATTAAATAAACTTGATACTCCATGGGCTCATCTTACATATTTATTAATTGAATTTAATTAGTTTAATTTACATGTCAAATTTAGAGGCTGCTGATTTCACATAGCAACTATATTTCAGTGGAATATAGTTTTATAAATGAAGCCACAGCCCATGTTGTCTCCTCATGCCACTGCAGAGATACAGTTCGTGTTGTGTAAACAAAGCTTAATACAGTTAGGGCTTTCAGTGGAAAATTGACTAACAGAGAACATGGTGATAGAGTTTATATGCTTATTCTAGATATGGAGAAACAATTGTTTTCCCTTCCTCTTCCCCCCTTAATAATATTGAGAATAGGCTTCAGCCAGTGAAATTGATAAGTAAAATCTCACTTCTCAAATGGTAGAAGATTCAGAGCAGTTAAATGAAAATGCTATTTAGTACAGTTGGTTTACTACTACTGGTACCTTCATCATCTGATCCCATATGTGTTTGAATGAAACTCTCTGAATATAGAAATTGACTGGGTACATTCTGTAGGTTGCAGTTCCAGCACACCGGAAGACTGTCATATTTGAGAAGGTGCATGTAAAGAAGGGATCCGCAACCTTTTTGGTTTAGTGGACCAGCAGTTTTGGTGGTTTGGGCAGCAGGGGAGAATGCTTTTGCATGCACAACTTAAATCCTGCACATGTGCAAATGAAACTTTGCATGTTCACCTGCTACTTCAGTAGCCTGGTTCCCAATAGGACACAGCTGGTAACAGGCCGCAGCCCTGGGGTTGGGGACTCCTTATGTAAATAATTCAGTATCTTAAGATATAATGATGTAATTTCAGAAGCTGGCATGAACAAATGAGCAAAATATATACGGTATGCTGAAGATCCACTGATGACTATTAGTCTTCATATTTATGTGAAATGACCACTTCAGGCACAGAATGCATATGAAACCTAGATAAGATGGCAGAGTATAAGGTTTTATATTCATTTTGAGTATCTCCAAAAGTTTGGGTCAGTTACTTTTTACAAACTGCATGCTGAGCAATAGGAATCTTTAGATTTTCTAGTAGGGCTTCTCCTTTCAGTCCATGGCAACTATGATAAGATTCATATCCCTTCTTGGTGACAGAATTGTTCACAGTTTTATTCTTTTGAAAATGTTGGAATAAAACGAATTGAGTGATCACAAAAATCTCAGACTTAAAAAGTTTTTCCTGAACGACATATCATTGTTTGTTCATTTTTGTCAGCATCAGTGTATATTGGCACTTGTGTTACAGAGTGATATTTCAAGGGAGAAATGTGGTTCTTTGCAAATACCATGGCAAGCTTCACCCCTTGAATGAGCCAGGAACTGTCAGAACTGGCATCAGAGTTTGCTTCTCAGATGAAACTTTTTCTCTGGGGATATTTTGCTATGTGTGACACTGTTTATTTTATTTATTTAATTTAAATGTTTTGAATAGATGCCCATCTTATATCAAACTCCTGGTGGTTCCCAATCAACAATATCAATAATAAAACAATATAGTACATAAATCTATTAAAAACATAAACATCTAAAAATCTGATACCAAAGTTAAATTTCCAATCTTGTTTGTTTCCCAGACTTTAAAGTTTATTTGCTAAATGGGATAGCTGGAGGGAAAGCTATCTTCTTGGCTTTTTGGACAAACACCCCTACTCCCCCACAGCTGTCCCTGGCCAGCTTGCAATACAACAAACATAGCATGTGTTTAAGTCACACTGAGATCAGTGAGAGTTTAATTTGGAATAAATACTGAGTTTGATTTAATCAAATTATTTTCAAAACTTGAAATGTTGAAATATGAATTTGAAGAATTGATTGCATAAGTTGGTGGGAAATAGATTCCTAAGAACAAATGTGAGCACTTTTTATTATTATATTATAAGAAACAATGTAGTAAGTGGGCAGGAGGGAACATTTTCCTCTTCTTTTACTAAGCTGAATTCTGTTGTGGTGTATACTGCGATTAGCTCTTCCAGAGCCAAACTTCAGCAGTTTATTTGTATATTCTGGTACAGGGTGTACCAGAAGTCAGTGGCCATAGGCCATTCACTTTAAATTTTATTAATATGTTATTTTCCAGACTAAACTTTATTGTAGTTAGGAAAGTTGAATATTTAATGTAACATATGTAATAAATTGTCTGTGGGACATGAGTTTGTGTATAGATTCTGACTTAAGGTATATTCTATATAGCTGTGAAAAGAGGGTACAGGTTGTTGTTTTTTAATAAGGACAAGTTTTGCCTTCCTATCTTCCCTTTAGCATTGGGAGGGAAGGGCTTTTTTTTCTGCATCAAATCTTGCAGTATGGAGTACACATACATGTTCAGTATTCCATATCCACTTTCAAAATTACTTTGCCACTGTCTTTCTTCCCCATTAAAATATGGTGCTGGCTGACAAATCCATATTCTATGACTCAATTCCTTTTGGGTTGAACTGATCTGAGGTGAAGAGGAGGAAGATATTAGAGAGAAAAATTCGCTATAAATAATGGACATTGGGGTATTAGTTATCTGTTGGATTGATTGATTGATTATCCTTCCCTTCCTGAGTGGGAAGGGAAAGGAAGCTTGGAAACCCATTAGACACTGCCCAGAAACCATCCTGCATTGAATCTATAAGAACAGATCTCCACCCTGCTTTCCTCACTGAGGCATAGTGAAGTTCAGCCATGAGGCTGCACAAATTACATTGACATACTTTTCTGCTAAGTCAAGGGCATGGTACTGAGGTTGTGATGAAGTGTTCATAATTCATAAAGTAGGCAGCGGATGCGCTAAAATGTTTTATGTACTGAAAGTAAAACATTTTTAAAAAAAAAAACTAGTTTGAAAACACTGGCAGTGATTTCTTTGAAATATTATCCTATTCTGCTGGAAAACTATATATATATATATATATATATATATATATATATATATATATATATATATATATATATATATATATATATATATATATATATATATATATATATATATATATATATATATATATATATATATATATATATATACTTTGTATTACAACACCCTGTTAAGCCCCAATTAAGGGAGAAAGCATACTGCTTTCTTTTCTGTCTTTCGGCTCATCACCAGAGACCATACCGACAGAAAGCTATTTGTTTCGTTGCCTTTTGTTTACATGTGTGTAAGGTTTTTTAAGCTGATAATTTTAAATAATAAATAAGGGAGACTAGTATAGATCTATTTCGAGCTAGTTAGCTCTCTTCAGCTAGCCATACCCTTACTGGGATTCGAACCAGGGAAGTATTACATGTGAGGCAGTTGTAATTGCCTCTACACCACTGGCTCTCTCCTTATCAGCTCAGGCAGGGGAATAAGTATATACTTTGTATTACAACACCCTGTTAAGCCCCAATTAAGGGAGAAAGCATACTGCTTTCTTTTCTGTCTTTCGGCTCATCACCAGAGACCATACCGACAGAAAGCTATTTGTTTCGTTGCCTTTTGTTTACATGTGTGTAAGGTTTTTTAAGCTGATAATTTTAAATAATAAATAAGGGAGACTAGTATAGATCTATTTCGAGCTAGTTAGCTCTCTTCAGCTAGCCATACCCTTACTGGGATTCGAACCAGGGAAGTATTACATGTGAGGCAGTTGTAATTGCCTCTACACCACTGGCTCTCTCCTTATCAGCTCAGGCAGGGGAATAAATATATACTTTGTATTACAACACCCTGTTAAGCCCCAATTAAGGGAGAAAGCATACTGCTTTCTTTTCTGTCTTTCGGCTCATCACCAGAGACCATACCGACAGAAAGCTATTTGTTTCGTTGCCTTTTGTTTACATGTGTGTAAGGTTTTTTAAGCTGATAATTTTAAATAATAAATAAGGGAGACTAGTATAGATCTATTTCGAGCTAGTTAGCTCTCTTCAGCTAGCCATACCCTTACTGGGATTCGAACCAGGGAAGTATTACATGTGAGGCAGTTGTAATTGCCTCTACACCACTGGCTCTCTCCTTATCAGCTCAGGCAGGGGAATAAGTATATACTTTGTATTACAACACCCTGTTAAGCCCCAATTAAGGGAGAAAACATACTGCTTTCTTTTCTGTCTTTCGGCTCATCACCAGAGACCATACCGACAGAAAGCTATTTGTTTCGTTGCCTTTTGTTTACATGTGTGTAAGGTTTTTTAAGCTGATAATTTTAAATAATATATATATATATATATATATATATATATATATATATATATATATATATATATATATATATATAAAACTATGGGTTTTTCCTAGTTTTTATATATCTTGCTCAAACTCCAGGTGTCAAACCAAATCTGACTATTTCTGGGGCAATGTGTACTAGATTGAATATTTTGTAACTTCAGATACATCTCTGGATTGAAGGGATTTTCCAATAATCTGCATATAACAGTAACTTCCTGGAACAATAATATTGAGCTTTATCAACTTTTGCAGAAATGGAGAAAACTTTGAAAATACCTTTTAAAAAGGAAATGCATCAGGATGTTATGCTTTGTTTTGCTTTGCTTTTACAGTTTAGGTAGAGGAAGCAGCATTCTGTGGTTTATCATTTGCTTCTGGAAACCTTCAATGCAAATTATTTTCAGAGTTACAGTTATTTAGCCTTCTGTATTTCAGCTAAGGCTAAAGCAGCTTGTATTCATTTATCATTCATATCATTCATATATATATGATCATTCATATATATATGAATGGATGTGTGTGTATACACACACACACACACACACACACACACACACACACACACACACACATCCAAAAATGTTCTTTTTTCTTCCTCTTCCAAAGTGGGGGTTTGTTTATACATGAGATTTTCTGAGTGATATCTTTATAAGCTCCAGGGGAAAGAAAGTATCTAGTGTCTAATATTATGAGAAGATTGATGTAGGCAGATTTTTGTCACATTTGTTTGACTTCTGCATCAAAATCATATCATAGAAGAACTAGATATCTCGGTTAAAAATTAGATGTATTGCCTAAGATCCTTACATTTAAACTAGATTTGATAGTTTTTCTCCTTCAAATAAATAAATAAATGTTATAGGCAATAGGAAAGCTAGTTCAGATAAAAGAAAACCAAGGTAAGAGGGGTATGAGAATTATAGAGAGCTAAAAAAAATAAGCCACAATGTGAAGAAGGGGGGAATTACTATCTTACTTTATCACACCAAGATATAAAGATTGCTAACACTGGTGAAGGGTAAGCCCATTATGGAACATAAACCAGAACAAATGAAGCTGTCTTTGAGTACCAGCTCCTGGGGGAAAAAACAAAACAGAGGCAGAGTTACAGCAATGCCCTCATGCGTTGTTTGTTGTTGACTTCACAGAAGCATCTGCGTCTGATCACTGCTTGACAAGACCGCTGGATTAGATGGTTCCTTTTCTAATACAGTAAAGATGTTCTTAAAGAGAACAAAGTAAAATCAAGGCAGAGGTGTTATTCATCCGGTTCTCACCTATTCGCGCGAACCGGTAGCAAAAATTTGGCGTGGGTCGCCGAACTGGTAGCAACATCTAGCTGGCCATGCCCCCAACCCGGTTGCCTGGTTTCCACTCACTTGCTTGCCCCGCCCAATTCTTGCTGCCCCAGTTTAAAGGAGGACCGCTCCTCTGCCCTAGCCATGCATTTTCAATCAGCCCCTTGAAAACATATGACTGTGGGTAGAAAAACTGTTCCAAGGCTGGATTCTTCATGGACACTAGAAATATCGCTTCCCCTTGTGAGTAAACTGTCTGGAGTGAGAGGGAATGAAGGCTGGAGGAGTGGGGGGGAGGAAATCCAGCCACAGAGAAGTTTGAATGAGCTGTGCAACTGCGTGTTGGTTAACTTGCAAAACTTTCCCAATGCTGGATTCCTTTCCCCTCGTGAGTAAAGTAGCTGGAGTGAGAGAGAATGGAGGAGGGGGGAGGATATCCAGCCACAGAGAAGTTTGAATGAGCTGTGCAAATGCGTGTTCGTTAAGTTGCAAAACTTTCCCAATGCTGGATTCGTTTCCCCTCATGAGTAAAGTGGCTGGAGTGAGAGGGAATGAAGGCTGACAGGGGTGTGTGTGTGAGAGAGAGAGAGAGAAGAAAGAAAGAAAAGAAAGAAAGAAAGAAAGAAAAAGAAAGAGAAAAAGAGAAAAAGAAAGAAAGAGGAAGGGAGAGAAAGAAAGAAAAAGAAATAGGGAAAGAGTGTGGTGTGTGTGAGAGAGAGAGAAAGAGAGAAAGAAAGGAAGGGCAAGAAATACAGAAAGAGACAAAGAAAGAGAAAGAAAGAGAAAGAAATAGGAAGGAAGGGTGAGAGATTGACAGAGAAAACTCTGTGCTATTATTTTTAATTGTTCCATTATTTATCATGTGTTAATATTTTACACTGTCCCTACAACTAGAGTGATTCTATTGCCTTTCTTTTGCCCAGGGCTACCACATATTTTTCAGGGTTTACATACATTCAATGTCGATAGTCCAGAGCCTAAATACATGTGTGTTTAAAGGGACTTTGGAGGTCTTCTAGTCCAAGACCCTGCTCAGGCAGGAAAACTGAGGATGCCAAACACTGAGTAGAGGTCCTGGGAAAGGTGTCAGAATAACAGAATAACACTTAGAAGGGACTTTAGGGGGAACCCTATACCATTTCAGAGAAATGGCTGTCCAGTCTTTTAAAAATTTCCAGTGATTGAACACACAGAACTTCTGGGGACAAGTAGGTCCACTGGTTAATTGTTCTTACTGTCAGGAAGTTTCTCCTTAGTTCTAGGTTACTTCTCTCGTTGTTCAGTTTCCATCCATTGCTTCTTGTTTACCTTCTGGTGCTTGTTTGCCTTCTGGTGCTTTGGAAAATATACCCCCTCCCTTTCTTTCTGGCAGCCCCTTACACACTCTTGGGCAAAGCATGTGAGCCATTTCCTCCTGTTAGTGGTCCATCTATACATCTATAGTATGTAGATAATAAAAAAAGATGAACAACATTTTTACAGAACTATAGATAAGTTGAGGCTGGGTGTGACAAGGAATGACTGGGAATGGAGGGGCCAGGCAAGGCAGCCCTTGACGTGAGTGACATTAAGTTGGCCACACCCACTCAGTCACATGACCACCAAGCCATGCCCACACAGTCTCATGACCACCAAGCAACGTCTACCCAGTCACCTGGCCACCAAACCACACCCACCCAGTCACATGACCACCAAGCCACACCTACCAAATAAGCCATGCCCACAGAACCTGTAGTAAAAAAATTTGAATTCCACCACTGAATCAAGGTTTTGGAAATATTATTTCAAGTCTGATTTGGGCAGCCACTCAGAAATGATGACTCAAACCAATAAAAATTGGGTGTTTTATAGAAGAACAATACTGTGGCATCCAGCATCCTGTTCAAATCTATGGAAAGTCCCTTATGTTCCAGAAGAAAAAAGTGTGATTGCATGTTGGGGGGAGGGAAGCAGATCTTTAGATTTTGAGTTGTTCTCTTTTGAATGACCAGGAAGGATTTTGTTTTCATATCTGCACAGTTGTTTTGTGCATCTTATTCCTCTTCTAGCCCTTAGGACAATAGCAAGGATAAGATTTGAGGACTACAGGGAAGAAGGTGATGCAGTGACATCACCATATACTTTAAGCTTAGCAGTAATTTTTGAACAGCCAAAACTTTAAAGATGCTGTTTAAAACCAGTTTATTTGCTGCTGAATATCAGTGGCTCATCTAACAGTGTTCCAGAGGGTTTTATAATCCTTGGGTGTTACCCAGGTTTGCAAAATAATTTATATATTAAGGTAGCTTCAAAATCAGTAATCACACAAACTAGTTTAAAGAGTCATGGTTTAAAGAGCCGCGGTTTGGCGCAGTGGTTAGAATGCAGTATTGCAGGCTAATTCTGCCGACTGCCAGCAATTTGATTCTCAGAGGCTCAAGGTTGGCTCAGCCTTCCACCTTTCCAAGGTTGATAAAATGAGGACTGTTGGGGGAAATATGCTGATTCTGTGAAGCGCCGTATCAGCGTTCCAAGTAATGCAGAACTCCGAGGCAGGTAGATTCCTCAAGGAACAATTTGTTGGATACTTCATATTGGCACAACTGGTGAAAACTGACTCCAAAGGTTCCCGCAGTTTTCACCTCATTAAAAAGTAAAAGGTCACCCTTCCCCCAAGCCCTCAGACACATTGTCGAGGCGCTGGCCTGTTGCTTAGTTACTTCACTCCTCCTCTCCCCAGCCACATGTTGGAATGTCCTTGATTCCCACAGGAAAATTTCATTGTACAAGATGCAATGACAATAAAGTAAACTAAAACTTATTGTTTTGACTATGAACCCCTGGCTAGCTATTTGTCCCCCTCCCTGTCCCTTCTTCTTTGTGGCAATCCTGAAGCCTCAAAGATGGCCTCACTCCAGGCTCCTTTCAGGGTTGACACACTGTTTAGAGAGGGCTGTACAGCACTGTGAAGTGGTATATAAGTCTAAGTGCTATTGCTATTAAGATGCTATTAGGTTACCTGCCTCTATGGAATTCTGCTGAATTAGTCTTATGATTAAACAGTCCTTTATTTTATTTTTTTTAAAAAGGCAAGCTATTGGGGTATAATTACAAATATCAGATGACATTTCATTAATTGTATTACTTTTAACAATATAACTATTGTAGAGGTACCAATAGGATTTTCTGGCTTTAGAAGTTTATAGGCTACTTCATAATTTGAGGTTATCTTGCAATTATTTCAGGTTAAGTGCTGGCTGTACTTTTTGACACAGTAAAAAATGATTTTATATGAAGTTACAGTGATGTATAATTAAATTACAATTGAATGAAGGACTGTTTTTTGTTATTTGTTCTTTGAATAATAGCTGCTGAGCATCAGGCAAGTTTTGTACTGAGTGTGGAAAAAAGTCATAGGTCCTCTAATTTGCACACAATACCTGTGTTTATTGTAATAAGTGAGGTCTTGTTTGAGATTATCTACCAATTGAATCACTTAAATAGAGACCCTTTTTTAATAGGGTCATAGGTAAAATAAGTGCAACTTTAAATGACTGTTCTCATTCGGACAAGAAGGGTCATTTAAAGTTTTTCTTAAGGTACTTGAATATTAAACTATGTAGTATGTAGGATATTATAACCTTTATTCTGCTCTCAGAAAACATTTCCTGCTTGTCAAAACAGTCACTGATGCTAATTTTAAGGCAGACTCTTAATTTTATGTGATAATTCTTGATAGTTTGTCAGAGATGCAGAGAATCAGCAATGAACATAATTTTTATGTTGAGTGTAATTTGCCTTTTACAATATGATGTGCTAAATACTTTCTTCCTTCTAGTGTATCAGGGTTGTACTGTAGGAAGGATAACTTTGAAAACATCTGTAGAAGGTCCTTTCATCATCTTCCTCAGTTGATATTCTTGCATATATTTTGAATCTCGCCCCCAGGATTTATTATATGCCTAAATTTCTCCACTCTGAAACGGTTGCTTTACCTATTGGATAATAGAATTCAACACTTACTTTACTTAGTGGTTTTTTCCGCCAAATATGCATATTTATAATTTGTATGTGTATTGATAATGTCAATATATTTCCTACATGTTTCTAACATGCTTATTTCATTTCTAACCTGTCTTTTACAACAAAGCTTGTTTTCTTCCGTAGGATAATCCCTCTATTAGAACATTCTTCATCACAGACCTTTCCAAGAAACCTGTCCAGCTCTGAAAGTTCAGATGCTTCCAGAACATATTCCCAGAGAGTATGTCGCTATGATCTGGATGAAATTGATGCTTGCTGGTTAGAACTTTTCAACATGGAGCTCAAAGAAATGGGTAGGTGTTTGTGAACAAGTATGTGTGTGTTTTAATTTCTGATTTAAATTTTATCTCTCTTTTTATCCAAGCCAAACTCTATCACGTTGTTGTTGTTTTGGCGAATGCTACATAACTAAGGTTATAGATAGGATAAACCTTAATGAACTAATAGTTGAAAGTTGGACAGCATACAAGTTTAATTCACCATCATCACCTAAGAAATAGTATGAGGCATGGGTCTAGACCACGGGGTGCTTAGATTTGGCCCATGGCGCCACCCTTGAAACAGCAAAGGACCACCCCGCGTTGCCTTTGCCAGAAAAAACGGAGCTCGGGGGGACCTTATGCAGTGCTCCCAGGCTCTATTTTCGGCCGCAATGAACTCCTGCAGTCCTTTGCTTGAGAAAATGGAGCTCTGTTTTGACTGGCAGAGGGCTGCAAGAAAGCATTGCGGCCGAAAATGGAGCCTAGGAACCTGTTTTCTCTGGCAGAGCACTCGAGCCACCACAGGCGCCCCCGACACAAGTGACATCAAGCTAGCCATGCTGACCTGGCCCCTGAGGTCAAATACAACCCTGATATGGCCCTCATTGAAATTGAGTTTGACACCCCTGATATGAGAGTATATCTGAGAGGATGAAGAATAAATAAATAGGATTTGGGGGGTGTACTGGGTACTCTACTTAGGCAGCTTTCTTTTTCACAAAATGGTTGTGAAAAACCATTCAACATAACCATTAACAAAGCATCAATTTATTGGCATGTAACTTTCCATAGCATTTACAAGATAGATATTGTGACAGAATATCTAACAGACCCTGGAAATGCAGAGAAGCTAGCGCGACTGTTAAAGGAAGAAGCAGGGCAGTTCCAGAATGATTTCTTAGTTGGGGAGGGGGGAGAGCATGAGAGACACATAAGAAAGCCTCAGAATAACTATGCATTAGTCACATTAGGTATAAACTGAGCAGGAAAATGACTTTCACGGGCTGTCTTTTTACCTTATCGTACTAGCAATAAAGATTATTGACTAGAAATCCAAATGATTCTTGTTCCCTGAGTTTGCCGGCCATGCAGGGCTTGATGCTCTTGGAATGTGCTCTCTATTTATTATCCAAGCTTATTTGGGCTGAGTTTCTTTCTGAAGAGGTGGACACAGAGCTTCTGCCATTCCTCGTTTTCATTTTTTAAGAATGGGACAGGGCAAGGGAGTCATACTATTAGCTAGAGTTTTCCACAGCAAAAGTGCAGATTATGTTAATTATCTACAACCATCTACAGTTGCAGCCCTGAAGAGAGTGAAAAGCACTATCTGAGAAGAGGTGAGAAAGGTGAGGGGAAAATGCTGGAGGGGGTATCAGAAAGGTTGCTCTCTTACATGGACAAAGGGCAGTTAGCCACACAAAGTGGCTCCATTCTGGTATGCAGTCAAGTTTCTTATCTAATCATGTCTTGGTGGATGTTTGGGTAGCTTCTGCCAAGTTTAAACAGGGGAACCTGACAAAGGGCATTTTCAGAAAGGTAGACAGTTCTGAGGGCAGTACTTTACTAAGAAAGTGTAAAAATATGTCATGTGGGACAGAGAGATTGACTGGCACAAGGAATGGTATTTTGGGGCATACTGACATTATTGGGAATATTTCTTTAAATCATATTTTTCATATTTTCCATTTTGTGGAAAAATTAAACTGTATTATATTGTTTTGAAGTTTTGTATAACTGCCCTCTCTAAATAACTCTGGGTAACTCACAACAATAAAAATATAAAAGCCATAAAAGCATATTAAAAGACTATCAATCCTGCCCCTCCATCAACCTTCCAGGTGTCCCAACAACTCTCCATAGTGTCTGGGTAAAGAGACAGGTTTTAATGGCCTTCCCGAAAGCTGAGAGTTTGGGGGCCCTGCCAGATTGTTGGGGAAAGTGTGTCTTTCATAAGGTGGGCCCCTGAAAAAGCAGACTCCCTAAGTCTGTGAGATGGCAATACTATGTGGAAGTAAATTAGAGCATGTTCATCCTGTCCATTCTAGTGAAGCAGGCAGATACCCTCAGGAATTAAGTGGTCCCAGACTATCACATTGTGTAATTATGTTATTAATATGTAGTATTCATGTCTACCTGGGATTTTTCCAGGAAACGGTATAAACAAAGCAGAGGTTGTACTAAATTGAATAAAAGTAGATGTAGAGTAGAATAGTACTCTAAAAAAGTAGAATAATATCCATTGAGTTGCAAGGAATATTAAAGGTATTAGATAGGATCAGGTTAAGGTAAGAAAATTCCAATTCAGGTAGGATTGTAAGGTCTAGGCAGATGAGGTTGAGTGAAGAAGGTGAAAGCTGTAGGAGGAAAAGAAATCCTGTGACTTTAACTGTAAACTTAAACTCATCTCTGCAATTTTTTTTTTTTTTTGCTGTTTGGGAAGCATAACATTGAATTGAATTATGTTCTTTCTGGTTTTGGGCAAGACTACAGTAGCAAGGTCAGCACAATGCCAAAAATACAAATTTCCATATACATTACCAAGGCAACATCACAGATCAGGACACTACTATTTATTATTATTATTATTACTACTACTACTACTATTATTACTATTATTATACACAAAAAATGACAGTATACACAGCAAATGAGATAACTATGCTGGGTTTTGTATCACAAATCACTAGTTGAACACTTCCCAAGTGTTTAGGACTGCGTGATGTATTGGGGGATAGTTTTTAAGTGCTTGCCTAGGTCTTTAGGCACAGCACCCAGTGTGCCGAGTACCACTGGAACCACCTGCACTGATTTATGCCGGAGTCTCTGCAGTTCAATTTTCAAGTCCTGATATCTGTTGATTTTTTTCAAGTTGTTTCTCATCAATTCTGCTGTCTCCACGTATGGAATGTCAACAATCCACACTTTTTTCTTTTCCACAATCATGATGTCCATGGTATTGTGTTTTAAAACTTTGTCAGTCTGTATTCGGAAGTCCCACAGTAGTTTGCACGCTCGTTTTCGACCACTTTTTCAAGCTTATGATCCCTCCAGTTCTTTGCTACAGGCAGATGGTAGTTGTGACACAAGTTCCAGTGGACTATCTGAGCGATTGTGTCGTGATGTTGTTTGTAGTCAGTCTGAGCAATTGTCTTGCAACAGCTCGGTATGTGATTGATGGTTTCGTCTGCATTTACTATTATAATCTTATTATTGTATTATTATTATTAAATAGACACTTCAATACCATGCAAATTGGAAATCTAATTCTTTCTCCAGAAACCCTTTTCCATTTAGCCTCTTTTTGCACTGAGAAACAAAAGTTGTTGAGTTCACCTCTAAGCTGTTCTGTCTGAGTTGCACATCTCTGAAGTGGAACAGTGCTCTAAGCTTCCAATTCTTGCAAAACTGCCTCGGCCATTTACCAAATATATCAAACAAAATCTGCAGGGAATCCTACCACATCACAGCTTCAGAGCTGTTTCTTATTTTCATGACTAGTCCTATCATCCTCACTAAGCCAATTCCACAGTCATACTCCTTTAAAAAGAAGTGGCTTGAGGAAGTTGCCATTATGCACACATCACACTTTATCATATATAAAGCCTGATAAAACCTGTTTATGTATACTATATTTTTACTTACTGCACTGCAATTCTATGTACATTTAGAACTGAGTAAATTCTAGTGAAGACAGTAAGAATTGCTTTCAGGAACATTCATATACAGGTAATTCTTGGCTTAGAACAGCAATTTGGATTCAAATTTCTGTCACTAAGTGATACAGTTGTTGGATGAAACATCATGTGACCATTTGCAGTTCCAGTAGTCCCAGTTGCAGTCATTAGGCAGGACATGGCATTTATTAGGTGAGGACCCCATATTTCTTTAGCTCTACCCCATTTATCTTCGCTTCAATTCCCCCAACTCACATATTTCGTGCCCCCCAATCTCTGCCTTTTTTGTCTTTACTAATAAAATGTTTATTTAAACACTCGGAAATCCAGAAGAAACTCTATACTGACAATTAGCAACTCCATGTAGAAGAAAAAGTCAGTATAAAGAATTGCCAGTTGAACATTTAACTTGTTTGAAGGTTTTATTGTAAGTGCTGCATGCCAAAAAATTCTCAAGTAATCTGGATCAAGTACTGAATTGTACTCGCATATAGTCAATGTGAGTTTTTTTGCTATAATCAAATGCTGGGATATAAATCTTCATTTATATTTGAAATTTGGATTTCTTCTAATCATCATGTAATCCAGTTTGTGCATGATTATAAACAATATGTTTGAATGGCTTGAAAAGAAAACGTATCAGAATCTACCTATAGCCAGGAAGAGTCACCAATATATTTGGTGCTCAAGGAAGACCAATATTGACAATGGGTACGTAATATGAGGTGAACCTGCTTATAGACTATTTTAAGTTACTTTTAAGTTTAAATGTTAACAGAGCGATTGTTTCACCTAGTTGCCTCATAGAAATAAAGGAGAAAGACAAAAGAATTTTTGAACAAGAAAAGGGGTAGCTGGTGACAGAAAAATACACCCTTTGCAGATTTCCTAGATTTAATGGGATCTCACTTTAAGTGAAGAAGAAAAAGAACGCACATCAGAAAAAATATAAGAAATTTTTTTAGGAATTAGATAGGACGGTAATGAAATTTATATGGATGGGGTAAAAAGCATGAATAAAATTGAAAACGTTACAAGATAGTAGAACCAGAGACAGCCTTGGACTCCCAAAATGGGAAACATATTATCAAGCAGCAATTTTACTATAGGTTAAGGAGTGGATAAACTTAAAAAATAAAAGAATTTTGGTGATAGAAGGTCATGACCTCCAAATTGGGTGGCATGCCTTTCTATGGGATAAAAAGAATAAGATCCACTCCTATTTCCATAGACATTTGATAAGGGACTCACTTTTACAAACATGGAAGAAAATTAAAGAAAAGCATTATTTGAAAAGACCAAACTGGATCTCATCTATGGAAGCTATATTATATCCAAATACAAGGGACATTAAAAAAATGATTAAATATAAAGAATTGGTAGATGAACAGGGGGAATTAAAAACACTGGATAAACTAAAAGAACAAGGGATAATATTAGACTGGTGGGTATATTTGCAGATTCAAACTAAATTTAAGAAAGATGTAAAGGAGCTAGGGATAGATAAAGATTTACAAAAATTGGACCAAATCTTGACAGGAAAGGATATAAAATTTATAACACAAACATATAATTATTTACTGGAGGTAGAACTAGAGGAGGAAATTGTTAAGGGACCAATGATCGCCTGACGAGAAATGTGGGTCATAATATAAATTTGGATGAATGGGAAAAGACTTGGATCGAGAACTGGAAGCTGACTTTGTCGATGGCATTCAAAGAAAATCAATATCAATGTTTTGATGGCACTTAGCGCTGGCACGACTGGCGAAAATGTATCCAACTTTGAAACCAGAATGCTGGAAGTGCAAACAAAAGAAAGGAACATTTTTCCATATGTGATGGCAATGTATAGAGGTCAAAAAATACTGGAAAAAAATACAGAGATGGCCTTTGGGGATTACAAAATATAAATTGAATTTGGAACCTGAAACATTTTTACTAGGTATGATCAAAGAGAATTTGAGTGAAGATAAAAGATACCTTATTGTACACATCTTAACTGCAGCAAGAATCACGTTAGCACAAAATTGGAAGAGTGATAAAATACCACCAGATGAAGTTTTGATTCAAAAAATAATGGACTGTGCTGAACTAGACAAATTCACTATGGAACTGAAAGAAAAAGAGGATCGAGAATACTATGCGACATGGGAGAGGTGGTACGAATGGGTGAAGGATAAAATAATGTATAATGTGATAAAAATAATGTATAGTCACAAAATAAGAACCATGTATATACAATGACACAATAACTGTTAATGGAAATGAGATTTTTGTATTTTTTGTTTTTAAAGAATAAAAATGATTTAAAAAAATATACTGATATAAATAATCCTTTTCCTACTTATACTGTAATAAAGCCTCTTTTTTGTTAAAAAGCCTACTAGTCAACATTTGGTAAAGTACTGGTTTTCCCAACAGTCTTACTATCCAGATCTAATACAAGATATATTAATCAATTAAGCTCTTCCAAGTTCTGGTCCATTTTAAGACTCAGACTGAGTTTTAATTTAACATTTTGCAAGTCCCAATGGCCAAGACCTAATAAATCACATGATGATTTCATATGTTATGTGAACTAGATCAAAAAGTCTTGGGCTGCAGTCCAAATTCACTCCGACTTACTGACTTACTTTTTTGTAGGAAAAGGATTCTGCAGGATTGCTTTGCTAAGTAGTTATTGGTGATGCCATTAGTCACCAGAGAAGAAATCTGTTTAAAATAGTTCCAGGGGGGATGCTCACAAGAAGCCATTGAACATAGATTAATTAATGGTGTCAGTATGCTGTTGCTTCTTTCTTGTGTAATCTAGTTTTGTAGCAAGAAAGTAATAAACATCCAACAAGAAAACTCAAGGGAGGCCAGAGCTTGAAAATACAAATAGTGGTTTGCCCTAGAATCCAGAGTCTCCAAAGGAAGCTCTTTAAAATGGACAACTGACTCGAAACTTGGGGAGCTAAATACACATAAAATAAACCACAGTAGTGCTGATGAAGGGAAAACCATTAAGCCCTGTGAGGTTTGTTTGATGGTAATAAAATAACTGGGCCACAGATTCAGCAAAAGATTTATAGTAGGTCTGTTGGCAATTCTAATACAGGAATTTAACAAGCAGGCTGTCCTGATCTTTTTTTCCTTAAAAATCCATTTTTACTTAACAAGAGGTTGTATTATACAATAACATGATGCTATATATTAAAAGTTGATACCCTTTCATATTTGATAAATTATGATCCTGTAATTAGAAGGATACAGGGAAATGGAGACATTACAAGTTACAGGAGATAGTCATCAAGCAATGTAAAAAGGCTCTGTGACTATTGGATATCATCTTGAAAACTCATTGTTTAAATACAAATCAACTTGACTAAATTTTTGGATCAATCTTGGAACAGAATCAAAGGCCTTCACAACTTCTTTAATAATATTCAGCTGTCTGGTCCAAGGCTTAGTAAACTTGTTATGACATCAGAACAACTAAGTCAGTAATAATTTGAGGGTAAAGATAGCTGAGTATCTTTAGATATTTGAGGACATGGATTATCTTGTATCTACAGAATCATTTACTTAATTTATTATTGCATATGTATGGAATGTAAGTTCTGTACCAACCACTTTTAAAATCATGCTTATATAATTCTGATTTTGATGTGATAAAACTTTGGGTTTCTGTAATATGTACGGTATAAATTATACATATTGTACAACTCTGCATAATTTATATTGCAGAATAACTTGCATTTACAGTGTGGCTATGGAAAGTAGTTATTTTCCTACTCTTCCATATGTAGAATTTTTAAAAATAATCAATCTGACCAGATTTCACCTCATATGTAATTCCAATCATATTCAAAGCCATAAGGATCAATAACAACTTCTTCTTAAAAATGAAAAGGGTGATTTTCAGAGAGCTGAATTCTCCACCTAAGCCATGTTGTACAGTTTGCTGCATTGCAATAGAATCAGCACCTGCACCACTGTATGATACGAGTCTGATTATATTGGCTGATCTTCTTTTAAAATTTATTTGTAGTTGAAATGTCCCCAAACACAGTCAGTTTATTTAGTGTCCTTTATCCATAATTGTCACTGGTTCTCTTATACAATATATTTCAGATTTTTGAGATGTGAATTCACTTCTCGGTATACTTTATATTTTGATACTCACTGTATAGGCTTCTACACACTCAGTCTCCTTTCAGAAATATACAGACATGCTATCTGCCTGTATTTGATGCTATACATTGGAATCTGGGCAAAATGAAAAGACTATTATATTGCTGAAGGCATAGCAAAAGACATTTTGGGATAGGCCAGGCCATTTTTACATCTAGGTATTACTTCTGCAGGAGAAATTAGTATATCTCTAGTTAGTCTCTTGGCTGAATACATCTGTGTCGTTTGGTGAGAATGGATTAATGCTTTGGTTTAAATAATAATGCTTATTTTCACAATCTTTAGTCACCTTTAATTATGGGATATTTATCACTTGGAGAAAAAGAATTAAATCTTGGTTAGTTTTGTTTTTTTCCTAAGCAAGTGAATTGCTGATCAGTCTATATTGTTGATATCAAATGATTAGAGGCATAGTAATTAGCATCTTTATCTTAGGTTTTCCTTTATTCGGATGGGGGAAGTGACAGAAAGACATTCCACATGTAAATTAATTATCTGAAATGTAGTTTAGGATATCTCATACACAGTGAAACCTATATGCACATGCGCCTTCTAATTAATTTCAGCACACTTTTGAACCTTAGTTTTATCTGAAATCTATCATTGGTAGTCCATTAGTGATTGTATTTCATGATTTGTATACATTAACATTGCTAGGCAAGGCAGTTATTAAGTGAGTTTTGCCTCATTTTACAGCACTTTTTTGCCACAATTAAGTGACTCACCACAGTTAAGTGAATGATGTGGTTGTTAAGCAAATCTGGCTTCCCCCATTGTCTTTGCTTGTCAGAAGGTCGCAAAAGGTGATCATATGACCCCTGTAATACTGTAACCATTATAAATATGAACCAGATGTTAAGCATCCAAATTTTGATCACGTGACCATGGGTATACTGCAAGAATCGTAAGTGAGAAAAATACTCAAAAGTCACTTTTTCAGTTCCATTGTAACTTGAAACAGCCACTAAACAATAGTTATAAGTTATATCTGTATAGTATACAATTTGCTTTGAAGTCATAACTACTCAGGTGACTGCATACTGAACCAGCTCAAGTCTGGTTGATCTTCTAGGTCAGCCCATCACTATGCATGGAGCGTTCAAAAACCGCCCATTTTAACCTTCAAACTTACCTTCTATGTCAGTGCTGGTAAATAAAATAGCTGAGGGACAGCAATTCGCTGTACCACTTGAATCAGCTGAGCTAAAAAACAGGGAAATATAGGACAGGAAGAGGTGGGGGGTTGGGGCCAACTGCTCACCGGAACTACTGGTTCACACCAGTTCTAACGAACCGGTAGTTATGGTGAGCAGTTGGCTCCAACCCCCCGCCTCTTTCTGTCCTATATTTCCCTGTTTTTTAGCCCAGCTGATTCAGGTGGCACAGCGGATTGCTGTCCCTCAGCTATTTTATTTACCAGCATTGACATAGGCAGCCCACCACTGACCCTGTTCAGAGCTAAAGGCAGGATATGCCTGGATTTCAGCCACTCCATCTTGCTAAGGATTCATTTGAATCTTTATTTTCTTGCCCAGACCCCAATAGTCCTCAGATGCTAGGAAAAAACCTAGATGTGCCTATCCCTGCTGCTTTTGAATGAATCCCTGGCTATTTCTAGAAAGCATGAAATGGAAGAAAAAATGGCATTCATTCACAGCCAGCCAGCTGAGATACCAAATAAGTGCAAACCCAGAATTCACATCTTCCCAAGGGAGAGATCCTCTCTGTCATACACACAGAGTAACTATCCAGCTCCTCTGTTTGGTAGATGGAAAAGTTTGGATATACTTCACAAGATTGAGGTTGAGAAAAGAGGAGATTAACATTGTTGCTCCAAAATTAAGTTTGGAATTTTCAGGAAACAAGGGAAGTTCAGGAAAGGAACTTTTGGAGAATATGTATACACACACAAATATACACTGTAGCTACTAGTTGTAAAGGAAGAAGTCTAAAAAATAATCTGCATTAGAACATCAATATTTATTTCCCTGTGCTATGCAAGTCTGCTTTCTTTTATTTCTCTGTATTAGTTCAGCATTTTGTTACTTCAGCATTTTGTGAATATCTCAGAATGGGCATGAGGAAATAATTTCTCTTTTGAAATTTTGTGATTTGGAACAATGATTTGAAATTCCACTCCATTCTCTTTATAATGTGTTCTTTTTTATTTATATTTTTATTGGATCATGTTTTTGATCTGTCGTAAACATTGGGGATGTTTTTATTTTTTGTAATTTCCTTTTAAAGCTATTTTCTCATGAAAGCTACTGTTTTCTCATGATTCGAATAGTCTTCTGTTTTCTTCCTTTAACAGAAAATTTTGACTTTTAAATACTTAAATTAAAAAGTTATTACAGGTTATATTGGTTTCTAGTGAAGTTGCTCTGCACTGCCAGGAATGGCTGAAGCCTTTAACCACATGCTGTACAGCCAAGAGGCAGTGGTACAGGAATTACGGTTTTGGGTTTTTTGTGTGTGTGTGGGGGGTTCATTTTAATCACCAGAAGCTAACACAGAGGATAGGAACCATTGCTTTCAGACACTTCAAGGCTAAGTGCTAGGCATTAGGTAAGGTGTCATCAAATGATATACCAAAGCAGAGTGTCAAACTTCAACGCCATTTCGCTGTTGCCATTATTATTACATCTCAGCTTGCCAACAAACTATGGGAGGATGGAATGGGAAATAGAACATGGCCCAGACATCAAGATGTCTGCATGAGAACCAAAGACACTTCAGCAGGTGTTTACAAAAGCTAGAAAGACTTTCCCACAGCAATATCTGGAGAACGTATTGGACAATGTGACCTGAGGTAATGGGGGTGTGGGGGTAGAGGAATGTGATCTTTAACTATAGGCCTTAGCGCAGGAAATATCTAGATCTGATTTTGCCTTCAACCGTGCAGAAGTGATGCAGTGAATAAAGTTTTGTATGAAGAGATTGGATTGTCTCAATTGTACTTGCTTTGGTTGGGTTTGTCACTTGGAATCTTGACCCAGAGGTTGCCATCGAGTGAAGAACTCAAAAGACCCAAGCCAGTTGAAGACCTCTAGTCTTCCACCCTGCATGCTTCGCCATGTTTCCACTTTGCCTTGGACTTCTTACACAAATCTAATCCTGGGAAGTACCATATCAAATCACTGTATAGAAGTCTCTTCTAAGAAAATATGCCCAGAGTATAATCACAGTGGGGTTCTCAAATCTTGGTAATACAGCCAATGCCATTTCTTTCTCTTGTTTTGTTGGTTTGCATATTTATGTGATTATAATATTTACAGTATTAAATGGGTATATTTGCATGATGTTGCTGACCCAATTAGCCATAGCATTCAGATAAAAAGAAAGCCATAGGAAGCAGCATATTTGGCAACCTCCCAGCCTATTATGTTTTTCCTTGCAGAATTAAACAAAAAATTAGTTTAGTTTAGTTCATCGTCATTGCATCTCGTACAATGAAATCAAACACCACCTTCATGACCATGAAAATAAACACTAAGACACATCTTTCACACACCACACATTGAACCAAAAAACCCCAACACCGCACCAACACTGCACTATACAGCAGAATTCAAAAGAGCTACTGTCCTGGGATAGAAGCTGTTTTTCAGCCTATTTGTCCTTGTTTTTATTATTCTGTACCGTTTGCCAGATGGTAATAATTCAAAAGAAGGGTGCCCAGGATGAGATGGATCTTTGAGAATGTTTTGAACTTTCTTAAGGCAGCAGGAGCTATAAATCTCTTCCAAAGAGGGGAGAGGGCAACCAATGATCTTCTGGGCAATGACATTAACCCTCTGGAGTGCTTTCCTATCTGCCACTGTGCAATTGGCAAACCATACAGTGCAATAAGTTAAGATACTCTCTATGGTGCAGCGGTAGAAGGTCACCAGAATGGATATCTACAATGGTGCATTTGGGGTTGATACTATTTGGGAGGGTGGGATGGCATCTTTCCTCACCCACACATTCTCTGGATTATGGGATAGGGAGCAGAAAGTGAAACGGGAAAAGAGCTGAGTCCTTGTTTGAATAACACATGTGATTAGTTGGCTCAGGTGATATTTCATTCCTTGATAGAGACCCCTCCACACTACACTGTCTAGGCCTTAACTATTTTATGATATGCAACCTCTGCCCCAATGCAGTTCAGGGTGCCATGCAAACAATGCAGTTTTTTGCTGCTTCAGAGGGTCTTTCAGGAGCAAAGGTGAAGAGCAATGATGATAACCTTTAGCTGCTGAGGCAGCACTTGCTTTTATTCATATATTTATTGGTCTCTGAAGGCTGCAGGGTAGTGTTTATAAAAAGGTTTATACAAAATAGGAGAAAGAAAAATCACAAGTTTATCACCACATTTGAGCCATATGGAGGCCATTACTATAGGATTAGGGGGATGTTTGCTGATAAAATTGACAAATAAATAAGCAGAGTCACATCAGAAAAAACTATCTGTTTTATACGTCTGTTTGAACAAACTTAAAGAAATCATGGGAGACATTCAAATTGTTTAGATAGAGTCAGTGTTAGAGGAGGCCTGGCTGCAAAGGATGTGCGGGTTTTGTTACAGATGGCAAACTACACGTTGCCCTGGATTTGAGAATCATCTCAAATAATAACAAAAGAGGACCTTTTTAAGCCGGCCCCATTGCCTTCTGCATAGCCGAAGCAAATAAGCCATCACTTTAATGTTTTCCCAATACCAAAGACATAGAAGAGACCAGCACTACCTTGAGAAGTTATGGGAGAATTAAACAGATGGTTCTCTCCTTCACTGCATGGGTTTGGAGCTCCTTACTAGAGCAAACAGAAACAAGAAATGTTGCAGGCGGCCTCTTTGGACCAATGCAGGTAGCTGATTGGAGATCCAAAGGGAGCATTTTATTGTTTCATTTCTTTTCATAAATGGCACTAAGCCAGCAATTTTTAAACTGTGATTTGTAGAATATTTTTCCTTCAGAAGGGCCACGTCTTTGCATTGAATTGTTTATGTTGTTTTTTAATCTTTGTAAGTCTCCCAGGTTTGTGCATGAATGAGCACCAGATAAATCAAATTCATAAATAAATAAGCAAACAGGCTGTAGTGGCCTTTCATACTACATATGGATTCACAACAGACTATAAAGAAAAATTTAACCATAATGCAATTTAGTGTGACAGCTAATGTATAAGAGTCCAAATAATGGAGAGGAAATAATTGATTAAAATGGAATTTTCCGGCTGTAAAAGTGCTAGCTTTGACATGGCATCCCATTGCTGTTGCCGCCACTCCTTCACACTATTTGTCTCACCTCTGTCCTTGAAAGATAGTATGGGGAGCCCCGAGGATACTTTGCTGGTGTCCCAAAAACAAACCTGAGTTTACTACTTTGAAGATTCCCAATGATACCTACAGCAATTATTTGGGAAAGTGAAACATAAAGTATTATTGCAAAGGAAAAAAAATATTATTAAGTGGCTTCTGAAAATGTGCCATTATCTTAAATTTAAGAAATAGCTGATGTTGGTGGGTGACATAAAGGGTGATAATTGGTTCTTAAGTGCATTAGTAAGATAGGTTCATAATGAAATACCAGGGAGTTTCACAGCACATTTTTGGCTCATGTGCTAGTTGTTTTGATTCATTTATGGAGATGGGATTCATTGCTATGAGCATCTGAGAACACCACTCTGAGAAAAAAGATGAAAGCATTGTTATTCCCCTTTCCCTTGACTTCTAAAAAGAGCAAAATTAATATGCATGTGAAGATAAGGGAAAAAAATTAGAAGGCAGCCCTCGTTTTTAAAAAATAAGAGCCCTAGTTTTTAAAACAATAGTACTTATCCAGAATAAGCAATTAATAAAATGTATTTTTACCTCTTAATTATGTTTGGAGGGAAATTTCACTGTTTTAAGAGAAAAATACTTTGACATCTAATATGAAGACCTCTATATACTGTATGTACTTTCATCATTCACTTTAATGTAAAGAAAAACTGGGAAGAACATTAAGAGGGATTGCCGACTTACAACTGCTTTATTTCATTAATAGTGAACTTGATTACAGATCTGCCATTTCTAGATTATTTTATTATGTAGTCATCAACTTTTATGCCACTAGTTTTCCTTTTCCCCAAATATGGGTGGGCAAAGTCTGTTAGCCAAGAAAAGTCCAAAACTGTCAGTTTGGGTACTTTTGTTTCGTGGTAAGCCATAGATCAGGGGTCTCCAACCTTAGCAACTTTAAGACTTGTGGATTTCAATTCCCAGAATTCCTCAGCCAGTTTTGCTGGAGGAATTCTGAGAGTTGAAGTCCACAAGTCTTAAAGTTGTCAAGGTTAGAAACCCCTGCCATAGATGATCTTGGAAAAATTATGTGGTGAGAATTACAGAAGAGTGTTCTAAGCCTAGGGAATAATAATAATTAAAAAAAAAGCAGTAGAAAGAAACTCAGACTGGTTGTTCCATGACTCCCTGGAGGGAAAGAGAAAAGTTCAAATTTTGTAATTCTTGCCCACATCAGTAGAGTTGCAGTATTCTTAGGGACTTTGTTTCCTAACTTGCTTTATCTCAAAGGAGCTGACATCATTCTTGAAAGCCTGGTTGTGTTTTCCCTTCCTTCTCTTAAATTCCAGGGTGTTAAGTTTGACAGGGAGTTTCCCCCATATTTTTATAACTTTTGTCGCACCATTTCTTCAAAGTCACATCTGCATCTATTCCCACATTTAGAAGAAGTTGAATCTTCTAACCAGCAATGTATTATAGTGAGAAAACTCTGTGGATTTACTGAAAATTGGCCTCAATGTTTGTCACTCGGGATTTGTGATTTGTGATTTTTAGGAAGCACTTCAGAAATGTTCACTGAGCAGTCTTGTAAGCTTGTACAAAAGTTCATAATGTCATAATCATATATCAAAAAAGCTTGCTTTTCTTTAGCAGAACTGTGTCTCTATTCTCCGTGGAAACATTT
Source organism: Bungarus multicinctus (assembly GCA_023653725.1). Lineage (NCBI taxonomy): Eukaryota > Metazoa > Chordata > Lepidosauria > Squamata > Elapidae > Bungarus > Bungarus multicinctus. The sequence goes on along the minus strand of CM042834.1, from coordinate 88,475,097 downwards.
GTGTTATAATCAATCAACATACTTAATAGCAAAAATGCATCTGCCCAAAATTCAGAGAAAACCATCTTGTTTTGTTTTGGAAAGATAAAGGTGGAGGTTAAGTCTTACAGTATTTAAATTTTAAAAACACAATATAAATGTTGATAGATTCTCTCATTGCTTTATTATGAGGGGGGTGTTCAAAAGGAATCACGATGTTAATATATCTCCATGCCTTACCAAGTGGATCATTATCAGGACAGTTAGAAGGCTTTTAAATATATGTAAGCAATGATTGTTATATTACAAGTAGAACATTCATGCACATGCACACACATACACACAGGTCTATGTGTGGTCTATTCCACTTTTTTTTTCTTCCAAAAATGTTTGTATCTTACACTTTGTGATTTGTACAAACAAAATAAAAGAAATTTCTTTTATACAGGGGTGGGGTTCTGCCGGTTTGGATCGGTTCGGGCGAACCCCTAGCTCCGAAGATCCGCTGGGAGTGAACCGCTTCCCTCCGACAATCATGTGCGCCCTCCCACTCCTGCGCTGTATTCACCTTTATTGTCCCAGCTGATCAGTGCAAAAGAGCGGATTGCCACTCCTCAGCTGTGTTACTCCCCCAAAGTAACATAGCAAGTAAGGATTTTTGTATTGCTGTTCACGAGTGTGCAGCACGCGCGTGCACAAAACGTGCGATCACCGAACCATTTGTTATACTGGCAGCATCCCACCCCGGTTTTATATACATACCCATACAGTACATACATACATGCATACGTACACACACATACATTTCTGTACCATTATCAAATAATTTTTAGACACATACAAGCATACACTAGAAGAAAGGATAAGGTTTGTACATTGTGTCTCAGTTTATGAGATGGCCAATGAGCTTAAAATTACTGATTAAAAATTATTTTATTTTCCTTGATATACTCCACAGAGTGAAAAATGTTCAAGTTTCAGTAAATCAGGGGTGTCAATCTTGCAGCGTCACGTGACGTATCACAACTTTTTTTTCCCTTCGCTAAGCCGGGCGTTGATGTGGTCAGCACATGATGCATACAGTCAGTGGACCACAAGTTTGACAGCCCTGCAGTAAATGGATTTCAGCTGAAGTGCAATTCAACTGAAAATAAGTCTCAGTGATTGTTCAACATGGCTGATGTTAATATTTCTCCCTGTCTTACCAAGTGGGTCATTATTAGGACACTTAGAAAGTAAGAAATGTATGTTTAAAATGAAAGTGTTAATTTTTTTTAATTAGGGGAGCCAGACAGATTCTATACCTCATTTCTCTAGGTGGTACTGTAGATGCAGAAAAATGATAAATGTACACCTAGAAATTTTTTTAACTTGAATGGAAATTTTTCAATTTCAGTGAAAACCTTATTTTTTTACTCAATGACATGCAATTTGATGGGAGTCAAAACTATAGCAGGGATAGTCAACCTTTTTATACCTATTGCCCACTTTTGTATCTCTGTTAGTAGTAAAATTTTCTCTAACCGCCCACCAGTTCCACAGTTACGATGATTTATAAAGTAGGAGACAAAACCCCTACCGCCCACCATGAAAGCTGGAACACCCACTAGTGGGCACTAGGGACCAGGTTGACTACCACTGATCACCGGATGGCCGGTGTAGCGTCGCAGTTTCGACTCCATCTCTTTTGTACATACATTGAAATTGCATGCATGTATAAAAAGAATAGGGCATGGGTTCTACCTCTTCGCAGATTTTGATGCACACATGAACATGCACACACTTGCTTGATGCTAGGCTGAAGTCATGAGCAGTGAAAAAGTTTTTATGATGATTATTTTTTTTAAGAGAAGGAATTACTTTCTGGCCTTGGAAACACTAAGTTTGTAAAGCAAACTGCAAGCCTTGAATTCATATCTGTTGTGCTTACATCCCTTGGATGCTTTGCTATGTTTGCTCAGCCTGTTATTCTTTTTCATACAGCCAGAAATAATATTACAAAGTTCTTTAGTGTTTCTCAGAAACAGTCATGACAAGTGGAAATACTGGAGAAAAAGCCCCACTTGAAATTTAACAGAGATAAATGCAAAGTTCTATGTTTGGGTTGGAAAATAAATCAAAGGTAAGTTTAAGACAGAGGGAGAGCTCTTAGATAGCAATACATGTAATTGGGGGGAGGGGGAGAGGAATCTGGGTGTCTTGGTGTGTATTCACAAGCTGAATATGAGCCACAATGTGATGCACTTGCAAAAAAAAGTAAGTGCAGTCCTAAATTATATTGCTAGTACTATCAAAATCAAAAGAAATTGCCATTGCTCTCTATTCTACAATGGCCAGAGTGTACCTAGCATGTCAGATTCCATTTGGAGCACTGCATTTTAGGAAGAACTCTGACAAATTGGAGCATGTCTAAATTGAGACTAAGATGATAAAGGGCCTAAAAGGAAAGTTTTAGAACGAGCAGTTAGATCCTTTGGCTATGTCAGCCAGAAAAAAAGAAGGCACCAGGGAAATGGGTTAGCTGTCTTTTAATAGTCTTTCATCTGCAGGACTCTTATGAAGAAGTCAAGGTAACGTTGATGTAGAAGACAGGACAAGAAGAATTATAAGGAAATTGATTTTGGTTAATTATCAGGGAGGAAAACTTCTAACAGTAACATTTGTTCAGGACGGACTTCCCTGGGAGCTAGTGAAATGGACATGTTTAAAAAGAAGCTGACTATTGATAGATTCATGTTTTAGGCGGTGGGTTGGATTAGACAATCTCTGAGGTCCGTTACATTCTCTGTTTCTGTGAAAATGGCTGGCACATTTTCTGGGGATTCTAATACTAGCCAGCGGTAAAGTATGGTTATTACAATTCACTACGGTTTATATGCCACTCTAATCCCAACAAGTCTCTTACAAAATAATAAGGTTAGTGGGAAAGAATGGTAAAGCCAATAGCAGCAGCATCCAGGTCCATAGAAGAAAGTTCCCCCTCATCACAAATGTATTCCCAAGGCTAGCCAGGTTTACTGGCTTTTCAAAAAACCAGTGGGCTGGGAGACAGTCTGATCTTGGGAGAGATGCCCAGACATCAAGTGAGAAATTAGTGGTTTTGTAACATCTACTGATTAATACTTTCCTCATACCTCTGATTAGAAGACGGGAAAAGTAGCAACTATTTCCATTATGTCTCATTTTGCAGAAGAAGAGGTATAAATGACTGACTAGCAGTCGATAGCAGGCAGTAGGTTTTCCTAGGGAATGTCATGACTATTGTTTCTGTGGTAATGCCTTTTCTTTGTATTAATCTAATTATACATTCCTTTGTCACTGTGTCCCAGATTGTGATCTCACTTCTACAGAAATGAGTCCGGATCTGCTTTACGAGACTTGCTGAGGGCCACTTACATTTACATATTGCTTTTTCTCTACTGTTCAAAAGTAAAAGCTGCTGAGCATTAACAATTTTACAAATGGTTCTTGCTTTCTATTTAAAGACATTCCCATACATAAAAATGAAGGTCAAAACACTTGAAGGCCAGAGAAAACTCCCCTGCTAAATGTTATCAAAAGGCAGCAATTCTGTTCATGTTTTTTTTTAATCTACCTTTATGAATAGTAATAACTTCATATGATACTGAGGAAAATAAATAGAATATAAATAGAAATAGTATTTTACCCTTGGGTCTTGTGGTTGAGTGATCCATAAGCCATTAATTGTTTTATTCCTATCCAAGGTATTTGTCACTACAAACACTCTGGGGTACTTCTGAGTTGAACCTGGTACCTCATTACAGTAGTAGTATAATTACACCCAAATGGAAGGTGAGTGTACATGTAAAAGGGAGGAAAAAATAGCCATTTAACCCACAAGCCTAAATTGCTGAGGATAACACCATCTATAAGTCATCTTGTGTAATTTTTGCTTAGTGCTTAAAAACTTAATGAGACTCAGGCCTTCTGCTGAATAATAACACCTTCAGAATGAAGGGAAATTAGAAGATGGAAATTTTTCATCTATCCCTTTCGTATGTAGATTCACTTGGGCAGGATGTCTAACAATGAAAAATTTATGAGCTTCCTAAATTATGGGGAATAAGTGTAACAGAAGGTGTATGGTAGGATAGAATTGCAGGTATGAGAAGTTTAATTCCTCTTAGGATGAAATACCATTCTGGGTCTTTTGTGATCTCTGCAGGAAATAGAGGTGAGTTTTTTTTTTCTTTCTCTGAGAATCCTTTTTATACCTTTCTAATTTTTTCACATTGACCCTGCAACACAAGTAGAAAAATTAAGATTATTAAATTCAGCTATAAATTGCACTTGTTTATTTTAGTCATTTTGATTGCTTTGTTTCTACATGCCCTAGTTTAATTCCTTCACAAATGCTTCCTGCCATTATTTCTTCAGAGAATCATAACAGCAATTTGGACCATAAGGTTCAATGCCTTATTCAGAGTAAGAATCCAAGTTAAAGTTTCCCAGTCAAACAGTGTACAGCATAGCCTCTCGATCCGCCTCCCAGAAGCTCTATTTTGGCCTGCAATGGGCCGGGGGAGGTCCAAACGGAGTATCTAAGGGTGGGATACGCCCCTCAGAAGTTCCATTTATGCTGGCAACGTGCAGGACGAATGTTGCAGAGAACGTGCAGTAAGGGTGAACAACTGCTATTGTGCTACAAGATTCGTAGTTTTGGGCCTTGTTTGCAAATGCGGGGGGGGGGGGGGGGGGCTTATTGCATAAGTATGAAAATTCGCTAAGGGAATTATTCTTATGGAAAGAGGTTACCCATTAACAATCTGTCAGCTTTGGAAGACGGTCATATTGAGACTTTCTCTGAGATACCACCTTATATGTACAATCAGTGTATCATAGAAGACAGGGACTATGGGAAGCCTTTGGCTTGTTAAAACAATGAGTACCAAATTTTTCCCATAAGGAATAATGTATTAGTCATGAGGCAACTGATACCGACAAGTTTTTGTTTGCTTGTCAAGTATTAAACAAATGATGAGTACTGGGACAAAATGTTCAGGTCAAAATGCATCCAGTATCAAATTCAGTGAGTTTTAAAGCAGTCAAGTACCAAGGTACAATTGTATAGTCCAGTCTTCCAGTCCTTGCCATCCAGCTAAAGAATTTCAGGGAATATCTCTTCCTCATAAACCCACCAGTACTGCTCTCTCACTAGGAAGCAATCATTTCAAGGTATTGATGGCACCTTCAAGTTATACTTTCTCAAGTATAACTTCTCTCTCCCTTTTGCCTAAGATGAAAAGCTAGGTTGAAACAAATATTACAAGGATATAGGGTAAAAAATAAAGATAAATTTTCCCTGTCCATTTGTGTCCGACTGTAGGATGCGGTGCTGATCTCCGTTTCTTGGCTGAGGGAGCCAGCATTATCTGAAGACATTTTCCATGGTCATGTGGCCATCATGGCTATACGCCAAAGGTGCATGGAATTCAGTTACCTTCCCACCGAAGTGGTACCTATTAATCTACTTGCATTTGCATGCTATCGAACTGCTAGGTGGGCAGGGGCAAGGAATGGGAGCTTACCCCATTGTGTGGTGTTCAGGTCTTGTCAGTTTGCCATCTGACAAGCTCAGCCTCTTTAACCACTGAGCTATCACACCCCTAGGTTAGGGAAGGCTAAGATAATTCCACAGAATGATTCTTAGGAGATTGAACCAGCAATCACAGGGCATATTTTGATGCTGCCTTCAGAATAACTTTGAAATTCTAGGCCAAATTAAAATGATATTTTAAGGGATTGTTAACAAAGATTATAAATTATACCTTTGTCTATGGCAGAAAGGACTTCTGTGTACATCAGCATAAATAGCCAATGATTCTTATCTTTTTCCCTATTTGGAATGATGCTGGAACAATATGATATTTTCAGCCAGGAAGGGGGTACTTGTTGAAGGACAAAACATGTTGTACTGCTACATCAGTATAAGCAAATAGTTGGAATCATGTTAGTAACTCTTTTCTAAAAGGTGATTGTCTGCGCTGTTCCAAAGATTCAATACCAATTGTTTGTCAGCAATAAAACAGGTGCAGTCAAATTTCTCTGCATGTTGTGGTTTAATCAATTTTAACCTTTTAAAGAATTCTGTTTTGGAATTGTTTTGCTAAATCTCAGACCAATAGTGATAGGCGAGGTGCCATACCACCCCAGATCCTTGACTAAACTTTTTTTTAAAAAGAGCAAGTTTCATAAAGAAGTTGGTACCTTTGCCCAAGGTCCAGGTGTATTATGAGTGGTTCTTCACCAAGCTAGATGTTGTAATTAGAACAGGCCCTGATAGCTAGAGTTATCTTTTTTTCAATGCAATTTTAACTCTTCCTTCTTCTTTCCTGTAAAAACTCACTCATTCCCATAGTTATCTAAGCTCTTTCACAAGCTGCAAAAACAAATGGATTACCTTTCATAAATTTATTTTCTTTCCAATTTCAAGTTTTTCACAAGTTAATGCTCTTGGCAAGAAGCAGAGATAAAGACAGAAAAGAAAGGATGAATGGAAGAAAAGTACTAGAGACTATGGTCACAATTCTTATGGGATTGCGTGTGAGGTAGATAAGAACAATAGCTACAGAGCAAAAAGAGAATAGTTAGTTTGTGCTGCTACTCCCAGCCACTGCAGTCCCCATTTCACCTAGGAAAAATTAGCACGCTTCCTCCCTTTCAGTTGCTTGAACTTCTTTTAATTGTTTATTTATGCCATGTATCTATTACTCTATTACTTTTTAATAAAATACCAAACAACTATGATGCAAGCTCAATTCCATCAAGTTAGCTAAATTACCATGTTTAAAGGCCTTTGTTTCTTTGTTTACTAAATATTTGAATGAGCCATTAGCAATAAACCTTCGTTGCTTATGCAAATTTGTCTTTCAGAATGGATATGTAATGCTAAAAGATTGTCTTCCCTTTCATAGAACCGGTAATCCTCTTGGAAAGCCAGACTTTTTTAAATATAATTTTTATATTATATAATTGAATTATAAAATATAATTTTTACTGAACATTTTTTAATGAGAGAAATAAGGGAAATAATGAATAAATAAGAAATAAAAAAAGATTATAAAGAAGCAGTTTCATATCTTTTGATAGAAGTTGTAAATGCAATTATATTTGAGAGGATATATTTTATTCTCTCTAAGGTTACACCATAATTGTCTTTTTTCCATTACATACTTTTTCTTCTAATCTTTTTTTTTTCTTCAGCAAAACGTCCATAACGGTTTCAAGTCACTGATTAATGTAGTTATTGATCTTTCTCTAATCAAGTTAATTTAGCCACTGCTTCTAGATCTGTCATCTTCACCACACATTCATCTGTTGGGGATATTTCAGAATCCAAAAGCCCGTTTTTTAAGGCCCAAATATAACCTTAGGTCCTTTCATGGAGTCTACTCAAGATTAATCACCAATTGGCTGAGTTGTATTATTTATTTATTACTTACCTACCCACTCGCTCATTCTCCAGGAGGATGTTTTTTTAGCATTCCTGGAGGCACAACATTCCTGGAGGCACTACATCCCTCCAGGAATTCTTGAAAGAGAATATTTGAAGTGGCAGCTTTGGCTCTCCCTCATCAGAATCAGCGGAGGAAAATGCTCTGCCTCCTTTTGCTTATATTCAGCCTCTTCCATGAAATGTTTTATAATTATCTCCCCCAGGCAAAGATTGATTTGAGTATCTATATCTGGTAAGATTGTGTGAGATGTATAAAGACAGAGCAACTGAGAGTCCAAAACAGAAAGTGAGTGGGCACAGGGTGAGGGGAATTTTCCTCATAAGCTGTCTCTCCAATTTGTAGTTTAATGGACAAGAGAGGAGGATCTCATCATAGGCAGGATGCTTTCTCAAGGGCTACAAATCCTTAGAGGTTCCTGTTTCTTACACATAGGAGGAGGAGGCAATACATTTGGGCAGCAAACTGGCAATGGGAGGATGAACAAGCACTTAATAATCAATTCAGCACCATGTTCCTAAGGAAAGTGTTCACTGTCTTTAAAAAGTATCATGTAAAGTTAATATACACCTACACCAGATTGCTTTCTAAATACAAATTACAAATATTTGGAACATAAAGGAAGCAAAAGATTAGCAGGTCTCCAGGATTCCAAATATAAAAGGCGTTCTCTAACAGGAAAAGGATTTTTGCTGCGGTTATACTGCTTCTAAAGAAATAATCCTTGTGTTTCTAAGTGCTTTGGATTGGCTGACTCAAGACCACAATTTAAACTACTAATTTTATCATGGATGTAATAGATAAGCCTCACTTTTCCTTTATACCACACACATAAAGTGTGAACTCTGAAGAAAATCACTTTTATGATCTTGCTCATTACGAAGTGATATACAACCCTCCAACTAAGTTTGGTTTGTACTAAGTGCTATTTTGATTTAATTTTGGTCATTTCATTTTGGTTCCCTTTGCATATCCATCATTTGATTGATCAGTTGAGATTTCAAGATGTTCTAAACAAGATACAGTGTATTACAAGGATAACTTCACAGTTTATCCCTTGAGACCCTCTACTTGTAATGCGTGCACTAGTACTAACTAATAAAGCAGAGATATGCAAATTCCTTCAGGCGGAGAGACACATCTGGCAAGACACCATATACTTTTTGAGAAAATAGTTTTTGAAAGGGCTTTCAGGTACTATTGCTATAACTCTGAAAGGTCAATAACAGAACACAACATGAATAAGACTTTGTGCAACTTGTTTTTCCCTATAAAATAATATTCCCATCATAACTGCTAACAGTTCCTTTAATACAAACCATACCCACATAAATAACTATTTAATAGTTATTTTACATCAGGCTAGAAACTGGGAGACCATGAGTCTAGTTCAGCCTTAGACACGAAGTCATCTGCGTGACTTTGGACTAGTCACTCTCTCTGAGTCTTAGGAAGGAGGCAAGGGCAAATCACTTCTAAAATCTTGCTAAGAAGACTGCAGGGATTAGACAAAAATTGACTCAAAGGCACAGAAAAATGTTATTTTACTAGTAAAATTCTTTTCCTTTGCTATTTGCTATCTTTTCCCCTTTACTAGAATGCAGAATCCTTAACAAAATATATTTTAAACAAATCAGAACTATTATATACCGCAATGTGGATAGAACCAAAGTGGCAGTTATAAATCACTTCTATAAAGTTGGCTGATTTGATATAATACCAGAGCAGTGATTCCTGCTATGAATTAGGCACTTCCACAATCAAATGGCTGGCTTTAGTTACTTAGAAGACTGATTTAATAAGAATAAGCCACAAGATAAGACAAGCAAAAAGTGACCAGTCTGGTGAAATTGAAGTTAACTTAGAAGAGGTTTCTTTTAAGAACTTCTGGTACCCAATTTTAGTGGGCATTTTTTATTATGCTCAAATGTCAAATTGAACCATAGTTTGTGAACCATGTTTTGGAGAAGAAAAGTCATTGGCTAATTTTCACAATCTGTCTAGCCATAAACCTTGATTTACAATACGCACCACAGCCACTGGGTTTATTTAACACCACTGTAGAAATTACATTTTGGCTCAATGGGCAGAATATGCTGCCACCATAATTCTTATGAGACCAAGAAAACCTGAATATAATGTTGGTTTTTTTACTTTTTTTCCCTATCTGTGCTTAATATTGGCTCAGCCACAGTGTTGAACCTGTGAAGAATATGTGCTCCGCAGCTGTAGCAGTTAAACTTCAGATCATAATTCACTGATTTTCTTTATTTCAGTTAGGATTGAAGAGAAGTATAAACAGTTGATGCTCAGTTTATTAGAAAACTGATGCTAATAGAAGAATTTCTCTTCTCTTGACTCCTAAGGGTCAACAAATATCTATCACAACAGAGTTTGAGACTCTTCACAGAAAGTAAATAAAGTGTTGCTGCCTTTTTTCTTTAAGAAAAGCCAGAAATGGATGAATTCACCTTGGAAAGAGTGCTTGAGGAACTGGAGACTGTGTGCTATGAGAATATGAACGTTGCCATTGAGACAGAAGAAGGCCTTGGGATAGAGTACGATGAGGATGTGGTTTGTGATGTGTGCCGTTCACCAGAAGGAGAAGATGGCAATGAGATGGTTTTCTGTGACAAATGTAACGTCTGTGTGCATCAGGTGAGTAGCAGTTCTCTTTCTGATTGGGTAGTAAGGACAGTTCCCTCAGATTCATTGATTTATAGAATGGGAAGAATACCTTTACTTAGGAAAGCTACCCCAGGCCCAGAACAAGGATGGTAAAAGAGCATTCTTACATTCTTACTGCTATGTCCTGTAGCATTTTCAAGACTGAACCGGTTTAACTTACATTTTTATCTCTGGTAAGTCTAGGGCATTTGCAGGTACCTAGTACTACCATATCTGCAAAAATCCTGGCAACAACTACATTGAAGAGGCAGAGTTCTGGACATTTGCCACAGCAGACTCTGTTGTGGGCAAACTTTAGAAGTTGCCTAAAGGAAGAACAGGAGACATTCAACTTGTCTTGTTTATCAATAACAGCAGATGACAATGTTTTTTGCATTTCTTAACCATTCAGTGGTATCTTTGGATGCATATTCATGTTATTTTTTGTTGTTAATTATGGCCAGTTTACTGCTTGTTGTGATATTAAGGGAATAAGTGTGTCAAATTCAGGAATGCCAATGATGTCCCAGAATTCTTATGTTGGAAACCCAGTAGCACCTGAAATGGAAGACCATAAGATTAGGTTCATTATTTCTCCTTTTTAAATGTCTTCCCCCTCCCCACTTTTTCCCCCCACAAATTGCTGAATCTGGTATCTTTTTAGCTACTCGTTTATGTTTCTTTATTATCATTCAGTACATATATTGCACTAAGTCATAATATGTTTTAACAACTTGTTGCACAAGCTATTATAACATGAAAAGTCAAAATCAATCATTTCATGGTTTTGTGTGATCTGTAAACTTAACCAGAAACTTGAATAACCTTTACTTAACAAAATAGGTCTCTGTTGTGACTATGGAAAACAGCTTTGAAAAATGCTTTGTACAGAATTTGATAGAAAAAAGTAACAAAAATATCATTGCTGTTTAGATGGTAAATAAAAAGATTTTTTATGCAGTAGAAAAGTCCAGATCAGAATTCCAAGATTAAGGCAGTGGGATCAATCAGTCATGGAAATTTAGGGGCAAGAATAATGTGTTGTCCATCTTCTCACTCTCTTTCAACTCTCATTCATTCGTTCAGAAAATTGCCTAATCAGATTTTTTGGGAGGAATATTACTGTTTCAACTACATTATATTAATGGTAGGTGGGAACAGGGAATCACATACACTTAATATTTTTACCTTAATAGGGTTATTTTATTCATAAAGTGGATCGTGGTACTTATTTTATCATAAGGTGTATTAATCTTGATATGAACTCATCAGTTTGATGAAAAGAAGGACTGGGGCAGTGGTGTATTAACCATTAAGCAGACTAAGCACATGCTTAGGGCACCACAAAGTTGAGAATATGGATTCATTTGTTCAGTATGTACAAAGGAGGGGGACACCAAGATTTGTCAGTGTTTAAGACACCAGTGACTAATTCGCCACTGACTAGGGGAGACATGATAGCAGTGTTCCAATATCTCAGGGACTGCACAAAGAAGACAGAGCCAAGCTATTCTCCAAAGCATCTGAGGGCAGGACAAGAAGCAATGGGTGGAAACTAATGAAGGAGAGAAGCAACCTAGAACTAAAGAGAAATTTCCTGACAGAACAATTAACATCAGTGGAACAACTTGCCTCCAGAAGTTGTAAATGCAACACTGGAAATGTTAAAGAAGAGATTGGATAACCATTGGTCTAAAGTGGTGTAGGGTTTTCTGCTTAAGCAGGAGGTTGGACTAGAAGACCTCCCTCCCAATTCTGTTATTCTATTCATATAAGTAATGAATCATTGTCCTTATATTTCTTTTTAGGCTTGCTATGGAATCCTGAAAGTTCCCCTTGGAAACTGGCTCTGTCGCACCTGCGCCCTGGGAGTTCAGCCAAAGTGTTTACTCTGCCCAAAGAGAGGGGGAGCCCTGAAACCTACCCGAAGTGGAACAAAATGGGTTCATGTTAGCTGTGCCTTATGGATTCCTGAAGTACGAGACCAAGTGATTTCTGACTAAACAGAATGAATGGAGTGTGGATGAAATCTGTTTGAATTAGATCATGCTTGATACATCTTCCATAAACAGTTCATACCATTGACCGAAAGTATTTAAGAAAATCTAGCATTTGAAACATTATTATAGTTAAGCAATAACTGGTTATCAGTTCGGACATTCCAAATAAATGTCATCGTAGTAGGGGCTATGAGTATCCCCAGAGATTTGTATCAAAGATGTCTTTTATGATATTCATCTTAAGGGAGAACTGATTTTGTTTTTCTTCAAAACAACGTATGGAAACTGATTATTTGTATGCTTTGTCTTATTCACAGGTTAGCATTGGATGCCCTGAAAAAATGGAACCAATTACAAAAATTTCACATATCCCAGCAAGCAGATGGGCTCTGTCGTGCAGTCTTTGCAAGGAGTGTACTGGAACTTGTATTCAAGTAAGTAGTTGATTCTAAGAAAATCCAAGAATCTGATCATTTTCTTTTGTACTCTGCCCACTTGGAAAAATGATGGCATTGCCTTGCAGTTTTGTATAGACGTTGTTCAGGTTTGGATTCACTGGGGAGCAATATAGATAAACAGTCTAAAATGTTTGTTATTGCTGGTTTTTCAGAATATTTAAGCAGTGCTGCTGCCTTTATTTAGCATATTAAGATCAGTGCACTTGGATTTGTTAACAACAGAATCACTCAACTTAGAATACAGCAAAACAACAACAACATTTAATTGAATCCCTAGATCTGAAACACGTTTTCCCAAACCTGATATGTTCTTTGATTAGTGCTAGAAGAGTTGTTATGGTATCTTCATGCTGTCTGCTGCATCTCTGCAGGCAGCTCTCTCTACTAATAGGAGAGTAAGAGAGATTGTTTGCAAGTCTGAGCCTGACTGATAGCTCTTTTTCTACCAGGCAGACAAACTAATAAGATAATTAATTAATCAGGTAGAGGTTTTTTTTAACTGCAAACAGAACAAGTCTTTGGCAGGATTCTGTAAGTGCCATAGAAATGTCATCTTTGATACCAGGCCTTGCTTTCTTAGACTTAGAATATGTTTCATTAACATTAAAATTATTTCTGTCCTGAAATGAAAACTTGAATGCATTTCTTTAAATCTCCCCAATGTTAATTCAGTTCTGTTTGTGACGGTTCTTGGTAGATCTGCTTATTCACCCTGCCAGATGGAGATATTTTGTCACAAAGACAGCTGCTTTCAAAGAACGGAAGGGCAATGAAAGAAATCAGCTACACTTTGCAGTGTGGTGAGGAGGGGAATATGTTTTCTCCAAGATTTCATCCTCTTAGTTCTGGTTCACATGTTAGTTTTGAAAAGTTATCTGAAAAGTTAGTTTGCATGAAAAGTTATCTGAAATGGAAAACAAAGTGTTATTCTTAAACCCACAGTCCATCAGTCTCCATTAAGATTGCCAGCAAGGCTTTTGGTCAGTTCTAATCTTATACAAGTTGAATGTTATTACAAAGAAGAAGAAATATGTGGATGATTCATTTGTTTAAACATTTAAGCAATGAATAAGCACAAATCTGGAATTTAGAAATAAATGAAATTCAATCTGCATACCCTCCCACTCCATTAGGATTGCAAATTCCCTTACATTGTGATGATATAGCACCTTCTTCTGGATTTGTTTATCCAGATGAATTTCAAAATGCAACTCTGCTTTGAGTTTGAGTTGGAATAATCTTTGTTTTCACTGAAACCTTATTGGAGAGAGCTATCAAAATTTTTGAGGCTTAGTAAAAGCTACAAAGCTTAGTACAGAGTGGATATAATTCTGAAAAAATCAACATGAGTGGTTAAAAGAGCAACCATCCAAAAGAGACTGGCTAATTATATTGAGCTGTGGTGGCGCAGTGGTTAGAGTGCAGTATTGCAGCCTACTTCTGCTACCTGCCGGCTGCCTGCAATTTGGCAGTTTGAATTTCACTATGGAAGGTTGATTCAGCCTTTCATCCTTCCAAGGTGGGTAAAATGAGGACCCAGATTATTGGGGGGGCAATATGCTGACTCCGTAAATTGCTTAGAGAGGGTTGTAAAGTACTGTGAATCGGCATATAAGTCTTAAGTGCTATTGCTATTGCTAAATAAAAATTGAAGAGAGGTTATGCTAGTAAAAGCACAAATATACTATGGCTGAAAGTAAGAAAATAGTCTCCAACTAGCATTTGATGAATATATAGACAAAGTGCCCATAGTGGATGATAGTTAAGAATCATGATATGGAAAAATATTAATTTGTGCATCCCCAGTGACTATCCATTAATATTAAGGAAATAATATGCCGCGTGAAAGCTCAGGAACCATCATCTTAGTGCTCCAAGGCATCAATGACATGTAACTGTTTATCAAACATCTTGCAAAGGTATAACTAAATTACCAGCAACCTTAAAGAAGTGCAGCTATAATCATGTAACATCATGTGATGATTCATAATTGGCTGCAGATCTTCACTGTACTCAGAGTTCTTGGGAGAAAATGGGAAGAAATGCATGGTAAGTTCGGAATAACTCATAACTTGCATATGAACCAGTTTGATCTAGTAGTTAAGGCAGCAGGTTAGAAACCAGGAGACCGTGAGTTCAAGACTCACCTTAACCATGAAAAGTAGCTGGATTACTTTGGGCCAGTCACCCTCTCTGAGCCCAATCCGCCCCACAGAGATGTTGTTGTGGGGAAAATAGAAGGAGATAGTCTATGGACATTCATCCAAATCATGGTTGTCCCAAAGGTGTTTTTTAAAAAGCAACTGAACTTTCTTGGGTTTTTTTTTTCCCCTTGAAAATGTTTCACTTCTCACTCAAGACGCTTCTTCAGTTCTGGCTAGAAACTGTTTTCAAGGCAAAAAACCCCAAGAAAGTTCAGTTGCCTTTTGAAAAGCACCTTTGGGAGATGGAAGGTGTGTTGGCTATGTTTATTTATTTATTTATTTATTTATTAATTCCATTTATATACCGCCCTTCTCCCGAGGGACTCAGGGCGGTGAACAGCTCATCTAAAAACCCCACAGAGAATACAAAAGTTAAAAAATATTAAATTTAAATCGGCTGCATAATAAGACTAAAACCCCGCCCCCCCCCTTAAAACCCAATTTAGAATTAAAAATGGAGACCAAATTTAAAATCATTTTCTCAGCCCAGGCCGGCCTGCTCAAAGAGCCAGGTCTTCAACGCGCGCCTGAAGGCCCTCAGGTCCGTGCCGGTACGAAGCTCCGGTGGCAGAATATTCCAGAGGGCGGGGGCACCCACAGAGAAGGCCCTACTCCTTGGCGCCGCCAGACGACACATAGCGGCCGACGGCACCCGGAGCAGACCCTCTCTGTGGGAACGCACCGGCCTGTTGGAGAACGCTGGCAGAATGCGGTCCTGAAGGTAACCTGGTCCCATGCCATGGGTCGCCCTAAAGGTCAAAACTAGAACCTTGAAGCGAACCCGGAGAGCCACCGGCAACCAATGCAGCTCGCGCAGGAGAGGCGTCACATGGGCGCTACGTGACGCCCCCATGATCACCCGCGCGGCTGCATTTTGCACCAGCTGGAGTCTCCGGATGCTCCCCGCAGGGAGCCCCATGTAGAGGGCATTACAATAGTCCAGGCGAGAGGTGACAAGGGCCTGAGTGACCGTGCGCAAGGCGTCCCGATCCAGGAAGGGCCGCAGCCGGTAGATCCGACGGATCTGATGAAACGCCCCCCTGGAGACGGCCGCGATGTGATGTTCAAGTGACAGCCGTACATCCAGGAGGACACCCAGGTTGCGAGCCCTCTCTGTGGGGGGCAGAACTTCCCCCCCAATAGCCAGCGAAGGTGTCAGCTGGCTATATCGGGGCGCCGGAAACCACAGCCACTCGGTCTTGGATGGGTTGAGCCGAAGCCTGTTCCCGCCCATCCAGTCCCGCACGGCCTCCAGGCACCTAGACATAGCCCCCACAGCATCGTTGGGGTGGTCCGGAGTGGAGATGTACAGCTGGGTGTCATCTGCATACAGATGACACCTCACTCCAAGACCACGGATGATCTCACCCAGCGGCTTCATGTAAATGTTGAACAAGAGGGGAGAGAGGACCGACCCCTGAGGCACCCCACAAACCAGGGGCCTAGAGATGGACCTCTCCCCCCCCACCAACACGAATTGCGAACGGTCAGAGAGGAAGGAGGAGAACCATCGAAGGACGGTTCCACCAATCCCCAACCCCCCCAACCGTCGCAATAAGATACTATGGTCGATAGTATCAAAAGCCGCTGAGAGATCTAATAGGACCAGGACAGAGGAGAACCCTCTGTCACGAGCCCTCCAGAGATCATCAACCAACGCGACCAATGCCGTCTCAGTGCTATGTCCAGGCCTGAAGCCCGATTGGAACGGATCGAGGTAAGTAGCTTCCTCCAGGTACCGGGGGAGCTGACGTGCCACCACACTCTCAACAACCTTCGCCACGAAGGGAAGGTTGGAGACTGGACGATAGTTGTTTAAAATAGCTGGGTCCAGGGAAGGCTTCTTGAGGAGGGGGCGCACCACCGCCGCCTTCAAGGCGGTAGGGAGCACCCCCTCTCTCAAGGAAGCGTTGACAATCCCCTGGAGCCAGCCTCGTGTCGTCTCCCTGGCGGCCGAAACCAGCCAGGAAGGGCACGGGTCCAATAAACAGGTGGTGGCATTCAGACCCCCCAGCAACCTGTCCACACCCTCGGCGGTCACAGGATCGAACTCCCCCCAGATAACACTCCCAAGACCTGCCCCGGACACCTCCCCCGGGACCATCCAATTGGAGTCGAGCCCCTCCCGAATCTGAGCGATTTTATCATGCAGAAATCGGGAAAACTCCTCCGCCCTACCCTGCAAGAGGTCATCCCGCGCTCTCGGTTCAAGTAGAGAGCGGGTCACTCTAAACAGGGCGGCAGGCCGATTTTCTGCTGATGCAATAAGGGCGTTTGCTGCCTTGAATTGCTTATAAATATAATAAAGGCAGGGGTCAGATTCAAATTTTTAACAACCGGTTCTGTGGGCGTGGCTTAGGTGGTGGGCGTGGCTTAGGTGGTCATGTGAGTGGGTGGACATGGCTTGGTGGTCATGTTATTGGCTGGGCGTGGCCAACTCAATATCACTCACATTGAGGCACGCATCTCCTCACCTGGCATCTCGTGACTGTGGGGATGCTGTAACAGTCGTAAATGTGAAAAAGGGTCATAGGTCACTTTTTTCAGTGCCATTGTAACTTTGAATGGTCACTCCACCCAAGCAAAGTACCAGCAAAGGAGGGGAAAAAACTCCAGAGAAGTTCCTGAGACAGGAAGTCTAGTCCTGCCAAGAATGTAATAAGGGTTAGCGGAGAGGCAGTTTCTGTAAGCAACACCAGAATGTTTCCTTCCTGCCTTCCTTACAGGATTAGGCCAGTAATTTCTTCTAACAAACGGTTCTCCGAACTGCTTAGAATGTTAACAACCAGTTCTAGCGAATAGGTGCGAACTGGTAGAATCCCACCCCTGAATAAAGGCAATGTAGAAGTAAATACTTCATGACTTGCCACGTAAAATTATATGGTTTGTAGAGACTTGAATATGATCTGAGATAAATTAGGATCTTGCTAATCTCACGTTGATGGCAGAGATATCCATTTTCAGTGGCCAGAATTGCATTAACATCACATAATACTCTACTATGGTGATATTTCAGCATAGGGGATTCACTTCCTATCCTATGGCCTTTTGCCGGAGTTCTTATAACATAAGATTTTACTGTTAATCTCAGCTCTGTTTGGAGTGAGATTGATGGGTAGCCTGGAGATTACTTGTTTCCTGCCTACTCCTCCCTCACTTTCCTCTCCCTGTGTATAAAGTGATGTTCAAACCAGAAGATGCTGCGTTGTTCTGTAATAAATCAATCCTGTTGGGGAAAAATGTGTGGATATATCCACTACAAGCAGAGAAAGAAGCGGCAGCTTTATTTTTCTTTATTTTATGGACCCTTGGCCTTAAGAAAGATTGTAGGGAGAAGAGATGAAAGGCACTTTCTTTACTTTTCCAAGATACCTATGTGCACTTGAGATCTTTAGTTGCCCATAAATCAGCATTAATCTTTACCAGGTTTGTAATTCCCTGAATTTTCCTTTCCCCATATTGAAGGGGAAGCAAAGCTCTGATTCAACTCAAATGAGATGGAGTGGCTATTGATTTGGAAGCTGTCTGATTCTCTGATTATATCATACTTGACTCTTGATGGGGTTGTTTCCCCAGAAAGAGCAGGATGTCCTCCTTAGCTCATGGCTCATGGTCAAAGAGCAAGTGGAAATCATCATCAGGAAGAGTGTTGCATAACTACACTCCTGATGAACCGGTCGTGGCCTTATGTGGAACAAAATGTAGTGAATGTGGACACTGATGTCCTTATCATCACTAAGTTACTGTAACACATTGTACACTGGGCTGCCCTTAAAGACCATCTGGAATCTTCAAGTACACCAGAAAGTGACAGCATGCATGCTCAGTGGACAGTCTTGATACATGGCTGCTATGGCAATTTTAGTGGTTACCTATAGCTTCCTAAGTGCAATTTAATGTTCTGGTTAAAGACCTATGTGGTTTAGGGCATGAGTATCTTAGAGACTGCCTTTCCCTAGCAGTTTCTAGCCATCCTACTGAAACAGTTAAGGAGTTCTGTTTCTGTTATTTGTACATTGGGTGATTGTATAGCTGGAATTATCTGGAATTTCCTTGTAAGTGGTTCATAGATTTCCAGCTAGGTTGGTTATGAAATCTTGCAATGGGGGAAAAAAAGAATAGCCAAATCAGCTTCAGTACTATAGGACTTCTGATCCTGAATTGCATATATGAATAAACATTTATAGGTTATCAGCCAATCATTGCCATCCTCTTTGACTAGAACACTCAAATAAGAATGTTTTAACACCCTGTGGTTTATCTTATTCCTGTTAGTGTGTGCGCACATTTTCATGTAACTTAATTCATTTTCTCTTTCAGTATTTCCTTCCTTGCCTGGATGAAACCCTGTATAGTTTCATTCTACTAGTCTTGGTTTTGAGTCAAAAAGAATGCATCAGTAATGTCCTTCATTCTCTCTTTATTAGCATTCTTTGATATCAAAGGTTGAACAGGTATTCTTTGTTGTTTACCCATTAGCCCAGCTTAACTAATTATTTCCTGTGTGCATATTGGGCAGGGTCCCTGATAAGCACCACTTGCCATCTGTCAAACGAAACCCTGGATGGGTGGCATTCTATTTACTTTATCTCTAAGGTAGCATGGATCATCTTTCCTGTGTAAAAGGGCATTGTGGAGACTGTTGTTCCAGCAAAAGCCATAAACAATTTAAGAATGATATTAATACTGTTTGTGACGCAAATAGTGAAGGCAAGTAGGGGGATGGGACTGATTCATTTATTGCTGTAACTTGAAAACTGTAGGAGAGCCGAAAAGTTTCTTGCTCAGCTTTCATCTCACTACCTTGCTTGTTGCTTGTGCACATAGCAGCACAAAGGATCTTTCCAATTGCTCAATTTAAAGTACCCCTGAATGTTATTCCCAATATAAACACAATTGCCTCCATTAGTAGCTATGCAATAAAATTACAGCTTTGGCTAATGGACAAGAAAACTCAGTTGGAGCTATTTATAGTGGGCAACTGCCTGCAACCTTAAAATGCAGTAAGAATAAGAAAAATAATGGGGTCGCATCTTTTCAACATATTTTTGATCCTCTGAGTCACATAGGCATGCCTACAATGAACCCCATCATAACCAACCAACTTTGCTTTATGAACCTTTAAAAAAAAAAATTAAAATCACTGTTTTTATCTGTACCTGAGCTTCCCGTGCTGTGGATTCCTCATACCTTGGCTCTAAAAGGCGGTTTGAAATATTTAATATTTAACAGTTAACTCAGGGTCTGTTTAATCCTGGCAGATTCCAAGTACATAAAGCAAAGGCAATGGACTACTTTGTATAGAAAAAGTTATGAAAAAGATGGGGAATAAAACTCTTCATACCAGCCTGATATTCTCCTCGGGTGATTTTTGGAATTCAGCAGAGCAGAAAAATGCCTTGGAGGATCATTGAAGCAAAAATGAAACCACAAGATAAATAAAACTATCCATGGAATTGCTCTTCCTTTTCCCTGAAATATCAGCTCTCATACTTAACTTCTCAGTATCCTGGGTGTTAATGTAATCACTCAAAGCCAAAGCTAGCATTTTGGTAATTATAAGATCCTGGTTATAAGCCATTCAGGGTGCTGCCTACAGTAATAAACCCTTCAAAATAGCTGCTTACTGCAGTTTAACTGGCATTAGCAGCTAGAATAGACTGGTTTCATATGGGTTATGGCTTAAATAATTACATGACACTCTGAGCCATTAAAAAAAAGTGATGCAGAGAGGGAAGCTTGGAAGAAGCAGTATATAGTATATACCTGTTATATTCAGAGGAAATGGTGCCTTAGGTTTTGTCACCTGGGGAAAGGGGATCTAGCAGAAGACTTCTATAAAACCACTTTAAGCTTCAAAAATATATTGACTTTTTAAATTCTCTTTTCTCAATGCAGTAAGCATTAATACATTTATTTTAAAAGATAGTGGCCCAGAAGAAATTGAAGTCACTTTTTCCATTTTTAAATATTAATTAAAGACATATATGCATGTGTGTGTATCTTTCATATCGAAGAGAAGAGATGGGGAAAAGTTAGTGTTTCCAGGTATATTACAAGTTTCTGAGGGGGGAAAATCATACATTTTTTCCATAAAATTATACCCTGTTTGCCAAGCAAAAATCAAGATACTATAGTTTAAGGATTAAAAGGAATAGTAGCAAATAACTACTGGTAGGTCTTGACTTACAACTGGTTGTTTAGTGACTGTTCAAAGTTACGATCAGATTTGAAGTTCCAGTGGTTGATCCCCTTCTGTGGACACATGATCTGATTTTGGGTGTTTGGTAACATGGCTGCAGTTACGGACATCTGCATTGTTTCACATTTACAATAGTTTTGCCAAAATCCAGCAATGATTTTGCAAAAACTTTCCACTTTTGACAAAATTCTACCCATAGCAAACCATTGCTTAATGACTGCGGATTCATTTAATGACCACAAAAAAGATCGTAAAATTGATCAGTCATGTGGCTTTACCACCAGCTGCATTGCAGTCATATGTTGAGGACTGCCTGTATGACAGAAGGCCCATCTTCCCAGCTGCCAAGTACATTAGTACTTAAAAAGTATACACAGTGTTGTTCCATTTCCTTCATCAAAATCCCAATAAAAAAGAATGATTCAGTAGCGAGAATGGGAAGAAAAGGACTTTAAATTTCATTTCTCTGCCATTAATATCTCATACTATAATACCCTACATATCAGAACATCTCCAAATTACATTACTTTTATGTACTAATGTTCTTGTGCCCTATGCTCAGACACCCAGTTGCATCATTTCTTTAATAGAAGTTTACTTTTAATGCTGAAATTGTTTGTGTCTTACTTCATCTATGTGGCACATTTTAAGACTTTTCTGATGTTTTCCATTCTTTCTTTTTCTCAGTTCCTTCCCCCAAAAACATTCTGCCACATAGCTATTATTAGTAGTACACTTTTTCTGAGATTTGTTTATTTCATTTCTCTTTTTGAATCTTTTGAATAAAAGGGTTCTTTTAGGGTAAATCACGTTGCTCCATATAGATAAATAAATAAATTTATATTAGGCCTGTGCATTACTTCAGTTGAGCCTTTGAGCAGTGGTGGGATTAAAACATTTTTACTACCGGTTCTGTGGGCATGGCTTGGTGGGCGTGGCAGGGGAAGGATACAGTAAAATCCCCATTCCCTCCCCACTCCAGGGGGAAGGTTACTGCAAAATCTCCATTCCCTCCCCACCCTACTAACCTGCTTTCCAGTTCCGTTCTCCTGTGCAGGGCAACAAAAGAAGACCCAGCCAATCAACTGGGACTCAGGAGGCAGAGAATAGATGGAGGTGGGACCAGTCAAGAGGGGGTATTTGCCAGTTCTCCAAATTACTTAAAATTTCTGCTACTGGTTCTCCAGAACTGGTCAGAACCTACTGAATACCACCTCTGCCTTTGAGCCTTCAGTCCCTTCCATGTAGCTGCACAAAGCAAACCAGGATCAGTTTGTAGGTTGCATGGAAAGACTGCACACAGAAGCCAATAAAATTTTCCACTTTGATTCATTAATGGGAGGCATTCAGGTGGAGCCCCTTGCTTTTGCTATTATGATCCCAATAAAGTGACCGTGTTTTCACCCAACCTTAACATGTACTGTTCCTTGATTGACATCTTGTCCAGTATATGGGCTAATTACTTGAAGGTCTGTAAATGAAATTAATCAAACTGTAACATATACATATATAAAGGTAAAGGTTCCCCTCACACATACATGCTAGTCATTTCCGGCTCTAGGAGGTGGTGCTCACCTAAGTTACAAAGCCAAAGAACCAGTCTCCGTGGTCATGTGGCTGGCATGACTAAACACCAGAGGCGCATAGAACGCTGTTACCTTCCCACCAAAGTGCTCCCCATTTTTCTACTTGATTTTTACATGCTTTCGAACTATTAGGTTGGCAGAAGCTGGGACAAGTAACGGGAGTTCACTCCGTTACGCAGTGCTAGGGATTCGAACTGCCGACTTTCTGATCGATAAGCTCAGTGTCTTATCCACTGAGCTACCACGTCCCTGTAACGTATATAGCCTCTGAAAAACTGCTATACGGAGAGTTAAGTGATAGTGAGGAGGGAAATAAAATTGCTTTATCATTTTTTGCCAAACTCTTTCTTTGGAAGAATGTAGTATCTGTATTTTTTTACCTTTGTGATAGATCATAGAAAATGAATTACAGATACTTAGGAAAATGGTCTTCTTAGTAAGTATGCATCTCTGTAGCAGCACAGTGCACATTTTAAAAGCTGGAGCAGTGTATCGCTGTATTTGTTCCATCTTGCCCCACAGGACATGGTTATCCTTCTCTTGGATGAATATTTCATTATACTTCATACGTTATGTTATCACAGTCGGCTATCAAACAATCGAACACTTAATCTGATCATACTGAAGTACATACAGTGGATCAGTTTAACAAGACAAGTTTGTCTACGTTGAATTATTTAATTATGTCTCAGCAATTCAAATAGATCCCATGAGAAATAGTTATGTGATATAAAAATAATGAGAGCAGCAACGCAGCATATAAACAAGATATTTATCAATGCTTAAATGGTTGGTACAAATGCATGTGGGGTGTTCATCACCTCAAGAAAATGCAAATGTGAAAGCTAATGAGAATACAGTACTTTCCATTCCTTTACCCCTCCTTCTGTTTCTGTTGGTAATTCTCTCTCGGGCTTATCTTCTTGCAAAAATGTTACTGGTTGACAATATTTTATGTGCAGTTTTCCAAGCAGCTATTCAAGCATTTGTTCACTTTTCTTTCCCATTCTAGTGTTCCATGCCTTCCTGCATCACAGCCTTCCATGTAACGTGTGCCTTTGAGCACAATTTGGACATGCGGACACTGTTAGCAGAAAACGATGAGGTAAAGTTCAAGTCATTCTGTCTTGAGCATAGCACTGGTGCCACCAAGCCACCAGATGACGTACGGATGGAGGCAGATCAAGGTAAACTAGACATGGAAAAGGTAACACTGAGAAAACAGAAGCTCCAACAGTTGGAAGAGGACTTCTATGATCTTGTGAAACCTTCCGAAGTAGCCGAGAACCTTGATTTGACTGAGTGGCTAGTTGATTTTGTCTATCAGTACTGGAAGATGAAGAGAAAAGCTAATTATAACAAGCCACTCCTGATGCCCAAGACAGATGAAGTGGATAATTTGGCTCAGCAAGAGCAGGATGTATTGTACCGACGCTTGAAGCTCTTCACACACCTTAGACAGGATCTTGAAAGGGTGAGTAGAATTATTGGGATTAATAACTCTTGTTTGTATATTCCTGCTTTCCACACTCTGGCACAATCCAAATGTACAAAAAATACAGTTCCCCAAATTCCAATGGAAATGTCCCAGTTCACCTGTAGATTATCAGGCTTGAGAGAGTTAATTTAATTAGCTTTCTCTACAGATACTCAAACCTGAAATGGACAGACATAGCAATAGCACTTAGACTTATATACCACTTTGCAGTGCTTTACAAACACTCTCTAAGCAGTTTACCGAGTCAGTCTATTGCTCCCAACAATCTGGGTCCTCATTTACTAACCACAGAAGGATGGAAAGCTGTCAACCTTGAGCCAGTGAAAATCCAACTGCCAAATTGCAGGCAAGTGGCAATCAGCAGAAGTAGCCTGCAGTACTGCATTCTAATCACTGCGCCACTGCAGCTCATGCATTACCTTGTGGTTGTCAATTATTCAATTTCATTATAATCATGGGTTTCATATTTTTGTTTGCTACATTAATGCTGTATATGTCATTACCATCTAGTGAGGAAATGATAAGAACACCAGCTTTTCTTCTCTAGCTGACCCTAATTATTGGGTGCAAACCAACCACAAATAGTTCAGAAGCATGCAAAATAAAATTATCCCTATTTAATTTTTTTCTGTGGTTAAATATATATTTTTGCTTTTATTTCCAAGTGTGATATAAGGGTTAATTATTAGTACAGCCTAAGATCATCTTCTAATGCACTCACTAGTTTGATTAGAAGACAAAATTTATGCCCATTACATCCTCTGGTTCTTTCATTGTATTGTAGGATAAGATATAACTGTAGCAAGAATGTGACTGTAAATGAAGGACTGGATGGTTTGGAACTGCCAATCTTTCGGTCTTCAAATCCTTGGATATAATTCCTGCTTTAGCTAGTAGCTTGGTTGTTCCTTTTCCCAACACTTGTTTTCTATAGAGCACTTCATCTGTCATCTATCCCCTAATTCCAGTATGTGTAAAAGATACTGTAGAAATGCCATATTTTGTGCCTTTTTTGTGATTAAAAACCAAAATTCAAAAATTGAAATAATTTCTATAATGCCACTTCTTGGCTATATAGTATATAAGTGTGGCAACTAAAGAAATCAGCTCTTCCTCCCCCAACAGCTCCCCCTCCGGTTGAAAAGTCAATCTTAAAGGGGATAAACAGGAAAACATTAGAAAAATAATAAAATGTACTTTTTAAAATTGTAAATATGTATACATTCATTATAGAAGAACATAATTACAAAAAGTTGCCCCCAAAGACATACTAGAGCAGCTTGCAGGTTGTGAAGAAAAAAGATCCAAAAGTAAACGCAATGTTCCAGATACAGCATTGCTATAATTGAAGGAACTTCCGCTGAAGATCTCTGAAAAGAGTCTGGAAAGATTTCAAATTATTATTACAGATCACAAGAAAAAACTATATTCCTTGAATACAGGCTGAAGTAAAACCGAAAGTAGCCCCACCATACCATAGCTTAAACTTGGTGCAAATAAATCCTAACACAAATTCTTGACTACACGTTACCAATGTCTACAGTTCTGAATCAGAGAGTCTGCTTCAGCCTTTCTTTGGTTCACACAATCACTGTCTACTGTAAGCCCAAGAAAAAATGCAGCACCACTAGCTTTGGCATGCATGTCCACATTACTTCCAAATCACTTTTTCAGCTTCAAATTCAAAGCACTGTGCACCTCCCTACTGAGGTATGATAGGATGGGATAAAGTATAGTATGAATACAACACAATATGATACAATATGTTATAATGTAAAACAGTAGTTCTCGACCTGTGGTTTGCAGACCTTTGGGAGAGGCCACTGTGTTGTCATAAGGGGTCCGTTAAGGCTTGAAGAAATGTGATTTAAACCTTGAGATAAATCTTGGTGGTCCATGGCCACAAAAGGTATTTAAAGGGAGTCCATGGTGAAAAAAGGTTGAGAACCATTGATGTAATACATTTCTAAAGCACAGTTATTTCTGGAATGAAGGCTCTTCTAAAGCAGCTTTTCTCTGCTGCTTTTCTTATTTGGTGATTAATTCGCAGAGTAGAGATGAGTTTATAAATAGGACCAGGAAATATGTTAACACTGTCTTTTTGAAAGGATAGTTGATATTAGTGGAGACACATAGTAACCAATTACCATGGGCTTCTCTCCCCCCCCCCCCTTGATATTCCCCTGCTGTATATAGTGGTAGGGTTGATGCCTACATGGAGTTTTCTTAAAGTCTTGCTTTTCAAAGTGCCATGCTATAAATACTATGAATTCTTACCAATTGCATTTTTTATTAGCTATGCACATCTGAAATTAAAATAATAAATGGTATAACTAGTCACATAGCTGAGGAGATGGGGACAGAACTGGCAGTATGTTATTAGCACAGGAGCTGAAAAAGCAAAAAGGAAGATTTCTGAAAACAAAGTACAAAAAAGCTAAAAAAAGAAATCTGAGATAGGAAGCAAGAGGAAGATAATAAAGTGTGAGAACAAATATGTGCAGGACAAGCCCTGGTAGTGAATATTTCAGGTGTATGCGGCTGCCCATAATTGGGATAAGTTGAAGGGCAAAGCTATGGTTGATGTGCTCCAAGTACATTGAGATGAAGAGTCAGAGCACAAATAAAAACAATATTTTTGTTATTTTTATTCTATCACTTAAAATTATGAGTTTGTTTATATGTAATGAACAGCTTGTCCTTTTATAGAAAGCAGCGCTCTGCAGCAAATATTTGTATGGGCATGGAGCGCGCATGCAACATACATGACACTTTGCAAGTCTCATTTTTATAAAAACCCATTGTTTCCATGATCCAAAATAAATAGGAATGGTCATCGGAAATGGCTGTTTATAGTCAGAGAAAAAAGAATATTTTAAAGAAAGCAATAGTTAAAATTGTATTGGTCTCAACTGTTCTAATTTGTGATTTTATTAGTACTTCTGCAACAGCTGTTGCTCCTTTCCTGTTAACGCAACCCTTCCTACAGTCACAGATTATTATGGTCAGCTTAGATTTGAAAGTAATAAACTTTCCATTAAAACGAATCATCTATATGCATGCAAGCGAGCTTTGGTGTGGATTTATTGGATTTATCCTTGGTAGTTTCTTGATTAGAAATTGACAGGGCAGGCTATCATATATAAGTAGGGAAGCTAACCCCACATACACTCACACTGAAGATGCTATCTAATTGGGTAATGAAATGTCTGTAAGCAAACCACCAAGCTCAAACCACCAAGGATTCTGCCATTGTTTGTTCTGAAAAGCTATTTAAACCTCATAACCAGAGAAATGTAAAAGAATATCTCAAAATACAAACTGCATATTATACTTAACATATTGGATTTTTTAAAAAGTCCCAAAATCTTGTAGATCTTGTACATGTACACAATAACAGCAATATCTTTCATTTAATCAATGTTGCTAGATGGATATGTAGCCTACAGCATTAGGAAAGACTCAGTTCGTTGACAAGAAAGACTCAGTTCATTTAACAGTCATGATACAGCCTCGCCCAGCTCTGAGGATCTACTTCTCTACCAGAGTTCCTTTCTGCTGTCCTATTTAGATTTTCCCAATAAGTATTCTCGGAGTAAATTGAACTGTCACTCCCAGCATCTTCAGTCAACTTGACTATTTGGAGGAAGCCAAACTGAGAAGATTGATTTTCATTGTGGCACTAAAATAACATTTTCTATGTATTGAAATAGGACAGTATAAAACCAAATAATGCCATGAATAATAATTACCACTGTAGTGATTTATTGGAGTATATTGATAATATGACAGCTGACTTCTGGGCTGAAATTAGATGAACATTGTGCAAATCAGCCTTCCAAGGCTCAAATGCAAACTCTCCTCACTAACCTCTGTTTCTGCTTTAGTGCTATCCAGATTCCAAAAGCATCTTTATTCTTTGTTGATTTCTCATCAAGTATCTCATCTGTCTCACAGAATCTACCCTGTACGATTCTTCTAACTGCTTTTAACACTGTTTTACATTTCACTTCCTGCAGTATTTTCATCATCAATTTTCAATGATAGGAGTCTTGTTCCGTTTAGAAGTTATTTTATGGTATTGTAACAAGATGCATCTGGAAGCTCCTAATAAGATAATTGCATAGATTTTTTTTCCTTCAGTTCAATCATGTCCAATTCTCAGAGGCTGCAGAATAAATCCCTGTAGTTTATTTGGCTTGGTTTTTCAGAAGTGGTTTATCAAAGCTTCCATCCTAGGGCTGCGAGAAACTGACCAGGTCAGCTACCCAGCTGTCTTTGTGCCTAAGGACTGGAATTCACAATTTCCTGGTATCTATCCTGATGCCTTAATCACTATACTATACTGAATTTCTATCTGCAATTATAGATAACTGCAATTATGAAATGTCAGAAGCTTGAAAAATATAAATATGGCTTGAGATTTTCCAATTAATGCCCTGATATTGCCAATATTATTCCCTTCACATTCACCCTCTCAGCATTTTAATTTGATGGCTAGAATCAGGGGTGGGATTCTACAGGTTCACACCTATTCACTAGAACTGGTTGTTAACATTCTAAGCAGTTTGGAGAACCAGTTGTTAGAAGAAATTACTGGCCTAATCCTGTAAGGAAGGCAGGAAGGAAACATTCTCGTGTTGCTTACAGAAACTGCCTCTCCGTTAACCCTTATTACATTCTTGGCAGGACTAGACTTCCTGTCTCAAGAACTTCTGTGGAGTTTTTTCCCCCTCCTTTGCTGGTACTTTGCTTGTATGGAGTGACCATTCAAAGTTACAATGGCACTGAAAAAAGTAACTTATGACCATTTTTCACACTTATGATGCAGCATCCCCACAGTCATGAGAAGCCAAGAGAGGAGATTTGTGCCTCGATGTGAGTGATATTGAGTTGGCCACGCCCAGCCAATAACATGACCATCAAGCCATGCCCACCAACTAAGCCACACCCACAGAACTGGTTGTTAAAAAATTTGAATCCCACCCCTGGCTAGAATCCCCTTGTTCTTCTATTCCCAGTTAACTCACCACAACTGCCTCTTAATATAAGTAGATACATGTTATTTTATTTCTATTCGACCCTTCATAAAAGAACTTCAAAGCAGGATAGATTGCATTTTCTTCCATTTTTCCTCACAGCTGCAATCCTTTGAATTAGATTGGACTCAGAATGAATGACTTTGATTTAAAGACATCCAGTGAATACCCATGGCTGAAGATGGGCTAGAAGATGAATCTACCCAATGCCAGCCCATTACCTTAACCAGTTTACTGTTGGCCTTGAATATACGATATTCTCTGGAATCTTGGCTCTCAATATCTTGCCATCTTCAGCATCTCAAAGAGACACAGTTTCCACAAGTAGAGTAAAATGTTTCCATTTTAGCACTGAAGGCATCATGAACTTTAACTTTTAAGGATAACAGAAATCATTCTGTCCCAAGGCAACCCAAAAACTCCCAAGGTCTCCCAAAATAATAAGTAATAGAGCATGAAGCTTAAAATTATCTTTTTATCCTCATAATTCCCCAATTAGATAGAGAATATTAAGATACTGGTTTTTAAAAAATTATTTGAACAATCTTACTGTAATATTTAAGGCTTGTTGAAATGAGTAGCTCACTTCTACCATAATTGACAATCAGAGACTCAATATCTGAGTGTCTTTAATTTAATTTAATTTATTTTAATTCATGTGAAAGAGCCTCCTTGGTCTAGTGATTTAAATCCAGGACTAGAAAAATTTGAGTTCTAGTCCTGCCTTAGGCACAAAAACCAGCTGGATAATCTTGAACTGAGCTTTTTTGTCACCCTGAGGAAGAAGGCAATGGCAAATCCCTTTTGAAAATGTTGCCTAGATAACTACAGGGATTTGTTAATGTAACTCCCAGAAGTTATGTCTAACTTGAAGCACATCTTATGTAGAAATTTGGAGTTGAATCAGTTGAAATAGTTCTACAGTGGAAGCCAACCTAAAAGTTATGTGTTGGCAAAACATTGAAGTGAATTCAGTTTTCTCATTTTCTGTACTAAACACAAGAAAATACTTTGTCAGTAGAAAAATCCAATTAAAGCTGCTATGAATTATACCTGTAACTGCTTAGATTAGAAAATTATAAATAAAACATCAAGTACATCCTAATAAAACAATTTGTTTTGATCACTAAATGTATGAAATGCATATTACTAATCTAATAAAATCTTTTTACATGAATATCTTTTTACATATGAATTTCTTGTAGTTGACAAAAGCAAACCATTCAGTTTTGGAAACTTCATTCCCTTTAATATGTAACTGCCCATATTTGTTTCAGAATGGCTAATGAGAATGCATTAAGCTTATTATAGTCATATTTTCCATTCCCTTTTGATTGGTTTTATTTGTAAACTGACATCCTTTGTATTAATTTGCATAATATGTTTTACAAGGAAGTATGTTTAAACAAAACCAAAACCAAGTTAACAAACAGGACCATTTAACAAACATTCTTTGTCTTGTTTCTTTAATCCTATTATCCCTTACACTTTTAAAAAATATACCTTCCAGACATAGCCATCCAAATGTCTCACAGCATCCAGAGACAATTAGAAAGAAAAATTGAATACAGAGTTCTCCTATCTTAATGACAAACATTCTATTGTTGTTTGCCTAGTTGGTTATTTACAGTTCAGATCATGGAAGTTCACTGTCTATGTAAAACATCATTCACATTAATTCATCAGGAACGATGAATCCCAATAATTGGGTATTATATTACGTTTCTTTTAGCATTTCTGGTGAGCTTTCCAGAAAAGCCTAGGAAACCAGAAGTTCTGTTATTACTTTCCAATGAAGAAAGAGGGATTCATATTGATGATAGAGATATCATCAACAAAATAATTTGTAAACTCTTTATTTTTTTTAAAAAAAGTGACTAAACCTGTCTTCATCATAGGTCATAGAGTGGTGAGATGAAAATATCTTATGAAGATATCTTAACGTGTCAATATAAATTACTCTCATATTCATTTAACTTTCTTTTCCCCCCTATTTTTTTAAAATTATAAATATAATACAACATGAGCTTTAAAAGTAAAGAGAACTTATTAAAATTACGTTAAGGTGTTAAGTTGTTCAGGCGGCAGCATAAATACCTGGAATTGGGCTTCTACCAATTCCTAACTCCATTAATCTCAGCCTGTCATACTTCACTTACATTGAAGTTATAATTCCCATAATTTCCCTCTACCATACCCAGTGGGAGAAATTGTAGGTTAATGTATTTGGAAGACACCATATTCTTTTTTTCTCTGACTATAAACAGCCATTTCCAATGACCATTCCTATTTATTTTGGATCATGTAAACAATGGGTTTTTATAAAAACGAGACTTGCAAAAGTGTCACGTATGTTGCATGCGGGCTCCATGCCCATACAAATATTGCTCTTCTTGATTGCTTTATCATAATGCAACATTGATCATACTTCCTGTCTTCTGCAAACAAATGCATATATAGCAGTCTCTGGGCAATTGTGAGAACTTTTCTGTGGATTGAGCTAATATTAGAAGTTAAAAAAAAACAAAAGTATCTCCTCTCCCTTCCTATAAAGGCTTGTTGTACTAAGCCTTCATGAGATATGCTTGTTTGCAGGTTGACATGCATAACTGTTAACTTCCTCAAGGGCAGAAAAGTTCAATAAACAAAAGAAAGAGAGTATTTTACTATTTTTTTATTTTACTAATAAAATGTACATCCACTTTTTTCCCTTCCTTGAAATGGCTTGCCCAATGCAGCTTGCAACATATAAAAAAACATAAAACCAATCATAAAATGTATTTATAGCACTTGAAAGAATGCAGCATTAAATTGGCATAAATACTTTTGAATGTTATTTATAACTGTATGAATAAAGCTTCATTTTAATAACAGGCTTCCAATATCATTTCAGATTATGACTCTAGTGGCATTTGCAGATGGAATTTTATTGCTCAATAGAAGCAAAATTCAGCCTGTTAATATAGGAATGAACCAATAAGATCAAAAGATGATGGAGCGTATGTAGATGTCTGCTAAGGCTTTTTTTTTCTTCATACCATCTTTCTGTCATCAAGTGACAGCAGGACTTAAAACCATCCATTGAAGCTAACTTGGATTTATAGTAATACTGCATTTGAAGAAGCAAATGGTAGAAATCAAGAGCTCTTCAACTGAAGAACTGATCTTGAGTGTTGGGGTCAGAGGTTATGCTCTCGGGGGCTCCTGTAGTGGCCTCCGCATGATAATATGTCAGGAAGTAATTTGACACTTGAACAGCTCTTGTTGGTCTCTTGATCTGTGTCTACCTTTGCTCTCTCCAGAATGGCTGTGCTGTCAATAAAAGATAGCTAACCAATTTTTTACTGCTTGACATTCCCACTGCATACAGTATTTATGCTGAATGGAGCTTTTCTCTGGGAGAAATTTATTGCAACTGGGTCACTGGTCAATGGCAAAACAACAGCTCTCCTGAAGGAATCATGGCAGAAGTGACCTTTCGATGACTGGGGTTTATTTCAATAGAGTCGTTGTTTGTTGTATACCTGCCTAGTAGAAAAAAAATGGCATGAAACAAAGATCCCTTTATTGGTTGGAACAATCCAGCTATGTATGAAAAGCAAATATTAAGAGGTCAAGCCATTACCCTGAAAGATAGCTTAGTATGCAGGAAGCTATGATGTCTGGACAAAATAAAATTAGGACAAATTCAAATTGGAAATATGAATGGAGCAGAGGGTGCTTAAAATAATTTAATAGTCTTTTTCAAAAATCCATGGACAGTAAAGTATTTGGGGGTCCAACTCACAAGTGAGCTACAGCACATAAAAAGGCAGAAAATATTTTATGACACAGTCCCGTAGACCTTTATTCAGAAGTTAGTCCAGCTATGTTCAGTGTGATTTAATTCCCAATAAGCAAAGGTAAGATTGCAAGCTCATTTTCTAAATGTAATTAAAAGAAATTGTTTAGTTGTAGGAATGATAACCTCTTCTTCACAGCTAAGAAGACAACAATAAAAATAATTTGTCCAATAATTTGTAAACAAGTGCAATGACTACCCTGAGCAGTATGTCAGAATAATGTATTCTTTGGATAGTTAAGGGTCACAAGCCCAGATTTTTCATTATGCTATGTTAAATAAACAATATTGTGGTTAGAATTTTAAATTAAATCCAGGTGGAAAATAGTAACTTACTGCACCCATATTCAATTACAATATCTCTGCGTGATATAGTTCCAGAATTCTTAGATACAGTATTCTCATTTTCTTAATGAAGAAAAATTGGAATAAATAGAAAAAGAAATGATTTCATGGGATTGCTTATACCTCATTCATCTCATATTTCTGTGGGGTTGCAGCTTGCTTGGAAGCGTTCAGGTGTGTGCAAAGGTTCCCCTCAGAAAGCAATCTAGTATTTATGGAGATAGCTCTTCAGGAATGATACTATCAGCAGGATTTGAGAAGGAGAGGCTGCTTCTCAAATGTTAAAGTCTGTGCCTGGAAATAACATGTGAATAGGGCTATATGGATGGCATTTGCTGTAAATATAAATTTCAAAAAACCAAAGGAACCAAGGAATCTGTCCGTCCCCAGAGAATTAACACTGAATTGGATTGAAATACTCACTGCTATCTCAATAGATTGTAGAAATAGGTTGCAAATAACAGAATGAAAGTCAACAGAAACAAGTACATAGATTGCCTTTTGGAAAACAACATGAAAATACACAGGAATAGGTGTGCCATGAAGAATATCCGGTTTGATGACAGTGCATAAGAAGATAATCTTGGAATGGTAGTTGATTGCAAAGTAAATATGAACCTGTAGTACGATGTGATTGCAAGGAAAACAAATGCACATTTAGGCTGCATCAGCAAGATTTATCGTTTTCAGTTCAGAGACAGTAATTGCTCAGCTATATTCTGATTTTGTTAGACTTCAGCTTGAATTTAGTTCTGAGCATCATGCTGTAAGTAGGATTCAGAGAAATTAAGCAGATTCAGAAAAGGTCAACGAAGATGATCAGAGAACTAAAATGCCCTATGAAGAAGTTGCTGAATATGTTGGGCCTTGAAAAAAAACTGTGGGGTGATTGAGATATGACAGAACACTTTAAATACATGGCAAGATGAAAACTTATTGTCTGTTATTTCAGAGTTAATTTAGAAGAAAGCAGATTCTAACTGCATGTTAGTAAGAACATCTTAACATGTTAAGATTTCGTAGTTGGGTGTGTTCAAGCAATGGCCATTAATATATGAGATGCTTTACATGACTTTCATTCAAATTTTATATGTAAAAGAACCTTATTTCTGAACTTTACAGTCTAGTTCATTTTAAGTTTCAAGAAAATCTGTTTAATTTCGGAGAACAATTATTTCCTTCAGTGGAATATTGTAGTGCCTGCAAAAAGAAAGCCAACAAATCTCTATTAGTGCAACTCTTTAAGTAATATTATTTTAGTTTTTTACTTTAATAAATAATAAGGTGGAATATTTATTTTCTATATCAGGAATGATAACTAGTTCAATTCTAGTTTTTCAAATATTTTATAAGCCTGTTTATACTTTCTATAAGATAATCAAAAATATTACCTGCAGATGTCATTTATAGTATATTTTAGATACTTCTGCTTTTGTTAACATGCTATGTTAATCTTTGGCTAATGTTCTGGGTTCACTTAGCTAGACTGGCAGGCCTGGGAATCTATACTAAGACCAAAATATGATTATTGCTATTTAATGTATCCAGATTATAACCTGTAACTACATCTGTATTTTGGGACATTCATAAATCAAGCATAGATTTCATAGATGACTGTGCAATTTTCATCAGCTCAAGGATAGCGTTGAACTTTGGCCAACAAGTTGAGTAGCTAGAGTTACTTCATTTAATACAAATAATATATTGTATTCAGTCCCAAAGGTGTTTTTCCAAAAGGCAACTGAACTTCGTTTTTCCTTGAAGACATTTTGTTTCTCATCCAAGAAGCTTCTTCAGTCTTCAAGGAAAAACAAAGTCCAGTTGCCTTTTGAAAAAGTACCTTTTGGGACAACCATGGCCAGGATGACTAAGAGTCTCTCTAGACATGTACCTGATTTAGATAGATTGCAATTAAGTTAGATACAGAGCTGCCAATCATTTTTCAAATAATTTATTATTAAAGTAAAAACTCTTACTCTCCTTTGCAGGTTAGGAATCTTTGTTATATGGTAACAAAACGAGAGAAAATGAAGCACTCCATTTGTAAACTCCAAGAACAGATTTTCCATCTCCAGATGAAACTTATTGAGAAAGATCTTTATGCAGGTAACTTTTCCTATTGAGACCTAGAAAATCTGTATTATAAATTATGCTATGGCATTTTCTTTTCTTTTATTTACTGTATTTTTAAAGAAATTAGTAAAAGTATTTTTAGAAAGCTGAAAGAAGTGGGGTTATTTGACATTTGAAAGTTTTGATGCATTTATTTTGCTTTGAGCAACATGTGTAATTAAAGCAATGGCTTATGTTTTCAAACAGTGGAAAATTTTCCCACAATACTTAATTCCTACCTTCAAAAAAATGGATTCTAAAAATATTTTGACTATGAATATATTGTTAATCTGGAAAATAAAACTATAAAGAAAATTAAGTTGTTGCAAAAAGAATATAATATCAGCACCACTTGTAAAATATCAGCACCTCTTAAAATTGAAAAATATCAGAATGGAGGCCCTCTCTTCATTATCTATCTACATTTCAGAATCCATGTGTGCTTACAATAAAAAAAATTAATAGAGGTTTATCACATTTATAGGTAAATGCAAATACTTCTTTGTCACAATCATCCAGTTCCTTCTGGATATACTGTTAAGACAGGACAACTCATTTAATTTCATGATTTGGATAAGAACCTGATAATGTGGTTGTACTGACCTTGTATAAGCAAACCATACAACATCTCTAAAAAGAACATTAAGCAGAAACTTAACAAATTTACTGATAGTTAATTTTTGTTTTTTCAACTTAGTCTGGACTGAAGTCTTTGGCAGAGGTTTGATGTGCCATTCCATCTCTTTGAATTCTTAATGATAATTTTGTCCCTAAGTCTGTAGATACTAAAGTTTTAGAGGTGACATCTGGTTCATTGGCAGAGTTTAATAACTATTGTATTGCCTTTTTGGCATCTACTATTTTGTTAAAGATCAAAGGTTAAATTATAGCACTTTTTTTTTGTTCCTTTGTGTTTTTAGCTTTATTCTTAAATGAAGTTGTACTTGTACATAAGGAATACCTTCCAATACATAATAGTCTAAACAGACAAAAGTCAAGTTTTTAAATGAACATGAAATCAGTACACATTCTTGAAAAAAAATAATACAGTGCACAGTTGCTAGTCTGCAAATTGTATATTTTATGTTGTTTTCAAGAATAGAGAACCCAAAACTTAAGCTGTGTAACATCCAGAATAAGCATCTGTCCGTTTGGCAGAATATTTATCCAATTATATTTGTGGCTTTGAAACCTTCTCAGAACTCTCACATGGTTCGGGGTTCTTTAGGACTATCTGGATTACTTTCAATACTGAAATTTGATCTTGGAAATTTGAGCACTGAAAAATATTTGAGTTTAAATCAATTGAATACGAATTTCAAATTTGCTTAGTATTTTGTTAATATGAGATTTTCAGATCCACTATTTTCAAGATTGTAACACCAGAAAAAATGATATTTTGATGATAAATATATAGTCTTACAAGAAAAGCAACTGTTACTCTTGTGGTATCTTTGTAACATATGCTTCTGTAGAGTACAGTTAATTCTGAATTATGGGCTGAGAATGAGACACTGGGGCCAAAACATTATGAAATGAGAAAGTACAACAACAGCACTGTGACATTTCTATTTATATCCCAAATGTACCCATGATAAGAACATCTGACACCTTTTAAAACTGTTAAATTAGACTGGTACAGCTAGAAAGACAATGTTGTCAGAGTGATTACAGCTGTGAATGGGTTATTCTATTCTTATCTTGTAAGCGCTGGGGATTACACATGGAAATGTCACAGCCTTACTGCTTGCATTTCACAGCCTTATGTTTACAGTTGTTGTCAGGAACTAGATATATAGGTAGACCTTTCTGCCAGAAAAGAATCATAAACTTATGCCTTTAATAAAACTTGCCAGAAAGTGCTTACTTTTCTTATAAAAAAAGATGCTCATAACAGTAAGTTTTGTAAATATTTCTTTACTTGGATGATAGACAGACAGACCTTCCTTAATGTCTACTAATTCAGTGACCGTTTGAAATTACGATGATGCTGAACAAGGACGACTTACAACAATGATTTGTAATAGTAGCCCGCACAGTCTTTCCACAGTCACATAATTATCATTTGTGCACTTGGCAAGCAGCTAGCAGTTGTAACATTGCGATCCCGCCATCATGTGATCTTCATTTGTGACCTTAACTGCCAGTTCCCAACAAGCAAAGTCAGTGGAGAAGGTGGCAGGAGATTTCAAATGGCGATAATTTGTGAGATGCTGTGTCCATGTGGGATTCACTAAAAATGGCAACCAGAATTGTAATTGTAAGTTGGCATAGTCACATGAAGTTTCAATTGTGTCAGCGGCAGTTTCCAGTCTCAATTACCATTGGTAACTAAGAAATACTTGTAACCCAGAATCTGTTAAACTTTAGGGCTACTGTGAATTTTATTAGTTGTTCTGTGCTATCTTGTATCTATTTAACCCTGTTTATAATAATGTCTGATAGGACGACTTGTTTCTGCTTTTTATACATGTGTGTGAAGCAGCATTGGAGTACTTTTGAAGGAGAACAATGGTTGCATAGTTGGTGTTGTTTACCTTTTAACCTTAGACTGTCTACTATTGACCTCACCCCTTTCCTAAGAGGTCTGTAGGGGGCGTGCATAAGGACACCAACGTGCCTACCCTCCCTGTCCTATTGTTTCTTTTATATTTTATTTTTCTTATATGTATCCATGCATTCATAACTGTTTTACTTATACCTATTACCTTGTAAGCAATTGACAAATAATTAAATAATAAATAAATAAATAATAAAATAAAATAAAACCTACAAAGGAGCACTGACAACAGTTGCCCCTGAGGGGAAAGAAAATGCCATGTTCATGCATGGATTGTCACCAATATACTCAATGCTTTTTCCAATACACACTTTTGGTAAATATAAAAATGCAAGACAAATCTATAATACAAACTTACAATTTAACCTTTTTAAATAAAAAGTCCAATCTGTTTAGAAGTTAGTACAATGCCATCTGTTTAAGAATTCAGCAGATGAACTTTTCCTTTTCTTAATGAAGACTTGACTTCAGTGCAGCTTGGCTTTCAAAAAGAGATGATAATTGTTTAAAAGATCAGCATCAATGGTGAGCCATCACAGCTAAGGGGGAATAGAAAAAGCATTTTGTTGAATATTAGTTGAGGCTAAAAACAAGCCGTAGGATTCCTGACTGGTTGCAGTAAATTGCTGACCTGTTCATCCTTTTCTGCTCCAGCATTTCCTCTCCCACCTTCAAAACATGCTTGATTTCTGGCAATATTTGGAAAAGTCTGTCTTTTTGGCTGGATATTTTTTTTGATGTGGCTTATTAGTATCTGAGAAGGCTGAGGAGAAATGACTGACCAAAGGTACTTAGATGGCCCGGGGAAGGGGGGGGGCAAGAATTCACGGTCTTCTGGCAGGCCATAATGGTCATAACTGCAATGTGAAGACCAGTCATAAGTCACTTTTTTCAGTACTGTCGTAACTTTGAATGGTCATTAAACTAATGGTCGTAAATGAGGATCATTTACACTTGGGACTGTCCCTGAAGACTATTAGAAAGCTACAGCTTGTCCTGTTAGTCCTATAAGGTAGACCAGACTACAAAAAAAAAACGCCATATAAATCTAAAACTACTTTTATTAGAACATCTATAGAACATCTTGCAAGTCTGAGTGTGTACTTTATCTTCATACAAATTAGGGAAGTACCTATCTGAGACATTTACTTAAATTAGACTCTTAGAATGGTCTCAAGGTCAGACTGTCTGATCGTTACCTGAACAGTTTTTCCTTCTGGCCCTCAAAGTCATTCCCTAAGTCCATGATAGGGCAGCAATGTGTGTAATGAAGGTGGCAGTATGTGAATAACATAGTTTTTCTATGCTTCACAAGCTGCATTGGTTCCTACTTGGCCTCAAGATCTGTTTATGACATACAAGGCCTGTCATGGCATAGGGCCTGGCTATCTGAGAGATTATTTAGATCAGGGGTCTCCAACCTTGGCAACTTTAAGACTTGTGGACTTCAAGTCCCAGAATTCCTCAGCCAGCCTTGCTAACTGAAGAATTCTGGGAGTTGAAGTCCACAAATCTTAAAGTTACCAAGGTTGGAGACCCCTGGCTTAGATTGTGGACATTCCTAACCAGCGGGGGGAAGGTGGGGGGGGGGAGTCCACTCTGGCCTCATCAATTAAACAATGTCATCATTCAGGAAATTATTCAAGAAATAGTTACATAGGCCTTGAGAGGGGGATTATGGAACTTTTTTTTTGCTTGCTTGCTTTGATTTGTTTTTATTACTTTACTCTTCTGTTCTAGTGTCCAGTGGTTTATGAATTAAATAAAAGTTATGAAAACTGACAGACTATTCAAATACTCTTATAATTGGAAGAAAGAAAAGGAGCGCACTAAAATCTGGCGTCTGCTACCTCGGTGACCCCTCCACACTTAAAAGGGTTGCACTGAAACTGTCCAACTGGTGGAGCTGCTGCCAGACTTATGGCCTCTCTGTACCCTTCCCTGTCACACATTAGTAAAAGGCAACCAGGAAATGCTAGAAAAGCTGCAGGGTTAGGGAAGGGAAGAAATGGAAGTGTCATACGGCCAGCTTTAATAGTACCAACTGCTACTGCTTTAAGCTTATTGAAACATCCAGCTGCCAGGACAATTAGACAACAAGCAAGAGCAAGACTGTTTGTTTGAAAGACTGCTAGAAATTCAGTTTAATACTCAGCATCCCTCTTGCTAAGAGCTCACTTAGAGTTGGGTCTGGAGCTTGGTAGCAACCCCACTTCACAGCTGGTGCAAACAAAGCAAGATTATACCAATCCCCAGAATAGGCAAGTAATACTAATAGAAAGCAAGGATTGGACTTGCATTACCTTTGGAGAACTTAAAGGGCCAGAAAATGTTAAGAGTCCGAGGGTTATTACTTGGATATTAATCCTATTCAAATTATCCAGAATAAACTATATTTACAACAGATAGTGGAGAAAAGGAGGCTACAAGCTTGTATTGGGGACATCTTGAAACATAATAAAGATCTTTAAAGTATCCACTCTACAATCATAATGAAAAGAACCCATTCACAGCAATTACCCTTGGCATTAATTGGACCTCTGGGAACAAGGGATAATTTAACTGCATATAGCTTTCTCCATCTCAAAGATATGGGCATTTCATAGCCATCTTTTCTTCTACTTCGTTTGCTCTGGATAACTAAGCATCCAGTAGTCAGAAAGCTCTTATCCAGTCTGTGACATGGTAAACCATAAATGAGTGCTTATAAACCATAACGTGGCTAAGCCAGAATCAAACAAAAAAGATCATGTCTTAAAGTATCTCATTAAGTCATTATGTGGAATGTTTTAGTTGGTATGTTGGAAATCATAGCTATTGCTATCCTGTTAACTATGTTTTAGCGTGTAGTATGTACAACCTCTGACTCTTCCACCTATACTGGCTTGATTGCAGAATTTGATTCGATGTTTGTTTGTGTGTTTCACAGAATTCACAAAATAGAGTATGTAAACAAATAAAAATATTGGTTGTGTAAGATGCAATAGTGCTTCTGTGCTTTCAGATATAATATATTATGCATAAGTCTCATTTAAATTAAAAGTACATTACTGTGATTATGCGTGAGGAAAAAATTATCCACCAACTGATATAGTAGTTATTTCTGCCAAAATAAACAGGAAGAATGTTGCAGCCAGACATGTGATTCACATAGCAGCTTCCATGCTGGGTTCATAATTAGCCCAGTTCTTCAGTGCAGGTGTCTTATTTGGGGGGCTCAGCCAATTGTTCATATTTGCCAAAAGAGAGGCTGAGCTGAGTGGACTTGAGTTTCATTTTCTCTCT
The DNA here is from genome assembly GCA_023653725.1 of Bungarus multicinctus. Taxonomy (NCBI): domain Eukaryota; kingdom Metazoa; phylum Chordata; class Lepidosauria; order Squamata; family Elapidae; genus Bungarus; species Bungarus multicinctus. The sequence continues at coordinate 88,433,846 of CM042834.1, read as the reverse complement.
GAGCTGAAATTGAGACTTGATTGCTAGCCTCAGGAATAGACATCCACAAAAGAAAGGCGTGGGAGAAGCACTCGTTCTACTGGAAATGTTTTGTTGTTGTTGCTGTTATTGTTCCTGCTAAGTTAAGTGGTACTTTTGCCATTATCTTTTTCTTGAGCCTTCTGCAGCAGCCTGGGAATTCCCAAGGGGTCTCCCCTTCAAGTAGTAATCAAGTACAATGCTAATAACTTTTTCAAGACCACCTATGTGTTTCCATCTTTTCTGACTTTGAACCATAAACTTGGCATTTAAGATTTAAGCCTCCTGCTGATCTCACCTTTTATAATCAGACAGAAGCATTTTAAAACAGTTTTTGTAATTGTAAATTGTAGAATTCAGATCAGATTCAATATTTTTGCTCTATTCATTGAAACTTGTCTTCATCCTTTATTATATGCTAGATAAGTCAATGTCAATTATTTTTAGACTTATTTTCTGTTCAGAATATCATTGGGCAAATAACTCTTACCAATTTTATTTTTTCATATAATTCTGTATTCACAGTGGTCACAGGACTATTAAATTAATTGAAAGAATACTTGGAACTTAAATGTTGCTCTTTTGAAATCCAGCACAGAAGTTCTTTTTGTCCAAAACAAATTGTTTTCTTGGAAATGTGTTTAAAACTATCTTGTTTTATTGTCACTTTTGGTTTCTTTAAATATTTGGCTTGTGTAACATGGAGTTCAGGAAATCTAAATAGTGTAACTTTACAAAATATAATTTATTTCCCAAAGCAGGGAATTTTTATATGTGGGAACAACTATGAATTAGATGCTTTCCAGGTAATCTCAGAGTTCAGGTTAGTTCATTTGAGAGCAAGCATGTCTTAGGATATTTTGAACCAAAGTTACTTAGAGCTATAAGGATTTTTAGGATTTGAATTGAACCCAGAAATATCAGCAGCCTATGAAAGGAGTCTTGGGATTCCATCCTATTTGGCCTTTCTGCTTCAACATCCTGTTTAGTAGAAGCTTAGGAAGATTTTCCAAGAAAAGGAAAAGAAAGAGAAAAAGTCCCTTGAAAAAGATATGGACAGATTGGAAGATATAGGGCATATATTTTACCTGTTTGTTTTTCATCAGTTTTGAAAAATGAGAATTTTTTAAGCCTGTTCTGGGAAAGCTTTAAAAATTGGAATAAATCCTGAAACATACTCTTCCTGGAGTGTTACTATCATAACTAATATATTTATTGAATCAGAATATTCCAATTTTTTTTCCTTGTTGGAAACATTTGTAAAGGCATCTTAAATTCCATTTTTTATGGAATATTTCTTGATATACCATTCCATGAGTTGTGGCAAAAATTGTTTCATGAGCCTTGTTGGTTGCTGAGTTTGCCACCGTCTGCTTTCCTTCAAAAATATCAGATGCACCGTGTGACATGCCACATGGAGCCAGTACTGATCCTCATGTGTATGGCTCTTCAGTGATCTGCACAGAAGGTTGGGACTAACAGGATGATTAAAAGTTGTTTTCCTCTGAGAGTAATTGGAAAATATATTGTTTTGTTTCTCAGTTTCTGAGTGGTGTATTTCACTCATCATCTTTGTTACAGGCTGGGGGATATGTCATCTGTAAACCAGAAAGTAGCCTTTTTCATCATGGATCCCTCCAGATGTTTGGGTTTATAATACCCATCCATCAATCCCAGGCTGCCCTAGAGAGAAAGATGGGAAATATGGCTGGTTTCAGCGCACTCTGCTCCATATTTCTTGTTTTGTTACTCTTATATTACCCATAAATTCAGAACCAAAATAGATAAGAAAACACAGATCCATTATTGAATGTTCTGCTTCTAAGAGCTGGCAAATAACCATAGGAGGCCATGGAAGAAGGAACAACCCAAATCATTAACCCTTTTCCCATGCCCTTTTCCTAATGAAAATTGCTTCTCTCCAGAGCTACTGTTTTCCCAGCTCTGTTTCCAGAGAGACTTTGGGTGCAATCAGCCTGCATGTATACATTTCTATAATGGGACAAATAACAGATTTAAGGGGTAATTATGCTCAGGAAATGGATCAGGGAGTAGAAACATTTTCCTCTCCTCCAGTGCTACTGAATCAGCCTCCATGTCCCTTGCCAATGTTGTAGGCATTATTAGATTGTCCTCTTTGTCCAGTTTAGCTCTCTTACTTGAAAGAAATACACTACTATGACATCCAAGTCTTGCTCTCATCAGAGCCTAGTTCAGAAATTATAGGCTTCGTGTCAACTATTTTGACTGCCAGCAGTTTTTGGTAAAGCATCTTTTCTAATGAAAATCAGTAGACTGAAATAGATTTAAAGAATTGGCATCTTCATTTTTTATAATGTTTACTGTTAATGTGATTTTTTTATATTTTTTATATATCTGTGGGTTTTCTATCCGTGACTTTTATCTGTTTGTTGTGTACTGCACAGTTCCCTTTGCAAGATGGGAGGCTACATAAATTGATTAATAATTATTAAATAAATAAAAACATTTTATATTATATTTTACTTGCTGTACTTCATTGTTCCTTATTCCTCTGTGCATTTGGGGGAACAGAGAAAGGTGAGCTTTGCTTTTTATTATAGTTGCAGAATCATTTCCCTCTCTGCGGTGAGTTGCAGTGTAGATTATAGCCCTATGAGTGACATTGTGAAGGAATGCAAGCCTGATTGAAGCTGATAGGTTTTGAAGCTGAGCATCCATATTTTCAATATTCTTAGGTTTCCTTTTGTTATATAGATGGTCCTCAATTTATGACTACAATTGAGATCAGAATTTCCATTGTTAAGCTGGGTGGTTGTTAAATGAATTGCACTCAATTTTATGACTTTTTTTGCCACAGTTGTTAAGCAAATCATTGTATCTGTTAAGTGAATCATGGGGTCTTTCAACAAATCCAGCTTTCCCTATTGATTTTGCTTGCTGGAAGTTAGCTGGGACAGTCATAAATGGCAATCATGTGACCCCAGGATGCAACCATTGTAAATAACATGCCCGATGCCAAGCAATCAAAATTTGATTACATGACACTGGGAATGCTGCATTGGTTGTACATTTTTGTACATGTGACATTTTTCAGTGCTATTGTAACTTTGAGTGGTCACTAAATGAATGGTTGCAAGTTAAAAACTCCCTGTAGTTACATGGTTTGGCTTGTTTTCCTGTTGAATTGTTCAGATTAACCCAAGTTGATTTGCTCTCTGTTTTTCCCCTGCACAGAGGGAAGACAGGTTCCTCCTTTATCATTGATCTAGTACAGGTTTATTAATTGCTGCATGCATCTTAGTTAACATACAACTCTTGGTACAATGTATTTGTCACATTAATGGACAAGCTGAATTTGGTGAACAATTGTGTGGCTGATGAATAATCTTATAGGCAGGCAATGTCTCCTAAAGCTGGAAAGGTTGCCCGTCTGAAAGCTGCTTTTCCCCTATCTATCTTCTGTCAACTGAAAAACAACCCTCTAGTTGTCAGCCTTTGAAATGCAGCTGTTCCTTTTGACAGGCTTCTTTTTCAAAAAGTCTAGCATTGATATTGTTGTTTGAAAGCACTGCACCATCTAAACAAAGCCATATATTTTATTTGTTAAGTCAAGTGAAAAATGTGTCTGCCCTTCTCCAGTTCGTTGGCAGGAACTGAGCAAACATCCATTCTGCTTTGCTTTTCTTCCTGGAAATCGGTTCAGTAATTGTGAGAAAAATCTTTGATCGGCAAGCCTGCAAATATAAATCCTGTATTAAAAGAATAATAGTGGTTTATTAACTGGCTGCAACAAAAGCCTAATTGCTTTAAGCCAATAGTACTTAACTCCAGCATTCTTGTTGTGATAGCAGCCCATTCTGGAGGTTTAGGAATAAGTTCATAGTAGCAAGGCCTGTTGGTATGCACTGTAGAAATGTCTGCTATGTTTTCATCTTGGTAGCTCCTCACCACAAAACAGCAGCTTAGGGCAACTGGCTTGCATTTGACAGAAATTTCCAAAAGTGGGTGCTTTCTAAACTGCTGCCTAGCATTACATCAAGACCTCTTGGGAGAAGAGAGACAAAACCACAACATGTTTGCACTCCCAGTAAGAGGTTTATAATCCAGAAAAAGCTATCCATCAAGAATAGAATCAGATAGACACATTTGTTTTTCTAATATTGGACCATAATACAGATTCCTTATACTCTTGTTTTCTAAGCATCTTCCTTATGCGCCCATTGCAATTAATATGAAGTAGCAATGAGCTAAAAGCTTGAAGGACAGGTAGTCCTCAACATATAGCAGTTCATTTACTGATCATTTGAAACTTCAACGGCACTGAAAAAAGTGACTTATGGCCATTTTTTCACACTGATGACTGTTGTAGCATCCTTATACTCACATGATCAAAATTTTATGTACACTGAGAGTATATGCACCAAGACAAATTCCTTCTATGTCCAATCACACTTGGCCAATAAATAGATAAATAAATTGAATAAATAAATAAATAAATAAAATTATTCAATTGCTTGCAACTGACCAATCTTTATGACAGTTGCAGTATTCTGGATTGCCTTTTGCAAAGTTCTGACAAACAAACTTAGTGAGGAAGCCAGATTCATTTAACAACTCTATTACTAACTTAACAACTGCAGTGATTCACTTAATAACTGTGGCAAAAAAAGTTATAAAAGGAGGCAAAATTCACTTAACAACTGTCTCACTTAACAACATAAATTTTGGGCTCAATTGTGGTCATTTGTGCGGTGTGTGTGTGTACGGTGGGGGGGGGGAATAGCAGACCTAATTACTATTGCCTGTAAGTAAGGGCAGATGGCTTGAGAGAGCAGCAAGAAGACAAGCAATTGTCCAATAGAGTTAGAGAAGCCAGTGGGAATTCCAAGATATTTTGACAAGGACAAAATGGAAGTGGCCTGACTCTCATGACTTCTGGAATTTCCTCCTTGAGGAAGCCCGGAAAGTCATGATTGCATCCCCATCCAAAAAAATAGCCAAACGTTTCTACTGTAGCAGGTAGTTGGGGAGCAGGACAGATTTAATTTTAAACTGACTGGTTTTATTGCTCTGCTGTTTAGTGCTGCCCTGTAGATTTATTAGGCTGCTATTTTAAATTAATTGTTAAGCATTTATTGATATTTTGTGACCATTTAAAATTGGATTTTAATTGTTTTGTAATTTAATATTGTAGGATGCCCTAAGGGGCCTGTTCAGGCAGTGTAGCAGGATATAAGAATAATAAATGTGTAACCCTTACTAAACTTTGGTCCAGAAAATGTGTGCTTAAATGGCTACCAATGTTATCTTCATAAACTTGTTTTACAAATTTAATTGCCAACAAAATATTTGACCTTCAACATGAAGGAGTCAAAGCTAGTGAAAATTTAGAAAACTGCTAGAAGTCTACCAGCAAAGATTTGTTAGATCAGTTGCTAGCAGTGGATGTCCAAGGTTAAATATGTTATTGTATGTTAGTGAAGCATATATTTTATCATTGGACCGTGGTCCCTCTGGCACGATTCCACAGAATGCATTTTGGAATTTTGCTACCTTTGCATCTTTTTTTTAACCTTAGTCCTTCATAATCTCAAATTCCCATTCGGTAAATGATTAACTATATGCTAAGATTATACTAAAAATGTGGGAACGTTGAAATGGAACTGTAGCCTTATAAAAGGGATAACTACATGATGTGCTCTTGCAAAATCTATAGCGCTTTATTGACCCAAATATAAATATACATAGTCTGTATGATGACTTCAGAATCACAGCCAGGAGGAACTGCTAGAGTGTAAAATAGGATTATTGTGTTTAATTCAGATAGCCCACCTAATTATCTTAATTAATTTAAAAAAGACTGTAGGAGAAGGAGTGGCAAAACCTGGGGTGGAATCAAAAGAAGAATTAGCCTAGAGTTCCTACGGAACTAAAGTCCAACCCTTCTTGAATTCTGTTGACCCTTATTTAACGCCAATATAGTGCTGACTGTCAGTGGAATCGATTCTTGTATATAGGCATGATTAGTAATAAAATCAGTCTAATTGGAACTTCACATGTGGTCCTGATCTTTTGTGTCTTATATTAATGGTCAACATTATCTTGGCATTATATAAAGGACAACAAAATTTAAGAGAGGTTGGGCTTAGTCTGTTTGTGGCTATGTAGAGACTCTAAGCCAATTCCTCTTCTGACTTTTTCCCAGGTTCCCCCATTTCTCCTCCAAAGACTCTAGTAACCAAAGTTGTCATAAAGGAAGGAGATAGATAGGTAATTGGTTGGTTGATTGGTTGATTGATTGATTGGGCACAGCTTCATATAAGCAATAATGATTGTAAACTCAATTAAGGATACATATTCTTTTCAAGGATGGCCTAGATAATAATCCATACTCCATGCTGACTATCTCCCTTCTGGATTTCTTTATCATACTAGATATGTATCTGCTCTTAAAGATAACACATAACCTGTCAATATCTTTTTGAGAACCAATCCCAATCCTAAAATTAATGCCTATACATCACTAGTCTGATCTCTACATTTTAGTGATGTTCAGAGTCCTTAAAGGTTTAGAATATTGATACATATGGAAGCACCTCCTCCAGCACATACCCCTCTGAATGTTAACAGCTGTAAAGGAAGACCCTCTTAGGGATTCTACAGATCCCCTGACTGTCGTGTGCCCTTCCCATGGTGACCAAGTTGGTGCTCTTATTGCCTGGTGAAGACCTGGATTTTGTAGTAGTTTTGCATTCTGGAATCCTGAGCTGGATTCCATTTTTTTTCTTCCTTGGGTAGTTTTCTAAAATCAAGTATTTGGTAGCATCTTTTCAGACTAAGATATTTTATTAAAAAGCATAATCTTTTGTGAGCTACAGCTTATCACGTCTATGTCATTTCACATTTTTATTTTCATTTGCTATCTTGGAGTCATCATTGACTCCTTGGGACTCCTTGTGATTACCTAGATTAGTCCCTGCAGTTTTCTTAGCAAGATTTTTTTAAAGTGGTTTGCCACTGTCTTCTTCCTGGGGCTGAGAAAGTATGACCCAACTGTGTTCAAAGCAAAGCTAGAACTTAAGGTCTTCTGATTTCTAGCTGATACCTTAACCACTATACCAAACTGACTCTGATTCCTGTATGTTTAAAATTGTTAGCATATTTCACTGTTTTATCTGGCATATTTTACAAATTGTAATTCACCATAAGATATTTTGAAGAATATGAAACATATGAGTTCTAAATTAATAAAATAAGCAGTGGTTTTTCACATCATGAAGTCTCCCTGTGGCTGATGGGTTGTTGTTTTTTTATGTGTGTTACTGTGCTGTTCCTTGTATTAGGGACAGATTCACGGACAAGATCTGTGTGGTCACTAAGCCAGCACCAACTTGATGGTACACAGACCTTTATTGTGTTACTAATTCATTCTGTTTTTTTAATTTGAACAGAGCAAGCTGAAAAGAGAACAAAAGGAAGGAGAAGTGACCCAAAAAGAAAAGGAAGAGATGATAGGAAAAGCAGTCCTGAGAAGAAAGAAAAGAGAAAATCAGGGAATGAGTTAGTACTCGGACAGCTGGGTAAGTTTAGCTTCAAAATATATGTTTGAATTACCTATCAAGCCTTTAGAGCAGATAGATGAGGAGGTTATAAATACTCAAAATGTTTTCTGAGAAATAAATGTTTAAGTATATTTTAATATTCATCTCACCTTTGACACACATTCATTTTAGCCATACAGGGTAAATTTTGGAAAAACAGGAGTTGTGTTTTTTTTCTCAGTTTTGTATTCTTACTAGTTTGTGTCAAATATATAGGGCATAATGTTTTGCAAACTGCAGATGGCATTCCTCTGGGCAGAGTGCTCAAGTATATAATGGCTGTTCCACTATAGATATTCTTGGATGCAGCTGTTTAATTGGATCATTTAGATTGTGACACAAAAACCATCACAGTTGCTGCTACGCTGGGATAGGCTTCATGGTATGCAGGCATTGGTGTGCTAGGGGATGTGTCTCTTGCACTTGCCAGACTCTCTGCACTACTTAACTTCATTTTTATTTGTTTACTTTTTATATTGTGTTACCTTTTCTTCTAAACAATGTCTCTGGATTCCATATAGGCCATCTAGTAGCCTTAGAAAATAAAAGCAGTGGACTTCTGCAGGCTGTACTGATTTTGGAACACATGTATCCAGAGAACATGGGGCATGCGAAGAACAGGGGTGATTTTGTGGGGCTGATGGAAAGGGCAAACCACTGTAAATGTGTGTTTCAGATTGGCCACATTGACTGTTTTGGACCCTTTATGAATACCCAAGTTCCCTCTCTCCAGCAGCATCCATTTGGTAAAAATATGCACAGTGTGCTCCTTTGTCCTGGTGGGTGATTGAGTGGCTGATGCTAGAGAAGGACCAGGAATTGAAGATTATTTTGATTTTATTTCTCAGCAACTCTCCATGGACTTACATGTGATGTTCTGAACAGACTCTCAATTTAGGGATTATACTCATAGAATTATTTGATTCCAGATTTCACTGATCACTGTCAGCAATAGCAATAGGACTTAGACTTATATACCTTTTTATAGTGCTTTACAGCCGTCTCTAAGCAGTTTTACAGAATCAACTTATTGCCCCCAACAGTCTGGGTCCTCATTTTACCCACTTCAGAAGGATAGAAGTCTGAGTCAACTTTGAGCCTGGTGGGATTTGAACTGCCAAATTGCAGGCAGGCAGTAGTCAGCAGAAGTGGCCTGCAGTACAGCACTCTAACCACTGCGCCACCGAGGCTCTTCATCCATGGGATATATGTATGCTGAGATGCTATAGAGTTTTATCCTTTTCCCATTATTTTCTTCATCATCATCCATTATTTAGGTATAATACAACTCTGTTTTTTGTTTACTTTGGAGAATACTCCATTTAGAAGGGCTAAATCAGCAGTATCCATTCATTATTGAGAAAAGGCTGTACAGGCACCAATAGGCTGTTCAGTGGTGGAGATATTATTGGATTATGGTTCATCTATCTGGGGTTATAGTCCAATTCTGGATGCAGTTGCACATGACTTTAAACAGCACTGGCTTGCTCCTTAAAATGGGATTGGATTGTTGTGAGAAGGTGACAGATGATGGTAACATGGAACAGAACATTGTTTCTCTTGCAAAGCCCCATCTGCTGACCTAATCCCTATTAAGGAATACTTTTTCAAATCATTGGGAGCATACGACCCCCTTGGAAATAGTTTACCCATTGGGAAGAGCATAAGGCAAGCCTAGCTCCAAGGAGGAACTGCTTCAAAATGCAGGGGCTATCTTAATGAGAAATTCCGTTTTCTAGATTTCACTCCCTCTTTGGCTTTCTCGCTGATGGAAGCAATGGGAAAGTGTAGCTCTAGAAAGCTTTGGCTTCCATGCTTTTGGAGAAGTAAGGGAAGAGTGAGAATATTCCCTAAGTCCTAAAAAAAGAGGAGGAGAATAGCAAAACAAGCAATGGGATGTAAACTCACCCAGCATAGAATAAATGATGTATGGGTGGAGAGTGTGTCATATGAGCTCAGTCCAAATCTTGACTTGCTGTAGATCACTGTTTGAAAAAAACTATTACACAGAAGGAAAGGTTGGCTTTACTTTGAGACATGTAAGCTAGAGGGAATTCCCAACTCTGTTCTGATGTCCACTGATACAGAACCTCATCGTGTTGTTGCTGTGGATGATTTACAGTAGGGGTGTCAAACTCACATTGTCACGGTGGCATCATGTGATGTTTCGGGACTTTTTTCCCCTTTGCTAAACCAGATGTGGACATGGCCAGCATATGATGCATCCGGCCCATGGGCCGGGAGTGTGACAGACCTCATTTAGAGAAACAGCATGTTCATAGTGATCCATGCTCTGTAGCCTCCAGATTAGTCTGTGGAAATGCACAGTATTTCAGCAGCAGTTTGGAAACTTCCAGTTAAAACAATCTACCAGCCTATTAATAGAGTCCAGGTACTGCACAAGCATTTCACAAGTATTACAGTGGCTCCTCAAGTATTTTTAGTTCAGTTTTACTGATGGTTATCTTTAAAAACTTCCACAGTTTGAGACCTGTTCTTCAAAGCATGGTAAGAGCCACCAAGATCTTTTTAGAAACTATCTTCAGGTGTCACTACTATCTGAAGGTAAAGCAAGTGACCCATGTGGAAAGTACTCTTTTTCTGGCAAGGTGTCCAGTTTATGGGATACCTTCTGCCAGGAGAATTGCCTGTTCCCTATCCTTGCCCTGTAAGTGAAATAGCTTGTTAATTTAAAATAATGTTTCATTCTCACGTCTAATTTGATTCATCCAAAACTGCTATTTAGAGGTTTCCATCTCTCAAGAGCAAGAAGCCTATTGGAGTTTTGTTGCGACTTAAAAACTAGAAAATACCCAGTGGCATAAACTTTTATGGATTCTAGCCTTTTAGCTATTACTCATGCAGGCAATTTCTATCTCATATATTCATGGTTAAAAAACAATATCAAAAAGGGTGCATTGGATATTATTAAGTTAAGAATATAACACTGGGAAGGGCATTATAGGTAGTCTGTTCCTTTCTGTTGCTGAGACATTTGTTAAGTGAATTTTGCCCCGTTTACAACCTTTTTTGCTGCTGTTCTTAACTGAATCACGGCAGTTATTTAGTGACACGGTTGTTAGGTGAATCTGGCTTCCCCATTGACTTTGCTTGTCAGAAAGTTGCAAAAGTTGGTAACAAGACCCCGGGACACTGCAGTCATCATAAATATGAGTCAGTTGCCAAGCATCTGAATTTTGATCACGTGTCCATGGGGATGCTACAACTCACTTTTTTTTTTCCCGTGCCATTGCATCTTCAAATGGTGACTAAACAATTTGTTGTAAGTCAAGGATTGCCTGTATTTAATAGTGAGGCAAAAGGAAAATTACCTTCAGAAAATAGAGTGACCATGTGACTGTGGCTATTCGGATATTCCTGCTTTATTGAACTGGTTTCTTGTAATCTAATTATTAAGACAGTGTTTGAATTTGTAATGAGGTGTAAAAAAAAAATATCATGACTGATCTTAACGCATTCTGTGTTTCTACCCATTCTTGTAATAGGCTTGTCAACTTCCTTTCCCATTGCCGGGACCTTCTTCAACAGCTGGTTGGCTCAATCTGTACAGATCACCACAGAGAACATGGCAATGAGCGGGTGGTCCTTGAACAACGGCCATCATGAAAACACAACCCCAGGCCTTTCCGAGGAACTTTTACAAGATGAAGAGACCTTATTAAGTTTCATGATGGATCATTCCTTGAAGTCTCCTTTAAAGCAGAGTGACCCAGCTAAGAAAACTAAAAGTAAACATCGAACACACACTAAGAAAAAAACAGCAAGAAATGGCTTAAATGCCCTCTTTAAAAGACATCAAGAAGAGGATTCAAATCAATGGACTAACAGCAGTTATTTGGCAAATAACACCACAAAATCTTTATCCCACGATTTAAGAAATGGCAAGGCGGAGAAAAGTATGGACAAACTATACTCAGACCGCAAAGGGTCCTGTGAAGTGAAAAAGACATCTAAGAAGGGCTCTTCTCATCCTGGACTTCCTCTTCCAACAGCAAATGATTCGCAAGCGTCCCTGAGTCTCATAAATAACCTAAACCATGATGAGGATGTCATGAAATACACCCCAACAGATTCTAACACTCTGGTTCAAGTGCCTGATTCAGTAGGCAGTCTGAAAACAGTGGTGAGGTTCAAATTACCGAAAGAAGGCAAAGGGACTCAAAGACCACAGAACAAGGCACCTGAAATGCTTCATGGACCTCCAGAAAATGAAAGGTCAAAGGTTATATTGCATCCTTTTGACAATGAGACTGATGGCTACTTTTCAGATGCAGAAATGAGTGACTCTGACACAGAATCTGGAAGCGGCAGAGGGCACCACAGCCAGTTAGATTCAGGAAACGAGGATAATTTCAGAATGAGTATTTTGGCATCTTAATGCACCTCTGAGACCAGTCATGACAGCTTTGTGAGGCCTAAATCCAGTTAAAACTGCCATGTTCAATTTCAACTGGTATAACAATGGGTTTTGGTTTGTTACTTTGTTTTTAATTTGTATATATAATTCAGAAAAGAGCACTGTTGTTTCCTCTCTCTATATGCTTGAGAAACAGCTCCAGGCTTCACCAATTTTGACTTCTATACAGTTACAGTAGTTAACCCTTGTCACATGTATATCTTGGTTACATAGAATGCAGGCATACACATTATTAAGGACATCAGTTTTCTGGGAGCAAGCAGGACATTTCAGGATTTTAATGAGGAGATCTGAGATTGCCAGCATCTGTTGTTCATGCAGGGATGACAGTTTTATGGGCATTACTTAAGCAAATTGATTTCATGATCTGCCAGATGTTACTGTTCTTTCGGGGCAGGTTTCAGAAGGAGAATACTGCTATGGAAGCCAACTATATCCATAGAATGTGGAATAGTAAAAATAGATGTTTATAGGTATGTGTGTCTGTGCACCTGCACATGCATGTACACATGTGCAGGGTTTGCCAGTGTGTATGTCTGCGTGTGCAAGTATGAAGTAAAATAAGCGATTCTTTTTTTTTAAAGAAGCACAACAGGCTTATTTGAAGAAAGCACTTAATGGGTAGAGGAATACAACATTGTATTTATGGTCTACTAAACTTTTTTTCCCCTTCTTCTCCCTCACCTCTTCAGTTCAATTAGGGTCCATCCAGGAAGCAAGAACCACTCCAATTATCAGCTGAGCAGCTCTATAAAGACCCATCCAAAGCTCTCAGTAGATAGAATTTACAAATCCACACTAAAGCTGCTCTGTTCCTTGTCAGTATCTTTCCAGAGTAAATTGGGGTATTATTTATACTACTCATTGGTAAAACCTAAACCTTTGATTATTAGAGCCATTCCCCCATAATTTCCTCAGGTTAAAACATAGATCAGAAGAAAAAATGTTTCAATTACTCCGAGGGGGAATTATTCAAAGAATTTCAAAGAACTCCAGTCTGTGCTTTCATGATAACTCAATAAATCTCTGCTCATCTCTTTAAGAACTGCTCCTGTACAGTAGCAGTCACTTGGTTGAAGAGGCAGCATCATTGAAACATTTCCTTTCCTCTTATTTGTTTTTATAAACACTAATTACAATGATGGCTTTTCCCCTTTATTTCCTTTCCTTTCAAAGTAAAATCTTGTTAGTGAGCCATCAACACATCCTAAGAGGGTGATTCACAGAAGTCAGCATTCTAAATATTTCAGTAATACTATACATCAGATGTTTCTAATAAGCCTTAAATGTTGTTTAAAAGCTGGTGTGACTTATGAGTCATACAGATCTCCAAGTTTGCACTTCGTTACACTATTGATTCCATTTTGGCTTCAAAGGTTATAGTCAAGGTTTTGAGGTTTGCTACAGGCTTGATGGGAGTGGCCCCAGTGTAAGCTCAGGGAAGTAAAATAAAAAGACAAGTGAAGTTCACTAAACATTTTTGCTGATGATAGGTAACTTTGAATACGTGTGTGTGTGTGTGTATGTGTGTATGTGGTATACGCACATTTATACATACCCTTACATATGCACACTGGGACACTTTCAAACTGGGGGAGAAAAGCATCTTTTAATTCTGATGAATCTGTGAAATTATTTTATGGATGCCAAAGAATATAGTAAAATAGCACAGCCAGAAACCAGAAACTTATTATGAGCAAAAGCTGTTGAATAACTAAAGGACTAAATCTGTATTCATGACCCACTTTGCAAGCTTGCTGAAGATGATGCTTTCATCATTTGAACCATCTTCCACCATTGTGATTTCTGATGTTACTTGTTCGCTGCAGTAAGAGCAATATTATTATTATTATTTTGTTCTCCGACGCCATATACTGGCAATTATTTTTTATTTTTTTTAAAGTCTCAATATTTTTACCAGTCTTCTGAAGTCCTTAATACTATTCCAGTTGAGCTATAAATTAGAGAATCTCTATTCTGGGAAGAAACCAAAATCAGTTGCCAAATACACATCAGTGTTTTGCTGATATATGTTTGCAAAATTATTTTTCAAATCATTGACCAAAATGGAACAGTTCAATGTTAGTAGCCTAACGTATGGATTGGCAAGTAAATTTTGTTCCATCTTCGAGGCTTGGTATGTTCAGATAATGTTAAATACAGTAAATAGGACTTAGTTTTATCTTATCAAGCTTGCTAGACTTTAGCTACAATATCCTAGTTATGTCATACAAATAATCAATATGCTGCCTTTAATGGATCTTGCTTCCGTGTGCTTTAGTTCAACTATTGCTTTAAAAACAAGAGGAAAAAAAATCCAGAAATCTTGCTATATGCAGCTTCATTTGCCAGCTACTGCATTACTTGCTTGCTCATTCAATACAGGACAGCAAAAGGGGTAAACTTTAAAGAACAACCAAACTAAAGCAACACCTCTCTTCATTTGGATGATGTATAGAAGGGTGGAACACTCCATTTTTTACTGTGAATAAGATGCTATTATGAAATAATTTTTTAAAAAAGAAAATGAAAAAATAATTATTACTTTGCCATGGTCCAGAATCTCCAGTGCAATCTTAATCAGTGATAGATAGATAGATAGATAGATAGATAGATAGATAGATAGATAGATAGATAGATAGATAGATAGATAGATAGATAGATAGATAGATAGATAGATAGATAGATAGATAGATAGATAGATGTATCACAAAAATCTCATTGAATGTTGCTGACTCATAGTCTTCCTTAAAACTGGAGGGAACAAGATAGCCGGTATTCATATGAGACTTCACAGAGTCGAATGGAGTGTTGGAGTAGGGCCTTTCTATAATGATAAGCTCATATTGCTTCAGCTATCATGTTTTTTGCAGAGAGCAAACGTTTACAAGGCTACAGTGGGCTTTGTTGTATGGAGAATAAGAATTATACATGAGAAAAAGGATACTGAAGACTTCTCAAAGAAGCAGGAACCCACTTTTTCCTAATAACTTTAATTGCCCTTCCTCTCACAGAAATGGTTTGACTCCAAAGGGGCTTCTGCCAGCAAATAGAGTTTTCACTTATTCCTTTTGCACTTTCCACCTCTTATACTGTGCATTACTAAGCGTTTCAGGCACATAGCATGAATTGGTAAAAATCCACATACACACTTCAGTTGTTTGTCGAAACCTTATAGGGAAGTGTAAGTTCTTTCTCTGAATGACAGAACTCGATAAGGCTGGGTTCATGACGTTTACGTATTTTTGCAAATACTGAGGAATATGTTTTGGTATTTAAAAAAAAAAACTATGTTCAGACTAAGTAATGTTCACAATGTCCCTATAGAAATGTTTCTCAACTTTGGCAGTTTTTTAAGAGGTATGGACTGCATCTCGTAGAATTCTGAGAGTTGTAGTCCACGCCTCTTTAAAGTTGCCACGGTAGCTACGGTGAAGTCCAGTAAGTGCCTTGGACTTGGTTTCAGTCTATGGAGTTAAAGAAGAAGCCCTCTGCCAGATGTTGCGATGTCATATGGAGGAGAGCACAGGCACAACTTCTGTTAGTTCAGCTTCTGCCCTCACTTAGGAGGACATGCTGAAAGTTGCAGTCCAAAAGTGGGCAGGGCCAGGCCCCATTTGGCAAGAGGGAGGCTGGGAGCTTAAAGGGTTGAAGTGAGTGCCTTAAGCAGGTACAAAGTTACAAGGCACATCATTTGCTTCCAAATCCAAACTACCCACACTGAAGTCCATCAAAGAAGGAATGCTAGCGGGCTCATTTTTTGTTTTTATTTTGTTTGTGCCCCCAATAATAGTGTTGCCGTGTGGTGGAATAAACACAGTGAAATGCTCCAGATGGTTAAATCAAAATCTTCTCTAGTATTTGAGGCTTGATATACATAGTTAGCTGTCGAAGGGAGTTGCTCATCGCACAAGGCAAGTGTTTTGTCACGGTTAAGATCCAGCTCTGAATTACTTAAAATCTGTTCTTTTGTGTTGTTTCCAGTAGTGTCTCTTTAGCTCCTGCTCCAGTTGACAGCTATGTGCATATTCGTCAAAACCCTTTTAAGGAGAATGCCAATCTTCCTTTTGCTACTTAGCACCTGCCTCTTTTCTCGTAGAAGCTAGAGAGATTTGCATAAAGGAAAAAGGAATTGTATGTGAAAAATATTTTTGATGCATTATAAATGTATTTTGAACTGAACGGGGTGGGGGAGCATAAATGGTCTATTTTATTACATAAAGGTCTTTAATCCAATAATGTGTGAACTTCAGGCATTGACATTTGCACTGTAAAGGGTGAATCCTGTTAGCATCATGATTATGTATTAACCTGGCTATAGTAAAGCTCATTTTTGTGTTCATTAATAAGGATCAAACATTGTTTTTGAAACCTTAGATTTAAATGGAATGTCTTAGTAGAGTCTGGTTTTAGGAAATGCTCAACTACACTCAAATTTCATCTTCAATTTTTGGAAACGGGAGTTTTGTGGTATATTATGAATCTTTTGTTGATAGTTATTTTGTCAGCATTTTTAAGAAACAAAGGTTTGGCAGTGCTTTTCCTCAAAGCATGTTGGAGATTTAGCCATTTCTCCCCAAGGAGTGGGGGGAAAGGGTAAAATTCATTCCTGCCTGTTCTTACGACCTGTCACAAGGCTCCATTTCCTGTTACTAGATGGGTGTGGCAATTTGGTTGTTCTTTAAGGAATCTTTTGCACACTTTGGTCCATTCCACACTGACACAATACAGGCCCACTCTGTATCAGTTACAGGAAACAATATGAATGTCACAGGAGGCAAAGGCCGCCTGTTTTCTTTGTTTCAAAGAAAGTGATGTGCCATTTGTTAATATAAAAGAGAAATATTGAAAATATATTGAAAAGAGCAATTTTAAATTATTTTTGGCTTATGTTGCAATATTTATTTTCTTGTATTAGAAATTCCTTTGTAGAGAAAAAAATGTATTTTTCATTAATGCAAAACCTATTTCTCCTTTTTGTACATTTTCCATGTTAGTTAATCCTTAAAGCAATATAATGTATCAAGGTTGTTCTGTGTGAAAGCTGTATTATGCATGCTGTTTGTGTTGCCTTGGAATAGGTCTGTCTGCCATAATTTTCATCATGTTTCGATTTAGTGTATGCTTTAATACACATTGGGACCATGGCCCATTTGCTTATGGAAAAAGAAACACCTTTGCATTCTTCAATGTGTTAGCAAATGCAGTCAATAAAGATGTGTTTTCTGTGTACCTTGATCTGAATGCTGAATAACTAGCAGCCCAGGTTAACTCAGTATTAAAGGAAACCATCCTTTAATATGGCCACAAGTGCCCACAAGACTTTAAGATGAATATATGCAATATGAATTGTTTCTATCAGGATGGATAACATTGTTCAATTTTAATTTCTTAATTGTGTGGCCATTACAGCGCCATAATTCAATGAAAGGACAACAAAGTTGCAGAATGTGATACGAACTACTTTTCAATGGTTTAGGAATAGAAACTGGTGTCTCGAAAGCCAGAACAGTGAGCGAACAAGATTTTTAAGCAGAAGAAAGTGCTTATTTTCATCTATTTTCTAGTTCACTAAACACTCCAATGACTGTTTATACTCCTACGCACAACCCAGAGAACAAGAATTAAAATTGCATGGATTATGTGTTTTTAATGTTTAACTTACAAGACATTAAATATTGAAGCCTAGTAAAGAGGAGGATGGAGAAAACGAGTTGATAGCAAAGAAAATGATCAGCTTTATATGACAAATTTTGTTATTAACACTAAACAACTAAGTGTAAAAAAACAGTTACATATAACTAAACGGAATATATGTTCCTTTTAATGTCAGGCTTTCAAGTTAAATAAGTGAACAAGACCAGATAGTCCTTGCTTAACAGTGGGTAACAGGGACCAGCCATTCCAGCAGTTCCACTTGTTAAGCAAATCCTGCACAATTGCAGCATCCCACGGTCATGTAATCACCATTTCCAATTTCCTGCTGGCTTCCCCATTGACTTTGCTTGTTGGAAGCCAACAATGAAGGTCACAAATAGTGATCCCAAGACACTGCAACATCATAATTGCCAAGCACCTGTAGGACAATCATGACTGGATGCTGCAGTGTCCACAATTACAAGGATCCATTGTAAGACCCCTCCAGTGCTATTATAAATTTGAATGTTCACCAAAGAAGTATCTGTTCAATAAGGACTACTTGTAAAGTAGTAAATGCATCCTATGAGAAAAACAAATGACCTTGGATCTCCAAATGCCAAAACACTGACTATATACAAATAGCAGATAACATCAAACATAAAGGCTAAGTGTTCCATTCTAAAGTTCATTTAAATAGACAACCAGGTAAATGTGTTTAGAATTGGAGTTATAAACACAGTGGTCAAAATCTAACAGTTTTTCAGGTCCTCAGTTGCTAAGTAATTAATTCTGAATTCATTTATAATAATGCACACTGAGTTACCAATAAGATATTTTAGTTGCACTCTAAAAAGTTAACAATTTAAATTAAACATAACAAATGAGGTTATTCTCCACTCCTGTCAAGTTTTTAAAATGAAAACTTTTGGAAAGTTTTACTAACTTGTTGCTATCTGCCTACTTCAGAGGGGAGAAATTGGGGAGGATAGAACAGGTTTGTAGCAGCTACCCTCCAGTTTATTAGCTGTTCAGACTTTTGAAGGATTAAAAAGCAGTTAAGACATCAAAGAAATCTAAAAACCCTTTAAGCTTTTTTCTAGACACAAAGTGCTGCTGCATTTTCTAAAATAATATACTTGGAAATATCTTTCATTGATCATCACTGATGAGTCAGCAATAGTATTCTGCATTCTTTATCGTCTATATGATCTGGCTAGTCAAATGTACTGGAAACTGAAATTTTATTCATTAATTCATCACATTTTTACACCACACATCTCACTTAAGTGATTCTGGGCAGTTTACAATAAAACCTATGATGAATCTGATTATTTCCCGCTGGAACAATGAGCCTCCAAACTAAAATAGATTAGAAAAATATTGCAAGTGTTCTTGCTTTTCATTAATAGCACATTTTAGAACGAAGGTCCTGCTGACTTTAAATAATTGAGATCCCCTCTCCCAAACTGGCTGTAAATTAAGCCAAAACATCTTAGGACAATAGTAGAAGCCTTGTGCCAAAGTGCCTGGAGTGGGTTTGAGGAAAAGGAGAGCCCACTTAGAAAGCGTTTCTCCCATGGGGCTCCATATTCTGCTCAGGCATTGATAGTTCTCAGCCTCTGTAATAGAGAAGAAATCTCAGGCAGAACGGCCATTTCTCCTTCCCATGTGTCCAGTACCACATGCAGGAAAGAAAAGAGAAACACTTGAACCCTTCTTCCCAGATCAGGAAATTAACATAAAGAGACCTGGTGATTTCATGGACATGTCCATACCGTGAAATGGTTCACTACTGCCACATTCTACTTCTATAATTTTCTAATTTAGCCTACAGGATCAGGAAAAAATGCACAAAGAATAATCTCTACAAAAAGGAGGAGTGAAAGATACGTTATGAATCTCCAGGACTGAAAATGATCATCTCCCCTTAAATTTCATTTGCAAAGTTAGACAAGGCCTAAGTAGGAACCAAGTTGAGGCCCATTTAAAATGTCTGATGCAAGGTAGCCCTAATGGGATGAAAGGGAATGGCCCTTTTGAAGGTAGGATAGACCAATGGTTTCACTTGGAAGAAGGAATTGCATACTTTTCAACCTTCTGTAACTCGGGCATGCTCAGACCTGACCGTCCTACAAGGTAGTACAATACTTATCATGATCTCATAGTAAGTTCCAATCTTTTGTAATGAAGGCGAATACCAATCCAATCAGGAGGGGATAGCACTCTAAGAAATTGTTTGATAAATACTGCATTTGCTGCTAAAACAGCATTATTTGAATCCTTGCTTTCTTACTCAAGACCAACTCACCAGATCCACTCAAATTTTAAAGGAACATAAATATGGCCTTCATCAGAAAGAAAACAGTTCAAGATTACAGAGGGAAAAAATGGTCATAGCTAATCGAAGCCACACAGTCCAAAATTCACTCCCTATTTTGGCATACCATAATATTATACAACTCCATTATAGTATCCCTCAAGTACCTGGGTGCACCACTTCCAAGCCCTTTACATGCTACCCCCTATGTGATGAATATATCCTCACTGTCACCTCAGTGTTGAAGAAACTTCTTGGATGAGAAGTGAAATGTCTTCAAAGGAAAAACCAGAAAGTCCAGTCAGTCGCCTCTTGAAAAAATACCTTTGGGACAACCATGACTTGGAAGACTCAGAATCTCCATAGATATTATCCCCATTGCCACTGTAGCTTCCAATCAAATGCAAGGAAGTACAAAAACTCATTAACTCATTAGCTCAAGTGTGGTAAAGCCCCCAGAGATTGACTGTATACCCCATGAGCTAATTAAATCTAATACAAATTGTAGGCCCCTATATTGCCTCTTTATTTTCCTACCTTAATCATACAGCCAAGATTCCAGAGGATTGGGGGGAAGTACAGTATAATTGACCCCTTATATTAAAAGGGTGATAGAGATGATCTGGCTAAATATAGGCCAATTAGTCCCTATTGAACATCATTAGCATATGCCACATATTTATTTATCAAGACTCCTACCCTGAATAATAGAGGACAGAATAAATTGACCCAGAGCAAGCAAGATTTCAAACAGGATGTTCTATACACCTTTGCCTAGTGCTTCAGCATCTGGCAGATAAATATACAAACTACTGACTTGAATTTATATACAGCTTTTATTGATTTCAAGGCAACTTTTGATAATATCTCAAGAATAAGCTGATCCTCTACAGACGAAGATTCCTGTTAAAATTGAGTTGTGGTAATTGGAAGGGAACTGATTTTATTCAATCCATAAAACACAAATGTAAAACAAGGATGTATTCTACCATTGCTTTTTAATATATATATGTATCAACTCTCTGATCAAAACTCTCCAGAAACATCCTTGGATCTAAATTAGCCATATACATCTCTCAATTTTACTTTGTTCTGATGATTTATCTCTTGCTCCTTGTCTTTTGTAGGCATAAAGCAGGCACTGAAACCCTGGCATCCTACTCTAATGAGGAACAATTAATAATCAATTATGATAAAGTTAAAGTTTTAGTTTTTTCAAACAAAAGGCAAAAACAGAAGCAGACAATTGATTCCCCTGGATCAGAGCAGGTCAAATGTTTTAAATACTTGGGAATAGTATTTCAGGCCTCCAGGAAATTAACAGCCTAGGTAAATTATGCCTCTTCTATTGGTCCAAAGAACACACAAGCAATAATTAAATTTCATAGGCAACAGGGGGCAAATTAGATCCCAGCAGCAGTTAAATTGTTTACGACTAAAACAGTTGCCAACCTATTACATGGGATACAATAAGACCCATACATACCTTATGCTATAACCCTGGGGGCCTCTGAAGCCATTCAATCAAATTTCCTTAGGACTTTGTTCGGTACCCCAAAATGCATCCCCAATGCAATATTGAGGCTCGAAGCCACTGTGACAAGTATTAAGGCTCAGGCTTAGACTAGGATTCTATTCTCAGGATTCAGAGTCATGTTTGACCTTACAGGCCTGATGCCTCTGCTGCTGTCAAGATTTAATAATCTGAATCTATTATTGGCATCGCATCTGTATAGCCGAACTTTGCAGTCGTTGTCTCTCTCATGAATATTTGGCCAATTAATCCTGGAGAAACCAAATCAATAGTAAAAGAGAAAATATGAGGACTTTGTCAAAATGACATCACCACTGCCACTGAATGCTATTGACAAATGTTATACATATGTCCTCTACTACAAGATATCTACACAATCTAAACTATTATGGATAGAATTTGTTTTGATGCCCTCCCATTAATTTTATTGGGGGAGGAGGAGATTTCATAAGCTTATTTGCAGAGAGTTTACTTTTGTTGATAGAGAGAAGTAGAAATTCTTTCTCCTACCCTCAAGGTGTTCTCTGATCACCCCTATCATTTCCAGATACAAAGCCTACACTGATAAATTTTTTGTTTATCGTTTTTAAGGGATTCTAACTCCATACTCACACAGCAGGTGGCCAAATATCTTCACCAAGTTATACAACTGCACAAAGTTTTATTTACATATGACATTTTATTGTTCTACTTTTTCCCTTTCCCAATAATACTGAATTGTATGTCAACCTTTCTTTTTACCATAAAAACTTACCAAAGACCCTTACAAAGATATTTTATTTTATTTTGAGAGAAAAAACAAGTTGTAGCAACAAAAAGAGAATAAGGAATGGCTAGGATGTTTTAAAGGCAGAAAAAATGCACAGCAATTTTCATAAAAGTAAACAAGTTGCTTGAGAAATAGCTGTAAAGCTGTAAAGTCATAAACAAGGTATTTCCAGCAGAATGACTGGAATTAAAAATAAATTTGAGGAAATTATTTGGAATGGAACTTACATGAGGGAACACTGTAAGAGTTGTTTTAGAGATTATAACAATGAAAAGGATTCAAAATGTAATTGTGCCAAGAAACATGTTTCTGCCCCCCCAAAAAAGTGAGAAACAAAGAACTCATAAATTTTCAGAAATAGTAAGGCTACAGGTGAAAATGATGTAACTGGCAAAATATTAAAATATAAATATGGCTGGCTAATAAATGGCTACATCTCTTGCTTAACATCGGGGTGAAGATGGCATAGCTGCTACCTCATAATTGGAAGAATTAGATTATTGTTCCTCTCTATAAAGGAAAACATAGGAAGAGTGAATGCAAAAATTCCAGGATCATTCATTTCTTATGTTTGCGTGGAAAGGTACTTGGGGAGATTCGGATTGATGGCCTGCAAGAGAGAAAATGGAGAAGGGTGGGCATAGTTTTGCTTTTCGCATGTCATTGAGACATATATTAAAGGGGAGGTGGTTTCAACGCCATAGTCACGCCTGCCACTATGGCTTTTCTGAATACCCTGGAGATGCCCCTGGTTAGGAGAAATAAATATTTGTCAACAGAGGAAAAAAGATGGCACTTCTGTTGCAAAGAAAGGAAAAGTAACTGTGAATAAGTAAAAATGGAGTACTTGAGAAAAGTATGTGATGAAACAAGAAGAGTGTCGAGAATAAAAGCATGCTGGAAGAAAATGGATTGAATCTTAATGTGTATGACTAGTCCCTAAGGAATACAGTATGTTGATAATATAAAGTTTTTTACACAATTACAATATTTATAATACATCTGTATTTATATAATTATGTTTTGAAGTGCAAAAACAAAGATATGAGTCAGTCAAAGCACGATGGTTGGCCAGAAAATGATGGTTGGATGGAGTTGAGATCCTTAAGTGTTTAAAGAAGGAATGGTTGTGTATGAATTGGCATGTGAACATTGTAGAACAAAGAATGGCTACTAAAGTAAAAAATTATGGAGCTGCAGAGTGAAGTGTGTGGGTGTGAATGAGATCTCACATTGCTTCCTTTATTCTATTGCAGACCTTTCATCTCTTTGGCTTGCTATTTTTTACATCCTTTCTGTGCTTTGCATAATGTGGCTTAACTTGGCAGAAACTCGTCTGTCATACACATAAACAATATACCAAAAGAAATGGAATAAAACCTCTAAGAAAAAAACTTTTTGCTGATTTCATATCCAAAGTAAATAGTTGTAAACTACAAACTGTTGCCAGAGTTGGTCCGTAAGCCAAAGAAAATAACAATCAAATAGCATTCTTTTATTCTGGAGATGAAATAGTGGACATTTTTACCAGGAATAAAGACTATAAGAATGCCATTTAAAGATGAATATTTTACTTTTCAGGGATAAATGGCCACCTAGTGGCAGTTATATAGTTTCCACTCAAATGGGTCCATACTTATGAATTAGAATCTGCCAGATTCATGACCGTTACCTCAAATCATAAGCAAGTCATCTGGGCTTGATTGTCTCAGCATTTAGGAAATATGCCACCCCGTTGATAAACATGATTCATGGGATATCATTTTCCTGCTGTGGAGAAAATCTTAATCATGCTGTTTTGTCTATAGAAGAGAAGATTGGATAAACTGCTTACAACTTATGACCACAATCGGGGCTGGAATTTTGGTTGTTAAAGAATGTGGTTGTAAATGACTGCAATCACTTAGCGACCACAATCTGCTGCTATCATTAAGTTAATTTTACCAGTCGTTAGCTGAGGACCCAAGCCAAGCCAAGCCATTCCAGGCTTGATCCCTCCCAGCCCCAAGCCTCAGGAAGATAAGGGAGGGATTACTCCTAACTTCTCCTGCCTATCTCCTCCACATTGCTTTTGACTTTTTTGGCTGTCCTACACCCTGCCTTGAGGGGTGCCAAGCAGCCGCATAATCATTTGGCTCAGGGGTTGATTGCTCTGCCCTGGGAAACTGCAACCCATCCACCCCAGGCCAATCCCACTCACCCTGTATGCCAAGACCCCTGCCACCCTGGTGACCTTCATTGCCATCTTCTTCCTCTTGATGGTAACAAGGTGTGCCCAGCCTGGCTGCTGGACCTTTGAAACTGGCTTTGTATGGTGAAAAAGGGGGGAGGGAGCACAAAGCAACTTAAAGGAGCCGCAGCATGCCAAAATGCCCCTTTGTGCCACACTTTTGGACCAAATGGCTGGTTTTGCGGTTGTGAAAAATGGGGAAAGAAGTAAAGCCTCCTTGACTTGGAGTGCACCAAAATAAGTCTTTAGCTTTGCATGCACTTCTGGACCATATGGGAGTGGCTTTGCACTGCAAAAAAAAAGGTGAAAAAAGAGGTATTTGTTGCCAAGGGGTGTTTGTTTACAAACAGCTCCTAAGTGGAGCTGGGGCTCGCTTTGCACTGCAAAAACAAGGGGGGGGGAGATTAATGTTGGCTCCCCCCACCCTTTCTTCATAGCCCCAAATCATCCTCATCAGGCTCAGGAAGGCTTTGTGCATCCCAACTCATGGAGGATCTGTTTTGTGTTTTTCCCTCTTTTTTGTAACACAAAGCTGGCCCCTAAAACCAGGAGCGTAGCACAAAGGGACAGTTTGGTGTGCTTTGTGCTTTTCCCGCCCCATTTTTTACAATGCAAAACCAGTGCAATGCATTTGCCACACTGTGGCCTATTTAAACGGCTTGGTGGGGGTTTTTGCTTTATTTTTTCACCTCACGAAGCCAGCCCCTGTGCAGTCCAACAGCCAGACAACGCACATCATCAACAGAAGCAAGAAGACGATAACAAAGGTTCAGCTGGGGTAGGAGGCCAAAAGGGCAAAGATGGGGCAGGAAATAGCGGGGTGATGGGAATTACAGTGCCCCCACAGTTGAAATGTGGCAGGCTACCAACTGCCCAAATTATGATCACCTGATCATGGAGGCACTGCAATGCCTATAACTTTGGCCATGGATTATAAATCCATTCATTCAGTGCTGTTCTAAGTTTAAATAGTTGCTAAACAAATAAGTTAGGACTACCTGTAAATGCTGCGTTATTATGACCATGCCACTATTTTAACTGAAAATCCTACAGAAACTAGACATTTATAATTATCCAGTTTTTCACCATCCATCACAATTCAAATACAACATTTGGAAGAAAAACAAACAAAACAGAATACTTTGTCTAGAGATATAAAGCTACCTCAGAACAGTACAGTGGTAAAGTATTGGACTACAAATAAGGGAGTTTTAAGCCTCTATTCACTATATAGTACATTTGGTGAACCCAGCCTATCCATAAAGTTTTTACGAATATGAAATGATCCCCAAGAGATGCTTAAAAGAAAGAATTATGTGTTTGGAAGAACTGGGTAAATATTTTAAGAGAATGTAACCAAGAGTTGCTACTGAAAATCTCCTCAGAAACTCTCCCAAGGACAGAGCTCCTGAGGATTTCTGTGGGCTTCAGGGAGGCATATCATAGAAGAGGCAAAATTTCAAAGACTGTGGCCCAAAAGCATGTTAGGCTTTCTACATTCACACAAATCCTTCCATTAAAACTCCTTGGCCTGAATGATTCGTTCACTGAGTCCCCAGAAATAAGAATTTTTTTTAAAAAATCCATCATCACTTGGATATTGTTTTAAGCCTTTGCAAAATATACTTTCATTGCTGCATCATTTTCTAGCATTAGAAAGTTAGGGCTTAAAAAAATATTATATATACACATACAAACAAACACACATGGTGTTATATTGCCTATTAATGTTTATGGATAGCATTTATTTACACCAATTAAAATAAATATAAACACAATCTTCAGAAATGAACAAATATTATAAAAATCTTCTAAG
The DNA here is from genome assembly GCA_023653725.1 of Bungarus multicinctus. NCBI lineage: Eukaryota > Metazoa > Chordata > Lepidosauria > Squamata > Elapidae > Bungarus > Bungarus multicinctus. Next base: position 88,407,501 of record CM042834.1, on the reverse strand, counting down.
CACCATATTCCAAGAAAAGTAATTTACCATGGTAGGAATTCACTATCATTTATCATCTATTTATCTCAAAACCTAAGGTACAGTATAGCAGTTACCTCAGGTTTTGAGACTTAGACTTCCATCCTTCCAAGGTTGGTAAAATGAGGCCCCAGATTGTTGGGGGCAATATGCCGATTCTGTAATTCGCTTAGAGAGGGCTGTAAAGCACTATAAAGCGGTATATAAGCCTAAGTGCTATTGCTATTTGGGAATTCATCAAATATAAGTCCCTGGCACATAGTACCTACAACAACATGCATTCTCTGCCAGATTTGAGGGGTAGGCTGGTATGATCAGGGAGAGGCAGTTCCTCAGATAACCCAGAACCATGCCATGAAGGGCTTTAAAGGTACCTTGAATTGGACCCAGAAGCAAGCTAGAAGCCAATGCAGCCTGCAGAGCAGAGTTGTGACACTTGCTGCTCTGGAAGCATTTTAGACCAATTGAAGCTTCCGGATACTCTTCATGTAGAATACATTACAGCAGTCCAATTGGGAGGTGAGTAGGGCATGAGGGATTGTGAACATAGCCCCTGATCTAGAAACAAGCAGCTGGGACGTGATACAAATTTACTACAAACTTATAGATAATTCTCCTCAAACAGGTCCACAAAAAGACAATACAATTTTTAAAAAATCTAGCTTCTAACATCAATAAACATTTTAGTGCCAAAAACAGTAAGTCTATCAACCTGTATTATTCACACTGTTATACTTCTCTCTTCATACTCATATAAGTCCAGGGAATTGGAGGAATAGTTGTCATGTTTATAAAATAGGAGGTTCTGCTATTTTTGGTATAGGCGCTCTCTTGTGTTAGTCTGCTGTTATGGTTTACTAACCTAGGAGTTTCCAGGAAAACAAGCAAACCAACCAGCTGGTTTTGGAAAGGAAATGTTAAAATAAACATTAAAGTAGGTGAACATGATTGGGTCTCATCAAGTTACTAAATATGAGCATTAATTAATTTGCCCTCACCATATCCTACAAGGAGCGGCAAAAAATATTTTATGTCATGCTTGATTAAATGCTTGCTTGATAGCAATATGATCCTTAAATGTGGAAAAGATGCTGCTGTTCTTGTGCCTAATTTGATGAGTCTGTATTTAAGATTTAGTCTTCCCCGGTTAATCCATTCAGAGCAACCATGCTGGGCATTAAAATAGCATCTTTCGTTTGGATGTCCATATAGGGCTGTAAAATGATGTGCACCTGCTGCAATTTCGGAGAGATGTTTGGAAAACAAATCTCCTATTTACCACCCCAGGACTGAGGGAAGCGTTTCCAGGAGTGGGAAGATAAGGCCCTGGCTCATGCACATATTACAATGTCAGCTCTCATGGAGTCTGTAACATCTGCCAGGGCCCAACAGGAAGGAATTGCATTCTGACAACACGCAAGCCTTCTCTTGTTCCAGTTTGACCTGAGTCCTTCTCATCCCTATGTCTCGGCTGTTTTATCGGTGGAGGGTAGCGTTTCAGAAAGAAGCCCAAGTGCACACTTTGGAGCACTTTAATAAACGCATGCTGATATCATCGGATGGGAATGGAATGAGGAGAACAAATAATAAATGAACCCTCAGGAGGAATGTCCTTATTTGTTGCAACAGTGCTGGATTTCTTCATTCCCCTGCTCGTTTGTTTCAGGGAAGAGGGGGGGAGGCAAAGGTTATCTGCAGCAGAAATATGTTAGGGAAGCCTGCCAATGGCTATGTTTGGAACTGTACTAATCCTGAAATGAAAATCAGCAGCCTTTTGCTGCTCTTTGGACAAAGCAACTGCCAGCATTTCTCATCCAGACAGATCACCGGCAAGCGAGGGGGGAAAGGCGTGAACAGGGCCCTCAAGTGGGATTAGTTTTGACTTCCCGCGAGGGATGAGGAAGGAAGGAATTAGGCCTGGGGGAAAGAACACCAGAGCCGTACCTTATATTGGTTCTATTTTCTGCTTTTCAGTTTTATTTTTGTTGTTAGCCCCCAAGGGACCTTTTAGAGTCAGGGGAATTATAAATAGGATGAAATAAAAGACTCAGTCAGACACTGCAATGCAAGACAAATTGTTTGCAGCTTAATAATGTGGCACAGCTGGAAACATCAGCCCAGAGAGTAACATGAATTTTATTTATTTGTTTGTTTATTAGATTATTATCCAATCTTTTTTAGACATAACACAAGGAGTTGAACATACTTTATATTCTTTCCTCTTCCTGTTTTCCCCACAACAACAACCCTTTGAGGTAGATTGGGCTGAAAGTGACTGGTTCAAAATCAGCTAACCAGATGATTTCTCTCTGTGTCAAGGAACTGCATTCTTTTGGTGAAAAGCATTTCATTTCACCTGTAGCCCTCCACTAAGGCTTGGCAAGTGAATCAGATGCCTACATATTTCACAGCCCTTCTTAGAATGCACATTATGATGATCAGAGGCAAGAAACTATTGTGAAATTAGTTGTATCCCTATAGAGAAGTTCTGTGCAATTTCCCATTCATGACAAAGGAACTGAGGCAAGGAATATTGCCAGTTGATTGGGGCCATAGTACTGGATGGTGTTCCTGCTATTAATTTTAGCCAGAGAAGCTAGGTGGTCCTCCCTGTTTTATAAGTTAAGGTTTCCAAAGCAATACTAGAATGATGAGTACGATTTCCTTGAATGATATTTTGAGATGACCCAAGATCTCAGATTTGTAGCAAAAATGGTATTATTGAGAAATAAGAGGATGTGTTATCAAGTAACCGTAATAAGATTTAGTTTGATATCATAGGTGAGCAGATTAGAAACCAGAAGGCTATGGGCCAGTCACTTATCTCAGTCATAAGAGCCAGGCAATGGCAAACCACTTGTGAAATCTTGTCAAGAAAGCTGCAGGAACTTGTCCAGGCAGTATCCAGAATTTAAAAACTGACTCAAAGGTAGAAAAAAAATCTGTAAAGGGGCAAACCTAATGCATCAGGTAGTCTCTTGTATATGCATATCCTTGTAGTTTTCCTTGATAACTATTTCTTCATCCTGTAATCTTGGCTCACTGAAGGCAGGAAATTGGAATGCCAAATCAAAAAGACCATTTCCAACTGAATCTGATGCACCTGATACCTCTCACAAAAATCAGACTGACACTCTTGAACAATTTTTATAATGTTTGGGGAAAGGGACACAATAGAAAATGAATAGCTCTTCAAAGTCTGAGGTGATAGAAAGGGAAGATATACAACAGTTGTCCTATGATGCTGACCACATCTCCATAAGGAGGGAAACTAATTAACCATGTAGGAATGTAAAAAAATGACTATAAGAATATCCAGAATGTAAAAAAAAATGACTATAAGGATATCCAGAATGTGAGTGGAGGAAGGGTTCCACAATTTAAAAATAGAGTTGAAAGGGAGGGATGGTTAATTTCAAGGAAAAACATGCACCATTAAAGGCTGACATTCTGGGAAGGAAAATATTTTTTAATATAATTTTATGAAGAATTTTGATTATATAGTAAAAACTAATGAAAACGAAATTTGGAGGAAAGAGAAGAGGAAAAAAGAATACAAAGTTCAGAAAAAAAGAAAACTTTTCAATCAGCAGAAACTCCCATAAAGGGTTGCCAGAACTTTGCAAAACGTCAAACAATATTAATCTTGAATTTGAACAAATATTGTCATAGGTTTTGATTCCTTTTCAGTTCTTTTTTATCCCATCACCCAGATTTCTTCAAGGCTTTATCAAGCCTTTTTTGTAGATCCAATAAAAAAACATTTTCTGGATGAGTCTCTTGGTTTATAATTTGTATATTTTTATTTTTAAACTTCAACCAGTTTCTTTTGTATATCCAATAAAGCATCTTTTTTCAAATAATTCTCTTGGCCTGTGAGCAGTTTTCAAAAACAATTAAAAAGTGAAACTTGTGAATTGAATGTCCTTTAAAAAGTTCCACTGCCGTTGCAAGCATGTTGGCTCATCTCATCAGCTCCCAGGGCTCAAACCCATGGGAAACTGCTGTCCTGTGGAGTCATGAGGGGCAGCTTGTCAGACCTGCCTTAAACCTCTAATTAGAAACAATTCTTGGCTCCATTTGTTGGGCAAGATATAGTTTTATTAGAAGTCAAGTGCACTGCAGTGGTGCATAACCAGAACTGAGAATCATGTGCCAAAATGCCTAAATTAAATTTTTATCTCTCTTAATGGCCTCCCATCACTAATTCCCCCCCTTGACCAATCAGATTCAAGCAAGGTGTTTTCAGAACAGTCACTTCAAATGTAGGTTGGTATGCAGCTGAGTTCTTCTCCCAACAGGTGACCTTGAAGCAGCCTTTCAGGGAGATACAGTAGTTACTTTCAAACTCTCCCAAGCATCCGCCCTCCCTAGAGTTCATGGAAGACTGTTACAACATGGTGGCGAAGCACAAACAAGTGTGAGGTGGCAGCTGACATAGTGATCTGGAGCACATGTGGGTGATCTCCTATCCTCTCCTTATCTAGAAAGATCCAAGGAATGGCCTACTCTTTGGTTCCTTGGTCTTTGCCACAGTCATCAGCTCTGTTTTCACTGTTTGCTTTCAACATACCATGCCTCCAGAGATCCAGAAGGAAAAATATTTGAAAATGGTCCATAGGGAAGATCAGGAGGAGATCTCCTGAAATATGGCCTAACAAAAAGTGAACCCACAGACTAAGAAATGAAGTTAAATTTTGTGTTGCATTTATTTCCTTTAAATAGAAGCTTCAATGTTCAAAACTATAAAATATTCAAGTACTAAACTGAAAAAGTATTAGTTAGTGCAATATACAACACATGAAAAGATTAAGAAAAACCCTATCCAGGTACAGGATGACTATGTATCAATAAGGTTTATATTTTTAAAAAAAATCTGCATTTGACTACAGTACTGATAATCCAGCAAAAGATCATATTTAAAAAAGGATGCAGGTTCTGTTTTTGAAAGAGCATCACTATTCCTTTTACAAAGCCTTTGAATGCTGAAATAATGGGGAACCAGAGATGCTATTGTTTTGAAAGGGTGAGTTATGCTGCTGCCATTTAACAGGGAAACAAACAACCCAAAAAGATTGAGGTTAAAAGAGTGTTTGTGCAGACTGGCCAATTAGCAGTTTCACACTTGAGGGGGAAATTGTTGGTTCAATAAAATGGAATTTTCCCTGAAAGGCAGTCAAGTTAAGTGACAAAACAATACATGTGTGTAACGTGGCAACTCCTGCCAAAAAGATACACAGGATAACGGCTTTCAAACCTCCCTCAGCAAATCCATCAGGCCATAAATGAGGCACTTACCCAAATGTATGCAACAATTCATTATCCCTTGTTAAGAGCTCTCCAGCACACTGTCCTCCCAGCTGCTGGAGTTTCAGAGGGAAGAAAAAGGAGGATAAAAGGCCAGCGAATGGCTTGGGCTGGACAGAGATTATGCAGTCTGTCTCTCTTCTTTGCTCACCGTCCATTGATTTTCTCACAATTCCTTCTCTCAGAAAGGACTGACTAATGGTAAATAATGGGAAGAAAGGGTCCATGGGGAAGCCAATCCAGGGTCTAAAACTGGGGTTCTATTCAACAGGAATCAAGGCTGAATTCCTTCCCTGTTAGAGCCCCAAGAGCCACACACTCAATCTCTGCCCCAAATCTCACTCTTCTCCTTATTGTTTTGCCTCTCTCATGTTTTTAAGCTTCTTCCTTACAAGCACTGGAACAGACTCAGGCATCTAACACTCTTTTTTTTCTTATATTTGTCACATTTCTTTAGACACAAACACTCAAGGACACTCAGACCTGTCATTTGAGCTTGATGCTATCCAATTGTCTGAATAGATTTAGCAAGCGGCTGCTTATTTTTTTTAAATAACACACTGAAGATACATGCAAATAGAGATAAATTTATATAGCCATCCATCAATGGAACATTGGGCAGTGAACAAGAAGTAAAACATAATATACAATCAAATCAATTAAAAGAACCAAGTTGAGACTACTGTAGAAACATCATAACAATGCAAACCCAAATTTCATTATGGTCTCTGTTATGAACCTTGGATATCCAAAAGACCTGAGTAACCAAAAGACTCAGGATTCATAGCAGAAACCCTAATACAGTGTCTAGAAAACCTAGAGCATTTCCACATATAAAACCAAATATAGATCTGGTATGTAGATGACATCTTTGCCATAATAATAATAATAATAAACTAGTGAAGATACATGAAACAACCCAACATCTTCAAATAAATAAATTTCACAAGGGAAGAAGAATGTAATAATATACTAGCCCTCCTGGATATCTTGATCAGTAGAGGAAATGCAGTAGAGAAAATGCACATCTATTTAAAAAAACATACTAACCAAGTGCTCCATTACTGAAGTAACAATCCAACCTCCTACAAGAGAAACTGTGTAATGACATTATTCAGTCTAAATGCACTACAGCAACCCAGAACACCAGAAAAGGAAGGAAATAGACTGCCTATACAGCATCTTCCAACAAATTGTAAACCCACACAACTTTATCCAAAGAATGTGACATTCAACCCATTACATCACAACCAACAAAAACTATGAAAAGGATAAAATCACCACATTAAAATCAGTTTGGTAGTAGGAGTGCAGCCGGAAGGGGGCTGCCTCTCGCCCACAGCGAAGCGCACGTTCGCGAGGAACCCGGTGAATAAATCATTCATAGACGACCTGATTCTGGGTCGGGGTTTTGTGTCTAGCAGAGCAGCTCCCTCGCTGTGATCTATTGAAAGTAAGCCCTCAACACAAAAAAAAAAGGAAAAAGAAAAAAATAATAAAATAAAAAAAAATAAAATCAGTTTGGTAGCAATCCCACTTCACTGCTGGTGCAAATAAGGCAAAACCAGTAGACTATAACAAACACATGGCATCACCATAGCACACAAACCAACTAAAGCCTTCCAATGTATCGTAAGTAAACCATAAGTCCCAGTAGCCTAAGAAGAAAAAACAGTCATCTGCATCATATGGTGTGAAATAGGACTGTCAAATTCCCGGCCTATGGGCTGGATGCATGATGCGCTGCAAAAGGGGGAAAACACCTGATACATCATGTGTCACCGCCGTGATGACGTGAGGTTGACACCCCTGGTGCAGAGGTGGCATTCAGCAGGTTCTGATCAGTTCTGGAGAACTGATAGCGGAAATGTTGAGTAGTTTGGAGAACCGGCAAATATCACCTCTGACTAGAGATTTTACAATATCCTTCCCTTGCCATGCCCATCAAGCCACGCCCACAGAACTGTTAGTAAAAAAATTTAAATCCCACCACTGCACTGGTATAAAGACTATAACAGTCACTATGTGGGACAGATAGGCAGAAAACATCAGCTAGCAGTCAGAAGGCACCATGGCAATTCCTTTATCTCACAATACATGGATAGACTCAAACACAGTTTCAACTAGGAAACTGTGGTTGAGGACCAAGACCAAGCTAAATCCAAAAATGTTAAGGAATTTCTGGAAGCTTGACATTCAGCAAACCAGCCATAAATAGACACATAGAAATAAACCATATTTACATTCAAAAAGAATAAAAAACATTAAGAATACACCCTCTCCATCAGCTAAAACCCAGATAAGCAGGCATTAATATGAGACCAACAATCAAGCAGAAAGTAATACCCTAATCAAAGAACTATCAAGGAGAAAAACACAATCTCACCAATCCTGACAGGGTAAACTACTGCATATAAATAGGGAGCAGACCCCTGAAACGTCTTCAAGCAAACAACCAAGCTCAGGGAGAACCACATCCTATAGTGACACACCAAGCTGTATTTATCATCCCAGCCCCAATGCCTGGAGGAAAGCCAAGTCTCAACAGAAGGCCAACAGAGTTAGGCCCAACTGAATCTCCAGCGGGTCCTGTTCCACAAGTCTGGCGACATGACATAAAAGGCATGCTTCTCAGGGATTCACAGGTGACAGTGCTTCTCTGAGCCAATCTGGAGCATGTTTGCTATGCCAGATTTAACAGGATGGCCATAAACCTTCAGGGATTAAGGTCTTGCAAATTACCTATCCCATGTCATGTAGGACTTTATAGATGGTAACCAGCACCTTGAATTGTATCTGCAAGCCTATTGAGAGCCACTTTAGCCAACATAGCAATGGTGTTGCATGGGCATATCATGATGCACCCAATGCTGCATGTACTGTAGCATGTACATTCTAGACTAGCTGAAGCATTCAAATACGCCAAAAGCGGTCCAATGAACAGTGTGTTTCCCCCAACACCACATCATCTTGGCTCCACCTTGAAGAAAAAAAACTAACTCTAGCATGTTACTCCCATTATGAGTTGGGCCATCAATCACTTCGATCAGGTCCATTTGAACTAAAATTTAGTCCAATGCCAAAAGAGAGAAACAGCTAGAGAGGATCCTTTGAAAACAGAGTCAAATAGAAATAATGCATTTTTGTTTCTGCTACCGGACTCCTTTACAGATAATACATCCAAGAAGGACATAATTTCTTTTTACCCCGATATAGTTTTGATTCATCTTTTCCAAATATCCCATCTTTATCTGAACTCATTTGCTTGCACAGACTTAAACAAATTTACTGGTTTGGTGCTTGCTAAGCCCCCCAACTCCAGCATATATTAAACGTCATTAACCCCATGTGATGTCATGCTGCAGCTACCTAACCTGTTCAACTGGACTAAGGATGTGTTGAGCGATTCCCTCTCTGACCACCACAGCACCACATGAGGTACTTCAAGTTCCAAAGCAAAGAATAAAAGCATTCCTACTATTTGCATATCAACACTGAGCTATAAATAGAGCAAGAAATGCCAGCCCATATTAGACAAATAAAAATCTTAAAAAGGATGAGGGAAGGGAACCGCAAGATAAGCTCAAAGGAATTCCAGTTAGGAATGATTTCATTATAGCAATATCCAAATATTCAGATCAATAGTGGTTGCTGTGTTTAAAGCAACCAGCAATCAGAGAAAAATCAACATTTCCTTTTAAGCTATAATTTCCAGAGAGCAGTTCAATGGTTGATGAGAGATTTTGGTCCATTTTAGGTTAGTAGAGATTAATTGGCTGGAAACTATTTTATTAGCCTCTGAGAAATTAGCTAATGTTCTGAAAGACTCCTCTTCTAAATCATCAATGTTCACATACATAGCAGTTTGCCTAAATGTTTGCTAGTTTGCATCACATGGAAAACATCCTTTCAGTGTGGTAATCTTATTAGCCTGTTGCAACAAAAGTCCAATGATACTTTAAAGACTAGCAAATTTACATAGTTGCTGATTTTTTTCATGCTCCATGATTCTTAATTGATTAAATGAATCAATTATTGAATGCCTTCAGTAGATTTATTTTTCATTTTTTCCTGGACTGGCTCTAAAGATCTGTTATGGTTCAAATTATAATCCTGTTTTATGAGTTTTTAAAAAATGGTTTTAGTTCAGTGATGGCAAACCTGTGATGGCTTGGGATGTCAGAAATTCAGAAACTGCCTAACTTGAGTCTTCTGGTCTCTCTTTCTCCCCCTCCCATGCCCCTACAAACAAAACAGAAACAATTATTTGCCTATTCATTTATTTAAAAAAAAATTAGTCCAAACATTTGTTCTTGAAGCAGTTTCCACAACTACTGCAGCCTCTGAAACCTTCACAAAAGCAGGCCCCATTTTTGGAGGCTCCAGAGGCTGCAAAAGAGCATGGCCCTTTGCACAACTTCCATTCTCGCACACCTTCACAGTCTCCAAAAATCAACAGGGTATCCTTTAGAGAATAGTTGTTGCATGTTGGTGAAAGCTGGTGTGTCATGCAAAACGTCACACATGTCACTTTTGACACATGTTATAGATTGGCCATAACTGTTTTAATTACTGTTGAACAGAGAAAGTGGCTGGTGATTTTTTTCTCTCTCTCTAAGTTGTCAATCAATTTAGTAAACTGCAAACTTGCTTTAGAAATTACTTCAGTGAAAAAGAACATATGGGAGGATTTCTCAAGGGTGGAGTCACTGGCATGGATTAAATTATGATGTGATTAAACAATGTGTGTGGAGGTGGCATCTTTCATCATGCAGTAATCTCTCCTGACTTCCCACACTGAATCCTAGGGGAATCCTCCCATGAGCTGTTTAGCATCAGGGTAGTCACCGCTAAGGGCCAGGCAGGTCCGTCTCCTAAGAAATTGTGGGGAAAACTCTCCTTCCCTCAAGGACTTTGGATAAATTACCCACCCAGTCCCTCTACTTGAAAATGTGGCCATAGTGTATTGAAAAGGCCATTTGTTCTCAGCGCCACATTTCACTGTCTCAACGTAAAACCCATATGAGGTCCCTCAGGAAGAAAACATTAAATTCAAATATAAAGGGTTAACAATAAATTGGATAGGTGTCGATCGTGATCTCTCTCTCCCAGCTTAGCTGGATTTTATGGTACAGAAAAGCTTTTTCCATCTCTAGGTTTATACAGTGCATGGAGAAGTAGCTTAGCCTACAGCGCTCTTTTATCAGCTCCATTTCCTTTCTGGCTGAGGGCTGTGTGAAGTCAAAAGGGATTGGGAGCCCCCGTGAACACCCTTCCTATAATTGGCACCTAGAGCTTTTATAAAGCTCAGGATAATTATTTTTGGTACTTTGGGACAAGAAGACTTCCTGTGGCCAGCATTGGAGACTGGCTAGTGGCCAGGCTCATCACCTCAGTCATTTAACACTCATTATAGCCTCAAGCCGCATGGTCTTGCCCAGTCTGCTGCCCTCGGGAATCAATAAGTTGGCCGAGGAATTGTTTTGGCTTGAAAATGCAGAGTTAACTTCCTTCTTTTATGTTTTGCTTTTTACCAAAGTGCATCTTCTTCAGAGCTGTGCTCATCCACAGCCAGCCCTCCCTTCTCATATCAAATAGCATGGGAGTGGAAGTGGAGAGAACAGCACTGTACTGTGACAAGTACTTCAATTGGCACGTTGCTTTCATCTGGATGAATGACTACGGTATGGTTACACTTGCTACCGTGGGGTCCCAGCTGTGATTTGTTTCACTTTACTTGCCTCTTTTATACATTATTTGTAATACAGCAGGACAGGGAAATCAAAGACAGCCGTAGACATCCAAGGACTGTTTTGCCGATATGAATCACGGAGCACGGACCTAATGAAAAATGAGCTGATAATTCCAAAATTTTCACTAACCAAAAGTCTCTATGAACCATTTTTTAGAAAACAAGTCTCAGAAGATAGTGAACATACAGATATCTCAAAGATTGTGAATGAAGCTGCTCAACTTTGGTATCTGAGTGATAAAACATTGGTGAAATCATTGGCAAGTCTTTAAAGAACTCATTTATTAAGATGGTAACAAAATAATGGCAAGTTAGTCCATTTCTCCTCTCAATAACTATCATGCGCTCAGAAGGGTCTTCTGATTTGGGGACATTTGAGAAAAAGAAGACCTTGAAAAACAGATTGTTGTATGCTAAGATTAGATATTAGATTAGATTAATTTTGGTCAGTGACCAGGATAAGACTTTTGCGTGTGTTCCTTAGTATGTGTAGAAAAAAAATTATCCAATCTGCCTAGATTTATGCTGCCCCAGAGATAAGATGGCAAGAGGGGAAATGTAATTGAACTGAGATTCAGATTCATGAAAATAGTTGCACTTATTTAATAGCAATGCAGTGCAGTGGTTAAGCTGAGGGGTTTGAACTGGGGAGATCCAGCTTCAGATTTACCCTTAGCTATGGAAGCTCGGCAGGTGATTTCAGACCAGTAAGCTTCTGAGCCTGACTTACCTCAAAGAGTTACCACTGAGAGATAAAAATGAAGGGGGATTTCGATGAAAGCCACCTCAAGCTGTTTTTTTTTTAAAGGCAGGATGAAAAACTTAACAAAAGCAACCAACGAAATAAATTATAAACGAACACATTAAATATGACAAAATGTACCTGGAATAGTACCCTTAACCTCTAAGGCTCAGTTATTCTTCCAAAGAAAAGTTTAGTTACAAGCAGCAACTGGTAACTTATACATTTCAATCTATCCGTGCACATGTATTGGTCTTTTCTAGATGCCGTCCTGATGTATAGATTCAACTCCAAGAACTTTCATTGGCCTTGTTGACTGTGAAATCCTGAGAATTGGTATTAGGGAAGATTAACATATCTCAGTGTAATTTCTCTACTCTACTAATAGAGAGCTTGCAATGACACACCTCTCTAACAATCAATTCCACAGCAAAATACTCATGTCTTTTAGTTCTGATTTCTCCTCACTATTAACACTGGCATAGGCCATAAGCACTTACATGTGATGTATGATGCAAAATTGTTATTACATTTTCATATGTGCTACACTGCAAATCCAAAACACCAAATACAAGTTGGGCAGAAACAATCTCGTAGATGACTCTCACTTTGTCGAAGACCTAGGAATACATCTCAAACAATCTAAGTCCCAGAGCTCATTGTAACAGTATTATCAAAAAGGCATTAAGAGTTGTTAACCTAATCTTGCGAAGCTTCTTCTCCAGTAACATTGTATTGATAACTAGGGCATACAAAACCTTTGCCAAACCAATTCTTGAATACAGCTCATCCGCCTGGAATCCACACTGTATATCGGACATTAATAAGATTGAGCGGCCCCAGAGGTATTTCACAAGAAGAGTGCTCCACTCCTCTACCCACAAAAGAATCCCTTATGCCACCAGACTTGAAATTCTGGGCTTGGACAATCTGGAACTGCGCCAACAGTGGTCTGATCTAAGCATAGTACATAAAATTGTCTGCTACAACATCTTACCTGTCAACGACTATTTCAGCTTCAACCACAATAATACACGGACAAACAATTGTTACAAACTCAAGGTAAAGCGTTTCAAACTCGATTGCAGAAAATACGACTTCAGCAACAGAGTGGTCAACACCTGGAATGTTCTACCCAGCTCTGTTGTTAGAGCCTCAAACCCTCATAGCTTCATCATCAAACTGTCTACTTTGGAGCTCACCCCATTCCTAAGAGGTCTGTAAAGGAGCCATGCATAAGCGCACCAGCGTGCCCTACCATCCCTCTCTTACTGTCCCCATTTATCTGTACTTACTTCCTTTGTTTGTTTATATTTATACCTATACTTGCTATCTTGTACATGTTTCACAAACAAACAAACAAATAAACAGCTAAACTGTAAACTTGAAGGGGGCTACTTCTTTAGTGAAATATGATAACTAAGAAAGCGATAGGAGTTACGTTTTACACCCTACACCCAATGACATTATGAGGCTTTGAAGGAAGCTGAAGAAGGAACTGACTATGATTTAAAGGGAAAAAGCCACTGGAAGTTTATAAAACAGATTGCTTATAATACAAAGTTGGCATCCAGATTTTTCTCTCTCATGAGTGGGTGGAATATGGGCTGGGAAATAAAAATGTGACCAAAGAATGCATAAAAGTCTTTAACATACCACTTTAAGAATTAATAGAATATTTATTGGCATAAGCAGCTCAAAATTCATCAGAATCTCACAGAATAAATATATGTTGACCTTCAATAGCTGCTTAATGGTGACCTCATATATGAAGTATACAGATAATTTATACTGCCTATATGCAATTACCTTGTTACTGTACATTACCTTACTCATTACACAACTTCAGTGGGGTCTTTGGTGCTAATGATATTATCTGTGTCTTTCCAATATTGAATATAACATAAACTTTGGAAGGCTACAACAGCCAACCAGCAATACAATTTAAACCTACCTACCAGTGAAAATATTCTACAGTTCCTCACATAAATGGGTAATTGCTATTATTTTAAAAAGCAAAACGAAAGTGATTCTGAATTCTTTTATAGAATTGGCAGATTAATGTTGATAACCAGTTTTCATGTGAAATACTGAATGTCTATGGAGATTCTCAGTCATCCAGGTCATGGTTGTCCCAAAGATGCTTTTTCAAGAGGCAACTGGACTTTTTGGTTTTTCTTTGAAGACATTTCAGAGCTGAAGAAACTTCTTGGATGAGAAACAAAACGTCTTCAAAGAAAAACCAAAAAGTCCAGTTGCCTCTTGAAAAAACACCTTTGGAACATTTGAAATACTGACATTTCATATGAATGGGTGGAATCAAACATGAATTTATATTATTAATATATAAGAAACAGTTTTTACTTGAAACTTAGGAAAAGCTTCTCAGGGTTTTCATTTTGTAGAATAATATTCATTGTTTGTTATAAAGGTTGTAAAAGTTCATTCTCAAAACATTTATAATAAGGAACTGGCAACCCCATCTGGACCAGGTGCCTTTCTTGTTTTAGTCTTTTTAATAGCTTCACAGTTTCCTTACTGTTATAGGTCAATTCAAAATTGGTCTATGATTCTCTGTAACCTTTAGTTAATTCTGTTTATATAAATATTCATCTGTTTTTTTAAAGAATTTCTTGACCTTTCTGTAAAGTAGTCTAATACCAATTGAACCCTTTTTCATGTGTTTGCATTGTCTGTTATTACAGTATTTCCATCTTGTAACTTTAATATTACTTTCTTTACTTTTTCTTGCAACTTGCATGGTAATCATTTCTATGGTTTATTTGCAAATTCAAATTTTATTTGTTTTGCATAGTTCATCTTTATTTCCATCTCTCTCACTGTTAACATAGTTACCTCTGTAAAAGCTTAATTTGGTGAGTAATAGTTGTCATCCCTGGGAATTTTTAAAATTTTTCCTTTTTTTTAAATAAAAAATATTTTTATTTTCTCTTGCCTTTTCTTTTTAAGTCTGTTGTTATGTTTGTTTATTTATTTATTTATTTATTTCTGAGTTTTATATACCGCCCTTCTCCCGAAGGACTCAGGGCGGTGAACAGCCAACTAAAATACAAGTAGATAAAGTATAAATTATTTAAAAGAGAATTAAATACTAGACTGTCCCAAATCTAAAACCCCCAATTAAAATCAATAAAACTTCATACCCCGTCCCAAGTAATCTAAAAACCCCATTTAAAATCCCATTAGTCAGCTCAGGCCGGCCTGCTCGAAGAGCCAGGTCTTCAGGTCACGTCTGAAGGCCCTCAGGTCACTGGTCGTTCGTAATCCAGGGGGCATCCCATTCCAAAGGGCGGGTGCCCCCACAGAGAAGGCCCTATTCCTCGGGATCACCAGACGACACATAGAAGGCGTCGGGACCCGGAGGAGACCCTCTCTGTGGGAGCGCACCGGTCGGTGGGAGACTACTGGCAGAATGCGGTCTTGTAAGTATCCTGGTCCGATGCCATGGAGCGTTTTAAAGACTAAAACCAGTACTTTAAAGCGAACCCGGAAGGCCACTGGCAACCAATGCAGCTCGCGCAGGAGGGGCGTCACATGGGAGTATCTCGACGCCCCCGTAACCACCCGCGCGGCTGCATTTTGTACCAGTTGAAGCCTCCGGGTGCTCCCCGCAGGGAGCCCCATGTAGAGGGCATTACAGTAGTCCAGACGGGAGGTGACCAGGGCATGAGTGACTGTGCGTAAGGCGTCCCGATCAAGAAAGGGCCGCATCTGGCGTATCAGGCGAACCTGATAAAAAGCCCCCCTAGAGACGGCTGTAATATGATCTTCCAAAGACAGCCGTATATCCAGGAGGACACCAAGATTGCGGGCCCCTTCTGTGGGGGTCAAGATCTCATCCCCAATAGCCAGTGACGGAGTCAGCTGACTATATCGGGCCGCCGGAAACCACAGCCACTCGGTCTTGGAAGGGTTGAGTCGAAGCCTGTTCTCGCCCATCCAGTTCCGCACAGCCTCCAGGCAACGGGCCATAACCTCCACAGCATCGTTGGGGTGGCTTGGGGTGGAGATGTAAAGCTGAGTGTCATCAGCATAAAGATGGCATTTCACCCCAAAACCACGGATGATCTCTCCCAGCGGCTTCACATAGATGTTGAATAGAAGAGGGGAGAGGACCGACCCCTGAGGCACCCCACACATGAGGGGCCTAGGGGTGGACCTCTCCCCCCTCGTCAACACCAATTGCAAGCAGTCCGAGAGGAAGGACGAGAACCACCGCAAGACGGTGCCCCCAATTCCCAACCCCTCCAACCGCCGCAATAGGATACTATGGTCGATAGTATCAAAAGCCGCTGACAGATCAAACAGGACCAGGACAGAGGAACAACCTCTGTCACGGGCCCTCCAGAGATCATCTACCAACGCGACCAATGCTGTTTCGGTACTGTGCCCGGGCCTGAAGCCCGATTGGAACGGATCTAAATAGGATGCTTCCTCCAGATACTGAGGGAGCTGACGTGCCACCACACTCTCAACAACCTTTGCCTCAAAGGGAAGGTTGGAGACAGGACGATAGTTATTCAAAAGAGCCGGGTCCAGGGAAGGCTTCTTGAGGAGGGGCCGCACCACCGCCATTTTCAGGGCGGTCGGAAGCGCCCCCCCCCTCAACGAAGCGTTGACAATCCCCTGGAGCCAGCCTCGTGTCACCTCTCTGGAGGTAGAAACCAACCAGGAAGGGCACGGGTCCAATAAACATGTGGTGGCATTTAGCCTCCCCAGTAGTCTGTCCACACCCTCGGCGGTCACAGGATCGAACTCTTCCCAGATAACCGTCTCAAGACCTGCCCCGGACACCTCCCCCGGGACCACCCAACTGGAGTCCAGCCCATCCCAAATCTGGGCGATTTTATCATGCAGAAATCGGGAAAACTCTTCTGCCTTACCCTGCAAGAGGTCCTCCCGCGCTCTCGGCTCAAGCAGGGAGCGGGTCACTCTAAACAGGGCAGCAGGCCGATTTTCTGCAGACGCAATAAGGGCGGAGAAGTGTGAACGCCTCGCCGCCCTTATCGCCACTAGGTAGGTCCTAATATAGGACCTCACCTGTGTCCGGTCAGACTCAGCACGACTGGCCCTCCAGATGCCCTCCAGACGTCTTTTCCGGCATTTCATCCCCCTCAGCTCCCCCGTGAACCACGGAGCCAGGTGGGATCTATGCCGAGTCAGAGGTCGCAAAGGCACAACTCGGTCCAGAGCCTCAGCGGCCAACCTATCCCAGGTGGCCACCAAGTCTGTGGCCGAGTTATGAGCCAGAGTTTCAGGAAATGGCCCAAGCTCCATCTGGAACCATTCCGGATCCATCAGGCGCCTGGGGCGGAACCATCTCCTCGGCTCCGCCTCCCTGCGATGGGGGGTGGCGGCACCGAAGTCCAGTCTAAGAAGAGAATGATCGGACCATGACAAGTGTTTTATAACTAGGTCTCCAACACGATCATTCAACCACTGACCAGAGGCGAAAATCAGGTCCAGTGTGTGTCCCCCCGTGTGAGTGGGGTCAGAAACTAATTGGGTCAGATCCATGGCCGTCATGGAAGCCAGGAACTCCCGGGCCACCCCAGAGGTTTCCCCGAGCGAAGGCAGGTTGAAATCACCCATGACTAACAGCCTGGGGGTTTCAACCGCCAGCCCGGCTATCACCTCGAGGAGCCCGGGCAGGGCCGATGACACGTGGCAGGGAGCCAGGTACGTTATCAACAGGCCCATCTGAACCCCCCGACCCCACTTCACAAAGAGAGACTCACAACCAGCCGTCTGAGGAACAGTGGCCTCCCTAGGACAAAGGACTTCTCTAATAATCGCCGCCACCCCACCACCCCTTCCCTGAGACCTCGGTCGATGGAATGCTTGGAAACCTGGTGGGCATATCTCTACCAGAGGGACACCGCCCTCTGGGCCCAACCAGGTTTTGGTGACCCCTGCCAGGTCCGCACCCTCTTCCTGAATGAGATCGCAAATCAGGGGGGCCTTGTTAACGACGGACCTGGCATTACATAACATCAGCCGGGTACTCAGGGCCTGAGACTCTGCACAACCAGGCCTGCCAGACGGGTCGGGAGGGTCGGAGCGCGCCACCGCTTGGAGACAGTGGGCACGCGATCCCCTAACTTGATATGGCCCTCTACCCCCGTCATATCTGCCCCTCCCACTTATGGTGCCAATGAGACCCACCCCCTGTGTTTGCCCCCACGACTCATGACCCTCTGGGCTCCCCCAGACGTGCACTCCAGCCTGGCTGACTCCAAATCCCATTACATGTTATGTAAGATATTCTGTTACAGAAGCTTTTCTTGCATCCCCAGCCATTCTTATTTCTGTGCTTTTATTAAGATTATTCTCAAAAATTCCTTTAACTTATTTTTATAATATTCCACTACCATTGCCTTTGACAACAACATCTCATTCAATATCCATGTGAAAGTTCCAGTTAACACACCCAATGGAATCAAAACTCCAGGAAAAGCATGTTCCTCAAAGTATAGATTTATTAGGCATGCCATAGTGGCACATCTGGGGAAAACCCGACTCTGAAGGACCCGAGGTTTTCCCCACCCAAATCAAACCCCAAAGTTCTTTTCCCCAGGTCACATGTCCATCACATGGTCCAACCAGGTCGCAGCCATCATCCTGGCTAGTTTGGTCCACCCCTCTCCTAACACCTGGTAGAGCGTCCTTGTGTCCCACAGGAACGAATATTGTTTTGTCTACACATCCCTAGCTATCTCTATCTCCCCACTTATGCTCTCACAGCTCCAACCAGCCTTGCTATAGCAGTCCTGAAGATGATCCCAAAATGGTTTCAGCTCAAAATGGCTTCAGGGCTGACAATCCACCTAAAAGAACAATTTTTCCTTTTAAAGTTAAAGTCATTGGATTGTGACCTGAAAAAGTCTTTGGCAATATCTCCACTTTATAACATTAATAGCAGAAATACAAATATATACTTTTGAACAATCATTTTTATATCTCCATGCATCAGCAAGCTCCAAATTATCAATTATATTAAAAAAAATCTTTGGTAATTTATCCTGTACATTTAAAACTTTTTTCAGAAGTTCTGACTTTTAATGGGAATATCATTCCTACCCCAGGAGACACCAATTTTCATATTTAAAAAATTAATAATTTGTCCATGTCCTTCATAAAATGCTATTTTATATTTATTTGGGGCATAAATTTCCAATATCAAAGTTTTAGCCCACTGTAGATTAGCCTCCACCCCAACATATCTGCCGCAATCATCGAACAATGTCAGTTTTGAATATATAGTTGAGGATTCATATACAAAACTTTTTTTTTCATATGCTCCTGAAAAAATTCTTTACCAGATTTTTATATTTCAAATATTTTATATCTTCTTTTTTAATATGTGTTCATTGTAGGCAAATCCCATCTTATTTTAACATTTTCTGATTATTTTTTTCTCTTTTGTGGAGCATTTGCTCCATTTCAGGGGTGGGATTCTACCGGTTCTGCCCGGCTCTATATAGCCGGTAGCTCTGAAGAGCAGCAGACACCAAACCGGTTCTGTGTTTGCTGCTGTTTGGCCCACCTGCCTGCCCGGGCTCTGACCTGTCCTTTATTTCCTGGTTTTTCAACCTCAACTGCTTTGTGTGGCACAGCTGAGGTTGAAAAAGCAGGAAAAAAGAGGCTTTTCAAACACTGCGCACATGTGTGCTGTGCTTTTCAGCTGTCTGGGTGGCACAGCATAAACGTAGTCACCCAACCAGTAGAAACACCAGTTGAATCCCACCCCTTCTCCATTTATATTCCACATTAAACATTTAAAATTCATAATTACGCTGTCTCATACTAATTCTGAAGTGATGATCTTTATATTAATACCACAAAATTCAAATAAAAATATCTAGGTGAGACTCTGAAATATCCACAATGGAGGAATAACTGGTGAAGATGACAGAAATTGCAAAGATGGCAAAATTAACTTGTTTGATTAGGAAAAAAACAATAGCTATATTTGTTAGTGACTGGAAACCTTTATGGACTTTTTGCTTTAAAATGGAAACAAATGAACCTGTGATTCATGAGTTTGATGTCTAGAAACTATAGAATATGAAAAAAAGTTGGCCACTATGTAATCTTAGGGAAAGAAGATAAAATAAAATGCATTTATAACTGCTGTGAAAAGATTGAAAGCCACTTCTTTATAGTTAATTACCTAAAAGGACTGAAGAAATTCACTGCTACACTTAAAACAGTAAAATAGTAGGTACCTTAGGGAAAGAAAAATGGAATCCACATTTTTTAAAAAATCATTTCATACTTTATAATGAAAAATTGAGAAGAATCTTGATTCTTAAGCTTCCTAGCAACTTCAGTTAGATATGTCTACTATAAAATAATGGTGAGCATGCACTCTTTCACATGTGGTTTACACTAGACTTAAATTAATGACTTTCAAAGAGATTGCTCAGTAAATTGGCTTCCCTTAAGAAAAATGAATTATTTCCTTCATACCACAGTAGTTTATCTAGTGAACTTTAAATAGAGGAGCAGACCCTACACTTCCTAAAGAAGAAAATGAAGATCTAAATAATTTTTCCAGCCCTCATTTCTTGGATTTTTATTGTTGGAAGAAAAATCCAGTCTGATTCTAAAATGGGAGAAAAATGCTGGAAATAAAATGGAGGCCTACTACAAGAAAAGAAGGCCTCTGTTTATTTGATTTCCGGAAACTTCAGTGACAGGAGAATGTTTCTGGGATGGCTGACAAAATGGCTGAGTGAATGGATGGATTTTTATAGGTTCTGGGGTTTGGTGATTGAGATATAGGTTCCAGGGGGTTGTGCAATGGAGCGAGCCTTGTGTCTTTTGCTATTCTATTAGTGGTGGGTAAATCCTATTATATCCTAAAGATCATGTCCTGTCCTTAGAATTTGGGTGGGGGAATGAAAATTCTTAATCCCATCACTTCCAGCCTTCTGTGGAAGCTGTGGCTAAAGGCGTTTTGTTTATGAATACATTGGTCCAGTCTTTCTGAATGGATACAAAATCTGCATTCCTAAAGGCTAGTCTCGTCAAGCTCCTTAGTTTGAAGCTGTTTCCTATGGCAGGAAGACTGGGGCTGCTTTCTGCCTTTATTAAGATTTTTCTCCATTTATCCTTTGGGGAAATATAACATTCTGCCTCTTTTAATATTCCCCAAAATATTTCATGGGGGGGGGAGGGGGGGGCTACCCACACTATTCACTAATGACAGAACCACACCACAATTCTAAACAGTTATTAGAAAGCCACAATAATTTTCCTTTGTTTTCATCACCACCGCAAAGGCAAATAAGTCTTCCATAAAGGTTATTTAGTTTCACCCATTTTTTTTTCTGAATAACTGCCATGTTATACAGAAAATCATATAATACTTTTGAATATTGGCCATGTAATTTGAAATTTTGTCTATTCATTTGTAGTACCACAGGAATGTATAAATTTCAATGTGGTAGAAACCTCTTTATTTGCTTTATTTTTTTAACCACGATTCTGACTCATTGTTTCCAAAAGATTCTGTCTTAACTCCTACATTCTTCTATCCCTGATATCTTCTTTATGGCACCTCTGAAATGAGCAAAAGTTGGGTTTCTCTGGTTCCCCCCCCCCATTTGGGAAAGGAATGTTAAGGAGCAAAATGGGCCTATTAATATTACCAGATCTGAACTGTACAGTAGAAATCCAGATAATCATTCTTTCTTTAAATCTATTTGCATACCGAGCAAATAGATCAACAGATGATGCTGTTAAAATGGCTCTGAACTACATCCTACAACATCTTGAATCTCCAAAGACCTATGCAAGGGTCCTCTTTGTAGACTTCAGTTCAGCATTCAATACTATCATTCCAGACACTCTTCTATTTTTTTAAAAAAAATAAACTTTATTGATTATACAACTAAAACAACAGACAAGCACATACACAACACAAAAGAAAAAAGGAAAGAAAAAAAAGAAAACAAATAAAAAAACAAACTATTCCATTATTAACAGTCTGTGATTCCTTATTTGTTATCATTATTGGTGTCATATTTCCAAATACATCTTAATGCGAATATGTAATTACTACCACTTTTTCAATTTAACAATATTTACTAATGTACTTTCTATTTTTGTTCTATCCAGTCATACCAGCATTCCCAACTCCTATAATATTCTGATGATTCTTTATTCTTGAGTGCTAACGTTAATTTATCCATCTCTGCACAGGCTGCTATTTTCTGAATGATCATTTCCTCTGTTGGAATATCAGCTTGTTTCCAACATTGTGCAAAGATTAATCTAGCTGCAGTGAGAATATATAATATTATATATTTGGCTTTTTTGGAAAATTGTCTGTTAAAAATTCCTAATAGAAAGAATTCTGGTTTTAGTTCAATTTGCTCCGTCGTTATTTCCTCTAACCATTTTTAAATTCTATGCCAATATCTTTAGGCTTCAGTGCAGGACCACCACATGTGAAAGAATGTTCCTTGTTTTTTTTTACACTTCCAACAGTTCGGATTCATGTTAGGAGACATCTTCGCTATTCTTGAAGGAGAGAGATGCCATCTACAAAATATTTTATAGGCATTTTCTTTATATGTTGCTGATTTTGTAATTTTATTATTCCTAATCCAGACCTTTTCCCATTCTAATAATGTAATGCTACGTCCTATATTTCTACTCTAGGCTATCATGTTACCTTTGACTACTTCCTCTTCTAATTCTATCTCTAATAAATAATTATAAAATTTGGTTATTTTTTTTATCAGGACCTAATAAGATTTTATCTAGTTGTTGTAGCTTACCATTCCAGGCATTCTTCTAACTAAACCAAACCAGCTAGCAGTACCTGAACATACTTGTAAGTGGATCATACGTTTTCTAACAGACAGGAAGCAGCAGGTGAAGTTAAGCAGAATCACATCAGATACCTATATAATTGGCACAGCCCCTCCCCAAGCATTGGTAGGATTCAATTTTTTTTACTACTGTTTCTATGGGCATGGCTTGGTAGACGTGGCAGGGGAGGATACTGTAAAATCTCCAGTCAGAGATGGTATTTGCCGTTCTCCAAACTACTCAAAATTTCTGCTATCGATTCTCCAGAACTGGTCAGAACCTGCTGAATACCACCTCTGCCACCAAGGCTGTGTGCTCTCTCCACTTCTCTTCTCTCTATATACCAATGCATCACAAAAGATCCATCTGTTAAACTACTGAATTTTGCAGATGATACAACAGTGATTGGTCTTATTCAAGATAATGATGAATCCGCATACAGATGGGAGGTTGAACAACTAACCTCATGGTGCGACCAGAACAATCTGGAACTGAACACACTCAAAACCATAGAAATTGTGATAGACTTTAGGAGAAACCCTCCCATACTACCACATTTTACAATACTAGACAACACAGTATCAACAGTAGATCTTCACATTCCTAGGTTCTATCATATCTCAAGACCTAAAATGGACACCTAACATCAAAAACATCATCAAAAAAGCACAACACAGAATGTTCTTTCTGCGCCAACTCGGAAAGCTCAAAGTGCCCAAGGAGCTGCTGATACAGTTCTACAGAGGAATTATTGAATCTGTCATCTGCACCTCTATAACTGTCTGGTTTGGTTCTGCAACCCAACAAGACAGACACAGACTTCAGAGGATAATTATGATTGCAGAAAAAACAATTACTACCAACTTGCCTTCCATCGAGGACCTGTATACTGCACAAAAAGAGGGCTGTGAAAATATTTACAGACCCCTCACATCCCAGATATAAACTGTTTCAACTCCTACCCACAAAATGACGCTATAGAGCACTGCACACCAGAACAACTAGACACAAGAACATTTTTTCTTGAATGCCATCACTCTGCTAAACAAATAATTCCCTCAACACTGTCATACTACTTACTAAGTCTGCATTACTATTGCTATTAATCTTCTCATCATTCCTATCACCCATCTGCTCCCACTTATAATTGTATGACTGTAACTTTGTCACTTGTATCTTTACGATTTATATTGATTGTTTCCAGTAGGATTTGATTGTTTACTTGTACCCTATGATTTTTGTTGTGTTGTACCTTATGATTCTTGATGAATGTATCTTTTATTTTTTACGTACATTGATAGCATATGCACCAAAAACAAATTCTTTGCATGTCCAATCATACTTGGCCAATAAAGAATTCTATTCTATTCTATTCTATTCAAAGTAAGAATGATATTAAAGTAAAATAGATAATTTCACTCCAATCTACCCACTACCATGGATCAGGCTTTTATGTTGGAAGGAGTCTAAGGGATGAAATGCTATCTTAAACCTCTACAAGTGTTATGGCACCCATTTTGTTTTTTAATCTCTTAAAGTGGAATGAACATCTTGGCCACACTCCCTACGTCCTTGGATACCCTTTCATTTTTTCTTCTTTTTTAAAAAAGTACAATAGAACCTCTGGTCACGAATGCTTCAGTCTGTGTTCTATATCTACGTTTGAATAAACAGAGTAAAATACAGTTTACAATTATAGACTTTGGGCATATTACTTCTATTTCTTTTCATGTGTCAGAGGAAAGGCAAAAAATTTAGCTTAGGACTAGGCTACAAATTTGCAATCTGAGGTCAATCAGAATAAGGCAGAAGAACCAAAAAGAGGTGATTTTTTCTGTCTAGATAACCTAGATCAACTAACATTCTTGTTGAGGTGGGCAATTTGCTGCTATGCAGATGTTTGGGTCTATAACACTTACAGCCTATTGCATTGATCAATCTGTTGTAGCCTGATGGATGATCTAACTCCAAAAGATCTGGTTGGAATCCAAAGTTGCCTAGCTCTGTTTCTTTCTCACATAAATGATCCAAGTTTTTAGCCTTAGCATATTTTGTATCAAAACATTGGCTTAGGGGCTTAAATGGAAGTACCTAATGGAAGGGAAGTCCTGGAAGTCAGCATGACAAAACCAGGTTAGAAAATGTTAAGCAAACCAAAGTAAGCCATCAAAATAATAAAAAAAGTGATGTATACTCCACAGCAAGGACCATCAATGATCTAGAGCAGGGGTGTCAAGCTCAATTTCATTGAGGGCCACATCAGGGTTGTGTTTGACTTCAGGCAGCAGGGGTGGGTATGGTCAGGTGGGCGTGGCCAGCTTGACATCACTCGTGTTGGGGGCCCAAAAGCTCTGGCAGCAAAAATAGGCTCCTGAGCTGCATTTTGCACTGAGATGGCCTCCTGCAGCCCTCTGCCAGTGAAAATGGAGCTCAAGTGGGCCGTGTATGCCCCCCAGGCCCCGTTTTTGGCTGCAACTGCCTCGTGCAGCCCTCTGCCAGCAAAAACCAAACTCTTTTTCACTGGCAGAGGCATTGTGGGTTGGTGCTTCGCTGTTTCCAGAGTGGTCCCACGCACTAGATCTAAGCACTCAGCGGGCCAGCTCTGCCCCCCCCCCAGGCTTTGAGTTTGGCACCTCTAGAGCAATGACCTTGGAAAAACTAATTGGTAACAGCCAGTCCATCAAAACAAGGGAGTAAAATACCTGGAGAAGCAAAATTCTTGCATTAAAATAAGAACTGTGAACAACGGTGAAAAATAAATGGTGATGCTCTGGTATGCTATGTATTCAGTATTAATGTAGCAAATATTAATAATAATTTGGAAGTCCCAGATAACAGGTCCACATTAGCTTGGATCCTGAATGAGCAACAGTGATTGCAATTTACACAGAAATCACTACATAATCATTCATAATCACACACCCCAGATATCACCACGAAATAATGTACTGGTCAGGGGTGGGATTCAAATTTTTTAACAACCAGTTCTGTGGGTGTGGCTTAGTTGGTGGACGTGGCTTGGTGGTCATGTGACTGGGTGGATATGGCTTGGTGGTCATGTTATTGGCTGGGTGTGGCCAACTTAATATCACTCACATCGAGGCACGCATCTCCTTGCCTGGCCGCTCATGACTGTGAGGATGCTGCAATAGTAGTAAGCGTGAAAAAGGGTCATAAGTCACTTTTTTCAGTGCCATTATAACTTTGAATGGTCACTCCACACAAGCAAAGTACCAGCAAAGGAGGGGAAAAAACTCCAGAGAAGTTCCTGAGACAGGAAGTCTAGTCCTGCCGAGAATGTAATAAGGGTTAATGGAGAGGCAGTTTCTGTAAGCAACACCAGAATGTTTCCTTCCTGCCTTCCTTACAGGATTAGGCCAGTAATTTCTTCTAACAACCGGTTCTCTGAACTGCTTAGAATGTTAACAACCAGTTCTAGCAAATAGGTGCGAACTGGTAGAATCCCACCCCTGGTACTAGTTCAATGGGCAAAAGTCCATTGATGTGAGCATGCAACATGTGTCAGGAAGCTACATAGAGAGAAGCTTTCCTCTGAAGTCTGGATATTTTTAGTTCTCATGCTGGAAATGCAATTAGGCTGCTGTGGATTGTGTTTTTGAAAACTCTTCCCTTCTTGCTTGTCCTTTCCTGCTTGTCAGGCTTTTAAACAGAGAGAGAGAAGATGGGGGGGCTTTCTTTCTCATCCTTAAAAGGTAAAAAATTTTATAAGCAACATGCAGAGAGAAAATTAGTCTTGAAAACAATTTTCTGGCAGCTGCTAACAGTCCATTTCTGCACATGAGTCAGCAGCAAATAGCTCTGCAAGCATGCCAACTCCTTGAAGACTCATCAGAGCCTAGCGGTGCCAAGGGGCTTCCCACTGCCAAAGAGAACAAGCCATCAAGGCCATCAAAGTAAAGTCAGCATTGACATTGACCACCTTAGGCGATGATCAGCTTGCCCTGCATAGCTTTCCACAGAATAGCCAATGGGAGGTGTACATGCTCATTTTTAAATCCAAGCAACTCAGTACCACCTTTCCTCATCACAAATCACCACATGACAATTTACCACCATAAAAGACCAGTGTGTTTTTATCTCTTTAATAACAAATGACTCTGCCTTTTAAAGATTGTAGGTGATTTTTCTGCTGCCCAGATCCCAAATCTTGACTGGCTGCAGAAATCAAGGCCATTCCCTAGGGGGCAGTAAAGAGTTTGTTTTCCATATCTTTTTGCTGCCATCTAGTGGCTATCCAATCTTTGCCTACAAGTCTGGTTGTCCTCAACCAGGCAAAGATAGGACTCTACTTTGAGGCCTGATTACTATGTGATCCTTCTCTTCTTAATTCCAGAAAAAATGTGCTGAAGGTGAAGATCCACTGGTACATATCCTTTAGCACTTTTTGACCAACTGATCACAGGGAGAAAGTGGAGTAAAGAAAAAACGTTCAGAATTGACTATCTTTATAGACCTATCTGATCTTTGGCTACAAGATTGCCAATCACCTCCTTTTGCCTTTTCTTCTTAGGTACATATGCCCAGAACACACCTTCCTGGTAAGATGCAAATAGCTAGTAGTGGATTTCTCCTATCTTTATAATGCATTCCCTGTAAACAAAATCTCTATTCTGTTACAGTTATAAAATTTGCTTCACTAATTGTCCCTTGGATTAGATTCCATGTCAGGAAAGGTCTCCTTCACTTACACACACACACACAAACACACACACGGGGGGGGGGAGGGCAGAGAGGGGGGAAGGAGGGAGGGATAGAGAGATGGAGAGAGTGAGTTTCATTCTCCAATACCAATTGGAAAGAAAGAGAATGGTGGATTCTCTGTTTCTTCTTCTACTGCACTTTTTCACTTTTTGATAGGGAAACAATTAGCAACTGTTCTCATTGGCATGTAGTGGGGCAAAGTTGGTTAGACCTTTTAAAGTTGATTGAATGACAAGCCACAAGCCTGCCTGTTGGGTTATTTCAGAATACAAATCTAGGTCTTTTTTGAAAGAACACTAAACCCTAAAATAACTTTGCTGTGGGGTTCCAGGCATGAGAAAAAGGCACAGGGTGAAGTGGATGGGAATTCTCCTCTTCAGTTTGGACTTGTGCCTGTAACTCTCAATACAGTAATCTCTGAAGATAAATATAAAATACTTTACATAGTAAAAGACTGCCTTTGTGGGAAGGGTGAATTAGAAGCACAGGGCTGTGTCCTTTGTTGTTATTGTTCCCTGGATAGAAATAGTCCCAGAACTCCCAGGGAAAAAAATATTGAAAGCTCCAGAGAAAACTTATGTAAAATACTTACTTGCGAATAAAAAAATTATATTTGCATAGCCTGTGTCAAGCAGCATATAGAATATCTTACTGTTCTATGGAGGAGCTAACTTTTAGCAAGATAAGAGTAAATGGATTTAGTATATTATGTTAATTATATGGAATTTAAATCCTGTAATTGATATGTAATGAAATGATTGGTTAATAGACTAATGGAGTCATAACTAAATTATTTTAATATTTTAGTAGGTTAAACCAATATTTTACTATTAAGTAGTTCAGTTGCACTAATACAGTATATCCCATTCACTTAGTAGCTTTGCAATTCAGTATTTAGCATTTTGTTTATCAAGTTATTTAGTGTTTCAGCTTTAGGATACTAAAATGTTACAATTCTACTTCTTGTACATACAATAAAGTTGGGCTTGCTCCAAACTATTTATCTCAATTTATTTAGAATGTATGTTTCTTTACCCAAACTCTGTAAGTGTAAAATCAGAAGATGTGGAGAGACCTGACCCATAAATCACCAGGACCAGAACCCGATTGAATGGATAATAACATCATCATCATCCAAGCTCTGTAAATTATAGAAGTGGGTATACTTTTTAGAAAGAAATCTCTCCAAGATTGTTTCTGAGCCAGGAATAAAAAACACAAGCAACTGCTTGAACCAAAGGGGAGGTTTATTTCTGAAAGCACAATGTATAGAATCAGCTATTAGAGGCAGCTGCGCCAAGTCCTCCTTGAAAGCGCTATAGCTTTTGTTCCTCAGAATTGTACAAAAGTGTGTGCACTCCAGGATTTTTTTTTTAAAAAAGTGTATTTAGCTGACATTCCAAAAAGGAGCACTTTGTAGTCAAGCACTGTGCCGAACTGTGCTTTCCATTTATTTAGCATTGGGGATGGAAGGATCAGTCTCCTCTGGGGAAGGATCTTTCCTTATTTAATTTAGAGTGGGTGGTGTCTCCAGGTAAATGGCCTAGAAGGAATATTCACCCAGATAGACCAGCACCTCCTGCTGCATTTTAATCTTGGCCTTTCGAATTGCAATTTCTCACTTTTGGTTTAAAGTCCATATTACGATGTTTAATCTTTTGCCCTGACAGACAGTGGGAAAACTTTTGTGGCAGTAGGATTTTCCTTCCCACAAAACATCTTGTCAGTAACCGTAATAAAGATTAGTTTGCATTACACAAGTAATTGATTGTTATAGGTTACAGAATAACAGAGTTAGAAGAGACCTTGGAGGTCTCCAGTCCAAACTCCTGCATAAGCAGGAGACCCTATACTATTCTGGACAAATTGTTGTCTGGTCTCTTAATGATGGAGCACTCACAATTTCTGGAGGCAAACTGTTCCAATATTTAGCTGTTCTCACTGACAAGAAATTTCTGTGGAATTTTTCGTTAGATTTCTTTGCTAAGCTTCATCGGTTACTTCTTGTTTTGCCCTAAGGTACTTTGGAGACTAGGTTCACACACACACACACACACACAGAGAGAGAGAGAGAAAACCCAACAAATATTGGAAGACTGCTATCATGTCACCCCTCATCCATCTCTTCATTAGACTAAACATATCCAGTTCCTGTTAAACTCATTATAAGTTCATTATATGTTTTATCCTCCATTTTCTCATCATCTTTGTTGCTCTTCTATGCAATCTTCAAAATCTTGGGATTGTGCGGATAGCAGATCTCAGCAGCTGAAAGGGAGGGTATGTCTTGCAGCAGCCTAAAGTGGCCAATTTTACCAAGCAAACAGAAAGGCAATAAGGGATCGCGTCCATGGTGAGGAGAAGAGGGAAAACTGGCTAGGGAATTCTGGGAGTTGAAGTTTAAGTCCTCAAATTTAAAGTTAGCAAGGTTAGACATCCCTGGCTTAGAGGGATATGAAAGTGATCCCTCTAGCATTGCTTTAAACTTTCCAAAGACTGTATTTATAAAAAATATAATGAAACAGGTGGACAAATATTTTAATGAGCTAAATGTTTCTGGGGTTTTTTTTCCACCATTCTGATAGTATTGTGACTCTGACCAATACAGATAGTCCTTGACTTACAGCAATTCATTTAGTGACCATTCAAAGTTACAATGGCACTGAAAAAAATACATTTTTTTCACACTTATTACCATGGTGGTACTTCCATGCTCGTGTGATCGAAGTTCAGATGCTTGGCAACTTACTCATATTTATGACAGTTGCAGAATCCCAGTATGATCACCTTTTGTGACAACCAAAATCAGTGGGGAAGCCAGATTCACAACAACCATGTTACTAACTTAACAACTTCAGTGATTTGCTTAATAACTATGGCAAGAAATGTCATAAAATGGGGCAAAACCAGGGATGGGATTCACATTTTTTAACAACCGGTTCTGTGGACGTGGCTTAGTTGGGTGTGGCTTTGTGGTCATGTGACTGGGTGGGTGTGGCCAATTCGACATCACTCACATCGAGGGGCGCTTCTCCTTGCCTGGCCTCTCGTGACTGTGGGGATGCTGCAACAGTCATGAGTGTGAAAAATGGTCATGTCACTTTTTTCAGTGCCATTGCAGCTTTGAATGGTCATTAAATGAACTATTGTAAGTCAAGGATTACCTGTACAAAAATACAAAAAGCTTCTTTGCTTGCAAAAAGCTTCCCTAAATACCAATCATTAGATTTAAAATACCTGCAAGTCGGAGTTACCTTGAGGAATTAAAATAGTTAAAATGCAATGATAACTATCAGAGGCAACTGTTGCTCACAGAGAGATCGTTTAAGCTCTCCAGAAAGAGCACACCCAGGAGAAACAATCCTTAGATCAATTTGCATCATTTAAAGATACCAGCTGGTCTTACTACCTCACAAGACACCCTAAAGAAATCATTCAAGATTTAAGGAAAGATCACATGCCCCCCATTGCCTCTTGGAAGTACACCCCAAAAGGACAGTGCCAGAAACCACTAAAGCAGTGAAGGAAGACCCCCCTCCCAAGATACAAAAAGAAACCATGAAGCAGGAAAAAATTCAAACACAATACAAATAATTAAATCACAACAATAGCTGTTGAAACCAATTACCAGAACAAATAAACACAGGAACTAGCCATATTTCTCAACCCAGTTTCTTTTCAGGAACAGAGATTAACCCTTTTCCTTCCAAACAAAGCTGAATGGGGAAAATTATCCCATCAATAAACACAGGGTTAAAAATCACCAAAGACAGAATTAAACTTCACCAAAAACCAGTTTTAGACCAAAACTCAGAAAGGGTACATAAACTCACGTTCAAATGTCAATCTTTCTAGCTAGCCAAGAAGCCTTGCTGAATGTCACTCATCTTGGTTCCTTGTCATTAAAAGCTTCTTTCCGGCAGCTCTGCTTCGTTATTCAATTATTTCTTCAAAGTGCTAACTCCAACAGGAGATTATTTCCTCCCAACAGCAGTGTAAAAAGCTTAAAACAATACTTCCCCTTTAAGAAAGTCAAGCTGTCAAATTTCCAAGTGAAATGGCTACATATATGTCAATTTTGGGCTGACACAAGCAACGTACCAACAGGGGAGAAGAAAAAAAAACTCCAGAGAAGCTCTGGACACTGGAAGTCTAGTCCTGTTAAGAATGTAAGAAGCAGTTTTTGTAAGCAAGAACACCAGAATGTAAGGAATGCCTTCCATACAGGATTGGGCCTGTAAAGTGAAAAAAAAAACAAAAGGAGATTTCTTCTAACAACCTGTTCTCTGAACTGCTTAGAAAGTTAACAACAGGTTATAGCGAATCGGTGCGAACCGGTAGAATCCCACCCCTGGGCAAAATTCCCTTAATAAATGTCTCACTTAGCAACAGACATTAATTGTGGTTATATGTCAAGGACTACCTATATAACCCTCTCCAAAAAAATCTAGTTTTAGATAGATAAACATAGAACTTAGGGATTAGTGAAAATAACTTTGGAGAAAATGTAATATTTTCCCTTGCCTACTTTCTCTCCCTCTTTCTCTCTTAAAGTAGCTTAGAGGATTAATGAGTATATCTGACTGCAATGCTCTTTCTACCATTTTCAATTCTTCCTTCCCTGCCAAACAATGCTGGGTTCACTTTGGGCTTCTTGATTGTGTCATGTTTAGCACTTGAGTTTAGATACAGGAGATTGAGCTCAGGTTATTGCTGCACTTCAAAGGGGGAAAAATGTTTCTAAGGACACAAGCACAAAAGAATTCCCTGTACTCAGGGATGGGAAAAACATTGCAAAAGATGAAACGAAATCCTTTTCTTAAATGACAATTAAATTGTAAAAAGAAAAAGAAAGGGACCGCCTGCTATCACCAACAGCCTCCCGCCACCCAGTGCGCTCCCACAGGGTTGGCCTCCTCGGGGTTCCACCACCTGGTCATTGCCGGTTGGCGGCCCCGAGAGTGCGGGCCTTCTCTGCGGGGGCTCCCTCCCTTTGGAACGATTTGCCCCCGGAGATACGGGCCATTACCAACATTCAGACCTTCCGGCACGCAGTAAAGACCCTGTTTTTTCAACAGGCCGGCCTGGACTAGTAATGATTTTTGGGGTTTTAAATTTGGTATTTTAAATTTTTTATCAGTTTTATATTTGTTAATTGTATATTTGGCCTCCAATTTAATCGTTTTAATTTGCTTTTAATTGTACATACTGTTTCTGTTTTAGTTGGCTGTACACCGCCCCGAGTCCCTTTTTTGAGAGAGGGGGCGGTATAGAAATTTAATAAATAAATAAATAAAATAAAGAAGTAAACAACTGCAACATAACTTTACTAGCTTCATCTCACTACCAGGGAGGGTTTTATTTTAAATAATTGGCATCCACTGGAAGAGCAAGTAGCAAAAGAGCACACACAACTTCAACACAAACTCCATTTCTTATGTACTTTCAAACAACAGTGTGCATAGCAAGTGTGAAACGATGAAGTTTATCTCATGACATCACAAATCAGTCTCCATTTTGGAATTGCTGGAGTCAGGAATTGAAGTTAAGTTTTATATATGACTTATTTGCTGATATTCACCTTAAAATTAATGTTATTTTATTGCACTATATGGTTAGGAATGTACTGGAATGACAAGTGTTAAACTGTAGCCCTAAGAATTCTCTTCCCCAAAATTGGGGAAATAGCAATATATGGGTATCAGTAGTCTGCATATTGATCCAATCAAATGGTTCATATGGTGCAATATTGGAGAAAGCCACAGTATGTCAGATCAGATGTCCACAAGAATAAAGTATGAATTATGGAATTATAACAAATTCCTTGGAACTTTCCGGACATAACACAGTGATCTCAGCAAGCACAGAGAATACATTTTGGGAACCATTTTAGTCAGGGGTGTCAAAATCACATTGTCATGGCAGTGTCACATGACGTATTGCAACCTTTTCCCCTTTCGCTAAACCGGGTATGGACATGGCCAGTGCATGATGCATCCGGCCCACAGGCAGCGAGTTTAACAACCCTGATTTAAGCTGAAAAGATGTATTCTTTTCTGGCTTGGCCAGAAGGCATGGGATATATTTACTAATCCCTTTATGTTATTTATCAAAGGTAATGCTTTTATTTGTAGCCCAATACATTTTTTACAAATTTTTCAGTTTCTTTGGATCTTTTGTAAATGGGGTATCCAACACTGGATATAGTACTTAGGTTGTAGAATACAACAGAGCTCAGCTATCCTTTTTTGTGTTTGGGTAAATTGTACTTCTATTGTTGCAGTCTAAAATTGCATTTGTCTTTTTATCAGCTATCTTATACCGCTGACTGCTATTCAGCTTCTGATCAAGTATAATTCCAACTATTCTTCAACACTTGCTATTCCCAACTGCCTTTTCCCACTTGTGCCTAACCACAGGACCTCCCCAAAATGCAAATATCTGTCACAACCTTTTTCTTTCTATGGTGCCTCTGTGATAATCCTTTTTAGCTTATCTCTACCTCAAGTGACAAGCTTAAGTCATACCTTTTTATATCACAATTCATGTTTCCATTACTAAGCCAAAACCACGAAACTTAAGGTATGTCATCAACTACATTCTACAACATGGGATGCCAAATTGAACCACATGTAACCACAGCCCTGTGTATTGTCCATTTCTGCCTGTATGCCATTTGTGCCTCTCCCATGGTTCCTCACAATTTCTAAACAGTTTCTAGTTATTTCTTCCGCTCACCATTCTCTAATGGTTGTTGCCATATTTTGAAAGCAATGGAGTGGATATTTTAGCAGTGAAGAACAGTTAAAACATCTATTTTTATGTCCCAGGCCATCCGTCAAATTCAATCCTGTTCAGGTCTTCTCAGGCCACTCATTTGAAAGAGACATACTATTATTTTCATGGACAAAGCACAAGGATTTAAAGGGAGACTTTATTCTCTCCATTTATCTTCCTTTTATTTCCAATATACAATTACAAAACCATATGCTTCATGCGTATTTCAAGTTCAAACACTCCAGTATTAGATACCTTGAAAGCAGAGCTTTTCTGGAGGGCATTTGGAAATCGACACCAGATATTGTTTTGGGTTGTCTGTTTTTGTTGTTTCAATTACTGTGCATTCATTGTTTCATTTTGTGAGCTGCCAAGAGTTTATTTATGATTGCGATGGGATATCAATGCAATTAACAAATAAATAAAGGCTGCTAAAGACCTAGCTGGAGCAATGCTCTGCCAATGGATCCCAGACTTGGGGAATAGCACTGGCCAGACAGTAAGATGTTTAACTTGATGATCTTTACAGATTTAATACAACGCTGAAAGAACAAAACAGTAGGAATCAGGGGAGGAACATTCCCTGCTCTCACTCTGTCTCATGAACATGAACAGAGCATGAAGGAATCTGCAAGTCAGCAATTATTGCCCATAGAAAGAAAGGAAAGGGCAGAGAAAACCCAGCCAAATCTATGCCATTCCTGTTGCAGAGCTCTGATTAGGGGATATTTCCTCCACTACCTTAGGAGGGAAGGCAGCAAAAAATAAAGGAGTCAACCCACAACCCACCTGGATTACTGTAATGCCCTCTACATGGAGCTCCCTGTGGGGAGCATCCGGAGGTTTCAACTGGTACAAAATGCGGCCGCGTGTGTGGTTATAGGGGCATCTAGAAGCTCTCATGTGACGCCTCTTCTGCGCGAGCTGCATTGGTTGCCAGTGGCCTTCCGGGTGCGCTTTAAGGTTCTGGTTTTGACCTTTAAAGCGCTCCATGGCATTGGACCAGGTTATTTGCAAGACCGCGTTCTGCCAGTAGTCTCCCACTGTCCGGTGCACTCCCACAGGGAGGGCCTCCTCTGGGTCCCAATGGCCTCCATGTGCCATCTGACGACCCCAAGGAATAGGGCCTTCTCTGTGGGGGCACCTGCTCTCTGGAATGGGCTCCCCCCAGAGTTGAGAACGACCACCGACCTGAGGGTGTTCAGGCATGATTTGAAGACCTGGCTCTTTGAGCAGGCCGGCCTGGGCTGATTTTAAATTGATTTTAAATTGGGTTTTAATTATGGTTTTAGTATTGGGGGTTTTAGATCTGGGAGCAGCCCATATTTAATTCTTTTTTAACTTTTTTATATGTATTGTTTTAGTTGGCTGTGCACCGCCCTAAGTCCTTCAGGAGAAGGGCGGTATATAAATTGAATAAATAAATAAATAAATAAATAAATAAATAAATAAATAAATAAACTTTGCCAATCTTTTCATTTAACTCTTTTTTCCTAAATGACAAGTATTTGATTAATTGTATTTGATTAATTTCAGACCATTTTTCTACCCTGCCAGAGTTTCTTTAACCTGCCTGGGTCATCTTTACCCAACTAGTTAATTAGAATGACATGAGGTACTTTGTCAAATGCTTTGCTAAAACAAAATATATTATGCACATAACGTTCTCATCATCTGTTAAGGGAGCTACTTCATCACAAAGTGAAAGGATTTTCTGTTTTATAGGGAATGCTTTCTCCATCAAACAACATTCTGCTTTAATATAAAATTTGAGATTATGGACTTGGATATGGAGAGAGTACTTCACATTATGTGTCTTCCAGTAGATTTTGAAGTAATTAAACTTGCCCATTCCTATTGTTCTAAGTACCATTGAAAGACTATCCATATACTTTTAGAAAACATTCACATCTTTTCTTTAGTTCAACAATGGATTCCAGAATCAGTACTTTTTCTTTCTTTGCTTAATTTAACCCAGATGTTTTCTTCATGTTCATTCACTCAGATTTCTCAGCAAGCATGGATAATTTTAACAAATAGCGGTACTATCCTTTCTTTCCTATTGCTTCTTTTCCTTTTGAATGAGAACGAGCACTTCCTATATAAAATACAGAAAATTCTTGGTTTCTTTTGAACAAATTGTATCCTTGAACCACTATTTTCCAACCATGGGAAATACCCCACTTGTCTGTTATCATATTAGACTTCCTGCACTAAATGTTCCAGCTCAATTGGTCAAGTTTCCATACACTTAGCACAATAACAATCTCAGCAAATGCTATGAGTTTTTTGTGTCAAATTTCCTGATTTCTTTTTCTTAAATGGAGTGGTTTTGAAAAGACCAGTTTGGTTGCTTTTACATTTACTTCTTTAGTACAAAAATCATTATAAGAGCTGGAGGATTCTGTCTTTAATCCATAGGATTCTATTTAACAAGAGAAGATACAGGCTGCAAAAATCTAGAGGACCTTTCTGTATCTCTTTGCTGCCATCTAAGGACCATGTGGGATTTTTTCAGATCTGGTAGTCCTAGTAAAGTCCTCCTTAATTAAGCTTAGTATGCTTTGGCCACACACATTCTTTCTATCCACATAGTGCCAGCAGCCCATCAGGCAGATAAAGTTGATTTTGGCCCAAGAAATCAAACCTCTTCCATTGACACAGGTTTTATAGCCAGTCATTCACTTCCAGTATCTTTCTTTCATTCTCCAGTTGTCTCTCTTGAATCTCCAGATGCTTCAGTTTCTTTTTAAGGGTTTTGAAGTCCCAGGAACAGTGGCTCTAGCGGTTCTAGCTGATATTTTTGTTGATATCATCTGTCTCCATGATGATGTGATGGGAATAAATGTTATGGGTTTCTACAGCTGCTTTGATATATTTCTGACCATTCTCTTGTCAGTCAGCATATTTCACATGTTCTAAGTCCAGCAGGCATATTATAATCAATACAGGACAATAGCAATAGCACTTAGTCTTATATACCACTTTACAGTGCTTTACAGCTCTCTCTAAGCAGTTTACAATGTCAGCATATTGCCCCCAACAATCTGGGTTCTCATTTTACCTGACCTCAGAAGTATGGAAGTCTGAGTCAACCTTGAGCCAGTGAG
Organism: Bungarus multicinctus; assembly: GCA_023653725.1. Lineage (NCBI taxonomy): Eukaryota > Metazoa > Chordata > Lepidosauria > Squamata > Elapidae > Bungarus > Bungarus multicinctus. The sequence goes on along the minus strand of CM042834.1, from coordinate 88,370,228 downwards.
AATTGAACTGCTAGACTGTTGGCAGCCGGCAGTCAGTAGAAGTAGCTGCATCCTAACATCTGCGCCACCATGGCTCAACTATTACAGTTACTGTCTTGTATGTGGCAGTCCTATGCCCTTTGAACTTCAAGACTCCAGTCTCTTATCTTCTGGGCAATGTAAACTTTTGTTATTTCTGCCCAGATGATCATTTTCTTCTGCAAAGGCCTGAAAGTTATTATAGAATTCCAGCATTAGTTCTTGTTTCTGTTGTTCTTTCTCATCCACTGAACTTATTTTTTTTTCTGATTGTCATTCTTGAGAATTACTCCCTCTGTCAGCTTCTGGGGTAGCATTTCTTTTGTTTGGTCTAATCAATCTCTGTCTTCTGTAATGAACTGAAGTATGACAGCCACCGCTCTAATTCTATTTTTTTTCTTCAAGCACTATTATTTGCAACTTCCCACACCTCTCAAGTTGCTTATTAGTAAGTAATAAGGAGTTTGCTGAGGATGATATGCTTTCTGCATCTCTAGGTAGGATCTTATATGGGTGTCAAATGTCTTCAGATTGTCAGTTTGTGTAGAAATAGTTGTTGATTTATCAAACAAAGGTAGTACAGTCTGAGTGGTTAAAAAAAAACAGAGGAGAGTTTTGCTGCTAGAAGATATTTTTTTCATCAGCTGGAATATCATTAGAGCACACAATGCTACTTTCCAAGTGAACTAGTATACTTATCAGAAGCAGCATTTTCCTGGAAATTTTCACTCTATAGGAATCCATTATCTTAGTTGGCAAGGGGAGAATTTGTAGAGATTCTCAATCATCCAGGTCTTGGTTGCCCCCAAAGCGTTTTACAAATGGCATCTGGTGAAGTTGGCATATCATCTAATTTCTGGAACGGCATTCCAAAAATTTACAGAATTCTAGGAGATGAAATTCTCCATTGAAGTGTCTGAGGTGAAGAGCCATTTATCTTCAATTGTTCCAGGGTTGGTTTGGTGTCCCTTTTTCATAACAATAATGGCAAGAGCTTAAAGGTACAGATTGAAAACTTAAATTGATAAAATAAGTGAAACATTAAAAGTAAAATGTACAAAGGAAAAACAATAACAAATCCCCCAAAAAGGCAAGAGCTTGTACAGAACTTGCTAAAACAACTGTTATTCTAGCATCATTTTAGAAAAAAGAAATGAGAAAAAAAGTTGTGGCAAATGTTTACTTGGATAGCAATGGACTCTACTTTATGTAGGTTCTGACATGATTCTCCTATTGAACAAATCAGTCTGAGGAGGAGTTTTGCTTTAATATTCTAAGGAGGAACAAGAAAACAAACATTGTGATATTTTATAACACAGGTAGCAGTCTTCAACTTACAACTGTAATGGAGCCCGCTCATTACAGTCTTAAGTTGTGACAATTGTAAATCAGGTTACCCATGTGTGATGACTCAATTTTATGACTTTTTTGCATGGTCATTATGTGACCGCTGAGGTCATTAAGTAAACCAATGGTTCACTATGAGTCAGTTTTGCTGAAAACCAAAAGTAAATGCAAGTAGTCAGCAAAACTATCATAAAACATTGCCACATGACTATCGGATGCTGAAAATGATCCTAAATGCATGCCAGTTGTCAAGTATCTGATATGCGGAGTGGTGGTGTCCAGCTTGCAGAACCAGTCTTAACAGCACTACTAGGGAAGTTCATCGTAAATTCCTACAGTACCAAAACTTATAACTGGCATACAGGAGTTACAAGTAAGTGTTTGGCAATCTATTCTATTCACTTAGCAAAAGCTCAGTCTAGCTCTTAAGAGGACAATTACAGATCACAATGATCACACAGTATAATTGCAGATCACAATGGTGGACAAACTGTGTACTTGTGGCTTTGCATTTGAGTATTTGCTAATATCAGGATGGATAAGGCCAATTATAATTAGACACTGCATCAGCAGTACTGATCTTTAAAATAAGCTGAGCCAAACTTTAAAAATCAACTGACCACTGAGAGAAACTCAAAGACTCATCCCTGAAAATGAGCAGACAATATCTCTCTTGTCTTACCTCTTGTAATTAACAATGGGCTTTCTCTAGAGCTCATTTTAATTTCTCTCTCAGCTATCTTGGATTGCAAATTCAGCAAAACTCCATTATGACAGGGGTTATACCCATGCAGTTCAGGTGAAATGAATCTATTGAGAATGTGTGTATGTGTGTACGTTTGTTTTAATGCTATGTATTTTATCCTGACCTGACACAAAGGCTATTGCAGTTGCTTTTTAAAAAAACTGGCTGGTCAAACATAGGTTTATATAAGTAACTTTATAAGCTGACAGAGATCCCAATATTATCCATTTAGTTGTCAAATTTTGCTACCACTTCATTGCAATGATATATCAGGTTACAATTATGGAATAGAGTGGCCAATGTAGCTATATAAGATCATGCTTGCCTCTGTAATATATTTTACTGAGCCTAGTGATTGGTCTATTATTGTAAAAATATTATGCTAGGATGTTTTCAAGAGGAACACAAAAACGCCACAAGCATTGCAAGTCATGACCTGAGAATTGTATCACTTGTTTTCACTTTTAATATGTAGGACCCTATCAAGAGAAAATCTTTGGTCTCTTTCTGTTCCTTTTTAGACACTTGGGTTAGCTAAATGCATAGTTATCAGTGGAAAGAACATTCGTTAGGGACACACACATACACACATTGAATTTTCCTTTCAAACTCCTGCCATTTTTTCCTATTCACTTGCTCAGTGAACTTGCTGCCTGGAAACTGTCTGCGTTGTATTCCTTCACAGCTCTTGTAGTAGGAGGTGCTAACCCTTCAAAAGCAATCAGCAAACTTTCTGGGCATATCCTTCGCAATCAGAAGTTATTCAAGTGATAGTTCTACCAGATGAGCATTCAGCTCTCAAAACAAACAGCTTCTCTGTTCCTTTCTTTCTTATCTCTTCCTCCTGTTGAACCCTATGAAACTCCTGTTAATTCTTCTTGGTTGCTCTCTCAGCATTCTCATTCCCTGAAAATATGACTGCCTTATATTCTTTCTAAACTTTGTACATTTCCAGTAGTAATTGCAGGATTATGGTTCCCTAGGTGTGGGTAGTTTCTTTTTTTCTTTCCTGCAAGAGGCTGTTTACCCTTAGGCATAACTGTGAAGCAGAAGAAACAGTGGTTGGGCTTGAATCAGAAGTGGGCAGAGGTACCCATTTTTGGACACCTCTCTTCTTTCCTGAGTGACAGCTGACCAGAAAATCAGAGGTATTATCAGGATATGACAGAAAAGTCAAGATGGTTGCTGTGATGGTTAATAGATGGTTTTTATTTGTGTTGCAGGTGCAATAAAAACCAGGTAGAGTTTTGATTGCATTATTGCAATCTTGACATTTTTTACCACACCCTGTGGAGACAGCTTCAGGGAAGAGGCAAGTTCTTTTACCAATGCTTGATCTCCTATAAAGAAATTTTGGAGAAAAAAAAACAACCCTCCAAAACAACATGAAATTTAGCTTCAGATTTGGGCTAGATGGCACCAAAGAGATCCAGAACATTCTAATGCTAACATTCTAATAGTCATCTGAATTTTTGAAGCTCAGAATCATTTGTTCTGAAAGAGAGATTAAGGTCCTGACTAGCAATGGCAGGAATATGGGATACAAGCCAGCATTAAGCCTATAGCAAGATAGGAGTCACCATTACAAAAAACATTTTGTCTTGGTATAGGGTTTTTTTGCCAGCTAAAGGATTGGTGAGACCCAGTCTCCTGTAGTGGATAAGGCATCAAGCTAGAAACCAGGAGACCATGAGTTCTAGTCCCACCTAAAGCACAAAACCAGCTAGGTGATCTCGGGCCAGCCACTTTCTCATAGCATTGGAATGAGGCAATGGCAAACTACTTCTGGAAAAAAAAAAAAACACCTTGCCATGAAAACAGTAAGGACTTTTGTCCAGGTAGTCTCAGAGAATTAGACATGATTAACTGGAAGGCCTGGGAAATTAAAAAAAAGATTGGTAGACAGCACTTCAATCTGGTTATGAGCAATAGCCCTGAGCCTGCAATAGTAAAAAGGAGTAAGGCAATTTCTTATTCCATTTTGTTAATCAGCCTCCTGGGCACGGTTCTCCCCTTCACAAGGAGTATCTTCAGGAATACACACAGACTTCAGGCAAGTGTTATTACTGCAATTCCATAATAAGCAGGACACCTTCTTAGATTTAACCAACTCACTTATCCTTTTGCTTTGATAGGCTGTTCCCACTTGGGGATTCTTCCAATCTGCTGGCTGTGCACAGCACAGATTTTCGCAGGTAGGGGAGGCAGCTCCAACATACCGTAGCAACGAAATGGGCATCGAGGGGTTGGAGCTGGTGGTAATATTGCTTCAGAACTGAACTAATAAATAAATACAGCTGACCAACGGGGAGGGGCGAAAGGCCATTATACCCAGCAACTAAATTACGGTGGCTGTGGGAAACGCGAGAAAAAGATAAATCCCTTTTCCTGCTAATCAATGCTTGCTCCGATCTTCCATTTCTCGAGCCACCCTGAGAGTCCCTGACCCCCCCTTCCTGCAGAAGGCAAACGAGGGAGCAAGTTCACGGGGGGCGGGGGGAATGGGAGCGGGAATAGGGAAGCGGAGCGGGAGTGCTGACTTCTCGCCGCAGAAGCTCGCGCGTCCTCTTCCCAGGGAAACGCGTGAATCATCGCTGCAACGCGCTTCTGTCACCCGAGCTCCGACACGCTCCCTGCTCTCTCCCCCGCCTCCAACACACACACATACACGCAGGGCCCAAGCTCTGCCTGCGAAAAGAGCCCGCCGCCAGGGCATCGATAGAGCGAAGGAGGCCGCCTGGGGATCTTTATAGTGCCCATCTCTTTGCCCTAAAAGGCTTCAAAATAACGGGTCGCGCGGGGCTATGAAGCTACCGTTCCCTACTGCAAACATTTGGAGGGCCGCTCAAGGTCAGCAGAGACGAGGTTTTCTGTGTCTCTTTGCTACCCGCTCTAGCGGCCGCCTACGTTTCTTGCAGCCCGACGACAAGTAGCCTCGAGGGCTACTGAGGTCATAAGGAGCGGCGGAGCGAGCGGGGGAAGAGAGCCGGTGCGCTGCCCGGGACGCTTCGCCTCAACAATGTGGGCTGGAAGTGGCATTCCCAGCCAGTCGCTGCTGCTGTTTTATTCTCGTTCTCCTTCCTGTGAGAGGCTGCAAGACAAACATCCCTTTGTTGCCATCTAGTAGCCATTCGTATTTTTGCAGTCCGTGTGATAAAGGTTTGCCTTTGAGGTCCCAAAGTCTCTCCTTGTTCCTGGCCCATCAGCCGCAGAGACCATCCTCCATCCCCCACTGTTGGGTTTATTCTACCTCCCTCATGCTCTTAGTTGTCAATTTCCCTCTCTGAGGGAGATGAGCAGTTCAAAAGCGTGGAAAATAAATAAATAATTTGTTTTTTAATCTCATGACTCATCTTTAGAGAAAAAATTGCTGTGATTAGTCCAGCTGACATAAACAGGCAAATAGCGAGAACAATTATTACCACGCCTACAATCATGCTTGTTTGGAAACAGGAAAAGGTGAAAATCACATCAAGTTCTTGATGAACATCTGCAGTGTTCCACCTCACTCAATCATGGGTTTCTCACTAGCCTTTCCCCACCTACACACAGTTCAATGGAGGTCAGTGGAGAAGGATGAATCAGCTGGATGGAAGGAAATGGAACTGTGTCATCTGCACTTTTCCTCAGGCTGCTGAGAAGGTCTGTAGAACTTGAGCAGAGAGTTGTTGTTTTTTTTTAGCTTGGGGTCTGCCAAGTCTGGCATTGTGGCTCAGCTTTCATAATATGGCATTTGTCCCATTTAAAAATGCTGAAATCAACAAAGGGCCCATTGAGAAGTGTTCTGGATCTGGAGCACAAAGAAACATGACCAAATGGGCAGAAAAGTGGTCAACTAATCCTTTGAATGGGATAACTTTCCAAGGGATTACTATGTTTCTAATTCCTGTAGTCAATAATCAGCTATTCAGAAATTATAACTCTCAGGTTTTAATATTTTGCTTTACTGGTGTTATTGTGTCATTTGGACAGATAACATCCCTGGTTGCAGTTAGCAGTTACCCTTTTATCGTGACCATTGTAACTAGGTGCTAGAAGAACAAACATTTTAAGTTTGGATTCAACTGTTGCTAAACAGAGAGGAATTCTACCCCTTGGGACTCTTGTCTCAAAGCTTTCCATCTTGGGTCCCTAACTTGGTAGCCTATAAGAAGGTGCCTCCTCTTATCGTTTATCTGACAGATTGCTACATAGGGCAGCAAGTATACTATTAGGTGCCCACTTTTATAGAACTTCCCAAATTCCTTGATCTTTCCAGAAACATTAGTTTCTAAGATTTCTGATACAAAAGATCTCTTTATGCACAAAATATATTTCTCTAAAATATAAATCTATTATATAAAATATTATATATATATATATATGATAAGGATAGAGCCAGGTGATGTAGTGGCAATTACAACTGCCTCACATGTAATACTTCCCTGGTTCGAATCCCAGTAAGGGTATGGCTAGCTGAAGAGAGCTAACTAGCTCGAAATAGATCTATCCTAGTCTCCCTTATTTATTATTTAAATTATCAGCTTAAAAACCTTATATATATATAAGGTTTTTAAGCTGATAATTTCTCTCTAATAATAATCTTCTTCCTTTAAAAGCACAAGTGTTCCTGCCAAGATCCCTATAAGTTATGTGTCATGTTTAGCTTAGGCAAGGACAGGAAGAATCAGGCTACAACATGTACATACAATGCAGAGCAGGAATGGAGGCCACAGGGAACCAGTTCAAATAGAACTAGACAATAATAAGCATTTGAGCTAATTGGGAAGCTGCTGACACCAGCACCAACATTTGATAGTGGCTCCTTTCTTTCAAAGGATACAGTTGGATCCTCCTCCCACAAGAACTGATGGCACAATTTGTCTGGATGCAGGACCAGCCACAGGATAATTAGCATCCTTGTTATTATTATTCCTTGGGTGTAGCACAGTTGTAGATCATTTGCAAGGAACCAGGTGCACAAAGGTATATTTAATACCCATGGAAGGGGCTTTATTTCTTAATGATCATTTTGGTTAGCTCTTGAAGAAACAGACGAGAACATTAAGAGAGGCAATCATCTTGGATAGCTGCTCTGTGGTGACTGGAGCAGAGTCTTATTAAATCTTAATGTGCGCTTTATTCCTGGGAAATATACAAAGCAATTAGGTAAAAAATTCTCATAATTTAATTAGAAAAAAAATATGTGGGAAAGAGAACATCCTGTGGCATTTCAGTCGGAGTCAATTCTGTTATGAAAAGGGGAAAGCCAACTATGCAGGACAAGATAAGTAACATTGCCTCCCCATCTGACATGTTCAGGGCTTGGAAGATGATGTCAGAAGATAGAATAGTACAGATAGAGCACCATCACTGTGATACTCTGTTCCTGATGTCACTCCACCAATAGAGGAGAAAAACATGAAATAAATTTAAACAGCAAAGGATTGTTATCAAAGATTAAGAACTAGCTTTAGAAAAAGATTCTAACTTGTATTCTAACAGATTTTGTAAGTTAGCACCTGGCTTATTAAAAATGTGAACTTACTGACATGTCTTTGCGGAAATGGAAGAGTTCTGATAAGAAGAATTAGGCAGTTGCCTCAGGTGACAAATAGTGAGCGGTGCAGACAGTTGTTGTGTGTCACTTGGCCTCTGGTCCCTCTAAATGAGTCTGGAGGAGACCTCTCTGTCAGTGCTGAAGAAGTATGACATTGCCAAACCCTTTGGCTTTTGCATACAGAAAGACCGGGCCAGGAAGCCATCTTGTTTCTTTGCCTCAGGCAGCACAGTCATTTTGGCTGGCCTTGAGACAGGGTTTTTAAATATAGATCTTCCATGAAGTGCGAAAATATCACAGTCAATTTGTGCTCTACAGTCAGCAGCAGAAAGATAAAAGCAGGAGCAAGAATGCTGTCAAGTCCTCTTCTTCCTTTCCTCTGCATCTTGTTGGACTATGCCGCCCCCTCTGTTAAGAGGAGAGTTGAGTTTAAGAAGGCAGAGCCTTTTCTTTTTTTGTGCAGGAAGTATTTCACCCTGCAGGTTCTGTGGCACGCAAGTTGTGCGCTAAGATGCCATCTTCTGGAAGCTGGCAATTGTACGCGAGTGTATTTTGACAGGAGATAGCCCAGGCACTGTCTTACTGTTAGCAAATAGTAAAAGATTGTCCCCAGGAGCTGGTGGTGGGGCTTCATTTTCGAACCCTTCAGCTTGCAGATGATAAATTAGTATGAATATTAAACATTTTAGATATTGTTTCCTTCATTCTAGTCTGCAATCAGAGTCTATCTGACAATGACAATTACCATCAGATGTCAGGTCCCTCAGTCTTCCTATTTTTTCCTCATCCTTCTGGCAATATATCTACTTTTAAAAATTATTAATGTGTATATTGTTATTCAGCAAAACATATATTTATCTTCCTCTTCTACTTCTGTTTAAATAAGAAATTGGCTTTTATAAACACTGAAGGGCTTTCTTCCCATCTGTACATGAGAGTGTGTGTAATTAGATACATCTTAAGAAGAATTAAATTAACTTGCTCTGGAAAAACGGTTCTTATCACAGTTTTGCTCCTAAGAGTCCCCCAGCGGATGAAACATATTACTAAATCTGATCCATTGGCCAGAGACATACTGCAGATGCCATTTCTATAGCTCCCCAGCAGTAAATGTATAAAATGAATGGAGCAAGTAAATAGGTGTCAATGGGAATAGATATGCGCTGAAAATCCTCCACATCCCAGTCCAATAAAGAAGATCTCCAACAGAGAAATTTGTGTAATTCATGCAAATGCACATCCACATCTCTTGTGCAATTGGCCAGGGGAAGAGATATGCAGAAGATATGGATATTGACTACTGAAGTGGAAATGGAGACCCCGTCCTATTCATATTGCAGTGCTCATCCAATCCTTCCCACTTTTAATTCTACCTGCAAATCCTAACAGATTATTGACAGTTCCAAAAAGGATAGATAAACACTGCCTACTGAGTTGCTCACTACTGCAGCTGTCATCACATTGCACTAGAATGGCTCCTAAATTAAAGAGCTTATAAGAGAGTGATTTTTTTTTTCTGAAACATGGATCGGAGCTAAGGAACACTGTAAGGAAGCTTACAGAAAAGCTGACAGAATGCTATACAACCAGGCTGACAGAATGCTATACAACCAGGCCAGAAATATATTAACAAGATAAGAGCAGCAAAAAGAAGCTACTCTGAAAAGTTACAGAACCAATTCTCAAGAAATGAACCAGCAAACATGTGGAAAACTCTTAAAAACATAACTGGCTTCAGCAAACCTCCTTCCCAGGCAGAAGGAAATCAACAACTAGCAGATGACCTGAATGTGTTCTACTGCAGGTTTGAAAAAAAACTACAGCCACCTATCTCCACAACATACATCTCAAACACACCAATAATAGCCAAGCTTCCTACAACTGGCCCCAATCCATTGGGCTCACAACCTCTGGTGATCACAGAAAAAGAAGTGCAAGATCTATTACACAGACAAAAGCCAGGAAAAGCACCAGACAAGATAACTCCTTCTTGCTTAAAAGTCTGTGCTGAGCAATTGGCCCCAATCTTCACCTGAATCTTCAATAGAACACTAGAGATGTGCTATGTTCCTTCCTGCTTCAAACATTCTACCATCATCCCAGTGCCAAAGAAGCCCTCCATCAAGAAACTGAATGACTACAGACCAGTTGCTCTAACGTCTGTAGTTATGAAAATCTTTGAAAAGCTTGTGCTGTCCCACCTGAAAACCATCACGGATCCGCTGTTAGATCCCATGCAGTTTGCATACCGAGCAAATAGATCGACAGATGATGCTGTTAACATGGCTCTGCACTACATCCTACAATACCTTGAATGTCCAAATACCTATGCAAGGGTTCTCTTTGTAGACTTCAGCATTCAATACCATCATTCCAGACACTCTTCTAAACCAACTAGCGGTACCTGAACACACTTGTAAGTGGATCATAAGCTTCCTAACAGACAGGAAGCAGCAGGTGAAGCTAGGCGAAATCACATCCAATATCTGTACAATCAGCACAGGGGCCCCCCAAGACTGCGTGCTCTCTCCACTTCTCTCTATATACCAATGACTGCATCTCAAATGATCCATCTGTTAAAATACTACTAAAGTTTGCTGATGACACAACAGTGATTGGTCTCACTTGAGACAATGATGAATCTGCATACAGACAGGAGGTTATACAACTGGCCTCGTGGTGTAACCGGAACAATCTGGAACTGAACACATTCAAAACCGTAGAAATGGTGGTAGAGTTTAGAAGAAACCCTCCCATACTACCACCTCTTACAATACTAGACAACACAGTATCAATAGTAAAGACCTTCAAATTTCTAGGTTCTACTATATCACATGACCTAAAATGGACACCAGCATCAAAAACATCATCAAAAAAGCATAACAAAGAATGTTCTTTCTGCACCAACTCAGAAAGCTCAAAGTGCCCAAGGAGCTGCTGATCCAGTTCTACAGAGGAATTATTGAGTCTACCGTCTGCACCTCTATAACTGTCTGGTTTGGTTCTGCAACCCAACAGGAGAGACACAGACTTCAGAGGATAATTAGGACTGCAGAAACAACAATTACCACCCGCCTGCCTTCAATCGAGGACCTGTATACTGCACAAGTCAAAAAGAGGGCTGTGAAAATATTTACAGACCCCTCACATCCTGGGCATAAACTGTTTCAACTCCTTTCCTCAAAATGACGCTATAGAGCACTGCACACCAGAACAACTAGACACAAGAACAGTTTTTTCCCGAAAGCCATCACTCTGCTAAACAAATAATTCCCTCAACACTGTTCAACTATTTACAAAGTGTACACTACTATTACTGTTAATCTTCTCATCAATCCCTATCACCCATCCCCTCCCACTTGTGACTGTATCTTTGTTGCTTGTATCCTCACGATTTATATTGACTGTTTCCTAGTATGATTTGATGTTGATTGTGCCCTATGACTATCATTAAGTGTTGTATGTTATGATTCTTGATTCTTAACGAATGTTCCTTCTTTGTGTATACTGAGATTATTTATACCAAGACAAATTCCTTGTGTGTCCAATCACACTTGGCCAATAAAGTATTCTATTCTATTCTATTCTATTCTATTCTATTCTATTCTATTCTATTCTATTCTATTCTATATCCTTCAAGTCATGTTGAATTATAACTCCCAGCAGTCATAAGCAGCACAACTGATGGTGAGGAATATTTGGAGATTTTGCACACAGAGTCCCTATTCTTTACCTGTTTGACTGTGTCTGTTGGCAGAATCACATGAACAGATTCAATACCATTGTAGAGGATGAAATTCACTTTAATTAGCTTGGGTGGGGTCTATCTTGCCTAGAGTTATATAATGGGAAATAGTACCTGGGAATAAGAAATTGATTTTATGAAAATGACTGGACAGCTGATGTTTGATTTGGACCTAAAAGAGGTACAAGAGGACTGTTTGACTCTGAATGAAGGGTGGTGATAGAGATATTGTAATGTTCTATGTTCTGTAACTCACATGGAAACCACTTGGACAAGTCCCTGCAGCTTTCTTGGCTAGATTTCAAGTGGAGTTTGCTATTACCTGCTTCTCTAGGGTTGAGATAGATTGACTGGTTCAAGGTCATCCAAACTGGCTCTTTTCTATTTTTTATTATTTTCTATTTTTTGCATTTCCTAAAACTTGGGAATCACTGATTTGCATGATTCCATATCTTTCTCTTTTGGCATTTCAGCATGTTTGTTATATTATTTTTCCAAACAAACTCAAATTGATTTTAATTAAGGTTTTATACATGATTTACAATAAAGATCCATCACCGCTTATAGTTCAAGAATACTGCAATGCAGTTAACTTAACATAGAAGTTGAAGATTCTGATTTCCTGCTGGAGTGAGCCACCAAAAGATGTTCACTGAGTTGAGATTTGTATCATTAAATTAGTTTTAATATTAGGCAAAAACACAGTCAATGAGAGTTTTAAAAATCAATATAATTCTTAAGCTCTAAAAATGGATGGGGCTGTCCTAGATCAATAAATAGTTCAGATGAGCTACTTTGTATGTGTGAATAAAATGTTCAGATATATTCTGTGGAATGTAAAGGCTTAGGTTAATAATAAGGAAAGATTTAACCTGGAGATAGATGATGTATCTGCCCCCTTCTTATTTCTGTGGAAATAAGGAGAAACTTTCTGACAGTGAGAACAATCAACCAATGGAACAGCTTGCCCTCAGAAGTTGTGGGAGCACCATCACTTGAGACTTTCAAGAAGAGATTGGACTGCCATTTGTCAGAAATGGTGTAGGGTTTCCTGCTTGGGCCGGGGGTTGGACTAGATGACCTACAAAGTCCCTTCCAACTCTGATTATTTGTTAAATCTGTTAAATATTGGAAGACCAGTTATAAAGGCCTGGAAGCACTAAAGTTAAAGAGAAAAGAGAGAGAAAGGCTGCGGGTTGTCAATATTGTCACAAGATATTGGGATTCATTTAAATTCACATATACCTGAAATATTCCTGAATTTCAACAGATACATAAAACAGAATACCAAGAAATAGAACATAACAGTTACTTCCAAAGGATTAGAGCTAGCTTAGGTATGGCAATCACATACCTATCTATATTCCACAGCTTGGAGCCAATATAACTGGCAATCTGTCACAATTGAACAACTCTCTCTCAACAGAAGGGGGCAGATACATCATCTATCTCCAGTCTACAACACAGTTCCAAGAAGGCTCCACATCCATTTGCACCAGTCAGGTGACCCTGATGACACAGGTAAACTTCCAGGTGGCCTCAATGACTTTCTAAAAGAATGCAAATGACCAACTGTCTGCAAGGAATATAAATCCTTCCATTCTCCACCATCCAGTCAGAGCTGAAGAAGCTTCTTGGATGAGAAATGAAACGTCTTCAAAGAAAAACCAGAAAGTCCAGTTGCCTCTTGAAAAAGCACCTTTGGGATAACCATGACTTGGAAGACTGAGAATCTCCATAGATAAATCTGTCACAATATAGCAGGTAGTTTGAATTGGAATATTGGATATATAAAGACTTAGATGCCAACTGAAAATTGAGTTCAGCCCTGACAAGGCAGTATTCTTGTTAATTAATTTTTTAGTCTAGTGAAAAGGATTGTCCTTCCTCCGAGGAAACATTTCTGGGTTTAATGAAGGTACTCTTTATCTACATATTACTAATTAATTTGTGGCTATGTAAAACCTGCCTCTTTCCAAAGGAATTTGCATATAAACACACTGGTCCCCCCACCCCCACCCCCATATAATAGCATCAAACTGCATCCAGTTTGGTGATGGTGTCATTTACAAGTTTTATTTATGAAAACATAAGAAGTAGTCTTGGAACTTTTTTGAATTAATACATTCATATTAGGAACTTGCTCGTTGACCTCATTGTTTCTTCCCCAAAGTTGGGGGAAATGTCAAAATCCCATCCCAACTACAAGAGGACTTTAGAAGTGTGAGAAGAAGCTTAACAAAATAACAGTTGGAAGGGACTTTGGATGTCTTCTAATATAACCCCCAGCCCCCCATACTTTATGGTCCTTTTCAGAGGGACCCTGTTATGTCATGACATCAGGATTATTTAATTTCTGAAAGATACAGGGAATTCCCATTATCTTATTCCCTCTATATCTTTCCCTAACTGCAGATGGATGATGAAGATTGTTTTTGCTAGTTCCAAAACTTTACTATAGAAATGCCACATCTTAAAGTCACAGAAGGAGTTCTGTTCTGTTCTTGCACAGAGGTAGATTTATAGCTGTGCAGATGCAGATAGATAACTCAACAAAGCTTCCATAACAAAGTTCATTTATTGGTACATCAGGTATCCTCATAACTCACATTTGTGACAAAGTTCCTCTTTCAATGATCAATCCTTTGTATATCTGCCTTGCATGTGGAAAATAGTTATCTCCTAACCCATCTTGTAGCAATAGAAGGAAACAATGTTATCAGTCCATGAGTTCCGGCAAGAATGGAGGGCAACCTCTTTCAACCCCTCGAGGGTCAATTTAGTGGCCAATCAGGATTACAGATTTGGCCACGTGACATGAACTACATTTCCGATGATGCATTCCCTTAAGGGGACAGCTCACAATTCCTAAGTAACTAACCCATTCCCATAGACTGGCTGGGACAGCACAGGTTCTGAGTCCAAGTTCAAATCAAATATTTTAAAAAAATTAATCAGAAGAGATAGCTTAAGAAAGAGAAAAAAGTGGGAAAAATGTTTGCAAATGAAATTGTAACACCTGCATAACTTTAGGTTCTTTCAGATGGAAGTCTAATATGCAATATATGTAGTAATACCATGGAAATCTATCTGAATTATATCATTCTTAAATCATCCTTTTACTTTTCATTCCCCTTTGTCCATTTGTTTACTGTTGGAGATTAGACCCAGAAGCACAAATCTCCAATGCATGGATGCTTCTTAATTAAACTAGTATGTGTGTGTGCACGCGCACACACATACAGTATGTGTATACACATCCAGTCAGGATTATGTTAATTCAGTGGCCTGCCTCTTTAAAATGCCTTACTAAATCAATAAGAACTACTTATTGCACAAGTAACTGCTTGCAAAATCTAGATCTCTTTTTTTAGAAGCAAGCCACCTGATAGAATTCTGTGCAAAATAGTAAATGGAATATTTACCATTTTTATATTCTTTTCATAAAACAACATTGCTTTGATATCAGCAATGACTGTTCTCATCCTTCCTGTTCCTGTTTTCTGTCTTTTGATGTTTGTACAGAGATTTTGAGTGACGTGATGGTAACACTTGCCTCTCATTTGAGAAGTTGAGAGTTCAATCCTAGGTAGCGGCAGATGTTTCTCTCTTGGGATGCAAAGAAAAAATATATGCTGCAAACTCCATGTTGACTCCAGAAAGGTAACTGTCCAGTAAATGCTCAGTTCCATCCAGTCACTCCAGTTCTACCCCAAATTAAGAGGTTGCAGGGTAGTAAAAAAGGGGGAGATGTTTGTACAGATTCCTTACATCTGATTCTGAACTTTTCTATATTCGCCAACTAGAATTTCAGAAGATCAAAATACTAAAGCACTTTTTAAAAACTAGCCTGTAACTAACCTTTTTTCATCCCTTTTCAAGCTAGCAGACATATTTTATTGGGTGCGTACAGTACATGTGTTAATGAACTATTATTCTGAAGGGACAACTTATTCACAGATTAATTTCTCTCTGTTGATCTCCAATTTCAAGACAAGATTTCATGACAAGAATAGCTTATGTTATTAGAAAGCCCTGGAAAGCTTTATGGCTTAGGATGCCATTAGCTATAAGACATCTGATCCAGATGCCTTGCATTGTAATTTGTTTGAATACAGTTTGACAAGGGGTATGTTTTAATGTGTGTAACCTAGAGTTTCTAGCATGGAAATTAATAGCATTCATGTATAAATAAAGGAGGAGGAAGCATTAATATGAGTCAGCTGCAAGGTGGGCAGTTGGCTTTTGCTGACCCTTGCCTGATTCATTGATACCACTTGGTTCATAGATACCACTTGCCTGATTCATAGATACCACTTGGTTCATACATCACACAAACTCAAGGTTTGCTTAGCCAAGGTCTAATAAATAAACCCAAGTTGACTGTGTTCACCTATTGCACTAAGCCATAAATTATGGTTTGTAAAGCACAGTAGTTCAGTAGTTATAACCCAAACCCTGTCCCATTGTCTTCCTGCAACCGTCAACAGTACAGTTCTGTAACTTCGTCATTTTGGCCATTCTATTAGGATAGATTTCATTATCCTTTGTTTGGGTCAACTTTTCTCAACATGGGTCTGTCCAAATATTTTATTTAATAGTGTAGACCAGGATTGTCAAACTTAAGGCCTGCAGGGCTGGCCTGGAAATAGTAAAGAACTGGCCTGTGGTGCCTCTGGCAGCCAAAACGAGATGGGGGTGGATGGGGCGCACGAGGCCTATGCCCCATTTTCGCTGGCAAGGTGCTGCAGAAGGCCATCCAGGCCAAAAATAGGGTGCAGGGGAGCCACATGAAGTACCCTTGTGCCCTGTTTTGGTTGGCAGGGTGCTGTAGGAGGCTGTCCAGGCTGAAAATGGGGCACAGGGGCCATTTTGGCTGGCAGGTGCTGCAGGTGGTGTCCATTCCGTCCCCCCGGCCCAGCCCGAGAAGAACTGCAATGCTGCTGCAGCCCTTGAAGAAATCCAGTTTGATACCCTTGGTGTAGACCTGTACAGAAATTGATAAGAAATTACGGGATGATAAGCTCAGATTTCGGAAGGGAAAAGCACACAAAAAGGTGCTGCTTAAGATGGACATCCATTACTGACTTCAATTTATCTTCTTTTGATCTTAGGTTATTCCTTGCCATTGCACAGGCTAAGAGACTTGTCACTTGACACTTTATCATGAAAATTATATCACTAAAAGGATATTTTTCACCGTTATGTTCAGATTGAATTTAGTATAGCAGAGTACTAAGGTTCCCTTTTTTAATGGCTTGAGAATACCATTTGTGAAATGCCACTTTTAAAATCTTGGCCTCTTCACTCCAGAATGGTTTCCTTAGAGAATCATGACATTGAAAACAAGGCCTGTCTAGAATTGGAAAAAAAGTGTTAGTGTCTAGATAAATTGGTCTATTATATTTGTCATCTTCAGAGCCTTCCTCCAATGGAACTTGCTAACTGAAATTATGCCCCAGGGTCTATCATTTTATGGATTGCTAATTTGTTGACAGGCAGCAGGAATAAAAGACTTATTTGCGTTGGGCAAAATGCTTTTTAACACATAAATGATCCTAACCAAAAGGTTAACAGGTGGCCAAGGTTGCAGATTACATAAAACTGTAAACCAAAAGCCACGGGGCTCCAAAAAGATCTCTGTAAACTAGGCGAGTATTTTTTTTAAAATGCAAATGAGGTTGTTTAAGAAAGTCTAAAGTGATGCATGATGAGGTAATCAAAGCTGATGGGGGTCTATTTAATAAATCAGAAAAAATATCTTAAGAGTCAAGAGTTTCAGTGAAGATGTTGACTTAGTATGCAAAAGGTGTAAGTCAAACAAATTCTATACTAAGATGTACAACTATGGAAGAATAATGAAATCCCCACAGTAGAGGAATGGATTACAAAAATGGTAGCATTTGCAGAAATGGCAAAACATCTATTTGGTCAGAGAGAAAAAGAACCAAAACTTTTCTGAAAGACTGGAAACTTTACAGGGAGTTTTGCTGAAAGAAGAAAAAATGATTTATACACTTGAAGAGTAAGATGTGGATTAAATAAAGCACTAAAGGGCTTGTGCTATATCTAAGAGGAAGGAGGAACAATAAGTTTGTAATTATCTGTTGGAAAGGTTGGAAAGTCATTCATATACTGAACTTTAATTTTTTCTTTGTTGTTTCTTGTATTTCCTTGATTTTTCTTTCCTTTTTCTTTCTATTTCTTTTGATATGTCTTATTATTTTGTGAAAAATATTATTAGTATGTGTGTGTGTGTGTGTGTGTGTGTGTGTGTGTGTGTGTGTGTAAAACCAATTCTATATTAAGAATTATTAGAAATCTTTGAAAAAGGAAAAAAGAAAGATCTGGGGGGAAAGCATAATGGAACAACTCAAATGATCAGAGGGCTCAAATACCTTTAATATGAGAAGATAGAAATGTTTGAAATTCTTTAACTTGGATAAAAGATGAGTAGATGAAAACATCAAAGTATACAAAATCATGCCTAAGTTGCACAAAATGAGCAGGAAGTTTCTTTCCTTTCTCTCAGAAATGTAAAACCACAGAATATTAAATAAATGTTTTGGAAGATCTACAATACAGAAAAGAAAGTACTTTTCGATGCAGGAGATAATTTGTAGAATTTATTACCACAGGTCATGGTGACGGCCATTAACTTAGGTGGCTTTAAAAGGTGATGGAGAAATTTATGGTGGTCGTGACTTCTCAAAGGCCCTGAAGACTTTATGTGACCCCTAAACTCTAGTTGCAGAGAAAAAAACCAGCTGGGGATGCATAGTTCCAACTGATGCCTGTGAGCATTGGGACATCTGGTTGATTGCTATGAGAAGCAAAATACTGGATTAAAAAGACTTCAGCTTGATCCTACAAAGCTACTGTTATTCTTAGTTGAAGGAGCGATAGAGTTTGTGGTATAGATGGATATAGCCAAATATATGGGTTTGTTAAGAAAAGGAAAATTCTGGAAAAAGGCCAACTGTCCTTCCTTAGGAATGCTGCTCTTTAGCCTGGATTCTTGTCCATTTAAATTGGAAGTGCATATATTATCAATCTCAAAAGCCCTGACAGTAAAAAGGCACAGCAAAGTAGGTCAGAGGAAGGTAGGCAGCTTATTCTTAGGGGTTGAGATGCTGCTTTCTCATAGTTTGTCACGTCTTTGTAGAAGCCAGTCTCTGTAACAGTTGGATAAGGTCAGGTCTGGAATCAAATAAATCTCTCTGGATGATTTCATGTTTACAATCCTCTAAATAGATCTGATGCTACTGTCACATGGAGAGATATCAGCTTCATAATCTTAAAATAAAAAGTAAACAGGCTAAACTCTTCCCTAGCCTTTGAACAAATGTTTTTACTGCTTTTGAAAATTGCAAGGTAGCTTGAAGCCCGCCCTTTTGTCCAAATTGATTCTGTCTATGCCAAAGGTTGCCAAAAGACTTAGGTTCAGCTTTCTTGAACTTCATAAGGACACTTAGAGTTGACACACAAATGAGTGATAATGCACATATGCCTGATTTTTAAAGATAAGGATCGAATATATGTATTCTTTTGCCAACCAGTTATTTTCTGCCTATTACATCTAGATCCAAGGCTGGTATTAGGGCATAATTAAATACCACAGTATACTGCAATCAAAATTTAAATCAATAATTGCACCATGTTTTTTTGCTTTGTCTCAAAAACAAGCTCTGGCAAGCAGGGGAAAGATGAAATTCTAGTAATACATACTAAGTTAGGCATATTTCATATGAGCATTTTATTAGTTAATTTTATTTTTTCAGCACACGGTTGCTGTCCTTTAAATGAAAGCTATTTAACAAACCACCCCCTCAATGGGGGAAACATTGTTGCACACACGCACATACACAGAATTAACGAATGAACAATTTTGGGAACTATTTCCTGAAATTAAATATATAACTTTTAAATTGACTGAAATTGTTCCATATTGAAAGAAGTGGGAAGGGGAGGGGAGGATTTCTTCATATCACAGAAGCAATTCCCATTTAAGTTATAGAAAAAGTCATTTTGTATATTTGTATCTATTTCCTTTTTGCTAAATACTGATATACTATTCTAGCTGAGGGGATTAAAATAGAAAAAGATTGGCATTATGCATTTGCCTGAAACATAGTAAGATGTTTAAACTGCAACTTAAATTACTTCTACACAAAGCTTAATGGAAGAAACTGTATGAATTCTGCTGATGATTAATGTGTTTATTTCATAAACCACAACAATGTTGTCTGTCCTAGATGCATATGACTTCACTGTGTGTGGAATTCATGCAGTTTCCTTTAAGGAGAGGTATCTCTCCATATAAAAAAGTTTCCCTTTTCTTAAGCAGTTTTGAAAATGGGATGAGAAATAAACAATAAGCATGTTTTTCACACGCTGAATTATTTTTCTGAAAATATCAGCATTTTCATTTAGTATTTTTAACATATATTGCCTCTTCCCCATTTTTTATGTTAGAAGTCCAGTAGGACATTCCTGTCATGTCAGCAATGTGTCAGTAATGTGTCTTGTGGAGTATAGGTAGTTCTCAACTTACAACCATTCATTTAGCGATAATTCAAAGTTACAACGGCACTGGAAATAGTAAATTACAATCAGTTCTCACATTTATGACCATTGCAGCATCCCCCAGTCACATAATCAAAATGTGGATGCTTGGCAACCAGCATGTATTTATGACAGTTGCGGCAACCTGGGGTTGATTGTCATTTGTGACCAGTCATATAAGCAGTCAGTCATGTAGTTGGATTATATAACGACCTCATGATTTACTTAATAACTGCAATGTTTTGCTTAATAGCCATGGCAAAAATGGTAACAAAATTGGGTGTGACTTACTTGCTTAGTAATAGAAATTCTGTTCCCAATTGTGTTCATAAGTCAAAGAATACCTCTAGTTTCTTTTACCACTGCAAGATAGCAAACCTTTCTCTCCCTGTCAGTTTGGTTAGTGGTTGACCATCTTGAGTTGCTGTATTTGCTTGTCACGTTATACAGCAACTACCACTTAGCTTTGAAAGTCTTCCAAAGGCAACAGCAGTGATAGAATTCCAGAGCAAAAGATGAGAAATAAACAGTTGTTATTTACAATTTCGTATTTGGAAAACAAATTGCTATAATATCTGATCCAGCAAGTTGCAAAGCAATTTTCACTGTTTTGCATCTTTTTTATTTATGAGATAACCATTATAAATATTAAAAAAATAAAATCTAACAAGGATGAATTTAAAAATGTAGAGTTGGAAAACCTGCCAGATTCACTGGCAGAAGAGAAATCCGATTAATAGTGATGGCTAACCATTCTACAAATGTATTTTATGTTGCATCCAAAATATTTTAGCCACACATTATTTTATTCTAGGAAAAGGCTTCCTTACAGGAACACATGAGAACACACTAAAATAAGTTGTATGAACTCAAGTCCTGCATTAATACCAACAGGGTAACAAAAAGATTGAGATGGCTAGAGAAGATCAGATATGGAAAGAACTACTCTATTCTGTTCTGTTCCGTTCCGTTCCATTCTATTCTATTGTGGCCTTCTTTTATAGGTCTGGAAGTGTTACATTTAAAATGAAGAATCAAGGAAGATAACATTTCCAGATAACAGCAGGGGCAAACCATTTCTCTAATTCCTTTGCAACAACTAAAATCAAGATACTAGTTCCCGCTAAAACTGACCTTTCTAATTTTATGAAACATCTTGAAAAATATGTCTTCAGGTTCTAAAAGCATTTGAATGAAAGGGGAGAAAAACTAAAATGCTTGCTTTGATCAAAGCTATAGAAGAAAAGATCAACAACATGCAGAATGAGAGCTACAGGCAGTATAAATAATTGATTTAATGGTCAAGATCTCCTTTATCAGAACTATAAAGTTTAATCTAGTGTGTGTGTGTGTGTGTGGAGGTTTAGTATCTTCCCAAAAATATAATTGCCTTCTTAATGTTACTGTATACTTAAACAAATCTTAAATGTTGTATTTGTATGCAGGTAGATCACATTTGGGGTGGGAACATTGCTAAGTGATGCAGTTAAGTGAGTTTAGAACCTTTTTTGTTATTTTCATGAAGTGACTCACCATAGTTCTTTAAGCAAATCTGGCTTTCTCCATTGACATTGTTCATCAGAAACCCTCTAAACAATGATCTTGTGACCTCCAGGATACTCAACAATTGTAAATACATGCTAGTTGAGAAACGGCTGAATTTTGATCATGTAAGTATGGGAACTCTACAAGGGTTATAAGTGTGAGGAATAATTGTAAGTTACTTTTTTCAGTGCCATTGTACCTTTAAATGTCTGTTAAGTGAATGGTCATAAATTGAGGACTACCTGTATTGTACTATAACTCAGCAAGACACCAGTGACCATATCAACGTCGTCCTTTACACTCTCATTTCCAGTTTTTCTGAAAATGCATAAGGGTACACATCAGTGAAAAGCTTATTTCCTGATAATAAGTATATAGAATAAAAATAAGTATAGTTCTTTAAAAACCCTACTTCTGGGGCTTTACACAAGGCAGTCTAACAACTCAAATCTACATGAGGCCTTCTGTCATTCACTTTTAAATCTAGCATATGAATCTTAATCAGCATCTGGACTGAAGGGAGAAGGAAAGCAGTTTCAAACAGCATCCATAGAGGGCTCCCTGTGCCATCTGAACACTTGGCTTCTCAACTGAAGGAAATTACATGCAAGGACACTAAGATTCTTAGAACAAGGGTATTTTTTTCATTTCCTAAGTCTATTTTGAGGGGGAGGGTTGAAATCAAAATGTAGAAGTTTGTGGCAGTGCTAAATAAAAAAAACTTGAAGTCGATACACAACTCCTTCTCTGAATGACCACTCTCAGTTTATTAACAGATATGCAGTTCAGAGAAAATAAAAAATAAAATCCCATCTCCGTAGCCAAGGATGGCAACAAAGTACTGACCTGTTCTCTGTATCATTTGAATGACAATCAGTCACCTTTTGCAACCTTTGACAGGTTGTATGAATGCTGTGACAGGAAAGACAAATGCTCAGAGCAGTGGGTAAGTTACATCGTACTCAATCCAGTAACATAATTCACACAGGAGCCAGGCTTCTAAATGTGTATTTGCAGTACCAATCCAATAGTTTCCTAAAAAGCTGTACTCAGGCACTCACTAGTACTACATGATGCACTACACAACGAGACCATATAGTAGTGCTTCTTTCTGTACAACGTAAAAAATAGTGACCAAACATTTACATCCACAAGCATGGATAACGTTAGTGTGATTCATTCCCAGTGTAAAGGTAATCAAATAAATAATATAAAAAGTCTACAGTACATGGAAATGATACTGCATTTTAGAAAACTACCCCACAGATTCACATTTTAAAACATATTTACTAGATTAAGACACATTAAAATGAAACATGTCCCCATTAAAGATGTCACGAAATGGGATTTAGTTTTATTGCATGACGTTGCATAAGAAAGTATATTATTGAAAACTGTAAGGCATCATGCAATTATTCATAAAGCTTATTCATTACTATCCTTTGAGGAATTGTTATTCACTTTACATTTATAAAATTGGTTCTGAAAAAAATACTTAAAAATTTAACATGATGAGCATTAAATAGGACCAACAAGTCTGTAGGGTTGAGTTGTTAAAAAGTGCATTCAAAAAACATACTGTGTGGGGAAGCTAAAAACAAAAATGGGTGAGACAACATATAAATTAATCCAAAAAGAAGGTGGTTTGATAAGCCTAGAGACTAATGTTACAAGATCCAAATTGACAAACTTGCTTAAAATCTGTTTTCAGTCTTTACACTTAAAATTTAACACAATTGATACAATAAAAAAAATACGCTTTTGTAACCAAAATCTATTAAGTTCAAGTTATGTACACTGATTGATCAGAACATGAACAGGTTTGGATAGTGTGTAGTAATGTGAATTTGGCATTAATCAATATATTGTGCCATCCAGCGAAATCCTTCCCCATAACCTTGTCTCTTTAACACACTGCACATGAAAACTTCTAAGGGCCGAGTATTCAATTCCTTCACTGAGACATTCCCCTGAAAATAAAAAAAGATTCAGTCAAGAATTCTTGATAGAGATTTCTTTACTGGAAGACAATGCTCAACAGTATTATTATTTGATAGTGCTAACCCCCTTTAACTCTTGTAGCTCTTTTTATCTATTGTCCAACCAGTCTTGGCAACTAAAGAATATTCTATATTCTATGTATAATTATTCCTGGACAGAAATAGTTTGGCTTTATTTTCTAGGTAGGCAATATGTAGTTTTACAAGGGGGAAAAAAGGAGAAATTACTTTTATTGTAAATAACTCAATTAGATAATGAATTAGAAAAAAATTCCAACAAACTTATTACAACTGGATTCCTGAAATATTATTAAACTGTGCAGAAATATGGAATTATTACAGAATTTTGGACAAGCTAGAAGTAAAGCAGAGCTCAGAAATACATGAGGAAAAATATAGCTAACGCACTAAATCCCAAAGTTTAATGTTATGGAAAAGGGCACTATACCTTTCCTGTTGTCTGGCCATACAAACCAAACATTTCTCGTAACCTCTCTTCACTGATGGCTTCTGGTCTGTCAATCTTGTTGCCAAGAATTAGGATAGGCACATTAGCAATAGTTTCATCTGTCATTAATGCCTAAGAGGAAAGGAAGAAATGTACAATATTTTAGGTTCCATACAACCAGTACAAAATAGAAGGACATCAAACACAAGGAGAAACTTCTGAAGACCTTCTGAAGTATAGGTACTTGAAAGTATCTATACTGACTGACTTCCAGATCTCTTGAACATTAAGATGAGAAGGAAGAGTCAGATACCCTGTATAGAAAATGGCTTTCTTCCATGTGATTCTACTTCATAACATTAAATAAGGATTGAATATGAGATATAATAAAGGCTCATCAATGGATTCCTACCATAAAATGTTAAAATGGTATCAACCAAGCTAAGATTGAAGTTGATTCATCAAAAACTGTATTTGGGGGTATATTGGACTTCCCCCAAAAATGTATTTGAAAGGATGAACAATATTGGACATCAAATTTTCTAAGACATTTAATATCATTTTAACTCCATTCAGATTATAACATAATAAGTTGTATATGATAAAAAGTGGTAACTATATTAAAATTATGAAAAGGTACAGTAACTAGTTAGGAATCACAATTAAGATTTGGAGATTGAGATGAACTGTTGCTAATATTTTTTTCCATAAATATTCCATTCGTTTTAATGAAAGTTTTTTTAAGTCTATTTACTTATGTTATGAAACATATAATGCTCTTCAATGTTTTCCTATAATGATTTGCAAAGAGATGAAAAATTGAACTTGCACTGCATATTACTTTGCAGTAATACTATGATATAAGAAACATGGTGAAGGTTTCTTTAGAATAGGGGTCCCCAATCCCTGGTCTATGAACCAACACCACTCCATAGCATGCCAGCAACCAGACTGTGCAAAGAGCAAAGCCCCATCCACAAGATGCAGGCAGCACACAAAACCATGTTCACTCTGGTCCATGGAAAATCTTTTCTCCACAGAAATGGTGTCTGGTGCCCAAAATATTGGGGAACACTGCTCTAGAACATAGATATAGAATATACATTATGGGCCTTGAACATCTTCTGTTGATTGAATGCATTCTTTAATAGGGAGAAGCATCCTACCCAAGGACACAATTCTGGTTGGGCAAACTGTGGGCCTCCTGGCTTTTGATAGTTCTGACTTTACTAACCCAGATTTAAGGAAAAGTAAAGGATAACGGTAACTGGTCTTTCCCACAATGACACAACAGATCCACACAAATGTTGTATCTTAAAAGTTTTGTTGCTTTCCCACCAGTCATCACAACGTTGGGCTTTTCATCTGGATTTACCAAATGCCAAATATATATACTGTAAACTCACATCAAGTTCTTGCTTAGCTTCAGCCAATCTTTCATGATCTGCACAGTCCACCAGAAAGACAATGCCGTTGATGGCAGGCAGATAGTTTTTCCAAACCCTGCGAGCTAATAAAAGAGAGTTATAAAGAGACTGCAACAGGAAATTACCTGCGATTCTTGTTACTCTATTCATAGTTGCTACTGGTAGTCCTTGACCTATGACCATAATTGGTACTTAGAATTTTCATTGATAAGCAAGTTGGTTGTTAAATGAGTCAGGCCAGATTTTACAACCTTTCTTCTCACAGTTGTTAAGTAAATCACTATATTTGTTAAATGACTCATGCAGTTGTTAAGTGAAACTGACTTCTCCCATTGGCTTTCCTTGTTGGAAGCCAGCTGGGAAGGTTATAATTGGCGATTACATGACCCCGGGACTGAGGCCATTGTAAATACATGCCAGTTGTCAAGCGCTCAAATGTTGATCATGCGACCATAGGGATGCGGTGATGGTCATACTGTAATTACAAGGATCCATTGTATGTCATTTTCAATGTCGTAACTTTGAAGAGTCAGTAAACAAATGAATGTAAGTTGAGCACTACTGAAAGTAGCCTTTCCATTTGGTTGGATAAACTTTTTAAAAGAGCATTTGGATCTTTGTGTGAAAAGGTTTTTGAAAGTGATTTTTTGTGTGTGCTGGGTTTAAAACTGAAAACCATATCATTTATATTGAGAGACACAGTTTCTTGTAGATTTATTGTTGAATTTCCATGTAATATTAAAAGCTTTTGAAAAAATATTTTGAAGTGGATTTTTTTAAAATATCCAATAACTACAGATAGTCCTTGACTTACAACCACGATTGAGCCTCAAATTTCTGATGTTAAGTGAAACATTTGTTAAGGGAGCTTTGCCCCATTTTATGACCTTTCTTAGTTCTTAAGTAAATCACTGCAGTTGATAAGTTTCCCTGTTAAGGGAATCTGGCTTCCACATTAACTTTGTTTGTCAGAAGGCTGCAAAAAATGATCATATGAATTTGGGACACATCAACGATCATAAATATGAACCAGTTGTCAAGCATCTGAATTTTGATCACATGATCATGGAGATGCTACAAAGGTCATGATTGTGAAAAATGGTCATTAGTCACATTTTTCAGTGCCATTGTAACTTTGAACGGTCACTAAATGAACTGTTGTAAGTCGAGGACTATCTGTATTACTAATACATCTTATAAAAAGTGAAATAACACATAATTTCAGAGCAGCATTTCATGTACTCTAGATAACATCATTTTGAAATCACTGGATAGCCAAAGTCGAAGCTGATAAATATATAAATACATAGCAAGAATGATAAGAGGACTAAGTTACTCTAATATTTAACAGCAGAGCAAATCCTATAATAATTTGTTTTATCTCAAATGTAATAAAAACTAAAGACGGGCATAATTTTATCCTATTAAAAGCATGAAATAATTGTAATCGTACTTTCTATTATTATTAGAAATAAAAATGAAGTGCTAAAATTTGACTGGAAAGTGTTAGAACAATGAAGGTACATTGATACATTTGAGTTGCCTTCACCCATGGAAAGGATACAAAAGTTTACGCTTAATATGTGTATTTATTATGAGAAAAAAGCATCAGAACAATGTCTACACAACAAATTTAAAATCAAATACTCACAATATTAAAAAAAGATTTTCAGAAGTGGGAAAAAAAAGTTGTAGTATGACCACCTTGGAATACAGCAAACAAAGATTAAACTAACATCATTTAGATACTATGGTGAGGATTCTGCCTGTTTGCTTCTCTTACCTTGCGCATGTCCTCCTAGATCAAAAGTTGTAAATGTCATACCAGCAATTGTCAGCTCTTCAGAAGCTATAGAAACATGAAATTATATATTTATATATATTTTAAAAGAAGAAGTATCATTCAGTAAATCCTTCCCTTGAATTTCTGAAAGCAGCTAAGTACTGGGTTGGTTAATGGCCTATGTCATTACAGGGCCAAATCAGGGAAAATTGAAAAAAATAAATGACTGTTCCAACTCCTTCATTAAGTTTTTAATGTTTGATTAATTTTGATTGTATTATATTTACAATTTTACTTTTGTACAGTTTGTTTTTATTGTTGTAAGATATTTTTGAGTGCTTATATAAGAAGTGGCAGCATACATTTAATAAATCCCCACCTATTTGATTTCTTTCACACATAAAATTTGTATTTGAAATTGTCATAAATAAAAATAATTTTTATTATCAGCAGTAAAAAGAAAGAGAGAAAAAAGAGGAAGCAAGCAAGCAACTGCTAGTATCTATTTTAATTCATACCCTTCCCCATAAGCTTTTCGGTGGCATAAAAACGAACAAAGCATACACCAGCTTTAAGGCACTGTTAAGTATACATCAAAACTGAAAAAGAAACATTGGCTTACTGGGATGTAATGTGGGGACATGTTGTCCCAGTCTGTCATCTTTAAGCATGTGCAAGAGAGTAGTTTTTCCAGCATTATCCAATCCGAGGAATACTAGTTTACCTGTTTTCTTGTATAATCCTGAAAAAGAATGAGACTGTTTGGTGAACAGAAATTAATTTTCTCAGCTCACTCCAGAATGGCATAAAAAACCCTTTTGATGAAACCTAGGCATTCTGTATAGCACCATGTGCTCCTAGAATTTAAAAGTAAATATCCAGACACTGTTCTGGAAGATGTTGCTTAAAATATGAACTCAATGCTTAAGCTTTCAAAAACCAAAACGCCAACCACGTTTCTTCTAGTTCATGCTGATTATTTAAATCAGGGGTGGGGAACGATGGATCTTTTATGACTTGAAGACTTCAACTACCAGAATTCCTGAGCCAACTGTACAGAGACTTGAAAATCAGACTTAAAACAGTAGCCAATTACTATTCAATGATTCTGTGAAGTAAGAACAAAAATGCAACATTTTAGCTTTCTGAAGACTCTACTGTTATCTCCGGTTTAAGGGTTTTTGGGAGTACAGAAAAGCAATGTCTGGGCAGAGATATCTGTCAAGAAAGTCTCTTTGAAGGCAGGGTGATTGATTGAAGCTTCACTTGTGTACAAGTGTACAATAGTCACACATCAGTAAAAGGGCAAGACATTGATGATCCTCCCGCAACTGCCCTGTTAACTTTTTTTTAACCCTCAAAAGTGGACACTGAAAGATAAAATCGGTTTATCTGGCAATGCCCTTCAGAGACTCATGCAGTGAATCTGACCATCATGCAAGCAGGTAGCCATTTATGTGATGGTTAGACTCATTGCACAAGTCTCTGAAATGCACTGCTAGATTTATAGGCTGCCAAGCTACTTCAACTCACATTATCTAACAGATATATTTTGTCTCTCTCCTTCACCCCATTCTTTAATCCAAGGGGTCCACCATCAACCAAGTCAAATCATGCATTAGGCCTAAAACATGATAAACAAATTGATGCACTCCTGCCCATAAATAAAATTATTTCATTGGGTTAAAGTTTGAAGTATTGCTTTTATTTACCTGTGTATCACATGGATTCTCAAACTTTGCAAGCTTACACAGGCAAAGCAGGGACCAAAGACCAGAGTGAGTTTTGACAACACTCAAGCTGTGCCTCTGCAAACCTGGTCACATCTTTTTTTTTAAATGGCCAATTCCATCTGATGTGGACATGACCCCTTGCTTGGAGAGTCACAACTCACCAATTGAGAACTCCGGCCTTAATCAGTTTACCAACACCTTATTACTCACAAAGCAAAAGCAGGAATATCCCTCATGATACTGTAACAGTTTTGCATGTTTGTGACTCACTTCATTGCAATTGCCAGAAGCAGGCTTATGTTTTAACCCAACAATCTGAATACGAGGGTAAAAGGGAAAAGATACTTTGGAAAAAGTAGCTGGCATGCCACATCAAAATGTAAAGAAAAATTAAACCAGAAATAGGGACTAACATTGATGGACTATTGAAGGGTATAGATCGAGATTAGTAATGGAAGAGGTTGGGGCTGTCTATGGAGAAAGAAGTATTTTTATGCTAAATAAAGTGAAGGTCACTTTCTGTTCTTTATGATAGACTTAAAACCCCGAATTGCCAAATACTTATAGATTAAAAGTAACATTGTAAATAGCTCAAACTATTAGCTTTGCTTTTTCATGTATTTTAATATCATTTACTGTAACTAGAGGTAATTCTTTAGGCTGAGACAGAGAAAAGCATTGTAAGTGTTTTATTGTGATACCTGTTTTAGCATGTCTAAAACAATAAATAAGAAATATCAATCTGCATCAACTTAAATGAAGTTGTTTAACCAGCACTGTGTAAAAAAAAAAAATCAGAAAGAACCTTCCATGAATGTAAATTATAACATTGGAATGGAACTGTGGATATCTTACCTAAAAATTGCAGTACACTACTGAAGCCACTGTAAATCCAGTCAAATATAAAGGACATTTCAAAATCTTATTGGATCTGAAAGAAAAAGAAGAGTAATCATAGGTATGGAAGGCATTTAAAATTTACTGAAAAAGCACATGGGAAAAGGAAGAAAGGGTAAGGTGTATCTACGGGGTAAATCTGCTTTAACTGTTTTGTTGTGAAACTACTAAAATGTGAACTGATTAAAATTTTAAGTAGTGCGCTCAAGAGGAAAGTATTTTTATGCTAAAAGAAAGGCCACATTCCAAAGAAACATAGAGCTCAGTTTTCCTGTTGGTATTTCCCCAACAGTTTTCTCCAGTGGGAGATTCACTGCCTAGATTTCTGATAAGTGGCATTGGGTGAAGGAGAGGCATGTCACCAACTTAAGATGCACAGAATAGCATCACATCTATAAATTATATATCTATTCATTTTCTGTCAGTTTACGTAACTATAAACTCACAGAGAATGAATAACCTTTTCCACAACAGCATTATGAAGTCATGATTTGGAGTAAGGTATCTTGCAGTTCAAATGTGATTTTTTTTTTCAACTGCACAGGAAGTGGCTGACAAATATGATTACTTGACTTCTTATGACTCCTAAGCTATAACACTGTCCTTTTCTGAAGGATCTCAGAAAAGTAACTAATAAAAGGCTTATTTTAATCCAAACCTGCAGAGTTTTAAAAATGATTTTGAAGCAGTGGGCAAAAAATGCACTAGATGCATTAAAGGTTTTAAGTGAAAATCTGCAACTTATTGAAAATACATTTATTGAAAAGTTATTATATTATTATAAAATTAATTTATTATATTATTACCTTAATATTCCAAACCTGTCATTTTACACAATCTAACATAAGAACATAGTATGTCCTTTAAGTAACTAGAACTATAAATATTATTTAGGAGATTTATCTGTTAAAATTATTTTCTACAGTATACAATTATTTACTGGCCAATGACTATTGCCATTTTACTATATGTATATTCAGATTGCAAATGTCATATAAATTATTGAATGGATTATGAAATTTAAACACAGAATCATAGCAGTTTCTTTTCTTTCTAGAACACAGAACACTGCCAACATACACATGCAAACAACAGCACAAGTTTCATAACAAAACAAAGAGGACAAAATCAGAATGTGTGCACCCAGTATTAAAGGTAATTATTTTTGTGAATGTCAATTGAAGGTGTATCACTATCAAACTGAATTTCTAGGAGAAAAATTGGTATATTACCATCATTGTTGTATCTGTGGAAGTTGATTCAAAGGTGTCTTTAAAATAGAAAAATAATATGTATATATATGTTAGTCTTTGCTTTTTTTAAAGACACTTTTACTTTTTAATGTCTTATTGTTGTGTTTTTTTATTCTTTTGCTCTTTTAAAAATATTTTCATGTTTTGTATTTTAACCTACTTTGAATAAACTAAAAATTTCTGTGTGGAAAAGTGATTCAAAGGTTTGCACCTGAAGGCTCTTCAGAGCTAATCCAATGCTGTTATACCTGCCATCAATTAAGATAAAATCTGCTTCCTTTTAGATAAAATGTTCTGTAATCTGCTCAAATTCAGGTTACAACAGGAAAATCTATCTGCTTGACCAAACACCTATGGCCCTTGATCAGTTTTTTTTCCTAGTCTCCTCAGTGACAGAACAGTTTCTGGTCCAATTTTTAGATTAAACTACTTTAAAGAAGGTCAAAGAGATGCCAGTGATTATAATGGTTGTCAAGACAATTCCATGAGAAAAAGGTAATACAGGTAGTCCTGTATTATTTACAAAATTTAGTGATTGTTCAAAGTTTCAAAGGCAATGAAAAAAAGTGACAGAATCAGTTTTCACAATCATTGCAGCATTTCCATGGTCACATGATGAAAATTTGGACACTTGGCAGCTGGCATGTATTTACGACGGTTGCAGTGTCCTGGGGTCATGTAATAACTTTATTGCAACCTTCTGAAAGTCAATGGGGAAGCCAGATTCACTTAACAGACGTGTTACTAACTTAACAGCTGCTATGATTTACTTATGTGTTTTACTGCAGGTTTGAAAAGAAACTACAGCCACCTATCTCCACAATCCACATCTCAAACACACCAACAACAGCCAAGCCTCCTACAACTGGCCCCAATCCATTGGGCTCACAACCTCTGGTGATCACAGAAAAAGAAGTGCAAGATCTATTATACAGACAGAAGCCAGGAAAAGCACAGGGCCAGACAAGATAACTCCTTCTTGCTTAAATGTCTGTGCTGACCAATTGGCCCCAATCTTCACCCGAATCTTCAGTAGATCACTAGAGATGTGCTATGGTCCTTCCTGCTTCAAACATTCTACCATAATCCCAGTACCAAAGAAGCCCTCCATCAAGGAACTGAATGACTACAGACCAGTTGCTCTAACATCTGTAGTTATGAAAATCTTTGAAAGGCTTGTGCTGTCCCACCTGAAAACCATCACAGATCCGCTGTTAGATCCCATGCAGTTTGCATACCAAGCAAATAGATTGACAGATGATGCTGTTAACACAGCTCTGTATTACATCCTACAACACCTTGAATCTCCAAATACCTATGCAAGGGTCCTCTTTGTAGACTTCAGTTCAGCATTCAATACCATCATTCCAGACACTCTTCTAAACCAACTAGCAGTACCTGAACACACTTGTAAGTGGATCATAAGCTTCCTAACAGACAGGAAGCAGCAGGTGAAGCTAGGCGGAATCACATCCAATACCTGTACAACCAACACAGGGCCCCCCCAAAGCTGTGTGCTATCTCCACTTTTCTTCTCCCTATATACCAGTGATTGCATCCCAAACGATCCATCTGTTAAAATACTGAAGTTTGCTGATGACACATCAGTGATTGGTCTCATTTGAGACAACAATGAATCTGCATACAGACAGGAGGTTATACAACTTGCCTTGTGGTGTAACTGGAACAATCTGGAACTGAACACACTCAAAACCGTAGAAATGGTGGTAGACTTTAGAAGAAACCCTCCCATACTATCACCTCTTACAATACTAGACAACACAGTATCAACAGTAGAGACCTTCAAATTTCTAGGTTCTACTATCTCATATGACCTCAGATGGACACCTAACATCAAAAACATCATCAAAAAAACACAAAAAAGAATGTTTTTTCTGCATCAACTCAGAAAGCTCAAACTGCCCAAGGAGCTGCTGATACAGTTTTAGAGAGGAATTATTGAGTCTATCATGTGCACCTCTATAACTGTCTGGTTTGGTTCTGCAACCCACCAGGACAGACAAAGACTTCAGAGGATAATTAGGACTGCAGGAAAAACAATTACTACCCACCTGCCTTCAATTGAGGACCTGTATACTGCACGAGTCAAAAAGAGGGCTGTGAAAATATTTACAGACCCCTCACATCCTGGACATAAACTGTTTCAACTCCTTCCCTCAAGACGACGCTATAGAGCACTGCACACCAGAACAATTAGACACCAGAACAGTTTTTCCCCGAAAGCTATCACTTTGCTAAACAAATAATTCCCTCAACACTGTTCAACTTTTTACAAAGTGTACACTACTATTACTGTTAATCTTCTCATCACTCCTTATCACCCATCCCCTTCCACTTGTGATTGTAGGACTGTAACTTTGTCGCTTGTATCCTTACGATTTATATTGACTGTTTCCTAGTATGATTTGATTGTTGATTGTACCCTATGACTATCATTATGATTCTTGATTCTTAATGAATGTACCTTTTCTTTATGTATACTGAGAGTATTTACACCAAGACAAATTCCTTGTGTGTCCAATCACACTTGGCCAATAAAGTATTCTATTAAGAATTGTGGCAAGAAAGGTCATAAAATGGGGCAACACACACTTAACAGCTGTCTCGCTTAGCGACAGAAATTTTTGGCTCAATTGTGTAAATCGAGGACTATGTGTAGCATCCAGGCCTTTTTCATTTGAAGCAAAGATAGATAACTCGATAGAAACAGAAGTGGTATTCAGCAGGTTCTGACCAGTTCTAGAGAACCGGTAGCAGAAATTTTGAGTAGTTCGGAGAACCAGCAAATACCACCTCTGACTAGAGATTTTACAGTATCCTTCCCCTGCCACATCCACCAAACCACGCCCCCAGAACCAGTAGTAAAAAAAATTGAATCCCACTACTAGATAGAAAGATATAAAATTATGCACAGTATGGAAAATACGGATGGAAGCAAGTTTTTTCTAGCAACATTAGGACTCGGTCACCTATTGTATTGAATAAAAGTATAAATATGGTGAGAATTCAGGCTTAATAACAGTAACCGTGAGGGATCTTGGAGTCTTAGTGGACAACCAGCTAAATATGAGCCAGCAGTGTGCAGCAGCAGCCAAAAAAGCTAATGCAATCCTAAATTGTATTAACAGAGGGATACAATCAAGATCAAGGAGGGTACTAATACCACTTTATAAAACCTTAGTAAGACCACACCTAGAGTACTGCATCCAGTTTTGGTCACCACATTATAAAAAAGATGTTAAGGCTCTAGAAAAAGTACAGAGAAGAGCAATCAGGATGATTAGGGGACTGGAGGCTAAAACATACAATGAACGGTTGCAGGAACTGGGCTTGGTTAGTCTAGTAAAGAGAACGACCAGGGGAGACATGATAGTGGTGTTCCAATATTTGAGGGGCTGCCACAGGGAAGAAGGGGTCAAGCTATTTTCTAAAGCGCTTGTAGGCCAGACAAGGAATAATGGATGGAAACTAAACAAGGAGAGATTTAACTTGGAAATAAGGAGAAACTTTCTGACAGTGAGAACAATCAAGCAATGGAACAGCTTGCCCTGGGAGTGGGAGCACCATCACCTGAGACTTTCAAGAAGAGATTGGACTGCCGTTTGGACCAGCTGCAGACATCATGACTAATAAAACCAAAGCCCTCCCTTTTCCACCACTCCTTTAGCTACACATTAAACTCCGCTACACGCTGGCCTTTCCCTTTTTGTTCCTTGTATACTGGTAGAACCCCTGAAAAGATAAGCCTACAGCCTATATTACTAAGCTCATACCCCAAGCTCTGGAAGACTTTCTGAACAGACAGTACATCCTTCTGGGACAGATCATTTGTACCAAGATGTATAATAGCATCAACATCACAGTCCTTACTGGCATTCTTGACTATCTTAAGAATACGCCTCTTGTCTCTGCTGGCAGTAGCACCTGGCAGACACCTGACTTCTTTCAAAACCTTTCAAAGCTGAAGGCATCAATCCAGTCCAAAGAATACTTCAAATAACCTCATATTTGCTATTAAACCTTCTAAAACGTAAAAGCTTACATCATTAGCTATTCTTCCTTCTGATTTTCTGCTTCGTCTTTTACAGACCACTTAGACTCATCAAAAGGTTACTACAGCAAAAGGTTAGTTCTCCATCCACTACTTGTAGCATCCAATGATACAGAATGAGAAGTGTATTTATTTACATATATTCCTACACTACGCACTTCCCGAGACTCCAGGTGGTTTACTAAAATGTGAAATGTGTCATTAGAAAATGTATCTGGTATATCATATGCAAATGATAAAAAAGCAGAACACAGATTAATTACAGCCACTCTATTGTAATGTTTTACTTGAATCTTAGACTGGTAAGAAGCACTTCTACTGCTTTCAAATCTGATTGTCCTTAGGCAATATTTTAGGATGAAAATATTATCAATCAATCAGAATAGAGCTGGAAGAGACTTTAGAGATCTTCTAGTTCAGTCCCATGCTCAAGCAGGAGACCCTGTAACATTTCAGAGAAGTGACTGTCCAGTCTCTTCTTAAAAACCTCCAGTGATGAAGCACCCACAACTTCTGACAGAAAGCTGTTCCACTGTTTAACTGTCATATAAAGTTCAATAAGCAAACATATAATAGATATTAGAAATTGTACTGTCTGCTTTGGGTGTAATACATTTATGGCATGATCCTATATTTTCTCAGGAATTCCTCACTGACTTTAATAGGACTTATTTCCATGCAAACATGCAAAAGATTATGATGTAAAATGTGAAATTGAACTATCAAAATTTATTGAAGATATCTGATAAAATTAAGGAATACAATTATCAAGTGAATTCTTGGTTACACAACACCATGTGTAAGGGCTATCACTTACAAGTCTGAAAAGCAAAGGTCAAGAACAAGCAAACACAGCAGTACATACACGTCATCTGATTTATTTATTGCTTGAACAAAATACCATCCAGAAAAAGCTTACAGGAGGCTTAGGAAATCTATCTTCTCAAGTAACATACAAATCAGTGCAGAGAGCATAAAGCAAAATAACTACTCAGGTTTCAGAAGTGAAAACAACTTCTTAAAACCTAGTCATATTCAGTTAAAGAGAACTTTTTAGGTTAAGCCCCAAAGTCATCTTCTTTCTTTAAAACTATATTGGAAAAATCGTGCTAATGTAAAGATATTGTACAACAGGGACAGGTAAAATGGCATGTGGTTCTTCTGATTCCTTTTCTAGTCCCTCTCCCCAAATTATCTGCCTGAAGTCTAGCAGAAAAGAAACTTAATGAAAAAAGATTTATTTTCAGTGGGGAATGAAATAAAACAGATGTATTATGATATAAGAAGGCATAGCCCCCCTCTCCACCAACCTCTATAAAATCTGGTTTAATTCCATTCTCCAATGAAAGAAAGGGGGGATGTTGACAGTTCCAGTGCTCTGGAGTTGTTATTTGTCACCACAGCATCTATTCTGGCTTTCACTGGAAATTGTAAGAAGAGTGATGGATGGCAGTGTTGATGACGATCATTCAATTACAACAGATTGCCCGTCCCTGTTGTGGCAAGTGAAATGAATTTTTACCAATTCTAAGAACAAATGTGTTCAATGGGAGAAATATACATTAAGAAGTTTGAAATGTTGTAAATATACAAAGACCCTTTAGGGCCCTTTTGGTTTAAACATTCATCTGGGAGCTGTTGTGGCAAGAAGTACACTCAGGAAAGTTACTCAGTGGAGAGAACAGCAAAACTAAGTTCCTACCAGAGGTGGTATTCAGCAGGTTCTGACCAGTTCTGGAGAACCGGTAGTGGAAATTTTGAGTAGTTCAGAGAACCGACAAATTCCACCTCTGACTGGAGATTTTACAGTATCCTTCCTCTACCACGCCCACCAAGCTACACCCACAGAACCGGTAGTAAAATAATTTGAATCCCACTGGTTCCTACCCTGCTGTAGCCACTCCAGAACTCAGGCTCCCCTCTTCTTGCTTAGCACTGAAAACTGCTAAAGGAAAGAGAAAACTCACTACCTCTTTTCTGTTAACCCAAAACAAATAAGTTTTCTATGCTTATTTACAAAGGTGGATTACAATGCAAATGTTATTTTTTAATTAGTGTCTATCTTTAAAAATGACTTGGATTGATAAAACTTAATCGAAAGTAATGGGAGAAAAATACAACAGTGCAAGAAAAAGAAAAAATCCAACCCCCCCCCCCGGAGTAGCCAACATATGCAGTAAATATAAATGAACTGCAATAAAAATTAAAAACTTTTTTGATTATCCAAGCATTTCTGGGTTAACAAAGGAGTTTGGTCAAACTTAAGTTTCCCCTGAACCATGGAAGCTCCCTGAATTATTTTACGATAATCACTCTCTCTTATTCTAAATTATCTCACGGGATTATAGTTGTTGGGGTATGGGAAACCTAGCAAACTGTTTTGGATGCCATCTTGATCTCCTGGAGAAAATCAGGCTATAAATATAGCAAATAACTAAAATTAATAAATTAAGTTTCATTCTGCATTTTTCACGTGCACTTCAGACATTATAAAGCTATATAGTGAAGAAGGCATGAAGAGTTTGATATAGGTCAGTAGCAGGATGCAATATCTGGTTCATACAATATATTAAAGGAATGGTGAACCCCAGTCTGTCCCATACTTGGATTGTTGGGATTGATGTGCAGACATGTTAATATATTCCATTATAAAGGAAAGATAACATTTACTATTTGCTACATTTTATCAGGCTTGTTTTTATGCTTCTTGGCCTGATTAAGAATTCCAGAGAACTCCAAAATATGCGCTCCTGTATTTAACAGTGAAAAAAGACTCCATTAAATATAGCTTCATTTATTGACATACTAGCTATTTGTGCTAAGTAATAATACTGTTTGGTTAGTTTTGATTTAGTGTATTCTGTGTTCCCAACCCTTGCTGCTTCTTCAATGAACTGTTTTTTTTTTTTTAACAAACCACGGCTTGGTGACTTAGTAAGCTACCAGAAAAGTTAATATACAACTTGACTGCACTTTAGTCATTGACCCTGGAAATTCTGTCATTTCAGGCCACCAATCACCTAGAAACAACTTGGCAAATGAAAGTTTAAAGTCTATTATGTGACTGCAAAAATCATATCAACTTTAGTCAATTTAGACTTAACTTAATCTCAATACCTCCAAGAATTGTCCATTGTGTTTTATTATAAGAGAACTGTTTTTTTTCAGTAAATTCTGTTTATAAGTAAAGCAGAAAAAGATTTCTTCATCTTGTTAGCAAAACAATATCTGATTCTGATTGCTGATTTCTCCTGAGAAAATGTACCACTACAAAACTCATACATATTTCAACTTGTTATAATAAAATTTCCACCTTCACAAATGAATATTCAAATAGTAATTCTTTTAATTGTAAATTCTTACATCTCTGATTTTACAATATAATACAACTCAAACACAATCAACAATATGTCATGCAAGTTACCAGATAGGCTGTGTTCTACTCCCATTAAACAGAATTTTCAAGTTTTTACTTCAAAAGAGTTAAAGAAAATAACATACAAGTAGCAGGATATTACAGTATATGGATAGATTGTTCAAATATTTACTAAACTCTGATTTTTAACCTAGTTTGTTGAAATAACCAAACAAGCTAAACCAATGGCTGGGTTCATATAACACACTTAGCCAGAATTGGAGTCACCTTGAAGAGGAGATGGGTGGCAAAGAAATTCAATAAATAAATAAATAAACTAAGCAGTCCCATGGTTCATTCTTAATTAAATTTCATGACTAACATTATGTGATGTTTATGCATTTCATAAACTTGTGTCTGACTTAACAGAAGCATATAATACAAAATACTAAAAATGGTGCTATTGCAATCAGACCTGAACCTAACAATGCTCTAATAAAAGTTTTCAGAATGTTTTCTATACAGTTATACTTTTCATAACAGATAGCATTTCCAAAAGTATGGAAGGTATAGAAATATAACAGTAGTAATAAAAGGTTCAAAATGTGGTATTGTAAAGTAAAAAAGACTATACTGTAGTACCATTCACACTGAATTAAATTTTACAAACAACATAGGCAAATATAATGAATTACTGAGCAGGATCTTGAAATAAATGAAGGGCAAATGTAGTTCAGCAAAAAGCAACAACTAAAATTCAATTTCAATTAAAACATTCATAAAATTCCTTGAATATTTCATGGCTCTATGCATCAGTCGAACTAAATATATGAGAATCTGCACGATAAACTTTTTGAAGCCTTTATAATTAAAAGTTTGTTGCTACCTGAAGATATTTCAATAATGAAAAATCCTAGAAAATATAGGATCTATATTTTAGAGGTCCATTCTAGGGGGAAAAGTGCTGTCAGGATTCTGGCAGTTACCCCAATTAAATAATAAGTCTCGAGCCAAACTTCCAAAACTTCAGAGGATTTATTGGAAATTAACATGTCCAACACTGCCTGGGTGTAGCCGACTCTGAGACACATAATTCATGGTCACCCTTGACCCTGGTTTTCCCCCACCCCGAGTGTATCATAATTCATATTCTCCAATGAAACACATCTGTAGCCAAGAGTCATCAATCAGGTTCTCCCGTTAGAATTTTTTATGGCAGAAACTTCAGTCACCTAGTTACTATCTCTGAAAAACTATCTATGGAATGCACTTTCAATTTTCAAGCTGCCGCACTGCTCTTTCAAACCCCTTCGCCCCCTCCTTTTCTGTTGACAACTCTAAAGACCATAGAAATATTTTATGAGTTGACAGGTACAGCATGCTGCATTATGCCATTTAATGGTGCAGGGAGCTAATGAGGTCACTAATTTAAGTTTAATTTACAAATTTAAAGTTTCAAGACTTGAATACAAATTTAGTCTATTTAAATTCAGGATGAAAATATAGTGGAAGCATTTTTATGACTCCATATATCTGTATCCTCATCTTTTACTATTTGCAAATTAGTATTCCTTCTTAATATTATAACATCTCATAGATTTCTATCAGCTAAAGGTTTCAGATCTTACAAATATCTTTCTTCGGCAATTTACTGAAGTGAATTTAGTGAATTGATTATATTTCATCTTGAATTAATGTATTGATTTTTTACAATGTGGGTTGATATATAATCTGTTCCGAGAATTCTGGGTGGTAGGGTGACGGGGGTTAAAAAATTCATAATTTGAAGTTCTGATGTATTTATTTATTTTTTACTACATGTTTTGCCGTCCATCACCACCACAGGGTGACTCTGAGTGGCTTACAAGCTATAAAACAAGTAAAAAAATACTTAATAATTAAAATAACAAAACATTAACGTTACACAGATTAAAATATTATTAAAGGCTGTACTAAAACTGAAACTAAGAGGGCTGAGAGAGGACAGGACAGGATGTGATCTTACTCAATCAGCCACCTCCAGTGATAAACATCCCCCTCAGGGCCATAGACCAATCAACAAAGCCAGGTTTTAATACCCTTCGGGAAGACCAAAAGGGAGGGGGCAGTTCTCAATTCCAGTAGTAGAATGTTCTACAAAGATGAGGCACATGGTCCCTTCCACCCATTCACTACAGCACACAGATGTTAAACAAACTAAAAAACATTCTATACAATCTGAGGAGATGCCAAACAGCCACACTGATTATGCACCAATTCTGTAGGTAGAAACATATGAGAGGTTTTGCAAGTCACAAACTTTGTTTTGCTTTAGCCACAATGCAAAGTTATTGGCTGTATCTATAGAAAACCTGCTGGAAGACTAGATTCACACCGTTAATCCATCCAAAATAATAGGCGGTGAGATCCCAATGAATTCAGTGGTATCAGTTTGTTTTCCACAGTCATTTTGGATATTTGTCTGTGCTATCAATTTAGATGAAACAGATCGGGAATTTTAGAGCACATGTTATAATCTAAGCCCTGCTTTAATTTATTAACTGTTTGAGCAATCAGAGGGCTAAGGACACCTTGGAAGCAATATTGCAATTGCTTGATTGCCTTGGTTAGTCATCTCAGGAGGATCATCTTTGCCCTGACCTTCTAACATAGCTGCATACTTATTTCTAATCATTCATTTAAATTGCATTACTCTACTTCCAAAACTGAAACTTTTTTGGCATGGTCTGTTTGGTTCAACTTCATGCATTTACACTTTAGAACAATTTGTATAGGAACAGCTGAAAAATTATGATTTCAACATTCTCATGGTTGATATCAGAAGCCTTCTGGGGGAGGAGATGCAATTGTTTTGTGAAGCAGTGAACTAAGGACACTAAAAATAATTTAATGGAGTAATAGCAATATTCTTTTTATTTAAATAAGATCAATTTAAAGTTTTGGAGCTGACATATTTGAATTTAACCCGGGGGAATCTTGTGCAGAAGATATAGTTGGTAACAATTTGCCACTCATACCTCATTAAATCTTTGACATTTATGAGATCTACATGAAACTTGATGCCCAACATATATAATTTAACAAAAGTTTTACATAGTAATGTCTTCCATAATCTAATCTATATCACTTACAAAATCTCTAAAACAGAATGTATACATTTAAAAAGATATAAGATGTCCATATTCTGTATATCAGAATCCATCTAAGTATTATCATATCAGAATAACCAAAGCAATGCTCTTTCAGGAGTAATATATGGTTATGAAAGTTTGAGAGAAAAAGTAGACAGATGCCTCTGCAACCTACACATAATAAATTAGAAGAATAATTTGGAAAGCTGTCCTATCTTGGATTTACAAAAGAGACAAATTAAACTACTTTGTCCTGAAAACAGACAAAAAGAAAATGATAAGAAATCAACTGTGGACACTATTCAATGGAATTAAAAAATATGTTATTAAAATGTAAACAGAAGAACTATAAAGTGAAATTTAACTGGGTAAAATACATTTGTTATGGTTTCTGGTAGCTCTTAATGGGATTTCTTGTTGACCAGAACTGAACTATAAAGCAGGCTTTAAAGATCTATTTATGAGAGATTTTTTTGATTTATTTCTTAGAAAACGTAGTAAATTGGATTATAGATTGGATTTATTTGATTAAGCTTAAAATATATATGTTAGTATTTCTGGTAACTCTTAATAGACTTTTGTTAATTAGTACTGAATGATGGGGTTTCTATAATTTGATTATTGATATGGAATGATATAAGAAAGGAAGAGATTTTTAAACTGAAATATTAGAGAAGCAGTTAATTACTGAAATGGTTTATACTTGTGTGGAGAGAGAGAAAATCATCTTTTATTTATCTTTTTCTACCTTGTTGCATTTTCCTTTTTGGTTTTTATGTTTCTTATTTGTATTAATCATTTATCTGTCTACTTTTAAACTTTAATAAATTATATTAAAAAAGCAGATGCCTCTTGACTTATGGATCTGGAGAAGGATACAAAATAATACTGTGGCCTGTAAAAAAACCCCAATTAATTAAGCCCAGACCAAATAAAGATGAATTACTCTTCTAAAATGATGATCACAAAGCAGAAACTCATATATTTTGAATATATGATGTAAGCAGATAATCGACTAGAAAAGACCACTATGTCTGGCAAGGTTGAGGAAGGAGGAGATAACAAATAAGGTGGATGGACAGTATTAAAGAGATTATAAGACTCTTTAGTGTGGCAATGGAATATCATTAGAACAAATTTAGGCTGTAAGAATTTGACATGCAGTATCAGGAATAAAACCCAGTGGTTTGAGAACTTGACAAAATGCAAATATGCATGAAAAGAATACTTTTTCTGATGTTTATTTCCGAAACAATGAAAAAACGATTGTCCCCTTGTCTAAAAATCTGCAAGTGACAGATACTCAGCACTAAATATAATATATACCATACTATTAAATTAATAGATATATTTTTAAAATTAGCCTTCTGACTTCTTCCTATACTGAAAGGCTGTATGTATTTTTCATTTTTTATGCTACACATTGTAAGCTCACAATTCTTCTATTTTTTCCCCTGAAATTACTATTACTATTAGACTCATACTCAATCCACCAATATATCAACACTTATTCACTGTTGATATACCTCAAAGGGATGAGTCAACTAAATTTTGATTACAGAGAGATGAAACATGGTCTAAAGGAACGAATCTATATTAGGCAATCTTGGATATCTATACCCAAATGAGTAATCGAAACCTTATTTCATGAAATGTCTATCCTGAGTCTAACAGCTGGTGCTGGAAAAATATTTTAGTCATACGTGTTCAATAGATTTGTTTTTTTTAAATATAAAATATTTTTAAGCTGAGCAGCCTGTTACAGGCTTATTAGAAATAAGTATGATATAAAGGAAGACAAGTTTTCCCAATTAATTGTTTGTAATCTCACATTCCTTGAGACTGTAAAAGGAAAAACTTTTAGAAGTACACAGTAATTGTAAGGGAGGCAGGATATGTTAGTCCTGAAATAGAAGATGTTTGACAGAGAGAACCTCTTCTTTCCATGCAGGCTCTCCCCATAAATGAAGACTCTGGAAAATCAGGATCCTCTGTGGTTGAAGAGGAATGTGACAAAGGTGGGGCTAATCTGTTGATTGTACAAAGTTAAACAGTCCAAAGCTTGTTTACTTGGAAACAAAAGCCACAAAATTCAATGATTCCTAGTACCTGAAGATTGCCTAGGTCTGCTGTGTTCTCAGCCCTGGACTGAGACCTCTATCCACTTGTTGGCAAAGAGAAGAAAAACCAACTCAATATCTCGAAGATTTCTTCTCTGCTTATCCCCATCCATAGTAAATAGGGCTAAACACATACAATCTAGTTGTCAAATAAAGAAAACTGTGCTGTCAATACAAATTTAGGTGTGTTTACAGCTTTCTTCTATCTAATCCTTGTTTTTTTGAGAGGAGTACAAGATTTTTTTACATTTGGAATGTTCCTCTTTTTGTGTAACTGCAATTTGATGTGCTTTATATCCAGGTACCCAGTTTTAGAAATGTAATTCAATTATAATGTATACTTCAGATACCTGCCTTTTTTTTTTACAGAAAAAGCCAAAATCATAACCAAACTTCATTGTTTAAGTGGTTTCAATCATTACGTGATAAAAAGCAGTATTATTCCTAGATTAAGGAATTAAATTTAACTTGCTCATGGGGTCTAGGGAAAGAAAGTGTAAAAGATTGTGTACTTGCTCGTCTAAATAATCCCAAACTGCCTGAAAAATCCAGTTCCATTGTATTAGCCCTCCATAAGCCAGGAAGCAATTATAGTTTTCAAACAACTCACGTTCC
The DNA here is from genome assembly GCA_023653725.1 of Bungarus multicinctus. NCBI lineage: Eukaryota > Metazoa > Chordata > Lepidosauria > Squamata > Elapidae > Bungarus > Bungarus multicinctus. Next base: position 88,325,890 of record CM042834.1, on the reverse strand, counting down.
TCTCAAGGGTATCTGTTGTTTGCTTCATAGCTCATGAGTATTAAGTTTATTACTTAATAATTATCAACCAGAAGAAATTGCTAACAGGCATTTTAAATTATGCTTTTAATGAGGATGTGAATATACATTTGCCAATTTGGGTAGCTTGTCTTTCACCACCTTCCAAACGTCATATATGTGTCATGAAGGCTTTGAACAAATCACTTTGAATTTTCGCCTCTAAATGGGCATTATCGCTGCCTAGCTCAACTGGCTGCTTGTAAGATGAACTAGAACAGGCAGAAACTGACAAGCATTTAGCACATAATCTGTACTATAATAGTGACTCGTAATGAGAGACATGTGTCAGCATACAGGTCAAATCTCCAACCTAGTTTCACCTTTGATCTCTTTTTGTACTGACTCACTCTGTGACAAATAGGGCGGCTCACTTAATCTCTAGCTTCCTTCCTATAATAGGGTGCTCATTTGCTTAGGGAAGGTTATAAACAAAGCGAATATTAATAGGGCCACATCGGTATCCCACTTACATACGCGCATCCTCACACACAGGCATACTTATACAGCTCAAAATAAAGTAATGGTGGTGGGGAGAGTTATGGAATCAACGTGGGAAAATTCGGATAATGTGAAATACAAGAAACGCTGCCGATGGTGGGCGGCGAAGGGGCAACCAAATCTAAGAAAACAAGAGATAAGTAAAGGCAGAGGCCAAGAGGAAGCCTTGAAAGACAAGGAATGCGTACAAGTCAGGGGAGTCTGGGGAGGGGAGAGGACAGGATAATAGAGTAGAAAGGCAGAGGAAAGGGATCGAGATCAAGGGGATCAAGGGAAAGGGTGAAAATCCAGAAGCCCCCACCCCAGTCCGATGCCAACCACTTCCTGACAAGCCGAGACGAGCCACTCACCCTGTGTGCAGAGAGCCTGATACTCGCACCCTTCATCCACAGCTACCGATATAGCAGCCTGGAGGCCTCCCCTCTCCTCTGTGCTGCCTCTCCTGCGCTCCGCCCCTTCACGGCTCCTTCCTTCCTTCCGGGCCGTGTGGGTGAACTGGTCACCCGGCTCACGCTTGCGATCTGGCACGCGCGGCAGAACGGGAATCCCCCCCCCCCTCACCTTCAGGGTGGATTCCCGTAGGTCAGCCTCCGGGGCTTGCCCTTCGCGGCTGAAATGGAAAGGACTGGATGTACAAGTTAGTCTTGCAACCCAACCTGTCAGCAGAGTTTCAGGAAGCCCATCTGGAAATTCCGTCTCTTTAAGGGGCGCTCCCTGCCATGGCCCTTCGAAGGCATTAGATCACTAACTAGATCTTAGGAAGAAATTGGGAGAGTTTTGCAGGTAATCTAGTAAAGCAGAGAAGATACTTCCAGACACCGCTGCCAATGAACTGACTGTCTGTCTGTCTATCTATCTATCAATTACCTACATACCTTATTCTTCCTTTACTGTTCTGTAAGCAACAAAAATGAAATGGGGAAGAGGTATATCACAATTGCTTAATAAATGTTTCATTTGGAAGTGCCTAAATATCTATATGGGGAAGAGTAAACAGCTTGCAGCAAAAATAGCTATGTATTGTGGCACCTTAAAAGTGTATTATTATACCAGACATTGCAGTTCCATCTCCCGTTTCTTTCCCCATAACAAGCACTCTTTGAGGTAGATTGCAGTATAAGACTTATAGAAGTCTTCTATAGAAGACAACTTGAAATCTTCTAATACAATCTTCTGCCCAGGGTAGGAACCTGACCATTCCAGATAAATCTCTCTCCAAGCTTTATTTGGAAACCTGCAATCATGGAGCCCCTACAACTTAAAGAAGTTGGCTATCCCGCCTTTTAATAGCTCTCATAGTCAGGAAATTCTTCCTTATTTCAAGTTTGCATCTCCCTCTGCAAAGCTTGTATTTTGCCATGCTCACAGAAGCATCTTATATGGAATCTTATGTCCCAATTTAATTGTCTTCTGAATAAAAAGTCTAACACGTAGAACATGAGTTCTCGGTAAAACAACTAAGATAATTGAAGTCAGCTCTGTCACCATTATAGATGTGCTTAGCAGGCATGCTATTCAACCAGTTTTGAGGAAATTGAGCTAATATTAGGTCTAACACTTAATCCCAAACAGAAGTTTAAAAATCTAGAAGGAAATGTATTACACTGCAAGTAAATTTACCAAATGCTTTTAAAATAACAATGTTGATGGGTTTAGAAAAAAATTGTGGAGCAAGAACAATTTCATCTGGTGTGCATATCAGAATTTCTATTGCAATATTAAACATCCCTATGGAAGTTGTTTAGAGACAAAATAAAGGACACTGACCAATTTACAAATGTAAGATTACAGTACAGGCAGTCCTCAACTTACAACCACAATTGAGCCCAAAATTTCTGTTGCTAAGTAAGATTTCTGTTAAGTGAGTTTTGCCCCATCTTACAACCTTTCTTGCCACAGTTGTTAAGTGAATCACTGCAATTGTTAAATTGGCAACAGGGTTGTTAAAGGAATCTGGCTTCCCCATTGACTTTACTTGTCAAAAGGTCACAAAAGCTGACATGATCCCTTCATAAATATGAGTCAGTTGCCAAGCGTCCAAATTTTGAACATGTGACCGTGGAGATGCTGCAACAATCTTAAGCATGAAAAACAGTTATAAGTCACTTTTTTCAGTGCCATTGTAACTTCAAACGGCTACTAAACAAAGTCGAAAATTACCTGTATAAAGTATTAAAGTCTGATTTATGTAACATTGGAAATCCCAAAATGTAATTTATTTATGCAGTTCTAAATCTTGTACTGGTTTTCCGACCATGAAAAAACAATAAATGCATATTAAATGATATGATTTGCTAACTGGAATTTTCAATTTCTCTTTTCTTGACATCAGCATGTCACAGAAAGCTAGCTTGCACCTTATAAAATGTATAATTTCAGATTATTATAGAAATTACAGAATTAAAGGATTGAAAATGGGCCTTCCAGATCATTTAATTCAACTCCTTATTATGATTAACATGATTAATTTCATAATATATTTGGTAGAGTTGTAATACTGTTATTCCAAATAAATTTCAGTTGGTCCTCACTCATGATTTTTTTCAGCTGGGAATTCTATATATGTTTATATTCAGTGGTACCTATTCCTAAGTAAATATTTATATGAATTGCGGTCTTAGTTTGCTTTAAAAGCTCTTTAGCAGTTTTTAAAAATCTAACATTGACTAGTCCTCAAAGCCTATTATATAATACATTTATAAGAGAAGATGTATCCTGTTCAACAACCTTTACACTCACTTTAATTTTAGGATTAAAACTAATATTGCTCAAGTAAGGATGTATTTGAATCAACATATTGAAAAATATAAAAACACTTAACAAATTATCCACTAATAACAAATGAAAATATTTGTGTATTTGCAAAGTATTTGTAAAACAAACAAGCAAATAAATAAGGTTTTGCAAAGCTGCAAAAGTAGCCTTCACTGGAACATCAGGAAACAGTTACTAGTAAAAACAAGTGTACTCTTTCTTACTACATAAAAGGCTGTATAGTAGTTACAATGTCTATATTTAATGGAGTATCAGCAGCATTAAAATCAGATAAAGTCTGTCCAGGATCTGTAACTAGTTCTGAAATGCTTGCATTTATCTGAAAAACAGATAATTTTCCCCAAAACGATTTAATTTTTAGATGGAAAAGTCTTTGATTAACTGAGGATACATTAAAAGATGTGTTAAACACCCAAAAGTGAAGTTTAGACCCACATTATTTAGTAATTAGCTAGTTATTTCCTATATAGCAATTCCAAATCACGGAGCAAAAGAAAGCTGATAAATTTTCAGAAGTTGTAAAAATTATTTGCAACTTGCTCTAGTTTTTTTATCTTGTAATTCTTCTTTCAAAATAATTTCTCTAAACAGTTCTCTAATTAGCTATGAAAAGAAACACAAGGGCAAAGGTTCAAAGTTTGATGTTTGAAATATTTGTTGCACAAATACTCCCTTTCATTTATGAAAATGTTGGTACATCTATTTAGCATCATCTTTCATTTGTAAAATTATAATTCTTTTTCTAATATTTATTTCCATGGTAAATTAGTTAGAAAAGGGAAATATACCTCTTCAGTCACTTTAATTAGTATGCTGAAATATTGACCTCTACTAACGCATTGCATTCAAACTTTGCTGCATTTGGTCTTTTTTAGAATGATGTGGTTTGCAGGCACCCCACTCTCTCCCCCTCCCTCTCTGCCCTCTCTCCCCCCCTCCCTCTCTCTCCCTCTCTATGGAGAGAGAGAGAATTAATTAAATAATTAATTAAGAGATCATGGATTAATACAATATATATTCCAATGCCTTGATTCTAATTAACTTTTAAGCACCAGACTTAGATCTAGAGTTCTTGGATGCATTTCTTACTTTGTGGGTACCATAGTTGCTTATGTTATATAGCTCTGTGTGTGTGTGTATGTGTACATATTCAAAAGTATCTGTTAAATTACTATCTTGTATGATTGAAATTGTAAGATAAAATTCTGAGCTTGAATTCCGCTGTCTGGGAGATAAACAATCATTCTATAACTAAAGATACCTCTAATGGACTTTAATTTTCATTGAAAATTAAAGTCTTTCCCATTGGAATCAAAAGAATAGAAAAGGTCAAGAAAACACACACACACACACACACACACACACAACATTGTGGCCTCATTCATGTCACCACAACAAAGCATAGGCTATGATGTAATACAGCATGCACTTTTTTTGCCTTTGAGTCAGTATTTGATTAAGTAGTTCCTGTAGGTTGATAGTTTTTTTTAGCAAGGTTTATTTTTTGGGAAGTGATTTACTACTGCCTCTGTCCTAGGGGCAGAGTGACTGGCTTGAAGACACCTAGCTGGCGTTGTTCCTAAGGTGAGACTAGATCTCACTGCTTCCTTCTTTCTAGCCTGATGCCTTGATCACTATACCAAACTGTCTCATTATTCCACACCATACAGTAATGCAATAAAGACCATTAATTAGGCTGATAGCAGTTATATACCTCTCACCTTGTATTATGTATCTTCCAAGGGATAGAATCTATTCAACACTTTATGTGGATCAACAGAAGATCCATCAATAGTGTTAAGTAGCAACAGTGACAGATGCTCTCTGTCAGGTTGTTAAATCTGCCAACTGCAGATGGGCATCTCTATGCCTACTGCTACAAGCTTTGTGCTTTTCGGGAGTGCTAGATAATATGAAATTCTTTCTTCTACCACAATTAGTCCAGGTTTTAGGAATGAAAATGTATGGGCAAGTGAAAGGGCTACTTGATGAGCTCAAGAACAATGATTCTCCCTTCCTGTTCATTCAATTTATCTGGCCTGTAAAAGGAGGTTGTAGAATGGGTATTTTTGCCAGTAGGCAAAGCAGGGAGCCAGAGAACTGGGAGAGAGAAGATGGTGAGGCTAAGGATTTGGCTTGGCAGTAAGTCTGGCTTGACAAGCAACATTGTCCAAATTGTCACATTAGTTACTACAGATTGTTTCAGAAAGATTGGTTACTATGATAGAATCAATAAGGAACATTTCTGTACTATTTGAAGTATAGAGTTGATTTTCTACCCATTTTTTCAATTTCCATGATGATTTGCTTGCTAAGCAAGTCTGGATGGCTTTTAGATGGCTTAAAAAATAACAGTTTAAAAGTTAGTAAGACACAGTGCTGGGGGAAAATAATTCCGATAGCACACAACTAAAAGAGGCTCATGTAACACTATGGCCAGGTTTTAAAGTTGGCAGGTTGGGGTCATCTGAATTTGAGGGGGATATTGTACCACAGGGCAGGTGGAGCAATATCCCCTTCAAATTCAGATGATCCCAACCTGGCAGCCTTTAAGACAGCCATAAAAACCTGGCCATAACAGGGTAAGTGTGGTGAAAGAGAAAGCATGTTTTGCCTCCTAGACCAGTGGTGGCTAAACTTTTTGGGCTCCTGTGCCAAAAATTGTTCATGCTCACATGCTCGTGTGCCAGCACCCAGAAGGCAATGTGTGCAGGCCTCCCCACATGCCCTGCTCATGCATGCATGACCCAATACGCCCCCTGTTCATGCGCATACAATCCCCCTGCATGCTGCACATCTGTGCATGTGTGCATGATCCTGCACATGTGCAAGAGATGCCAGTCTGTGCATGCACACGCATCTCCCGTGCACCCCTACAACCCCCACGCATGCGTACCAGATACCTGACAATCAACCGTTAGGCGGGCTGTGCATGTGCATGCGCCGTGGGACTCTTCCAGGTGACCTCTCACGTGCTAGCAGAAGTGGATCTGTATGCCACTTCTGGCACGTGTGCCATAGGTTCGCGATCATGGTCCTAGACCCATGAAATGATATTGTAGTGAAAATCTTGTCTCTATCAAGAATGGCTTCTTCTCCCAGAACCCAAAAAGCAAATGGGGCTATACTGACACTTTTTTTTCCTGCTGCAATTAAAATTTTGGTTTCTTTCTTCTCAGTGCTCTGTCAAAAACAATAGCCATTAGTGTCTTGAATGGGAATATAGAGAATATGTGACACTATCAATGAAACTTTTCATGTACATGTTTGGTAGGAATCTTATGCTGTTTCTAGGGATGGTGAAGTCATGAGATACCATATTTTTTTAGTTGTCTGTTCTGCACCCTGTTTTCAGGATAAGCAAATTTAGATACAATGGACATTGTGCTGTAATAGTAGTAGTGACATATCTTACTCGTCTTCCCAAAATGCAAATCTCATAGATATTGTCATTTGTTTGGCCCAAGATATTCCATCTGTGTATTCACTTATCAACACATTTCTATCCCATGGCAATCCAGAGACTTGTTTGTCATTTCAAAAGACACTATCTGATTTATTTATCTGATCAATTGGTTAAGGTTTACAAGGAATAGTATGTCAAATAATACTTTGACATACTATTCCTTGTAAACCTTAACCAACTGACTTCAATAAATTTAAGATAATCTCACTCTGGATTGTGGCCAGAATGTGAAGATAATTATAAGGATTTTTTTTCCCTGCTAAAGCATCCTATTATTTGGGTGCATGCAGCAACAGAACTCTGGAACACAGTATATATGTGAAATCATCTAAAAGATGAATTTTTGCAAAGTACACAGAGCTGAGAAGACTGCTTTTATTTTTCTCTTGGTAATCTTCCCTATTAATTTTTTTTCTCAGTTGAACTGTTAAGCTGTCATTTTTAAAAAAAATCTTACTTGGATTTAAAATATCAAACTTTTGTGGAATTTTAAAAATACCCTTCTTTTATCTTTTAAAATATATATTATAGAAGTTGTCACCTAGCTAAACCTGCCTGAAATGTAATGGGTTCCGTGGGAGCGAGAGAAGGGAAGAAAGTTGAAAGCAATTTTCTATTGTGAAACAAGCCCTCCCCTTCGGTATACATAAGAGGTGGAACTTGTATTGCAACATAGTGTAAGATTCTGCGGATGTCACTGCTGATGTCAAAAAACTAAGCCACATCAGCTCTGCTTAGGTGGCAGAAGTCTAAGAAATATCACATCTGCAGCATAAGCTACATTGGAAAGCTGAAAAATCACGACAGATGATGCAGTGTGGTAAACCTCTTCTGTAGTGTTGCCAAAGAAAAAAGAAAAATCCCCTATACAGACATGCTTAGGAAGCTATCAGGAGCCAGTGTGATTTTACCTTAGAAAATTGATGAAAGCTTTTCCTTTTATAAATTTGCAGCTGATAAACTGTCCATGTTTGCTTACATGTTGCATACTGTATATCATAACACTTTATGCATTTGACCCGACTTTACACCATACTAAATCTCAAACTCTGGGTGAGCTGATTTCCCAGGATTGAAGAATCCTAGAAGACTTATTAGAAAAAAACCCATTAATGGTTCCGAGCAGTTTTTCCTTTAAAAATTGGACTCTGAGAAGAGTGAGCCTAGATGTCCCTGAATCCCGCTTGTCAATTCAACGCTTTTAAAGCAAAACCCGACCGCGGTGACGTCCCCAGAGTGCTACTCCTTTAAATCTCTACCGCGCCTCCAAAGGCCACCGTTTTTCAGCCTTAAGCCCCGCCTACGGGCTCCTCCGTTCCGGAAGTGCCACGTGTACCGAGTGCGCCTGCGTAGCCTCGTTGACTTTCTTCCGGTGTGAAGAGCAGGGCCTCCCCTCCTGGGCTTGGCGCCGGAGCAAGAGTCAGAGACGCCCGCGAAGAGATTCTCTTTCTTGCCGCTATGGCCCAGCCGGGAAGGCCCACGTATAATAGCCTTACTAGAGCCGGCCAGCCACCGGCACCGCAGCAGCCGTACAGCAATGGTGAGTGAAGCCGGCCGCACCTCGGGTCATCTTAGGGGGCTACTGGCTGCTCTAAAGGAGGCTTACTTAGATCTTGGGTGTCTCTGGCTCCCTCTCGGCAGGACAGTCATATGTCACGCCGCGGAGGGGCAGGGCGGCCGGGAGCGCGGAGGATCCGTGTACGTGGCGGCGGTGGTATGCGGATCGACCCGTCGGTTGTCGCCCCTCGCGGAGCTGAATGGCCCTTCGAGCAGAAGACGGGCTTTTTGCTAGGCGGGCTCCCCTCCTTTCCAACTCCCAGGCCTTGGCTTCCCTTTGCGATTGCACCCGTGCTTGCAAGGCGCTGCGTGTAACTGGGAGGTCCTGGGAGAAAGGTTGTAGCAGTGGCATCCGCACTCGGAGCAGCAGCTATGGAGCATTTTCTTACCATTCTTGGGGGCGAGACAGCGATGGACGCTCCCCGTATCGCTCCCTGGTGATACTCGTAACGATGAAACGCCTGCCGCTTGAGAGTATTTCCCAGAATTTAACACGAAGACAGGGGAAGCGGCTCCCAGAGGGAGAAATAGGTTAATTTGGGTAGCAGAATATATATATATATATGGCACTACCCGATGAGCTAACAAATTGTTGTGGCCCAGGCTTTGTGTCTTGCAACCCATTGACGCTGTGTGAGGGGGGGTTTGTCTTTAGAAAACGGGGTGGTTTACAGTGTCCCCAAATGTTCGTGTTCTGAACAATTAATTGATCAATTTCCCTTTTGAGACGGCTTCCCAACTGAGTATTCTTCGGCAAAAAACCCTAAACAGTTTTTTATATATATAAAAAGGAAGCACTGGTGTGAAGAGAATAATAGCATACAGAATGGATGCTGCTTGCTTTCTGGGATTTGTGGGTGTAAAGAATGCTGTGCATAATTCAAAACCTCCTGGTTTAAGGAGTTCATTATGCTGGTATAATCAGAAAATCTCTCAGCTGACTAGTTGCTCAATTTCTCCTCTCTAGACCTCAAAGCTGTCAATTGAGGCTGGTTGAGGTACTGTGTAAATTGTGCCTCATTTGTGTGAGGACCTGTGTGTGTGTGCTTCTGGTAAAAATAAGAGCAATAAGCCAATCTATAGCTGTGTTTCACTGTATAGTTTCAGTTGGATGTTGACAGTAATTAGTATTCTATTTTTATTTTTTTTAGATTATAGGTTTAGGAAGAAAATCAAGTTGTATTAGTACTTACAGGAGTTGTACAAATTTTGTTTTTTAACAAATTGAAACTGTGGTTCCATAAGTTATGGTTCTGTAATACAGAACTTTGTCCTTTCCACTTTACTACACCAATTTGGAGTTAATGATCTTAGCTTTCATTATGTGAGAGTTTTCTATTACATGTGAAGTGTAGAATTCTAAATATTGGCATCCTGAATTATAAAGTGAGAGTGACACATAGTTAGCTGGGAATGATATGATTATTATTACAACAGGATTGTGTGCTGGAGCTGGTGGGCAACAAATGGAAATGTAGAAAGAATACATAAGCCAATTGTACTGTGTATTGCAAAGTGATTTAGGAAGAGTAGCATTTGGCCTGTAGATTCTTGATATCTTGCAAATCAATCAAGATGGACATACAGGCATGGTGTGTGATTTTTAATCAATATGTTTGATCTTAATACAAATCATGGTATAGGTAGTCCACGATTTACAATTCTAGCTGATGTTTAGATGTACTTACCTGTTATCAAAACCATTAGTTATGCATTTGGCTAAAGGAAGCAGTGAATCCCATTTTAACTGTGCATTATGTAAAATATACTTTGTTTTATCAGTCCTGAATTCTCAACATGTTTAGTTTCAATAAGTAAGTAATTCTGAGTCCTGATGTTGAAACAAAAATCTTGCTTCCATCCGTATTTTCCATATCATGTATAATTTTATGCTCTTATCATGTTATCTGTCTACTTCAAATGAAAAAGCCCCAGATGCTACAGGTAATCCTCGACTTACAATCACAATTGAGCCCAAAATTTATCTTGCTAAGCAAGACAGTTAAGTGAGTCGTCGTTCTCTCCCCGCCCCCCCCCAACACCCAATTTTACTACTTTTCTTTCTTGTTGAATGAATCATTGCAGGTAAGTTAGTAACACAGTTAGGTGAATCCGGCTTCCCCATTGATTTTGCTTGTCAAAAGGTGATCACATGACCCTGAGACAGTGCAATCATCATAAACAGGTGTCTCAATGTGTAACCACAGGGGTGCTGCAATGGTAAGTATGAAAAATGTAAGTTTTTTCAATGTAAGTTTTTTCAGTGCTATTGTAACTTCAAGGTGATTAAACAAATGGTTGTAAGTCAAAGATAACCTGTATAGTATATATAATCTTTCTTTAGTTGAAACAATTTTAAACTTGTATAGGTCTTATATTTTAGTTTGTCTATATGGATTTATGATGATTTAAAACGTTGGAAAATCTTGAAATTTGTGCTCTAAAGTGTTTTAGGTGTTGTCAATTAAAATTGTTCTTTTAGAAGTAATTTAATTTACATTTTAATTAATTAAATATATGTAGTTTTAGCTTATAAAATATCCCGACTCATTTGACTCTCTTGCACAGAATTTTGAATGTTATCCAAAATCTTGTGCACCTTCTGTGAATATAAAGGCAGCAATTCTGACTAAACTGCAGCTTTAAATAGAACAATATACATACAGAAGATACTAACTAGGTGATAAGAATGCTCTCTTATTAAAAAAAGTATAGTTCTGAATTAAGGAATTATAGATTCCACTTGTTTTTGCAATCAGGGAAAGTCTAAACAGAAAACAAGTTGTTTTATGCTAGACAAAATAGTAAACTATCATTCTCCACCAATGTTTCAAGCCTGTTATTCCATTACCTTTCTGCTTTTCCAGTCCAGTAGTGGCAGTATTCAATGTTCGATTTCTGTAACTCCATAAAACTGAAAATAAGATCTGATATCCTACTGTATGTAAAAAGAAATGGAATCAGGCATTATATGTAGCAGAAATGCCAAACACTGATTTTTTGAGCATCAGAGAAAATTTTAAGTCATAATTTTATTTGCATTGATGCTGAATATTGCTTTGGAGAACTAAAGTGTTACAAAGAAACATAATTGGAATTCCAATTGGTTTTTGAAATAGGAAAATTTATGTTCATGTTGCCTTGCAATTATTAGCTCTTTTCTATGTAGAGAAATGGGTTGTGATCCTGAAAATTCTATGGTAATTATTGTATGGAATGATGGGAACATTTAAGCTTTTACACTTCCACCAAAGGAGATGTCCTCTAGACTTGTTATATAATTTGATGCTGTATTTAGTTACACGGGCATAGCACGTTTTAGAATCTGATGTTTGAATTGTCGCAGTGTGACTAGTATCCCTCCCTCCACAAAAGGCATTTGTCATTGTGATTTGCCTCAGTTCTGAAAAATTAGAAATTTTATTATGGTGCCCCTTACTTTGTGATTTCAAGGCAATTTCAGTTAGATATGCCTCTTTGTGTTTTAAATCTATTTCTAGTAGTTATTATTTTTCTTATAGGTCCTATTAAATTTAAGCCTGTCCATACTGTACGTATTCTATAGGTTCTTACTTTGGTTGATTTAATTCTAATGGCTTTTGGTCAGATGAGTTTGATTACCTTCTGATATAAATCCATAGTCAGGAACATTGTATTTAATTACTTTAAATCAGCTTATTCACTAGTAAATAGTAGCACTTAATAAAATTATAGGTGGTCCTCAACCTAGGACCACAGTTGACCCAAAAATTATGTTGCTATGTGAGACATTTGTTAAGTGAGTTTTGCCTCATTTTATGGGTTTTCTTGCCACATTGTTAAGTGAATCACTGGAGTTGTTAAGTTAGTAACACAGCTGTTAAGTGAATCTGACTTCCCCATTGATTTTGCTTGTCAGAATATAACAAAAGGGGATCTAATGACCCCGGGACACGGCAAACACCATAACTATGAGTCAGTTACCAAACATCCAAATAGGGTTAATTCTCCATTGATATTATTAACTTTTACCAAATATATCTTTGGATAAGGAATTGAGCCCTCAAATCCTTGAAACTACAATGCTCTGTTCTCTTTTTGCTTCATTTTATATTCATTCCTCCATTCTTTGCATAGATTCTTTATTGTACAAATTCACTTCATATTCGCTATTCATTAACCTTCTTAGTCATTGCACTTTTATTGAGAAGTCTAGTTAACAAGCCTGTTAATATGTCTTGCTTCTACTGTGTATTAGAAATAATAGTATATTATAAGAAGTTATGTTCTTCATTTTGTGTTTGTGTACATTTTTAAGAAAAAGTGTACAATCTCATTTTAAACTTGACTTTTTAATTTAAATTTCATCCATCATTTTTATCCATCCTTATTCATCATTTCACTTTGGCTACCATGTTTGCTATGCAGTGACAGTGGCAGTTGTTACTGATATTGGAGCTAGGTGTATAGTGAGCGGCTCTTGAATGGAGAATATGAGAGCAGGGCAAGTTGCAGTGGGAAAGCACGGAATGTCCCAGCAGTCAGCTTACAGATCCAACCACTGCCTGCCTCTGCAAGGTTTTTTCCTGAGGCATTTGGGAGAACGAGAGCACAAGTCTAACACTGCTAGAGCCTGCTTGGCCCACTGTTTGCTGCGACCTCTCCCAACAATGCGGTGAGAAGCATCTGCATCCACAGGGATTGACCAAGACACAGCTGCATCCTTAACCTTAGACTGATGTACAGTAAATTGTAGGCAGGGACAGGACCTGCTTCCACTACTACTATGGTTTGATGTGGTTAACGATGCCTCAGTGTGAGGCTAAACATGCAGCTGCCTGTGCACGTGGCCTACTTGAAACTGCCACACAAGATGTTGGGCTTATTTTTTGTTGTTCCTAGATGTAAGGTGGGGAACCATCAGTTTGAGACTCTAGTTTCAAGTTGCAGAAAATTTGAAGAAATAATATGTGCTTTTTCATATAGCACAGGAGAGATGAACTTTAAAGGAGCAAAACATAAGCTGAACTCCATGTACTATGAAGAATGATGTTCCTTCCCTCAGTCTTGTTATTAATTTTATCTGGTTATCATCCAGAGCTTGCTATATAAATTGTTTATATAGCATTGAAGCCATGCACATGATTTGAGGATCCAGAGCAGCTTTTGAAATAACTTGGATTTAAAATCAGATTGGAACATGTACAAGTGTTAAGATAGAAAAAGAGATCAAGCTAAAGGTGGTCTTTTAAACGTTTATGTTCAAGTATAGAACATTATTAAAAATATATAAAATTGAAATACATGAACTTGATCCTGGTTGAATTTGTATAACTTGTGACAAATAAGAAACAATGTGAGAGGGGTTCTCTCCCCCTCCCTTTATGTGGGAAAACATTTCCATCCTGTTAGTCTCACTTTCCACATTAATATTTATTTTCTTCTTTTGGAGGAAAATATTACTTTTTGTTACTTTTTATTGACAAAGGGTTAAACAACCACTTTTTTGTTATTCTTTTGATAAAATATAGAATTCCTATGGCTATAATGAAATAATAGCACATGCTGTTGAAAAATATACCTAGTTGGGTACAGCAACGAAGGTGGCTGATGTATTTCTTTCTATCAGTCCCTTCCCTGAGGTCTTGTAACACCATCATGCCTCCAGCTTTCCCTACAATGTGCAGATAATTGTTCTCTATTTTCAGGTAGTGGTTATTCTGTTGACAAAAATGCATCCTTTTAAAAATTATATACTTTATTGTAATGATGAAGTTGATGGTACTTCATTTGGAATAATTTTTTTTTTGCTTCTCCAGCAGTTCCCTATGACTTGTTTTAAGCCATTGCTAAAGAGAGGGTTTGTATAGTTGTGGAGTTGTCGGGATGCACTTACACATTTTAAGTATCTTGATCTTGTGTTATGGTATTACAGATAGTAATAAAACTATGGGATTTCTGAGTAATTTGACAGTTTGTAAAGCCAAATAAAATTAGTGGATGCCCTTATTTGCTTTATTTCAATTACTGAAATAACCTGAGGTTTCTCAACAAAAATGTTTTTCATTTATTAATTGAAAATGTCTTCCTCTAGGTCCTGTGCCAGGCTCATTAATGAATTCATCACACTTATCAGATGGACAGGGACATAATTCTTTGACCCCAAATATGTATACTCAGCAAATTGTAACAAAGAATCCTCTGCATGCCACCTCTGGACAATATAGCCATGGTACATCTTGGAATATACCTTCTGCTCAGACTCTTAATAGAACCCCAATGGGATCTTCTCTGACAGCATCACAGCCAAGTCCTGTTGCCCAAATGCCTTCTTCGTTGCAGAACTCAACTGCTGTATCAACTTCTGATGGTAGTTTTTATTCTGGAAATAATCTCTCAGCTAATTCAAACTGGCAATATGTGCAGAATCCTTTGACTCAACCTAATCTAGTATCTCAACCAAATCATTTTGCTCACACAGTAACTTCGCCGTTGTTGCCATCAGGGAATACAAATTTGCCCACAAACTATCATTATGTTCCTTCTGCTGGAGGTCCTCCAGTTCAAAACACCTATACAAGGCAAGGTAAGAAAAAGGAAGCAGTTCTCAGACTATATCATTATATCCAATGTAGGGAAAAATCCTAGATATTTTTCATCCAAGGTATTCATGATAAGTTTACTAATGTAAAACTGAAGATTGTATAAGTGACCTTGTACTAAAATAATGGGATTCCCTCAGTGTCCTCCTTCTCTACAACTTCTAAGATTCCGCAAATCTGTGTCAGCGGGATTCCCCTTTCATGTCAGAGTTGGAAAACCAGTTTAGCCTCTTTCAAATGCTATGCTGGCTGATGGTACTGCAAGTTGTAATTCAATTACAGTATTCAGCAGCATCAACTAGCCTAACCAAAGATAAAGAATATTATATCTGGAGGGTTGCAGATTCCTCAGTCCTGTAGGGTAAA
Source organism: Bungarus multicinctus (assembly GCA_023653725.1). NCBI lineage: Eukaryota > Metazoa > Chordata > Lepidosauria > Squamata > Elapidae > Bungarus > Bungarus multicinctus. Next base: position 88,310,587 of record CM042834.1, on the reverse strand, counting down.
CAAGATTTCAAACCCTAATTAGCAATCTGTTCTATTTAATTAGCAATAATACATTTTCTTGTTTAATGTGAATCATTAGCTGCCTGCTGATTTGTTGTTTAGTGAATTTTCAGCTCTTTGATAGTTCTGGCGGCTAAGAAGTTTATTGTAGAACTATGTGGCATTGTAGAATATAATATATAGATGTAGTTGTAATATGAACTTACAAGTACGATTAGTCCTCGACTTACGACCACAAACCCAAAATTTCTGTTGTTAAGTGAAGCATCTTAAAGTGAGTTTTGCCCCATTTTACAACGTTTCTTGCCACAGTTGTCACTTGAATCACTGCAGCTGATAAGTTACCGGATTGTTAAGTGAATCTGGTTTCCCCATTGACTTTGCTTGTCAGAACGTCACAAAAGATGATCATATGACCTTGGGACCTAGCAATGGTCATAAGTATGAACTGGTTGCCAAGCATCTGAATTTTGATCACATGATCATGGGGAAGCTGCAAAGGTCATAACTCTGAAAAATGGTCGTAAGTCATACTTTTAAGTGCCATTGTAACTTTGAACAGTCCATAAATGAACTGTTGTAAGTCGAGGTCTACCTGTATTGATTCTGTCTTGCCACAGATAAGTAGTGCTGATGTGGTGATGAGAAAAAGGGTAGATGTAGAGAACATTCTATTCCTGCTGTAGAATGAATATACTGGCCTGTATTGCTGAACTCAATTCTTTCTGAATGTTCTGTACTTCTTGTCTCTGTCTATAAAATGGTATGATATTACACCTATATAGAACATATAATTGCATAGAACAACTCTATGTGGGTCACTATAGTGTAGTATTTAAGGGAATTGGAAACCTAATAATATATCTTTAGCAGTAAAAATACACTTTATGATTCTGTAGTAATATGTTCGGTCTTTGTCAGCAACTTCTCATGGGATGATTGCAATCGGTAAAATATATGATTTTGCTTATGTATAACATTAAAATTACTGTAGTTTTTTATCTCCAAATCTGCAATAATGATTTGGTTTATACCTAGTACTAAATTGTAAGACGGGGTGGACAGCTGTGGCCCCTTTACGATCTGTGGACTTCAACACAGTGGCGGGCTCAGGAATTCTGGGAGTTGAAGTCCATAGGTCATAAAGGGGCCATAATGCCCACCCCTGTGGAGCAATGGTTAGGATGCAGTACTGCAGGTTACTTCTGCTGACTGCCAGCTGCCTGCAATTTGTGGGTTTGAATCTCACCAGGCTCAAGGTTGACTCAACCTTCCATTCTTCTGAGGTCGGGTAAAATGAGGATCCAGATTGTTCGGGGCAATATGCTGACTCTGTAAACCTCTTAGAGAGAGTTGTAAAGCACTGTGAAGTGGTATATAAGTCTTAAGTCAGGGCTCTTCAAACTTGACAGCTTTAAGACTTGTGGACTTCAACTACCAGAATTCCTCCTCCAGTCATGTTAGCTGAGGAATTCTGGGAGTTGAAGTCCACAAGTCTTAAACTTACCACGTTTGAAGACCCTTGGTCTAAGTGCTATTGCTATTGTACTAAGAAATGAACAGATCCTGTATCAAAATAAATTCATTGAGACACTGTGTAGGTTTAAGTTCTGCTGGTTCTTGTACTGTTCCACTGCCAGCTAATCAGTTAATTTATTTGCCAGTTCAACCTCCTTTAGGACCTTCTGCAGTTGGAAGTCCAGCTTATAGACATCCTTCTGTTCCCCCATTAGCTCCTCCCCCAACAAGCACTGCATCCCAGGCTGTACAGAACTCAGCAAATATGCAAGAAGGTAAGCATTAATGTGGTTATTAGAGGAAGTTGCTTTTAGCCATTTAGGAGCAAAAACATGAATTATGTAAGCTGAATTATATAAAATAATTGAATATGATTATTTGTGCATTCTAGTATTGATACTTTATTAAGGAGAAAAGGGATCCTATTAACAGCTGAAAAGAAATAAATAACATAGTATAACATAGCATTTTTATGGACCAAGTTTTTTTAACTTCATAAGCAAGGACTGGGTTCATATATTTTACTGAGCCGATTTACTTTAACCATAATATATTGAATAGGTCAAAATAATCCTATTTACATAAAATGCTAAGCCATAAATAATGATTTACAATCTATGATATCAGCTGTGACCAGCGTTGCGTATTTCTAACAGATTATTTTGTTAATAGGTGATACTACATGCCCTGCTAATGATGGACTATTAGTCCAGAACAATTATGATGCAATAGAAGGAGGTGGTTTTCTGGGTAAGGTAGTCTTTCTTCCATTTCCATTGATCAAAAGTAAATTAAATGGGGAATTAATTGTTTCTATTGTATATTGTAACATACACTGTTTCAAAACAGCCATACACACAAATATGAGCTATTTTTGTATAGAATAAATGTACTTCCTGGAATTGAAAATTGAACATATATTTATAAATTATGTATAATTCTATGTCTTAAAAGTGATATGGACACCTGCAGCAATTTAACAGACATTTAGCAATATTCTAATATTTTACTCAGCAGCACTATAAAGTCTGGTTTAATCCAGATGTGAAATGTGTGTTTAAACAGGATGTAATTGATTTGTTTAAACCCTCAAGATAAAGCTGCAATTATAATTAGTTAACAATGAAAATGCCAGGTTACTATCAACAAAGCAAAACAATTTTGAAATTTATCCATTAGAAACATTGGACCTAAAACATTTTTTCTTTGGTTGCCTATTAATAAAAATGTCTATTTTCTTTAAAGAAGTTGCCCCTGGATGACTCATCCTTAGTTGGGTTTTTGTAACAAGATTTGGGGTGTAGTATAAAATGAAATGTCTTGCAGAATGTTTAGGTCTAAAATCACTTGGTTTAACTTTTGTCATGCTGGTTATATTTTAATAAAAACCAACATATTTTCCGGACCTATAGAAATTATACCTTACAATAATTGTTAGGTATGTGTAATGCTTGGTATATTAGATTTAAATCACTAATGGGGATAGCTTGTTTAAACTGTGATTTACTCATTAGTTAGAAAAGTTCTGAAATTTTCATTTTTTATTAAGAGAGCTCTATTGTTGATACAATCTGAATAGTTTTTCTACAGTGTGTGAATAGATATTAGTAATCAGAGAAGCAGTTTTATGTTTCATTTTTGAAAGGTAAATATGAAGCAGAATAATGAAGACCAAATTTTTCAGGGTAATATTACTTTAGAACAAAAATACTCTTAGAACCAAAGAAGAAGATAAATACTTGTGATATTGGAAACCAGACCAGCTCCAGTTCAGTTAACTCTGCATTTTTGGAAGATGTTCTTCAATTCTAAAATTTACAAATATTTTTCTATCCCACTTTATACTAAAAATGAATTCTTTTAAGAAACAAGCTCATAATCGTGGGGTTTCTATCTCAGTGATCTCTGAAGTCAAATACAGTACTTACATGTTTTTCACCATCACTGTTCTAGATTCTTATCAATAGCAATAAAATATATATTGAATGGATCACTTTTGGTTTAATGACCTTGGAGAGGAGGGTATACAGGTAGTCCTCAGCTTACGACCACAATTGAGTTCAAAATTTCTGTTGTTAAGTGAGACATTTGTTAAGTGAATTCTGCTCCATTTTTGGACCTTTCTTGCCTCAGTTTCATGAAAAATCAGTTTCATGATCAGACAAAAACTCAATGAAAGACATTATAGGTAGTCTTCATCTTACATCCACAATTGGGCTCCAAATTTCTGCTACTAAATAAGACATTTGTTGAGTTTTGCCCCATTTTATGATCTTTATCTAATTCATCCACTATCACAACTCTCACAGTCTTTGGTTGCAAAAATGATCCACTGGTTCACAGGCTGGCTATTTAATAATGTGTTTCTGGGCAATAAGGTGTATTTGAATTCTCCCATCTTTTGTGCTTGATATTTTTCTAATGAATGGCTTGATTCATTGTCAAGAGTTAGGAAATCTTCAGTATGTTCAGGTGATACTTTCAGTACCTGATTCTGATATGCTCAAGCTTTGGGCATTGAGGGGCTGAAGAACTAATTTGGAAAAAGTGAAAGTAAGTCATATCCTCTGTGAATTACACTGGTTCTCCCAACAATCTTGGACAACATGACATGCCTTTTATAACAACTTTTGCGATCCATTTGTGTTTATATAAAGTGGCAGCAAATTGTCTCCTTGCTTGAAGGTCTGTTATTTGGACTGTTAAAACATTCATACTACATGGTTTTATATGCATTTTTCCTTAGTTCAGTGTTCAAAACTATCACAAAAGGTTCTAAGTTCCATGGCGTTGATGAAGTGCCATTGCTGATATGGAAATTTGGATTCATGTGGTTTTGCTAGGTGCATTAGCTGCTGTTTTTATTTCCACTTTCTGGCTCATCTTCAAGTGATTAGCTTGCATCACACTGCAGGACATAGTTCTTTAGCTTTCTTTTTGCTTGTGAATATTGGACCCAGTTTGCTACACTTTTCCTAAACATATGCAGTAGTCACTCCAAGTCCAAGTTACCTAAGAAGTCTATTTTTAAATGTGTGATTAAAATTTATTTTCTCTATTTCTAACCACAATTTTTCTGCCTGCTGGTGGAACTACATGCTTGAGCACTCTGTGATGCAACGTAGAATGTTACCAGCATTCCTAGATTAAAAACAATGCCAACAACATTTTGTACAGAATAATGTACTAAAGAAAGCTAATGCATGTGCAAAATATATGATGATAGCGAATCTGGAGATTTGAGCATTGGCTGGAGTACTTCAAAAATATTGAACTTTGACCATAAAATACAGGTAAAGTCCTAGCAAAAAAAAGTCTCTTGTATCTGAAATCCCAAGTTAAGTATCATCTGTTAATTGAAATATTGCCAAGAGAAATAACTGGAAATATTGTTTGGCCCTAATAGTCCCATCTATTTCTTCATGAAATTGTCCCCAAATTTCCATTAGTAGTTTTTGAAGTAGTCCTCCAGATAGTGTAATAATGTGTTTTATTGGACATCATGGTCAGCAGGCTTGTAATTACAACATCACTGTGACCCATTGTCATATTACCATTGTTTGCAACCTTTGCTGCCGGCTTCTGACAAACAAAGTCAATGGGAAAGTTAATAGCAAATGGTAAAGTGACCTTGGAATGCTACAGCCAAACAGGATTCACACAGCAACGGCATTTGGGTCTGCTGTCAGCACAATCACATGATCTTGTGTCTTACTTAGCATTGGAGTTCCCAGTCCCAATTACTGTTGGGAATGACTACCTATATGTTATTCAAGTATCTGTTCTTAATCACATGAAAAAGAAAGTTAAATTGAATAAAATCAATTTTTTTCAACAACTGCTTCTTGCTGTAATCTGGTTTTTGTTACAGTGATCTATTCCTGTTTCTGTGATAAAATTTCTTCTTAGTTATGAACAGAGGTGGTATTCAGCAGGTTCTGACCAGTTCTGGAGAACCATTAGCGGAAATTTTAAGTAGTTTGGAGAACCGGCAAATACCACCTCTGACTGGAGATTTTACAGTATCCTTCCCTGCCACGCCTACCAAGCCACGCCCACAGAACTGGTAGTAAAAAAAAAAATTGAATCCCACCACTGGTTATGAATACTATACCAAATCTTCACTGGAACACTACTTTTAGCTAACTGTGATATGATAGTCACCAATGATGGCACTGAGAGTAGCCCACGTAGACTGTCCTCAAACGATTGTATTTGAGAACAGATAAGTTAAACAAATAAGATCTTCCAGTGCTGTTTGCATGTGAGTGCATGTTCTGACAGAAGTAAACAGTATGAGGAATATGTGGTTCTTTTGCTTAACTATATTAAACAATCCTAATGTTCCTCAAATGTGAAACATTTTGAAATTTCAGCTGCAGTTGCTAATTGTTTTGCTTTGCTTTTGACTTTTCCTTTTAATCTTTTTTTTAACTGAAAGAGAGCAATGTAAGCCATTCAGAGTTCTTTTGGACTGGTGCCACATGTCAGACCTGTAAATAAATATTATGGTATAATAACTAGATTTTTGTTTAAATATGACAATTTCATTTGTAACTTAAACCCATTCAAAAGCTGTGACTAGAAAAGGTACAATGTTTAATGAAAACAAAAAGATAATATGGTGACATAAGTGTATTTATTAGTGTAAAGACTGAGCATACTTAGGATCTCTAAAGCAGAAACATATTTTAAACTGAAGCTTTATTCAGGCAGCCAATTGACTCATGATTTAAGTTAGCAATATTAGGGGAACTATTATTGCCAGGGGCGGGAGAGGGGGAACTAAATTTAGAAGTTATGTTTGTGGGTTTAGTTTGAGTGATATTACTTATTTGTGGAAAGTATTTTAAGTTTAAAAATGATTTTTTTAAAAACACACCACTTTTTATTTATTTGTCTGTAGAGTAATGCTATATAACTAAATACTGTATATCACTAAAAGTGGCAACAAATCTTAAGATTATTTACCATTTGGTGTATTTACTCTTTCAGCAACCCCACACAATTCTGCTCCTCAAAATACTAAAGTGAACAAACATGTTGGGACTGCTTATCCTAGCTTGCCCCCAGGCTACCAAAATGCTTCTCCACCTGGAGGACCAAGAATGCATTATCCAGGACCTCAGCAATTCCCTCAGGTAAATCCTTCCCAGTTTTATTCATGTTATTTCTAGGTTCTACAAAGGTTTTGTTGACCTTGTAGAAGTTGTTCTTTCATAATTAAAGAGCTCAAATGTTAGACCTGATATTGATAAAATGCCTTTTGAGGTGGTAGATCCAATTTTTTAAAAAATATAAATTAGCTATAAATCTTGTTTTCAGTGCTACAATGAAATATAGAAGTTCTTGCTTGGTAAAGTTGCATGTCTTAGACAAGAAACTCAGTAGACAAGACATTGGATCGATACATAGACTTGTATCTAGAACAGAGGTCTCCAAACTTGGTAACTTTGAGACTTGTGGACTTCAGCTCCCAGAATTCCTCAGACAGCCATGCTGGCTGGAGAATTCTGGGAGTTGAAGTCCACAAGTCTCAAAGTTGCCAAGTTTGGAGATCCCTGATCTAGAAAGACTTTTAAATAGTGGAATGGGTAGAACTGGCAGTCAATCACTCTTTCCTGCTAGTTAATATGTCTACCATTTATCTTATATAGATAGAGAGAAGAGGGAAAAGATATTTAAATTGTATAAGTGGAAGTCTGCTTTTGAAACATATATAATATATATGAACAGAACATTAAAATGTTTAAATTAATGGTTCCTGAGGAATAATTTAGAAGTGAAGAATGTGCTAGATTCCTTATTAGATTTCTTATTAAGGTATTCAGATTAAAAATTATAAACATGAATTGGAGTTTCCCTAAATTTAGGTTGTTATATGAAAACATGGTTGGCTTTATGCTGACTCCATTTAATCCCACTCTGACCAGTTTAAGGGTAAGATTTCTGAACATATAGGCATTTGGTTCAATGAAAGAGCACACTAATAATTAGATATAGTATGGAGAGAAACTCTGGAGATTCTCAGTTTCCTCCAAGAAGTGGTGTAAACAGGTACTTCTCAACTTACAACAATTCATTTAGTAACTGTGTCTTATGACTGTTTTTTACACTTACGACTGTTGCAGCATCCCCAAGGTCAGGTGACCAAAATTCAGATGCTTACTCATATTTGTAACAACCAGGTTACTAACTTAACAGCTGTAGTGATTCATTTAACAACTATGGCAAGAAAGGTTGTAAAATGGGGCAAAATAATTGTCCTGCTTAGCAACAGAAATTTTGGGCTCCATTAATTGAGGACTACTTGTATCATGATGTGCATTTTCATCAAGACCAAACATATTGATGAAATATCATACACCATACTTATAAGTCAGTCTTGATTGATTTGCAAGATATCAAGAATCTATATGCTAAATGCTACCCAAACAAACAGGACCTGTAATTTGATGTGATCCTGGCTCTGGATAGAATTATATTCCTCTAGAAGGAGTTAATGTTATGGAAGTTATGTATAAAATTACAAAAATGTAAATTAAAATTGAATATTTGGGGGCGGGGAAATCCTAACAGTGACAATAGTTTGACTCTGGAACCAATTATCCAGAATTGGTGGATTCCTCTTCATTAGATGTGTTCAAGTAGAGGCTAGACAGTCATCAGGGATATTCTGATTTAGATTCCTATCTACAACAAGGGGTTGGAGTTGTTTGCCTACATGACATTTCTCATTCTCTTGACTAATCAGTTCCTAGTTGTAGCTAGATTAGAACTGGCTGGTATACAAAAACAATATTTTTTATATGAAAAAGAACTGTTTTTAATTTTCCTATGTTAAAAGTTTCTCTTACATTTCTGTCCTTTCTGTCTCTCCCCGCCCCCCCCAAATTCTAGGGAGAAACGTCTTAAAACCAACTAAGTTGATGAGTAAGACTAGCTCAGCAGTATTAAAGTATTATTGCTAAATATTTTCTGCTGTTGTAGACATAGTGGAAGAGGAGATATGCCTCTAATTTGAGTTAAGCATCAGGTGTTACATTTTCCCACTCAAGTGAGCTCCACCCTCTCATTCAAGTTTGTGCTTTATAGATGCATGTTTAATTGGCTAAATTCTCCTCAATGTGATCCTTATAGAGATTTCAAAATTACCTCATCCCTCTTGCAATATTCTTCTTAGTTATTAATAATTCATTATGAAATTGAAAAAATGCACTTCACCTTCATTATTTCCTTCAGTTTTTTTTAATAATCAGTGTTGTCTACATAATAGTATTGCATAGTTCAATATACTTTATTTTTTAATTTAGTGTTAGTGTAGTGCAGTATTTAATATGTTGGACTTGGACTGGAATTATCAATGGATAATTATAGATAAGTGGATAATTTTGAATTCTACACAACCTACTTACTTTATTATTCAGATAAAATGAAGACGTTTTCCCATTCATGCTTGCATAAGGAAAGCAGGATATAAATGCAAATAACTAATATTACTGGAATATATTAAAAAATAAATATGGACTTTTATATCTAGATTAATTTTTAGTGCTAATAGGATGGTGAGCTTGTTTATAATAAAATACAGGTAATCCTCAACTTATGACCACAATTGAGCCCAACATTTTTGTTGCTAAGCAAGATAGTTGTTAAGTGAGTTTTGTCCCATTTTACAATCTTTTTGCTATAGTTGTTATGCAAATCACTTCAGTTAAGTGAATCACCTGGTCATTAAGTGAATTTGGCTTCCTCCATTGACCTTGCTTGTTGAAAGCCAGCTGGGAAGGTTGCAGCTGATTACATGATCTGGGGAAATTGCAACCATCATAAACACATGCCAATTGCCAAGCTTCCCAATTTTGTTCACATGACTGGGGATGCTGCAACAGTCATTAAGTATGAAAACTGGTCATAAGACCCTTTTCAGTGCCACTGTAACTATAGTCAGTAAACAAATGGTTGTAATTGAGGACGACCTGTAAATAAACTACCATAAGTGCTTTATGAATTATGTATTTACATCTAATATTAACCATACCATCCTCCATGGAGTTTATGCATGGATTTAAATGTTTTTCATAAAGATTACATTTGTTGTTGTTATTATTGTTATTATTATTATTGGTGCAGCCTGGCTTGGGAGCAAATACCTTAGCTGCATCTATGGGTGGACTAAGTCTTCAGCCTGAAGGATTAAGACCTATCAATCTTCTTCAAGACAGAAATATTCTTCCTGCAACCCCCTTGCAAGCACCCATTCCCAATTTGCATCAAGATATTCAGAAGCTCAACTGCAATCCCGAGTAAGGTTAATTGATACTGCTCATAAAAGAATAAATCTCTTCAATTTCTATTATTCTGAGGGTTCTCCCTAATGTCTTTCTGAGTATTTTAAAATGCCACATTTTTTTCTGGTATATGAAAACAGACTGAGAAAGTAATTTTAGTCCATCAACAAGACGATACCCGTAATGTTAGGTTTAATTAGATTTATATATCCTATATCATTACTTAGATGTCTGCCACAACTCTTGATAAAATACAATTCTTAATAAAAAAAATTATCAATGAAATAAAATAAAAATCCAATTTGTTTTCAATGGCTCCAACTAATCTATGTAAAGGAAAAATATAGGCTAACATGGTTCTTTCTATTTATATATAACAAATGGTTGTACCTGAATATTTTCTGTAAGAAAATTGCAGTTATTAAAATGATAGACTTAACAGTGGAATTTAAGATTGGGTCCTATAAGCTAAAATAAAAATTAAAAAGCTGGCATGATCTCCTCAGCCTTCCATTCTTCTGAGGTCAGTAAAATGAGGACTCAGATTGTTGGGGGCAAATATGCTGGCTTTGTAAACTGCTTTGAGAGGGCTGTAAAGCAGTGTGAAGTGGTATATAAGGCTAAATGCTATTGCTATTGCTATTAATGTATGACTGTAGCAGGAGACGAGTTTGGTTTAGCAATTAAAGCATTAGGCTACAAACCAAGGGACTGTGAGTTATAGTTGTGCCTTAGGCATGAAAGCTGACTTTGAACCAGTCACACACTTAGCCCATGATGTCAAGCTCAGGTGACAAATTAATCAGTCAAATTCCTGTTGCAACCAAATTGGTTGGCATTTGATTGATAAAAAAGAAAGGTGGGGGGAGACACCCTGCAGTTGCAAAAAACATGCTAGGAAAAAAATACTGCTGCAGCACTTTCATGCAATCCTACAAACTTATTTAAAATTTTGCATTTGTTATAGTTTTTTTTTTCCTAAACTGAATGCTGCTTAATTTTCTTCAAAATTAAGAGAGAGAAAAGTAATAACTGATTGTGGAGATCGGGCAGGTTGACACATGTAATTAGTTCTTCTTTAATCCTTTGGTTTTCCATATAGGTTGTTCCGGTGTACTTTGACAAACATTCCTCAGACTCAGGCCTTACTGAATAAAGCCAAACTTCCCTTGGGGCTTCTACTTCACCCTTTCAAAGATTTATCGGTATGTTATTTAATGTTTAAAAATGTTAGGGTGTTAATTTTCAAAAATACATAGCCTGTATTCAAATCACTCTAGTTAATATTCTTCATAATGTAAAAAGTATGGCACTCAACTCCCCAAATTTCCCAGCTGCAGCAAATTTCCAGAATTCTGGGAGTTGAAGTCCATACATCTTAAAGTTGCCAAGTTTGAAAACACTGTTCTAAATAATAATAATATGGTCTAAATTTGGTTAATTCTGGCTGTAGCAGTTTCTGCAAATAAAAATTCTAAAATCTAGGGTTGTTTTTGGATTATTCTCCTAAATTTTAGGAATTTTAGATTATTGATTTGGGTATGCTACAAGTTATTTAAAGAAATTAAGTCCTTTAACCAAGAGAAGAATTACAAATTAGAAGAAATTCAGATGAGATGACTTTACCAAAAATAGAATTTTGTGTAAGTTGCCTTTTCAGAGTCCAGTTACAGCAGCATATGGTATTTTAAATATGTTTCATTTAACTGCTTGTATGAATGTGCAGTGCTGCAACAGTGATGAAATTTTACACAGATTGATTGATTAAAAATTGATTGATTAGCGATATTGAAGCTTTCAGATTTTTATGTTTAGCTTTTAAGGCATTTCAATAGATAATATTTAATCAAAGCTAGGAGCACCTTTAGTATCTTTTCTTCCCTGGTTTTAATCTGTTGTGATGGTTGTGTTTGCAAATAATAAAGAGTTACTAGGCTAGGGAATAACCTTGTGGGAAATGGGACATCAGTTGTTACAAATTAAACAGTCTATCTTGTCTCCTCATAATATATTTCTTTTTTACATAACTGTCTGCTTGAATGCAACATATAACATTTTATATAGGTTGTTCTCATCTTCTGGATAAACATATATTGTTGTGTTGCACTTAACACATGTTAAGTGTCCAAGTCCAAGTAATTTAGCATTTATTGATAATATATTTTATAAAAATTCAGTTTTTCGTTCCTGCTTTCAAAATAAGACCTGATTCCTTTATCAGATGAATATTTCAATGTTGTCTGCAAATATGAAAACTGCAAAGCCATGTCTTCCACTGGTACATGACTTGATGACAAATGTTCTTAAACAAATGACTTAACCATTCTTCTTTTCAGCAATTGCCTGTAGTAACCTCTAGTACAATTGTGAGATGTCGTAGCTGTAGAACGTATATCAATCCTTTTGTCAGCTTCCTTGATCAAAGGAGATGGAAATGCAACTTGTGCTACAGAGTGAATGATGGTGAGTTTTTTTAATGATCCAAGAATCAGTTGACCTCATGTTAAGTTCTTAAGTGTACAAATGTATACATACACAGAAAGCTATTTAATTCCAGTAAGATACATTTATGACATCAATCTCTCGCTGCTTTTAAGTAATTGAACATATTATGGGAATAAATGTTTCTTTAAAAGACTATTAGGCTGTAAAATATTATATAAAATATTGTAAACCTTGAGAGTTACAATGGTTTATAAAATGTATTTTTCCTCTTATAGTACCTGAAGAGTTTATGTATAATCCTGTGACAAGAGTTTATGGAGAACCTCATAAAAGACCTGAAGTACAAAATGCCACTATTGAGTTTATGGCTCCTTCTGAATACATGGTGAGATCTCCCTCCCCACCTTTCTTTCTCCTCCTCCCTCCCCTCCCTCCCTCCCCAATCTTATACATTGGTTAGTCATAATAAACACAACTTGTGCAGAACTACTGTATCTCAACATTTTCTTTCTTTTATTTGACTTTTATTTATCCATTCTTGCATAGCTGTTATAGAAAAAATAGACATAGTACTTCAGTTGATACAAAGTGACTGGATATAATTTGTACCAGACATTTTAGAGAATTTTGCTACATCTTAGAACTTGCAAGTAGTTGGTTGGATTCTCAAGTTCTTCATGAACATCTTCCTTCTGTATTAAAAACTGCGCTTAAGTTTCCAAACTTTCAAAAGCACACTTTCACATACTGTGAACGATTATTAGAAAAAAACAAGTCAAGGAGTGTGCTCTTGCTTATGGAACAAATCAAGCTCCATGGAATTCTGTGTCTTATTCCATGAGTTTAGTTATTTCATTTTCCCTTTTTTTGTTGATGCTTATGTACTTCTAGGAAAGCTTATTGATCTTACATTGCACCAGAGAAAAAGGTATCTTTCATTGGAGAAACATCTTTCAAGTCAGTCTACAGGTTCATGTACTCCCAAAAATTTGGGAGTAGTTTGTCATTGCCTTCTTGCAGACTCCACCAACTTCTGTGATTAAGGAGGACCAAAAATTAGATCTCTCTGCTTCTAATCTAGCACCTCGACCTCCATCCACACTGTCCAAGATTTGAAAGAAATATTGACTCTAATGTATTGCATATTTACAATAAATGTATCTTTTTTATGTCATAGTGGTTCTCAGTTCTCTAAATCTCTGAATCCACTATACTACCATTTGCTATGTTTTTTGAAAAATGTGGTGTATGCATACTATGATTTTTCTTCCATTTTGTAACACAAGTTATAAAGCAGAGCTCAGTAAACTTGCTACAATGAAAACTTCTCATTTTCACAATAGAGAATTAATCAAACATGAATTATAATATGTAAACGTGCATTATATTTACGGTATTAAAAATACAGACTACCCTACAGCCAAGTAAAGCAGCCCTAGATTGATATTTAAATGTTTATAATTGTGTTTTGTTTTTTCAGCTACGTCCACCTCAGCCTCCTGTGTACCTCTTTGTATTTGATGTGTCACATAATGCAATAGAAACAGGATATTTAGACACTGTCTGCAAGACTTTGTTGGACAATTTAGATCTGTGAGTCCTTTGCATCTTTTCAATCTATCAATGTAATCTTTAAAATTAATATCTCTCTGATCCTGCACCAAGCACCCACAAACACCCAAAGGGGTGGTTTTGTTCTGTTTACTAGATGAGAGTTGGAAAAAGATGCACTTGCAGTATAAAGTGTCATCTCTCTCCCCCTCCCTCCCTGAAGTTCAACAGTTTTGCTTTTAGAAGTGTTTCAAATCAAAGCAACACACAGGAGAGTATCAGTGGAATCCACGGGTCAAAGCATGTAGCAGATTCATCAGCCATTTTAGGACCAAAGTTAGTCATGGTTGCAAGGTTCACAAGTCAAGGCACATGGAGTGGGAGATAGGGTGGTTGCTGCCAAGGGACAGCTTGTGCTTGCTGCTCCTTTTAATAGAAGCAACCTCAGTGCATCTCATGTTAGGGCGAGTCCACTTCTGCGTGAACAGTCTCACAGAGCACAGAGGTACTACTCTCTGCAGCCTCTGCAGCCTGTCAAGCTCTTGTGTTGAGAGGAGGGAGGTTATTCTGCACTCATCTTCAGAGAGTGACAACATCTGTGTGTGCTGATTTGAATCTACCTCCTTTGTTTGCTCAGGCAGCAGTTGGTCTGGTGGTACCTGGGCTGACTACTTGTTGTTTGTCAGTACTTCAAGAGCTGGCACTGGCTGCTCATTATCTGTTCCCTCCTCTGACTCAAATCTGAGCCCACCATGACAATATCATTAAGTTGGGTTCGAGTATGTCAATGTAGAATGTATAAAATTATATTTACCATAATATTTGAAGTGGTGGGTATTGGTCATTAAGGAATGTTCACTGAATTGAAAAACAGGATAGCACAAGAGTTTAGCTCATTGCATGATGACACCAGTATACAGGTAACATAAATCTACACAAACCTGCAATGATGAAAGTTTATGGACGTTTTAGAATTATCGGTAATCCAAGTAGCATGACTCACAGTGTGATTTGAGGCTCATCTTTTAATAAGAATGGATGGACTATTGAACTGAAGTACGTTCTTTAGGAAATGTGTGCATAATTTGAAAGGATAATTAGCTTAAGGAACTCTGTATTTTGCAATGTTTGTAAGAAATAAAATGTCTTTTTCTGTGATGAAGGTAGAATTTTTCTCCATTTCAGAATATCTCACCTGGGCCATTCTCTGTCTTTCCTTTTCTTTGTCATATTATAGTCACAATAAAGTTGTATTCCATTACTTTGAAACTTAATGAACCAAGTTAATGGAAGAATAATTTATTTACCTACATTTAACATGTTACATGAAACATTGTTTTATGAAAATACATATGTTCAACTTATATGTGCATACTTTATGTATTTGATGCCTAGTGCTTAATTTCTCTGCTTCATTTTTAGGCTCCCAGGGAACACTAGAACAAAAATAGGCTTCATAACATTTGACAGCACAATCCATTTCTATAGCCTCCAGGAAGGTCTCTCACAGCCTCAAATGTTAATCATTTCAGATATTGAAGGTAAGAAGAAATAATCTTGAATACCAAATGTATGAAGTATACTTTATGACTTCTCATACACTCCTTAACTGGAACATTAATCCAACACATTTTCTGTTTTCAAAGAGAAATAAAACAATTAAATAACAAATCTTCGTAGTTTGCTATTAAAGATGATTCTCAGTCATACTGTAAGCTAGGAGAGCAAGAAAGGAAAAAGAGCAAATGTCCTCTAGTCAAAGATACAACTAGAAAAATGCTCCTAGATAGAATATGCCTCAGTCATTCGTGTTGAAGACTGCGTGTCAGTCTTCAAGAAAAGTAGGGTCTCTGCTGTTTTCAATTTTTGTTTTGGGAAAAAAAAAACTAGGATTTAAATTTGTTCATTGCAGATTTTCGTTTACACACAGCCTTATGATAGTTGTCTTATTTGCTATAGGTGTTTTAGGGCTACCTCTTAGCTCACTTACAAATTCTGTCTTCTCACATTTTCATTATAGGAAATGTCAAAGAAGCAAAGTTTCTCTCAAGGGTTCCCCCCACCCCCAATTTCAGAGTCACTTTCTGGCTATAGGTCCAGGAAATAAACACTATTATTTCTGTAGTTTGTAGAATATCTCTCAGGACTGTAGTAGTTTGTATTTGGGGTAATGTAAAAGTTTTTCCCTCTTAGATTTATTCTGGGAGATGAGAGAAATTTAAAGGTCACTTTTCTCAGTATTTTTTTTTCTATACCCTGCTTGCTTGCTTCTTGCTTGCTAATTAATAAATTAATTATTTTACTTTATTCATTCAGCTCACATGCCACTTATTTTGCTTGGAGATGACTGTAATAATTAAAAGCCAATAAAAACATTCAACCAATAAATAGTAACATTAAATTAGTTAAAATTAACAAAAATGGGGAGGTAGGAAGCAAAATGCATGTAAGTGGAAGATGGGGTCGTAATCAGTTAACCACATCCAGAAAGATTGCCCCCATGGGGTACTAGGCCATTTGGCAGAAGCAAGGCTTCAGGCCCTTTCAGAATGTCAGAAGGATGGGCGTGGATCTCATCTTGTGGGGGGCTTTTGAAATAGAAATGGGGTACTCTTGAGTTTTAATCACAGGTAGCTGTGATTAAAAGATGGCTGGGTGTCTATGGGCTAGTCACTGTCTTTTAGTCCAACTCACCTCAAAAAGTTGTGTTTTGGGGGGGAAACAGGTGAAAATATTAAGGAGGTCCTCGACTTAACAACCACAAATGGGACTGGAATTTCAGCTATAAGTTCTTGCAGTTGTAAATTGTGGCTACCACATTACTGAACCCATTTTTTTACTGTTTTTATGCCAGTCATTAAGCAAATCCATTCTCCTGAATGGGCGCTTTTTGCTGGAAACTGCAGAAAACTTTTCAAATTGTAATCCTATGACTGGACCACTGCAATCAGTTGCAAGCACCTAAAATGCAATCATGTCACTGGGGGAGGGGGGGGCAGCTTGATGTTTTATCATGGGTGGAAGTGCTTCATAGGTTGTAAAGCAGCCTTTCCAAGGCTGTCATAACTGAACAGTCATTAATTCCAGTGATAAATAATAGATTAAATACTTTGTTATCTATCTTGTAGATGTGTTTATACCCATGCCGGAAAACTTATTAGTAAATTTAAATGAAAGCAAAGAGGTAAGAGGAATATTATACGTTGTAAGTATAAGCAAAAGTATATTTTAAGCAATTGACTTTTAAATATTATTTTCCTGTTCTATGTAATAATATCTAAAACATATTTTGGCCTGAGAACAAAATAACTTCAGTTAAAATGTTCATTACCTAATAATGGGACAAATCACAAATGGCAGACAGCAGTGTAAAGAGTAACTCCAGTCCACTTCTTAAGAGTTATCTAAACAAACTCTTCCCTCATAATTGGACAAGAGGGTGCCTGAGTTATCTACACAAGATTGGTACAGTCAGAGGGCAGTTACTGATCTTTCTGGTTCATTTGTGTAACCTACACTCTCACCCTCTGTTCTGTATAACTAACTTTTAAAGCTCTAAGCATCTGATCAGTTACTATACTAATAAGCTTGGAACCTGAAATTTTGAAGCTTTCAGTTGTTCTATCAGATGAGATGATGCTGTTACAAGTTCTTTAATAAGTAAGCAAAATAAACAACTGCTGAGTGATTAAGGTCTCCTCATTGGAGAAATCCTAATAATGGATGGCATTTGCAATGGTGATACATTGGCACATAAATTTTTAACACTAGACAAAAAAATTTCACTTAGTACTTACTTTTTATTTAAGTTTTATTTTTTTTAATCTGCAGTGTGAACTTCAAATATTGGATAATATAAAAATGGATAAATATAGCAAATAAAAAGACGGAAATTTGATTTCTTTCAGCTGATTCAAGATTTATTGAGAACTTTGCCTCAGATGTTTATTAAATCTTTGGAAACCCAAAGTGCTTTGGGACCTGCACTACAGGCTGCCTTTAAACTTATGTCACCTACTGGGGGTCGGATTACTGTCTTCCAAACTCAGCTTCCATCTTTAGGAGCAGGTGCACTCAAACCACGAGAAGAGCCTAACCAAAAAGCATCCACAAAGGTTAGCAAAACAAAATTTACACCTGATTTTTAAGTGACTCTTAAAATCTATTTTTTTATCATAACAGTTCTTTTTAAAAATAGTTCTAGTCTGCAGTGGGGCTGCAAAAATGCAAATTTTTCAACAGAAGAATATCTTCTAAACCACAGGAAACTATAGTTCTCCTTTATTCTGCTTTGGTCAGATTTAGCATTGAATTCTGGATAGTATTCTGACTTCTATAATTTAAGAAAGATTCAGAGAGACTGGAACAGGTTCAAAACATGGCAATGAGAATGATCAGCAGAACAGAAACTGTTGTGTGAAGATGTATTTGAAGGCACTAGGCTTATTTAGTCCTGAGGGGAAAAAAACTAAGAGAAAATATAATACCACTATTCACATATCTGAAAAGGTAATTTGCAGAACATGTTCTGTATCACTACAAGAATTACAGATTTAAGTTACGGGGAGGTAGAGTTTGACTGCATATTAGAAAACTTCCTAAAAGTAGAGCAGTTCAGCTGTAGAATTTATTTTTAGACATTTGGTAAAAAATTTTGGGGTGTGCATGTGTACCTTTCAAGTCATTTACTCTGGTGACTGTCTGGACAAATCCCTGTAGTTTTCTTGGCAAGATTTCAGAATCGGCTTGCCATTGCCAACTTCTTAGGGCTGAGAGAGTGATTGGCTCAAAGTCATCCAACTGGTTTTGTGCCTCAGGCAGGATTAGAACTCTCACAGTCTCCTCGGTTTTAGCTTGATATCTTAACTACTACACCAAACTAATTCTTGAACATCTCTACAGGATGAATACAAATATAGGCAGTTATAAATGTTTTAATTTCATTTGCTATACTGAGTAGGCCATTGAATCTAATGCCTAAATGGCCATTTTCAATTTTGATTGACTACTAGGAAACCTAGACTCAATTCATTTTGTAACAAAATCCTTGCGTTAGTTTGAACATTACTAACATTTTTAAATATTAAGCAATAGCCAGTGTAAATCAATATTTGAACAATGCTGTCCTTACAGTAAGGCTGTGAGTAAAACATCACTTTTTAACCAATCACATAGTTGCAACTTCCCTTTACCCAGCATTCCTGGTGAAAGCATCTTCAGTGCATACACGAGCATACGGAAGCACTTTAGCACAAAAAGGCTGTGCTAAACCTTTGGGAGGATGCAGCTGCTTCAGTGCTTTAATGAATATTGCTTTGTGGGTGGAATGAACATGAGTGAAACATCCCTTCAAGTGCATATTTTGCCTTTTACCAGGAAGTTCCTCTGACACCCTCTACTGACTTCTATAAAAAATTGGCCTTGGATTGCTCAGGACAGCAGGTTGCAGTTGACTTGTTTCTTCTTAGTGGACAGTATTCTGACTT
This sequence comes from Bungarus multicinctus, assembly GCA_023653725.1. NCBI lineage: Eukaryota > Metazoa > Chordata > Lepidosauria > Squamata > Elapidae > Bungarus > Bungarus multicinctus. The sequence goes on along the minus strand of CM042834.1, from coordinate 88,291,296 downwards.
GGCTTCATTAGGTAAGACATTCCTTTTGCTCGCCATTTAGGAATGCTTTGTTGAAAGATGTAGATTGCACAGGGATGATTATAATAAAATATGGTCATCTTTTATCGAAACTGTTGCATAAAACTATGTATGCATGAGAAGCCCTGTTCTACTGGTTTGCTTTCTTTCCTGCTTGATTAATTAAGGTATACAACTATTGTAAAGTTGTAATGAATTGTGTAATGAACTTTGTTTTTACAATTACAGATTTTAAATTGTAAAAATTAAAACATTACAATCAAAAGATGGAGCAATACATTTCAATAATGTACTTGATGCTATTTCCAGTTCATCGTGTTTAAAAATCTGTTCTTTAGGAAAGAAATGTATTCCACTACAATAGTGAATCTAATGCTTGAAAAAAATGTGCAAAAATGTGCATCTTTTTCTTACTGTAAAACATCATTTTTTATATTATATTACTCTACATCCAAAAATGAAATACATTTACTTTTTTTTAGGATGTATATCAAGATATTCTGCTGGTAGTGTCCATTATTATCAAGCTTACCATCATCAACACAATCCTCTTCTGGTGGAGAAATTACAGAAGGAATTAAAGCGATATTTAACTAGGAAGATTGGCTTTGAAGCTGTCATGAGGATAAGATGTACCAAAGGTCAGACACTTTGTATGCCAGTGTTAATTGAAGTATTGTCGAAACTGCTTAAATAAGTGAAAAAGTGCATGTAAAAAACTGAAATTCTAAGTAGCCTGAATTTGGAATTCTGACATTATGTTTAATACTCAGCATTGCTTAAGTTACTATTCTTTCTTTACAGTCTTAATCTATGAGCTTTTAGGAAACAGTTATCGCAGAATATTATAACCTATTGTATAACCAGTGAAGACTATTTCCACATGTGTAAATCATCTGAGATTGTTGATCTCAAAGAGGAGCAAGATATTGGTTGGTTACAGCGGAAGCAGCTCTCACCCCTCCCCTCCCCTTTCCCTAAAGTTTCTTATATTGTTAAATAAATTGGCTCAGGTCTTTGGAGAATCTGGTCTGCCTATCATAGCAGATTGGTACTTCTAGGAAGATTTTTAAAGAATGCATTGTAAATCCAAAGGTAAATTTATGCCTTAAATGTTCTTTTTTGGTAAAAAGATAGATTTTAGAGGGTTGGGGGGGAAGAGGACATTTTGAATCAACAGGTAATGCAAAATGAGTTGCACACCTGAATGGGCTTGCTTTTGTTTTTATGAATGAGATAATTTTTCTAAACTTAAGTTTATTTTAACCACAGTTTTCAAATGTTTTCATGATTCAAAAGAACATAGCCCTAAGTCTACATTTCTTCTTTATTGTAAAAAAAAGGTACATATTTTAATTTCGGTTCAGTTCTATTATTGAAAACATAACAGACTTATAATGATAATGCTGTAGTATATTTGCATAACTTATTTAAGAATATTTTAATCAATTTAAGCAGTTCAGGAGAGACTGGCTACATTTAGATTGCCCCTTTTATGTGGTATGCATGCACAAAGAAATAGTGTTCCTCACTATATTGAAAATAATACTACAAAAACTTTATGACAATGGGGTGTGTTTGCCATACAGAAATTTCATTTCCCACACATTGCTTCTGCTTTGATGCTTTGAGTTGAGCATGACACCTTATAGAAGTACTTAGTGACAGTGCTTAAACCTAATATGTGGAAAATTGAAGAATGAATACTAGTCATTTTAAACTTAATTATAATGTTTTAAGCATTATAATTCTTTTCACAGGCCTTTCAATTCACACCTTCCATGGCAACTTCTTTGTACGGTCAACTGATCTATTGTCTCTGCCAAACGTGAATCCTGATGCAGGCTATGCTGTCCAAATGTCAGTAGAGGAGAGCTTGACAGATATGCAGGTGGTCTGCTTTCAGTCAGCCCTCTTGTATACATCTAGTAAAGGTAATCAGTCTGTGGCATCGGTATACATTTCAAGGTCACACCCTCCATGCTGTTAATAACACAAAAAAGTTGTTTTATTAAAGTTTTTAGACTTTGCAGTTTTCATGATTAAGAACTTTATAGGTTATTGGCAGATACTCATGGCTTTCAGTGTTAAATGGCACTTTGGGTTTGAAAAAAGCAGAAAGCAAAATGTCTTTTACATAAATTTGGTTAGAAAACAGCGGCCTCTATTTAAATTTGTAAGAGGAATGAGTTCGAATAATGCACTTCACCCCATGTCCGCAATAGAATTAATTTATCGTAGTTTTTGAAGCATATCCTGAAATTATTTTAAATGCTAAAAACTACTTTTTTAACAGGTGAAAGAAGAATACGTGTCCACACACTGTGTTTACCAGTTGTAAACCAATTGAGTGATGTTTATTTAGGAGCTGATGTACAAGCTATTACGGGCCTTTTAGCCAATATGGGTATGTGCTGAATTGTTGGATTGAATTGCACAATATTTTTTTTATTCCATTGATACTATCATTATACAAAGCTTAAAGATTGGTGGTAATGAATGTTTTGGTTGAGATTGTTCTAGAATGCATAAAGATGCTTTACAAAATGTATCTGAAAAGCTTGGCAACTGTGCCACAGCATAAAGAGCTATAGGTACTATACAGTGTTGCTTTGTATTCTTTTTAGTAAGTTGGATATCTGTGTATGTGAGAGAGATTGAATGAGTGAGTCTTTAATATCCATTGATAATAATTTTTATTGTGATTGTCTTTTTGACAATCAAGTAGACTATATTCTGTTTCTTTTCAGCTGTTGATCGGTCAATTTCTGCTAGTTTGAGTGATGCTCGAGATGCACTGGTGAATGCTGTAATAGATTCTCTTTCTGCATACCGCTCATCTGTCCTAACCATTCAGCAACCAGGTCTTATGGCTCCTGCATCATTACGTCTGTTTCCATTGTTTATCCTGGCTCTCTTAAAACAGGTAAAAATAAAAATAGAAATTGCCTTAGAAATAAGAAGTTGGCTTAGAAAGAAGTTGGCTAAGTAAATCTTGTTAAAATTAATAATAACCATTTACAGTATTAGTGTTATTTTTCCCAGATATTTATATGCAGTAACAAATTTAGAAAAACTATTCTTTATTGAGAATAAGTTTCCAGAATTCCTGCATGCATGAAGTAAAAAAATGTATGGTTGAAATTGATGATCTTGACATGTGCATAACTCTTAAGTTGTCTTGTTTTTCTGCTGCTACTTTTGTTTATAGAAAGCATTCCAAAGTAAAACAAATACCCGTTTAGATGAACGCATCTTTACAATGTGTCAAGTGAAAAGCCAACCATTAGTGTACCTCATGCTTATTATGCATCCCAATCTGTATAGAATTGACAATCTCACAGATGAGGTAAGTTCTTCATCTAAATTTGTCTGGAAATCATTTCATGTATCTTCCCAATTTCAGATATTATATAAAATTGTACTAACATGTTTAATTTTTGTGCACATTTTATAATAAAGGCATGCATTTCCATGCTTTTCAGATTCAGGGAGCAGTTTTCTGCAATATTCTGTGTCAGTCTTCTTTTTTCCAAACCTCAAGTCTTGGAAGTTTGGAAAAAAGGAAAACTTTTTCCTTTTCCCTATAAAGCCTTGAGGATGATTTACTTATGTGAGTATTGACAATCCAGAACATTGCAAATAGGGACCAATATTTGACATGACAGGTGAAGGCATCAATTATGAAGGTAGCAATTATGAGAGATTTTTGAGAATAGATATAAATATAACAGCTTTCAAGATATAGTATAAATTGTGACATTTATGAATTGGATTATTAGTTGGCAAGTACCAGAAATGTTATACGTTGTTTCTAATATTTGTATGTAGTTGTCTAATTTTGTGCTTGATATACAAATTATTTAGCCATCAAATTCAGTGTTTTAGTATGTGTTTAAATGGAGATATTGAATTATGATAGGTAAATTGCAAAGGACATTAAAATTGAATATATGCAAGTAGAATATCTCATATTACAAATGGATATGAATGAACTAAATTTAAATAGTACACATTCCTGTATTTTAACAAATGGAACAATATTATTATTTGCAAATAATAAAATAATAAAATTTAACATTGTTAAATTTAAGTTTCTTTCAAGAACAACTATTGATTAGTTCCTGCAAATGAAAACACCTTTCATAGTGCAAGGAACAGAAATTGTGTGCAATTTGCAAACCATTCTATCTGGAAACATTAACAATTGTTTAAAAAATAAGGTTGGAAATTATTTTTCTTTATGTTATAGATATATGATAATGATGTATGTTTTAGACTTGATATCGGGCAGGATATGGCAGTCCATGTTTATAATACACAAGATCTACTGTTTTATTTGCCTATTAGAAATAATTTTATCTGTTTAGGGAGCCCTCAACATTGGTGACAGAATAGTACCTCAGCCACCCATTCTTCAGCTGTCTGTAGAAAAGTTAAACCGGGATGGTGCTTTTCTTATGGATGCTGGCTCTGTAAGTAGGATTTTATATATACTACAAGCAGCAGGAGGCATCTCATTCTCCATAAATAAACCTTTATAGCAGTACTTTATTAGCTTGGTTTGAGATAAAGGTTTAATGCATACATTATTTACTAATTCCTGTGTTTGAATATACAGGTCATGTTTTTATGGGTTGGAAAGAATTGTGGACAGAACTTTATAAGCCAAATACTTGGAGCCCCAAACTATGCATCAATACCACACAATATGGTAAGAATATAACACGGTAAGCAAGGGTAGACAGCCTGAGTTCTTCATAATTTTGGACTGCAATTTTCATCAAGCCTAGCGAATATGATAATGACTTACAGAGTTGTAAGACAATACCTTTACAGCAGATGGCAGCATCTAGTCAACCTGGTCTTGAAAATGCTAAATAGGGTCAAATCCAGTATGTAGCTGGATGGGAGATCATCATGAAATCTTAAGAATAGATTGTACAGTAAGCAAAGTTAAAAAAAATATCAAAAGGTAAGAACATGGCATTTCCATACTATATTGCTGCCAAGAAAACAACAGGAATAAAGTTGCCAAGACCTCAACTTGACTCAAGAAATTTAAGTTGAAGTATCAGTCGAGGTCATGTTACCTACTTACTTACTTACTTACTTCTATTCCTTGAGGTAATGTAAACTACCCAAAAGGATTAAGGCTTGGCCAACAAAGTACCAGTTGTGCAAACTAAAGTGTTTTTTGAAATAGACCTGCAGAGAGCTTTTGTGATTCTGGCTTTTAGATACCCTTATGAATGCTTGAGTTTGCATCTTATAATTTAGAAAGTCAATTTTCCAAAAATGTTATCATTAAATAAACAGTTTCTGCACTATATGCTTCTATCTAATGTAACATCCCATTTGCCATGTTATGTACATAAAAAATACATGAAATTCTGTTCCCATTTTGTTTCTGTGTAACATCCCATTCAGAATGAACAGACTTTCTGCTTTAATAGATATTCTTTCCCACTTAATGTAATACATTAAGGTTTTCTATGCAGGTAGACCTTGGCTTATGACAGCAATCGGGACCATAATTACTGCAGCCATAAAGTGTGACTTCTTGTGACTATCTCACCTAGCAACGGCAATTCTGGCATTCCGAGATGCTGTCAGTAAGCAAAGATCTTGCCTGACTGGGACTTCTGACTTTCCCATTAACTTTGCTTGTGGGAAACCAGCAGGGAATGTCATAAATCGTGGTTCTCTGTCTGTGGGCATTGCAACAGTCAGAACTCCAAGAATCTGCCATTAAATTCCCTGTGTCTAGTGTCACTGTAACTCTGATTGGTCAATGAACATATAGTCATAGTCGAGGACTACTTTATCTTAAATTTGCTTAAGTGTTCTCTCAGTGCTCTGTCTCACGAAAAACACCAGAAACACTATGTTGTGTTCTGATAGAGAGAAAAAAGTATACTCTTGGAGAAGTAGCTTCATGAAGTTGGAATCAGTCCATGATGTATACACTGCTCAGTATTCTGAATAAAGAATATATTTTATAATATTTTTTGCTTCATCATTACCCACATTTTTGTTTGTTTTTGACAGACACATCTTCCAGAATTGAACACAGCTGAATCATCTAGAGTGCTTGCTTTTATTTTCTGGCTAAGGGAACAAAGGCCTTTCTTTCCTATATTATATATTCTAAAGTAAGTAGAATGCTTGTGAAATTTGATTTGGAGATTGAACAAAAATTTGCATGACTGCCTTTCTGAACATTAACAATTGCATGCATGTGAGTACCTTAAGTTGCAGACTTCCTTCAGTTCATGTCTGGTACAACAAGACACTTTTTTTGCAGAGACAGAAAGCATATTCAGTGCAAAAAAACAAGAACTACTACTAGCCAAAAGTATTAAGTAATGCCATGGAAAGGAATAAAAGAAGAGGGCAATGAAAATGATGCAAATGGAATTATGAAATCATTAACATTTATTTGCAGGATTGTTAGCAATTTAGATTGTCTAAAATAGACAAAGTTCTTTTAATGTAAATATTGAACATTAATTCTATGCATACAAAAATGTTAACTAAATATGATCATTGCTAGTCAGTTATCATGATGAGTAATTCTAAAAGGAATAAAGTATATAAGGATGTACTTATAATGGCCTTCTGTTTATTTTGAAGGGATGAGAGTCCGTGGAAACCAAGTTTCTTACAAAACATGATAGAAGACAGAACAGAATCTGCATTATCATATTATGAATTTCTTTTGCATATTCAGCAAAAAATGAATAAATGAGCTCTTTTCTTAAATGGCTCATCTGCTCAAAGGAATGTACCCTCCGTGCAGAACTCTTATTCCTGTAATGCTCCTATAAGTTGTTGGCCTGGTGCAGTTGATGAAAATCTCACTGTGATTTCCCATCTTCTCCCCCCACCCCCACCCCCCAAAAAAAAGGAAAAAGAAAAGCAAATAAAGGACTGTGGAATTTCTAAGTACACTATTGTGTAGTTGTACGTTAAAACTTTAAAATAAATTTGAATATGTTGGACGCCTTTAATTTACCGCAAAAATGTTTCACAGTAAGTAATTGTGGCATAAGGCAATATTGGAGAAATACTTATAAACTAACTTTTTTATCTTTCATTTTTATTTTTCTGCTTTGTGTTTTGCTGCTAGAATTAAAATCACCAAGACTTGAGTTTCCAGGAAACTATATTGTCTTGATTATACAATACATTATTTGTTAAAAGTTGCCTTTCTAAAGGAACAATGAAAAATACATCGTGAACAAAATACTTGCAGTTTTAATGAGCGTAGTTTCCATTTCTTTTAAACATTGATTATGATAAGAACAAAAGTAAACTTGAAGTAGTCTACTTGGGTTTAAAATGAATATCAAATAATTCATTTGAATACCTTTAGGATGTGTCAGTATTCTAGGTCTTGAAAGATTAATGAAATTACATTATATTCAGTAAGAATTAAATTTAAAAAGATCTGATGCAGCTGAAAAAAATAGTGAAAAATAATTGATCCTAGTCTTGGCTGTTAGCATGATGTGTTTGGTCTTAATTCATTGAAAGTAAATAGGGGAACAGATAGTAAACCAAAAACCATTATTTTTGTATTGTTTTATTAATTTTTCAGTCACCTTTTTGTAATGGGCTGAGGTTTTAATAAAATGCTTACTGGTTAAATAATACATTGGAGGTGTATTTAATAGCTTGAGATCCAGAGGAGCATCAGATTTAGTAGTAATAATTTTGCTATTCAAACATTTTGAGGCTTTAATGGAAAAACTGGACAGGAACCCTGCTCAACTCAGAATGTTCAAATAATTGATAATTATAAAAGATAAATCTTAGTTTTATGATTCCCTGGAAATTGCTATAATTTAAGTAATATAAGTGTATTGACATTTGTAAAACAGAAGGAACTGTGGTGATATATTATGGCAATCATTGTTTCTACATTGCTGTTTACTTCACTCGCTCCCCACCCACCCACCAAAGAAAAATTGAGTATTTTTCTGCTGCAAATCCTTTCTGGTAGTGTTGGTAGAATCATTTGCATTGATTTGTTGGTCATTGCTTTAATTTATTTAATTTCACCCCTCTGAGGAATTTGTGCAAAAAGCCAGTGAAGTTTTTTTCATGAACTATGGTATTTATCAACTGCCAACTGGAATAGCAATTGTAACAAATGTTATAGCGATACTGTCTGCATCATGACCTATTTAGTTTGTTGGAGTGATTTATGAAGATCTTTAGAAAATGGTTGCTCAACAACTGAAAGAAAGGGAGACATTTTTTTAAAATGATTCAGATATCTAAAAAAAAAAACCTCCCTGCTGACTTCAGGAACCTTATAACCAATTTCACTGTTTTTAATTTTTTTAAATTCAGTTATTTTGAAATATTTTTTAAAATATTGGTAATCTAATTCAGAACCATAAAATCATGATGAGATATGCACTTGTAATTATGGAAATCAGTCAGGTGCTTTAAAATACAATATGTGGTGAAGGATTAATTAGCTCTTCTCCAAAAAATATACACAAACCTTTGTGTATAAGCCAGCTTTCTGAAAAGAAGGTATAGGCAAAAATTAAATACAGGGAAGTATGTATCTAGCACCTCATCCTGGCTGTGGGTTCCTCCTTGCTTCAGACATTCAAGTTGAAGCAGAGAATTGGTCTAATCAGATTCTGTAGAACTTTAATGGTAAAATCCTGACGAGTAGCACCATGCCTAACTTTTCTGTTTGTAAAAATATTCTGCATGGAGAGGAGGGAAAGGTATGATGTAGACATAGCTCTACTTTATATAAGATAAAAATAATGGGGTTTGAATGAATTATGGAACCTGGTAAACATATTTCAAGAGTACATCCCTAACTAACTCTAAAAAAATGTTAACTGTGAGCATATTATGCTTTTTGGATAAAATACTGTTTAGAATGCTCGTGCACTTTGAAATAGAAGTGAATTTTCTAATTCTTTCTGAGGACAAAATTGATATTCTCCTCAACTTCTTAAGAAATCCAGGGCAAATCCATGTATAAATGTTAAATCACAATTTATATATGTCTTAGGTTCTTTAATAACATAAGTAAGCAAGAGTAGCCTCGATGCTCCCATCTCAGCATGGCAGTCACCAGCAAATGTTCTCTATTTTTCTAGTTCAAGATTTTAAAGAATAATTAGTATGATTTACCAATATTCTAGATTTGATCGTGCAACAACATATTAGCATTTACTTTTCTGTAACTTAATTTGCGTTTGAATAAATCCTGATTGTTTTGCAATAATGTGGAAAAACTTGTTTATTCAAGGTTAATTTAACATATATATATCACTCAGAATATTAAGGGACCATCAAATGTGACAAGCCTTCTCTTCACTAACTACATATTAAATTCTTACAGTCAATTTGATTTTGTAAAGTAGTGTAAAATATTGTAATATTAATCCTTGTTTTCTGAACTCAGACATTGATCTTTAGTGTGCAATTGTAAACCTTGCTCTTCTGACTTGAAGGCAAGGTTTTGTTCCCCTTTTTACAGTTTGTAATTTTCACTGTTTTATTCCTGTAAAAAGTCATTTGTAACACATGCAAATGCTTATTTTAGCTGTGCTAATTTATCAAATTTGGCTACTCAATAAAATTAATTGAAAGAGCTTGCATAGAATTTTATCAATGTTTTTATAAACAAAATGGAACATGCAGAGACTATCTGACCATTTAATGAATAAAATGATTTTCAGTACATAAGAGATATTTCTATGAATGATTAGACCTGGGGATTAATGCTGTTTAAATGCAGTGCAAATTGTAGATTGAAATACAAGCATTTTAATGTATTTTTACCAGAAGCAAGTAAGATTCATTCTTCTGATGTGGTAAACTTCATATTCAGCAAATAGTTTAAACAAATATGCAGAATTATAATGTAAAGAATTGCTGGATCATTAACTAAAACATGATGGTCTGACCATTAATTAGAATGCTCCTCTTAGAATTGCAATTAATCAACTTAAAGCTAGTTAATGTATTTTTAAAATTTCAATAATCACATTGGGCTCTTTTATGAGGGATACACAATATCAGAAAATATTATATCTTAATCTGTCCACAATTCTAACCAGTACATCTGCGTACATAAAAACTTTGGAAAGTGAGTTAAAAACTTCAGTATTTATTTGGAATAATATAGTATCTTGTTAAATTTGCTCAATTAATTTTTCATGAAAGATTAACGTTTTTGGAAGTATTTTATTATTTTTTGCAAAGGTAGCTCAGCCAGCTTTTTCCGACTGCATATAATAGCTTATTCATTATAATTACTTACATCTTGTCCTGTATCCAGGAAACACATTTAGTTCTAAGCAAAATATTAAAGCTACTATCAATCCAGTCTTAGCACTGAAAGCATTTGGGTAACTTTAACTTGGTTGAGAGGCCAAGTAGATCTGACTCTGATTAAAACTGGACAGGGAACTTCAAGGGAAAACAAAGGCTTAAAGGGAAGTTATCTCACAAAATAGCAAATCACTTCTTTGTTATCAACGCATATCTACACAATCATGAATTCAGTTTGGCTTGGAGGATTTTTATCAGTTATACATAGTATATTATTTATCTGCACTGTTTAATGTGAAAACTGGGGAAAAATCTCTGATGTATTATACCAGTCAAACAATTCACAACCCTTGGCTAAAAATATGATTGTACACTGATCTTTAAAACCAAATCATTAAAGAAAATAATTAAATTTAGAAGACACAGAATTGTTCCTACTGATATTCCAGTTGATACCTCAAAATCTAAAGAACAAAATTTTAATAAGCATTTTCTGAGTACAATTTTCAAGTCAGCTATTTTCATGCCATGAAGCCCACTTTAAATTAGCTTGCTATTCATAATGTGGGAGTCTTTATCAAAATCTTCCTTTAACTCAGCATATTTTCTCAACAGCATTTTAATAATCTATCAAGGAAGTTGTCAGATTGGAATTGATTAGCTTATTAGAGCAGAATTTGTTTTTATTAAATCCATGCTAGCATCTGGCAATTACCACAGTAGCTTTTTATTATCTGCTCTAGAATCTTAGCATTGGAATGGTCCATAATATGCTGATTTTTTAAAAGATAAGCAATATTTATTCTGCAGCCATCTGGCACTTTAGTAATTTCCAGATTTTCCAATAGTATATAAGACTCCCTCTAGCTCAGGGGTATCAAACTCGTGGTGTCATAGTTGTATCATGTGACGTATCACAACTTTTTTCTCCTTTACTAAACCAAGTATGGGCGTGCTTATCCAGCCTGTGGGCCACGAGTTTGACAGCCCTGATCTAGATTGTAGTTAGTTCAATAACTTTGGATGCAAACATCTTTTTTTATTTTTAAAAATTTTTTTTAATATACAATAAATCCATTTCATTTCAACCATGTGTCGATTAGACACGTTTTACAGTTTATGATTAATATCTTTATCAATAAAACAATAACAATCACATTTTCATATCAGTAATATCCAATATATCTATTTTTAACTATTTTTTATATATTCATCTAATCCATTTCAATTTATTTTGTTTTCTAACTATTGATAAAATAAATCCCATACCATGTAATATTCAGATTCTTCTTTCCCTTTAATTTCCAATGTTAAATCTATCCATTTCTGCACATTCGGATGCAAACATCCTCTTTCTGTTGTATTCAAACTTCAATTTTGCCCATCAGTTTCTTGGTGAAACATTTTTTTTGTTGAGTCTGATACCAAGTTGAGTAGCTTTCTTTTCTATCTGTTAATATTTGAACTTCTTTATTGAGCAGCTATTATAGTGAATATGTTATTTTGAAAGCATCCAAGAAGCCCTTTTTGTTATAGATATCTTTTCCTCAGCTCATTCTGAAATGTGATTTTTTTTGACAGTGTATTCTACTATTCTCAGTTACCTGGCCTTTTTTGTGGAGTATTTTTTTAACAAGCCAAGATTTTGTCAAAATAATGAAACATAAGATGTGATGCAATTCTGTCCTTCCATACGTTCATGCAACCATATTAATACCAAAGGAGCAATGATTAATGCTATGATACATCCAAATGCCCTTGATCCTAACATAGTTTACTTTTCAAATTTGTCTTTTTCTCTTCATTAGTCCCACTGACTTAATTGTCCTCCCTTTTTTTCTCTCTTTGAAATTGTTTGCCAAATTCTTTTAAAACTCTTTCCTCTAAGCCAGACCTCCAAAAATTAGAAATAATATGTAAATAAGGGTAGGTTATACACACAATATAACTGCATTGCTTTTATTTTGAAGGTGATTGCAATTTGTTTTTCAATTTATGTGTGTGGGTGCATGCCTATGCACCTACACAGTCCCAGTTTCTCATGTAGTCCATTGGGAAAATTAATTTCACACCCCTGTTCTAGGCTTTGAGCTTTTCCCCATTAGCTCCTTCTGACACGGGTAATACTTATTATTGAATTTATTAAAATCCTAGATGCTTTGCTACGCTCAGCTTTACTTCCCCTTAAAATCAAGTGTTCCAACATTATCTTTTTCTCCCAACTTTCCTGTTTCTACTTCCTCTTACTTTGTCTCACCATTCTTTATTTATTCCAAACCATGCCTTTATATTGGATCTTATTTGTAGCACTCAAAATTAATAAACCATTCCTAACCACTTTTATCCTAAAATGTTACAAAACATTACATTTGTTGCATTTTTATTTAAATGACACTAGCTCTATAGTTTGCAAAACTTATAGCTCAGTAAAAACATAAAATTCAATTACATCAAATAAATCTAACAAATTTTAATTAATAGAAAAGTCTAGCACAAAATCACTTAAAAAAAAGCTCAATATAAAAGATGAATAATTAAAATAAACATATGCAGGCCGAAGGCTAGGAAAACAAAATCCTTGCCTAAGTACTGACAAGACCATAACTAAACAATTTGTTAAATTCTGAATAGAGTTCTTCCATAATTGGGTCGCATTATCAAAAATCTCTAATATCTATCCATGGTGTCTTATTACATTAAAATAGGCCTAATATTTATCACCAGGCCAAGGAATGAGATATATCTATGTATCTCTCTAGATTCTAGAGAGATAAAAATCAGCTTATACGATATTTGGGAGACACCTTGTGGTTTGTCTTTAGCTTAGCGGCAATATTGTCCGTTCCTTGCAAATATTTTTGGGAAACAATTTTGGTATTTTCTTAATTATTTTGGGGATAAACCATTAACTTCCGCTACCAATGGAAATACGCGGAGCCCCGCCTGAAGCAGTCAGGAGCTGATCGTGACGGAACCGATTATGATTTTTTCCTAACCGATGAGATCATACTCAACTTCAGCCCTTTTCACCCGCTTCACTCCCGAAGCCTTTGCCACCATCTTTGCTAGGGTCGGCGGCTTCTGTTACAACGGCTTTAAACTTGCCGCCGTCACCTTTTGCTCTAACAGGAAGACCCTCATCTAAGATGGCGTCGCTCTTTTCAGCGTCTGAAGGCGGTCCTCAAATGGCGCCAGTTGCGCTTGCGCGTTAGAGAGAGGCTGTCAGAGCGGGGCGCCTTGGTGATTTCCATTGTATTACTTGAGGAGAGAAAAGCCTCGAAGGTGGTCGCGGCTCTTTCGGCGAGCGACGGGTCATGGAGCCGGATCCTGTGGAAGGGGAAGGGTGTGGTATCAGTCACCACGAAGGAACCGGCGGGTCTTCCCCACCGCTAAGCGGACTCACCGCCTCTCAGCGGCGGGCCGAGATTCGCCGCCGAAAGCTCCTGATGAACTCGGAGGAGCGGATCAATCGCATCATGGGTTTCCATCGGCCGAAGGCGGGTGAGGACGGGGCGTGGCCTGAGATCGGGGGGAGCCCGGCCGAGGAAAGCCCAGGAGGCCTCGGCCAGAGGGAGGCGGGGGGGGGGGGGGGGGGGGGGGCTTGTCCTCCGTCTTCTCAAATCCTCCCTCCCGGTTTCTCGCCCCCCCCGAGGTTAAAAATCTGGCCTTTTTTTTTTTTTCAGCAAAACTTTTGTTTCCAGCAACACTGGAAACGGCTGACTTAAGGTAGCGGCCAGCTATTTGGCGCTTCGAGCTTCTCAAATATAAAAGGTGTCGTCATTCTTGGATAATGGAAATTTAATGGAGTTGCTTTCTAATACCATTCAAATTCCATTATTTGTTTAAATGGGACCGTCACAGTCAAATAGTTATATTGTGTAGGTTGTTCGGGAACCGCATTCTCATTTTGGGAAGAAAGTCAAATTTGAATGGAAAACGCAATGTCTGTGAGTTCATCCAAACAAGAAAACCTTACGTTAATGAATAGCATTTTTTTTTAACGTATTGGAGGTATCTTAATTGCTATGTTATATTTGGCGAAGGAATTGAGATTTGTAAGAGAATTATTATATTTTTAGCCTTGCCGGTAGCAATAGATGTTACGTTGAGGACACTGCCCTTGCAGCTGAAAATGCAAAGGATCTGCAAGCTCTAATAATAAAAATCAAATAAGGTAGTCCCTGACCTAACCACAACTGAGGCTAAAATTTCCATTGCTAAGCAAGACATTCGTAAAGTGACTTTTGCCCCCATTTTATGACCTTTTTTTGCCATAGTCGCTAAGTGAATAACTGCAGTTGTTAAATGAATCATGAGTTTTAAATGAATCTGGCTTCCTCCACTTGACTTTGTTGGGAGCCTGCTAGGAAGGTTACAGATGGTGAACAGATGTCCCTGGGACAGTGCAACTGCCATAAATACATGCCAGTTGCCAGGTGTCTGAATTTTGATTGTTTGACCATAGGGATGCTATAATAGTTGTACGTGTGAAAACTAGTCATAAGTCACTTTTTAGTACCGTTATAACTTCAAACAATCACTAAACGAATGGTTATAAATGGAGGACTACTTGTACCCTAGTAGAAAAATGAGATTAAAATTAAATATAAAGAAGACCAAATGATATCAGATAGAGTAACCAGCCTTAGAAGATGATTGCAGTGATGGATAGTCTCTGCCTTTTCGATCAACCATCAACAGTAAAGAAATTAGCAGTCAAGAAGATCTTGGAAAATATGTTCATATACCATGACCTGTCTATTATCTATACAGATCAAAATTATGTAAGCCAAGTATTCTCTGTAACAGAATAGATATCATTTTAAGATGACTTCATTGTGGCTGCAGATGCATTAAAAGTGACCATGAGGTTTTCTAAACATGCTTAGAGAATATCTTAATTCTGAATATGGGAATGAGTGACTAGTCCAATTCTCTAGGCAGTACAATATATGATAACCGTTGATATTTTAAATATTTTTTTCAATGCACAAATAATAAGCCAATGTAAAACTGTTATTAAGAGATGATTATTACAGGGGGGATTTATTCATTTCTTTTGAGCAATCGAAAGCTATGCACTACTGTATTTTTGCATACAATATTGCTTTATAATGACATTTAAGATGTACAAACAGATAATTTCTGTGGCTTCTCATTATTATTGATAATGGAACATTTACTGTAGGGCATATGATTCTTTGAGAAGCAAGAGAAAAATTGAGGGAGTTGTAAAAAACCACCAATGTTTATGAGTGTATATCTGTGTTCTTTTATATTTCAACAGTAGTCATCTTTTTCAGATTGGGATGCACTTCTAAAATTTACTGCATAAATATATTTGCAATGTCTCTTAGAGCTATAGATAAATGGATTAGAAAAAGCTATATTATTAATGTCTAAAAGATTTATTATATGTGGCACAATTCCTAAACATATTCTATGCAGAAAATATTGTTGAATATACATACAATAACACAGTCCTTAATATACAACCATTCATTTAACAAATATTTGAAGTTATGATAATACTGAAAAAATATGACTATTCTTACTTATGGCCATCGCAATTCCCTCAGTGATCAGAATTTGGGTACTTGATAATTGCCATATATTTATACCTATTTCAGTGTCCCTGGATCACATGATCACTATTTTCCACCTTCAAATCAAGGACCTCCTGTACTTTTGTCTGCTGAATCTGTTGTGATTATGGGGAATTTATAATATATTTATATTTTAAAGAAGTGCACATGGGAAAGAATGAATTTTAAATGTGGTTATGTAGAAGAGGACTGGTTAATTGAAGCCTCATATCATTTGTTGACATCCTATACTTTATCCTACGTTTCTAAGAATTTGTTGTCAACTTCAAATTTGTGGTATGATTTCAGTTTTTGTTCTGTTCTCTTTAGATGATGACACTCATTCAGAAACTAAGCTTCAACTGGAACAGGATAAATTAATTTCCCTTCCTGCTCCTGTTACCAAACGGATTGTGCTTGGTGATACAGTCTGCAACTTATCAGGAACGGCTGACCATACCAGCAGTTTAGCAGAGCACAAAGGAGAAAAAATAGACTTATTTAGCAAAACTCATGAAGTTGGTAGCGATGGCAGCAGTGAGCTCCGGCAACGCAATAGAGGGGAACTATTGGACGTTCCACAGAGAGCACCACGGCATGGATTAGATCAGTATTTATCAAGGTTTGATGAAGCGATGAAGCTTAGAAACCAGCTGATGAATGAGAAGCCAAGTCAAGAAAATGGAAGCGTTGTGGAGGAATTTGATTCCTTTCACATTTTTAGATTGGTGGGCTGTGCACTCCTTGCCATTGGTGTTAGAATTTTTGTATGCAAATATTTGGTAGGTTTTAAAAAAAATCTTAATATTTATTTTCATTTTTCTCCCTTTTTTGTCTTGGTGGCCTTGCTGACAGGCTTGTAAAGTAGTACATGTATGGGGTATTTATGCCAAACAATTATTTTCTCATGGCTAAATAGATTCAGGTCCAAATCCATAAAATCAACTATTGTTTCTAGCAGTAATTGTTAAGAACTGTGTGAAAGTCTGTTCTACAGAGCATCTTTAATGTAAGTAAGTACAGGTAGTCCTCAATAACCACATTTGAGACTGGCTACTTAATTGCTAAGTGATGTTGTCATTCAGCAAAACATCAGATGATCATGGCAGATTTACAATGTCAGTTCTACCATGGTTAAGCAAATCACTTGTGGTCATTAAGCATGGCATGTGACCACAACTTGCAACTTCTGCCAGCTTCTCCATTGTCTTTATTTGTCGGAATCCTGCTGTGAAGTTCACTATTGTCAATTGCATGACCATGGGATGCTGTAGTTTTTATAAAGATGAACCACTTGTGAAGTGCCTGATGGTGATGCAATTGTACTAGAAAAATGTCAGGGAACTGGAATTTATTACAGGTAGTCCTCGACTTACAACAGATCATTTAGTGACCTTTTGAGGTTACAACGGCATTGAGAAAAGTGACTTATGACCATTTTTCACACTGCAGCATCCCCATGTTCATGTGATTGATATTTGGATGCTTGGCAACTGGTTCATATTTATGATGGTTTCAGTATCCTGAGATCATGTGATTATTATTTGTGAACTTCTGACAAGCAGTCATTGGGGAAGCTAGGCTCACTTAAGAAATGTGGCCAGAAAAGTAAAAAAAATGGGGCAAAACTCATTTAACAAATTTTTCACCTAACAACATAAATTCTGGGCTCAACTGTGATGGTAAGTTGAGGACTACTTACATTGCACTTCATCCTTGGCATCAATTAAGCATTAGAAGGGAGTTGGAAATCCAAGTAGAAAGCAGTGACTGGGTACCCTCTTTTTTGTTAATCATTTGAGTAGTGCTAAAGCACAGCTGACAATCATCCCTTCAAAGTAATCCTAACTAATGCATTTTAATATTATGCACTGGATGCTCAAAGAACTTTGTGTTGGAAATAAGTGATAGGTCTGGTTTAATTATCATTAATATATTAATATTTAACTTACCATAGATAACAATCCTCCACCCATCTCCATAGCTGTGACTAAATATATTTAACACCTATGAGTTAGAATAGAATAAAGGAATAGAATAGAATTCTTTATTGGCTAAGTGTGATTGGACATACAAGGAATTTGTCTTTGGTGCATATGCTCTCAGTGTACATAAAGGAAAAAAAATTTTTTTTCTTTAAATAAAAAACTTTTCTTAAACAAATGCAATATGTTTGATTAGCAGCATTTTAAAAAGTGCTTTTTCTTTTTTTAATTAAATCACTGAAATGTTACAAGAAATAGAAGTTTTCCTTGAAAGCATCTATTTGGTATGATTTCTCATGATTATTTGCTAAGGTATATAATTTTTTTATTTTATTTTTTCTCTACAGTCAATATTTGCTCCATTCCTTACTTTACAACTTGCATATATGGGACTGTCAAAGTATTTCCCGAAGGTAAGCATTTTATTAGAAAAAACAGATCCTTAACATTTCTAATTTGGAGTGACCAAGGATGAAGGATTCACTTTAGTGATGACTGATGTGATAGACTTAGACTTGGGAGATTCATGTTCTCCGTCAACCATAGAGTTCTTTTGGTGATCCTAGGCTAATTGTTTACTTATTTGGAACAAATTGTGGGAGAAGAAGAAAGTTCTATAATATTTAAAATGAAGTAAGATGTTTTAAGATGAAAGTTCTGAAAAATTAAACTTTCTTTTTTTTTTTTGCAGAGTGAAAAGAAGACAAAAACTACAGTATTAACTGCTGCTCTTTTACTGTCTGGGATCCCTGCAGAAGTAATTAGTCGTTCCATGGACACTTACAGCAAAATGGGAGATGTCTTTACAGACCTTTGTGTTTATTTCTTTACTTTCATTTTCTGTCATGAACTGTTTTTGTTTTTTGGCTCAGAAGTGCCATGATAATAGCTGAGGGATTCAATACATCAGCAGGACTATTTTAGTCTTGAATTCATTTACACCCCTCTGTAAATATACAAACAGGGTTAAATGTTGTTCTTCAGTTCTTTCTTCTTTCTCAATTCAGTGTACTTTAATCTTAGCTATGAAGGAAAAGCTGCATTCCCAAGTATGAGGATGAATTATTACAGGTTAGGTATCATATGTGTAATCTCAAACATGGAAGACAGAGTAACAATGTTTCAAAAGTGGGCCTTTCCTGCTACTAAGGAAGACATTAGTTTTCCCACTATTGCAGATGCCACCTTGTACTTTAATATTTCTCTTTTGGACACGAAACCCCAAGACAACTGAAGTATTGTGTGGTTGACCAAATTACATTTTATGGCTTTGTTCCAGAATTCTTGTCTTCAGAACTTATATTGAAGCTCCTGTTGAGCAAAAGATGGGAAAGCTATTTTGGCCTATTCCTCCATTTCATGGGATAAATTTCACTGGGATAAGTACCTTCTGCAACATCATATAAAGGGCACAGGCAGTTGAAAGGGATAGTAGGTAGTGCTTCTCTTCCTCCCATCAGAAGCCCATGCTTGAAACTTGATCTTTTCCACAAATGGAAAGATACCTATTGTGGATCAATCCAGAATGATTTCTTAAGGTCATTCCTATGTGTTAATATTTGTCATTTCAATATACTAGTTCATACTTTAAGCAAGTGACATATACTGGTAAAAATGCCCATAAAATTCAGAGGCTTCTGGTTTTAGGAATGTAATTAGACTGGGTCCAATTGGTTTTTTGTCTCCATTACAGGTGGTAATATTCTGTTGATAATATAGAAAGATGAATTTTAAAAAAGCAGTGTAATATAACTTGGCATTTATGTATGTTCCCATTTGAATTGGAATCTTGCTACTCTTGTTTACATGAATTATGAATATGCTGCATTAAATGACACTGCAGATTGAAATACTGGTCTTTGGGTTATTAGCCCTTTGAACAATTGTCACTACTTTTATTCATCTCTTTGACATTTCAGTTAATCTTAGATTTTTTTTCTTTGTACTATAAGTTAGGTCAAGCCTTGGTATCTTCCATATATTTTCTTTTCAAGAATATGTGCATGTGATTTTTTTAGTATCTCTACCTAAACACCAAGGTACACTGCAGCGCAAGAAGGTGCAAATTAGTATTTTAGCCCAGTGTTAGTCAAGTGTTTAATATGCATAATATTTTAGAAAACAGGTATCAGAGAATATGATCTGTTTATAGTAGAATGCTAATTTTAAAATATATCATATAAATTGGTTCTTATAAACTCATCTGAAAACAATTACTTGAAGCATCTTCCACTAAACTTAGCAAATCCTGATGTTCCTTTTTGACCTTCTCTACAGTCAAGCCTTAACTTAGTTTTAAATTGGCACTATTTTATAGTTTTGTTAAATACAAGCAATTTCCCACGTTTTCATTTCACATTTATCAAGCCAATCACAATGACTATAAATAATAAAATATGGCAGATTTTATTAATTGATCTTAATTTGCATTAGATTTTATGACCATTATGGGCCATGTATTTGCAATCCTTTCTTATGTTACAGTTCTTCCCTATCTTCATCTTGTCACTGTTATGTATATTTAGCCCATTCTCAGTATCTGTAAGTGGTTCTATCTTGCAAAGATTTGGAAATTAATCAAAGATACGAATTATACAGTGGAATATTTTCATTATTCTGATAAATGAGATGGGTTTTTTCTTGGATTTTAATTTTTGAAGTGTCTGCTATCAAGTAGCTTGACTTAACTGGAAATGTCTTTTGCTTTGCCTACAATTAATACAGATAATTTAATTTTACAGACTAAATTAAAACGCGGGTTTTTAAATACTTGATAGAAAGTTAAATCAGTTCTTCCTTTATAATGGAGTCATAAGTTTCCTTACATTGTAATTTCAATAATTGCATTTACTGAACCAAATTTTACCACTGCTCCCTGGAAAAAGTGTTTTGGAAAGTAAGTCATGGCTGAAATACACAAAGTAATGTGCATATTTTGGCAATGCAGTTTCATTTGGTTTAAAAAACAAATTTATCTCTTTACAACATGACCTATAATACTACCTTGAAAAAAGTCTATTTTAAGTTTTTACTCTGCATATTTAATTTTTCTAAATTCCTATAATTCATATTTTTGATGATGGACTTCAAATATTGATAAAATAGCATAAATCTAAGGTCTTGTTTAATATATTTTTACTTCAAAAAGCAAATGTAAGATATAGAATTATCAATCCCAACTCTCGATATTTTGATAGTATCTTAGCCATTTTTGCCCAATGACTGCAGTGGTGAATATAGTCAATTCCAAATCTCATTTCTGACAATGAAATCTTATCTAAGACCCATACTGGGTAGACTGTTTTTAGATAGTGATTCTAGAAAATGTAAATAAAACAATCATTCCATAGAAGATAAAACAGATAAAAGTAGGAAAATTAATGACCAACACGTTAAGATGGACATCTGCATATTTTCCCCAAATGCTTGCTCCATAAAAACAAATATTTGATGTTTTAAAACCCACCATGACACTTAAATATTCATCCATCTATACTTTAAAAAAAAGGACGGGGTAGAAAACATAAACAAGATTCAAGTTTTAAAAAAATTATCGGTACTGCATTGAAAAATGTGCAAAATATCCTCTAAGTATGGGCCCTGTCTAAGGAAATTGCTAATATCACTATGCAGGTTTTCTTGGCATCCTTATTTTTAATATTTTTTACATATTTAAATGCAAATAGAAAATAATTGGGCAGAAAGCCTGGTGGTTTAAAAGTTTCTCCAAGCACAAAGAAGGAGCAGCTCTCCTGTGCTGTCTAAAAGTATGTGTATGATGAAATAACAAGCTGCTTTGTGTGTTTCATTTTCCATAATTTGGATTTTCTCTGTAAAAATCTCACATTGTCGTAATAGTTGCATTGATTCTGTTAAATGCATTGAAGCTATTTATGTTGCAATTATTTATGTTTTGGCATTACTTGAATATACATTAAAATGTCTGCAAAGATAAGATTTTGTTAACTTTCCTTATTTCTGAATTAGTAATTTAGTACAGAACATTCTGGTTCCAAGTGGATTAAGAAAATAAATCAGACCTTTGTAGCTGAATTTAACAGTGCTCTGCCTACTATCTGCTGGATAGAACACTTCCTGGATCTATAAAACAAAACAAAATGTTTAGAAAGTCTGGTTATTTCCACATTTCTTTGGTAGTAAACTTGTTATATAAGAACAGCTTTATCCTTTATCCTCCATATGATCCATAAGAATTCATTCCTCAATCTACTATCTACTTTGACTTGATGATCTCTTAATGTGAATACCATGAAGATTCTTGAGAATATGACACAGATATTGTCTTGCGTCATGAGAATGCCAGAAATTTCCAGAACTGACTATAATGGAAGAGTGCATTCATAAAGATAGCCTTATGATTTCAGGTAAAACAGATGCAATTAGTTTTTTTTAGAAAACTAGTTCCTTTGATTTTGTGCTACTTTAATACCAAACTTTACCAACTCTTGATTTTTTTCCTGTCTACCTATTGAGAAAGATGGTAACATGGCTTTGTCTGGAAAGTTGCACACAATAATGTCCAGTAGGATTTGTGTGTTGAATTTAAGTTTTTTGTATTATATTGGTAAAAATCCTTAGATCTATGATTTGGTTCTGTACAAAAAGTTCTGATTTGTCTATCAATGTTGGTTTCAGCTAGATTAGATGTAAAATCATATGCAGCCATGCATCAGATCCAAATTTTGGCACCACTGTGGGGCCAAAAATTGAATCTAATTACAAAACTTCATTGCAAGTAAAGGAACTATGATTTGTGTTTCATGCAGATACATACGTAGTAACAACTGAAGGCAACCTGATCTCAAATCCATCACATATGAACCTAAACTGTGTTTGCAGTGGTACACTGGGTTCAAACAAATGTGTTCTGTGAATTGATCCAGATTAGGATCCCATCAGAAATTAAGTGAAGTCAAGAGGACATTTCTTTTGCATTGTCGCAGGGCCCCAAGTTACCCAAAAGTAATTTGGTAATTCTTTACGCTCGAACACATGGTTTGTGATTTGACTGGAATTTTGTACAACCCTAATATATTTTTTATGGGACTAAGAAAAGTTGTTTCTGATCCACCTTTTTTAAGCCACAATGGAATCAAAACTGGGCAGAGAAGAAATACTGGGATGTATGCCACTCCAAGAGTTGTCATGAGAGGTGGTGATTCCAGGCAAATCCCTCAAAAATATGAAATCAAGAGGATTCACATTTCATGCTGATGATCAAATGTCTGCGTTTCCATTGTACAACAAATAAATATGACCAGTTGTCTATGGAGATTCTCAGTCATCAAGGTCATGGTTGTGCCAAAAGTGCTTTTTCAAGAGGCAACTGGACTTTCTGGATTTTTATTTTTATTTATTTATTTTGTCAAGCATATATTTGAATATATATATATTATACATATATATATATATATATTATATTATACACATATATATTATATATTATACATATATATATATATTATACATATATATACATACACACACACATATATATAAACATGATTATTAATATATGAAATAGATACAAATAAAAGGGAACATTAAGACAGGGACAGTAGGCACATTGGTGCGCTTATGCACGCTCCTTACAGACCTCTTAGGAATGGGGTAAGGTCAACAGTAGACAGTCTGAGGTTTGGGGTTAGTGGAAGAAACCAGAGTCAGGTAGAGTAGTCCAGGCATTGACCATTCTGTTGCTGAAGTCATTTTCCTTGAAATTGAGTTTTATGCCGTTTACCCTGAGTTTGTATCTATTGTGTGCTTGTGTGTTGTTGAGGTTGAAGCTGAAGTAGTCATTGATGGGTAGGACAGTATAATGGATAATTTTATGTACTACACTTAGGTCAGACTGAAGGTGGCATAGTTCTGTGTTCTATCTAAGCCTAAAATTTCAAGTCTGGAGGCATAGGGTATTCTGTTGTGAGTAGAGGAGTGGAAAACTTTTCATGAAATATTTCTGGACTCTCATTGTATTAATGTCCGATATGCAGTGCGGATTCCAGACAGATGAGCTGTATTCAAGAATTGGTCTAGCAAATGTTTTGTATGCTCTAGTTAATAGTACAATATTACCGGACAAAAAGCTTCATATGTAGGTTAACAACTCTTAATGTTTTTTTGCCAATGTTGTTACATTGGGCTCCAGCACTTAGATCATCACAGATGAGAACTCCAAGGTCCTTGACAGAGTGAGAATCATCTACAAGGTCTTGTCCGTCCATCTTGTATTTTATTTTCTGATTTTTCTTGCCAATATGTAAGACAGAACGTTCGTTTGTTGAGATTTGAAATTGCCACTTGTTTGACCATTCTGACACATAGTCAAGGTCTTTTTGAAGTGTAGCAGCATTGTTGGTGGTGTTGAATATTTATTTTATTTATTTATTTAATTTGTCAATTGCTTACAAGATAATAGGTATAACATAGTTATGAATACATGGATACATATAAGAAAAATAAAATATAAAAGAAACAATAGAACAGGGACGGTAGGCACGTTGGTGTGCTTATGCACGCCCCCTACAAACTTCTTAGGAAAGGGGTCAGGTCAATAGTAGACAGTCTTAAGGTTAATGTTTTTGGAGTTTTGGGAAGAAAC
Source organism: Bungarus multicinctus (assembly GCA_023653725.1). Lineage (NCBI taxonomy): Eukaryota > Metazoa > Chordata > Lepidosauria > Squamata > Elapidae > Bungarus > Bungarus multicinctus. The sequence goes on along the minus strand of CM042834.1, from coordinate 88,266,769 downwards.
CACAGAGTCAGGTAGAGTATTCCAGACATTGACCACTCTGTTGCTGAAGTCGTATTTCCTGCAATCAAGTTTGGTGCGATTAACCTTGAGTTTGTATCTATTGTTTGCTCTTGTGTTGTTATGGTTGAAGCTGAAGTATTCATTGACAGGTAGGACATTGCAATGTATGATTTTATATACTATACTTAGATCGGACCGAAGGCGGTGTAATTCAAGGTTTTCTAGGTCTAGAATTTCAAATCTGGTGGCATAAGGTATTCTGCAACGAGTAGAGGAGTGAAGAACTCTTCTTGTAAAATATTTCTGGACTTTCTCAACTGTGTTAATATCAGATACGTAATGTGGGTTCCAGACTGATGAGCTGTAATCGAGTATTGGTCTAGCAAATGTTTTGTATGCTCTAGTTATTAGTGTAATATTACCAGAGAAAAAGCTACGTAAGATTAGGTTAACAACTCTTAGCGCCTTTTTGGCTATATAGTTACAGTGGGCTCTAGCACTTAGGTCATTTGAGATGAGTGCTCCAAGATCCTTTACAGAGTTTGGGTCATCAACAAGGTCTTGACTATTCAGCCTGTATTTTATTTTCTGATTTTTTTTGCCAATATGTAGGACAGAGCATTTATTTGTTGAGATCTGAAGTTGCCATTTGTTTGACCATTCTGATACAAAGTCAAGGTCTTTTTGAAGGGTAGCGGTATTTTCTGTGGTGTTGAATAGCTTTACATCATCAGCGAAGAGAATGCAGTTGCTCTTGATATGATCACAGAGGTCATTTATGTAGAGTATGAAAAGAGTTGGTCCTAGAACATTGCCTTGGGGGATACCACTATTGACAGGTATAGAATTGGATAGGACTCTCCCAATTTTGACCATTTGTTGTCTGTTTGACAGGAATGCTTCTATCCAGTTATGCAGGTGTCCAGAGATACCATAAGATATTAGTTTTAGGAGTAGTTTGTCATGTACCACTGAATCAAAGGCTTTGCAGAAGTCTATGTAGATTGCGTCTATTGCTTTGCCCTGGTCGAGTTGTGTAGTCCATATGTTTTTGCAATGTAAGAGTTGCAGATTACATGATAGTTTTTTCCTAAAACCAAATTGTTTATTAGGGTTAGGGTTAGTTTTACATCATTGGTGAAAAGAACGCAGTTGTTTTTAATATGATCACAAAGGTCATTTATGTAAAGTATGATGAAAAAGGAAAGTATTTTTTTTTCCTTTTTCCTCAATGAAAAACCAGAAAGTCCAGTTGCCTCTTGAAAAAAGCACCTTTGGGATGTGACCAGGTGGCAGCAGACTGCGAATAAATATTAAAGCACGGATAAGCTCAGTTTTCTTCTGAAAAACACCACGGGCTACAACGCGGGGTACCGTTGTTTGTCTGCGAGTTAGTCACTGTACACCAAACACTCTTAGGACAAAGTTACCATCCGCTTAAAATTCCGGCGGGATACGCAGCTGCTCCGGAGAGCGCCTGCTGGTCGCTCCGCCGGGCAGAAGAGGCTGCTGTGGGCCGGTTGTAGGATATGATCCGGGCCTTCTTCTTCCCCTTTCGGCATCGGTGATGCATTTCCGCTTTGTTTGCTTCTCGGAAAATGGTTGCAGGCGCCGCTTGGCTTTGAGGAGCCGAGGCGGAAGAGAAAGCCGTTCCTCTTCACTGCTTCGAGGGTCGCTGCCATGGGCCGGGAATCGAGGTAAAGGGCGCGAAGGGGCGGCGGACTTCCGGAGCCGACTTGACTGTCGCGTTACTGGGCTTGGTCTTTCCGCCGCACCTGGGGCCGAAGGGAGGGGATCGCAGGGCGCATAGGAAGGAAGCCGTGGCAGTCTAGGAGAAGGCCGAGAAACCAGCCTCGACGTTGGGGTGGCCGCCGGATTGAAGAGTGGGCTATTTATATAACACGGCCAGTTTAAACTCTGGAGCTTCAAAATAGGAATAAGCCTTCACGAGGCGATTTGCAACATGGAGGATATGGGCGGTCCGTGTTGTCTTTAGATTTAGGCCTCTAGTTTCTTTCTGAGTAGCCTCTGACCTTTTTCCCCATCTTTCTCGACGTTAAAGTCCAATTAGGTCATTGGTCTAAATGCGACTTTTATTCGGACGGGTCTATGGTCACGATTCCCCCAGCGTGCCTAGTACTGATGCCCCTTTAAAAAAGGCTACGAGTTGTGTACAGTTGTGATTTGGGCTTCAAAATATTCTCTATCGCAGATTTTCTTTCATTTGGTTTATCAATGTATTCATTTGTCTATATAGGATAGGCGAGTTAGCATGGCATGTAGAAGGATTTATGGGTGACAGTATTAAGAGAACAACACATAAGAAGAGCCAAGTTAAGGAAAATATTGTCAGATTATTCCTGGTGAAAGATGTAAAGATGCATTATTATAAAAAAATATCCATTACTGCAACATCTTGATTCACCAAGACTCCTCAAGCATTTGTGCTAACATTGTCATTATTGCAATGCACTTTATATACTTTTGAATATGGGGGGGGGGTCATTCATAACTGATTGCCAGAATAATTGCATAAATAAATTTCAAAACAATTGGATCAAATACCTGAGAACACAACTGTCCTCTCCACCATTTATGTTGTCCTCCTAATAGTGAGATCCTTCTTGAAAAGTTATTACAATGAGGGCTGTTTTGCAAATGTTGGAGCTTGTCCAAATGGGAAATGGCCATTAGTGAAAAGTCAGTTGCATAGCACAATCTTGCAAAATATCCATGATTTTCATGATATGAGATTTGGTCAATCACTTAATAAACTTGCAGTAGCTTGCACAGAAAAGTTCATAGGGGAACCTCAGTATTATACAAAATAAGCAGAGCCCAGCTGTGTGGCTGGCAGGTTTTGAAAGGTTTCATGCTGAAATCATCCAAAAGATACCACCTTGCTTACCTAATCTCTCTCATTTCCTTAGATCAACAAAGCAACAGTTGTCCAAACAAAAACAGTGAGTTAATCTATTTAATAGTTTTTCATCTCACAATTTTTAAGCACAAATGTACTATGTAAATGATTAATGATTGCATTAATCAAATAGTTGCCAGGTTTTTCAGTATATCTGTGTGATATTCAATTCAGATGTTCATTGGGATTTCATGATGCTATTTTTCCTTCTGTGTGATGGTTTCCCATTTTATAGTGCCACTATAGCATAAGATGTTCCAACATTGTTCTCCTTTCTATGGCAGTAGCAAGTAACTATCTTTAATTTCTAAGCACTCTGCTTTGCAAAAGGCTTTAAGAGGATAGTTAAATAGGAAAGAGGATGGTTTTTATTTATTTTTACTTGTGTAATCCTATACTTATAATTTGGGTGCATTGTGTTTAATAAACTTGGTTGTACTTTAGAATCTGACTCTACTTTATTTGAACATTGTTATCTTATGTATTCATACATGCTAGAGGTAAAATACATGCTTGACCAACACCTCAATCACTTATGGCTGAAAATATATTCTTCATTTTGGAGCACATCACTTGTCACTTGAGTGGTGAGCAACATTTATTGGAGGTTGTATTGAAGAAATTGCTAACTATAGAATTGTATTTTCTATACTTCTATCGGTAGCCAAGATAATATTGTATCCTTCCCCAGAAATTAACAGTATTTATACAAAGAGAAAAGAGTGGGGATATATACTTATTAACTGACAGGAGATATATTTGTTTGTTTTGGTTTGTCTTTTCTTTGTGAAAAATTCATAAGCTACTTCCTTTCTATTACTGTTGTGCCTTTTTAACTCTTCCATTTATTATTTTGAGTCCAGAGATTAATAGAGTAGAATGTATGTAATATTATCCTCTGATTAACAAATTTTATTTCATTTTATTTACCCCTGCTAGAAGAATTTAGGACTTTCTAGCTAGTATTTCCCATTTAGTATTTTAACCATTACAATAAAGTGGATTCCCAGAAAACAGCTATCCCAGAGAATCTCAGAAGTTTGTAAAGATTTCAATCTTGGACTCAGACTTATCTTATAAGAACACCACATCACTTCAGTAGTGAAAATACTGAAAATAAATGACCTAATTTCACAGTCTAGTTTGGAAGCATTTTGAATAATTTTAACCATAGTCTTGAGTATTTGTTTATCACATCCTTTATACTTGAATTTCTGTATTCCTTGTCTTCACCCTTCTGTTATTATACAACTGTAGACATTATCGGAAGCGCTCCTCATCACGTGGCCGCTCTGGTAGCCGTTCCCGCAGTCGTTCTCCATCTGACAAAAGAGCAAAACGTGGAGATGACAGACGTTCTAGAAGTAGAGACAGAGACCGCAGGCGTGAAAGATCGCGGAGCAGGGACAAGAGGAGGTCTCGATCGCGTGACAGAAAACGGGTGAGGTAAGTCGCAGTCTTTAATAGACTTCTGCAAGAAAAAAAATCTCAGTAAATGCTGAACATTTTTCTAAAAAGGTTGATGATATGGAGAAGGAATATTCTTCGTGCTTTTACAATTTGCCACTGTAAAAATTGGCTTTGGTTCTTAATTCATTAGAATTCATGATTCCTTTATTGTAATTTGCTGTTCTTTTGTTTTCTGAAATGAATATTTTCTACTTCCTCCTGGGGAGTGATATCTTATGAACTAGAAAAAAATATTTTACTTAAAATTGTACCTCAAATCTGCTTTGTAAAGGCGCTCAAGAAGTAGAGAGAGGGAAAGGAGTAGAGAGAGAAGACGATCACGCAGCCGAGAGAGAAGACGATCTAGAAGCCGGAGCAGAGGTAGACGGTCTCGATCTTCCAGCCCTGGCAAGAGCAAGAAAGTAGAAAACAGGTAATTGAGTGTATGCATTTTTAGAAAGTGATAATATAGCTGTTATATTCCATCTATGTAGCTATTGTGGAATGCTGTTTGTATATCGTATTTTCATATGCCAAAAATGTCTTTTTGCTACACCTGGTTCACTACATGAGAATATCCTTTTAGTACACCTAGTTTTATGCTTATTGTGAGTACAGTAATACAAATCAGTGTTTGTCAACCTTTTTTGCCTGTGGCCCCCTTCCAGCCTTGATTTTCTCCTGAGAATCCCCTGTCCAGGTCCCATTGCCAATGAAAAGAAGTTCATCACTTGCACACTTGGTTTGTAAATAGAATATATGTTTTTATTTATAACAAGTTTAGTACTGCAACACACTCCCTTGTCAGTTGTTTACTCTGGGCTTCCACTATCTGCCACATAAGTAGGCTGACAATGCACAATTCCATGTCTCAGATATAGACACAGGACAGTAACTGGTGTGTTTTCACTGTCAAAAAGACAGTATTTACTTTGCTTTTTTTGTGGCCCATGCCATGCCTTCCCTTATGTATTTTTCCCCTGAGGTTTCCTTGAAATATCCTGCTGCCTCCAGGGGTTACCTGGTGAAAACCACTGGTGTAATTGAATAGACTAGAAAAAGGCCATAATCTTACTCATGTACTGCAGTTTGGAGCATTGCTCTGCAATATTCTTTTGATATTTGGAATGACTGTTTATGAAAAGGAACTTAACAAACTAATCTGTGTATTGTTAGACTTCTTGTTTACACTAATCACATATTTGATAGTAAATCTCATTGAACTCAGTAAACACGTGGGACTATAAGTATACATAAAGCTATTTCTGTGCAGATTTTGATGCATTTTAATTCTTTAAAATTAGTGGACCCACGTGTGGCTAACTGCATTGGATAGAATGGTCACCTTTTTGGTTCCTAAGAGCTAAATTTTGCCTTCAGGAATTTTTTTTATCATCTACTCAAAAGAGAGATAGAAATTTCCCTTCATTTTCAGTTTTTGATTAATTGCAATTTAAGATTGCACCCAAAGTTTAGTAACCCCTTTCACAAAATGGTTGAAGGGGACGGTATGTATGGAATACAGGAATCACATGACTGAATTGAAAGTATAGGGTTGTTAAGCAAATATAATAATCATAAAGCAAATCCATTTTCAGCAATGGATGTTTTTTGCCAGAAACCAAAAATAAATGCCAGAAACTAGCAAAACAAAATCTACAAATTGCAGCCATGTGGCCTTAGTGCTGCAAATAACCATAAAGGTGATCTGGTTGCCAAGTGGTCAAAATGCCATCACATCATTACAGAAATGTATAGTCGGCTGAGGTAACACCAAAACTGGGTCATAACTAGCTCTGGGGAGATCTGTTGTAACTTTGAATCTTCATTAGGCAACTGGTCGTAAATTGAAGATTGTATTTTCCAGTGCCTACAGATTCAATGTCTGCAATTTTTTAAGCATGGGTATGAAATTGTCCAACGGTTGTAAAGATTGTGCTATACACAAAGAACTATGAAAGATTTGGGCAGCTGTATTAGGCCATAAATATGCTGTCTAAACACTGACAAAGGGAAACTAATTTGTTCTAACTTTAGGAAAGCACAATTTAAAATTGGCTTATTTCCCTAACCTGGTTTATAATAAATGAGTTTGTCTAGGTATGGACATAATACTAAATCTCAATTAAAACCTTAAAAGTAATTTACCTGCATGTGCCAGAAGGGCAGAAAAAGGAATTCAGAAACTTAAAGACTTGTTTATTATAATTTAATTTCATTCAGTGAAGCAATGTATAATAAAAACAATTATTTGTATTCATTAGTATTATCTGTCAAGAGATCAGAAAGCGTTCTCCAATACACAATGCTTTCTATGTGTTTCAGATCACGCTCTACAGAAAAGATAGAAGGTGTAGAAGTTAACAAAGACAAGAAAAAAGAGAAAGAGGATAAGGAAGAAGAAAAGGATAAAGATGTAAATGTAAGTACAGAAAGAGTTCTCTGAGTATAAAGAGTAACAAGCCATTTTTAAAACCATAATTTGAAGGTTCTGCAGAATTTCTTAAGTTTTAATGATAAATAGCACAAAACATTTAAATAAGTAATTATAATATGTGCATCTATTTTAAAGGTTGTTTCTATTCGATGTAGCCAGTCAGTAGCTGATATCATAATGACTGTATATTTTAAAATCTGAATAATTTGCATTATAAGTGCCTCAGTGGTGCAGTGGTTAGAGTGCAGTACTGCAAACTACTGCTGCTGCAGCCAGTTGCCTACAATTTGGCACATCGAATCTCACCAGACTCAGGCTGGTTGACTCAGCCTTCCATCCTACCAAGGTGGGTAAAATGAGGGCCCAAATTGTTGTGGGCAATATGCTGACTCGGTAAACTGCTTAGAGAGGACTATAAAGCACTATAAAGCTGTACAAAAGTAAGTGCTATTGCTATGAACTACAACCTCTTTAACATATTTGATCTTTCTGGCATTTGTTACTTATTTTTGTTTATCTGTGAACAAAACCATGTAGACTTTTAGAAAGACAGGTTTTTCTATCTAGGTTTTTCTAGCATGCTGCTACCCATACTAGTTCATTTAACAAAATAGTTGTATATTCGTATTTCCTTTTCCTTTGTTATCCACTGGTCTAGAATGTAGTTTTACCACATTTTCATTCTAAAGAAAGCTTACTTTCTGAAAAAGTTGTTGTACTGGATAGAACTGATAATCAGGTTTTCACTAAATTGTATACTTCCAGGATCTATTTAAGCTATGTTAGAAATTGGATACTATCTTTTGGATAATTTTTTTTCTGTAATAGAATTTTGATCAAAATAAATTGGAAGAGGAAATGAGAAAACGAAAAGAACGAGTAGAAAAATGGAGAGAAGAGCAGCGCAAGAAAGCTATGGAAAATATAGGAGAACTGAAGAAAGAAATTGAAGAGATGAAGCAGGGGAAGAAATGGAGTTTAGAAGATGATGATGGTATTAATGTCTTTATATTAAAATTATTTGTGAAGAAAGAAGCTATGTTTTTGTGAACATAACTGAAGAAAATAGCCACAGTGGTTCTTAAGGTTGTGCATGAGATGGGGAAAATATTTTGTTTCAATCCCTTGGCTTTCTAAGGGTTATACCAAATCGTTTTGGATCAACCCTGGTTAGACAACTGAAATTTAAAATCCTTTTTTGTTTTTATGAATTTGGAATGAAATAAAATCCAGCCTACACATCCCTCTCTAATTTTCCAACTCTTCCTCTCCATGCCTCCCTGAAGCTGCTGAAACCTTGGAGTTTTTATGTGCTTCTCTCTGCTATTACTGTGCAGAGTAAATCAGTCCTGCACAAATGAAAACATCCCAAAGTTGCATGTTTTGGTTCTCAAACCATCTGAAATTACGTGTTCTGTCCATAGAATAGTTTATGCATGTTGTCTTTACATTTTATTTCTTATGCACTGAGTATATTTTATAGAGAATTTGAAAAAGAGGGTCCAGTTGAGACCTTCTTTTTAGTTTTATTGGATGACAGAGATTTAAACAAGGAGCTACTGTGAAATTTTTGGGATAGGGACAAGAGGTTCAAGTTCAAGTCCCAAAAAACTCCTTAGTTGATTTGAAGCCAGAGACTTGCTCCTAATCCAACTTTGTAGGGTTAATGTAGGAAAAGTTGGAGGAGGGAATGTGTTCATATTACTTTGAGTTCCTAAAAGAAAGGCAAAACAAAAGCCCCATTTGGATTTAAAATTTTATTGCTCACAAACAGAAATGAAAATAGCACTAGAATTTGATTCAAAAACATGTAGCAGAAATATCTTTATAGAAGCATGCACATAAAAATATAAAATAAAAATGATAATCTGGAAATAAACAGAATGGTTGGGTATCTATGGAGAGAGGAAGGTTGAGTCTTCATTTTAAAAATATATTTATTGATAGATAGAAACAAATAAACAACTTCCACATTCAGTGGAAGTTAGACTGCAGAAAATCAGTGTCATTGTTTATACAGAAAAAAATCCTCTTTTTTACCTATATTTAGGAAAGTATGAGTTATATATATAGGAACAGATTGTATTCCAGTATGTTTTAAAAATATCTTTCACATTAGATGATGATGAAGAAACTGCAGAAGGAGAAAAAGAAGGTAATGAAATTGAAGATGAAGAGTTAGATCCATTAGATGCATACATGGAAGAAGTAAAAGAAGAGGTCAAGAAATTTAATATGAGAAGTGTAAAAGGTGGAGCTGGAAGTGAAAAGGTAAATTGGATCTGATTCAGGTTTTCAAATAGTTTTTTGAATATTATGACACATAAATTCAAAATTAAAGTAATTAAAGTAATATTTAAAGTATTAAAGTAATTCATGTTTCTGATTTGCTGTGTGTGCTTCCAAACTCAGTAAAATACCCCTCCCCCCTTTTCATTTTAAAGAAATCGGGTCCAACAGTTACAAAAGTAGTAACTGTAGTGAAAACCAAAAAAGCTTCTCCAGAGACTGAAAAGAAGAAAGGAGAACTCATGGTGAATGATCAAGATGCAATGGAGGTAATTAAATTGTGTTGCATTATTTCATGTGAAACTCCAGGAAATACTATGTGTTTTAAGAGATAGTTTAAGTTATGGGGATAATTTTATTTTGTGCAGTTTCCCAGTCTGTATAATAATGAACATATTTGCATTGGAATCAGATCATTTGTCATTACTTTGGTATTGTGAATGCTTAAGACTTAATTTTTTTTCAAAATGAGGTATCCCTGAAAGGGAGCAGAAGGAAATCCAGTGAGATTGCTCACATAATCAGAAATGCTGTTAATATTATGGGAAATGAGATTTTGCAGCGTAGGTTATTCATGTTCCTCCATTCGGCTAATATAAATTTAGAGAGGGCAATTGAAAGAACATATGTTGAGTGTTTTCACCACAGCTGCTTGGACAGTTCTCTTTACCTCAACTTAGGGTTATAATAGTTAATAATCAAAAGCAAAACAGATAGATAGGATATGTAGCTTTTGTAGTAAAAGTACAGATACCAGGGAAGGATAAAGCTTGTAAATGTGTAGATTTGGAGGAAAAGGAGCATGCAAGCTACCTTGGTAAAAGGTACATTGTGAAAGGTGACATCTGAAGTTTTAAATATATAAGTTAACAAGTGGTTCATTCTAACAAGTTTCATAATGATGACCCAGTGCCTGGAGGTTGTGCGGAGTTGGATGGGGCAAAACAGGCTTCAGCTCAACCCGGCCAAAACTGAGTGGCTGTGCTTTCCGGCACCCTGATATAGCCAGTTAACCCCATCACTGGCTGTGGGGGGAGGGAAATTCTTGCCCCCACGGAGAGGGCACGCAATCTGGGTGTCCTCCTGGACGTACGGCTGTCGTTAGAAGAACATATAGCGGCCGTCGCCAGGGGGGCTTTTTGTCAGGTCCGTAGGATCTACCAGTTGCGGCCCTTTCTGAATCGGGGTGCACTTCACATGGTCACATCCACCCTTGTCATCTCCCGTCTAGACTACTGCAATGCTCTCTATATGGGGCTCCCCTTGAAGAGCATCCGGAAGCTCCAGCTGGTGCAGAATGCGGCCGCGTGGGTGGTTTTGGGGGCTTCTCGGAGCTCCCATGTTACACCACTTCTGCGCGAGCTGCATTGGCTCCTGGTGGCCTTCCGGGTGCGATTCAAGGTGCTAGTGGTCATCTTTAAAGCGCTCCATGGCTTGGGACCTGGGTACTTACGGGATCGCCTGCTGCCTCCCGTCGACCAGTGCGCTCCCATAGAGCGGGCCTCCTCGGGGTACGGCTGGCTGGACGATGCCGGCTGGTGACCCCGAGGGTGCGGGCCTTTTCTGTGGGGGGACCCTCCCTCTGGAACGAATTACCCCCAGAGATGAGGACCATTCCTGACCTACTGACCTTCCGGCGCGCACTGAAGACCCACCTATTCCACCAAACCGGTCTGGCCTAGAGTTATTGGTAGGGTTTTTAATTGATTTTAATTTGGTTTTAACTCTTTTAATTTTTAACGTCACAGTTTGTTTTATCAGCCACTTATTTAATCTTTTTAATTGTATTTTAAATATTGTATTGAATTGTTTTTATTTTGGCTGTAAACCGCCCCGAGTCCTGCTGGGAGATGGGAGCGGTATATAAATTTGTAAATAAAATAAATAATGAGCAAATCTTTGTTAATTGGTACTGTCATGCTTTTGCAGTTATCTTGTTAGTTTTATTTTTTATTATCTGGTTTTATGATGTGTAGCCTTGCAGAGTTTCAAATAATTTTTTTTAAATATAGAAATGCTTTGTAGAAAAAAAATCTTCCTAAAGGTCACTTTTCCTGCTTTGTAACCCACCAGTATTCCTCTGAAGAGGAGGAAGTTGATCTTCAGACTGCACTAACAGGCTACCAAACGAAACATAGGAAATTGCTGGAACCAGTGGATCATGGAAAGATTGAATATGAGCCTTACAGGAAAAATTTCTATGTTGAAGTTCCCGAGCTAGCCAAAATGACTCTGGAAGGTAATCAGCCGTATCAAAGAAACTGCTACTAAATTCAGTAAATTAAATTGTGAGATATTGTGAATTGGGTTCATCTCAAAAAAATATGCTACTTCCTCATTAAATTAATTCCTCATTAAATGGTACCTCTGGTACCTCTTAAATTTTTGAGGCGGAAAACTCCTTCAATAGTATAGGATGCTGCAGAGAATCCTCAATGCTCTTATCAGTTGCTGTCTTTTCTGGATTATCTTGTCTTTTTGTTGTGTTGTAATACAGTTTTTCTGTGGCAACTCTGAAGTACGTGGTGTTTAACTCCCAAAGTTCATCAATCAGATAGCATGCCGGCTGGGAATTCTGGGAGTTGAAATCTACACATCTTAGAGTTGCTAAGGTTGAGAAACTTTGGTCTAATAATAAATGCATTTTACTTTCTACACTACAACTACAAATTCCTGTTTTTATATCTGGAAAGATTATTGAGAGAGAATTAAGAAGCACCTGATGAAATTACAACAGGGTAAAAAAATGAGAAAAATAAATTTTCTCCTACCCAGGAAGCAGAGCTTCATGGATCTGCATAGTATTTGATTCTTTTTCAAAGCTAACAGGAAAACAAATTACTTCTATTGAAAAACAGCCAGAATGTTTTATGAAGTCATTAGTTTGGATTCAGAATAGCCATTCCACCAACAGGCTTCTTTCTTGTGTACCATGAGCCATCTGTTCATATGATTTGTAGCCTTTAGCTCCTTTTCCCATACGAATCAGCTTGAGATCCTTGCTCACAACTTCCATATTGAAGAGCCCAAAGTAGGTGCTTTCTTTCCTGCCTAAGTGCATGCTTCCCTAATAAAAATCTTCAGTTTTCTTTCATGTTAAAAAATGCAGTATGGCGAGAGAATTATTATTCTATGTGATTTGCCTAGTCTCAGAATTTTGAAAGCTTCCAGGGGTAATTGCAGTCACGTGAAATGCAAAGCCAGGATTTTTTTAGGCATTGCTTGTGCAAGCCATAATAAGAGTGTATCTACTTATCCAGAATCAATCTAATCAGATTATGGTTTACTATAGTCTTAACCAGACTAACAGCTTTCTAGTTAAAAAACTGCTAATTATTTTGTATTACAAAAGAAGATACATAGTAGTTGTAGATAACGATGCTGATTTCATGATTTTCACCAGATATACTTAAAACTTCATTTTATATTGCTTATAAAGATACATGAATATGCCATCTTGTAAAAAAGTGATCAAACATTAATAGCATTCTTCATATAGAAGACATATTAATAAATGTCAACAAATGAGTGATTCATATATTGATTCAGGTTGTATGTTGCAGAGGTAAATGCGTACAGATTGGAAATGGAAGGAATTACAGTCAAGGGTAAAGGATGTCCCAAGCCAATCAAAACCTGGGTACAATGTGGTATTTCTATGAAAATCCTGAATTCCCTGAAAAAGTAAGTAGGCAATATGGAAATAGATAACTTATATATTTTAAGATTAGAAAAAATTGTGAAGAGGTTTGCAGTGTACAGCAAAAATGGGAGATGTAGTGCTTTATATATTGCCAAAATGTAAATACCAATTAGCTCCAGTCAAATATAAGGCAGTTTCTGCTCTACAGAAACCCACATGCCAGAAATTAGAAACTTGTCATCCTTTAGGTGTTGCTGAAGTATAATGTTGGGATCTCCTAGGCTCGGGTGCAGTTACTGTGAATTATAGCTTAACATCATCTAAAAGTATCAGAATGTGTAATAGTTCCCCGTATTTTTAATTTTTTCACTAATCTATAGCTGTATTTTCTAAAATACATTATGTGAAATTAAAACTGAAAATCAGTACTTTTGTAGAACCATATATGATGATGTTCATGTCCATAAAGTATCTTTTTATTTCCTTTTTAAGACATGGCTATGAAAAGCCCACCCCTATCCAGGCCCAAGCTATACCTGCAATTATGAGTGGACGTGATTTAATCGGCATTGCTAAAACAGGAAGTGGAAAGACTATTGCATTTCTGCTGCCCATGTTCAGACACATCATGGATCAGAGATCATTAGAAGAAGGCGAAGGTCCAATAGGTATGGATGATGTTGTTAATCCAATCACTCATATAGAGAAACAGAATTATTATGCACAGTTCTTAAAATGTTCCTAAAAGGAAATAAAATACAGTAATAAAACAGCTTTTGAAACAATGCAGAGCATAAAATAGTCAATTGAAAATAACCATATTTTTAATTTCATGCTGGAAAAGCTTCATGCTGTAAGATATTGGTGATGGACTTGCTTTAGTAGAAAGTTCTGTAAAATATAACAAAACAAGATATTTTTTTCTTGTCACTACATAATATATGAAAATCTTTGAGGAGAATCTCAATTTTATTCTGATGTGCACATAACGAGAACATTTGGATTAAAATTTCTGGGTTTTTTTCCAGCTGTCATTATGACACCTACTCGAGAACTAGCTCTACAGATTACAAAGGAGTGTAAGAAATTCTCAAAGACTCTTGGGGTTAGAGTCGTGTGTGTATATGGAGGCACAGGAATAAGTGAACAGGTATGTTATCAAACTTATATCACATTGATAGGATCTAGGATTGCCAGAACTTTGGATTCAGTCTCCAAAAAGTGCTTTGGAGCATGCATTACCAGCGCAGCATCTATTTTAAACAGCCATACCTTTTCCCAGGATGAACACAAAGATAGCCATCTGAACCTAGGGAAATAAGGTGATGCAGACATACTGAAGCATCTTCCCTCGATTGAATCTGTAATGGTGAAGAGCTGTAATAGGATTGTACAGTATTTCTACCTATGTGATAAACAACTATTTTTTGCAGTCAGCTTTGGCAATTCCTTCATAATTTAATTATTAAGTTTTTTTGTACTTAAAAGTACTGGATTAGTAACTTCTGCAGTGAATTTTCCTGATGGTCCTCCGTTGCATCTACCATATTCCTCAGGCTGTTTCTGATGGTTAAAAGATATAAGAAGGTCTTCTAGATAGGGTTTTATTAACAGAAAAATATTTTTTCTAGAAACAAAAGTAAGCTTTGTGCCAGATTATTTTTAATCTGATTCCAAAAAGATACTTCAGTGTTATAAATATTGGGCTTCTCTGCATTCTTTAATTGATTCTGGAGGAAGTTGCTTTGTAGACAGGTGTAAATGTTTGCATTTCAAAGTACCATTTTCAAACTGAATCTAAATGTACTTTGTACATTCACAAGGATTGGAAAACATAGACTTGTTTTAGCCAACTTTCCATAGAGAAAGAATATGTACAACTTTACAATAACTAAAGAGCAAAGTGGATTTGAATTAGTCACTTGTCCGACAGGTGCTATAAAACCTGATTAGTGAGGTTTTCTCAGTCTAAGGTTAATACTTAGTTGCTAATTTTTCTGGTAACATTGGATATAAGTCTACATATAACACAACAATTATATTTTAAAAACAACCATTTGAAACAATGTGATGGCAGTGCACAGAAAGTAGAAAATTCATTCTTTCCTCTCTAGCTACTTTTACACATTTTTTCAGAGGCAATTCATTTTTCCCTGTGTTTAGGAAGAGGGTGGGATAATAGATGGATATTATCTAAAATGTGGGTTTTGGTAGAGGGGCCCGATGGATGCGAGCCTCCAATCCCCTCTCTGTACTAGTTCTATACTTCTCTGACATTATGTATTAATTTAATAATTGAAAACAGAAGAAAACATATTTTAAACCATATATTAATATTGATAATTTAAGTATTGTTATAAATGTTATACATTAAAATAGTTTCTTCTACTTATTTTATATTCAGATTGCTGAACTGAAAAGGGGTGCGGAAATAATAGTTTGCACACCTGGTCGTATGATTGATATGTTAGCAGCTAATAATGGTAAGAAAATACTTTTTATTTGTAAAGAAATTCTGATACGTTGTTTCCCTCCCCTTTAATAATGAAATTCATAGATATGTTGAAGCTGTGATATCTATTCTAATGTAAAATGTAGTCTTAAAAATGACTCTGTTCAATATTTTTCATTAGAAATATCAAAAATATTTGACGAATGGAAACCTTTGAAGCATTTCTTAAAACAAACATACTCATTTTGGGATTATAGCTCAACTTCAGAATTGACTTTCTAAAAAGGCTGTTTGACACTTATCATTTATATTGAAATCACGTTCCCTATCTAATGGTTATTAACACCGATTGCTCACTTTTTGTATAAGTTTTCTTCTCTAAATTTGGGAACAAAACGTAACAGTTTGAGTTTTTTTTAAAAATGGCTTTTTTCCTCAAAATAGTTTGATAACGAATAACCTAAACAGAGATATTGCAGCTTTAAAGTACATTTTACTGCAACATTATGTGCTTATCACATAATATTTGATTGTTTGTTTATGCATTTTACTATAAAAACTCTTACTAAACTGTTGACATTTGACTTCTGTGGAAAAAGTTCCTTCAAGAATTATAGAACTGAGCTTCCAAAGACTAAGTCACCAAAGGTAGGTACAACAATGCTGTTCCAAAATAATGTACACTTGTACAGTAAGAGCCAATTATTTTTTTTAAAAGTGTTGCAAAGTTCTTTTTTTTGGTTTATTAGAAATAACATACTACGTAATGTGTTTAGAAATAAAGGAAAAATAAATAGAAATCTTGTGTTTACTTTGAATTACTTATTTTACACCACATTAAAGCAGCATTTCCTTGTTCAGATTTTTAAAAATTGCTATCCATTTGCTTGAAGATGCTGCAGTAAGGTCTAAATCCAGCTTCCAACCAATAAGCATCAGTAGCTGAGGTGAAACCCAGACCTCCTATATATATTCACTAAGTGAAATAGAAGTGACGTGGCTAGGTTATCTCTGCAGATTTTTTACTTGTTTTTAATACATTCACTTTGATTTTATTGAAATGGGAGTAGCAGTTTGTATAAAGCAGTGGTGTCAAACTTGCGGCCCACGGGACAGATGTGTCATGCGTTAGCCTCGCCCACCCCCAGATTAGCAATGGAGGAAAAAGTTGCGATATGTCACGTGACGACAATGTGTCGTCGTGAGTTTGACACCCCTGGTATAAAGTAATAGAAAACAGGCTGTTGTGGATTGTAACTTCTTGTTTGTGCTAGAAATGACTCTGCTTTCTTGGGCTAGATATATTCTTGAAGTTACTATAAACTGTCAGCTCTCTTTATATGCAAAAGTAGTCAAGAAGGTTTTCTGTATTCTCTAGCTCCATCAAATATTAGAGCAATAGAAACCCACAGTAGAAATCTGTAATTCTTTCAGTTTAAGGGTTCATGGCTTCTCAGGTCAAATCCTCAAACTGCTTTCTACTATTTAAAAAAAAAATCGTAGAATTAAGTTCTAAAAGAAAAGCACATATGTATGTTAAATATGTATGTATATTCTCTCTTCTTTGCCATATAAATCAACAGGGAGGGAATACAAAGTACATTAACTAGTGAGGGAGAATCACTGATGTATGTACATTGTGCTTTTGGATACAAGATTTAGTATAGAATTGCTGATTCTCAAACAATTAAGTGGGATTTAGGTGTACTTTATATCTGCACCTTTGGAAATCTTTAGTTTAAATTTTTAAAAAACTTTTTGGTCTAGATCATTACACAAGGCATGGGTCTATTTGTCACTGTGTGTGGGATAGCTATTCTTAATATTGAGTTCATTAATTTTAAGCTATATTTGTAGATGAGAAAAAAATGGTGCAGTTCTGTTTATGTCAGTATGATGGTAGTTTCTATGAATAGGTTCTGTGAACCAGTATGAGACTTTCTGCTTAGAAAATTGGAGATAAAGCTTTCCTGGACTTCAGTGTAATTAAATTTTGAATCATAAGTATTTCCAATAGTGACACTAAGATTTTGTAAGGTTTCTTCAGTTATCACTTGAATTTTGCTTTCCACACATGCGCTGTAATCTCTAATATGTTTTTTTGTAGGTGGCGCTCACAGATAATGGCTGATGTGGCTCGTTGCTTCACCTTAGTCTTAGTTTTATGATGTGTTTTGGTGAGGGCTGTTTTCTGAATTTTGCAGGTTCTTCTGGCCCTGTACTGATATACAAGAGAAGTAATTGACAAAATAATGGCCTTGTGCATCAGTACACAATTGCCAAAACATTTGCCAGTACAAGAGATAAGGCACTTAGTGAATTGTTTTTCTAAAATAAATAAATGATTAAATCTTTGTTTAAACACTAGTCAGAATCTGTACCATTTTATTTAAATATTTTATGAAGAAAAATAACTTTTAGATTTATTTTTGTTTCCTTTTGTTGTTTTCTCTCCTTTCTATAGGTCGGGTGACAAATCTTCGGAGAGTGACATATGTTGTCCTTGATGAAGCAGATAGAATGTTTGACATGGGCTTTGAGCCTCAGGTAACCAGAGGGATGATTAGTTTTTACAGATTTCCTAACAAAGGTTCACATAGTATATTTCATGTTCTGCTCTGTGATGGCATAGCTATTGATTAGTAAAATGTTATTTTTGTCTAGTAAATGTTTAATCTCTAATATAAGTATCAAAAATGGGCATGGAAGAGTCCAAAGTATTGCCTGATGCCTACTTATACTACATTGCTGTCTGTTATCCAATTCATTAAATTAGATACAAGATTATACAAAATCTGAAAAAAGAATGGAGTTTACATATTAACCACTTGTAAATATCTTAGTAGTAAATAATTGCTTACTACTGGTGTGAACATTGAATATTGTAGAATAATATCTTTCCACAGGAAAGCAGTATGTAGCTGATTTGGGAAATTCACCATTAATCCAATTTTGTTCACAATAGGTTATGCGCATTGTAGACAATGTGAGACTTGATCGCCAGACCGTGATGTTTTCTGCTACTTTCCCTAGAGCCATGGAGGCTTTAGCTCGCCGTATTCTCAGCAAACCAATTGAGGTCCAAGTTGGTGGCCGGAGTGTTGTCTGTTCAGATGTTGAACAGAGAGTGGTAAGATGTAGAAATGTAACTTTTGTATTCCCTGTCTTAATGACAGCCTTCAAAGGATAGCTTTAGAACAAAGTTATATATCCCAAATAGCTTTACTTGTAAATATTTTACAAGCATTGACTTCTGAAATGTATTAATTGTACAACAAAGAGAGTAATTCTTGTTTTGTGTTTCTTCGATGAGGCAGTTTATCAAACGTTATCAGTTGATAACATTTATTTTCCTGTGCTGCAGAGTGATAGCACTTATATGCGATTTTTATTGTAAAGTTTATCCAATAATCTGTTATGCTTAAAAGTTCATACAGTACAGTTGTCAAAGAAATCCATATGCTACTATAAAGGAACATATTCAGAATGGAACTGTCACTTCGCTATCACAAAGTATCAGACTCAAAGAAAACTGTGGCATTATCAAAGAAAAAGTTGAACCCAAGGCTATTTTTCTAAATAGTATCCTTAGCTATTTTTATTAGTTTAGAGTCAGAAGCCAGAATTTACATTTTTGGTTATATGAAATACAGTTTAAAGCTTACTTTTTTTAAAACTAGTAGCCCATAGTGAAGTTTACATAGTAAATTGCTTTAGAAGTTGGAGATAATTTCAGAAATTATTTCAAATACGTTGTGGATGGCCAAAATACAGGTTCAGCAGTTTCATGGGCTAATACATTTGGCCAGGATGTTGGGTAAGGCTGGTTAAACAATCAAATTAGTGTAGACTTCAATAATTTCTGTGTCCTTGTTTTAGTACATTATGCAGTTACAGTTTTAATTTGAGTTAAGGTTAATCTAGATATTGTACAATTTTGACATGTGAGCTGCCTGGAGTTCCATGAATGAAATGGCAGCCCTAAAAATCATTTAATGAGTAAACTAATATTTGTATGGGTTGGAATAGGTCTTTGATATGCCCCCAAAATAACGGTATATCTTTGTAGTACTCACTTTGTACCTAGGCAGTCTTTTTTTCCCTAAAGACAAGAAAAATGAAGTCAAATCTTGCTCTTTGCTAGTTGCAATTATAGATTATCTATAAAAAATAATGTTTTTATTGTAAAAATAAAGTAAGTTTCTACTGAACATTTCCTATGATGTTTGAATCAGGTATATTGCTATTATAGACCATACTGATATCTTCAGATGTTCCATTGGGGATAACTGTACTGCTTCTTTCATCAACTATTCCGGTCTTTCAGGTTGTCATAGAGGAAGAGAGCAAGTTCTTGAAATTGCTTGAGCTACTAGGACATTATCAGGAAAAAGGAGCTGTCATTATATTTGTGGATAAACAGGAACATGCTGATGGATTACTGAAAGATTTGATGAGAGCTTCTTACCCCTGTCTTTCACTTCATGGAGGTAGTGGGCATTCCTTGTCTTTTAATTATTTGACAAAATAACTGAACCTTATATGTTCATCAGCATCCTTTGCATATGTTTTCTTCTGCAGGTATTGACCAATATGACAGAGATAGCATAATCAATGATTTTAAGAGTGGAGTATGCAAACTGCTTGTGGCTACATCAGTAGCAGCTCGAGGTCTTGATGTTAAGCATCTTATGCTTGTAATCAACTACAGTTGTCCTAATCATTATGAGGATTATGTGCACAGGGCAGGCAGAACTGGGCGTGCAGGCAACAAAGTATGTAAATATTTTTTCCACTGATGACTTAAAAGATAAAGGCTCATTTGGATGGGTTATTGCTTTGTTGATTTATATACTTTCTGAGCAACCATTTGATCTAAAATTGTTTTATTAACAATAAAAAATGTGCTCATTTCCAATTAAACAGAGCAATGGTGAATATCCTGAAGCCCTCAGACGGTATAATCCTTGATGTAATATTCTTCAGTCCTTGGCCTAATTGTATTGACTCAGTAATTTGTATCTTTCATTTTCAACTAAATAGCAATTTTGTGATTGAAACCAAATCGAAAACTGTTGACCATGTGCTTAATAGGACTGGGCTGTAGAATTATAATGTCTGATAGTTTGCATATAGACAAGATATGTGCACATGCACAGATTTTGAGCAAATCGCTTTAAGGATTCCATTCTGTGAAACCTTGTTTGGAAATGTCCAGTTGAACCAAAACTCAATTCTGGATTATACAGACTGCAGGAGGAAAAAATGTTAACAAAATTATATTTTTCCTCATTACACATTTGAGCAACTGAAGATAGGTTTCACTTTTTCATTTACAGGATATACATTCTGGATCATGCTCTGTATTTTTGCATTGATTTCAGGTTTATTTTAAAATAAAGCTTAAAAAAAAATAAAAGTAAAATTAGAAATATATCCTATTGTTTAAAACTAAATATATTTAATCATTTCTGGAATGTTGCTTAATAGTTCAGAAACTAATGCTTGTTTTCATTGATTTGTATCAGCATCAGAAATTTGCCACAGTATTAAGACTCAAGTCTTTATGCTGTGATTGTTTTTTTACTTCAGTTGTTTGGTATATATTTAGATCTTTTGAAACCATAAATTAAATGTTGAACATCTTTCACACTCTCTTAAAATGTAGTTGATCTCACTGGCTGAGTAAAAATATGAAAACATAACTTATTCTTCTAGGAACATTTTGCATAAAAATGAAAAAAATATAGTTCTGATGAGTAGTATAGAATATACAAAAAAGAGTAATATGGTATAATTTTAGAAAAAGAAATTCAAATATATTTCTACTTACAACTGCTAAGAAGAATATTGGAAGCCACTTCTTTATATCTTTTTTTTCTTTTGAAATTTTCTTCAACTTTTTTCTCTCCTGGATCTTTTTTTTTCTTTGATTTTTTTTCTTTTTTCTTTTGTATTACTGGTAATTGTATTAGTTTTTATCTTGTTTAAAAGTTTCAATACAACATGTGGGTATACGTGTTTTTTAAATTGATCAGACATACAGTAACTATGTTGATGTGGATCTATTTCTTTGAAAATAGAGAAAGATAACATCCCAGCATAATGGAAACTTCACAAAAAGAAAAATAACTTGCAGTCAATGTACTTTCAGTTATATTATGTTTATGCTTAATATTTTATTACAGGGTTATGCCTATACTTTTATAACTGAAGATCAAGCACGGTATGCTGGTGATATAATTAAAGCTTTGGAGTTGTCAGGTACCATAGTTCCTCCTGAGCTAGAGAAACTTTGGATTGATTTCAAAGATCAGCAGAAAGCTGTAAGTTACCCATTTTATAGTTGTCATATTTAGATTGCTTACTTAAATCCTGCTTATGTATGTAAAGAACAGTTCTTAAACAGAATAGTTGGGTGCCTTAGAAGTGCAGTTTGTACCTTTTCAGACTAATTGAAGGAACTCTTGTGTAAATAGTGTATTCTGATCATAGAAGGCCTCTTCTACACATTGTATTAGAATGGATTGTGCTAGAACTTTGGGTTATGCATTTTTTTTAATTTCTAGGAAGTTAAATTTGCCATGGTCAAATAGGTGGCAGTATAAATTCAATCAATCAATCAATCAAGTTTCTTCATGTGGGAGCACCAAAGAATGGTAGCTCCTCTGGTAACTGATAAATCACTGTACATCATTAACTACATTTAGTATTAACAACTGACTTCTCATTTTCCCCAATACTCTCTTTAAATTAAGTTTTCCTAGTCTGGTCTTGAGAAGATTCTCTAGTGGAGAAGATGAATTTGTTCAACTAATAAATGTTGTTCTTTGAGTGATGGTTAAATTTTTGAACATAACTTAATCGATCTCTTAAAATTCTAGTTTTAAATATACTGTTTTAGTTTTGTGGTAGATACTAAATTCTCACATTTCTTTATCTATTTAATAGTTGGTCTTCAGGAAATTAATACTGAGGTACTGATCAGTTTTTTCCTAGATGTATCCCAGTTGGGAGGTTGTTAGGAATCTGTCACATAGGCAACTGATCCAAACCAGACATAACAAATCGAGGAAGTGAACTAATCAAGTTTCCAGCAATCATTAATCAATCATTCCCAGGAAACCTCCAATCACCAACTAACCCTCTCAGTTCATTTCTTACAGCCTGCAAATACTGCAAGGCAAATCCTTGTTTCTATGGAAGATTCTCTGGGATGCAGTGCAAAACATTGGCAGAGAATCTCATCAATACTTCAGTATTCAACTCCCAAATAATCTGATTTATGTTAAAACTTTTGACAGTAAACATTTAGAACATTTTTATATTTGGTGGCTGACTTTTGAATATGCATATATAGGAGGGGAAATCGATTAAAAAAAGTAGCGGCTTCTCTGGTAAAGGATTCAAATTTGATGAAACAGAAGAAGCTTTGGCTAATGAGCGGAAGAAGTTACAAAAAGCGGCACTTGGCTTGCAGGATTCAGATGATGAAGATACAGCAGTTGATGTAAGTATTTCATACATTTTAGTTAGACATTTCAGATATAAAATGTGCTGACATGACACTTTTTGTTTTCCTGTCCTCTGGCTGATCTTATATTGGAGTGAATTTGTGAGCCCAATTTCTTTTAAATTGTAATCAAATACCATATTATTTTTCATTCAACAATAGCTGTCTATCACTTTCACAATTTGTGAAATATTTGATCTTGCCACAAAAGTCAACCACGATTTTTTCTACTTTTTTAGTTTGGATGTTTTTGAGCAATTTTTATTTTGGATGATTTTTCAGGTTAGTACTTGAAAAAAAAATCAGTTGCTTAGGTATCTAAACCATTAGCATATTGCTTCTAATCATTTACTATGTTTACCCTAAAAATATGAACTTTCCCTTTTCTTTTTTATTAGATTGACGAGCAGATTGAAAGCATGTTCAATTCAAAGAAAAGAGTGAAGGACATGGCAACCTCTGGTGGTTCATCTAATGTTCCTGCCCCAACAGCAGGAAATGCAGAGAAATTAGAAATTGCTAAGAGATTGGCATTGAGAATCAATGCACAGAAGAATCTAGGAGCCGAGGCACAAGTATTGGTCTCTTTTCAGTTTAAGGTCATCCTCTTCTACAAATCAATTTTTATAGTCTTTATGTTAAATGCTTTATGTTTACTAAGTTCATATAGTACAATCTTCAATATCCAACAGCTCTGTAGACATAGACATTAGCAGGAAAGAGGGATGAAACACTTTTATTTATTTCATTTAAGAAAAAAATGTTGCAGTTGAATTAGAAACCCAATTTGAATTTGTATTCAGAAAAATATGAATCAGTCCATTATAAACTATAAATTTCTCTTAACTGTGTACATGATACACAAAATTATCACAAATAATTCAAAATATTTTGAATAACATCTGTGTAATGTATTTGGTATAACAGCAAAGGGTTGGTAGCAGTGTAGAAGCTGTAGTACACTAAACCTAGATAATATTCACAAACTTGTATACGGGGGATCCAGATAACTGAAATTTTATTATGTATTTATTGCCAATGTTTTAAGTGCTAATGATCTAATCTGTAAATTCAAAATATTTATATGAATAGTTTAATAAATATTTTAGTCTTTTGCAAAGACATAAAAAGATCTAATAAACATTATTTGATTGGCATTAAATGTTTTTGGAAGGGAAAGTATTCTAATATAAAAAGAAATGAACATTATTTCTGCATGAACATTTTTTGTAGATGGCTGTTTGCAACAAACCATTTTCTGCTCCCCCCAAAGTCGTTGGCAGTTATTTGGAAAAAAAGTTTTAATTTTTCGTTCTGGTCCTACTGAGGTTGAGTTTGGGCCTTTCGTTGGAGCTGTTTAGTTGGCAATGTAAAGCAAACAAAAGCTGTGTTCCCCCTGGTTGATTCTTCCCAACTCAGAGCACATGTGATCATGTTTCCTAGATTGTACATTTCTGGTGGCCCCACATCAGATTTGTTATGTGTCCTGTGCTGTGCCTATTTTTTGTTGCCTGAAAAAAATGCCATTTTGAATGCTGTAATTATCTGCAGCCCTCTAGTTAAATTTCTAGCAGGATGGTAATGTTACTGTTACAGCAAAAACAACAGTCTCTTGTAAAGGCATTTATTTTAGTGAAGTAGATATCATTTCTGCCAGAATAAATTGGTTGGTCTCTAAGATATTGCAAGCCCTTTTTTGTTTGTACAACTGGTTATTTATAATAAATCCTTTGTTTTATCTCTGTTTTCGTATCTATTTGGAGACTGGGAAATGAGATAATTGGAATAGAAATAAGAGTTGGCAATTGTTGCTAAAAACGCTATATAAAAAAGTTCTGAAATCAGATTTCTGATTTGAAACTATCATTGTGAGTACAATAAGAAAAGGGAGACAATTGACTTTTCCAATTTTGCCTGCTTTTTACATCTTCCTTCTGTGTACTAGACAGCATGTGGGAATTGATGCTATGGTTGCAATACGAAGCAGCAATCTGCTTCCTATTCCCATCTGCCAGCATTGACAGATCGGCGACTGAAGTATCACACTTTAAAATCACAGTGATTTTTGAATAATTAAGAGACTGAAATATTGTGAAGGCCTTTATTTCTGGAAGCAAAGTCATATTACCATCCCCTTAGGTAGTATCTATGTCCAGTTTTGTTTATTTGACAAGCTTTTCATTTCTCATTTTGTTCTATTGTTTTATACTGTACATTTTTACAAAAATCTTGATGTATTAAATTGCAAGTGATATGTTTCTGAAATTAGTTTTTTTTTTTAAATACCTTATTTCAGGATGTGATGCAGCAAGCTACAAATGCTATCCTGAGGGGTGGCACAATTCAGGCTCCCACAGTTTCTGCAAAAACAATTGCGGAGCAACTCGCTGAGAAGATCAATGCCAAGCTCAATTATGTGCCCATCGAAAAACAAGAGGAGGACAAGCAGGAGGGACAAAATGAATCTTTTAAGAGATATGAGGAAGAACTGGAGATCAATGATTTCCCTCAGGCAAGGATTGCTTTTCTCATTTTCATTTAAATTGCAGAGATTTTTAATTGCTATAGCTCTTATAATAATATTTTTCTGCTCCCATGTAACTAACTTTTTTCTGTTTCTGTTTTTTGTTTTTATAATTCAGTTGCACATTTAATTTTTAAGGAATGTTGTTGCTTATAATCACATTGAATTTTTAAAAGCTTATCAGGATAAAAATTGACTTGTAAAGTAGTACTAACTAAAGTCACAATACTGCCTTTGGGTCTTCCACCTGCCTTTCTAGATGTATCAGGATTGAGTTAATCCAGTAACTATCTAACACCATCTCTGATATAACATAGATTTCCTAGTGGAGAAGAATATCATGTGATAAATCCTCATTTTTTTTTTATTTTTTAATGATACTGACCAACCTGTAATAATTCTAGGAAAAAAAAGAGATTGCATCATCATTCAGGGCCAGTCATATTGCTTGATTTTCACAATCTAGTGGTGTAAAGTCATTGTCATGATGTG
The DNA here is from genome assembly GCA_023653725.1 of Bungarus multicinctus. Classification (NCBI taxonomy): domain Eukaryota; kingdom Metazoa; phylum Chordata; class Lepidosauria; order Squamata; family Elapidae; genus Bungarus; species Bungarus multicinctus. The sequence continues at coordinate 88,241,050 of CM042834.1, read as the reverse complement.
ATGACCCGGGGCGTGGCACAAAGGCAACACAGTGACATAAGTAAGAAGAGTCCCTTTAATACCTCCAACTTTTGGCTCCCAATGTCCAGGTTACCTTCAGCTGGAGAAAAAACACTCCCAAGAACAGTCTTTAAATGGAGGAAATTCAGTCCGAAAACAAAGTACATACAAACTGTAAATAAAAATCCGCACAAACCACACTGCAGTAATTAACTTGATAGGGCAGGATAAGGAATTGCAGACTTAAAAGGCCAGCAAAACACACACAGTTGGGAAGACGCCAGGACCCCAGATAAGCCTCGACAATACCAGATAATTCACGATTTGCTTCCAACGACTTTGCTGTGCATATCTTCCCTTTTTAAACACTGTGTTCCTGCAGCTAATGAAGGAAATCAGGGCCCTTTCCTCCCCCATAAGCCATGCAACTCACGTTGCTCCCTTTTCCATTCCTCCTTGTGTGCCCTAGGATGAATAGGGAGTGGCCCTGAATCTTCCTCTGAATTCCCTCTGCCTTGCTCTACCTTTTCCCTGCTCTGCCCAGCCAGACTTTGCCCTTCCCCAGTTTCTTCCACAGCCAACGGAGCCACACTCCCACTCCCTGTTAGCTGCTCGGCCTCCCCCTCGAAATCAGATTCCGACAGGGGCATGACAGATGATTTTAAAACCAGTGACGGAACCAAGTCTCTACCAAGGCTTATCTCATACAAATCTTGCATTTGTGCCTGGGGATCTTGACTAGGTAATCAAAATTAGCATCATCCAATGAGGGTTGCCTTGAAGGATCTTTTATTTAATCAACAATTCTGCAAACAGTGTCACTAAATGAAGAAAACTCCTCAGTTATATGGATAGCCTGACACTGTCTCCACATTCTGCTGCTGGCTAATGAGGGTCTGCAGAGCTAAATTTTGGAGGAGGACATCCTGCTATTCTCTTTATTACTAAGGGGAAATCATCTATGTTAGAGTTTTTATTTGCAAATTGTATAGTCACATAGGTGAAATGAGCAATATAAAAAGTTGGTAGTTAGAAAGAAATGAAGGAAAGAAAGAAAGAAAGAAAAAAAGAAAGAAAGAAAGAAAGAAAGAAAGAAAGAAAGAAAGAAAGGACAGAACTATAAGTGGCTCAGCTGTAGCAATTGTACTTCAGTTTCCTTCAGATTTTCTAACTTAAGTAGAATAATGCCCTCTACTTTTCCCCATAACAATAATTCTGTGAGTTGGGTTGAGAAAGAGTGACTGGCCCAAAATCACCCAACTCGCTTTCATGGTTAAGGCAGGAATTGAACTCATGGTCTCTTGCTTTCTAGCCTGATGACTTAACCACTAAGCCAGATTGGCTGTCAATATGCTCTTATCCTAAATAAAATATGCAGAATGGTGGGGTGTTAGAAAGACAGAATTTTATTTCCAATGAAGGGCACTTGGATGCCATTCAACAGCACATAAATCATTTTGGCTATGTTGGTAATGAAAATGTTGTCCTTGGAAATTACAATTGCTCTCCTAGAATTCCAGCCTCCAGTGATATATGTATTCAGAAAAATACTGCAAGCAATCAGGTGTGTTTGTAATATGCAATTTGGAGATGCTTATTTAATATCCAAAGAAACTTGGATATGTGAGTGGTCCCTACTCTGCCTTTTTTGGTACTGCAAAATTATTATTGTGCACCCTATATTACTCTGGCTCTTTATCAAGTTGTTTTTATTTTGCTTGCCCTTTGACAGCACACATGCCCAGAATATGGCCCTTAACCAGACTATTGCATAAACTTTAGTAGGAATACAAAGTCCAGTTTCATGCTTTCAAGCATAAAGCCCCATAGTGCCTTTTTTGTGTGTTGTTTGGCTGAAAACTGCTTAAATACATAATAAATAATAAATAACTATATAAATAAAAAACTATTGTCTTTAGTAAATGAAGCCCACAAAACCTGTGGGGGAAATTTTATTCTTTGAATTGAGATGAAGCCATAAAACAACATGATTGTAGGGTATTGATGAACTCTGGCATAGAAAAAATACAAAACTTTTAAAAGTTAACTCAAAACAGTGTTTCCAGAAAGATAAATTTATTAAATCAAGCTTTCTTAATGGTTTTTATAAAATGCTATATATATGTATCTTATTTAATTTTCCTAGTGAATAGAACCTAAATAGGTGTGATTTTAGGTATTTGATGATTTTATCATGCAACTTTAAGGAATTCATCTTATTTGGAATTTCACTTGACTTTTAAATTTAAATTTCTTTTGCAGACTGCTAGATGGAAAGTGACTTCAAAGGAAGCACTGCATAGAATAAGTGAATATTCTGAAGCTGCCATTACAATCAGAGGAACCTATTTTCCTCCAGGCAAAGAACCCAAGGAGGGGGAAAGAAAAATTTACTTGGCTATTGAGAGTGAGTATGACTAATACCATTGCATATTAGAATGAGTTGAATAATATCCCATCTTTCTGTGGAGGAAGTTAAGAAAGTTAACTTATATCTTATATGGCACCAAGCTTGGGAAAGAGATTTAGGTGTGAAAAATCTGCAATTAAACATTGCTTTGCATATTTCCCAATTTACATGTTAAGATGGCTGTGCACATGGATGCTGCGGCTGGCCGCTCCTTCTTTCAGTGTATGGTGTGTATGATTTGTATGATTCTGTGTGTGTTTTGGATCCTTTCCTTGATTGAATCTGTGGGGCAAGGAGTATCTATAGTCGGCAAGCCTTGTTACAAATTGAACTGAAATGTGAAAAGGCTTTTATGGACAATTTTATACATTCTCATAACATACTGAAGGAAGCAGCTAGGACTCTGGGGGAGCCATGGATCACTATCCCTGTAGGAAGGAGGAAGAGGCGGAGAAAGAGGAACAGGAAGAAGAAGAGAGGATGCTGTGCTGGGGTTTTCTTTAGGCTCAATAAGTTTCCACACAAGCCTTCAATTCCAAGTATATTTCTTACCAATGCAAGATTTCTGACTAATAAAATGGATGAATTAAGGCTACATATTGCAAAGACTAAATTCATCAAGAACTGCTGTGTTTTGCTAATCACAGAAACTTGGCTTCATTCACTCATTCCAGATGAAGCTGTTGAGCTGGAAGGCTACTTAGTTTACCGGCAGGACAGAAGTAGAGATTTTGGCAAGAGCAAAGTGGGTGGCTTAAGTCTTTATGTGAACAAAAGTTAGTATATCAATACAAAGACTGTAGACAGCCTCTGCTTCATAGATCTGGAGTATATGACTCTTAAATGTAGACCCATATATCTTCCACGGGAATTCAGCGTGGTTTTAATTACTGCAGTCTATATCCCACCTGATGCCAATACTACCATAGCTTTGGGATTCTTGTATAACATTGTTAGTAATCAGCAGAATTAAGTATCCTGATGCTGTGCATATCATAGCGGGGGATTTTAGTCAAGCTGATTAAAAAGCAGTGCTCCCTAAATTCTATCAGCTTGTTAAGTGTGCTACTAGAGGAGCAAACATGTTGGACAAAGTATATACCAACATCAGACATGGCTATAAGGTTATACAATTATCACATTTGGGACAATCAGACCATATGTCATTGCTTTTAGCACCAGCGTACATCCCTCTTAGGAGACGGGCTCTGCCTATAATGAAGACAGTCAAATCTTGGCCAGAAGATGCTTCCCAACAACTTCAGGATTGTTTTGAGAATGCAAATTGGGACATCTTATACCACCCTGACCTAGAGGAGCACACTGCAACTGTTTTGTGCTATATCAAACACTGCACAGATACTATCACTGCGGATAAACATATTAGGATCTATCCCAATCAGAAACCCTGGATGACCAAGGAAGTCCAGCGCCTCTTGCTTGACAGGACCAAGGCCTTTAGGTCCGGTGATGGGGCAAGATATAGTGTTGCCAGAAAGGAATTCAAAAGGCCAAGACTGATTATAAGAGGAAGATTGAGGATAATTTTTATAGCAATAACATGAGGCAGGTGTGGCGAAGGATTCAACAAATTACAAACCATCAACCAACCAATGTCATCCCTACTGAGGGGGATGCTTCATTGGCCAAGGAACTGAATCATTTCTTTGCTCACTTTGAAGTGGAGAACTCAGAGACAGCTAAAATACAACCACCAGCCAAATGTAGCCCCCACCTCATTGTGGAGAAACAGGAGGTGAGCATTCTGAGGGCTGTGGACCCTAGAAAGGCTGCCAGTCCTGACGATATCTCTGGCCAAGTGTTTAAAGACTGTGCTGATCAGTTGGCTGGAGACTTTACCAGGATTTTCAATCGGTCTTTATTCCAGTCGACTATTCCATCTTGTTTGAAGGCTTCCATCATTGCTCTGCTGCCAAATAAGTTCCCTATCAATAACCTCAATGATTACAGACCAGTGGCACTCACTCCTATCATCATGAAGTGCTTTGAGAAATTAGTCTGCCGGCACATCATTTCTGATACATAGAAATGATAAACATTTGATAAACACCAATTTGCATACAGAAGAAATAGATCTACAGAGGACACTATAGCCATCACTCTTCACACTGCTCTGACTCATCTAGAACAGTGTGGGGGCCTATGTGAGGATGCTTTTTGTAGATTTTAGTTCTGCGTTTAACACAATTCTTCCACATAGACTAATGTCTAAACTTCTAGACCTTAGCCTTTCTTATTCAATCTGCCTTTGGATTATGGATTTCTTGTCTGGCCGTTCACAGAGAGTCAGATTAATCATACCTCTTCAGCCCTTATTCTTAACACTGGTACACCACAGGGTTGTGTGTTGAGTCCCTTATTCTATGCTCTTTATGTGCATGACTGCATTCCCACTCACGCTAGTAATACTATTGCTAAATTTGCAGATGATACAATAGTATGGGACTCATCTCCAGGGGGGATGAGTCTGCCTACCGAGATGAGGTAGACTGATAGCTTTTGTGGTGTGGAGACAATAACTTGGTCCTCAACACCAATAAGACCAAGGAGCTTATAGTAGACTATAGAAGGAACAGATGAGACATCCAGCTGTTGCTTATCAATGGAGACTGAGTGAAGCAAGTGGCCAGTTTTTAAGTTTCTGGGTGTTTCCATAAAAGAGGACCTTACCTGGGGTGCTCATATTGCAGCCCTGGTCAAAAGGGCCCAGTAGAGATTATACTACCTGAGACTTCTCAGAAAACAACTGAATGAAAAACTGCTGATGACCTTCTACCACTGCACCACAGAGAGAGTATTTTAACTTACTGCACCTCTGTATGGTTTGCCAATTGCACAGTGACAGATAGGAAAGCACTCCAGAGGGTTAATGTCATTGCCCAGAAGATCACTGGTTGCCCTCTCCCCTCTTTGGAAGAGCTTTATAGCTCCTGCTGCCTTAAAGTTCAAAACATTCTTAAAGATCCATCTCATCCTGGGGACCCTTCTTTTGAACTATTACCATCTGGCAGACGGTACAGAATAATAAAAACAAGGACAAATAGGCTGAAAAACAGCTTCTATCCCAGGGCAGTAGCTCTTTTGAATTCTGCTGTTTATAGTGCAGTGTTGGTGAGGTGTTGGGGTTTTTTGGTTCAATGTGTGGAGGGTGAAGGATGTGTGTTTGTGTTTATTTTTATGGTCATGATGTGCACTGAAGATGGTGTTTGATTTCGTTGTACGAGGTGCAGTGACAATAAACTAAACTAAGTAAGCAGGTGTTCAGAACATTGTTTATGCTAATTGCCCTCCCCACGAGGAAAAGGTTCCCTGCTGCTAACCAGAATCTTAAAACTGTGGCTATGAAGAAAGAAAAGTAGCAAATTGAGCAAAATAAACAATAATAGCTCTCCCTTGCAATCATGCCCCAGATTCTATTTCCCTGTTGGTTAATCTTTTGATGATTCAGTTTGCTCTTTTAAAGAAAAGTACAGGGTGTGCGCAGATACAACAGAAATGGAGAGAGACATAAAGAGAGGGGGGACAAAAGTCACAAAAGCAGGCAGTTTTACATTTCAGCAGAACAAGCATGCACATTTGACTGCAAGAGAACTAACTCTGTTTTTGTCATTTTTGTTTAAGCTCGGTCCAGCTGAGCAAACCAAAAAATAGCAGCAGGGCATTGGGTTTGGTTTGTTTGTTTTCTTCATTCTTGGCACTGGCTACATTTGCGATCTAATGAGGAACAAGTACCTTACATAGCGATTAATATTTTATCAATTGTTGATATAGAAAGATTATAGGGCTCATCTCTCCACTACCTACCTGCCCCAAACATGCCTATGAAAATCAAAATCCAGCCCTGCTGGCCCAATTGCTGAAATAATGCATGGTGCTTTAAACAGCAGCTGTTCTTTTCATCTTCCTGTACCAGCCAAGTTACATTCCACTCAGAGTCTTAGGGAGCAAAATATCTTTCCCCAGTTCTGTTGAAAGATAACATAATCTGGCTTCCTGCATGAGACACAACTAGGGATTCAACTGTCTATTTTTGCGGAAACTTGTTTTTGTCTAGAGTTTAATTTTTTTCTGTCTCCTGTGATAGCTTGGTAACTGATTATTTTATATCTAGCTTGGACACAAGCTATTTCTAGTTTGTAACCTGATGTATAGGTTACTCTGTCTTGATGTCATGAACCACAGCTTTTATCCTTGAATAAGTCTATGGTTTCTGTTCATTTTTATCAATTCCGATTATTTTTTGCCTCTTGAGTAACTTGTTAGAGGCATGGGGATATTTCTTACTTGTTCCTTGTACATTTCCTTGTTGTACTTTAGTAAAATTATTTTTAAAAAAAGATAATGTAGTGTAATGGCTGTTTACTAAAAACCTGTTCCAGGTACATTGTGATTTATATTCAAGTATGAATTTGATACAAGCAGAATAACTACACCCCACTGAATTCAATAGATTTAGCTGCACCTTCCCGAGAGTAAGATTTGACTGTAAATACAAAGAAACTGAACTTAATGCAACAGGAGAAATCTTTTTGTGCTTATAAGCTTTAATATTTTTATGAACATGTAATTTTTATTTTGAAAGTTTTATGGAATTGTTGCTTTTAATCTGTTTGGTTTAGTGCTTTATTTTTATGTTTGTTTTATTGTAAAGTGTCTAGAGTCAATTTGGAATTGGGTAGTATAGAAATAGTGTAATAAATAGTGAAAGTGGCTATTTGAAAAAGATTTTGGGAATTTTCACATCCATGTGTGCGCATGGCACACAGTCTATTTTATAGTATGGACCATATAGTATAGTTTTTATGTTTTATTTACCCTCAAACAGAACTTGGCTCATGTTAATATTTTTAATTACCTTGATTTGGTAGAATTTTCTATCAGTATTTAAAATGACCATTCAGTATAAAAAAGCATGATAGATGTTTATTTGTATGATATTTGAAACATTATTTTGATGCCTTTCAAAAAAGACAGCTCTTATCATTTCTTCGGATATTGTCCAATAGTTGCAAATTGAATTAGCATTGAGCTCTCTGTTCTTTAAAATAACTCTGCTGAATATATTTTACAAAAGTCTATTCCTTTAAAATAAAGTGAATCTTATAAATAAAACAATTAAGCACTGTAGGTTATTTTGAAAACCTTAACAATTCTAAGAAAGTAGCTTGCAGTGTTAAGATGAATTATATACATGTTCTTTTATGCCAGGACAATTAATTTTCCCAAGGAGCCACAAAAGAAAGTAGGACTGTTGTGGGAGTCCAAACCAAAAGTACATAGGCACTCATGCATATATGTAAATTGAAAAAAAAAAGCAGTTGCCTTCAAAATCAAAGCAATGTAGTTCTATTGCATGCTTGACATACACTTATTTACACTTGATTTCTAATTTCTGATTGACCTTATGCTCACACAGCCCAATTCCGAATAGGCCCCGGCTCAGTAGTGAGCCGCAGCCCAGAGGTGGGGGATCGCAGCAATAGTATTCCCTAGAAATAAATGAAAATATTTTTAACCCATAGATAATGTACCTCTAAAATATAAATTGCAACCTTGCTATGTCATGGTGGCAGATTCATAAGCAAATTAGTATCTATTTTCCTCTTTGGCAATGCCTGACTAGTCAATCATTTGGCTACAAGTTTTTTTAAAAAAATATTCTAACAATTCTGTAATTGATTATTTTCTATACATATAATGACAAATGTAAATTTGGACTGAGAACTAAGGGCTACACTCTCTTTGAACATGATCTGAAACAGCCAATACACCATCTTTCTGCTTTTAAAAGACTCTGAATTTTTTCAGGTTTCCATGCTATGGGAATGTGAAAAAAAAGTTGCCAGAGATGTATAGCATTAGGGAATGTGCTTTTTAAAGTTAAGGAGACTTTTAAAGCTGCATAAGAAACTTGGTACAACTGTTGCTTTATATCTGTTATTTATATTTACTTAGATGAGTACCGGTACATCCTCATGCAAAAGAACTTTTGATTATTTTATTTATCTATCTGTATGTTTGTTTGTATACAGTATAGGCTGCCTAACTCCTAACAACTCTGGCCAACTATTTTGAGATAGTACAAAATGATACTAATCAATTTTAAAGTATACTTTTAACATGCAATTTATGGATTATTTTAAAATCTTTAAGACTATTTAAGATTATGTTTAAATCGAATGTTTTAATGGGGAGTTCCTTTGCATTTTCAGGTGCCAACGAATTGGCTGTTCAGAAAGCAAAAGCAGAAATCACTAGGCTTATCAAAGAAGAGCTTATCCGATTGGTAGGTAAAATATGATTTCATGGTTTCTGTATGAACTGTTAAAAGGCATCCGTATGTATGAGTTCCCAATGATTATATGCTCCAATACTAATTTTGTAAGGCCTGCACTGGCTGCTGATCAGTTTCAGAATTCAATTTAAGGTAATTATTTTGACCTATAAAGCACTTCATGGCTTGACACCTGGGAACCTGAGGACCACCTATTCCAACCAGAATCAGTTTGTTAAGATTTTGTAAGGAACAGCTGCTGGAACAGCTGTTTTGGCATTTCCAGTAGTTGAGGGAGGTTGAAATAAGAAAATACTGTTTTTCTGTGACGATGCTGTCACTTCAAAATTCTCTTGATTTAACACATTGCACCATTTTTACTGACATGGTAACATAAATCTATCATAATATCTTAAATTTACTTATTCAATATTATAAATCCTGAAGTCTTGAAGTAATGAATTTCTACTTTATATTAGCCACTGTTAATCAGCAAGATATCAAGAAAAAATTATTATAGGATGCCTTTTTTTAAGCATATTTTTCAATAATTAAAATCTGGGAAGTTTTTTTAGAATTATACTACATTTTTCTGTAAAAGTAGAGCAATTTTCATTCTGTATATATTTTAAGTAAAAACATGCTTATTTTATGTATCATTGTATTTCCAATTCATGTGTATACTGTTATTTTGAAGGAGTCTTTATCTAATGTAATGGTGCCATAAGCAAAATAGCTTTAACACAGTTAAATGCTTATTGAACTTGGTTTTATACTCCTTTCATAAGATTGCATTCAGAATTGTCTGTCTGAACAGAATGGTCCTTCTAATGGCAGAGGGATATTCTGTATAGGAAGAAGATAGCAATTTTTTACTAGTTTCTGCTAGGAAGAAACAGTATTCCCCACCCCCCAAATGCTAGTTCACATATAATGGTTTAAAGACATTTCACCATTTAGTATGGATTTTCAAGACTATTGGGAGGAATTAATGAAAGCTGCATTCCCTACTCTGCTTCACAATAATCCAATTTGTGGATGTCTGTTCTGTGCAACTCTGAATTAAACATGTGTTTTTGTTGCTTTTTATAGTCAGATTGACTTACTGTTCTCTTAATCGTTATCAATAGCATCTTTGATTAATAACATACTCATTTGTTCTCTTGCAGCAAAATTCATACCAACCAACCAACAAAGGAAGATACAAAGTTTTATAAATATTTGGAGCAACTTTCTCTCTACTAGTTTCTCATTTGTGAAACATTTTTGTTTACCTTTGTTGCTTATTGCTTATTTGTACATTGCTTTTTAAAAATATTGTAATTTGATTAAAGATCAAGATCAAAATTATTTTGGTGGGGGATTGTTTTCTGCATATAGAACAACAGTTTCAAATGAGCATAATTATTTTTTTAATTTCTATTGTTTTCATTTTCAACTTACTAAATAAAGTCAGTTAATAATCTTCATGAACATTATATAGTACAATCCCAGTTCAAAATATTTCAGGTAGGAGTGGGATGTTAACAGCTATTTTTTGCTCAGTTTTAGGAAAAGAAAAATTATTTAGAATGAAGATTAAAATTTCCTCTGTTGTGTTTTAGATTTCCCCTCCTTCTTTCCTCTATTTCCTGGTGATATTAAGAACCTTATGATCTTCTGGAATGTCATGTCAAAAAAGAGTTGAGTTGACTGATGGATAACAGTATTACATTTTAGAAAACAACCAAGTAATACAAATGTATATTTAATTAAGGGAAATATTGTACTTCTGTAATATGAGAACTCTTGGATAGAGAAGTATAGATTTAATCTAGCTCACTGCATAGAAAGGGTAGTTTATTTTCCCTTTTTTTTCATGATTACATAAAAATAATTACTCAAGCACCTTCAGCATTGATTACTGTTTTTTTGGAAGACAGCAACGTGTTTGAGTATCACATTTGATTTCAAAATGTTTAACTGTCGGTACCCATATGAATTGTTACAAAATAACTTTCAAATTCCTGTAGTTTTAATTTTAGCATTATTCTATAATTGGAGGTATCGGTAGGTGTTATATGCCAGTTTAGAAATGTCCTATGAAAAAGCATGCTCCTCTGTACAAAAACCAATTTTCAGTGTAAAATATGAGCAGAATTCTAAATGTAAAAGCATGCAGACCATTCCCAGAAATTGGAATAATGGGGGGGGGGGGTGTCTATGGCAATAGGGAAGGAATTACTGATAAAGGACTAGCCAATTCCTAAAACTGCTTGTCTCACTAACCAGGAGAAAAAAACGGAAGATTAATATTAGGTATTCATTTGCTCACTGGCTTTTAAAACTTTCTTTCCTTTAGATTTTAATGGAAGGAAGAAAATATATGTCAATTCTATGACTGTTCTAATTTTGTACCCCATTCCAAGTGCTGGGGTGTCTGAGGAATCTGGAAGTTGCATCCAATGGATCTCAAACTTACGTATAGGGCATTGCCAGTGTGGCAGCTTTTTCAATAAAGTTTTCTGTTGCAAATTCATTTACTGATGACCCTGCGACATTCTCTCTAAAATGTCAAATACTCATCTTTTTCAAAACATTAAGTTGAATAGACTGAGAGTTGTTAACTGCTTCATTTTTAGACAGTGACATCTTTCTTTGTACTATATTTGTGGCTCTTTTATGTTTCTGTTTTAAAGCTAACATTTAATTTTGAAGTACTGGAAAGAGAAAAGTAAGAGTATGGTTTTGATTTGAAATACTCTTGTGTTGGGAAATTTCTTAGAAAAGCCCTGATGACAGTTTCATATAGGGAAAAATTAATTCTTACTATATTTAATAATGTGTTGCAGTGGTTTAGTTGTTGGCTAGGACCAGGGAGAAATAGATCAGATCCACCTTCCTTCAGCTGTAGAAGCTCACTGGTGACTCTCCTTCCTCCTTCCTGTCTTGTCTCTCACAACTCAGTTTACTTCACAGGGTTATTGTTAGGGGGGAAAGTTGGAGATGAGACTATTAGCTATTTGCCTTGAATTTCTGGAGAAGTTGAATATGAAGCTAATCAGAAAAACACACTTTCAGTTTTAGAAAGAATGCAAGTCTTTGTTTAAAAAATGTGTTTCACTATATACATGTTTTCTAACTGCTTCATTAAATAAATAGAATTGTCTAATTCTTTTCTGTACATATTGAATAAGAAAAAAAAAATCCTGTTTTCATGGCCACAGACTATTATTTATACATAATCATTTCATTAAAGAAGTCTGTTGGTTTTAAAAACCTTCAGTGATAAATTTGTAAGCACTGCAGTTTTAAGATGTGTCCACTTGTGTCTGTTTTCTAAGGGGAGGCTCTGATTCAGCAGAGATTCTAGTGAGATACAAGGAAGCATTTTTGCTAATTCTCCTTTGGTGCTTCAACCCGTCAAACCTCTTTCTCTCCAAATGTACTCCAAAGAATTGGAGAAAACTTTGGAACAATGTAGAAAGTTAAATGGGAGAAGAAATTTTCAGAAAGCATGTATTTTTCTGTTCACAGAAGCTTCCATTGAATTAAAAATTTGGGAGAGGTGTTTGTTTTTATAGCAGAAATAAATTTACTGTAGTCATTCTACTTATAAACCACTAAATCAACACAGACTCAATGGTTTACAGAACAATCATCTTAATTGGATACAACCTGCAATCTAGAAACCTTAAACCATTTAAACTATTTTGTTTCATCATCTCCAATGGGTTTTTGAATGCAAGACTTTGTTGACTCAATTGATTTCGCCTCTTTGAATACTTTTTAAGTAGAAAAGTGGAATAAAAATATTTTAAATAAACATCAAAATGTCTGCTTACAGGAATTATTTGTATATTTATGAAAGGTAAGAGCCACATCCAGTATGGAAATTTTATGTGCATAGTTAAGGCTTCCACAGAAAGCTACTGGGTAAGGGCATGGTGTGTAATTGTTTACATAAATCCCTGATTTTGGAACCTTCTTTACAATGGCATTTTTTAATTAATCCCACTTATATATCCTTTTGCCTCCAGTCCCTTTCCCTGGTATGTTTTGCCTAAGATTGTAACTCAGCAGACAAGACCTTTGTAAAGTGATTAGACTTAGAAGCTTCTGTTGATATATTCTAATGTTATTCTGTTTTCCCTTACAGGGATCATTTGACTTTTTAAACAGATTGTAAGAGAAGGGTATGGTGATGCCTGTGTGCATGCACATTTGTGATTTGTATGATCTATTTCTGCCCCACCTTTTAAGACAAGTTTGCTTGCTTACTTTTCCCAGTCACATGAGTGAAAAGGAATGTGCTGCTCTTGTGATTATTTTTCTTGACCAAGATTACTTCCAAATATGGTATCTGCTTAAACAACTTTGTGTTCTTAAAGGGTAGGTTTTTGTAGAAGAAATTCTAACTGCTGGTTCACCCTAATTTAGGACAGGAAGAATGCCTTTCTGTTCAGCCCAGTTAACTTACTCCCTCTCTCTCTCTCCCTCTCCCTCTGTGTGTGTGTGTGTGTGTGTGTGTGTATTAACAATAGTTGGAAAAAGATTATGGGACATTTCATACAATATTATACATTTCAGAATGCTTTTAGATAAATGGTAATTATGGAGATAGTAACTCTGAATCCATATTTTTGTCATTTAATTTAATAACATGAAACAAACAGCAAAAATATCTGTGGGTATTCCCTGTAAAATACAGCTAATAGTGTAGTGTATGAACTTTTATATATTGGATTTCACATTTAATAAATAATTTCACATTTAATAAATAAATTCTGTAAATTTGGGCATCTGCACTGTCTTACTAGTTAGAAACATTTGAAAATAAAATTTCATGTGGAAAGCCTTACTTGTCTATGAAACTTAGTATATATAACTATTTCAAGGTAATCCTGAGTAAGAATAAGTAGCAGATAGAGTTTCCTAAAGAAAATGCATTTTGATAATATCACAAAATCATGGAGAATCTGGTGAATAAAGAAATCAACACTCATTTCATGGTACATAACCAGTATTACTGTAGGTAAACACCTGTTCAAAACTAAAATTGTATGTGGTATTCAATGTGGTAAATTGAAGGTCAATTCAACATCTGGTTGTAAGGAGGAAGGCCCTCCCCCCACAAACCCCAGGCCAAGAGAAATTTGCAGAATGAAGAAATCACTTTTTTTTACATTAAAGAAGCTGCTTTGATTTTCAGAAACTCGTATTGATTTTCCATTGAAGTTTGAAGCACTGAAAAGCACATTTTGTTTAAGAAAAGGAAGAAATCTGTGTGTGGTTATACTGTAATATGCAAGATGGTCCAAGTCTTACAAGAAAGGAAGAACAGTTAAAAAGGCATTCAGCTTATAGATTTATATTTACTGTTAAGAGAGGGAAAGCGCCTTTCTAAGAGGCATGGTTGTCTATCTCCACATTCAACTGAAGTATGATTTGAATACTTGCTGTTTTGCTGCAGCCTTCAATGGACGCCAGAGATAAGAGATTAAAATCAGTGAGGCAGAAAGAAATCTCATACATAATTAACAAAATCATTATGGAATACAAAAGTAGGTTTTGCTGAATCCATTTTATATTGCTTCTATTATTTAGTGGACCAATATAGGTAAGGCAATCATGGCATTGCTATTCCAAATCTTTAATTTTTTTAATCAAGTATTTGGTTTAGATTACTGCATTACAAAGAGCAATTACACACATACACTTGATATTATGATCAAAAACACTGCTGGAATAATTCCTCTTAGTAAAACTGGTACATTTATGAGCTACAAGGAGTCTTGGAAAAGAACCCAGTTTGAAGAAAACCCAAATGGTTTTAATAGGTTCCAAGAATGACCTTTCTAAATGAAGATTGGAAACTGCAATACTGATTGTTGGACCTTGGTAAAACAGTCGTATATATAGCAAAAATGATTATATTTTCAAAGTCATTTTTTTTTATCGGAGCAGTAGGCATAAGCTTGTTGATAATTCATCCCTTCTTCCTTGAAATTTCTTAAGTAACAGAAAGGTTCTGGTTCCCTTTTTGTGTGTCCTCCATTTTTCTCAAGAATGGATTTTCTGAACTGATATCTGCTTCAATACAGAAATCACATATGAGAAGAAAAACCTCATCTCTCCACTTCTTGGATAGTTCCTATTTTTTCTATCTCCAACTATAGCTGAAGCCTTGCAAACGCAAGAGGACAGCCAGATTTCACCCCTTTCCCTTACTTGCCAGCCTTTTTGCTTATCTCAGAAACCAACTTCTTTGAGTATTCTGAAGCCAGGCATGTCCCCGCATTAGACTTGAGCCTAGTGTATGTGACCTTTATAGAAGTGGTAGCCTACCAGTGTCTTCTACTGAATTGGCTTGCAATATGGCCCTAAAGAAGCTGAATAGTCTTATACAAGCTGAGCAAAACCCCACCAGTGAGCTGCTTTCTGACACTTTGAAAGCACAGCCTTTCTCAGACATTATAGCAATTTTGAGTTCAGCTTTACCTGATGAGCTGGATAAAGAATAGATGAAGTAGCTTATGAACTATGCTGATTCAAGATGAAGTGTTGCAAAATTTGGAGATTCTACATCCTTTCTCTTCTGTATGAAAGTATTTCTGCATTGGCTTGATAATACCATGTAGTTATGAGTTGGTAATCACTTCCCTCTACAATTGTCCATAGTTATATGTAAATAAATTCTACTGATGTAAATGCAATTTGGTATTCAAGTCAATTTATTCAATTCAGTGTTGACTACTGGCAACTGCCTGGACTAGACCTGCACTTTTAATGGCAAGATTTTCAGAAAGAGTTTGTCTTTGCAGTCTTCCTAGAGTAGAAAGAATGAATGACTGGCCCAAGGTCACCCACACTCAACCAACTGGCTTCTTGTCTAGGGCAGGATTAGAATTCAGTCTCCTGGTTTCTAAGCTGATGCCATAACCACTACATGAAATTAGCTCTGGCAAACAAGTATATTGTACCGGATTCTATATTTGTATAAAATCAGGAGGAGTCTGATAACCCTTTCTCAATGTATCATATTTTATTAAAAGTCATTAGCTTTCATGAGCTCATTGCATCATACGTAGGTGGCAAAATTGATCAATTTACTCACCTCATACATCTGGTGAAGTGAGCCACAGCTCATAAAAGCTTACGCCCTTTATTAAAATATGTTGGTCTGAAAAGGAGTACCAGATTCCTCCTGATTTTTGGCTATCATAAACTAACATAGCTGTCTATTTATGTAAAACCCACCAAATTCTTTTGAAAATTTATATACATGCACATTTCTATTTAGGTCATTAGGAACAGAGATTTGTAAAGGTAAATATTTGTTTAAAGAAACATAAATATTAAAGACTTTTTAAAAGAAACATAAATATTAAACTGCAGCTGCCACCAGGAATGTGCATAAAGAAATTAACATTTATATAATCTTTAAAAAAGATTTTGATATTAGGTTGAAGAGTTTAGCATTACTGATTTTGTGCTTCAGCCAATTATTCTAAATAGTTGAGCAAGACTGGGAGTCCATTTTGTAACAAGCTTCTCTTAAAAAAATAGTAAAGAAACTGCATTCTGGCTCCATTCAGCTACAAGCATTATCATGAAAAGTGCAGTAGATTAATATTTAATTGTTTGTTTGCTGCTGCAGAGACTCCACTGTCTCATGCTGTATGTATCCAGCTACTTAAATGTAATGTGTGCCAGCAGGGGAACAGATGACGTCTTCTCTATTCAAAAGCACAACAAGGTAGTTTTAAAAAAAACCTACAATCTACAATGACTTGCTTTAAAATAAACTTAATGCTTATTTATATTGTATTGTATAAGGGGAGAAAATGAGTTTCTTTTAAATAGATTTATTTAAAACTAATGTTTCAAGCTTGGTTTTCCATTGAGTTTAACCCTTCATGTAGCTACATCCATAAGACGAGTTTTAAATTTGTCTGTAGCTGATGCTGTTAAAATCAACATATTGGTATATGCCTAGAATCTGGAAGCTGAGTATAACATAAAACAAAAATGTACACTGAGCAAACTAAAAATTCTAGAGGCACTTTTAATATTGACACACCAGATTTGCGCGTCAGAACCAATATCACTAGGACTGAAAAAAAGGATTGCCAAAAAGGATTCTTATTTTTACTTCAACAGGAAAACCTAAATTAAATAGTCTCTCACAGTACAGGGGATATGCATATGCTAACCAAGCCAAGAAGCATAGGATGCACATACCTGGATATACTATTATTAGTTTCCTAGGGAGAACTTGGCAGATTGACATTAAGCAGGGCTGTCGATCTAAAATCCTCCCAAGTGCTGGAGGAGAATTAGTTCATTAGCCTGAAGTTCATCAGGCTGCAAGACTGAATCTTTTCCATATGTTGTTACAAGTCTCTAAAGCAGTGCTTCTCAACCTCAGCAGCTTTAAGATGTGAGGCTTTCAACTCTCTGAATTCCTCAGATGCCATACTGGTTGGAGAATTCTGGGAGTTGAAGTCCACACATCTTAAAAGTTGCCAAGTTTCAGAAACACTGCTCTAATGGGTGAAAAATAGAAAGTATCTCAGTGCGATACCTAGCAATATTTTTCAAACCATACCCTAGACTTGGTTTTATTACTGGGTTGTTTTCCCCCCAAGATTTACCCAGAATGCATGACTAGCAATCTAGCAAATCCATCAAACGAGGATGATGAACCCCATCTTTCCTGGCTAAGCCTTGCCTTTCTCTGCCCTTGCCCAAATACCCCAGACCAGCCTCAGAAACAGCATTTACTTTCTCAGAACAGGCCTCAAGGCACCAACTCTGAACCCAAGTCCCTCTGGGATGAATCTGGGTGAGCCACTCAACCCCTGACCCCAGGCCCCTCAGACCTCTGATATGCTTCGATGGCCCAGCCTGTGCATCTTCCAGGGTATCCTGGCCTGGCTGGACAGCACTGAACCTACAAATTATCCATCAACCTAAGAAAACAACTTGAGACTGCATTTTGAGACTCCTATCATAAAATCAGTCTAGAGCAGGGGTGTTGCAACACGTTGATGTCATGTGATGTATCACAACTTTTTCCCCCTTGGCTAAAACGGGGGTGGGGGTGGCCAGCATGTGACGCATCTAGCCTGTGGGCTTGGAATTTTGACACCCCTGGTCTAGACTCTAGAGGATACTTGAGAAAACTGACAAGGTTCAAAGCTGATGGGCACAAGTTCTGATCCTGGTATTAATTATAATATGTAATATGATGGATTCATTATAATATGTAACACTAATAACCACAAATAGTATATGCACATGATGATTTTTTTGAAGAGTGGAATCAGGCTTCCCCCCCCTCCGTTTTCAAAATTATAAACTACCCATCTAAAGGAAGAAACACTGCCCTGAGTGATATTATATAGAATCTGAGAGAGCTGTTCTCAAATCTCCTCCAGAAAAGAAAAAGTTCTACAAACTAAGGAAGCATTAACTTTTGTGGTATATTTGTTGAACTTTTGGACAAGTTCACATTCAGCTTATCAATTGTACAGAAATGCCCTTACCAGCCCATGAGAATTGTATGCTTGTTCATTGATTTTATATTGAAAGGATGTGGGATATGATAACCTACAAAATCTTATTTATGAAGGGCTTGCAGAAACACACCAGATTAGAATAGAATACTTTATTGGCCAAGTGTGATTGGACACACAAGGAATTTGTCTTGGTGTAAATACTCTCAGTATACGTAAAGAAAAGGTACATTCGTTAAGAATCAAGAATCATAACGTACAACACTTAATGATAGTCATAGGGTACAATCAACAATCAAACTGTTTGATTGTTTCATACTAGGAAACAGTCAATATAAATCGTAAGGATACAAGCGACAAAGTTACAGTCCTACAATCACAAGTGGGGGGATGGGTGATAAGGAGTGATGAGAAGATTAACAGTAGTAGTAGTGTACACATTGTAAATAGTTGAACAGTGTTGAGGGAATTATTTGTTTAACAGAGTGATGGCTTTCGGGGAAAAACTATCCTTGTTGTTCTGGGGTACAGTGCTCTATAGCATCGTTTTGAGGGAAGGAACTGAAACAGTTTATGTCCGGGATGTGAGGGGTCTGTAAATATTTTCACAGCCCTCTTTTTGACTCCTGCAGTATACAGGTCCACAATTGAAGGCAGGTGGGTAGTAATTGTTTTTTCTGCAGTCTTAATTATCCTCTGAAGTCTGTGTCTGTCCTGTTGGGTTGCAGAACCAAATCAGAGAGTTACAGAGGTGCAGATGATAGACTCAATAATTCCTCTGTAGAACTGTATCAGCCGCTACTTGGGCAGTTTGAGCTTTCTGAGTTGGAGCAGAAAGAACATTCTTTGTTGTGCTATTTTGATGACGTTTTTGATGTTAGGTGTCCATTTTAGGTCATTGATATAGTAGAACCTAGAAATTTGAAGGTCTCTACTGTTGATACTGTGTTGTCTAGTATTGTAAGAGGTGGTAGTATGGGAGGGTTTCTTCTAAAGTCTACCACCATTTCTACGGTTTTGAGTGTGTTCAGTTCCAGATTGTTCAGGTTACACCACGAGGCAAGTTGTATAACCTCCTGTCTGTATGCAGATTCAGCATTGTCTCGAATGAGACCAATCACTGTTGTGTCATAAGCAAACTTCAGTATTTTAACAGATGGATCGTTTGAGATGCAGTCATTGGTATATAGGGAGAAATGGAGATAGTACACAGCCTTGGGGGGCCCCTGTGCTGTTTGTACAGGTATTGGATGTGATTCCGCCTAGCTTCACCTGCTGCTTCCTGTTTTAATTTCAGTTGGTTGATACTTCCACATATTGATATTGCTGCCAAACTCATAACAGCTGAGTCTGAAAGTGACAGCTTTATCATGTATAAAGATTTCAGTAAAAAAAGGAAATCCGGATCAGGCAAGATACTCCAATGGGATGACAGCTCATGAAGTTCAAGCACTCTTTGATAGAAACAGATTTTCTAGCTTTTAATTGAAGCCTAATTCTGACTGGACTGGTTGTAATTGTAATTGCCTCTCAAATGGGTGGAAATACAAATGTTGTTGGGTATTTAAAATCTGCAGAGAAATCTCTCCTCAGTTTTTTCCAAGCCTTGAAATTGTCATCTGAGACGAGAATGTTCTCACTTCCTTTAGTCTATCTGCTATGGAGTGTCTCTCCCAAAAAGATTCACTTAAGGCTATCTACTCTGCTGGCAGCAGATCTTTTGTTTTTTTTTAATTAGACCAGTGCCCCTTTTCATATATTTCGGCTGTTTTGCTATTAAGCAGTTTAATTTCTGTGTTCTAAATTATCTTTTCATCTGATACCTTGGCTTTTGCAGCCTTTGTTATGGCTTACTCATATTTGATTTAGTGTTTTTATTATCCATCACCCAGGGAGATTTTAGCCATAGGGCAGCTCATAAATCCTAACACATAAACGAAAAATGCATCAGGATGTGGTGATATTTAAGCACTGATTTATGCATATATGCGGTTTCCTTTAGCAAACACACACAAGAAAATAATTATATTGAAGCACATAGGCGTTCAAGTCAATTCGCTTTATGGTTTCGGGTAGCAATTGGGGCTGCACCCCTGCACCCCAACCCTTATAAATTATAGCCCTTATCACATTATGCGGCGCTGAGCGACCTCCGCGCTTCTGGACCTGGCCCCTGAAGGTCATAGCCTGTGGCCCCTCGCCCTCGGGGCCACCTGACTCTCTTCCCCTCGGGCCCCGTCTCCCCGCATTTCGCTCGCCCGTACCCCCGCAGAGATGCCTGTCAGCTGAGGCCCCCGGGCAGCCCGAGGCCGCCCCAAAAGCGGAGGACATAGCTCGACGGCTCCCCGGCTCCGTCATTTCGCCTCCCAGGCACATGTGACGCCGTGTCGCGTCGCCCCTGGAGCGCGCCAGGCCAGGTTCTCCGGGTGGCTGTTCCCTCCAGCGACCGCCCCAGCCAGCGGCCTCTTTCGGAGGCGTCCGCCTGCCGCTCCCTTCCTCCGCTTAGAGAAGCCGCCACCGCTCCTCCCCTGGCTCAGCCTCAGCCTCCCTCTCTCGCTCGCTCGCTCCCGCGGCGCAGAGACCCAGACCCGGAGCGCGCACGCTGCCGCCGCGGCTCCCTGCAGCTGCTTGGCCCACTCGGCTCGGCCAGGCCCGCTCCCCCGCTCGTGGATCTTTCCGGTTCGCCTTTCCTCTCGGTCTGCCCGCCTGGGAGGAAGGCAGGAAAAGCAGCGGCGGGGAGGGGCCGCAGCGCCCCGCAAAGACCGGCTCCGACCCTGCTTCAGCTTGCGTTTCCCGGACAAGCGATCCCCCCCCTCCCCAGCGTCACCTCTCTCCGGATCCCACAGGTAGGAGTCGCCCGCGGGCCTGGCGTCGCCTCTCCGCCCGCTCCTTTGCACAGGCGAGCAAGATGGAGCCTCGCCCAGTTGGCTCCGTGCGAGAGAAAGAAGGGAAAGGGCCGAGCGGCGCTGCCTGCTGGCCTGCCTGCCCCCCTCCCTTCCGCGGGCGCAGCTCCTGAGATCGGGACAAGCCCACCCCTGCATTTATCGCTGGAGCCGAGGAGGAGGAGGACGAAGCGAGACGCTTTCCTCCTCTGGGGCAGAGCGTGAGCCCCTCTTCCCATCTTCCTCTCCACCTCCAGGGAGGAACCGCGACATCCGCCGCCTGGAATAGCTTTCGAGCCCCTTTTTTTTAGCGCCCCATTGCATTGAAGAGGGAGGCGGTTTTGCGAACCCCCCCAACCCCCTTCTCCCACTCCGGTTCTCCTGGCCCCGGAACGACTTACTGCCCTTTCCTTGGGGGCGCGTTATGTTCTTTCGACCGAGCTTCGGGAGACAAAGTACCATTTTGAGTACTTCGGTACACTTCGAATAACTGTTGCCATTATTTTGAATACGGCTTTTTTAAAAGGAATTGGTCGGGATCGCTTAGCCCGTTCGATAAGTGGAGTCTGGAAACAGAGGGAGATCCATCCAGCTCTCGCTTTAACTATTCAATTAAAATTAGCAAAAAAGGGAAGGGTGAGAGGACAGGTTAAAAAAGGTAACTTGTTTATTGGGTAAATTGCTTTGAATAAAGCAGATGGCGAGTCCTAATGGTTTTGATCTGGTGGAGTAGTAGCAAAAACTCATTAAGTCCTGTGCCCCCCTTTCCTGATTTATTCTTCCCTCGAGCTTATAATAAAATGCTCTCAGTCTGTAGCACATGCTGGCACTCACATATCCCAATGCAATTTTCCCTGTAAATATCTTAGGAAGACCGCTGACACTCCGGTGCTTTGGGGGGCAGTGGTGAGTGAAAGAGAAGGGGTAAAACTGCTGTAGTTCTTTGTGTTACTTATTGCTTTTTGCATTCAGCAGCCATGGGGCTGTACATCTTGCTGCTCTCATACACAGCGTCTTTCTGGCATTTGTTTCATTTTTTTAAATGTCCTATTTAATTTGCCTATTACAAACGGCTGCATATTTTTTTCTTTCTTTATTTATATTTTATATATTTCTCTAAGTGCACAAATAAGGCTATGAATATTAACTTGCTAATTAAAGGTTTTAATAAACACAGCACATGTTTATTAAAACCTATTATTTACATATCTCTAGCTTTGACTCATATTTAGGTTGTGCTTTTACTGTACTTGGAATCCTTTTGATTATACATATGTGGCCTGAGTCTTTGTTTTTAAATATTTAGTCTATAGCCCTGAGCACATTACAGAAATAGGTCCCATATGTACAGAATTATATTGTTATTTTTCCATTAAATTTGTATCTGTTGTGTTTTATTTAATTGAGGGGGCTGTGTATTACTTTGTACTATGAAAAGAAAAACGAACTGCTTATTTCTATTCAAGATATGGCTGAAGATTCCCCCCCCCAAACATTCAAAATTTCAAGATGGCTTTTTGCTTCCTTTACAATTCTATGTTTTTTCTTTTTCTTTCACTTTTTTCAGGTTCTCTGTAAAATTAAAGAGATAATAGCATCTGCAGAATATAGTCTTCCACTGTGCATCAGGTCTATTTTATCTCTTAACACCTTCTTTTTGTGGTGGTGTCTAATGATAAAAATCAAAAACATATACAGATAAATCAACCTTTTTAGGAAAATAAAACATAGACTAGGCCACAAGATAGCTGTTGAGAAAAAGTGATCACCATTCTTTGATTCTTTTTTTAATACAAATATTCTAGCCCCTGTCTGTTTACTACATCTAAGTCCTAGACCTAGGATATTGTCTGAGGGTTCAGGATGTAGCTAGAGTCTAGACAGATCTAGATTTAATTTATGGCTAAATAGAAGACATATAAGAATCTTATTGTCAACTTGTAAAGCATTCCTATGCCTGTTTTCGAGTTGCCATAAGGGGGGTGGGGGTGGAGATTATATTCTTCCCCTTGAATTATATTATGGAAGAAAGAGAAGGTATAAATGTATACATTTTCCTTTTTCTTTGAGTCAAGTTAGCTTCTACTGATTTAATGGAAACATAGTACAAGGATGTACAAAATTATTAGTTTTAAATGTAATCCCTTTTCAAAGCAGTATAATTAATATTCCTTCCTCTTATTCTAGCTTTGTCATCATATCTTATAAGGTATGTATGATGGAGAGATAGTAAATGTTCCAGAGCAATTCAGTGAGTTTCCTAATGCTAATTCAGAATTCTACTGTACTGCCATAGTGTTTTGTCCTTGTTATGAACCTACAAATATAGAAGAGTCGGTTTAGGAATATTCTAAGGCAAGATGGGAATATTATATCCCCTCTTGTTTAGGAAGTAGTTTTTAGAAATAACATTGCTTAACTATAAAAAAGGCAGATTATAAAACAAGTTTACAAAGTTCTGAAGCAAAAAAAAAAAAGTAAATTCTGATGGGTTTTGGATCCAGATTATGATTTAATTAAATTCTGTTTCTGTAGGACAGAAAATAGGTAGATTCTTTTCCACGAACAAGTTGTCTTCAGCTTATGACTGCAATTGAGCCTACAATCACTGTGATAATTTGTACTGGTCATTAAGGAGGTCATCATGGAACTGCAACCAATTTTAATATATTTTTGTGATGTTCATTAATGGACATCATAGTCATTAATTGAACTCATTGTTCACTACTGGCATTTTTTTTGCCCTAAACTGAAAGTAAATGTTGATTTCCGGCAAAAATGTCATAAATCGTGATCATGGGACCATGGGGATACTGCAAACAACAGAAAATGAGGGCCAGTTGCTAACTACCCAAAATGCAGTCATGTGCTCTGGGGGGCTGTCAGAATTCAAATATGGGTCATAAGTACTTTTTAGGGGGGGGCCTTTGTAATTTTGACTGGTTGCTAAGTGACCATTTGTTAAGTTGAGAACTACCTCTGCTGCACTTTCTGAAGAGCTGTTCTGGAAAACAGTCTCTTTGGAAAGCCTGATAGATAATATAATGAATTGCCGGAGCAGAGGGGATTACAGTAGTCAAGATTGCCTTCATCTCTTCTTTCAACAGGAAAATTTATTGGATCCAGTGCTTTCCAATAAAAGAAAAAAACCCCATCTTTATTTAGTGCGGAGGTATTTTTTAGATGATGCAGCTGTATTGTATTTATTAGAAAGGAAAATAAATCCCTTCCCCAAATATTTAACGTTAAAATAGGGTGTTGATTGTAATATTTCTGAGAACATCATAATAGAGACTGATGATTTGTGTGTGTGTGTGAATGTTCCCTTTTGTATGGATGTCTTAATTTAGAAAGCTGCTTTTCTTTTGAGCAAATACATTGCACTGTATCAGGCATAATTTTAGAAGAGCTTTTATTTTTTATCTAAATAAAAATAGGGAATGCTTATCAAAATGCTTACCAGCTGTAGTTTGTATAAGTCAGGGGTATCTAGTCTTGCTCAACATGGATTGTATTGCTGTCTGTATTATTTTTTTAAACTTGAGGGAGGGAAAATTGAGAATTGGCAATAGGTTGGGCCAAATTTTCATGGATAGATTTGGAATCTTCCATTTTGGGAATAGGCTAGGGTTATTTTTGGCATATTGCCTCTGCCAAATCTGTTTCAGGGATTACAGTATAGGTAGTCCTCAATGTACAACAGTTTAGTGACAGTTTGAAGTTACAATAGCACTGAAAAAGTGACTTATGACCATTGTTCACTTATGACCATTGCAGTATCCCCATGGTCACATGATTTACAACTGGTGTGAGGGTTACAGGATCTTTTGCCACCTTCTGACAAGTAAAGTCAATGGGAAAGCCAGATTTACTTAACAACAAGTTACTAATTTAAGAATTGTAGTGATTCATTTAACCAATGTGGTGAGAAAAGTCATAAAATGGGACAAAACTCGTTTAACAGATTTCTCACTTAGCAACATAAATTCTGGGCTCAATTGTGGCTGTAAGTCAAGGACTACCTGTATTATTTTTGTGTGTTTTCTGATTTAGTTTGGCAGGAAATCATACTGTTTTCGGTTATTGGATTGAAGAACTGTAATGGAGACAGCTGCAAAAAATAAAATTTAGGGAGTTCAGATTGTTGTCTCTGATATAAAAACTTGCATTATAGCAGCCTGCTTAATATTGCATGAACTCTGATAATCACTAAGGCTGCTACTGTATACCATTAAATATGAGTAAGCTCCATCCAAATCAGCGGGAATTATGCCTGACTGTCCTGACTAGATCTTAGTCTGCAATTCTGGATTATCTTTTTCCTCAAATTTCCTCAAGTAGCATCGTAGACAGATGATACTAATCTCTAGATGGAGTCAAACCTGATTCACTAGACCAATTAATGAAAACAATAGCTTTTCTAGGATGGCACTTTGTGGGCACAGTGAATGCTTCTTTGCAGCCATGACTAGATTATTTTATATTTAAATGCAGTTTACATTTATCAGAGATTATTAGGTTGGAGGGAATTAAGACCAGTTGTGCTAGTGTCTGCTTTTCTATTGGTCTCTCTTAACTTTCCAGTAGACTACAATACATCAAAGTGTTTTTCAACTTTGGCTGCTTGGAGTTGTGTGGATTTCAACTCCCAGAATGCTGACTTGGGGATTGAAGTCCACACATCTTAAATTCACCAAAGTTGAAAAACACTTTGCTATAGTGGGAGAGAAAGATATAAAGGAAAAGATTTTTGCGTTCAGAAAATTTAAAAAGTGTTTTCTATCTCAAAAAGTCAATAATTATTATCTCAATAATTGGGTAATTGAATTATTCTTTTCAGAACAATATAAAAGCTAAGTCTTAAATCCAGTGATTGCCCTTTTTGATTTGGTTGAGATTCTGATAATGGAACAGGAAAGGAAGTAAGTGGCAAAAAAATTAACCTTCATCCTTCTTCTTGTAATAGTTTCTACTAGTTCAAAACCTGCCTGTGGAAGGTCATCACTGCATGCAAATCTGGGGTTAGATTGCATTAAGCCATAATGTTTAAACCAAACAGTAGTGAGGTTTTCCCAAAGGTGCTTTTTCAGGAGGCAATTGGACTTTCTTGTTTTTTCTTTGAAGACGTTTTACTTTTTATCCAAGAAGCTTCTTCAGCTCAGACAGGATAATGGGGAATGGAAGTATTTATATTCTTTGAAGACAGATGGTCATTTTCATTCTTTTTAGAGGGTCCTTGAAGCACTTGGACGCAGTGGTGAGATTCAGTTTTTTTTACTACCAGTTCTGTGGTAGTTCTGCATGGCTTGGTGGGCGTGGCAGGGGGAGAATACTGTAAAATCTCCAGTCAGAGGTGGTATTTGCCAGTTCTCCAAACTACTTAATATTTCCACTACCGGTTCTCCAGAACTGGTCAGAACCTGCTGAATGCCACCTCTGACTTGGAGGTTTATCTGTGTTCTTGGGGTCACCTGAATAGTGCTCCTGGTTCCTATAGTCTGCAATTTTTCTCTGGAAATCTATTTGTACACCCACTCCATTCAAAGGGTGCTTATCCCAAATTGTATAGCTAAAAGTCTGTAGAGATTCTCAGTCATCCAGGTCATGATTGTCCCAAAGGTGCTTTCTCAAGAGACACCTTTCCAGGAGGCAATTAGATGAGAAGCAAAATGTCTTCAAAGAAAAGGAAAAAAAAACCAAGAAAGTCCAGTTGCCTCCTGAAAAAGCACCTTTGAGACAACCATGATCTGCAAGACTGAGAATCTCTATAGACTAGTAGTGGGGTTTGGTTTTGGTTCAGCATTTTGTATAAATAGAATCATATGGCTTGAAGGGATCCTGGAGATCTTCAAATCTAATTCCCTGCCCAAGGCAGAAGTCCTCATATCATCTTAGATAAACGGTTGTCCAATATTTTTTTCTTAAAAACCCTCCAGTGACAGAGAATCTACAACTCCAGGAAGCAAGCTGTTCCATTGCTTAAAAATTCTTAATGTTCTTACTGTCAGTAAATTTCTTTATTTCCAAGTATAATATAATTACAGGTAAACCTTCAATTATGACCATAAATGACCCCAACATTTTCTTTGCTAAGAAAACAGTTGTTAAGTGAACTTTACTCCATTTTACACTCTTTTTGCCACAGGTATTATTAAGCTAATCACCGCAATTACGTATTAAATGAATCATGCGGTCGTTAAACAAATCTGGCTTCCCCCATTTACTTTGCTTGTCGGAAGTCACCTGGGAAAGTTACAAATTGGGATCACATCACAACGGAACAGTGAAACTGTCATAAATACATGCTAGTTCCAAGTGCCTGAATTTTAATCAAGAGACCATGAGGATGCTGCAATAGTGTGAAAACTGGTCATAAGTTAGTTTTTTTAATGCCGTTGTAACTTCAAACGGTCACTAAATGAATGGTTGTAAGTTGAGGACTACCTGTATTCCCCTCCCCCCCCAAAATATTATTTTTTTAGACAAACATACATAAACACAACATAAAAACATCAAGCCATCTTCCATTTACATACATACAGTGTGTCGGTTGGTTTACAAATTGTTTTATGCATCCACTTCATAGTCATCACTTGCAATTACTTGTATATGTTCTCATATTATCAATCAAATATTCCTAAATACATTATTATCATTGTTAATCATTTGACTATACTATTATTCATTCATGTTATGCGAGATATTCCATATTTTAATTGATTTATCTTATAACAATTCATATTATCATCCTAAATCTATCCCATAATTATAATATGATAATACATCTTTATATATTCTATATAATTCTATTCTTATATTGTAAAATTCTACATATTTCATTACCATATTTTATTATCTAACCATTGATAAAATAAATCCCAAATCTTATAAAATTGTTTATCTTCTTGTTCTCTAATTTCAAATGTCAATCTACTCATTTCAGCACATTCCATTATTTTCTTAATAACTTCCTCCTGCATTGGTATTTTCTCATTTTTCCAATTTTTAGCAAATACAATCCTAGCCACTGTTAATACATTTACAATCAAATATTTCAATCCCCTACTGTATATTTCAGGTAAGATGCCCAATAAAAATATGTCTGGTTTCAAGTCTGTGTGTTTTTTTGTCATTTTTTCCAACCATATGTGGATTTTAGTCCAATATCTTTTAGCGTCTGTGCACGTCCACCACATATGGTAGTATGAGCCAGGTATCTGATGACATTTCCAACATTTTTCAGATTTATTCTTGAACATTCTTGCTATTCTTGTTGGGGGTAAGTGCCACCTGTAAAACACCTTATACAAGTTTTCTTTATATGCTGTTGACATTGTCATTTTATAATTTTGAGACCATAATTTTTGCCATTTTTCTAAATCAATCCCATATCCAAAATTTCCCCCCCCCAAACAATCATTGTTTCTTTAACTTCTTCTAGCTTAATTTCTAATAAATATCCATACAATTTTTTAACCACCTTTTCATTGGTTCCTGTCAAAATCTTATCTAAGTCAGTCAGTTTATCATAAAAACTTTCTGTTTTGGAATCTTTGCGCATATGAAAACCAATTCAAGGACTACCTGTATTGTATTTTATATAATTAATAAACATACATGATTCATATATTGTATACATATATAATTTATAATTGTTAAATAATATAATTATTGTGTTTTGGAATTTATTTCAAAATTCGTGTAAGTAATATGCTCATTTTAACAGTAGACTTCAATTGTACATAAAAATTCTTCAGATTTAGAAGTTCAAAATACAGTGTTGATCATAATTCAAGAGTTCTGGATCTTGCTAACTTACCTGAATTAAATTACTATATTAGATGTTTTAATTGAAAGCTACTGCCATTCTATGTATTGTCCAGATTTTTTTGCAAATTGTTTATGAAATACGATTGACGCTTAGCTGATATGAAGTGTTAATAGCCCTGCTCACAATTGAAAAACAATTATCTGCCATTTTCAGACTATGGTAGGATTAACCCAAAGTGTAAATCAAACCCCAGAACACTTGTTACCTGGCATCTTGTTACCTGGTATCTTCCAAATGTGTGTTCAGTTTTTAGCAGTTTTTAGTAGAATTTTAACTGACAAAGGAGCCCAAACCCTTGGCAGGATTTAGAATTTAGACTTGGATTTAGAATAACTTTATTGTTACTTTGAATGTACACTAATCAGCATATATTAAAATGAAATTGTGTTGCATACAGCTCTCAGAGTCTCCACCTCTAAATACACTACATAACCATGACTAAATAAATAAATACAAAATTATGCATATATCCACATATATTATATGACATGGAGAAACCACACAGTTTAGTTTGGATGTATACGGGAGAGAAACAAATCTTCCGAGTTTACCAGATGGATCTCATAGGGAACAAAGCAGTTATAGAATCTGGTAGTCCTGCTAGACCAGGGGTGTTAAACTTGCGTTGTCACGTATCACAACTTTGGTGGGGGTGGCCAGTGTGTGATGCATTTGGCCCATGGGCCACCAGTTTGTCACCCATATGCTAGACTATTTCAGAGGGATCACATAATAACTTACTGGTAGTGCCCATAAGAAGCAATTGCTTGATTATGAATTATTGTTTGCATTTTATAGTGCCGAAAGGAGCTTCACATCTGTGAAACTTACTTTGATTTAGAATTTTGCTATGAATTTAAAAGTATTTTTAATATAAAAGGTTGAGTTCAGGTACTACAAACATGTGAACTGAACATAAATACACATTGCCAGTATACACTGGCAATGGTTTGAAATGGTTTTGTTTTAAAGAATGTTTTGGGCTACTTTGCATCCTAATATGAAGTTTCTTAACCTTGGAAAGCATTCATAACACAATAGATACAATTTAATGCAAAACCTAGGTTTTTTTTAAAAAAAATCTTGATTTTAAACCTTTTTTTTTTTTTTCAATTTTTTTAGCAGAAAATGATGCATCCTGTTGCCAGTAGCAACTCCCCTTTCTGCGGGACTGGAAAAACATCTTGCCTTAATGATGACAATGGGACACCCACCGATCAGTTTGATTTATATTCCACACAACAAACCAAGTATAGCCACACAGTCGGGCACAAGCCAATACCCTGCCAGAGACAAGATGCATTAAATGAACCACATTTGCAGACCACAAGTAGCAGAAATTTAGAGACGAAAGATGAATTAAAAAAAAAGAAAAATCTCAACAGATCTGGAAAACGTGGAAGGCCTTCGGGAACGACAAAATCAGCGGGGTACAGAACGAGCACAGGTAGACCACTCGGGACCACCAAAGCAGCTGGATTTAAGACAAGTCCAGGTAGACCCTTGGGCACAACTAAAGCTGCAGGTTACAAAGTCAGCCCTGGGAGACCTCCTGGCAGCATTAAAGCTCTATCACGGCTTCCAAATCTAAGTTATACTTGTAGCAGTGCGGCTTTTCCTTACTCTGTGGTCCATAACAGAGGAGTACATGCTACTGGTGAAACAAGTAGCAAAATCAAACAACCCACTGAATAATATGTATAGGTTGATAATATTTCTTCAGTAATCATTTTTAAATTATCTGAGTTGTGGCATGTTTTTTCACTTCTTTTGTAACTTTTTCACAACTTCCTTTCTTATTTTTTTTAAAGATGGCATATATCATAACCATATAATGTTTCTTTGTTTACAAGTGGAATCCCC
The DNA here is from genome assembly GCA_023653725.1 of Bungarus multicinctus. Classification (NCBI taxonomy): domain Eukaryota; kingdom Metazoa; phylum Chordata; class Lepidosauria; order Squamata; family Elapidae; genus Bungarus; species Bungarus multicinctus. The sequence goes on along the minus strand of CM042834.1, from coordinate 88,210,269 downwards.
AGTGATGCGCTTGTGTGTTTTCAAAAAGTAATTGCAAATATTCTGAGCGACAAAAATTATTGGCTAGTCATTTTAGTTGAGGAGCTATTAATTCAAATAGCAGATTTCCAGCTCCCTGGTTTTTGAGATCACAACAGAGACTTGATTAAAACACATCAGAATAGACTAATAGAAGCCAATCATTCAGGATTGTCTTATAAGTAACAGTACTTCTATAAATTTTGCAATGTATATGATTCCTTTTTTTTTCTTTAAATAGGAATGAGTAGAAATGAATTTTTTCCACAATTGCTGGAATTTAACACGGACCTCAGAACTTGTAGATATGTCAAAACTTCGAAGCTATATTTTTAGGAAGTTATCATTCCAGGCAGCCATTCATTGAAGTGCTATCAGTTACAAGTAATTAAAATACTTTTGTTAAAGAAATAGTTTGTATGCAGCACCTGATCTATAGTCTTAAGTGCTTTTTTTCCATTACATTATGGTATCTCGAAAGTGCTAACTATTGCACATTGAGTTATGGTTTATAAAGTCTAAGACTATACACACCAAATTATAAATAATGAAATATCAGAATTTTTTATAAATAAGTTCTTAAAAGTGCTATCAAATATGCATTTAATGGGCATAATGAAGGTTATCTTTGAGATTTTGTTCCCTTATTAGTCCAATTAATTTGAGTGATACATAAGCGAAGTTCTAGAACTGCCCTGTATTTTTCAAAATCTGTCAAGAAATACAACTTCATACAAAAATGACTATAATATCTGCATAGCTGGCAGCCTTTTTTTAAAAAAAAAGTTAAAATATTTGGTATAATTGAAAATTATACTTTTCAGATAAGTGAACTTCCCATTTTTAAAATAATTTTGTCAGTACAAAACTTCTGGAGCTAAGTGAGCATATATTTACCAAAGGAAGACATTTCATGGTTCATAATTGGAAATGATACAGATGATGCACAAGCAAGTTGTGATTTGATGTGTTTATAGACACCCAGATATATAACAGACTTTAGGAATATATCTATGCATGGAGGTGCAGAATGATAAATACAATTTCTAATTTTTGTGCACCTAAAATAAATGTTCTGCTTTGAGCTGGGTATGTGTTATTATTTTTAAGGATTGTAGATGAGTGTGTACGTGTGTATGTATGTATGAGAGAAAAAGGGGGAAAGACAGAAAAAGATAGACTGTATCTACAGTATTACACAAATTGCATTGTAATTGATCAGAAAACACTCAATATTAAATAGATTTTATAGTTGTTTTTCCAAAACTAAGTTTATATTTAATTAATTCTTAAATGTTTTATCTTCAGATTCACTTGAGAGAGGTTGTAAATATTTGCAACTTTCATTTGGAATAGACCTCTTTCACATTATGTACAAGTGAAAATTAACAGTATTGAATTTTTTCTTTGTAAGATCAATGTTGTAGCCTGCTGACGTTTTGATGACAGCTCTGATTCCAGTAATGACAACTTAAGAAATGGGTGTCATTTCATGCCTTTTTTATCAGGAAAAAAACAGCAAGCCTTCAGGTGTTCCAGTGATGCCTAACTCATAATGAGCTGGACTTTATCCTATATTTTATAACAGAGTATTGAATTGCTTTGAGGGGACTTTGTACGCACTGGCAACCATGAACCTCAACAGTACTGGAAGGCTTTTTAGTCATGTAAGTTAAGGCAGCTAAACTGCTACTAAATTGCTTTGTATTATTTTTGCTCAAGCCATGTTTCCTTGGGAAACTTTGGAATTATCAGTCTTTTTTATCACAGAGGTGCAACTTTTGACACACAGTGCTAATGTGAGCTAATTTTCCCTCAGGACATATATTGTACTATATTGTCTGTTTTGTTACACTTTCCCCCTTCCCCAAAAGCTGCTTGGAAAGAAGCTGAATGTAAAATCTAAAAAAAATGGCATACTCTTACGGCAAGATAACAAATTTATCTTATGCCAGAAGTGTATTTTTAATCAACTATATTTCTTACCTCCTGTTTTTCTCGTGCTATACTTTTTTAAAAGACTCACAAATGAGTTTATTTGATGATGCCATACAGTGTATTGGGAGGTAAGGCAGGTGCATTATTGTTCTAATGTGATGAATTATGTATTTTGAGAAAATATATGCTGAGAAAATAAGCAATTTATGCTCATCTATAAAATGGAAAACATATCCATTAAAAAGACTAATACAGTTAAAAAAAAGGCAGAAAGGGTAGTTATATACTCATTGGATTTATTAACCAGGCCAGGAGAGCACTGTTGAACATTTCTTTATTCCAATTGATTTTACCTTCTACTGCAGTTCATAAGGGCCTTGCTATAGAGAAAACAGAAGTCAGCGATTTGAGATGTTTGAATGATAAATTCAAATATTTTTGCTACTGCTGTATATAATCTTCTGAATACATTGTGCTTTTTTGGTACACTATCTCTTGTCATGATAAACACTGCAACAGCATGTTAATTCCTATGCTTTGTTATTACTGGGAAGGAAGAGTATCCTTTCTTTCGATAGTATTGATACATGATTTGTAAATCAAATGATAATTTTATATTCTATAAATTGTACTCTACATACATAAGCTAGGATTGTTAATGTGTATTCACACTGCTCAAAACATCTACATGTTGTGCTTTATCTTTCTTTTGGTTAAATATAGATATTTGTTGTATCTTTTGATAAATAAGCATTAATAGGGACCTATACTACTTAAAAGACATAAAAATGCTGTTTACTTTCTAACTAACTTTACATAAACTATAGAACCAAATAACTTTACTACTATTTTTTAAGTCTTGCACTGGATATGTTCAAAATTATTGTATAAGTAGTACTTTCTAAATACAGCTTTGTCTACTACACCAAGAATCACTTTCGTTTCATAACTTTTTAAGGTTACTTATTACTGATCAGGATCTTTGTTCTGCAATGGGCCATTTAAAATAAATTACACGTATTTTTTTGGTTTCACAAGAAATCCAGGAAAATAATGTATATGGGATGGGAAATTCCATGACCAATGAGGCAGGAGGGATTACCGTCAGGGCATTAAAAGAATTTGAAAGGCAAAAGCTTTCAGAATGAGAACTCTACAATTATTACCTAAATTGTCATTCTATTTTATATTACTGTATATACAGTGCAGCATCATGTAGTTCACCAACTACAGTTGCTTGCAATCAAAACTTCTAGACTTGCTTATACTCAAAATGCTTTTTATTATACATATATTAAATATAGTTCATTATTATAATGAAAATATTAGAACAAGCCCTTCCTTTTGGTCTCCTCTCCCAAATAGATAAATTTAAGTTCTGCAATGTGTAATCAATTTCATCTTGAAAATTATGATAGCATAACAATTTTTAAAAATATATATATTTAAATACTGTAGGCTATTTTAAAATTTTCACTTTCACAACTTGCTTTTCCATGGACAGGTTATTTTATTAGAAAAAAAAATCATTAATATCATCATCCTGTCTTCTGGTGTAAAAAGTCTGATTAGATAACTGTGTTTGTTCTTACATCCATGAACCTCAGCTACTCATGTGCAATTGTCTGTAAGGGAATGGAGTAGTATTCATGAACTGTACCTATGTCATCATTTGGATGTATATTTATTAATAAAGTAATTACTTTAAACACAAAATAATGTTTCATTTTTTTGCCATATATTGCATCTGTCTTTCATAAATTTCATGTCTTAAATTTATAAAATAATGCAGTACCAGCCTACTTAAGAGAATGAAGAACTGTTAATCGCTTGATGTTTTCTCTGTTTTATCCATAAAAATATTGAACTAAATTCTTTTTTAAGTTTTTCTTTTGCTCTGTTCCCCATGTATTCTTACAATGTCTGATTGAAGGGCAATGTCCAGAAATATTACTAGCTATTGATTTTAGTGACTATCTAATTAATAATATTTGTATGTACATATATGAGACTAGGTGTGCGTGACAGCAAAAGCATGAATGAGTGGCTTGTATTTTGGATGTTTGAAATGACTTATTTTAAAACTGGAAATCAATTGAGTGGCAAGGGGCTGAGATCAAGGTAAATTTGTGATCAAAAAAATGTAACGGTTGATTATTTAAAAGAAATGGATCAATTAATTGAATATTAATCTTTCATTTTAAATCTGTTTTCACTTTTTAAAAATACTTTGAATAGGCTGTCAATTGTCAGTTTCATGGCTAATATGAACCTTTTGCTTAAAAAACATAGTGCACTGTGATTACTGAAACTCTTTCAGAAATATTGCAATGTCACAATAGAAAGTATTTAGTAGTATTTCTTTTTAGATTCTTCATTATAATAAGATGGATAATTTTTAATTTAATTTTTATGTGCCTTTATGTCTTATATTAATAGATGGGCACTGTAACTTTTAGAGGTGCGTTACATCCTTTGGAGAAAAGAGATCTAGTTGTTCATTGTTTCAGATACATTATTTGCATGGAGAACATCCTGGGTTTTATTCCTGACATTTCCATTTAAGACTGGATAACCCTCCTATCTAAAATGCCAGAGAGCTACTGCTCAGTACATTCCCTAAATAAATGCATCCTTGTTTGTTTTGTTATACAAACCTATGAAAAAGCCTCTTGCATTTAAAATCTGAAATACTTCAACTGATAGTGTTTCTTGTGAAATTTTATATAAGATTGTTTGATTTTGATGACCTATTTGTGTGTTCTGAATTGGATTCAGAAACCAATTGGTAATCAATATGTGTAAGCTCTTCTACTAGAGCAGATAGAGGTAGAATTAAAATAGTGCAGACATATATTAAACTGTATACATTTGTATGCTTAAGGTTGACCAGACCTGAAAATTGGAATTCTGAAAATAAATTAATACTTTTCAAGCTTTCCTTGTAAGAGAATCTCTTTATTGTTATTCTGTCTCATAAAGTACTGTGTGCATCATTTAATGCTGGATGCTGACATGGAATAATTCAGGTGTTTCATCAATTGAATACAGCTCATAATGTTTGTTTGCCCAAGGGACATTTGCAGTGGGTCAATATAAGCAATCTCTGATATAAATGGAAATCTATTTGCCACTCTTAGCACTTAAGAGGCAAATAATGATCAACAAAATTTGGCATTCTATTGGAGCTACTGCTGCATACAAGGTGCTCTTCTGCAGAATTTCACTTAATCCCCTCCCAAAGGTGCTTTTCCTCCCCCAAGAGGCAATTGGACTTTCAAGTTGCCTGTTGAAAAAAAATCACCTTTGGGACAACCATGTCCTGGATGACCGAGAATCTCCCATAGTCACTTAATTCCCACCCCCGTCAAAAAACAAAGTTTCAAATATTCAGAATATTGTATCTTCTCTTTTTCTTCCATGCTAAGCAGCTTTTGAACTTTGGTTTTAACTTGCAATTGGACAACACACACACGCCAACCATCTTTATGATGCACAAGTTGCAGCAGCCATGCATCCCATAATCTTAAGGTTACACATTTTCTTTCTTCTTTCCTTCCCATTTTTTTTTTTCACAATTGGTGTAGAGCAGCAGCCCCCAACCTTTTGGGCACCAGGGACTGATTCTATGGAGAGGGAGTGTGGTTTTGTGTGTTGCCTGCATCCTATGGATGGGGCTTCACTAGTTTGCACGGCTCAGTTTCTGCCATTCCTGGACCAGGGGTTGGGGACCTCTGGTGTAAAAACTTCTAGCATAGCTCTTTACTAAAATGTTTATAGATAGGAACAATATAGACATTTCAAGATAAGCCAGTGACTGAATCCTAATTTTCAAGTTCTATACCGAACCAAAAATAAACAGATTATATAGGCTCATGTACTAAGACTTACAACATACTGTTATAATAGCAGGATGGATATTTGCGGAGGGTAAGAATCCTGAAATAGATTCTTTTGACAACCCTGAAGAAATAATACTTTTAGGTAGATTTTAAATATTTTAATGAAGCAATGCTACTTACAAATGTATTATTTTAATATCTATATAGTTAGAACTGCAGCTATAGAAAGGATTGGAAAATTTAAACTCTAAAGCTGATACCAAAATAACACTAAATCAATAAAAAAATTTGTTCTCAGTATGCACAAATATTTATCCTGTCACAACTCGGTATAGGGGTTATGATCCTTTCCCAACCCATAACAGAAATGCCTAATCCAAAATAGGTAATGCCTAACAGCGTTAACTAAAAATGTATTTTCCTTTGCACATGTTAAGACACTGGCTTTGAAAGAAACACTGCAAGCTTAGCTCTGGTATATACAAAGGAAGAGTTGTCCACTGGAAACACCATAGCAAACTGTTCAGCTGGTGGTGAAAACCTTTGCCGCATTCCAAATGAATGGCAATGTGTTCCTTTGGTTTCTAGACAGGGACTTCTGCCCAATGAAGAACTGCTGTATAGCTTATTCATGGGCAGACTCCAGATTTGCTACCTATTTTTATACTGTTCATCACAACCATTATTCTGATGACCAAAGAACTTGTTGGGAGTCCTGTGAGGCTTTGGTAGGTAATTACTTGGGGGTGCTTTATTAGTAACAATAGTTGCTTATTTAATGAGTCAAATATTACTTTTACATTCTTTATGTTTATCTAATGTTTGTTCAGTCATTTATTCATTCAAATTTTAATGCTGTACATACACTCACCAAGCATTTCTGGGTGGTTTATAGAACATTAACATAATAGCAGTCGTGAAAGTCTGTAGAGATTCTCAGTCATATCCCAAAGGTGCTTTTTCAGCGGGCAACTGGACTTCCTTGTTTTTTCTTTTGAAAACGTTTCACTTCTCATCCAAGAAGCTTCTTCAGCTCTGACAGGATAGTGGGGAATGGAAGGATTTATATTCCTTGCGGACAGCTGGTCATTTGCATCCTTTTAGAGGGTCATTGAAGCATTTGGAGGTTTATCTGTGTCCTCCGGGGTCACCTGAGTAGTGCTCCTGGTTCCTGTAGTCAGCAATTTTTCCTCTGGAAATCCATTCCTACTCACATTCCATTCAAAGGGTGTTCATCCCACATTGTATAGCTAAAAACTAAAGCTATACAACTTTTAGCTATATCACTACCTGAGCTGTTGCATTCTGGACCAACTGTAGTTTCTGAATGCTCTTCAAGAGCAACGTAATGTAGTCCAATGAAGATGTGACTAAGACCCAAGTTGCAGTGAGTAATATCATTGTAGGAAAGTTTGTGATTGGTATACAAAATGTTTTGTCCACAGGTGTCACCTGCTGCTCAAGCTGGAGCTATAGACCCAAGGAGAACCCCAAATTCCAAACTAACTATTGAAGAATGGAATCTCCTGGACAGCATCATGAACTTAATCAAACTGGATATCAACATGGGCATGTTAATATTAGCACATAGGTGAACCTTGATTCCATGCCAATGTCTGATCTCATCCAGTGGTTTATATATAACTGGTGTTGAATAGGAAAATTATCTGGCATTGCAGCATCTCCCTATTAAAAGTCCAAGACTTGCATCTCTCCCCATGATTGGAACTCTTTCTTCAGAAAAGACAACCAGTATAATAGAGTATTCCCTGCTTCTAGATCTTGGAGAAGGCTTGAAAGGATATCATGACCAATGGCACTGAAAGCCACTGAAATATTAAGCAAGGCCAGGAAGGTTGTACAGGTGCAGTCAATGCTGTTTCTCTACTGAACATGGGCCTAAAACTGGACTGGAACATAACTTCATTTCCTCAGGCCATTTTAATTCTAGACCAGGGGCGTCAAAACTCAATTTCATTGAGGGCCACATCAAGGTTATGTTTGATTTTGGAGAGGCGGGGGTGGGTGGGCTGCACGTGGCCATGGTGGGCATGGCCAGCTCATTGTCACTTGTGTCGGGGCACTTCTGGTGGCCAAGTGCTGAGGTAGGACTTCCGGGGTGGGGGCTCCGCACTTTCATTATAATCCTTTCCTTTTTCCTTCCCTCTTCATTCTCCTTTCTTCTTCCCTTTCCTTATTTTTCCTTCTTTGCTCTCTTCCCATCTTCCCTTCTTTTTCTTTTTCTTTGTTCTTTCCCTTTCCTGGCCCTTTGCATGCTCAAATGCAAAAGGGGAAACATTTCTCCTTTTGTTTTTAGTTTGTTTTGATAGCCCTCTGCCAGCGAAAACAGCAGAGCTGCATGAGGCCGTTGCAGCTGAAAATGGGGTGTGGCCCCACTCCCCGAGCTCCATTTTCGCTGTCAATAGGGTTGCCAGACCTTCGTGGCCGAAAACGGGATGCCGGGTGGCCGTATGCGGCCCCTCCGAGTTGTTTTCACTAACAGAGGCATTACAGGCCGGTCCTGTGTTGTTTCCAGGCTGGCCCTGTGGGCCCGATCTAAGCCTTGCATTTGACCCCCCTGTTCTAGGGTCCTTAAGACCACATTTCTGTCCCCACATCCCGCAGAGTGAAAATAAGGAACTAAATTCACTGTAGGGTTTATAATGTCGAGCCATTCGTTTCTCCCTAGCAATTATAATATTGAGAAAAGAAGCACTTTTTACGAGGAAAATAAGTTATGTCAATTTTTATTAAAACTCCTTCGGGGAGGGGAAGCACAGCAGCTCCCAAAACATCGCGGAGACAACGGCATAGAATTCCACCTTTGCTTCCTCCCAGGCTACGATATCCGGGTTGCAGACAAAAGAAGAGCCAGCCCAGCACTTTCATGTAGGCTTTCGTTGGCGTTGCAAAACCGGAAGCGGAAGTATAACCGGAAGCACTCCTTTGGTGGCTAGGTCCCTTTTGCAGGGCGCTTTACCGGTGGTTTTTTTTTTTTTTTTGGGTGGTGGTGGTGGGAGAAAGGCCGACCCCCTCCCTTGCGAGGAGGATGCTCTTGGCCTCGCGCGGGTGGGGGCGGCACCTCCGGGTGGTCTGGCTGCTCGCCTTCCTTGCGGCAGGTGAGGAGGGTTCGGTTGCTATGGAAATATTGAGTGGGGTGGGGGGAGGGAAGGAAAGAATTGAGGAAGAGTTGCTTTTCAGACGCACCTGCCGTCCCGACGGCCTGTTTGGTTGAACGCGTGTCTGGGCTTTCTGATGGGTTTTTTTTTCTCCCGTGAGTGGGGAAAGAGGCAAAGGAGCCCCTTCCTCTGCGTCTCTCCAAAGTAGGACGTGCCGGGGTGAACCAGATAGCAAACATTTATTCCGCTCACTCTGCATTTTCGTGGTTTTCAGGTTGCATTGTTCTTCTCTCTCCTGAAATAAGGGGTGTTTTCATTTCTGATGTTAAAGAGAGTAAAGGCAAGGTAAATGTGTCTAATCCTACGTCTCTTGCTATTTAAATGCTGTTGAATCATGCATTTGGCAGAGATGAGCACAAAACGGAAAGCTTTAACCATTATGGATTAGTAAGTTAATTATAGTTATGGCTGGATTCTCACTTTGTGCAAATTAAGGATGTGTGGTTATGCTGCATGACGTTTTAAATGATGGGTATTTCTCTCTATGTACATACCTGTATGTATGTGTATTTTGCAGCAGAAACAGACAAAACTTCTGACCTGCTATCAGAAGAGCTAAGTGAAACTTCCCCACCATTAAATCTGGAGAGCAGCTCTGTCCATTCAAGCAGCGATGGACACAGAGAATCAGTACAGTATAGGACTGCAGAAATTGCTGATGCCATGATGAGTGGTAGTCTTCTTGCGGACCATCATGTTGTATTGTCGGTTATTCCAAGCGACACAAAGGAGACACATCTCTCTGAAGCAGACACTGGTACTTGCGATGCATCAGCAGATGGTGAATGCCTTACGAATAACATGGCATCTGTATCTCAGCAAGGGTCTCATACACAAGAGCCAATAGTACATCCAGCAGTAGTGCTGGAAGCAGTGCATCCTTCATCAGCAGAGGACTCAAATAACACAGATGGTATGAAAACCCCAAAAGTGAACTGTGAAGAAAGAAACATTACAGGAATGACAAATTTCACATTACAGATTTTGAATATTTCCCAAGTAAGTGATAGTTATTCTGACGTGTTTCTCCTTAAGCTAAAAGTTGGCAATTTGGGCTGACAACATTGGTCTTGCTTAGGTGCAGCTAAAGTAGGATCTGGATAGGACTACAGCTGTGTTCCTTAACCTTGGAGCTTTAAGATGTGTGGACTTAAACTCCCAGAATTTCATTGCTGGTTGGGGAATTCGAGAGATGAAGTCCACACATCTTAAAATGGCCAAGGTTGAGAAACAGTGGACTAGAGTAAAAACGTATCTCTTTATGCTATTATAGTACTTAATTTGTATTACAGTACTCATTTAATTGATGTTGAATCTGCCTTTTTTTTGTAGATTAATGGAACGGCAGTATTCCTATTAAGAGAAGGAGCTAATGAACTGGATTGTCAAATTGACTTCGCATAATATAACTGAAATGGTTATTCAGTTAATCCCTGTTGTGAATAAAACATTGAATTATAGCCTAACCATATAACCTGGTGGATTTTTTTTTAACCAAGTCACAAAAAAATAATCAACTTTAAAATTAGTCCACAAGGTGTTATGTGAATACAGCCCTTGGATTTTTAGCTTATATAGCAGGTTAACTGAGCTAAATATTATCCTACTAATTTTGGGTACAATATATATTTTTTTTCTTACTGTCAGCAATCTACAGAACACAGTGCTATGCAACTTGAGAGGTATAACCATGTAAAATGATTCTCAGAATAAAGATGATGGATTCTATTTTATTTTTTTCTGAACTTTTTTTCATCAAATCTGAAGATTGGTATTTCAGCTGATCCAACTTTAATCTCCTAGGAATGCATTGTTCCTAAAATTGTTAAGATAAATGTTTATGAAGGATAGTATTTATTTCATAGAATATTTGAGGTATCAAAAAAATGAATGCCATCTGCAATATTGGAGGCAATGTAGTTCTGCATACTGATTGCTATTCCAAAGGCATTTTGTTACCTTCTGTGTGAATTGACTGCATTACTGGATTTAGATAGCTAAATCCAGCACACTTCTTATGTTCTGTTATTTGGATTTAAGGAATATGGATTTCCTATTTTTAAAAAAAATATTTTTATTTTCTTTTGTTACATTGTAAAACATGTATCAACAACGTTCTTGCTATCTATACAGGTTTTTGGTTTAAATATCATAATACATTATATTACATTTGTCTATTACTAAATAATAGCTTTAACTATGATTGCTATTCTTATATCTTTATATAATTTACAAAATTTTGTTTTACTTTCTTAAAGATTGTTTCATAGAATATGGATTTCCTATTATGCGTTTACTCTTGAAGGCTATTGTCAATGTCAAACTATCACAAGATTTTATGGGTTTGATTGTGTCTTTGTTCTTTCAGGAAACTATTCAATAACTGATATTCAAAATATATAATAAACTAGCTGGCCAGTATGCATGTTTACTTTTAAAATTAGGAAAGTAGAGTTCTCAAATTCATTCTACATATCATGAAAAAAAATCCATGTGGTCGCTAAAAGTTTACAATGGCATATAATCAATCAATTCATACTATGGTTATTGTTCAAGTTTGAAACATTTTATAATAGAGTAGTTAGGACTTTCATGTAGAGGTACTTCTTTGCTTTTCTGAGTAGCGCTTGGTTTTTAAAATTAATTTTTAATCTCATTTTAGGATTTAATGGAATTTTTAAATCCAAATGGTAGTGACTGCACCTTGGTCTTATTTTATACCCCTTGGTGTCGTTTTTCTGCCAATTTGGCTCCTCATTTTAATTGTCTGCCACGAGTGTTCCCAACACTACATTTCTTGGCCTTGGATGCCTCCCAACATAGCAGGTAAATTTTATTCTTTTCTGAATGATAATTGTTAACTTTGTTTTATACATTCATAATGTATCTTTACAATAATAATAATAATAATGTAATAACGACACGTAAGGAAAGAGAATACTTTCTGATCATCCACTGCTCCCTACTCCAGGACCTTCTATTTTTTTGTTTTTATTTTACATGGTGATTCTAGTTTAATGAAGAATAACTGAGAGCTAGTTTTTATAAAATTTTAAATGAGAAATTTGTTTAGCAAAATTAATTCTTCTGCTTTACTGTTTGCAGTTTATCAACTCGGTTTGGAACTGTGGCTGTCCCTAATATCCTCCTTTTTCAAGGTGCTAAGCCAATGGCAAGATTTAACCATACAGATAGAACTCTGGAAACACTGAAAGCATTTATTTTTAATCAGACTGGTAAGATGAACTATGAATCCGGAGAATTCATAGCCTGATATAGCTCTGTCTAATTCTAGTAAATACTTATTATTTCCAGGAACATTATTGTTTTGTCTCCAGTTAGGAAGGTAGTGGCAGCAGTTTTATACTCAAGACCTAAGATTTTGGATGAATACAAAATAAGGTTGCAGTCCTTGCTAGACAAATAATAATCTACTTCTGGTGATTTTGGTTCTGCTGAGGATCTTGACATCCTGTCATTTGTTTCTCAGAAGCCTTATTTGGATAATATAAGCATACTTTGGCATCAAAGATCAATGTTAGTATCATACTATAATATTGGTTACATACATATATTTCAGTTCCTCTGTGACAGCAGGAGTTATTGCTTATGATTCTTTGCATTATTTTGGGATTGCATATTTGAGAACTGAGACTGAATGCAAAAAAGGTATTTTTTTTCAGTAGATATTTTTCTTCATGTTAACAAGGAAAGAAACCAGGCTTTCTCAGCTTTCCTTCATCCACAAGAGAGGATAAAACTACTTCTTTCTCTACGTGCTGTAGCAAATAATTGGGAAAGCAAAGATAGAAGCAGTATTTTTGATCTGGAGTTGGTTGAAAGATGGGTGACTATATGAATGTTTTAAATAAATAAAATATTTTTCTTCACTGCCTCTTGAAGGAGAGAAAAAATCATGGCACTATTCCCTTTACTGATAAGAATTTAGACCAGGATGATTGCCTGTTTATTTTTTTTCACCTTCCCCTGGTAACATGAGGAGATAAAGCAGACTAATCAAGTATATATTATGGAAATTATGAAAACACAAACTTACTGTGCTTGAGGCTGCAAGAGTTTTTAACAAATGAAATGGAAATAGAGCAGCCCACAAAGAATCAAATAGGTAACATTAATAGTTTTACTGGAAATATATTTTTACTTTAGTGAATAAATTTTGAAGTATAGTAAATGTCTTAGTGGATGATAATTATGTGCTATTTTCAAGCTAGAAAATGGAGGTTTATACATGCAAATAGCTAAATATGATTTATGATGCCTCATCTTGCATCAAAGTAATAATTAGATATTTCATTTCAGGTATACAACCTAAATCTGATGTGACGGTGAGCATGGAAGATCATGTTGGTCCCCTGCCTAGCACACAGAGTAAAGGAATAGATTGGCTCCTCTTATTTTCTTTATTGTTTCTTATCAGCTTCATCATGTATGCTACTATTCGGACAGAGAGCATCCGTTGGTTAATACCTGGTCACGATCAGGAGCATCAGGAATGATATGTTATTTGAGTACTATCTGCTTTCAGAATAAGTTGATAAACTAGTGAATTCCTCAATGTCTTATGAACTCGAGTCCTGTTAAGTTTATTGCATATTAAAAATAGCACATTATCATTCAGAAGAAATTTCTTAAAGTACAACAGTGAACACTGCAGTTAGTTAATTAAATGGTGATGGGACAGCTTATTCTGCAGAATCCATTTTAATGGCGTGCGTGTATGTGTATTATGTTTTATATATATATGTTTTTGTAGATTTTCACGGGTACAGGTATGCAGATCTTTGGCATGTTCGGATCTTTTCCCATGTAAGATTGAGAGTATCTTGGCGATGTTTCGACGAGGTCCCACTTGTCATCTTCAGGCTAGTGCTTTCGGCTTCGTGCTTGTGTGAGCAAAGCGTGATCGGAACTGCCGTCTCTCTATAAATACTGGTGGGGAGGTTGGCTGTGTTGTCATTTTTTGATTGGTTGATGGAATTGACATCACGTCACATCACAGCCACTCGCTCAGGATATCACATCACGGAACTCAGGAGGTTACACCACAAAACCTCAGGATGTTGCAATACAGCCAACGACCCAGGAGATTACAGCACAGGACCCAGGATGTTACAACTCAGAATAGAACTCAGAAGGTCATCACACAGCCCATGACCCAGGTCATTACAACCCAGGAGATTACAACACAAGACCCAGGATGTCAAAACAATAGAACTCAGAAGATCACCACACAGCCCATTACCCAGGTCGTTACAACACAGGAGGCTGAAAGACATACAGCCAATACCTCAGCCACAAATGTTCTTATGAAAAAGCCAGCCAATCTGCAAACATCAACTCCATCAACCAATCAAGAAATGACACCACAGCCAACCTCCCCACCAGTATTTATAGAGAGATGGCAGTTCCAATCATGTTTTTCTTGCACAAGCACGAAGCCAAAAGCACCAGCCTGAAGATGGCGAGTGAGACTTCGTTGAAACATCGCCAAGATACTTTCAATCTTACACGGGAAAAGACCCAAACGTGTGCTTGTGCATACACACACACACACACAAATAAAAGTGGCCTGATAATCTTGATAGAGTGAATTCTTATACACCTTATACACCTTCAAAATAATTGAGGTGTATACAATTATAGAATGAAAATAACAGATTTAAGTGTTAATTGAGTTTAGAAACAATCCTTATCTTTAATGAGATACTTTTTGAAAATTTAATGCAATTTGATAAATGTATAAGTTATTGACACCTTCACATTTGTGCTTTGATCACAGTATTTGATTAAAATGGTTAGAATTAAGAAAACATTTAATAGATCCTAATCTTCATGTCATTTATACTAGAAATGGAGACATACTTTAGTATTTTAAAAGGACATAAAACAATGTCACAGGTTGGAAAGAGGAAATATAATTTCATTACAGCATGATACTGTAATATTTAAATTAAGTATGGGTTTAAATGTATATAATTTTATGGACACTGCCTTTTTAATGGCATTTTTTTTGTTTTGATGTTTGTGTTTGTAAGAATTTGAATCAAACAGAAATTAAAAGAATAACCTATAACATGGATAGTTATGGCATTGTGGCTACATTAAATACAGCTGGATCTTTAGAACTATTATATCATAATAATTCCATTCATGATAGAAGATTACAACTTTTAAAAGCTTCATTGGAAAGATAACATAAGAGACCAATATAAAATACCAAAAATGTGCATGAGACAGAAAACAGAATCAAAAGTGAATCAAGATCTGGAAGAGATACAGGCATATCTTATTTTCCTCTTACATTTGACAACTAAAGTGCTTCTTTCTCATAGCTGAACATTTTTGTACAAAGACTACAGATCATAAACTGACAGAATGGCTTGTAAAAGTGATTACTGTTTCCTTGTGCTCCCAGAGAATACTATATTTCTTAACTCAGCAGCGTTTAGTACAAACAGCAGAATACTAGATAAATTATATTTTCTTTGCTTCAGACAATGCTACTTCCCATCCTTTTCTATGAACTTTCCTTTGCAAGCGCCACTTATAGCTGCCGGCAGGGAAGGTGCCAACTCTGATCACTCACCCGAATTAGTGTAAAGACCCAAAGAGATGCAGGCACTTTTCAATCCCTACCCAAATACCCAAAGGCTTCCTCCCTTGAACTAATCTATTTATTTTATTTGTCAATTGCTTACAAGATATTAGGTATAAGTATAACATAGTTATGAATACATGGATACATATAAGAAAAATAAAATATAAAAGAAACAATAGGACAGGGATGGTAGGCACGTTGGTGCGCTTATGCACGCCCCCTACAGACCTCTTAGGAAAGGGGTGAGGTCAATAGTAGACAGTCTTAAGATGTAAGTTTTTGGGGTTTGGGGAAGAAACCACAGAGTCAGGTAGAGTATTCCAGACATTGACCACTCTGTTGCTGAAGTCGTATTTCCTGCAATCAAGTTTGGTGCGATTAACCTTGAGTTTGTATCTATTGTTTGCTCTTGTGTTGTTATGGTTGAAGCTGAAGTATTGACAGGTAAGTCATTGCAATGTATGATTTTATATACTATACTTAGATCGGACCGAAGGCGGCGTAGTTCCAAGCCGATCATTTCGGGCATCCGAGAAAGGCTCAAGCCAAGCGCTTTCTCTCGGGGAGAACCAGGGACCGCCACACTGTCGGAGCCCAGCCTTTTAGGATTGATTTGCGCCTCCCAGTAAAGGTCGGGGAGCACTGGCGCGGGATCGCGACGAGAGGCTCCCCCTAGTGGCCACCAAACATTTTGGGGCGGCCGCGGCGCAGGCGCTGGCTGGAGAGGGCGGAGATGCCCGCCGAGCCATGCTGAGTCCCCGCGGGTCAGGGTTGGGGCGGCTGCTGTTGCTGCTGCGAGGGGGCCTGGTGGCTGTGGGAGGCCGGGGCTACGGTGGCGGCCGGAGCAACTTCTCAGCTATGGTGAGCGGCTGAGCAGCAAAGGAGAAAAATCCTCCTCGGAACGATTTGACAGATGGGGGGGCGGCGGGAGGGGTGGATCGTATAAAAAACGTGGCCCGGTGATCTTTACTCGTGTTGGTTTGCTTTCTTTGAAGCTCTTAACTGCGGTTTTAAGCTTTTACAAGGACAGTTTAGGGAAGGCTGACCTGGAAATCCAGATTTGGACCTCTGGGCTCCTTTTTTTTGCAAGGGAGAGAGGCTCAAAGAGAACGTAAAATTATCCTCGCACGTGTAATTCCAATATTAAAGTTTACAATTGGCGCTTTCCCTTTTTTGTCCTGATAACGATCTTCCTTACAGGAAGCTCTTGCATTAAACCTGGATCTGGCTGGGACTGCTTCAGATTCGAGGTAGGAGAATCCTACATCTAAATACAGGAAGAGTAGGTAGCTCAGTTGCCCTTAAGGATTATCCTACCAGCTTAATTCTTAGATGAGATCGGTTTTCAGGTTCTGCTCTTATGCCTCAGGGTGAAACGATACAGAGTCGTCGGGGAATGAGCAGTGTACAAATTTAATACATAATGCTAATAATTTAGGTATGTTAACCAGTTATAAAAAAAGGCAGGACAAAAATATCATCTTCACAACAAAGGCTTTTTGTGTTGTTGATTGGCTCCCAATATTTCTCTGCTTAGTAAATGGTTGTTTGATCTTACAAAAGCTTTCATAGGGATAATCATTGCTTCTTGCAGCAAAAGATATTGGAGCATCTTAAATGAACACATTTATTATGAATGTTTTTGTGGAAAATAGTCCAGAGAAAATTATGATAAAAAAAACTTTTAAATGTCAGGTTGATTCTTTTTTCCTTATAGATTTTGTACATTGGTTAATGAAGGCTAGTACTAAACAGCAGAGTAGTGCTACAGGTACTATTACTTGTATCTGTAGCTTCTCATCTGTGATGGTCAGTTTTCCTACAATCAAGTGACTACCAATTGCTTTGCTTATTATGACAAGTTATGCATAGTAACAGCAGATTAGGCAAGTATAAATTCGTTCTACTTTGGCAAACTAATGAGAATTTTTTTACATAGTGTTCTAGTGCTTGTTTATACAAAATGAAATCCCACTTAGAGCTAATTCCCAAGAAAGCATCTGGCAATGCACACAATTTGCAACCTAATATGTGCTAAAAATGGAATATGTTTCCGAATAAAATTATTTAAAAGTAACCTTTATATGTCTACATTCTTATGAATCACATCTTTAAGAATCTGTTAGATCGGGGTCCCCAACCCCCAGTTTGTGGACTGGCACCGGGCCACGGCATGCCAGAAACCGGGCCACGCAAACAAGCAGAGCCTCTGTGGGATGCAGCTAACACATGAAACCATGTCCCCTCTGGTCTGTGGAAAAACCTCTCTCACAAACTGGTCCCTGTGCCGAAAAAGTTGGGGGTCTCTGTGTTAGATGGATGCAGCCTTCTTATATGCGGTCATATAATTTGCTTATTCGTCTAAATTATTATATGGTTAATGTAATCAAGGTCAGTTTCTTTGTTCATTCAGTATATTGTTCCTTGTCTGTTTTACACACACATACACACTCACACAAACCCCTTATGTAATTGCCTCATCAGACATCCCGAGAGGAAGATTGTGCATCAAGTATTGTAATGAACTTTTAACTGGAATGATCACAGCTTGTTTTCCGAACAGCTGAATAGAAATGGTGAAGTTGTGATATGACACTTTATGTATTAATGGCCCAATAGTGACTTTAAGTTACCTTGAATTCAGGAACAAATTGCAAGCCTATGTGTATTCAGCTGGCAAACAAGAAGTGCATTAGTGTTGAAATTCAAGAATGAAGTTCAGGCGTGCATTGAACAGCAGACCAAGTAATAACAATGTAGGAAGCTATTAATAGTACATAATAACTAACGTACAAACCCAAGAATCTCTAATACATTTTCTTAAATATATTCTCAGAGTGTGAGTCTAAGGGTTGCAATTGGTGGTTCTGAAATCTAATAAGACTTATGGATTGTTTGATCTGTTAATCTAAGTTACATATTTCAAACTGTCAAAAAATTGATTTTGCTCTATATCATATACTAGATTATTCTTAAAAAGGAAATACTGCTTTTTTATTTCACATTTTACAAAATATATTGACTTCTAA
Source organism: Bungarus multicinctus (assembly GCA_023653725.1). Lineage (NCBI taxonomy): Eukaryota > Metazoa > Chordata > Lepidosauria > Squamata > Elapidae > Bungarus > Bungarus multicinctus. The sequence continues at coordinate 88,191,644 of CM042834.1, read as the reverse complement.
AAATATATAGAAGAAAACTTCCAAATAAGCATAGACCCAAAATAAGCATAGGGCCCAATAGTTTGACATGGTTTTCCAGGAAAGAATTGCTAAAGAGGAAGTGGAAATTACAACATAAAAAAGGAATAGTGAGTGGACATTGAAATGTCAACAATTAACAAAAAGCCATATATGACCCATGATCTGTGATTGCATCACATAACTAGTTAAAGATGGTAAGTAAATAAAAGTAGATATTTGAAACCAAGAAAAATAAAATAGCTCCATAGGCCAATCGATTCTATCTCCATTATCGGTTACTCATGTAGAATTAGTAGTTAATATTAAATGGCATGCAGACGATATGTCTGGAAAAATTAAATATCTTCCTTTCTAAATTATCTCTACATTCTTAACAATTTATTATTTTGTCTGGTTTTTACCCTTTATTGAAAGTGATACTGTATGATATTATTTATATTCAGGAAAAACACATCCTCTACTTATGATTGGTTGCTTAGTGAACATATGGAGTTATGGCAGATCCCAACCCACCTCCCCCCACAAAAGCTGCTTAGAATCCGGTCCCGAAGTTACAGTGCTGCAGAGTTCCCTTATGACCAACTACTTACCTCCCTTCCATCACTGGCCTCCACTTCATCGTCCTCACTTTTCTAAGGGCACTGGAGTTAGAGTTAGGTAAAGAGGGCAAGCTGCAGAACAACTTGTTTTGCTTCCCTAATGAAGCCTTACAGCATTCCACAGTGCTGCAGAATGCTCATAGAATAGAATAACAGAGTTGGAAGGAACCTTGGAGGTCTTCTAGTCCAACCCCTGTTTAGGCAGGAAACCCTATACCATTTCAAACAAATGTTTATCCAATTTCTTTTTAAAAACTTCCAGTGTTGGAGCATTTGCAACTTCTAGAGGCAAGTTGTTCATGTCAGGGAAGCATTCTGGAATCGGATGCCATTTTCCTAGTGGTCACAATTCAATGTGTCTGCTTCCAGACTGTGCCACACTGTTCAGCAAGGAGCAGCCTATCCACTTTCCTTAACCTGAGCTCCAGAGCTCTTCGAAAAGAGAGGAGATGGATGTGGGGCTCTGTGGGATGGGAAGCAAGCCCAAGGCCTGCAGGGTCTCAGAGAGGCAGGAAACGGAGCATGAGGTGCCTCAAGGTGGAGAGGCTTTGGGTGGCCTGTGGCATAGGCTGGGCTAGACTTCGCAGGTTGCCTCTGAGGCACCCCATGCTCTGCTTAACAACCTGCACACTTGTTTAACGACCGAAAATAGAGATGGGGGCTTCACTTAACAGTTGTCACAATATGTGACTAATGGGCAGACTATCAGTCTTGAGTTGAAGACTAGCTATATGTTAAAATCAGTCAAACTACAAAAAGATCCGATGCCCCAATAGAAGTACTTTGCTTCTTAATAAATAGGCATTATTTTCTTTAAATAAATGCTAGTATTTCAGCAATATCTAATATTAACAGTATTTATGTTATATACTAATTATTAATAAATAGAAGTAATTCATTAGTCATTTTCAGACTTTAAGCTTGTTAATTATTACTGTACTGTTCACCTTTTAATATGCAATTAATTTGTTTAATAATAAAGTATTACTGTACATGTTTTCATCATGTATTTTATTTTATAATATTTTAATCATGTAAAAATAATTGATTCTTTTAACTTTGCAAATATGAAGAAGCTTTTCTATTGTATATTGGTAACTCATGAAATGTATCTTTTTAAATTGATTAATGCTGAATTTCCATCCATCAGTAAATAATAATTGTAAATATAAATGTGGGATATTGACATTACATAATCAGTAAAATATTAATTATATAAATGTCTTTTCAGTAAGGTTAAATAAAGAATTTACTTGATATATAATTACCAGTATGTTAACTGCTGCTTTCTTTTTTGTTATATTATTTACCACATGATTTTTGTTGATATAATTTAACATCTCTATTATTTCTTGTTTAGAAAGTTTAAATTCTACCTCACCTTGAATAAGAACTTACATTTGAAATATAGTGCCACCTAGTGGACAAAATGTTATTTGTGTATAACAAATGTAATTATTCAAATTCATAGGATTGGAGTTTCTAAAATTGTCCACTTTACATATATGTCTGAAGTTTCAATTGAATTTCAGAGATTTGTGATGTTTAATCTGATTTATTTGAAATGTTTAATTTGTTTGAATGCCACATTGTGCTGAAGAAGTGCTGTTAGTTTTTTCCTTTGAGGAAATTGACTGATGGGAAGTTTATTTACTGTTTAGTGTTTATAAACTGTAGAAATAGAAGGTAGTGAATTATGTAAAATGAGATGTTAAAAACAAATCAGAATACATATTAAATCTAATTATTCCAGGCATTCTTCTTAAATCATTTCTAAATTCATGGCTGAATGTGAATTCTAGTTTGTTTTATCATTTTATTTTTAACTTTATTAAATAATCTAATCCTCCCCCCAAATGTTTAGTTTGACTTCAAAAGCCAGTTCAAAATAAAAGATTCTTCTGTAATTTAGGAACTTAGATTTGTTTTTTCTTGGTTTCTAACATTACAGTTTTATTTACTTCCACTCAGAAGTAAACTCCAGCAGTAAGAAGAGAGAGAAGTAAACTCACTCTCTTTCTCTGTTGAATTGCAGACTGTGAGTTCTGCTACTCCTTAATTCCACCACATGTGCAAAGCATCTCTGAAGATATGCATGTCTTTTTATAATCATTGTTTTTATCCTGCACGACTGGCAAGGATAATTTATTTGCCAATAAATTACTCTTTGCAAATGTTTTTTGCCAAGGATGTACAAATAATGCTTTCAGACATCATTCCTTTCCAGCTATCCAGTAGCTGAGAAAAAAAATGACAGTTCAACCTGCCTATATTTTTCTTTCAAATTTTATGTGTTGGCAACATTCATGGTTTTCACACTTAGACCACATCTGTTGTTTTAGCACCAGGCTTCTGGAAAACAGAAAATCTACGATTATATAAAAATATGCAGAGGCACTATATTGGAATGCCATCTAAAAAGCACAAACTTTGTTCATTATTCTAACCTCAGTAAATGTGTCTTGTGGATCATCCAGATGTAAGGATTTGGATAAGCGTATGCAGTTGTGATCATCGTTCTTGTTAATGAAGAATATAACCAGGGTGTGTCAAATTTTTCAACTTCCAATTTCCAAACACTAGGGGTGTTCAAAAGTTGTGACGTACCTTCGGGATTGTAAAGATATTTTGGTTATTTTAATATAATTTAGATGTGCTTAGTAAGTAAGAAACAAACATTTTGTTTGTTTCACCTTCTGCATTAATATGGTAAAAGGTTACTTATTAAAAGATGTGAAGGGAGTGTTAAGAGAGTGCTTGGACCAATTTTGTGGAATTCTTAATATTGTTGAACAAAATCCTGGCAGTTATATTGTAAATGGATTGTTCATTGCATCTAGTTTAAAAAAGTTTAAAAAGTTTAAATTTATCGATATCTCCAAACTGGCAGAAAAATGAGAAATAAAGCAGGATGATGGGCAGCCTGTCCAATCGGAAAATCTATAGAAGCCTATAGATAGCTATGTGGATTCACCTACAATAGTCACTAGAGAAGGGGCAGAGAAAACTTGAATTTAAAAACACTCAAAGGAAACATAGTATTTTAGATTTTATGCTGTGTTACTATGCTTTACAATTGGAGAGTTACAGTCAGGAGGTGGTGTCAAGCTGCCGAGATTGGATATTCCAGAATGTGGTAAATCTCTCTCTCTACCAAGAGAAAAATATTTGTAAATCTGCTTCTAACAATGCAGGTGATGTAAAAACCATCCATATAGATGAACTAGTCAGCCAGATTTTAAAAGTTTTTGCTTACCTAAAATATTTACAGACCCCTCACATCCTGGACATAAACTGTTTCAACTCCTTCCCTCAAAACGACGCTATAGAGCACTGCTCACCAGAACAACTAGACACAAGAACAGTTTTTTCCCGAAAGCCATCACTCTGCTAAACAAATAATTCCCTCAACACTGTTCAACTATTTACAAAGTGTACACTACTACTACTGTTAATCTTCTCATCACTCCTTATCACCCATCCCCTCCCACTTGTGACTGTAACTTTGTTGCTTGTATCCTCTGTTTCCTAGTATGATTTGATGTTGATTGTACCCTATGATTATCATTAAGTGTTGTACATTATGATTCTTGATTCTTAACAAATGTTCCTTCTTTATGTATACTGAGAGTATTTACACCAAGACAAATTCCTTGTGCGTCCAATCACACTTGGCCAATAAAGCATTCTATTCTATTCTATTCTATTCTATTCTATATAATATGATGGTATGTGTTCATTAGAGTAAGCTGCATTATGTGTAAGATTATTTTCTCATTCCAAAAATATTTTTTACTTTTGTCCCACTGGAACCATAGCAAAATAACCTGAACCAAGAAATCACCTCTCCAAACAATGTTATCTTTTTAACTTTTTACAAACCTATTCTTCCTTTCTAGTAATTTAATCTCTTTGTTCTTTTTCCAGAATTATCTCTCTCAGAGTTTCAAACTTTCATAATATAGAATCCTTAAGGGACTTTGGGAGATCGCCTTTAGGGTGGGTTTCCCTCAAAAAATTAGTTTTGCACATTTCAGAGGTCTGTCAAATTCTTGTTTGTTATTGGGTGTCCAGATTTCAGTGGGAAAGAATTAAGAGCATGTTTTTCTTCTGTATGACATAATATAAAAGTATTTTCAATTTTAGTGGATTATATTTACTAATTTTATATAGCAGCATCTGTTCCCACCTCTTCTGCTCTAGAACAGTGCAAAGTTACTACGTACCATGTTTACTCAAATGCAAGTATCAATGATGTTTGTTTTCTACCTAAGATGCTATCTAAGATGTTTTAATTTAGATGCTACTTAACTTTGTACTCTAAATATAATGAATCAATATATGACTTTAGGGGAGGGAGCAGAAACCTGTACAATTCTATTTGTGAAGACACAACCAGTATGATTGCAAATAATTAATGCAATGTGGTCTTTAAAATCTAATAAGCCTCTGTATGGTTAACATAGGTTTATGGTACATTTTTCTTCTTTCTTTGCCATCATAGTCTTCACAATCTAGCTGGTTGAGCACTGAAGAAAGGAACCAAGCTTTATATGATCTTAAAGCTGCTGGCTGGACTGAGCTCACTGAAAGAGATGCTATATTCAGAGAATTCGTATTCAAAACCTTTAATCAGGTAAATACCATTAATTAATATTCTTGATTTAAAGGAAATACATTTGTCTTGATTGTCCCTTGTACTTGAAAAACCCCATATGCTACCAGATCCTGTTATTTTAAGTTTTACAACTTGATGATGATGGTGATGAATTTTTTTTAAGAAGGTGAAAAGTGATACATTTTTAAAAAAGACGATAGAACTTTGTACTGAATAAGAACCAATTTTTGTAGTTTTTCAAATGTTGAAAATGTCAGAAGTTTATGATCTTGTGGGCTGCATTACTAGCTGCCCAGGTCCACATGCGGTTTGCGGGCTGTGGGTTGGCACGCCTGATTTAGAAATAGTTAATTTGGTTTAAAATGCTAATGAGGAATCTTTAAATTGACAGGTTAGTGGATTGCAGTACATTTAATCTTCATTTAAAAACTGAATAATATTAGTTAATGGTATTTAAAAACTAAATTGTAGAGACTTAAATTCACACCTAAGTTCAAGACTATTTATTTGGGAAGCAAGGATAAAGTCTTTATATTTTAATTTTGTGTATCTGCACAAAGTTATCATATTCCACTTACCCTAATGTTCTCTTTGATGATTTGTTTAAATGCATGTTTAGCTCAGACATAAATCTTGTCTGTTAATTCATAGTTGTTTGAATTGACTATATCATTGTACCTAGCATTTGAGTAGGTTTTGTTATAGGTTTTTAGAATTTTCTGGTAAATTCTAAGAATATTAATTTTCATTTTTAGCTATGATCCTAAAAGAGCCTATGTGCTAAGTCAGATTTGTATTCTCCATTACAATATATTATATATGAATGGAATTTGAAATCGAGACCACCTGGTTTATCCTATCATGTCAAGCATGGATATTATTAACAATGGCTTGCTGAAGAAACCATGGTGATTTGGTTTATACACAGATTATCCTCTATATTGTTTTATAAACCACAGTGCATTAGCTTGACATGTAGGCATATTTAGAAATAATTTGCCTAAAGCTATCTTGTGAGCTTATGATATAGACTACTACATAAGCATCTGTTCCTAACCAGGCCAATATGATAAAATATGGTAAGCTACCCCATTTGTACTTGAATTGCAGCATCGCTTGCAAGTGCAGAAGTGATGGAATGTGCACTGCAACATCTTAACCCATTCTGTCACCTCCTCAACTTTCCCCTTACTATGGAATATCTGTTGGAAGCAAGGTTTAGGGGCTTCCTGATTCTTTACTCAGCATGTTAGCACAAAGAAGTCTTTATTGACATCATAGTTGAAAATATATCACTAAAAAGTTATACATTAGTTCTAGTTCTATTTTGTGGAATTCATTGTTATCAAGTATTAAATAGTTTTAAAAGAGCATGGAAAAATTCATGAAGAAATTAGACTGTCAGTGGCTACTAGTTCTGATATCTATTTGCTACTTCTGGAATCAGTGGAGCATGAGTTAAATGCCGTCTGCCAGGAAAGTAGTAAAAAAAAAAAGGAGGGGGGGCGGGCTACCATTTTTTCATCAATTTTTGGTGAACTTTTGGAAAACATCCAATTGACCCTTGTAGTATAAAGATTATTGGATCAGAAGAATCCGGCCTAATTCCTGTCAGGAAAAGTGACTGGTAAAAAGTTGTAAATATAGTTTTGTTTTGTTTCTTTGATGGAAAAATGGAAGCAAATTGTCATTATGGTTAGCATTTTAAAAAGCCTTTTCTTCAGAAAGGAAAAAAAAAAGACAGAGAAATAGTTGTTAAGGGGAAGAATAAAATATATCACGTTCCTTAGTTGATTTGATGTAGCTCTGCATTGGCACTTATGTAATATTAATGTAAGTTGAATGCACTATCCTTTAAAGATCTTTTAAATCCATATTTTATAACACATTAGGCTTCTCAATTTAAACAATAAAATTTTGCTGTGCAACATTCATTAATCGCACTCTGAGATAAGAAATGAAATACCAAGTTGGAATGCTAGTGTATAGTTATACAGGTAGTCCTTGACTTCAGACTACAATTGACCCCAAAATTTCCTTTGCTAAGCAAGACAGTTGTTAAGTGAATTTTGTCCCAGTTTACAACCTTTCTTGCCACAGTTGTTAAGTAAATTGTTGCAGTTAACTTAGTAACATATGTTATAAGTAAAATTTGGATATTATACTTGAGAAACTACAGAACCAAACTGAAGCCATTTTGTGTCCGTAGCCTGACCTTTTAAAAGGACAGAAAAGTTGAGAAATATGTTTTTGTGAAACAAATATGTTGGATTGCGAAGTTTGTCTTTGGCATAGGTTAGAGGACATTTGTACTGGGGCGCTCTGACATTATAAATGTCACCTTAAGGAATATTAATGTTTCCTTATAATTTTTCTGGCATGTGAAAAACAGGACATCTGAAAATATTGGAAGTTTTCCATGGAAGGTTGTATAACGTCCATATATGGAAAAAGGAAGTATTATGTAACCATGTGATGTGATAAACCTATATAAGCTGTATTCACTAAAAGGAGGCCATCTCCTTCCTCTTAGAAAATGTTTCTTCTCTAGAGTGAACTGAGTCCAATACTGCAGTATTTTCTCTAATAAAGCATCCTATAACTCAGATTATCAACAGTCTGTTGTTTTCATTTTTGAATGCTTATAACATAGTTGATACGTGAAACTGGCTTCCCAATTGACTTTGCTTATCAGAAATTTGCAAAAGGCGATCAGATGACCTTGGGACACTGCAACTGTCATAAATATGAGTCAGTTGACAAGTGTCTGCATTTTGATCACAGGAATGCTGCAATAGTTGTAAGTTGAAAATGGTCCTAAGTCCCTATTTTCAGTGCCATTGTAACTTTAAATGGTCATTAAATGAATTGTTTTAAGTCAAGGACTACCTGTAGGCATAAAATATAATTCTTTGGCCCTGAGAGGTATCCATGGATACCATTATGGCATCATCTGGGGAATGTCATATAGAAATCACAAGTTTTCCAAGTCTTTCTAGAGTAGGAAAGATGTGAATTTCTAATTTTTTAGAGCTAAGGCTATTGTGCTATTTATATATTTATATCCTTCATATCACTCCTATTTATTTTAAACCTCAGCCTTCCTGTTTGAAAAAACTTTGTTACTTAAGTGACTATTCCCTCAAAAAGATTCCCTTTCAGAATAATATATATAATACATAATACATACGTACTTTTTAATTTTTTTTCTATTTTCCATTTTTTCATTTTTGAACTTTTATTGTATTAAAACACAGAAGATAAAATCATAGCTTGAATAAAATCAGGTCCTTTAAGATCTTCCAATCCAACCCCCCACTCAAGGCAGGACGCCAGTTGAAAAATCCTAATAAAAATAAAAATAATAATAAATAATTCTACACTCGAAGTTGTATTCCCAAATCCTAAGAGAGAGTCTACCTAGCAGACCATTTCTGAAAACTTGGAAAATCAAGGCAGCATCCACCCCCTCAATTCAGACTTCAGCAAGAACAGCATTAAATGGCCTGTCGCTCACTCATTGTTATAATATTCTTTTGGCTTTTTTTGGGGGAACTATAAATTGAAAGGTCAAAGACATGATATTCCTTATTTTTGTATGCTCTTAGGAAGTTTCCTTTTTTCTGGTGTATGATCAGCTGGGTTTCCTGTTTATTTGGGCCAAATGGCAATAAAAGAGACAAGGATATTTAGAAATTCTTCATGTTGAAGAATTACAGGATTGGCTGGAGTACTTGAAAGCTGTTTACAAAACTACTATGTTTATTAAATAAAAGCTTCAACTTAAATACTCGACTTAGCTTTCTGTGCAACTTTTCAAACTCTTATAACTAAAAGTGAGAAAGTAAACTCTATATGGGTATCAGGGCTGCATCTAATATCTAAAAGTGGAACATGCATGATTATGTGTATATGTGAATATTCAAGGCAATCTTGGTTCCTGACAACTGACTTGACAAATCTATTCAGTTTTCTTGCATCATTTTCAGAAGTAGCTTTTCACTGCGTTCTTCCTAGGGCTGGGAGATAGTGAGTGGCCTGAAATTATACAGCACGCTTCATACCTAAGGTAGGACTTGAACTCAGAATCTTCTAATTTCTAGTCTGGTGCTTTTAATTATTACACCAACTAGCTCTTTTTCAATAAAACAATAGGTTTGGGGAAGGAAGAATGCTTGTAGATTCCTAATAAAATAGAACAAAATGATACATATGGAAAATTCTGCTTAAGTGGATAGGACTTTCTGGAAGAGTAGATTTTTAAAAGATTGTTGCCTTCTTCGGCAATCATTTAAAAATCCTGAAATGGTAATCAATGTTCTTTTACACTTATTCATGATATGCAGGGGTGAGATTCTACCGGTTCTATCCGGTTCTATCGAACCCCTTATTAACTTTCTAAGCAGTTCGGAGAACTGGTAGTTAGAAGCAATCTCCTTTTGTTTTTTTTCCACCCTTATTACATTCTTGGCAGACAGCCTAGACTTCCTGTCTCTGGAGCTTCTGAGGCTTTCTTAAAGGGGAAGGGTTGTTTTAAGATTTTTACTCTGCTATTGGGAGGAAATATTTCCCTGGACAATCAGCACTTTGAAGAAATACTTGAATAATGAAGCAAAGCTTTTAGTGACAGAGAATCAAGATGAATGACATTCAGCAAGTCTTCTTGGCTAGCTAGAAAGATTGCCATTCAAACGTGAGTTTACATACCCTTTCTGAGTTTTGTCTAAAACTGGTTTTTGGTGATGGTTAATTCTGTGCTTGGTGACGTTTAATTCAGTGTTTATTGATGGAATAATTTTCCCTATTCAGCTTCAACAAGCAACAGCTACTGTTGTGATTTAATTATTTATATTATGTTTGAATTTTTTCTTGCCTCATGGTTTCTTTTTCTATCTGGGGAGGGGGTCTTCCTCACTGCTTTAGTACTATCTGGCATTGTCCTTTTGGGGTATACTTCCAAGAGGCAGGATGCAAGCTTGACACTGCCTTTCTGGGGGGCATGTGACCTTTCCTTAAATTTGCATGATTTTCTTAGGATATCTTGTGAGGTGAGTGAGACCAGCTGGTATTTTAAGTGGTGCAAATGGATCTAAGGATTGCTTTTCCTGGATGTGCTTTTTCTGGAGAGCTTAAATGACCTCTCTGCTAGAGGGTTTCACTTTAGGAGCAAGAGTTGGCTGCTTGATAGTTATCACTGCATTTTAACTATTTTCATTCCTCAGGGTGCTCTGGCATCCTGCCTGATTTGTAACTCCGGCTTGCAGGTATTTTTAATCTAATGATTGGTATTTAGGGCAGCTTTTTGCAAGCAAAGAAGCTTTTTGTATTTTTGTACAGGTAATCCTTGACTTACAACAGTTCATTTAATGACCATTTAAAGTTACAGTGGCATTGAAAAAAGTGACTTATGACCATTTTTCACACTTATGACCGTTGCAGCATCCCCACTGTCATGAGAGGCCAGGTGAGGAGAAGCGCTCCTTGACATGAGTAATGTCGAGTTGGCCACCGCCCACCCAGTCACATGACCACCAAGCCACACCCACCAACTAAGCCACACCCATAGAACTGGTTGTTAAAAAAACTGAATCCTACCCCTGATGATATGATATAAAACATGTACTACATATAGTGCCTCGGTAGCAGTATTAAGTATTGAAATTTCATAGCTATAAAATTCATAAGACTAAAATAAATCTAAAATACACAAGTTTCTCTGTGTTATCTACATTAATAACCTAATATCCTATCTAGCTTATTCTATCACAAAAGATTTTTAATTATATATTTAGATAATTTTCTCCTATGTGGGAATCGCCTGATTTTTATAAACATGGGGCTTTTTTAAAATTAAGAATACTACTGTATTCTTAATTTAAATAGAATACAATTTCCTTGAAAATATTTGCATTCATCTTTTTTTTTTTTTGGGAAAACAAATTCTTGTTTCACATAGATGTGGAAAACTGTCAAAATGACACTGTCTAATATTGCAACTCAGGAATTGAACTTACAAACTACAATAACATAGAATAAGTAGCATAAGAAAACTACAGATGTCCTCTGGATAAAATGAAAAGAAATGCCTAATGGTATACCATTCATAGCAACATTGTCCTCCTCTAATTATCAGAAGCAATATCCCTGCAAATTACACCCACTACAGAGGTGGTATTCAGAAGGTTCTGACCAGTTCTGGAGAACCGGTAGCGGAAATTTTGAGTAGTTCGGAGAACCAGCAAATACCACCTCTGACTGGAGATTTTACAGTATCCTTCCCCTGCCACGCCCACCAAGCCACACCCACAGAACCGGTAGTAAAAAAATTTGAATTCCACCACTGACCCACTACTTAAGTGATAATAACCAATACAATTTTCTTGAATACCATTCTCACCCCAGGAGATGAGATGTTCCAAAGAAGAGCAGCCATAATAGAGAATACTTGTTTCTGAAAGCCCAGTTGGTAGAGGTCACGATATGTTCGGTTTACTAGATTTTATTATATTGGAGTAGACACTCTCAAATATATCCATGTTCCAACTCTAAAGGTCTTTATAGGTAATAATCAGAACTTCATGTTTCACTCAGTGGCCAGATGTGCAGTTCTTATAGTAGAAGTGTTATATGATGTTAATGGCTCTCATTAGTAGATGGGCCACTTCGCTTTGCAACTTCCAAGTATTTTAAGAACACACTCACTAGAGTCAGTTAGAATAGTCTAGTCAAGAGGTGACAACTACTTGATGACTCTTAATGACATCTGGACCAGGCAACATTGCAACTAGCAGGGTAGCCAAAATAGCAAAAAGCTGTCTTGCCTGCAGCTTGTACCTGCTATTCCTGCAGGAACTGTAAACCCAGAAACATCTCCAGGTGTATGCAGAAAGAATGCCATCACATCCAGAACCAGAACAGAATAGAGTAACAGAACTGAAAGTCCCAAAGGTGCTTTTTTGGACCTCGATGACTGAGAATCTTCATTAGACAAAAGAGTTGGAAGGGACCTTGAGATCTTTTAGTCCAACCCTCTCCTCAATCAGGAGAACTTATATCCAAAGCTGCTTTTCCAAAAGGCAACTGGACTTTTTTTCTTTGAAACCATTTTGCTTCTCACCCAAGAAGCTTCTTCAGTTCTGAAGATGAGAAGCCAAACGCTTTCAGAGAAAAAAACCAAGAAAGTCCGGTTACCTTTTGGAAAAGCACCTTTGGGACAGCCATGTTCTGGATGATTGAGAATCTCCATAGACAGAGACCTTATATCATTTTAGACAAATGATTGGCCAATCTCTTCTTAAAAACCTCCCGTGATGGAGCACTCAAAAGTTCTGGAGGCAAGTTGTTTCACTGATTAATTGTTCTAAGTGTCAGGAAATTTCTCCTTAGTTTTAGGTTGCTTCTCTTCTTGATTAGTTTCCATCCACTGCTTCTTGTCTTGCCTACTGAAATAGATTGATTCCCTCTTCTTTGTGGCAGTCTTTAGATAATTGAAACACTACTATCCTGTCATTCCTTGTCCTTCATGTCATTCCTAGTCCTAACCAAATTCAAATTATTTTGGAATTAGATGACTTTTAAATGAGGGGCCATTCTAGAGTATTTTGCTGGGGTGAAGTCTAATTTAATTTCTTCTTAAGTAGATGGTAACAACTTCCAGCACTAAGATGAAACTTCTGCCTCATCTCCTACTTGACCTGGGATGAAATAAGCTATTGCATTTCATCAGCATACTGATGATTCCTTTCCCAACAGCTTCATCTAAGTTCTGAACATTATGAGGGAAAAGAATGAGTTCTGTAGCATCTTGAACTGAAATGTCCGGAGCTTAGTCTCTCCTCCCCCATTTCCCCCCACCATCATTGCCACTGTTTGGAAGTGCCCACTGTGAAAGAAGTAAAACAACAGCAGAATATTGTGTCTAATCCTAACCTGGTAGGTGGCCCAGGATATCACAATTGGAAGCTGTTCAGAGATTCAGCAGTAGCAAAGGGATTGCACTCTTCCTATCCAAATGTGTCATTTACATAAACAACCAGCATGATTTCTATCCCATACCTGGGTTGGAATACTGACCGGAAAAGGAGACTACGTGGATTCTTTCTTGGCTAATAAGTGATAGTTGTTGAGAAAAATTTCATTCAGAGGGCAATTGATCTAGGAAAACCTTTTTGAAATCTAAAGCAAGATTCTAAGGCATGCCAAGCAAAGATTAGTTCCATGTGAAGCCACTCCATCAAAACATACAAAAAAGAGGGGAAAGCCACAAATTAAAATTAATAATGTGCAACTTTAATGTGACTCAAAGATATCAATTTATATTCTTCCTGAATAAATAATGTCTTATATCATGTTATGATATAAATTTTATTTTAAGATTAATCTTAGGAACAGTATCTTACACAGAGAACCTTCTAGAGTTTTGTATCAGAACAGTGATTTGAATCTTATGTGTAATATGGAGACTTATTCATACCCTATTTATATGGTCCTAAGACTTACACAGTTTGTTTTTGTTTAGTCGAAAATAGTTGGAAAAAGATAAATCCCAATTCTACCATGAAGCTCATTATCAGCCTAAAGTATTCACAAGCTTCATGTAAAGATAAATCAGTGGTTTTTAGAAGAACAACTTGATAGCAATGAGCAAGGAAATTAGAATAAATTACATGAAAACCTCCATTCTAAATGCCATACTGCTTTTTGACTATGGGGAATTTTGAACTTGGCATTTTGTTTTTGTTTAAATGAGGAAAAAGTCCTTCTAGCTATCAGTTGAAGTAGTTTTTCATTCTCAGTTTATTTTAAAGGATTAGGAATCTGAATGATAGATTTAATGTTCTGGATTTAACAGAGAAATTTAGCAGTTATTTATTTTAAAATGCCCCTTTTAGCTTCTAACAGAAGTTTGCAGATATCTCAGTAGTTGCTTTCTTACCATTCCTCATTACATTCAGAAGAAGGCACATATGGTTGAGTCAGTTGCAGAATGAAGGCAGCTATTTATTCTTAATTTGAGCTGCTGAATACTTTGTAAGATGACTTGATTAACTAACTAAAATTTGGAGTTCTGCCATGTCTGAAAAACCCATCAGTGTTTCTTCCATCTTCACTGTGCATTATATTCAGCTGCTTTGCTTTCACTCGGTAAAATTGAATAATACTTCCATTGTGTCTGTTTCCCAGTAGTATCTCAACTGGACATTTAAACCAAGTTAAATATTTTGTCTTTTAGATTTAACAAGCACTTTGGAATAAATATCTGATATTTTAGATGTATCATTTAATGCAAATGCTGTGTCTAATTTTCTTTAAACCCTTTCACTTACTTTGAAACAGTTGTCATGAACAAGTTAATAAAGATTATGTAGATTTTTTTCTTTCTTCCTAAAAACATTATTTCAAAAATCTTACTTTGTAATTAAATGGATTCTGGCCAGTAAAAAGATATTGGGAGGGCAGGGGAGAGAGAGAAAACTAAAATTATACCTATTTTAAAAATTAACCATTACTTGCCAAAAAGAACATCAAACCCACTTAGCGGACATCCGTTAATCCAGTGGTTAGCTGTTTCAGGCTTTAATGCACACTGTTTTACACGTTAACGGTTTTGAAGTTCCAGGCCAAGGCTGACCTTTCACATCTGCTCCTTTCACGGTAGGAATCTCCACTTACAGCTTCCTGTCAGAGCAGATTACAATGACAAAGTGCAGAACTTCTGCTGGCTGCAATTTTGTTTTTGATCAAAATTATTTCTTTCACAAACAATCACGTTTGCTAAAATGTTACATCTGCTCTGCAAAACCACTGGCAGCACCACAGTTTATCAGTTGAGATCAAGTGCAGTTTTTTCATTTGGCGTTTTCAGAAAGCTGTAAATCAGCCTTAGATATGTTTGCTAGAGCTCACAATTTTTGTTGTTTCCTGCCCTTTTGTGTTTCGATATATTTATTTTGGCAAGACCAAGAAAGACAACTTGCTGCTATGTCAAAGTAACATAAACATGTCTAAAATTGGGGGTGATGGTGGTGAGATGCATTGTATTATTCTTTCTTCCTCTTGAAACTGAGGATCGATTCAAAGTTATACTATTATAATTATAATACAATCTAAATCTAATGAATTACAACTATAGTTCCTTGATTCTGGTTTTAACATAATGAAGACAAAGTATCTATAAATAGTATAACTTAATATCCACCTATGCTGATTAGTGCCATTACATTTAACATACCCTTGTGTGTTGTTTTGTTGTTAATTTTAATTTTTTGATATTTTTCTTTGTGTGCTGATTTTTAGGTTTTTGGGAATAGGGCAGCATAGTAAATAAATACAAAATATCATTTGCAGTTTTTAAGAGGCATTATTACTTATGGTTTGGTTCTAATTCCTTGAAGAAAATGCTACTTTAATAGTTAGAAATGGATTCAAATTGGACAACTAGAGGTGAATTAGAGTTGCTTGCTTCACAAAACAACATATTTCTTTAATTGGTGATATCCTTTAATTTAAGTTGTATTCATTAGTTTTTATATAGCTTGCTATAAATGTGATTGATTATATTCAATTATTCAATTAAGTATATTTTAGAATCTCAAAGGGTCTCTCTTAGATTCCTGAACAATTGTAGTTCTTTATTTTAAGTTTCATCAACATAAAGGAGAAACAGTATATCATGCAAAATATTTGCTGTTTAGCCAGTTTGCTAGATTCCAAATATACAAATTTTTGTTTATCTGTTATGTTACTCAGATAGGATTGAAGACAGTAAGTATCAGCGGGGCTGATTTTCTAGTCAATAGTGATAGAACCACAGCTTAAATATTTTATTTGAGTAATCAAACTGATAATATGTAGAATACAAAATGAATTAGTTACAGTTAAGTCTGAAGAAAATTGGTATAAAAATTAGACATAACTTGCTTAAGAGTGATTGATTTTAGTGAATTAAATACATGTATCTTTGAATCTAATAAAAAATCTGCAAAGATGATGAAATAAAATCAAATATCTTTGTTTAGATATTTCTTTCTACTTTGCATTCTCAAAACTTACCTTCTGTTTACCTTGTATTATTCAGGACACATCAAATATTTGTAGAAAATCTCATTTAAATTTGGATAGGATGTTAAAAAACTGTACAAAGCAACATCCTAAGATAGATAGATAGATAGATAGATAGATTTCACTGACTATATTTACGGATGCTAAAGAAGGATGCTGGATTCATCTAACTTTGCCTTTCCTGGTTGCTTATTTTATTTGATCTAAAGTCTCATTTATTCTGAAATATAACTCATATATTCCATGAATTGGTTAAATATTGAGTTGCATCCATACTTACAGGCAAACACATCCACTGAAATTAATACGATTTAACTAAGTTATAAACAATTTTAGTATAATGTCTTTCAGTCAGTCTAACCCAAGTGTAGTCACAAATAGATTCACACAACATAATGGTATGATTTTTTTTTACTAAGATTTTTTTGACTACGTTCATTTGCTACACTGAATGATAAACTATTATTTATATATTACAAAACTACAGTGGCTGAGTGTTCAAGATACAGTAAGACAAAGTCAAATAAACTATGTTATGATTTAGTGTGCTGAGATGATCCAGCTTTGAGTATAGATTCCATAATATATAAGCTATTCACTAGGAGAATATTGGAAAAAAAAAACCCCTACACTCCAGATAGATTCTAGTGTAATTTCTATCAACAGCCAATGACCAATGAACCATCTCAGCAAGCTGTGACACAGCAATTATAATTTCTCTCATTTTTCAGAAAGCAATCTAGGCTAGTTATTCTACTTAAGCTTGAGGATGTTTGAAGGATCTAAGCCAAAGATTGATTGCATATGATAGGGACAATCTCACACTGGGAAATGAATTGCAGTCTAAGATTTTTTTTTTTAAATTACTTGAGCTGAATTCCAAAAACAGATAATTTTGGACAAACCTGCCCTAAACAGACTTGAGATCTCTTATGACCTAGTAGTTAAATAATGATTTTATCACAAGTGAATGAATTTAAAAGAGATAACTGTCTTTAACAAAGATGGCATTTCTCAAGCAATTCATTTTAGAAAGCACTGGTAATAAAATATATTTGGAATAAAAGTTTACAGAGCGATCTTTGGCTGCTACAAGTAATTATTATTGCAACATTTGTATTTTTAATCTTGTTTAAAATAATATTAGTTTGTACAATCAGTTGAGTGCACTCATATGTGCATTCATTAATACTTGCCTTCAGAGTAGCAAATAGCATAACAAAAACATAGAGGAGAAGCAGCCAGAATATAAAATACTTGTAGAAACACAAAGATACTTTTAACCACTCACTAAAAAGGGTCTACAAAGTAAGAAAATATGTTTTTGTAACATGTACAAATTCTGTATGGCTTTTAAAAATGTCTCCAATGAATTCATCATACCCTGCCTTATAGAGTTGGCAGCCACACAAACTTTGATCATTCTTAAACACACATACAGTATTATCTATTATTAAGTAAAGGACCACGAAATTAGTTTGTCAGGTTTTTAAGAATAGGGGAGTAGCAAAGAAGACATGTTCCATTGTTTCAGTTTCTTCTTTGCCACAAACCATAGTCATGGCTCATGAATCAGCCTTCACAGATATTATCACATTCAAAATTATGAACTCAACTTGTGTGAAAAATCAGTGTGGTATGGCAGGCTATAGACAAACAGCTGGATTAAAACATTGCTTTATTCCCAGGTGTAGATATTACTTACAGGCGGTACTTAAATAACTCTAGATCAGAATTCCATATTTTTTTAATAGTTATCTTAACTTCTTCAGACTGAGTGAGGTGGAATTTGTTACTTATTAAAGAGACAGCTGGCTTGGTGTACTGATTAAAGGCATTGGGCTAGAAACTGGGACATTGTGAGTTCTGGTTCACTTTGGGCTACTTACTTTCAGCCCAAGGAAGAAGGTAATGGCAACTCACTTCTGAAAAAGTTGCCAAGAAAACTGTAAGGACTTGTCCCTGTAATCATCAGGAGTAAAGATTGATTAAAGATTCTTATTTTAAAAATGTCACAGCACTTCAGAGTTAAGAAATCAGCACTTAATTCTCAATTTGCTACAGTTAAAATATAAATTAAAACATCATAGAAAATTTATAACATAAGAAATAAAATAAAGCAATTATAAAACTAGCATTAAAAGAACTAAATTGTTAAGATGCTTGCAAAATAAAAAATGTATTGGCAAACAATTTATTAATTATACATTGAATTGATTTTTATGTATTACTTTAACTCAAGGTGGCAAACATACATAATACTCCTTCCTCTTCCTCTTTTTCCCACAATGATAGAAAGTGACTGGCCCCAAAGCACCCAGTTGGTGTTCATGTCTAAGATGAGACTAAAACTCAGAGTCTGCTAGTATTTGGGTCAGAACCTTAACCACTATGTCAAAATAGTTTTTAAAAGAATTAAATTAAAATTAAAATAATGCATTTTTTCAGGTGCTGTGTTCCAAGCACAAGGAAAATCTTTATAGGTTAAAACCAGCACACTGAACTGGAGGCAGCAGTGAGCTAAGACCAAGAATTGTTATGATGTGTTCATATTACCCAGTTTTAGAGAATTGTGCAGTCTGCTTAGATCTCTGAAACATCTTCAGAATGGCCCATAATCTGAAAGGGAGGTTATCAAGAGATGGATTATCATGGGGCTGTAGCTGGTGAATCAACCTAAGCTGGTGAAATTTATCACCATTTGGACATCTAGGTCTAGGAACCCATCGAAACTATGAATAAGATTATTTTGGGGGAAAACCAATTCTAACTAGTGGCCATAAAGATGAATCCAAGTCTCTGTTGAGAGCACCCTAGTTTCAAAACATAATACAATATTTTTGCACATAGGAAACTAATGGAAACTTCAAGACAGCCTTAATCTATAAAGTGTGGATGTTCTATTAATTTATGGATTGGAATAAGTTTTGGATAATAATAAGAAGTGGAAATAGAATATTGGAAAATTTGTGTTTAGAATTCAGAATTGGGAATTGGGAGTATGCTGCCTGAATGTAAATTTTGCAACCCCTCACCTTAACTCCTGGCCAGATGGAATGGAAGTGGTCCGAAGGTATTTGTGTGAATAGTTTGCCCCAAAATATGTTTATTGTTTATTTATTTTCTTGAATGATATGCTTGATACTTTTCAAAAGCTTTTCATATAAATCCAAATGGATTGGATGTGTTTTTATATCCGTCTCTTTGTATTTTTATCTGCATATTAGTACCTACCATAATTTTTGCATGGCCTTTTAAATTTTTTTTGTAGAGGAAGGGCAATATTACACTGAGAATATTGTACCTTAAGTAAGTAAATTAAGTTTAATGTCTATTAGGTAACTCCTAGTATCATGTATGTGAGATTGATGACTATATTAATTGAATAAATAAATAAATAAAATTACATTATTTCATTTTTCTTAGTGTTCAATAATGAAATATCTTATAATGTAAAACTATCTGAATTTATACCTGGAGTCTTAAGATTGAGTCAGAATATATCTGGAATAATCGGAATAGTTTTGGAACATTTCCAGTAATGTCAGAATAGCTGATAATTTGAAATATTTTGTATGCCACTATCAAAGAGGACTTAATTAAAATCAATGTAAAATAATGTTTTGTTGTAACATATAGAATATTCTGGTAAATAACTCATATCTTCTGTAATCAGAAGAAGATCTCAAATGTTTTATTTTTCCTGGAAAGATGTAACAAAGCATCCCTTGGAGTTAACTATCTAGTAAACTTTGAACTATATTTTTTTTGAATTTGCATTTAGTTTTTTTTAAAGCTTCATATGGTGTTTCCACTATTTTTGTATTAGGAAGTGTATTTTAAATACTTTATATAAGAAAATAAACTTTTAAAAACCCTTTCCTTGAATCTGGAAAATGTCTTGCTTTGAAGAAATGCAAATCATCATTTAAAAATAAATAAATATGTATTTGGACAATAAACTTTAGGCAACATAAAGATGAATATGATATGTGAAAATAGTATTCTAGAAAATCTATTCATTCATTTAGCTTGGATGCTCTCCTGACACCCAACAACTCTGTGACTCTCAACAATCAAGAAAATTACAATGAAATCAGTTAAAAAGAAGAAAAAAGATAGAAGTTGAGAAACAAACAAAGGGGCTTCTTTCTCCCTTGCTAAAAGCCTAGAGGAAGAACCAGGTCTTCACAACTCTTCCAAAAAACAGCTGAATTTAGGAGTTCAAAATGTGGGCCAGAAAACACAAATCTTCCCCATTTAGGTTCATTCAAATATATCTGCAGACAGCTGATCTTCAAATCATACCATAACTTGTTTCAATTTTATTAAAGCTCATTTGGCATCATCATCGGTTGGAGATGGAGAAAAAGAACTGTTGTCTGAATAAAGCAAATTTGAACCTCTGTTGTGTTCAAAGACTAACTGCATATGATATTTGATCTGTCTTTTAGTTGAAATTATTCATACTTTGCAATTTCTTTTTTTGTTCAGATGATGTTTTATATCAGGTATATCTAAGTGATTGTGAAAATTCATACCTATTGAATAGGGATATATAAGTTAATTTATGGCATTCTATTTTATAAAGTAAAATATTCCACTCATCGCCAGTTGTTTTTTCTGGTGATAAATAAAAGGAATTTATAACTCTTCTTATGGTCTAAAATGGAACCAAAATTCTTTACAATAATAATAAAAAATAAAGTTATAATTGCAAAACATTCTTAAATATATTTCTCTCCTCTTGGCCATTCTGTCTATTACTCTGATATAAAATTGCTATTCATTTGCACTCTACCTGATGTCAATTGTGTGTTAATTTTATTGCCTTAAATACATGTTTCCACCTGATTTCTGATCCCCGTTTTAAATCAGTGAGGGACCTGGTGAAAATGTCTTATGGGAATGTCATTGTTTGGATGGCCTTTGAAATATGTAGCGGCTCCTAAAACTAACTGAGATTAAATTATATTGATTTAAACTATTTTATTCTTGAGTTACTGATATTTTTGCATAAATACTTTTAACCATTTAACCTACTTTTCCTTGAAACTCCTGAAACTTTTGACATTATGTTAATACCTAAATGTAAAGATATTTCAGTGTGCAATAACGAATTCTTGTTACCCACAGTTTGACTTGGCTGCATTTATTCTTCATTTCTTGAAAATTAGCAAATCATATGACAATAAACAGAAATGTCCTCAGTGAAGAGAGAAGGGGAAACTGTTGTTTATCTGGTCAGGTGGTTTAGATTAGCAGTGGTACTGGTCTGTATTATGTTACTTTAAATCACAGTGTCCCAAAAGGACAGAAATTATGAAGATTGTTACAGTATGTTTCATCCAATGTAAGATCAACAAATTGGAATAATTTTATACGAAAATCACAGAATTTTGGCAAGACACTTGTTGAAGAATTTGATCTAACATGAAGTTTTGTTCACATTATTTGTTAATATGTAAAACATTGTTTGAATAGCATATGAAGTGTAAACACTCTAAATATCAAAGGCAAGAATGGCTTTTACAAGATTACACAGAGTGGCAAAGTACTTAAAATAGATCAGAGTTTGTGCTTTTGCTGTCAAAATGTTTGATACAGAGCTGACTAGCTAGTTTCTTCACCATAATAATTGTAAACAAGTATTGTAAATTGTAAACTATAGCGTATAGTTGTAGTAAAAAGAGCAAAGCCTTTTCTACGTAAGATCTTGGAAGAAATAGAGTTTAATGTTTAGGTTAGCTTAAAGGAAGTTAAGTTAGGATTTGTCTGATATTCATTAGACATTAATTTATAAAATCTCTCTCATATAGTATATGAATAAGCTATGAAAATAAGGCCACCATTAGAATGAAAGAATCTGTATTTAGAATTCAGAATGATTTAGTAGGCATAATAAGTTAAAATACAGTGAATTCGTGAATAATTTGTATGTTCTTCTGAAAGTAAAATGGAATTAAGCACCGCCCCCTGTAATTGGCAGCGACTAGCGGAGTAAAATCTGCAGGGAGTCCTTTACCGTTATCCTTTACTTCAAAGCGAACCATTTAAAACATAATCTACACGGAAGCCTACGGAGCAGAGCCCATGTTTCTGCAGTGGGCTAGTTGTCTAGATCTTAAACTTTCTTAAACTTTTTGCTATTAGGACCCCTTTCCATTTAAAATTATGCAGGACCACAAAAGAGGTCCTTTTATTTGTATTATTTTATATTTATCAATATTTACCACATTATAATAGATGCATTCTTGAAATATTTATTTATTCAATGTATATGACTATCCATCTCAACAAGTGACTTATGATTTAGCATATCTACAGTAAAATAACATATGAACATAATGCAAGAATATTAAAATAGCATAATGTTAAAACAATTAGATATCATAAAATGAAATATTTTCACAAAAGCTTTATTTTTCATAAATAAAAATAGTAAGGAGAAGAGTATTATTGTTTTAAATTTTTGCAAATATTTTCAATATCGGGAAAATAATTTTGACTTCTTGGATCCCTGAGAGGATCTTGGGAGACCTGCATAGGTCCTCGATCTCATTTAAGAAACTCTGATCTAAATTATTGTCATTTTTCACCCTATTTCCTTATGTCTTTTGTATTGTTCAAACATATCCAGAATCTGCCATTTTTAGTAATAGGCAGCCCACTTGTATCAAGATGCAGACCTGGTACTGCTTGTATAGTTTACGGAAAATTCCCTTTAAAGATTTACATAGAAAATAAGTTATTTCTGTACTTTTAATATTTTTCTTGATAATTTCTTAAAGCCATTAATTTAGTCTCTGCCCAGAAAAAAATAATGGACAATATGAACCTTTGCTCTGCATAATACATTCATTTCTGTCTAATATGTTTCTTCTTATTTTCTGGATGTGGTCACTGAGTAGACTTAACACTGCTGAATCTCACTGACACATTAAAGTTGTTATCTGATTATTAGTTATAAAAGATATATAGTACAGTCAATATAGTACATTTATTCCTAGTACTGATATTAGGAATATTGTAAAATACTGATATTTTATAGTCTATCTGCCATTTACATAGAAACACATTTAATATTGATTTTCATTCAGTGTAACTCCAGCTATATGTTTAATCACAGTAGTTGGTAATACAAAAAGAATATTTGTATTCTAGAATATGAAGTTAGTTGAATCCAGTTTATGAAAGATAACAATGAAATAAGTAACTTTCTAAACATAGTATACCTTCAGAAGAGTGGTAATATTTTATTAGAAACTTCATTAACCATGAGATTGATTAGTATATGTGTTTCATATTTAATTTAATATGAAGTAGTGCAGTAATTCTAATGGAGTAGCAGATGTAGCATGATAGAACATACTTTTAACTAAAAATTATTCTGACATAAATTATTCATGACTCTAAAGAGTCATGATAATATACCAGCAACTTTAGTTATTTAGAAAATTATCAAGAAATTTAACTTTTGCTGCCAAAATTAATACAACAATCAATGGCATATTGATCTGTTGGAAGCTACAGGTTAAGTAACATGGGATTAATGCATTTTTTGCCTATTCAATGCTTAAAGAACATCAAGGAATGAATAATGAATAAATATATCTTTACTGTTTTTCTTTGAGAATTCTTTCTATTAAAGATATCGCATAGTACTTTAGCTGAGTTATTAGGTAATGAAAATATTGGGATCAAAAGGAAAGAGGAAGACTCTATCTGGTTTTGAGAATAGCAGTGTAGAAATGTAAAAATGTAAGAAAGTTGCAAGCTGTAATATGTAAAATTTAAGGAACAAGGTGTGCAAAAGGGCATTTTTCTCAAGTCAGAAGGTATTCTTCAAGGAGGAGAAAAGATTTGTTCTGGTGAGAGGTTAATATTGGAAATAAATTACTAAGCTGAAAAAGTGTAGCAGTTGTGTTGGTCAAACTTCCTGAGAAAAACGTAATTGAATGCAAATTGTATAATACAAATGTGCAAATTGTATTTTTTTTTGTATACATCCTATACCTTTCCTAGTGTAATAAGATTGTCCCAGAATGCTCTCCAAGACAATTTTTGTATCTTAGGGGGAAAAATGGTCTTTAAGATTAAGCTTATTAACTACAATGCGTGCTCTTTTTCTATTGAATTATTTTAAGACCTGCTCAATGAGTTGGGAAAAAAAATCCAGATGTTAAAATATCCTTGCGGTGGTAAACTTAACAATAGTGCTGATATGAAGGTCAAGATCATGTTGGATTTTTTTTTCAAAATAAACAAAACACTTTCTAACATGAAGTGTTTGGCTTGCAGGTAAACAAAAACTTACCAAAACTAATTTGACTACTACATATAATGTAGGCTTGACCATGATCTTGGCTCACAGACTGCTTAATAATATTCATTATTTTAAATTAAAGTTGAAGAATTGCAGACTCTTGTTCAAATTAAGATTGGTTGTGTTGCCGGAATCTGGTAATTACTTTAATTGATCACCAGATAGTTTCCTTGATCACCAATTACATCCAATTACTGGTTATGTTTCAAGACGTGAAGAAATGTCCAAACTGATTATGTAATAATGTTTTCATATATAATCAATCCTAAATAGCTATTTTCCCCATTCCCAATTGTATTTTATAAAAAAAGAAGGTTATAAGCCTACAGATACAAAAGGTGATCCATAAACAATAAAGTTCTGATTTCATTTAATTAGCAAGGGAAGTATTTAGAAGGCTTAATGGAGATTGCTTGGCCGAAATTACTTCAACAGACCTGCTTTTCATTTTCTTGGTAAAAATATATATGTAAGGGGGAGGCAGCTGTACAGGTTTAAAATGGACTATAAAGTTATGAATCTCTTAGATGTACACATAAACGTGACTGCAGCAAGGTAAATTTTTGCACTGTTAGAAAAATAATTCTACAAGATCCATAAAATATTTTAAAATGTCATAGCACCTTTGAACAAGAATTCCTTCAAAAACTGTTGTAGTTAATAAATTGAGTGACATTAGTAGTTTTTATTGAGACTTTAATGTGATTACTTTTTTTTAGCTTGCATTCAATGATTTATAAAATTAAATTTCCAAACACAAGGATAATCAAACTCCTGATACTAAAAAAACAAACAAAATATTCCACTTGTTGGGCTACTATTGTTAATCTTTGACTTGCTTATTCTGGTTTACAACAACAATTTCCAATCTTTTTTTTTTTTTTTTGAGGATCATAATATGATCTAGAATTAGCAACATGGGTCTGTGGACAGCATGAAATGCATGACTCTTTCAGAGCAATATTGGGACCTAAACATAGGATTGAAAAAAATATGTAGCTCAGAACTGTCGGGATCTTGCAGCTTTTTTGGCATTCTTACCCAAAATCTCATAAAATATAAGTTGAAACCCCCAAATCTTGGGAGATTTAATAATCCCATTATATTTTTGCTCTTTGTTATTTTTGGATGCCTATACTAGAGGCTAACTGGGTTGCCTTTGTTGATCATCAGTGGTCCCTGAACTAAATGTACCACCATTACAAAATGAAAACTTTCAAATAAAGCTTTCCTTTTGTATAACTCTAATTGGTAGTTGAAGCATTTTCTTCACCAGCATGGCTAGATACTCAAGGAAAGAGATTTCCATATTAAAGTAAACTAAGTTTATTTATTTATTTGATAGGTAGGTAGGTAGCTAGATGATAGATAAAAAAGATAGATAAAAATTAAATAAATGGGGATCTATATTGTAATATCTATCCTCAGCAATATCGGTGGATATCTTTAAGGCAAAGGGATATTGATTAATCCTCCCTGGACAGGAACTCAATGAGTACATTGTCCTCAATCCAAAGAACATTGGGGGAGAGGAAAGGACCTGACTTGTACTGTTGTTAGCAGTATCTTTCCAGTGTCTCAAGCAGATATAATTTTTTATCGCTTTCTACCTAATCATTTTGCCCATAAATACTAGAGTTAAGCAAGATTTAGTGTTCGGGCTATTGACACACTAGATTTGTTAGAACATTTTCAAGTCCAAGTTAAAGGAAAAATCCCTCAAATCAAGAATGAGGTTTGATGACTTAATGGATGCAGCCATGTAGCTGTAGTTTGTAGTCGTCAACTTTTGCATTGGTTGGTTGGTTGGGTTTTTCTCAACTATTACTATTGTGGATTTTTTTGGTGAACTTTGAAGTGAAGAAACAATACAATTGTGCCTTCTCTATTAGAGCTGGTTTTCTTCCATCTCTTTGTAGAATAAAGGCAATGTAACTTCAAAATGTAGGGATTAACTTCACAGATAATCTCAATGAGAAAGGGACAGCCAGACTGATGCTTGCTTTGTTTACTTACTGTGTTCATTAGGAGTTTTTTGCAACATAGAAGTTGATGTAGTTAATTATACTGAGAATTATACTGATTATTTTGATTTTATCTTTTTGGGGATTGTATTATATTGTAGTACTGTAACCTGGAAGTGAGATTACATACACATTCTAGTAAATAAATAATCACAATGGAAACATTAGTAAATTTCTTTTAAAGAGTAATAAAGTAAATGCTCTAAATCATGCCATTCATTAAATTGTAGAAAACACCTTAATTTATCACTATTAAAAACTAAAGCTCATAGTGTTTCAAAAATAGTTTCAGAACTTTTTAAGTTTCAAAGCTGCTTTTTACAGTGGTTTGACTTTGGAATTCAATTCAAAATCAAGTGAAACAATGGCTGCAATTCTGTGATTCACTTGAGAGCAAATAATATCAATTGCCAACATTTTGATAATTTGTACATGAAAAACATTGTTGGAATAATTTGCTCTGATTGTAATGATTGCATTCATCTGACTGGAGAAGTGATTTGCAGTCATACTTCAGCAGAGGTAGAGGAAAAAATACTGAAACTATTATCAACTATTATACTACTTCTTGATTATATGTTTAGTCAAAATTGCTGTCAAAGGGTTGAACATGGTTTTTCCCCTGCAAATTTTTATAACGAGACTTTAGTACATTTGATAGATAGGTGGAGTTTGAAAGATCATACTTAATGTATCACAGATTTATTGCTGTTAAAATAATCTTTCAATTAGGTTTTTAGTCTTATTTTGAGAGCAGTTTGTTTGGTTTTAGCAAGGGAAAGTCACTGTATAATATTAGATTCTTGATACTTTAAGCACTCATGTACTGTGTCTATATACTGTATGTAAACTGTAGAACTTGTTTTGCATAAGATAAAGTGGGGGAAATACAATTTTCCTTTGGTTGATTTGGATCAAATCATACCTGTTCTTAACTCAGATAATCTTCTGTATTTATAGTGTGATGCAAACATTTGCCAGCTTCATCAGACTTCTGTAACAATTTCTGAAATAATCTCTGTGACATACTTTCTTGGTATTATTCTCCATTACTAGTAAAATTTAACCAGGATTTTGTTTGTTTCAGAACTGCATGTACAGTATCAGGCCTATACATGTTTGCTTTTCTTTCTACTGTTTACATTTTGACACTTTTCCCCTCTGGCATATGCAGAATATAATAAAATGCTTTATTTTAAGAATTACACATGTATTTTTTTCTTTATGCAGGCCTTTGGTTTTATGACTCGGGTAGCTCTTCAGGCTGAAAAGATGAATCATCATCCTGAATGGTTTAACGTGTACAATAAGGTAATGAACTAATATTAATGAACCAGTAGTTTATCTCTTTTCATTGTTGACTACCAGCCTCCAATTATATTTTGTAAATTCCCTCCCCCCATGTAGATTAAAAATCAGATCATTGGTCAGTCTTATTCTTTTCGTTGGAATCTTTTTCAAATTATTTCACTTTCATTCCCCACATTTTTGCAATGATTGCTTGGTTCCATATTCACCTTTCCTCTTCTGCCATATATACATTTTAATTTGGTAGCATATTTTTGAGATCTTTAGGAATTGATATTACATATTTGTGATGCCTGTTCACACTTTGCAAACTACGGGGAGCAGCAGATTTTTATTGGCTCTCCAGATTTATTAGCTTTTTTTTCTGTCCCCAGGAGCAGACCCTTTTAAAAGTAAAGAAAAAGAATAGTATTAGATATTCTTGCTTTCTGATATTGCAAGTTAATTTTCCAACTTACAAAGCCAATAAATTTTTGAGAACTCTAGGTTTCTTGGTGTAGTTTCAAAATATATCTCCAGATTAAGTAATAAAATAAAATTTCTAAATGAGCATGTTAGTCTGTGAGGAACCAACCCAAATTAAGATATTTTTAAGGATCTTGAAATGTTCATATGGCTAGATTCACAATTAGAATTTATCTGTCGATTTATCTTAAGGATAAATTCTTGCTTTTAAATCATTTTAAATGTACAGATAGGAGTTTTGATAACTTTCTATTCTAACTTTGTGTGTATATTTCTTGATATTGCTGATACAGTTTTAATTTCTGAGACTTAGACTAAATCTTTTTCTTCCTCCCCCAGTAGCTTGATGATACAAAGAAATTTAGCAAAGCAGAACATTCTGCTAGAGATATGTGAATAATCCCTTGGAAGAAACATCAGAGCTGGTCTGTAAAGTATTGCCAGGCTCTTCACCTTTATTTTAAACTGAACAGTTTCTCACTTGCAATTGATTATAATCCAATTTTCTTGTGCAGTGAATATGTACAAGTACTTTTTAAAAGAAAATATAATGTCAGTTGGACAGCATCCACTGTTAAGCAAGGCAGCATTTGCATGATATTTGGGATGCTTTTGATCTTTTGAAGCCCAAAGAAAAAATTAAAATTAAAAATTAATTTGTGTCCTTGGTAGTATGAATTCTGCCATTTGTGGGTTTGATCTGTGGTCCTCCTGACTTCTTTGGAGGGGTGGGGGGCGCATGAGCAGCAAACTCCAAGAGTTAATCAATATCTCTTTGGGCTTAGACATAATGCCTCTTGCCTTGAAAGAGGCAGTAGTCTTGTCTTGAAGAGGCCTTCCTTGGTCTGGCTATCTTTCATAATGTTCACAAGTTTCCAACCTGTCCTTTCTTGTAAAATTGGTTTAAGATTAGAAAGTCACTGCAAATCAGCTACAGAGAATCCTAAATGACACAGGATTTCAGTCAGGATTCAGGACCAAAACAGTATTGGTTACCTGGCTCAGTGACTTTTGTTGGGACCCTCAGTGGCATTCAGTGCCATCAATTCTGGTACTCTTTGGGACTGTCTGCATGGATTGGGAAACTGGAACAGTTTTATGCTAATTCTTCTAGAGAAGCTTTTTGCAAACATGTTTTGTTGTAGAACTGTGTCTAAGTTCTGTCTATATCTGATTGCTGAGATATATAAAAAAAGTTCAGCACCATTCCAATTTTTGAACAGCAGACAGGTGCTTTTTAAACTAAATTTCTTCTTGATGTACCATATCTATCATCAGATGTTGGCAATCATGTTGCCGATCCTATTTTTATAAACAGCCGCATGAAAAAGCGCTGTTGAGTTTTGTCCAAACCAGTCCCTTAGATTTTGAAGCCATATTCATGTTCTTCTGCCTGGACCTCGTTTGCCTTCAGTCTTTCCTTGGAGGATTAAGTGAAGTATGCTGTATTTTTCCGGGTGTTGCATCACATGTCCAAAATATTCTAACTTTTGGTTTTTTATGGTTTTGATTATTTTCCTTAGTTTTCCCAGGTGGCTTATCACCTCCTCATTTCTGATTTTGTCAACCCAACTTATACGTAACAGCCACCTGTAAATCCACATTTCAAATGCTTCTGGTCTCTTCAAGTGTCTTTCTCTCAGAGACCAACTCTCCATTCTGTAGAGCAGGGTTGAAAAGATGTAGCATCTGACAAGCCTAAATATACAATAAAAACTAAATAAACAAATTAAGATGTATTTGAGATTTTCATACTAAATCTAGTGTGCAAGGAAATACATTAAATTATGAATGATTATGTTTTTTCTAAAAAATGTATTTGGTTGCAATTTTTTTGTACGTTATGAACTTTTTATCTTTCTTCTTTCTTGTTCAAAGGTCCAGATAACACTTATTTCCCATGACTGCGGTGGCCTGACAAAGCGAGATGTCAAGCTGGCTCAATTTATTGACAAAGCTGCTGCGTCTTGTCTAACAACTGGGTGCTAAAGTAATCATACAAAATTTCTATAATTTGTTTATTTAGTCTTCTCTCTTAAAAATAGTTAATCCTCAAATTTCCCCATTCCTGCAGAAGCTTTTGCATAGATACATAAAGTTTTTATCAAATAGATAAAACACTATAATTGCTGCATTAAAAAGTTGAGTTTGTTTAGTCTGTGTATTGGTGACAATTCCCCTGTGGTCATCTGCCTTCAGTAACACTGACGATATGGGCATGAATTCCTCCAAAGAAGAATGATTTGAGCTTATTAGTAGGTCAGGTTTGCATCTTATGTACCTCCCACTTGTGACTGTAGGACTGTAACTTTGTCCCTTGTATCCTTATGATTTATATTGACTGTTTCCTAGTATGATTTGATTGTTGATTGTACCCTATGACTATCATTAAGTGTTGTACATTATGATTCTTGATTCTTAATGAATGTATCTTTTCTTTATGTATACTGGGAGTATTTACACCAAGACAAATTCCTTGTGTGTCCAATCACACTTGGCCAATAAAGTATTCTGTTCTGTTCTATTCTGTGCTGTATTTTATCTTTTAGATTCTATACAAACTCGATTTCATTGAGGACTGCCAGGGTTGTGTTTGACCTCGGGGTATGTGGCCAGGGCCATGGTGAGCTTGACATCACTTATGTCAAAGGCACCTGTAGTGGCCCAGGCGCTCTGCCAGTGAAAATTGGCTCCTGAGCTCCGTTTCTGGCTGCAACGGCCTCTTGCATCCCTCTGCCAGCAAAAATGGAGCTCAAGAGGGCTGCACATGGTCCTCTCAAGCTCCGTTTACACTGGCAGAAGCAGACAACTGATAATCAGAGTTGGAAGGGATCTTGTAGGTCATCTAGTCCAAACCTCCGCCCAAGCGGGAGACCCTACACCATTTCTGACAAATGGCAGTCCAATCTCTTCTTGAAAGTCTCAAGTGAGGGCACTCCCACAACTTGCCCGAGTTCCATTGGTTGATTGTTCTCACTGTCAGAAAGTTTTTCCTTATTTCCAGGTTAAATCTCTCCTTGTTCAGTTTCCATCCATTATTCCTTGTCTGGCCTACAGGCGCTTTAGAAAATAGCTTGACCCCTTTCTCTCTGTGGCCGCCCCTCAGACTGCTATCATGTCTCCCCTGGTCCTTCTCTTTACTAGATTAGCCAAGCCCAGTTAATGTAACCATTCTTCATACGTTTTAATCTCCAGTCCCCTAATCATCCTGGTTGCTCTTCTCTGTACTTTTTCTAGAGTCTCAACATCTTTTTTATAATGTGGTGAACAAAACTGGATGCAGTACTCTAGGTGTGGTCTTACTAAGGCTTTATAGAGTGGTATTAATACCTCCCTTGATCTTGATTGTATCCCTCTGTTAATACAACTTAGGATTGCGTTAACTCTTTTGGCTACTGCTGCACACTGCTGGCTCATATTTAGCTGGTTGTCTACTAAGACTCCAAGATCCGTCTCAAGGTTACTGCTATTAAGCCTGGTTTCACCCAGTCTATATGTATACTTTTGGTTTTTCTTGTCTAAGTGTAGGATTTTACTTTTCTCTACATTGAATTTCATTTTGGCCCAGTGTTCTAGTCTGTCAAGATCCATCTGGATCTTGAACCTATCTTCTTGGGTCTTAGTTATTCCTGCCAGCTTAGTATCATCTGCGAATTTGGTAAGTTCCCCTTCTATTCCCTTATCTAAGTCGTTAATGAAGATATTGAAGAGTACTGGTCCTAAGACAGAACCTTTTGGCAGCCCACTGCTTACTTCCCTCCATGTAGACTTAGATCCATTAAGAACTACTCGTTGGGTACGGTTTGTCAGGCAGTTGCGAGTCCATCTAGTGTTGGTGCTATCCCACTTTTTTCTAGCTTACTAAGAAGTAGGTTGTGGTCTACTTTGTCAAATGTTTTGCTGAAATCTAAATATATTATGTCCACAGTATTTTGCTAGTCTACTAATTTAGTCACTTTGTTGAAGAATGAAATAAGATTGGTTTGGTATGATCTGTTCTTAACAAACCCGTGCTGACTGCTAGTTATTACTTTGCTTGTTTCTAGATGTTGGCAGATCTGTTTTTTTATTTTCTTTTCTATTATCTTCCCGGGTATTAATGTTAGGCTGATTGGTCTATAGTTTCCTGTGTCTGTTTTTTTTCCTTTTTTGAAGATGGGAACCACATCTAGCATCGCAGACTGATCCTTCACTGTTTCCAGGGCAGCTCCGCAGGCCAGATCTAAGCACCCCATGGGCCGGATCCGGCCCACGGACCTTGAGTTTGACATCTCTGCTATAGACAATGACAGTGGAATAGTTTAACATGAACACCTGAATTTTTATTCAATAATGAATGTGAGGGGTCCAATGACACTATATTAATATGTATAATTGCAAGGAATATAGCTGAGAGAAAATCTCCCTTGCTGTACATATACAGATGTACTTTCCACTTGTTTAAACTTTCAGGTATTCTCTGAAATAAAATGACCACAACTGATTGTGTGACAAAAATCATGTAATGTTCTTGGAAATCTTGGTCAACATAAATGCAGTAATCACAATGAATATAACCCGTCCCCGGTGATACTTTATATTGAGCTAAGCGTATTTGTCTGATTGATTCCTTATGCTTTCAACTTCTAGGCTAGATCCAAGGGGGATTCCCAGTCTCCTGTTTCCTGAGGCACAGATCTGGCTCTTTCTAGACAAACAGAGTCTTGGTGCAGCATACTGTAATAATAAGCCAGACTCTCTCCAAATTTGTCCCCTTTTTTGACCATTGATCATACTGATTGGAGGACTTTGTTCCAAATATAACTCTCCTATAAAATACTCTGAAAAGACTAGGCCATGAATCCAGAATGGACAGGATCTGAGGCTCAACAAATTTAGGATGGCACAACACTTGTAAGACGTGAGTTAGTACAAATATATATAAAAAAATCACAAATTCCTTGAAAGAGCAGAGTAGCATACCTTGTTTTCAAGTCTTTGCCTATTACTTTTGCTTTACCTTAGAGAAAGATTCACCCATCTTCTCCAGCAAGCTGGTTCTGACTAGTCCCTCTGTTTTCATTGACAGAGGCACCATGGGCTAGTCCTTCGCTGTTTCCAGGGTGGCCCTGTGGGCCAAATCTAAGCAACCTGCAGGTTGGATCTGGCCCCCGGGCCTTGAATTTGACACCCCTGCATTATACTATGCTGACTATGCTATATTAGGGCAACACAATTTATTCATGAGATTACAGCGAGTAACAAAATAGCTTGTAAGTATTGAGTTCTCAAGCATCTTTGTCAAGTAAGAAGGTTTGCAGAAGAAAAACATAGTTGAGTTTTGATATGTTGCTATTTAATTATAGATTTAATAAGTTCTCAGGCAAAGTACACAGGTTCCTTGTTAGATATAAAGACTGACCAGTTTTGTGCATTTCTCTTTTCTGTTGGCAAAATTAAGTATAAGTCAAAAATGGAAATTAAACTGGATAATTTCAGTTAGAATCTGAAGAGGATACAGCCTTAAAAGTTAAGTCGAAGCTCCTGATGCTGTAGAATCTTCATCCAGAGATGGGCCCCATGGTTATTGACTGAATTTGATAATGCCCAATTCATGTAATTTACATGCTTACCTTGTTTAATTTGCTATATTTTAATTTGAATAAACAATTCATATTACTCTTGTCTCTGGTTTCTGATTTTGCCAGTTCCATATGGTGCCTATTTTCCATAATGATAAAAGTCTGTGAAAGTATTTTGATTGACATTTCTAAGTGGTCCCCAATACCAATGACACATGGTCCATGTTTTAATGGGTGCTATAAGACTGTTCATTGTTTTAGTGAAAGACTGATTTTGGTGAAAACTCGCACACTTCTGCACATGCATGCTCCTCTAGACATAAAACCTACTGTAGTCAGAACATGGATAAGTTAAAGGTATACTGGAGAATAATTCAACCTTCTTTATGAATGTTGATGTATTCAACATAAGGGCTTTGAAAATAGATTTTAGCTAAGCATCCTTCAATAACCGAGAAGTCAGTTTCTATCCAAAAATCCTTTTCAGAACAATGCACTGAATCTGCAAAAGACAGACTGAAACTATCCTTGCAGGAATGGATTAGTAAATTAAATATTGGTGCTTGCATACATGTTCCCCTCCACTTTTATTCCTTCAAGTGTCAAAGTCAAGATCTGAATAAAAGATCTTTAGATTTATTCCTTTGAAAAGGTGCGTGTTAATATTGCACTCTTTAAGAAAGTAAATATTTCCAATAATTTGTTTAAAGCACTTGTCAAGGATATTTGTGTGGATTTTAAAGCCTCTCAGAATTTCATTTTACATGTGGAAAAATCATGTCAATATTGAAGTTAAAAATGGAAATAAACTTTCTGTAATTTCTTAATACTTTTGATTCAAATGACAAATGATTTTTTTAAAGGTAGTAATAGAAGGATGACTTCCAAGGCACATTATTTGGTTGCTTTTCTGAATTAATAAAGAAATTGAACCCAACATTTAGGTGAGAAGTATAGAAGTCTTTTTTGAACTTACAGAAAGGGATTGATTGAGTTAATGCCTCAAAAGCCAATGTTGCAAAATATGTTAGAAGTATCAATAATTATGGCCAGATTTGAACACTCCTGGTCTAATTGTATGTTTTGATAACTTCCCAAGTCAGTGTTTCTCAACTCCCAGAATCCCCATATTTATGACAGTTGCAGCAATATGGGGTCATGTGATTGCCATTTGCAACCTTCCCAGCTGGCTTCTGACAAGCAGTCAGTGGGAGAAGCAGAATTTGTTTAATGACCACATGCTTCATTTAATAACTGCCACAATTTGCTTAATAATTGACAAAAAGGTCATAAAATTGGATGTGGCTGATTTAACTGCCTTGCTTAGTGATGGGAATTCTGGTCTTAATTGTCGTTGTAAGTAATGGTTACCTATAATTCACTTTACATGAAGCTGATTTTAAGGACTACTTGCAAACTTTAGTTAGGACAAAGTGTAGTGTGCCTTGTACTTATTGAACAGTGTCATTATTAGTATATTACACTGATGATCTGAAAGCTATAATGGCTACAGTGGGTTGCTAAACTTTTACCACTCCTCTGTTAACTCTTTGTTAGACTTACTTTTCTTCCTCTTTTCCTGGATAGGAGAAGGAAGAGGGAAACCTTTTCTGAGCCTTCTGTAAAGCCAACACCTTGGTTGCATTTTTCCATTGTTCCTTGTTCCTTCTGTTTTTTTCCAATGCGAGTCTAGTTTTTTCACAAGCCAATCCACATTACAGATTTTCATTTCTGATCCTACTTGCTTCCGCTGTGCTCTCATTAAAACACATTCCTCCTTCCTCTGAGGATCCTCTAGTGTTCAATTTCCCTCAATAAAAGCTTAATACTTCCAATCAAGACATAAACACACATCACAAACACATATGTTTTATCTGACAAATCTGCCCTTTTAATATTTTTTATTGGAAGGCAGACACGCCTGCTTACAATTGCCTTAAATTAAGCCAAGAAGCTTCTTAGATGCCTCTGTTGCACTTTTCATGCAACTGGTAGCTAGACAAAAGCGTAACCTCAAGAAAGTTATAACCTAGTTACATCTAAGTCATGGCACCACAGTCTACCAACGTCTTGAACAATTGAACTACCTTCAAAGTATTAACTGCAAATTCTAAAAAACAGGCAGATTGTTTTTGTGCAAACAATTGTACTCAATCATTTTCCTCCATACTCCATCCATAGCTGAATCATTTCTTCTACAGTATTCGTACTAGAAGTAAAAAATTACACCACTATCAAAATGATGGGAACATTTCATGTGCTCTCCTCTAAGCTATCAAAAACCCAAGCAGTAGATTTTAGATTTTGCATACGCTATTCCAAAATTGTGAGGTCACAAAGTAAGTGAGGTCATATTGGCACTTTCATTCTTCTCCAGGTAGACTTTCTCTTAATTTACAGTGCTAGTTGTGAAAAGATAAGCACAGTTCATATTCTGGGAATCATGGCTACGGATTCTGCAGAAATACTTGAAAAAGCTCGACTGATTGAGAAGCTCTCATATGAGGCATTTAAGTCTGGATCTGAAATTGAAGAGGCACGCTATGCGTTTGGATACCGGTAAGGTTTCAGCCAGGATTTTTAAAGTTTTATATCACATCTAGAAACTGTTTCCTGAAATTTTAAATTATATATTACTCAAAACTATTTCAATAACTTATGATAATTTTGAATGTCATGTTCTTGATGGAATGATGGATTTTGTAGTCTACATAAAAAAGGTGTTCCTTTAATTTGATGGAATCCATTTTTCTTTCAAAATTCCTTTTAGAATAGATTTTTAATGACTTTCGGAGTAATATTTACAGATCAAGAATGAAACATTTGTTCTTAGTTATGTATGCAAATACTCCATTATGCTGTAGAATCCTTTCTCCAACAGCTTCCAGCCTTCCTGGATTTTCATACTTTATTTAACTCTCTAGGTAAGATATGATGTTGATCTTCTCCAATTGGGCTTTTTATAACAGTAGGTAGCCAGAGAGGCTTCAGAGAGATGGGAAGGACATAATGGAAAAGGGCAGCAATGGGAAGTAGGAGACTCTTATCTACAGTTCTAAAAAAAAGTTCAGAAGAACCAATAACAAAAATTGGGAATAAATGTTCATGAACATTAAGACTAGGGTAAAAAGCTGCTTTTTCAGAAGGAGGAAAACTTTAGAGAAAGTTAAACAAGAAGCAATGGATGGAAACTAATTGAGAGATCCAATCTTGAAATAAGGAGAATAAGGTGGTATTCAGCAGGTTCTGACCAGTTCTGGAGAACTGGTAGTAGAAATTTTGAGTAGTTTAGACAACTGGCAAATATTACCTCTGACTGGCCCCGCCCCCATCTATTCTCTGCCTCCTGAGTCTCAGCTGATTGGCTGGGTCTTCTTTGGTTGCCTTGCACAGGAGAACGGAGCTGGAAAGCAGGTTAGTGGGGTAGGGAGGAAATGGGGATTTTGCAGTAACCTTCCCCTGCCATGCCTACCAAGCCACATCCATAGAACCAGTAGTAAAAAAATTTGGAATCCCTACACTGATGTAGAACAGCTTGCCTTCAGAAGTTGTGGGTGCTCCATGACTGGAAGTTTTTAAGAACAAATTGGACAGCCATTTTTCTGGAATGGTATAGGGCAGAGGTCTCCAAACTTGGCAACTTTAAGACTTGTAGACTTTAACTCCCAGAGGAATTCTGGGAATTGAAGTCCAAAA
This sequence comes from Bungarus multicinctus, assembly GCA_023653725.1. Lineage (NCBI taxonomy): Eukaryota > Metazoa > Chordata > Lepidosauria > Squamata > Elapidae > Bungarus > Bungarus multicinctus. Next base: position 88,153,965 of record CM042834.1, on the reverse strand, counting down.
GTTTTAAAAATTGCCAAGTTTGAAGACTCCTGGTATAGGGTCCTGCTTAAGCAGCTCCAAGGTGCCTTCCAACTCCATTACACATGGTCATAAGTTACTTTTTTCAGTACTATTGTAACTTTGAATGGTTCGCTTAGTGATCATTCAAAGTTACAATAGTACTGAAAAAAGTAACTTATGACCACTTTTCACACTTATGACCATTTCAGCATCCCCATGGTCACATGATTTATATTCAGATGCTTGACAACTGACTCACATGACAGTTACAGTGTCCCACACTCGTGATTCCCTTTTGTGACCTGACAAGCAAAGTCAGTGGGGAAGCCAGATTCACTTAACAACCATGTTTCTAATTTAACAACTGCAGTGATTCACTTAACAAATGTGGCAAGAAAAGTCGTAAAATGGGGCAAAGCTCACTAAACAAATTTCTTACTTAGCAACATGAATTTTGGACTCAATTGTGTTTTAAGTTGAGGACTACCTGTATTCTGTATTCTGGTTAAAAGAGTCTGACAGTGAAGAAAACCAAATCATGGTTCACTTATGAAGGAACTTGAAACTAGAGTTTGAAGTAGGTTTCAGTTTTTTAGAAAGAGAGAGCCACAATTAAAGACGCATGACAGTAATTGTAACATGAATGCTGGGAAAAGGGACTAAAGCATGACATACTCAAGAGACTCTTAAACACCAAATTATATACAACCATAGTCTTAATACTTTTATCTTCTTTAAAAATAAAAAACAACATTAGAGGCTAGGGCAGGGGCGTCAAACTCGCAGCCCATGGGCCAGATGCGTCACACACTGGCCACGCCCATATCTGGTTTACTGATATGTCACATGGCGCCGCTGTGACACAGTGAGTTTGACATCCTTGGGCTAGAGGTTAGGGTGCTTTATCCTTTCACTCCTCTTTTGGCTCTTTTTAACCATTCAAAATGATCAAATCACTTTAGTTGCTACTTTGTTTGAAATTGCCTTTATCTACAATGGCTTTTCTTTTGGAAGAAAGATAAAAGTGTTGTCCTAGGTGGTCACGGCAAACAGTAAAACTTCCTGTTACAGGGAAATCTAAAGGTGTAATGCTCTTGTATTCCCACAACACCAGGAGGCTTCAGAGCCAAGGTGATTATTAGCTTTGTTCCAATTCCATTCCAATTATTTATTTATTTATTTATTTATTTTCTCAAAAGCTTACAATACAATAGAAATAAGAATAAACATAAGTTTAAATATAAGAAATAGGAACTAATAATTGGGGACGATAGGACAGGATTTGTATTTGTAGCAAGTCCTCTGAAAGAGTGGAGCGGGTAGTTTTCCATTGGAATTTCATCCGCCCCACTGCATGTAGTCAAGACGCTATTGTTATTTGTGACCTCCAGGGAAACAGAGGTATAGCTTTGCTATTGCCACTGTATAGTAACCAGCTTTTTTTTATTAGTGGGGGGAAAAAAAACAAATTTGATTAGAGCTGAACAGAGATGAGGTATTCCCTTTCCCCTCCACCTATCCAACCTTTCCGTGAGTCAGCTGACCAGCCCTATAGAAAGATGGGCTGCAACTATAGGGACCCTTCTGCAATTATCCAAAGCTGCTTCCGGGCATTTAAGGGGTGAGGCTGGTGGCTGTGTAGAATTGCCTCTAAAAGCATTTGGCCCTTCCCAGGAAAGGAAATGTTAAGTCTTACTCTCCCGTTGACTTGACATCTGAATTCTTTTCTTGCTATTTCATCACAATTGAAGGGTAATCCAATGAGTCTATACTTGCAGTTAGTTGTTTCAACTATCTGACTGCTTCTATCTAATCCAAAGCCTTTCATATATAACCACACCTTCTGCATGATACGAATTTGTTTTTGTTTGAACAAGCAGTAGCTTAAGAAAACAGGATTTTTCAGGTTGCAGATTCAATTCTGTCCTTTTTTTTTTTTCTTTTCCTTTCCAGGAGGAGAGATCCTGACCTGTATAAGTTTGTGGAAAATGTATTCTATCATCCTCTATTCAAGTCTGTTATGATCAGCAGCATTATGCTCAATGCAATATTCTTGTCTTTAGAAACGGATTATAAAGTTCGTTATGAGTCACATTTGTTCCTGCAGGTAATGAAAACTGCTGACTGAGGTGGCCACAATTCCTCGTTCCGAGGGCTTTTTTTTTTTTTTTCAGAAGAAAGGACAAGGAAGATGAGGAGAAATCAAGTTTTTAAAGAGATTTCAACCAACTCATTGAGCCAAAGGCTATCAGTTTTGTGATAGCTACATTTTATCCCTAGCAAAGCAATTATGACTGGACAGGTAGTCCTTGACTTAAGAACCTTTCATTTACAACAGCATTGAAAAAAAATGACTCATGACAGGTTTTCACACTTACAATTGTTGCATCATCCCCGTGGTCATGTAATCAAAATTTGGGTGCTTGGCAACTGGCATGTAGTTATGACAATTGCAGTCTCCCAGGGTCATTTGATCGCCATTTGTAACCTTCCCAGCCAACTCTGACAAGCAAAGTCAATGGGGGAAGCAAATTCATTTAATAATTGTAGGATTTACTTAATAACTGAGGCAAAAATTGTTGTAAAATGGGGTAAATTTTGGGTTCAGACATAGGTCGAGGACTACCTGTAAACTTAGTCATAATGGAACATAATCGAGGGCTTAAGCCCAAGGGCTGCTTGGAAGCTTATAAGGGACTATTAGCTATCAAGTTAGGCTAGCTAATTAGAAGTTAGCCATTTCTAATTAGCTAACTTAGGTGGGATTTTGGTTAGACCCAGCAAGATTTCCATGCTTTTGTGTTCAAACTTTAAAGAACAACTAGTGAAAACAATGAGATTCAATTGATAAAACATGCAGCACATGTGTCTTTCATAATATCATATACAACTCAAGGGCAAGTCCTCTTTAAGCGATGCTATCCCATAAAGAGATGCATAGTGATTGAGGCACAGTCAATTTTGCTGAATGCTTTCCCTGGATTGGGGTACAGCTGTAGAAGACAGTGTTGCAATTCTGGGAAAAGATACAGCTACTTTAAGAAGATGTTGATAGGGATTGTTAGAGCCCTCTTGCATGCCATGAAATACCTTTTTTTGTCTTTGGATTGTACTATTTATGCTAATTTCTAAAGTAGACCTAGGGCAGGAGTGTCAAACTCATGTCATGGCAGTGTCACGTGATGTATTGGGACTTTTTCCCCCTTCACTAAATTGGATATGGTCGTAGCCAGCGCGTGATGCATCTGGCCCGCACGCCAGGAGTTTGACAGCCCTGCCCAATAATAGGAAGACCTCAGCAAAAGCAGTATTATTAGTAGCAAATATGTAAAGCAGGGGTGTTCAACCTTGGCAACTTTAGGGCTTGTGGACTTCAGCTCCCAGGATTGGAATTCTGGGAGTTGAAGTCCATAAGTCTTAAAATTGCCAAGGAGTTGAAGTCCACAAGATTGGACACTGCTGATGTAAAGCCATTGTTGTCCTCTCCTGCATAGAAGAACGAGGTTCAAATGTAAGCAAAGATTCAACCTCATGGGACATCAAGCTAAAAACTGATGACCCATAAATCAATCTAGTATACATCTAATCACAATGGAAACCAGCACTGGGTCTGTGGCTTGATAATTGAGGACATTGAGGCTTCTTTGTTCAGGCCATGCCCACCTATAGCTATTAGCCTTTACAGTACAGCCAATTAGAAAAATAGGTAATAACTTTGGATATATTTCTCAGCAATTGCCTGAATTTTGAATCCAGATTTTCCACATATTCCTTCTCCCTCTCCCAAATATTTCACAAAGCTTGGAAAATATTGTGCTGCATCCTCTGTATGGTAGAGATTGGTTTATCTTGACTGATTTTTCCATCCTAGTAATGAGTATAGTTTCTCTTTACCTAGAAATCTTTTTGGAACTGAATGTTTTGCTTACAAGCTGTAAGAATATGAACTTGAAATGAAAATGTTTGCACTGCAATAACCTCTTTGGTCTTGATTTACTGTAGCCTTCCTCTTGAGAAGGACTTATCTTTTACATACCTTGAATCTCTTAACTTACTTGGCAGGAGCTAATAAACTTCTTGGCTTTAATTATATTTTGCTGGCATGGAAGAGGAGAGAAAAGCCTGGCTAATGTCAAGAAGTCCATTCATTGCTTTATTTTTTTAATAAATAATCTGTTAAGGACTTTGTAATGGGAGTCAGGTAGTTTTGCTTATTTATTAAACCCAGATCATTATACAACATTATCATCTTCCAGTAGATTAAAAATAAAAATTAGAACTGACAGAGCTGCATCATTTCATACATTAACATGATAACACTCTCCAAGAGGCATAGAACTATGTTAAAATTTAACAATATATTAGACAACCAGACATTGGGTGGATATCTTTTCCTATGCCAGTGATGGCTAACCTTCCTCGCATGCCAAATGTGTGCGTGCATGCATGCCTGCACCCATAATGCAGTGTGTGCGTAACCCCCCACTCCCCTGCGCATGCGCATGTGACCCCCACGCATGCCCTGCTCTCCATGCATGCCCCGCCCTCTGTGCATGCGCTGCAGATACTTGACAATCAACTGGCTGTCGGGAGGCATGCACGCATACACAGTGCATGTCTTCCGGGCTATGGCTCATGAGTTGGCAGAAATGGCTCTGCATGCCACTTCTGGCACGCGTGCCATAGGTTCGCCATCATGGTCCTATGCAGAACTTGTCTCCTTAGGATGTCTTTTTTTAAAAAAACCGAAAAAGCCAGAATTTCAGTCTCAGCTCTGAAACCTGAAGATTCACTGAGTGATAGATAGATTGATTCACTCACATTGGTATGCAACTAGTATTACTCTAAGAAGCTTAATTATTAGATACCTCTCATGGAAGAACTCATGGCTAGACTTGCCGGATCTAGCCTGTAATAATCTGGATGGCCACCAGATTTTTACAAATTGGTGAGGTTGTGTCCTGCCATTTTCCTAGCCTCCCTCCTTTGTGTTGTCTGCCTCCCCAGTTTTGTGTGTTTCTGAACAGGAAACTCCACTCCTAAAGGAAGGAGTGAGCTGCACGCCCTCAGCATTTATCTGCTAAGGCAAGGGTGTCAAACTTGCAGCCCACGGATCAGATGCATCATGTGCTGGCCATGCCCACCCCCATTATAGCGAAGGGAGAAAAAGTCATGATATGTCACGTGATGACAACGTGAAGCTGTGAGTTTGACACTCCTGTGCTAAGGTAAAGACTTATTTGTGAGGGCTAGAAGCACTGGGATCAAGAATTAAAGGCTGCTCTGCTTTGTACAACTTCTCATTTATTTATTTATCTATTTATTATTAAAATAATAATTTGTTAAAAATGAAGTCAGATGGCACAACTGTCAAGGATAGCTTACAGGGACACTTTGTGTCCACCATTCTTAAATCAGTTGCATCAAACTATTCTTCGGCAGAACAGTAAAATTAAATAATCTAGCAAATATTTCAACTAGATGGTAGATAAGCAGACAAAACTGAAAAAATGACTAACTAATTTATAAGGTTTGAAAAAGAATCATGTGTATATAATGTATACAAACACACACATATATGCAAGCATATTCCTTTGAACAATATCACTTACAATTTCTTTCATAGGTAGCAGATCTGATCATTTTAGCCATCTATACCACAGAATTTCTAATGAGCCTTTACTTGGACCCGATTAATTATTGGAAAGATGGTTATAAGCGTTTTGATGCTACTGTCCTTTTCCTTGCTTACCTCCCATACACCATTGACCAGAGCAACCCCAAAACACACCATGTTTTCACCATGCTGAAAGGGTTCCAAGCTCTCCGCGTCCTCAAACTGCTCTACTACAGTCCAGGGATAACTGTAAGTAATCAGATACAACTTTCCTTTTCCTGTTCAGAAGGGACCTCTCCTCTGTCTTGTATACTTGTGTGATGTTGCGGTCAATATTAATGCCAAGATTCACCTGTTAGGCTTTGGGAAGGGATCACATATTGGAATGCCTTTCTCTCTGCAACTCAGGTGGAGGATGAGGGTGGAGGTTCATTCTCCGAGCTTGTGGGTTGCTTTCTGAATGTTTCATTACCAGGTAAGGTAACATGTTCAGCAGAGTTTAGGGGATGTCAGTGTGGGTGTTCTCCTTTTTTTAAGGTCTTTGTGTGGTCAGTAGGTCTTGTGATGGGGAGGTCATGTCAGGTGAGGGTCTTGTGTCATGTCACTATTTCATCCAGTATTTCATTACTAAACTAGGTAACATCTAGCAATGATTATGTTACCTGGTTTGGTAATGAAATGTCTGCAAGAAAGCAGCCATGCTCAGGAAGCACCAAGGACCTCACAGAAGTAGTAATTTCTATAGAACCTCTACTTTTAACACGAAGTTTCTACAATATAGTGCTGTTGTTCCCACTCTTTAAGAATATCTATTAGATGTTATTTTTCTTGGTCTTTTGCAGTGTAATAACTCTTACTTAATAAACCCTTAGAGGAAATATTGAAAAACACGGAGTCATCTGCTAAGAACTCCAAACAGAACTAATTCTTATAAAGAACTGAAAAATGACATCCGTGTGGTAGATTCTTCAGGAACAGATGTGAATTCCGACTTGAGAACTTTGCTTGAGTTCGTTGTGTTGATCGTGGATTGTGGCTAATAGATTGTGGCTAATAAAGCCCATGCAGCCTGCATACTATTTCACTCTAGGGATTGACTAAAGAATAGGCTTGCTGCCTTCCCTTTACTATAAGCATACAGATGCCAAATTACAGATGCCAGAGGGAGCCTATGCAATCTGCTAGTTCTTTCAGAACAAACATCTGTGAGTGCCAAAAACATCTCACACTTCAAATCCCAAATCCATTTGTTGGACTATTGGGGTGTTTAATGGATAAAAAGTTAATGGATTTCTGCAAAGCCAGGATAAGCTGCTCATTGGTACCCCTGGATATAGTAAAGAAATTATTTTGTGATGTCAGATCAAAGAAGTTACCAGCTTAGCACCTCCCATGCCTTTTAGTATTGAGACAGTTTAACTCCACATGCTGTCATTTCAGACATATTTGCAGATAACTTTTTGTACTCCGGAATCCACTTCTAAGTTCTAAATTTAAGCACATGGTACTATTATTCATTATGATGATTATAATGTTCACATATGCTGGCCAAATAAATAAAAGCAATGACTGGAAAAGGCAAAGACTAACTTGCATGTAGCTTTGAAGCCTTGATTCATCTCACTCTTTAAAAAACAATTTCCAACTCAACAGAATGTTGGAAAGAAATTACATAAAGAGGACAGAATTCAATCTATAATCCCATTAACTCTCAGAAAAGAGAATAGAATGAGACCAATTTTGGTGTGGGAGAAAAATCCAACCAAAGAAAAAAATCAAATTTTTAAAAATGGGCTAAATCAGGCTGGGGACTGTGGAAAAAAAAACACTCAGAAAAAAAATTCCAATGTACCCCTATATAACAAGCACTGAACAATGGCACACAATGTTGCTGACATTTTAAGTCCTCCCTCCCAGGCATGTGATTCAAAATGGAACTATTTTTAAGGGATTGGAAGAATTCAAGAAGGTGTGATTTATATGCTTTCCCTAAATTGTTTCTCTGAAGTAGCCTATGGGGATGCTAGTTTATTGTACTTTCTTTTTTTACAATTAAGCATGCCATGCCATTGTTGATCATTGTGTAAGATGGCAACTTTGCTTCAGATGGGCAAAGATCCAACCCTATAACCTATTGTTCCATTATTTTTAGTTTAGAGCCTCCTTCCCCCCCCCCCCTTCATGTAGAGATAGTCCTCAACTTACAACACAATAGGGAAAGGGAAACTCTTTATTAAATGGTATGGTCAATGTGAGGTGTCATGTGTCCACCCCCAATTTTGCCACCTTTTTTGCCAGAGTCTGTCAGGTTTCCAAGTGATGAAATCCATTTAAAAAAGAAAAAAGCAAAGTCCATCTTCCAAAACAATTTCTTTTATTTAGGAAAGCATCAAATTGGCAAAGTCCGTGGTAATTTCGGATCTGACACAACCCGGAATTACCCCACAATATCACGTTCAAAGTCACATTCTCCAATAGAATTAATTCAATGTTGCTTGATGTCATAAATCTCTACCTCAAGAGGCCTGAACATGGTCAGCTCATTTTCCCACGCGAAAAAGAATCACCTAGCCTAAACAACTCTCCCTATCTCCACTCCTCCCCCCTTGGGAATGTGGCAAACCCGAAACCCTTCCCCCATGACCGCCAAAGAAAAAGTAAGAAAAAGAACATATACTAAGCCTAACTAAAATGGCTACATGTCAATTTCGGGCTTGACACAGTCATTATGTAAAACATCGTGAAATTGTAATTTGTGGCAGTCATATGATAGGACACTGCAGCCATTATGAATACCTGCCCATTACTCAGCACATGATTACCTGACCACAGGGATGCTACCACAGTTGTTCATGCAGTGATGCAATTATAAATCACTTGTTAGCACCATCGCAACTTCAAACAGTCACTAAACGAATGGTCCTAAACTAAGGACTAGCTGTAAATCATCCTTCCTGTCCTGGTGTCCTCCAGAGGTGGCTGGCAGCTCTGAAAATTGTTGTTCTCATGCACCTGGAGACCATCAGCTTGGAAGTGATCGACATAAAATCACATAAATTGTATTCATTTTTATTCTTTTCTTTTGTTCCTCCCTTCTACAGAATCTAATGGCAGCTATGGGACAGACTGTGAAAAATGTAATCTATGTACTTGTCTTGTTGTTCTTGCTAATATTTATCTTTGCTGTTCTGGGACATGGTTTGTATGGAGACTATCAATACGGAGATCCACAGAACTGGGGCAGTTTAGCAGCTGCCTTTTTTACACTCTTCAGCTTAGTAACGGTAATTTTCGTGCATTTCACATGTTGGTCAACTCTGCTAGAGTAATGTTATTGTTTTAGAATGGCAGCCAAAATTGAAGGCTTTGTTTCTCCAGTCTAGTTTTCCAGCAAAATGGACTAGAATCTAGACAGACAAAATTTGGAATACAGCTAGAGGGAGTACAGAGCATCTGAGTGTTTATAAAAGGGGAGACAAAGGGCAAGACCTTGTTTATTTAGATCAAGGTTATTAACTTGTCAGGATTGCACTTAGTATTTTCTCCAACCCTGTTTGCTTTGATTTAAGCCATTTTCAAGAACTAAATTTTAATCTGGATATCACTTGAGCTTTGTGGACTTACATAGATAAACAAGGTCCAAAGCCCAGGGTGAGCTTTGACAGTGTTCAAACTTTGCCTATCATGCATGACTAGGCTTTTTTTTTTAAATGCAACCCCTCTCTAAGTTACCTCTGATGTTCCAGTGGATCACAATTCATACTTTGAGAACCTATTAAGGAATTACTTGTTTTGCTGAAAATTCAGACAATAATGTCACTAATCGTTTTTCTAGGATTAAATCAAGCTGGTGTAGTTGCTAGAATGTTTGATTTAATTTGCATTGTAAGAAGATAATCCTCTGCAAGTATCATCATAATATCTAAGTAGCCTTTGCGAACATTATTAGCTTAGCTTGCAGAGTGAGCACACTAACACCCATGTAGGAGTAACCATGATTTCTCTGGATCAGGCCAAATTGGTTTAGTCTACCCTTTTCTTTTCAGAAGGATCAAACACACTTTAATAGAGGGCCCCAAAGTGGGACATAGGCCAGGAGGTAAAAAAAACCCCATCAAGACACCAACCATAATGATGTACCAAGCTCTACCCCTTTTTTACATGCTTTGTGATATTTTGGTTGTGGCCACTATCTTGACTTTTTGGCCTATGTCCTGCAAACACTCCTAGCATGGGAAGATTTTTATTTTCCATGTTCTTCAGCTTTTGCTTAATACTGTAGTCTTTATCTTGCTTAATCATTTTTAACACAATAGGAGTTAACAGATAAAACAAACACCAAAATGACTGAAACGGCATGAATGCAGCAGTGCAATGAAACATATGAAACATTTTCATGACCTGATTTGTAATTTTTGTTACTTATGAACAAGTGCAATCAATTTATACCTGATTAGGTAGGTTTGTATTGTGGGAGAGAGGGAATGCATTGGACTAGAGCAGTAATGGGGGAATTATGGCCCTTTTATGACTCATGGACTTCAACTCCCAGAATTCCTGAGCCAGCCATGTCATAAAGTCATAAAGAGGCCATAGTGTCCCATCTCTAGAGAAATAATTTATCAGATTCTTGACAAAAGGTACCTTTAGATTGTAATGTTCAATTGATAAATTTCAGGTTGATGGATGGACAGACTTGCAGGAGGAATTGGATAATAAAAAGTTTGTTACAAGCCGAACATTCACAATAGTGTTTATTCTCCTAGGATTTTTTGTATTTTTCAATATGTTTATTGGAGTTGTCATTATGGATATCCAGGTAAGTGATCTTTATATTTAGATTTATTTAGATTTAAACATTTCTACTCAAATCCAATTAATAGAAATAGACATTGAGTATAAAAATAATGTCAACTATCGCAGGGCTACAGAATGGCAAAATTAAAGCATTTAATCTGTTCAGTAGAAATCTCTTTTGGGATATTATTTTTCTATATTTTTAATTTTGAGGTTTTATTTTAACATAATGTGGACTGTATATAACTCCCTGTTTGATTCTGGTTTACCTTAGCTGAAAAGTATTTATGTTAGGTCTACCAGATCTGGTATGTAGAACTTCAGACAACCAGTAGATATGAACGAAGAATTAGAGTTACCTCAAAGCTAAATGAATGATAAATCTAATAAATAAGTATAACAAATTCAGAGATTTTTATATACAGTATTTGTATGTGTGTATACACACAAACATGCACACAAACATGCAGTCGTCTAATAGTTTTTCAGATTTTTGAATTTCAGCTCTTAATGAAAATATTATGTTTTAAATTGTATGTGATTGGACATGTTTATCCACTAATAATAAGCCATTTCAGAGGTTGTTTTTCTACCAGTAAGTTACAGTGCCTTCTACAGTCATCCAAACATGATTGTGTCAAAATAATAGTACAACTAAGTCTTGTTTAGGTCCTAGGTAACCTAAAAACTGAGCAGAGAGAGAGTACACAATGGAGAGAAGTTCCTTAAAGTTGCAAAGTGAAAACAATTTATCATTTGAGACACGGCTGTTGGCCAATGCAGCAGTTTATTTTAAACTACTGTTACTCAGAATTGGCTTAACCAGTATGGTTGTAGATTGCAGTAAATGAATTACTCCCTCTGATCATTCTGCTCTGTAGTTTTGTTCTGTCATCTCCAGCCAGTGAGGTCATTCTTAGTAGGAAGCTAAAACCAAGTGAGCCCTATGTCTCAACATCCTTTAATCTATGTAGAGCTCAACTGAGCAATATGAGCAAAAGCTGAAAGAAGAAAGGCAGGTTACTTTGATTGCAAAAAAGCAGGCCATCTTAAAAAGGCAACAGGAAGAAATATATGAATTGTTCAATCTGCAGGTAAGCTCTGTATTTTATATATTTTTCAATAGACAAGTTTCCCGTTCATTCGTTGTAGTTGATTCATCTCATTTTTCACTGTTTGAGCTTTCTCACATTCACACATCTTATTTTCCCTGTTCTCGCTGAAATTCTGTCTGTGGCTTTGGGATGTCTTTTCATCCCAGGCCAACATCAGCAACCAGAAATTTCAAAAGCTTTAATCCAGTCACATCATAAACATCATTAGTACACTGAAAGTTCCTCAGCTGTTTCATAATATCAGTTTGAGTGCCATCTGATCTTAGAGATCCCATCATTTGGCATCATCTTGTCAATCACTTTGTTGATGTGGTTTTCTTGGTAAAATACAGGAATGATTTGCCACTGTCTTGTCTCTTGTCTCACTCCATCCCACCTCAGTGTGAAATGAAGCCTTTGCCATTGTCATTAAAATCCACCTCTATCATCTTTCTATGTTGCTGCTACCCCATATGTTGTATAGGTGACTCTATTTGCTTTAACTAAGGAGCTGGAATGACGTTCATGCCTTTCGTAACCCTACTGTCATTACAGATACTTACAAGTTCCCAATGTTCTCACCTCATCCCTCCCACAGGAATACCCTTTCCCCTCTATACTGAGCTAGCACAGCATAACTTGAGGGGACACCCATCCTTAAATATTGAGACTGGACAAAATTTGTAAACATAAAGAGGTTATTCATGAGGCAAATTTTAAATCTGATGACCCACTCCATACTTTCCATTGTGGCTAGTTGGAGAAGTGACTTTTGGGTGTGTGAAACCAAAACTGACTTCTGAATGAATTCTGAATGAGTAATTAAACTTAACAGCTCTCTTTTCACCCTAGAAATCAACTGAGTACAAAACTTTTGATGAAATGGTGGAAAGCTTTAAAAAGAGCCTGCTTCATTCAGATCCTATGATCTTGGAAGACTTCTGTGCCAGCCTGCCATTCATTGACCTCTATTTGGCATCCCTTGATCGTCAGGATGCCACTGTGTACAAGTGTGTAACTTTTCTTAAATAGAGTCTGGGATTTAGATCCTACTCACATGCTAACATTCAGCAATGATCAAATGCTTCACTGTCCCCAATCCAAAGACCAAATAGAAAACATTCTTTTTAAAGCATCTGAAATGGTTACCCTGAACACTATAGTTAAGTAATGTGTTTAGAGATGGCATGGCCAAATGACTTTCGGAGCAATTTGCTGTGTGTTGAATATAGAATTGAGTAGAATAATTCTACGTTGCACTGAAATGAATGAACTTGGCTTTTTTTGCCTTTCAATACTGATACAATGACTGTATATGTTTAATTTCAGGCTGCAAGATCTCTACTACGAAATGGTTGCCATTTTGACTACCCTGCTATACCATTCCCAGGAAAGGTTTTTGCACTCTTTGCAGTGCTTTAAGGGAAAATCTAAGTAGTCCATTGTCACCAAAGTAATGTAGGACATTGCAGTGATTAATGTGCCAAAATTATTTTCTTTGCATTTGAAAAATAAAGTAGAATAGAAACTTAAGTTTTAGAACTGGTCAGATTAATGCAAAACTCCCATGAGCTAAGATATTTTTGACTTTGTTTCTTTTTTGGAAAATGCAAACATAATATGACTGCTTTGCTAATATACCTTGGTGTTGGTAGTGATATTTCTTTCATTTTTCATAGGTTTATGGCAAAATATACACACACATGCATTATCTATCTATCTATCTATCTATCTATCTATCTATCTATCTATCTATCTATCTATCTATCTATCTATCTATCTATCTATCTATCTATCTATCTATCTATCTATCTATCTATCTATCTCCCCTCCACACCTAGAGAAAGTACCCATAATAGATTTATGTATACGATAGGTATCTATCTACTTGAGAGTGTTCTTATTTTTCATGTGAGAGAAGAGTTGGAACTGATATTAACATGAAACTTCCCAAGTTGATGAATGCCAAGAGCAATTCAAGCCAGGCCATTTGTTATGGCCTTTTTAGTGGTCAAGTCCATTATTTTGACCAGAAGGCATATCCCATTCACAGAGAATGTACCATCAAGTTTTGAACATACCTTATTCCTTAATTATTGCCAAAGAATGAAAAAGGACTAATACTTTATATGCAACAGAATGAAGAAATAAATCATCAGCTCTTGAAGTTCTTTTAAGAAGTATGCAGACTAAATTTATTTATTTTATTTATTTTATTTGTCAATTGCTTACAAGATAATAGGTATAAGTATAAACATTGTTATGAATACATGAAATGGATACGTATAAGAAAAATAAAAAGAAACAATAGGACAGGGATGGTAGGCATGTGGGTGCGCTTATGCACGCCCCCTACAGACCTCTTAGGAAAGAGATGAGGTCAATAGTAGATAGTCTAAGGTTAGTTTTTGGGGTTTGGGGAAGAAATCACAGAGTCAGGTAGAGTATTCCAGACATTGGTGCGATTAACCTTGAGTTTGTATCTATTGTGTGCTTTTGTGTTGTTATGGTTGAAGCTGAAGGTAGGACATTGCAATGTATGATTTTATATACTATGCTTAGATCAGACTGAAGGCGGTATAGTTCTAGGTTTTCTAGGACTAGAATTTCAAGTCTGGTGGCATAAAGTATTCTGCAACGAGTAGAGGAGTGGAGAACTCTTCTTATGAAATATTTCTGGACTTTCTCAGCTGTGTTAATAACTTCTGATGGCAAGCTGTTCCACTGGTTAATTGTCCTTATCTATTTATTTTTTATTTATTTTGTCAAGCAATTATAACAGGTATAAGTATAAACATAGTTATGGGTACATATAAGAAAAATAAAAGAAACAATAGGACAGGGACAGTAGGCACGCGCTTATGCACACCCCCTACAGACCTCTTAGGAAAGGGGTGAGGTCAATAGTAGACAGTCTAAGGTTAAAGTTTTGGGGTTTGGAGAAGAAACCACAGAGTTTCTTCCCAAATTCCACTCCTAAAGGAACAGAAAGGATTCTCACAGTTGGTGCTGAATTTTCTGACTCACATATTTTTACATAATAACTGTGAAGTCCTTTGTGATTATATATTGTGGATTGGTATATAATATTACATAAAGAAACACTTGAAAAATGTCCTGTTTAATAGTAAGTGGTTAGTCGGGGTCAGTTGCCAGCTTTTTAGCAGTAAAATAAATTTGAAACAGACCTAAGCAGTATCTGATTCTAGGCTCTTAAACATTTGAAAAATGATACCATAAAGCATAATTATTGACACTTTCTAACAGAAAAATATACTATTTTAAAAAAAAAAATAACAGAACAAGTTCATTTATCATGTTGCATATATTTTGAGGGAATAGAACTCACATTAAATGTTGCTTTGCAATAGTAAATCATTTTGAGTTGAGACCCTCACTATCAGTAACATCTTTCTTTATATGTTATAGTCCATTTGTAGACATATTTCATAGAGCATTAATTCTAATAGTATGTGATTATTCTACATTAGACACAATATGGATTGTATGTTAGCTGTACAGTAGATGGCAGCATGTTCCTCACCTTGACTAATCTCAGAAAAGCTAAGTGAAGTTGGAGGTGGTTATAACTTGGATGGGAGACCACTAGAAAATCCCAGGGATGAAAAGTGGATTAGAAATTAATAAAACATTCTGGAATAAGGAAATGGCAAACTACGTAGGAGCTGATGAATTGCATCCGAGGCAGTTAAAAGAAATTGTGAACTGATTGCCTGAAACTTTAACTTTTGAGGGATCCTGAAGAATTGATGATGTGCAAATGATTCAAAACAGGTGGTGGTAAGCGGGGACAATCTTCTAATGATCAAAAGCCATACTTGACCATTTTGGGCAGATGAATGGTACTAGTATACAGGGCTGAGAAAAAATGATTTTGAAATGGTATTTCAAGTGTTTTTTTTTTGTAATTGTGATATGCCTATTTTAGGAGTTACAGTACATTACCACGTTACTTTTAATTTTGCTTCAAATTATGGAAAGCAGCCTAGTCATCGATATTAAGCAATCAAAGAGTGTTCATTAAAGATACTTCAAACTAGAAAGAGATATGTAGCAGAATACCAGAAGATGTTGTATTGGGTCCTTTGCTCTTCAATATTTTTTAGTAACTTCAGTGATGGAAAAACTACTTATCAAATTTCAGCTGGCAAAAAATTGGGTATAAATCCAATACCTTAGGAGACAGAATGAAAATTCAGTCTGACCCTGATGGATTAGAGTAAGGGGGTGAAATTAAGAGACAATTACAAAATTCTTCATTTAGAAAAAAAGGTAATCAAATGCAGAGAGAGAAATTGGAGGTGCCTGCTTGGTATTGTTGAATCAAAAAATGGACTAATAGAGGATTGTAGATTGATTTCAAATCAGCAGTGATGGTGGCTGTAAAAAAAGACAAATATGGGTCTGCTGGAATATAAATTTACAGATAGAGATGAGGATTGTGAAGAACTGGAGATCAGCACTGGTTTCCAATCAATCATATAACTGGCAGGGCTGTTTTCTGCTGCGGGGTGAAAAACTGTCATGTGGTTGGGTTAATGCAAGAAAGAAAAGAACAAGAAAATGAAGCATCTCACAAAAATTCTCAATTCATTATGAACTACTGAGCTGTCATCATATCAGTTCCTTTTTTAGACAGGTACAATTTTAATACTTTTAAGAAGGCATTTCACACAATGGATTAACAAGGCTGCAAAACTGAATATGCACAAAAGCAGTATGAAACTCAAAGAAAATGGAATGCATCTGAGACAAACACAATATTGAAAGAGGTAAACTAATTTCTTCAGGCACTTATTTTATTTAAAAATACACCAGTAACTTTTTAAAAATATAAATTTAGCATTTATAGTGACAATAAAAGTTAAGGTAAAATGCTAACATTTTGGTTTTAATTTGAAAAATCAGTGTTTCGGGTACTGATAAGTACAAGAATTCTCTGAATTTCTTATGGAGTGTCTGGAATCAGATCAATAATAAACCTAAAATGCATATTTGCCAAATAGACATAAAAATAACACTTACTGAAGAAAAAGTAATTTCAAGTGTAGTTTCTTTTTTAATCAATTATTAATACTGGTATGACATGTTTGTTTAGAAAATTAAGGAATAAGTTGAGATTAATTTAATTGGTTGAGAAATTAAAATAATAAATTAATCAAAATCAAATGTTCTGAATAATTTTGTTACTGTTTAAAAACAGTGTAATTCTGATCAAAGTTTTGTAGGAAATATGAATACCGGTAAGTACTTCTACTAAAATGTTTCCTCAGTATCTTCCCAATCTGTGTTTCATTTGCTCCCCATCAAACACCCACTCTCTTTCTCACCAGTCTAATAAATGACATCTACTTTGTTGTAAAAATAAAGCTAAGCATAAATTACTGATGAAATACTGACAATTATCCCAAGGAAAACATTGCAGAAGTTGGTTGCAAGAAAAGTGCATTAATCTTGATGGGATCCAAAAAAAACTCTTATTAGGTTAAGCAACATTAAACATACTTAAGTATACTTAAGTCAAATCAGTTACGCTTTCCCTATTATGAATTTACAAATATGCAGAGGTGGAAACTTTGTTTAGGAGCACCATTCAAATAGGCTTGTGTGCACCATCAACTATTATTTGAAAATTCAACCAACATTCAACTCCAGGAGAGACCAAGTATGGCCTCTTTACATCTTGTGGACTTCAACTCCCAGAATTCCTGAGCCAGCATGGCTGGTTCAGAAATTTTTAGAATTTAGAATTTATTTGATTTGTCAATCGCTTACAAGATAGTATATACATAGTTATGAATACATGAAATGGGTACATATAAGAAAAATATAGTAAACAATAGGAGAGGGATGGTAGGCACATTGGTGCGCTTATGCATGCCCCCTACAGACCTCTTAGGAAAGGGGTGAGGTCAATAGTAGACAGTTTAAGGTTAAAGTTTTTGGGGTTTGGGGAAGAAACCACAGAGACGGGTAGAGTATTCCAGACATTGATCACTCTGTTGCTGAAATCGTATTTCCTGCAATCATGTTTGGTGCGGTTAACCTTGAGTTTGTATCTATTGTGTGCTCTTGTGTCGTTATGGTTGAAGCTGAAGTATTCATTGACAGGTAAGTCATTGCAATGTATGATTTAATATACTATATTTAGATCAGACCGAAGACGGCGTAATTCAAGGTTTTCTAGGTCTAGAATTGTCTGGTGGCATAAGGTATTCTACAACGAGTAGAGGAGTGGAGATCTCTTCTTGTGAAATATTTCTGGACTTTCTCAACTGTGCTAATATGAGATATGTAATGTGGGTTCCAGACTGATGAGCTGAATTCAAGTATTGGTTTAGCAAATGTTTTGTGTGCTCTAGTTAATAGTGTGATATTTCCAGAGAAAAAGCTACATAGGATTAGGTTAACAACTCTTAATGCCTTTTTGGCTATGTAGTTACAGTGGGCTCTAGCACTTAGATCATTAGAGATGAGTATTCCAAGGTCCTTTACATAGCTTGGATCATCAACAAGGTCTTGACTATTCAGCTTGTATTTTATTTTCTGATTTTTTTTGCCAACATGTAAGACAGAGCATTTATTTGTTGAGATTTGAAATTGCCATTTGTTTGACCATTCTGATACATAGTCAAGATCTTTTTGAAGGGTAGCAGTATTGTCTGTGGTATTGAACAGCTTTACATCATCAGTGAAGAGAACTCAGTTGCTCTTAATATGATCACAGAGATCATTTATGTAGATTATTTATTTATTTATTTATTTATTTATTTAACATTTATATACTGCTTCTCCCGAAGGACTCAGGGCGGTGCACAGCCAGATCTACCCCAACACATATACAAAAGTTAAAAAGAGATTAAATAGTTTGGGTTGTTAGAATTAACAAATCAACCTTCCCCCCTAATATAATTAAAAACCCCAAATTTAAAATCCAAATTAAAAGGAGACGGATTAAAATCTCATGTCAGCCCAGGCCAGCCTGCTCGAAGAGCTAGGTTTTTAACACACACCTGAAGGTTCTCAGGTCCGTGCTGGTATGTATCTCTGGTGGTAGACTATTCCAGAGGGCAGGGGCCCCCACAGAGAAGGCCCTACTCCTGGGGGCCGCCAGATGACACATAGAGGCCAACGGCACCCGGAGAAGGCCCTCCCTGTGGGAACGCACAGGTCTGTTGGAGATTATGAAGAGGATTGATCCTAGAACACTGCCTTGGGGGACAGCACTATTGACAGGTACAGAATTTGATAGAACATTCCCAATTTTGACCATTTGTTGCCTGTTTGACAGGAATGCTTCCATCCAGTTATGCAGTTGTCCAGAGATACCTTAAGATTTTAGTTTTAGGAGTAGTTTGTCGTGTACAACTGAATCAAAGGCTTTACAGAAGTCTATGTAGATTGCGTCTATTGTTTTGCCCTGATAGAGTTGTATAGTCCATATATTTTTGCAGTGTAAGAGTTGTAGATTATAGGATAGTTTTTTTCTGAAACCAAATTATTTATTAGAGAGTAGGTTGTTTGTCTCTAAGTGGAGGATAATGGATTGGTTAATAATTGATTCCATGACTTTACAGGTGATGCAGCATAAGGAGATTGGTCTGTAATTTTCAACTAGGCTGGGCTCTCCCTTTTTGAAGATGGGGATGACCGTGGCTTGTGAGATTTTTCAAAGATTATGCTTAGATGTTCTGTTATGGCAGTGGATAGTTTTTTTAAGAAGTAGGCACATATTCCGTCTGGTCCAATAAATAGAGATGATTTTAGATTGCGTAGTGCTTTTTCAACATTGTCTTCTGTAAAATCGATATGTATTAGATCATTGTAGTTTTCTGTGGTTTGGCTAGGAAATACTGGGCATGATCCATTGCTGTTTATGAATATTAATTCAGAGAATGTATTAAAGATGTTGGCTTTAATAGTGTCATTGTTGCAATCTTTACCATTAGGTCCTATTGGGTGGAATGGACCTTGAATCTTTTAGTTTGTTGCTTACAAAATTGTAAAAAGCGTGGGTGGAATTGGTGCGTAGAAAGGTTTTCCTCTTGCTTAATGTGATAATTGGTGTGTTCAGTCTTTATCTGGTGGCATAAATTTTTGTATTGGCTTTTGAAATTGGCAATGTGACCAGATTTGTTTTTCCGCCAGAGTGATCTCTTTTTGGATTGAAGTTTTTTATTATTATGGGTAATCTGTTTTTTTGGGGGGGAGGGGAGTCATTATTGGTACATATAGTTTGATGACTCTTTTGACTTCAAGTAAAAATATGTTGTAATGGTCTTCAACAGTATTGCATCCAGTGAATAGAGAGTGCCAATCAAGGGATGAGAGATCATTGTCTATAAGATTATAGTTGCTTTTTTTGAAGTTATAATTGGGGATTATGTCATTGTGATGATTTTTGTGTGGGTGTATGTTGAGACAAAAGTCAGTCATATTGTGGTCACTGTTGGAAAAGGGTTCTTTAGTTTGTATTCCGTAAATTAAATTCAAACTATTGCAGAAGATGACATCGAGGCAGTTGTTAAGTCTAGTATTGTTGGTTACTAGTTGTTCCTGTCCCAGATTTGTAACAGCATTGTAGAAGGTTGCATGTATGGGTTCAGTTGTTCATTCGTTTAGGGTCCAGTTAATATGAGGTAGATTGAAATCACCAAGAAAGATAAAAGCGTGTGGGCAGGATGTTGCCCATGTTAGTAGTGAATTTAGCTTGTTTACATGTTCGATGTCATAATCAGGTGCTCTGTAACATAGTAAGAATCGAAATGTGATATTTAAGGATAGTTCACAGATGATGGTCTCAGGAAGAGCAAGCTCCTGGGTAACTTGGATGTTTTTTAGATGTAAGGACTTAGCAACACCACCCCTCTACGAATTTCACGATCTGATCGGTAAACATGATAGTCTCTTACTGTGATAATGGAGTCAGGGAGAGATGTATTGAGCCATGTTTCACAGACAAAATATGATGTCGAATTTAGCCATATTTCGTAAGAAGAGAAATTCAGGTATTTTATTCACAAGGCTTCTTGCATTGAGTAGCTTGCATTTAAGGCCAGCTGTAGTTGGAATTGAGGTAGTTAAGGGCGTGCGTGCCTAGTTTTGGGTGACAGTGGATTGGTTGAAGTAGGGTTGTGGTTGAAGGTTAAAGCTGAATTGCAGGTTGTGTACTGGTAGTCAGTGTACAGGTTGTCAATGTACAGTATGATAGTCAATGTACAGGTTCTTCTCTCCATTGTCTAGACGTTTTTTGAAGTCTGTGCAGAGTAAACGGGAGCGGGCACATTGCTGTATGGTTAGGTCAGGGCTTAATTCATTTTTGCAAATGACCCTGCAGAAGCGTGGGGCCACAGAGCCGTCTCTGTTTTTGAACTCTGGGTGGGAAAACCCCGATGCGGGAAATGTCAAGTATTTCATCAGGGGAGATGGTTGATGCTTGATAATCACTGATGATGTTGCGGACAGTTGTGATGTCATCATTGTCATTGATGTCCACTAGACCAAATAAGCTGGCGTTTGGACGTTTCCGTTCGCGCTCAACAGCTTCTCTGATGAGCGTTGGGATATCATTATTTGTTTGATTTATTTTTTGTGTGGATTGGGCTGCGGATTGGGTTGTCGTTGTTGGGTAGATATGTGGTTTGTAGCTATTGGAAGTTCAGGTTTTTGCGTTGTGTCTTTTTTTTCAAGTTTGGGTAATCTTTCTTTTAAAGCATCCAGGGATGCTACTATGGTGTCAAGGGATGTTATTCGTGTTTCTATGGTATCAACTCTTTCAAACAAATCCAGTTTGGGTCTGCATGATTTGTAGAGATATGGAAACTCATTGGATGATTCTATGTATTATATCATTTGCTTGGGTAATCCCCAGCAGTCATGATGAGCATATTTGTTACATAGAGAACATATGATGGAATTTTCATTATCCTTTAGAGTTTTATAGCATTTAAGGCATGTGCAGGAGTCTTGTAGTTCATTTATGTTCAATTCTGGGAGTTAAAGTCCACAGGTCATAAAGGCGTAGTTGCCCACCCCTGCTTTATTCAGTACAAGAAATATCCCCAATCCTTCACAAAATAGCCACCTGTCAAATTCCCTGATTAAAGTGCTCTTATTATGAAATAATCTCTTTTACTGTTCAGATACCTCATTAGGGTTTATTCTCACATCCACTAATTGTGAGATGAATAAATCTCGCTAAACAGACTGAAATGACATGTCCTCATGCCACTGATTATTCAACTCAACCTTCTCCAATTTAATCCAATGTCTTCTTTGCTTCTATCAACATACCTTTTGTCTTAGACATGATTGCTCAAGAACATTTCAGTCACCAACAAGTGTATTGTAGGTCTTTTATTGTAATATACCAATAAGTGTATTTCAGATCTTTTGTCAACAAAAAGTGTGACATGATCATGCTTCTTATTGTTTGTATGATATCACTGTTTTGCGTGGTCCTGCTCTACCTTATCCGCTTTACTCACTGTAGCCACTCACTGCCAGCTCTGCAATTCCTTTGCAGCAGAATCAAAGACAGGGCTGGCCTGTTTTCCATCATTTCCTTCTACTGTGCTTCTCCGCATCATATTAACCAGCACAGAGCAGCCAACCAGCACAGAGCAGCCAGGGATGTATGATAAAGCAGGAGAGATGCTTCGCTTGTGCCATCCTTTGTGCCTGAAAACTGTCAGTTGGACTACTTTTGAATAACAGCCTAATAATCTTTTGAAAGATAAGGTAATTTGTCACCACAAAATGGCCTGAGAGTTAGGTCACAGGTGTGGAGGAGAGAAGAGGGAGGTCTGTGCCCACAACATGTTAGGCAATCTGGCAATGGGCTATACCACCCTACAGTCTTTTCTTCTAGTGGGTGGTAGGCGGTTTTCGTGCAAGTAGGTAAAGCTTGGTGGAAGTGGAACCAAAGCCAAAGGAATCTACTGATCTGTTTCCATAACCTGACTCACAGTAAAACACTAAGTCTACCATCGCCTGTTAATCTTGTTATTGAGACAGAATAGACTCGGTTGGTAAAAGCAATGAAAAATGTGCCTATAGACTTTTTGGCAGGCTCCTGGCAGAATGTACATTAATGAGGCCTTAGAGATGAGCCCTTAGTCTTGCATTCTGGGGCAGCAAAGAAAGAGCTTTTATCCTATGTAATCACTTTCTTAAATATTGGAAGAGTGCTATCATATCTCTTCCTAGTCTTCCTCCAAACACTTTGAAAAGTAGACGGACAAAATCAACATTAACCTTGCCAACATTGGAAGTAATTAGCTACAGACTTAGAAGTGAAAGAACTTGCTGTGCAATAGACTAGTAAAACTGGTTCTGAGTCTTCTGATCAAGGTGTGCACAAATACTTGTAACAGATGGCCATTCAATCAGCAGGGTAGGGTAGGGAGTTCATATTTCTTCAGCTGCAAATAGACTGACGGAGGCTCTCCCTTCCTCTTAACCTTATTCCAAATAGTCCTCCAGCCATTCCCTTTGTATTCTAGACTGGAATATGTGAATGAAGCCATTTTTTTAAAAAAATGAAGAATTATAATTTACTTAAGGCATTGCTGTACCACACAATGAAAACACACAATGAAAACAAAATATAGCATTAACTAAACTAACCCACCACAGAGTAAAAGCAAAAGCAAAATTAGTGCAATAATCAAAATGACTCAGACGTATTTTGAAAATTGTAGCTAGGAAGAAAAAAATGGTTTTCACTTTCCACTCCAAATACAGTAGGGCAATCGTATTATAGCACGGTGCCACTTCTCAGATTCAATGTGTGACATCTCTCTTCCATTCTCCTGTACTTTAGTTATATTGCTAAGTGGACATCATTAAATGCATCAGGACTATTATCTGAGGTATTTTTCATTTGGTAAATCCTGGTGCTGTAGGGTATTCATAATATCTATTTCAGTAAATGACCAGATGCAGTGGAATTCATTACAAAAATTGATATTCCAACTATGAAAGTAGTTCCTGAACCAGACTGATATCTTTCTGTAGGTTAATTTTTAACTTTCAAATGTTGGACATCAAATTTACACATAGCCTTATAGAATCTATTTGGAATGTAGTTAACAAGGCTTAATTTAATCAAAATAGGATTTCAATCAGAGACAACTATGTTTGATAGAACAAAAATAATATCTCAAGTGTTTCCAAAACTCAATTATAAAGAATCCCTAACATAAGAACTGCTAGACTCATTCCTTTAATAATGTAGCAGGCTCAACTCCTCATGCTGAAAAATTCAACTCCTATTATGACTGAATGTTGGTAAAAATTATAAACAATAGAAGCACAATAGGCAATGGGAATTGTAAAAGCTTGGATTGTTGATGACATGCAAATTAGTATAATACCTTATCATTCTCCAACTATTAGTGCCCTGCGTGAGTTCTTGGAGGAGGAATAGGATCTCTGTAGAATAGGGAGAAATCAGAAGGTACAGTAAAGAGATGCTCATGAGGAAGGGGAATGTCTATTCACTGAGATCAAAATATTAGAAAAGTGAAGTTGAGCAATGGGATCTATTTATCTGATCTCATCTAGAACTACAGGAGCAAAAGTTTAGCTAAAGGACCATATTCAAAGGGGGCATACCTAGGTAGAAACAAATCCTCTGTCTTACTAATAATCATGAAGTATGCAATGCAATAGGGACATGATTAATGGATAAACCACCTAGGCTAGAAACTGGGAGATTGTGAGTTCTAATCATGCCTTAAGCATGGGAATCAGTTGGGCAACTTTGGACCAGTTATTCTTTCTTACTCCAACTCACTTCACAGAGTTGTTATAATGGGGAAAATAGGAACAAGACATAGGAAGAAGGCCTTGAGTTATTTACAAAAAAAGGTGAGACAATAAAATAAATAAAATAAAATATTGCCAACTTGGAAGAGAATAGCAAGATCCTTGCCCATTAAGCTGCTCAGTTGCAACTTAGCTGTTGATGCAGTAGTCTTGCTGTGCTCCATATACCAAACAATTTGGTCATTGACCTGAGCTGCTTATTTCCTGTGGCTTAAAAAGTACTCTTGATAAGACAGGATTTGGTTCCCAAGGAGAACTAGTAGGAATAATATGACTGTTCAGTTTTATTGATTCTGAAGCAGAGTCTGAAGAAACTGTAGTCTGTACGTATCCCTAATAGCCATTAGTTATCTGTATGAAAAAAAAATGGCTGTCAGATTTTTAAGGTTTTCATTTTTAACTACTGTATCTACTTTCTAACAAAAGCTGACAAATAGCTGTCCAGTCTTTTCTTGAAAACCCCCAGCAATGGAGCAATCAGAACTTTGGAAGACAAACTATGTATTTGGTCATTGGGTCAAACAGTTTAGGAGCCAATATATTAAAAGATCGATGGTGGGGTTTTTTGTAATTGTCCTAAATTTTTTAAATTCTTAGGGGGGAACTGAGCTTACCTACAATTTAGTTAGGAGAGCCCATGGCTTAGAGGTTAATACATCTACCTAATATGCAAGTAGCCTGGGTTTGAATCACAGAAGGGTATGAGAGCTAAATAGTTTGAAATAGATCTATACTAGTCTCCCTTTATAGCCAAAAAGGCATTAAGAGTTGTTAACCTAATCCTACATAGCTTTTTCTCTGGTAATATCACACTACTAACTAGGGCATACAAAACATTTGCTAGACCAATACTCGAATATAGCTCATCAGTCTGGAACCCACATCACATATCTGATATTAACACAGTTGAAAAAGTTCAGAAATATTTCACAAGAAGAGTTCTACACTCCTCTACTCATTGCAGAATATCTTATGCCACCAGACTTGAAATTCTAGACCTAGAAAACCTAGAACTATGCCATCTTCGGTTCGATCTAAGTATAATATATAAAATCATACATTGCAATGTCCTATCGGTCAATGAATATTTTAGCTTCAACCATAGCAATACAAACACAATAGATACAAACTCAAGGTTAACTGCACCAAACTTGATTGCAGGAAATACGATTTCAGCAACAGAGTGGTCAATGTCTGAAATACTTTACCTGACTCTGTGGTTTCTTCCCCAAACCCCCAAAACTTTCACCTTAGACTTTCTACTATTGATTTCACCCATTTCCTAAAAGATCTGTAGGGGGCGTGCATAAGTGCACCAACGTGCCTACCATCCCTGTCCTATTGTTTCTTTTATTTTTCTTATAAGTATTCATTTCATGTATTCATAACTACGCTTATCCTTATACTTATTATCTTGTAAGCAATTGACAAATGCAATAAATAAATAAATAATAAATAAATAAAGACTAGCCTCATTGGAAACAGAACTAGTAAGAAACATTCAAATCTATATAATGTTTTTAATTTCAAGCATCCTACATGTTTTACAAGATTCAGAGAGATTTAATAATTGATACCAAAAGAAAAAAACTGAGCAAACATTAATTCCTTCATAAATTTACAATATTTCAATAGTGTCAGGCAATTATTATGAATAATTTTCCAATTATATTGCATCCAGTACACTCCCATTTGATCCTATATTCCCTATATCTAGATCAGAACAAGCACACAATATTCAGATCAGATAGCAACATTTATATAACTTGATATTTATTTATAAAACATCAGAAAAAAATAAAATAAAACCAAAGATAGTTGACTAGCAAAGCACGGGAGAAAGGCAAAAGAAAGAAGAAAAAGACAAAGAAAAACAGGGGGGAAAATTACATTATTTATATATCAGAAGAATACAAAATTTTCCAGAGTCACTGGAAACAATATTGTGGCCAATTAGCATGGAAAATCCCAAAGGGAGGGGCCCTTTGGATGATTCAGCTTTAATCCTTTTATTTATATAATAGCAGCAGAACAGAGGACACCAAATGATTCCTTGTAGCATAAAGGGAACAATTTGATGGATGGAGAATAAAAATGGCTTCCAGCATGGATGAAAAAAAATGTTAATATAATCCAGTGTTTTTCAAAACTTGGCAACTTTAAAATTCCCCAGCTCTCTCGCTCATTTTCTCTCTGTTTGTATGTATCCTATATTTAGAATTGATGATGGTGATGCTCTTTAAATTTGTCCACAGAAAATTATGAGGGGGAATCTAATTTATAGACTACAGCAATTGTAGACTTGAAGGGACTTGATTGAAGCCAATTCCTGGAATCAGGAAATAAATTACACAATGTAAATTTATGCTGTTGTGTTTGTCAACAGATGTGTAGGATATGACCAGGCTGAGGCTGAGAGAGGGGTCAAATGCATCATCAGTCATGAGTCTCTGCATGCCCACAAGAGATCTAAATCCAGCCCATCTTGAATTCCTTTGATCTTATCTACTGCAAATTTGTTTTGACCATTAGTATCTCAGATTCTTGTAGGGCAGGAGTGTCAAACTCAAGGCACAGGGGCTGACACAATTGACATCAAGCTGACTACTCCCACACTGTCCACACCCATATATACAGCCCGCCCCCCAAGGTCAAACACATCCCTGATATGGCCCTCAATGAAATCGAGTTTGACACCCCTGTTGTAGAGAGCTTAAGTTTGTAATAAAACTTTATACTCATTTGAACTGCCTGGATTTCCTGATTTCCCTTGGGCTTGACAACATGAGAGAAAGAAAGAAGCAGACAATTTACAAGGTCAGAATGTACAAGAGTTTCAATGACTACTGTTTTGAAAACAGTTCCCCAAACCCCAGAGGATACTAATAAAGCCTGGTAATATTTGATTTTTAGGCCATGCCTGTAAGATGGAGGACATGAGGATAAAAGAAGACCATGCCCTCCTTTTGCTGGATATTTGGTAACCCTAGATTAGGCTTTCAGAAATGTATTTACTCTTCTTGCTTGCTTGCCTACTCGATTTTTCTATTTTATCTACTTATATTGCTATCACAACCAGTATTTTTAATCAAAGTGTAAGAACTCCCACCAATGGGTTTTGGAGCTTAAAAGACATGAGCCTCTGGTAAATGGTTTTTAATGCAGCAGTTTAAAAAGGCTCTTGAATTGAATGCCATAAAGAAATTAGCAAACAGCAAAAGTCTTTTCTATTCATTAATGATCTCACAGATATAGAATACTAAAAGGAAACAATGAACAAAAAGTGAAAAAAGCAAATTTAATAATTGTTTTTCTTACAGGACATCTAAATGGCATTTTTACTTCAAGAGACAGTGCCTTAAGCACATGATTTGTAAAAAAAATAGCTGAAGAGCTGCTACGAACCAAAGGAGAAGATATAACATGAGACTGTGTCTTAGTTCTTGTTTCTGAGTTAATTAACTGTGCTGGGGTAACCATTAAAGATGAAAGGTCTAAATTACAGGCCTATCAAACTGGCGGCCTGTGGGCCGAATGCGTCACGCTCAGGCCACACCCACCCCAGCTCATCAAAGGCAAAAAATTGTCATGATATGTCATGTGACGCAATTGAGTTTCACACCCGTGGTCTAAAGTGTGGGCTTTGTAATATGGAAAACCAAACGCAGAACCCTTTGTGCAGTGAGTAACAGCTGATACACCGAAATAGGGACTGCAGTCTTCACATGTAATAGTTCTAAATTCTCAGTTTTTATCAGGCAATAATTTATTTGAAAGAAAACCATGGATGTCTGACAGGTGAGACCAAGAAGAACAATGATAACAGAATAATAGAATGGGAAGGGAACTTGCAGGTCTTCTAGTCCAACCCGCTGCTCAAACAGCAGATGCTATACCATTCCAGACAAGTGGCTATCCAGTTTCTTATTAAGAGCCTCCAGTGATAGAACATCCACAACTACTGAAGGCAAGCCATTTCACTGGTTAATTGTTCTCACTGTCAGGAAATGTCTCTTAAGTTTTAGGTTGCTTCTCTCCTCGATTAATTTCCATCCATTGTTTCTTGCCTTGTCTTCTGGTGCTTTGGAAAATAGGTTGACTTTCCTCTTCTTTGTGACACCTCCTCAAATATTGGAACAGTGCTATCATATATGATGTCATCATATGTGATAATACATATATGATGACATCAAGAAAATGCTGCAACTTGCATCAGATTTTTGACACAAATATTGTACATATTTGTGGTGTTTGCATAGTGATGTAATCACCAACATATCATCATGTTGATGTCATTGCAATTTGTATGGAACCACAGGAAAGAACTACTGTGCAAATGTTCATGAGTCATAGAACAGCATAGTTAAGAGTGAAATCACTCTATATATAGATTTTTGTGAGCAATAGATAGATTTAAGTTTTAAAAATGTAGGTCCATATTTTTCTCAAAAATATAAACTCCAGTCTTCTTTTTTTTTTGGGGGGGGGAGTGGGGAAGGACCGGGGGAGGGGAGGAGGAGTTACCAAAAGAAAATCAACACTCTGGAATTTGGTGGGCTAATTCATTGTGGATAACAAAATGGCTGGAGGACAAGTGGATAGATTGCCCCTCACCACTACTGTCATTGCTAATGTTATATTTTCTCATTTATCCTATTAGCTTAAAAGACAGTTTTTCTAATTTCTGGCTTTAGAAAAGCCTTTAAAGGCTTTTTTGTTGATAGAAGAGTGGAATGTAATCAGTCAGTAGGATTTCTTCCATCACTGTAAATTCTGTATATCATGAATTACTTTTGCTTCTAAAATTATTTTAAAAAATCAAAGTGCCTTTTGACCCAGCTGTTTTAAACACTAATCTATTTGAATTCAGAGGGCTCATGCATTTTATTCTAAATGCTAAATTAATCTTCAAAGAAAAACTTGCAAAATATTACTTTAGGGTTCCTTAAATACTGTAAATGTAGATACTGGATAAATTTGAAAGGAGAAAAATATTTAGTTTTAATACTGCTTTAATTTTTCTCATGGTATTTGAAAGCCTGACTCACAACTTTTACATGGCATTATTAATACTAGGCTTACAAAATTAACTTTCAAACCTCTTTTTTATATTGGATGCAAAGATTGTGCTTGCAATTAACTTAAGCTGTCCAGAATCCCTTTGATTAACGAGATGGGTGGCATAAGATTCATGAATAAAATGAAATAAAAATAAAAAGAGGAACATCTTTTTATCTGAGCTTGTTATCCCTGAGCAGCCCCTAGGAGAGCACCAGCCAGTCATTACACAGACTGTATATATCCATAAATATAGTGCTGTTTTGGGGAAAAAAACCATAGTCCTGCATTGAGTGTTGATTTAAAGTAGGAATGAGAGCTGGGATCACTCAAATGCATGATGCTGGTTCTGCAAATGAGCACATTACAAGCTTTCTGCTGTTTTGGCCTAAAAGGGAATTCAAATGGCTATCATTTTTATTAGTCTGGCTGGGTAATGTGTTGCTTACTACATGGTGCTGCTAGATACAAGTCAGAACTTGGCCTCTCTTTGTCAGCATTGCAACTTGCAGAAATCTGCAGGATAATGTGAGATGTCCAGTTACATGTTGATCTGCATGTACATATTCTTAATAAATCACTGCTGAATTCTGGCCAGAAATAATCTATGGCTGATGAGTGAAGTGAAAGGGTGCTCCCCCAATTCGCCTTGTAAGTCCTCTGCCATAGCAGTGCCGGTTGGCTATTTTTGGACTCGATTTGGCTGTTTTTCCGCTATCATCCAGTGGAGTGTTAGGTCCTTCTTTTAAAACAGTGCTTCTGGGCTTAGGAGCTGCTGTCACTCAAGCCCTTTGAAAGAAGGCTCAGTTCTTCATTCCAAACATCCACCTAGCTTTGCCTAGCCCTATTCCCCCCCACCCCACCTCATATTAAGAAGTGTGACTGCTGGATGTTTTTCCTGCTGACACTTGTCAGCAGATAAATTGACACTAGGAGACTCAAACAATTATTCCCATTAACTTGTCCCATATTTGTCAAGTTAAAGGTCTAACAATGCACCTCTTCTCAGTGCCTCCTCCCTCCTCCCCCAAATCTATACTGAAGATCAGGGTAAGTCCTGCAGCTGGCAATATTCTTCAAAGTAGAAGCTTCTTGTGAGATCTGATGGGTTTTGGTTTCTACTTGCTTTGTGTATGGGAGAGTGAATGCCTGGATGAAGAAAAATGAAGAGACAAAGTTCATTAGACAGCAGAATTTTGTTTTTTAATGAAAAGTTGACAATAAGAACTCCAAGGAACTAAAATAAAGAAATAATACACCATGTAATAATAGGCAAGTTTCAATGGCCTATACCAATTTATGAATTCCAAGCCTTAAGTTTCTACTTGATTCCTCATGATTATATGCATAATATTATTATATTATATTATGTGCATAATATTATTTACTTTAGAATACAGTTGGAAGAAGAAACTAAGAAAGATGTTCTTGATGATGGCCTCTAACCTTCTCTCCAGTGTCTCCTTATCAGTGGTGGGATTCAATTTTTTTTACTACTGGTTCTGTGGGCGTGGCTTGGTGGGCGTGGCAGGGGAAGGATACTGTAAAATCTCCAGTATTTGCCGGTTCTCTGAACTACTCAAAATTTCTGCTACTGGTTCTCCAGAACTGGTCAGAACCTGCTGAATACCACCTCTGTTCCTCATGGATGTAGCCATGATCTATGAGTTTAATGGGAGTTTACTGTAAAGGCAAGGGATGCATAAGGAAACAACAATTTTAAGGTGTTTGCCATAATGCACTCTTGAGGGAAATATGTCCAGCAATATGGGTTTGAGATTGCTCAGGTCAATTCCCTAAGAGTTTCTCTCTGAGTTGTTATCTAAGGAGGATTCTCTGCTGGGCTCCATGTCTAAGTAAAGTTCTTCCCTGTTAATTGCTTACTATGAGAAAGTTTCATGAGGCTCTTTAAGCTGCACTGACTCCCAATGGGCTTCCAAGTATGATTCAAAGTGTGGTTATTACCTATAAAGCTCACTATGGGCAGGTTTGGGGTATTTTGGGGACTACTTGTCTTCAATCATTTCTCCTTGCCCAGGCAGAACTGAGCGGATGGGAAAGTTCTGGGCCTTCTCTCCTAAGCAATATTATCTTTTGGAGCCAGGAATCATTCCTTCTCTATTGCAAAACCTGTGGAACAGCACCCCTCCAGAGATCCAAATGATCCAACCTGTTGGCCTTGATAAGGTTTTAAAGATCTGTCTTTTCCCTAAAGCATTTGGCAGATAGGTAGAACAAGCTCTGTGGGTTGATTAGTTTTTCTTATACTTTTTGTACTTGCAATGATTTAATATTTGGATTGTTGGGTTTTATTTGTAGTTTTAATCTTGCTATGCTGCCCAGAGCCATTGCCATGAGATATGTAAATCATTTAAATAAATAAAAAATACCATTAGGAAGTTTGTGATCAATGCGAGCTAATATAGCAACAAAATGGCTGATGAACTGTCTTTCTGAATATGGTCTTAGGGCATACTAAAAGTTTAAGGACAATACCACTTGCTTGCCTTGTGTGGTGAGATAGAAAGGGCTTCAGCGGTGAGAGCAGAGCAATTTATGCTGGCTTGCTTCTCTACTGACTTTGGGACTGGAGAGCAGTGTTTCAATGCAGCCATGTTTAATTTTCTTCTTTCCAGCAAGAATGTTTTTCTTTTTTCCAATAAGGTTTCTACAAGCAGCATAGCTGCTGATTCTTTACTGCTGTTCAGATAGGAATGCTTTGATAGAGATATAAAGTTCCTTGTCCTGCTGATTGGCTTTCTATTCATTGAATTCATTGATAGAGCAGGAGCCAAATAGCACATAGATGTCTTTTAAATGTGTGCATTTGAAATGAATGAGAATTTAAGTGATTCCGAAAGCCTGCAGAGGAGCCATGCTTCCAATATCAAAATTATTGTGTTTTTCATGCATTTCCTCCTTTTTTTCTCTTTACAAGAATAGATTAGACAATCATTTGTCTGAAAATGATTTTCGAGCAGGAGATTGGACTAGAAAACCTTAGCAGGGTTCCTTCCAACTCTGTTATTCTCTTATGTGGAAACACTCATTGAAGTTGTTCTGTCTCACAGTTTAAAATTTCATGTGGATGGAGAAGTTCGTAGGTTTTGCCTTACTTTCAGGCATGATTTAGGATTTTTAAAAAAACTTTTTGCCATTTTGTAGTTCCAGCCTACAAAATGAGATTATTGCAAAGATAACTGAGATGGAGTGTATATGTCTCTTGGAATAAGGACTGTTAAAAAAGCCAGTTTTCTATATCTTGTTGGTAGTGTTGAAAGAAATATCCTTCTGGGTTCAGTTCCAAGTGGGGAAAAAAAGACACTGGAAACATGGAGGCTGCTTGGAAGGTTTAATGGTGGACAGGACCACATGGCCTGGAACTCCAGAGAAGAATGATCACATGCTTCAAGGTGAGAAGAGAAGGGAAGAAGGGGTGACCAAGATGCTGAGAGACCCTTATATAACCTCTGTTGGGCCCCACCTTAGTGTTTCCTGTTCCTGTGCAAGAAATGAATCCCATTGGCTGTCAGACTCCCAGGGGCGGGGGTCTTAACTTTGTAGGCTTGGTCTGGACCACATGGCTTTAGCTGAATGCTGGCTAATGCAATCTTCCCAGAACATGTGGTGAGATGGGTAATCCTATCATTTCCTGAGGGCCATCCTTAATCCCATCACCCTGGAGCTGAAGAGGGGGGCAGGGAGCTGCAGGAAGCTGCTTTGTCTTTAAAACATATTTCTCCTTTTCTCATCCAGGGAGATATAATATTCTGCCTTTTAAATATTTCCTAAACTATTTCAATTTTCTAGGAGCGGGGTGTGTGCTAACTTCCTATAGTAGCATGATCATCTAGTGATCATCTGGGTATGTGCAATCCAGAGCTAGTATCTCTCCTATGCTGAGAAATCTTATTAATACTCTCTGAGTAGAATTAAAGCTGCTTAAAAGTGCCTTGAAACTACTATATCTGCTCTCTTTCTTTGAAGTTTTTACCCTTTGCCCTTGATCTTAGTTATTTCACCAACACAATGCTTGTCAAACGAATTATCCTACCATGTCTCATTTTTTAAACATCTCCCCATTATTGAAGGATGTTTCTTCTCTTATCTTACCTGGCCTTCAGGCAAAGTCCAGTTAGCTTACTTTCATGGAATTTTAATGTTTTTTGTTTATGCAAAGGTTTGGCTGTTTTGGTAAGACAAATGGTAATGTTCAACATAAAAAATAGTTCTCTTGAACTGAACTGATAGAATTAGATTTACATTTGCGGTAAAGGATTTGTGATTATTTTTAGAAGAATGGCAATTATGAGGCAAAGGAGATAGATGGATAAAGATAAATAGATAATGATAGATAGGTGATACATAGATAGATAGATATAGATGATTGAGATGCTGGACAGAGTCCTATTTCCATATATTGTAGATATATAGTTTGTGAAAAACTATAGGTTTAATTGCTTCCATATGAATGTATGGAAAAATTTGAACACAATATACATTGCATTTATCATGGGAATTATATTGAAAAACCTACCTTCTATTGAATGAGCCTCACTTCAGCTATAACTTTCAGAAGCATAGTACTTTTTTAAAAAAAAATAGCTCATTTCTATAATTTTTCCTCCTTTAAAAAAGCAGCACTGGTTGTAAGAAAGAAAATCCAAAATCTGTATAAAAGCAACATTGGGTTATTAATATAGGTATTAATCAATGGAATGACTTGCCTCCAGAAGTTGTGAGAGCTCCAACACTGCAGGTTTTAAAGAAGAGATTGAACAGCCATTTGTCTGGAATGGTATAGGGTCTCCTGCTTGAGTAGCAGGTTGGACTACAAGACCTTCAAAGTCTCTTCCAGCTTGTTATTGTAAAGGTATGTTCTATAAAGGTTAAATCAAAGTGATGAAGCAACATACAATTTCAGTTTTCCCAAGACTTTTCCACCAAGTGTGATAGGTTTTAAAAAGGGAAAGAAAAAAAGTGAGAGGAAAGGAAAAGGAAAATATGACTTATGAACAAATATGACTTATTAAATGATATACATATCAACTATAGGAGCAGACTGGAAACTTGCACAATGGCTTTTATCAAATTAAAAAAGGATTTTGATTGAAGTTAGGATCTTTCCAAGATCAGGAGATTTTCATTTTCTATTTGTGAAAATATAAGTCCTATCTGTTTATTCAGTCCTGCTCAGTTCCTTCAGTGAAACATACAAATTCTTGGGTAATTGAAAAACAGGTATTGTAGGAAATTAGATAACATTTATATTATAAGTATTATAACATTTATAAGATGGCGGCCGGAGGGCGTCCCCAGGATGAGCCCCGCCGGGATAACCAGGTTTAGGGGTAAGCCTCTTCCCCCCTGGGTCCCCCACCGGTGGCAGAGGTGGCGACAGGACTGGGTGGGGGGGGGAGGTTGGTGAAGCCGTGGGGTGAGGGAGCTACCGGCAGAGCTGGAGTTGTCTGGATGGTTCTCGGGCGGCGGAGGCTGTGCCACAGTCGGGTTCCGGAGGCCACATTTGGCGTTCGGCGGCGGCGATGATCCCGGATGGTTAGTGGGACCGCGGATGATGCCTCCTTCCCCTTTAGATCCCCACCGGTGGCAGAGGTGGTTGGTGGCCCCGAAGAAGCTGGGAGACATCGCTGCTGGAAGCTTCAGAGTTGCCCAGGTGGTCCTCGGGTGGTGGAGGCGCTGCCGTGGCCGGGTTTTGGTTTTGTGTTTGGCGTTCGGCGGCGGTGATGCCAGATGAGTAGTGGGGCCGTGGATGAGATCTCCTTCCCCCCTAGGTCCCCACCGGTGGCAGAGGTGGTTGGACCAGGGGGGGTTGAAGGCCCCAAAGTAGCTGGAGGACGTTGGCACCACCGGAAGCTCCGGAGTCACCCGGATGGTTCTCGGGCAGCGGAGGCCCTGCTGCGGCCAGCTTTTGCACCTGGCATTCGGCGGCGGCGATCCCAGATGGGCAGTGGGGCCGCCTCCTTCCCCCTTAGGTCCCCACCGGTGGAAGAGGTGGTTGGACCAGGGGGATGGGGGGTTAGTGGCCCCGAAGAGCCTGGAAGGCGTCGACGCTGCCGGAAGTCCCAGAGTCGCCCGGGTAAAGCCGCGGTTGGAGTTTCCTTCCCCCCCTAGGCCCCCACCGGTGGCAGAGGTGGTTAAAGGGCCGGAGGGGGTGGAGGCCCCGGAAGAGCAGTGGAGTGGCAGGGGTGACAGAGGAGCTGTGGATGACATCAAAGCCACTGGAGTGTCTCTTGGGCGGTGATGGCTTCGGCAGATGTGGTCTTCTGATCCGGCGGCGGTGGCGGCGGCTCCGGTAGGGAAAGTTAGGGCTTTGCTGATTCTGACGGTGATGGAGGCGGCGGTGACTGGGTGGCCATGAGGATGACGATGTCGGTGGCAGCAGAGTCGAGGTCTGGGGACGTCGCCTGGTTTGGCGGAGGCGCTGGCCTCGGCAATGGTGGTCCTGGTGTTGGAGGTGTCGGTGTTGCCGGTGTCGCGGCCACCTCGATGCCACCGGTGGAGACGGAGATGGTGGCCGGATGAGCCGCGGATGTGGGCTGGCTGTTTTTGGGCCTGGGCCTGGTTTGGATCGGAGGGCCCCCCGCGTCATCGGACAGCAGAGACATATCCCTTGGAGCCTTTAAAATACTCTGCTAAGATCTCTGGGCCTTGAGGAATGTCCCCCTTTCCCTCAAGTGGCCCTCGAAACTTTCAAAAACTTATCTTAATGACAGATCCTGGGATCCCGAGAGATGGCACGGCCGCAGGAAACATTTTGGGGAAGGTTCTCAGGTGTGTAAATTTTTAGATAGGTTTTTAGTGGGGTTAGGGAAATCCGAACCGGGTTTGGGGGACAACCCGCGGGGGTTTGGAGGTAGCCAGGCTGGCACGCACGTCTGGGAGGGCTCAGAGGGTCGTGGGTTGAGGAGGCGGACAGAGATTAGGCAACCGGAGGGGGTTCCATCGGCACTGTAAGTGGGAGGGGCAGATATGGTGGGGGTAGAGGGCTATATCAGGTTATGGGATCACGCAGCCGCTGTCTTCAAGCGGTAGCGCGCTCCGACCTCTTCACCCATCTTGCAGGCCTGGTTGTGCAGAGTCTCAGGCCCTGAGTACCCAGCTGATGTTGTGCAATACCAGGTCCATTGTCAATAAGGCCCCCCTGATTTATGATCTTATTCAGGAGGAGGGTGTGGACCTGGCAGGTATTACTGAAACCTGGTTGAGGCCAGAGGTATTCCTCTGAAGGAAATGTGCCCACCAGGTTTCCTAGCATTTCATCGGCCAAGGTCTCAGGGAAGGGGTGGTGGGCTGGCGGTGATTATCAGAGAAATCTTTTGTCCTAAGGAGGCCACTGTTCCTCAGACGGCTGGTTGTGAGTCTCTCTTTGTGAAGTGGGGGCAGGGGGTTCAGATGGGCCTTTTGATAGTGTACCTGGCTCCCTGCCACATATCATTGGCCCTGCCCGGACTCCTTGAGGTGATAGCCGGGCTGGCGGTTGAGACCCCTAGGCTTTTAGTCATGGGGGATTTCAACCTGCCTTTGCTCAGGGAAACCTCTGGGGTGGTTCGGGAGTTCATGGCTTCTATGGTGGCCATGGACGTGACCCAACTAGCTTCTGGCCCCACTCATATGGGGGGACACACGCTGGACCTGATTTTTGTCTCTGATCAGTGGTTGAATTACTTTAGCTTTGGGAACTTAGTTATAAAACCCTTGTTATGGTCAGATCATTCTCTTCTTAGGCTTGACTTCTGTACCGCCACCCCCCACCACAGGGAGGCGGAGCCGTGCAGATGGTTCTGCCCCAGGCACCTGATGGACTCTGAGCAGTTCCAGAGGGAGCTTGGGCCATTTCCTGAGACTCTGGCTCATAACTCGGCTAGAGAGTTGGTGACCACCTGGTACAAGTTGGCCGCCAAGGCTCTGGACCAAGTTGTGCCTTTGCGACCTCTGACCCGGCACAGATCCCATCCAGCTCCGTGGTTTACAGAGGAGCTGAGGGAGATGAAGTGCCAGAAAAGACGTCTGGAGAATGTTTGGAGGACTAGTCGTGCCGAGTCCGACCGGACACAGGTGAGGTCCCATATTAGGACCTACCTTGTGGAGATAGAGGTGGCGAAACGTTCATATTTCTCCGCCCTTATTGCATCAGCAGAAAATCGGCCTGCCGCTCTGTTTAGAGTGACCCGCTCCCTGCTTGAGCTGAGAGCGCGGGAGGACCTCTTGCAGGGCAGAGGAGTTTTCCCGATTTCTGCATGACAAAATCGCTCAGATTCGGGGCGGGCTGGACTCCAGTTGGATGGTCCCGGGGGAGGTGTCCAGGGCAAGTCTTGAGACTTTTATCTGGGAGGAGTTTGACCCTATGACCGCTAAGGGTGTGGACAGGTTGCTGGGGGGGCTGAATACCACCACATGTTTGTTGGACTCGTGTCCCTCCTGGTTGGTTTCGACCTCCAGGGAGGTGACATGAGGCTGGCTCCAGGGGATTGTCAACTCTTCGTTGAGAGAGGGATCGCTTCCTACTGCCTTGAAAACGGTGGTAGTGCGATCCCTCCTCAAGAATCCTGCCCTGGACCCGGTTCTTTTAAATAACTATTGTCCAGTCTCCAACCTTCCCTTTGTGGCGAAGGTTGTTGAGAGTGTGGTGGCGTGTCAACTCCCTCAATACCTGGAGGAAGCGACTTACCTTGATCCTTTCCAATCGGGCTTCAGGCCCAGGCATAGTACCGAAACAGCATTTGTCGCATTGGTCGATGATCTCTGGAGGGCCCGTGACAGGGGTTCTTCCTCCGTCCTGGTCCTGTTAGATCTCTCGGCGGCTTTTGATACTATCGACCATAGTATCCTATTGCGGCGGTTGGAGGAGTTAGGAATTGGAGGAACTGTCTTACGGTGGTTCTCCTCCTTCCTCTCTAACTGCTCGCAATTTGTGTTGATGGGGGGGGGAGAGGTCCACCCCTAGGTCCCTCATTTGTGGGGTGCCTCTGGGGTCGGTCCTCTCCCCTTTTTTGTTCAACATTTATGTGAAGCCGCTGGGGGAGATCATCCATGGTCTTGGGGTGCAGTGTCATCTCTATGCTGATGATACTCAGCTTTACATCTCCACCCCAAACCACCCCAATGATGCTGTGGAGGCTATGTCCTGGTGCTTGGAGGCCGTGCGGATTTGGATGGGCGGAAACAGGCTTCAGCTCAACCATTCCAAGACTGAGTGGCTGTGGTTTCCAGTGCCCCGATATAGTCAGCTGACTCCGTCGCTGGCTATTGAGGGAGAGATCTTAACCCCCACAGAGAGGGCTCGCAATTTGGGTGTCCTCCCGGATGCACGGCTTGTCTTTAGAAGATCATATTACTGCCGTCTCCAGGGGGGCTTTTTATCAGGTTTGCCTGTTTCGCCAGTTGCGGCCCTTTCTGTATCGGGATGCCACACGGTCACTCATGCCCTTGTCACCTCCTGCCTGGACTATTGTAACGCTCTCTACATGGGGCTCCCTGCGGGGAGCACCCGGAGGCTTCAACTGGTACAAAATGCGGCCGCTCAGGTGGTTATGGGGGCGTCAAGAAACTCCCATGTGACGCCTCTCCTGAGCGAGCTGCATTGGCTGCCAGTGGCCTTCCAGGTTCGCTTTAAGGTTCTGGATTTGACCTTTAAAGCGATCCATGGCATTGGACCAGGCTATCTGCAAGACCGCGTTCTGCCGGTAGTCTCCCACCGACCTGTGCACTTCCACAGGGAGGGCCTCCTCCGGGTCCCGACGGCATCTATGTGCCGCCTGGTGACCCCAAGGAATAGGGCCTTCTCTGTGGGGGCCCCCGCCCCCTGGAATGGTCTGCCTCCTGAGCTACGTAACAACACCAACCTGAGAGCATTCAGACATGCACTGAAAACTTGGCTCTTCGAGCAGGCCGGCCTGGACTGAAATAGGAGTTTTAAAGAGTAATTTTAGAATTTTGGGTTTTAAATTTCAGGATTTTAAATTCGGGTTTTTATTGTTAATTTATTGGGGTTGGGCATAAATTTTAGTGGCAGCCTTAGGATGTTTAATTTTCTTTTAACTTTTATAATGTGGAATGTTTTACAGTTGGCTGTACACCACCCTGAGTCCTTCGGGAGAAGGGCGGTATATAAATGTGTAAATAAATAAATAAACAAATATTAAGATCCCTGGAGATATTTTGACATGTTGTACTAGTTTTCAACACAAAGAATAGAAGCCAAACCAAGTAGCATTAATTTTCAGGTCCAGATAATATAATCCTAACCAGGAATTCATTGTGTTATATTTATGAGCCCCCAAATGAAAATGTCATCCTTTACTTCTCATCTTATGTTTTGTCTCACTTTCAGCCATTATCCTATAATCTATACAGCCAACTATAAAACATTCCACATTATAAAAGTTAAAAGAAAATTAAACATCCTAAGGCTGCCACTAAAATTTATGCCCAACCCCAATAAATTAACAATAAAAACCCGAATTTAAAATAATAAACCATTTAGACCTAAAGACCTAGAGCAGAAGTACTGTATAATACTCCAGAAATGTGTTGGAGGTTTCTTTCCTTTTTTAGGATCTTCTTTTCTTTCTGGAGGGTGGGGAAGAAACAAAGTAATGCTGAACAGTTGAAATGGTCATTACTCGGTCGGATTGGTCTTTGTAAGCACACGGGTATGACTTCTAGCCTTCATGCCTTGATCCCCCATTCTATCTGTTTTGGAGTCTCTGGACTCCCTTCCTGGATTGCTGCGAAGATTTAATACAGGTAGTCCTCAACATACAACCACAACTGAGCCCAAAATTTTCACTGCTAAGGAAGACAGTGGTTAAGTGAATTTTGCCCCATTTTACAATCTTTCTTATTGAGTGAATCACTGCTGTTATTAAGTTAGTTAATATGGTTGTTAAGTGAATCTGGTTTCCTCATTGACTTTGCTAGCCAGAAGGTTGCAAAAGGTGATCACAAGACCCCAGGACACTGCAACTGTCTGAAATACATGCCAGTTGCTAAGCGTCTGAATTTGGATTACATGACCACAGGGATGCCACAACGGTCATAAGTAGGGAAAACAGTCATAAGTCATTTTTTTCTGTGCCATTGTACCTTTTGAATGGTCACTAAGGGATAGTTATAAGTCGAAGTCTACCTGTAGCACACTGCAGCAAACTTTCCCACTACTCCTGTGGAAAAGGAAGAAGGAAGGGAGGGAGGGAGGAAGGGAAGAAGGAAGGAAGGATAAAGTGTATTAAATCTCAAATTAGCATACCTTGAAAGTTAGGAGGAATCTATCCTGTCCATCCCTCCCTTGTGACTTCTTATGATGTCAATAAATGATCAGTCCATTCTCTGTGGCTCTCAGCTGCAGATTTTTTTTTTTAAAAAAGAATCATTCTTGAACACCTATTTTTATTTTGTCATAAAATGTTTGAAAGGCTTCTACAGTATGTTCAAATTATATCTTCTTTTAGATTAATCAGCACTGTGGATCAAAGGATCCCCCCCCCATCATTACAGAAATCCAGAGAAATCATGTCAATGAATATCTGATGTGTTTGAAAACATGAATGCTGGTTGTTTTGAATGGGTTATTAAATGGAACTACATTGAACCTCTAAATGCTTGTTAACCATAACCACAGTGGTTAGTGATGTTTGGAAGGAAAAAGAAGCTGACATAAATGGGATAGTTATATAGAGATCCAAAATACATTACATCATGACCGACTTACTGATATGGGTGGTCCAATAAAACACAAAAAAATTATGTGCAAGGCTCTTTGCAATTCTGTAAACAAGAAAATTTTTTTTAAAAAAATAATGAATTGAGAAAAGCCATTCTGAAATAATGAAGAGCCTAGTGTTCTTCAACTATTGTTCTATATTTTCGCAAATAATTTGGGCAGGAATTAGAATACTCATGTTCATTTGATTCTTCAGCCAGCTATAGATATTTGTATGGAAACTCCTAAGATGAATATTCATAATGCTATAGGCTATAGTATAATCCTATAGAAAGGCTTCCATAGGATATAATCCTATAAAAAGGATTATATCTGAAGTTAAACTAGCATGTTTAAATGTGTTAACAACAACCTATCTGCGTATTTTAAATAGGTGTTGGCTGACATGCTTAAAAACTAAGAGAGATGAATGTTTCATGGAACCATTCAAAAGTCAGATTTACTATTGTGTTTTAATTCATTAAAGAAAACGTCTTCCCTAAAATATCTTATTAAATCACACATGAGCTTCAAAGAAATGTTCATGATTTTCAGGTTTAACTTGGGGTTACATTAGACTGGTAAATGAAGACTGTTTAGTATTGTTAGTTGTAGACATGACTGGATTAAAATTAAAGTAAATATTTTATATACTATTGATCAGATTATATTTTATGATTTTGGATTTTATATGGTTCAAGACTAAACATTTTGTTTTTAATTTCAGCAGGGGGAAAATAATTTTTAGTGATTCTTGGAAAATGAGGGTGAGCAACATACAATTGGAGAGCTGCATGGAGTTTCTCAAACTCCTTGTATCCTTTTGGGAGCCCTACAGCTTTAGAAATTAGACCACTGAATTGTAACCATGAACTATTAAGCAATGGTACTACTGGCACTGATTTCTAGGGCAAAAGTTTGAAAAAGTTATGTATGAAAGGAATAATTGCATCTTGAAAAACAATGATTATGGTGGTGATCAATTTTAGACCAAGTATAGCATAGGAATAGTTACAGTTATAAAAAATACAGACGAAAGAAAGTTAGAGGAGATTTTCCAGTTACTTTTCCTTTGTGATCACTACTATTTTTTGTAACTCAGTAAAGTGCAAATCAATGTCCCCCTTTGAACTTTCTGTCTTCCCTTAGCAAGTTAAATACAGTACTGCATTTTAATCTCGTAAAATAGAGATCTGAAATCTAATTCATCAGACAGTGCTAATCTCGTCTCATTCCAAAGATTTGGTAATTTCAGGAGACAGTCAAGAGATGATAACATGGCAAGAAATCCTTCAGCAGATTAACAGGCAATGTAGTTTTTCCTCTTCTGATTCCAAAGGATCCTATTCTAAGCCTGATTAACTAGTTCCATTTTTTTTCTTGCTCATTCTAGCTGGGATTGTTCCCACATGTTAACTTCCTAAATTTTGTCCTGCTATTAGCCAGGAGCCAGCTGCTAGGTATTAAGTATCAGGTCTGAAAGACATAACCCACTCTAAGCAAGTGTGGTTTTGACATTCTTGAATAGGGGGATGGAGAAGGTATTAAGTGCTCTAATACATTTAGTTAGTTTTGGTTCCTCTTAGGTGGACTCTACTCCTGGTAATTGCATGGCCAAATGCTCACTATATTGATCTCTCCCCAGCACTACATCATAACTCTCCCAAGGACAGTCTGTAGGCTACCACAGTGGTTTAGAAAGTGTATCAGTTGCTACATTTATATCCAGACTGTGCTGACATTGAAAAATGTACCACAGAAAGTCTCTATTTTCTGACAACATAAGAGTTGAGAATGGCTGCCAAATATTTTTTGACACTTGGGTAAACCACAGGTGTCAACACTTCCTCAGTCAGGGATAGTATCAGCTCTGCAATTTGTGCCTAATGAGGCACTGAATGAGAGAAGACATCTGATCAAGTGTCCCATTTTCCAAGGCCTATAGTGAACAACAGACTATAATAATAAAGTGGCTAAGAAACCAGTGAAGCACAGTAACTTAGTCTAAGGATAAATGAAGAAACTTGGTAAGGCTTCATTGGTTTTGTATTTTGTTTTATAGAAAGAAAGCCTATTAGCAAAGTGACATTGCAACATTATTTAACCAGCTCAATCAATCCTATTCTTCTCCATTGTTGTCTTCAAGAGGAGGCTGGAATCATATTTGCCAAATATACTTTATGTTTATACTTTGCTTTAATTTGGATTAAGCAAAGGCTTGGATTTAAGAGCCATGGTTAGAGTGCAGTACTGCAAGCTGCTTCTGCTGACTGCCAGCTGCCTGCAATTTGGCAAATTGAATCTCACCAGGCTCAAGATTGACTCATCCTTCCATCCCTCTGAGGTGGGTAAAAGGAGGACCCAAATTGTTGGGGGCAAGAGGCTGACTCTGTAAACTTCTTAGAGAGGGCTATAAAAAGCACTGTGAAGCGGTATATAAATCTAAGTGCTATTACTATTGCTTAATGGTCTAGGTCAGGGGTCTCCAACCTTGGCAACTTTAAAACCTGTGGACTTCAACTCCTCTGGGAGTTGAAGTCCATAAGTCTTAAAATTGCCGAGGCTGGAAACCCCTGGTCTAGGTGACCAATGGAATTCTATTGTATTAAGATTCCATAGGATCTGGCTAAGGGGCTCATCCTCCTATTCTGATGATCTTGATAAAGAACTTGTTCAGACCTGATAATCAAATGAACTTGATAAAGGACATATCTTCATCTAATTCCACAATATACTGCAACAGTACTAAAATTTAGCTGTTCTGCTAATTTTAAATAAATTTAGCTCTTCTGTTATCTTCTACCAATACTTGCTACAAAAACAATTTATGAAGCCACAGTGATAAGGCTGGGGTGGTGGTGACATGGACAGAGGTCTCTAGCACTTCTGGCTGCCTAGATCTGCAGTGACCATTCTGCCTTCCCATCTGATTAAAGGGTGTGAACATTTTGATCTGGTTTGTGAGAGACTAGACTCCTGACTTGCACAGTCTTTTCAGTGTTGTTTTACTTTTTTTACTAGGAGTGCTGCAATCAGAATAACTCTTCAGTACAACAATATGATTTTAAAAAGAACAGTAACAAGAAAAGTACAGGAAT
This sequence comes from Bungarus multicinctus, assembly GCA_023653725.1. Taxonomy (NCBI): domain Eukaryota; kingdom Metazoa; phylum Chordata; class Lepidosauria; order Squamata; family Elapidae; genus Bungarus; species Bungarus multicinctus. Next base: position 88,109,727 of record CM042834.1, on the reverse strand, counting down.
AAAATAGCACACGATCAAATAATCTCTTATCATACTATTCACACAGTTTTTTCAGAAACTGTCCAACTATCGTGCAAGTAAGGTTGTGATTCTTCTGTGGAACAAGAGCAGGATTAGAGGTATAATTTCCAAAAAAGGACTGGGGGAAGCTATAGAGAAGGCTTGGTAATTTTGGTAATCCAGGTAACTGTTTCAGCCAGGGTTCTCTGAAATTGCAGTGCCAACACTTCTTCTCAACATTCGCCAGGAAGATAGAGATAAGCTGATGTCTTTTTAAAACAGTTGGGTGAATGATGATTATTTCTTCAAGACAAGTAATACTACTCTCCCTCCCAAGGATGCGTTAACTACACTCCTTATGCAACTTTTTGTAGCTTCCCTGGCAGTTTTCAATAACTAGGTAGGGCAAAAATGCAATCCATAAGTGGTGATGCTGAGGGCTCAGATGACCTTATTCACGGGATTATTCGGTTTGTTGTCCTTGGATTGCCTCTGTCATCTTCATTAGAGTTACTCAAGTGGCATCTGGCAGCCAGCAAATATAAATGATTTTATTTTCCAGATATCTTCCATCAAATCACATTAGCCTGATAACCAATTTCTGCCACATCTTCCCCTAGAAAAGAGCCATTCTAAACAGGACTGCTGAATTCTAGACTAATGAGCATGCCAAAAAAAAAAAAAATCTGGTTGATAGGTTTGGGAGGGGACTGTGAAGGAAGCAGGAAGGAGATATTTCAATTTGTCTGTGAGCTCTTTCCTAGATGACAGTACAAGTTTTTTTTTTTAATATAATGGATCTATCTGTCTTCTGGAATACATTTTTATTTAGCATGAAAATAGCAATTTCCTATCCTCTTGCCTCGCACTAAACTCTGTGTTTATTTGCCATATATATGCTATAGAGCTGGCAGTATCCCAGAATTGTCCTACAATTGAATCAAATCTGCTTGGTTTGATGGGGCCTATGAGGAGACTCAGTTGAAGCAGAAGAAAATTGTGACCTGATCTATCCCAAATGACAAGTCATGCTTTTAGAATAGAATAGAATAAAATAGAATAGAATACTTTATTGGCCAAGTGTGATTGGACACACAAGGAATTTGTCTTGGCGTAAATACTCTCAGTATACGTAAAAGAAAAGATACATTCGTCAAGAGTCAAGAATCATAATGTACAACACTTATTGATAGCCATAGGGTACAATAAGCAATCAAATCATACTAGGAAACAGTCAAGCGACAAAGTTACAAGCGATAAAGTTACAGTCAAACAGTCAAAAGTGGGAGGGGATGGGTGATAAGGAGTGATGAGAAGATTAACAGTAATAGTAGTTCAGACTTTGTAATAGTTGAACAGTGTTGAGGGAATTATTTGTTTAGCAGAGTGATGGCTTTCGGGGAAAACTGTACCTGTGTCTAGTTGTTCTGGTGTACAGTGCTCTATAGCATCATCTTGAGGGAAGGAGTTGAAACAGTTTATGGATGTGAGGGGTCTGTAAATATTTTCACAGCCCTCTTTTTGAGTCATCAGTATACAGGTCCTCAACTGAAGGCAGGTTTGTAGCAATTGTTTTTTCTGCAGTCCTAATTATCCTCTGAAGTCTGTGTCTGTCCTGTTGGGTTACAGAACCAAACCAGACAGTTTTTGTTTTTTCTTTTACTTTTTTGAAAGAGGACTACTGATCTGGAAGGCCAGTAAGAGAGAAATCTAGGTCATTGACTGATGGGCATTGGAAGCCAGGGGGTGAAGAGGAGAATGCTTGTAGAATTTTCCAATCTCATCTCATCTCACCTCACATTATTTATTTCTTTGTTTCCTTTATTACTTTTACACAAACTTGAGGTTGTGAACATTTCTAACACACTTTCCTCCTCCTGTTTTCCCCACAACAACCCTGTGAAGTGAATTGAGCTGAGAGAGAAGGATTCGCCCAGGGTCGCCCACTTGGCTTTCATATCTAAGGGGGGCACTAGAATTCATGGTCTCCTGCTTTCTAGACTGGTTAAACCACTAAATAAGCTTCTAATTTTTCGTAGCATTTTCCCACAGGTTCAAGGCCTGCTTAGACCAACAAATGTCATTTCATGCAATGAAACACAGCAACTGGATGATTTTCATGTCTGTGTTAATTGTCAGAGGTGGTGTTTAGCAGGTTCTGACCAGTTCTGGAGAACCAGTAGCGGAAATTTTGAGTAGTTTGGAGAACCGGCAAATACCACCTCTGACTGGCCCCGCCCCACCCCCATCTATTCTCTGCCTCCCGAGTCCCAGCTGATTGGCAGGGTCTTCTTTTGTTGCCCTGCATAGGAGAATGAAGCTGGAAAGCAGGTTAGTGGTGTGGGGAGGGAATGGAGATTTTGTAGTAACCTTCCTCTGCCACGCCCACCAACCATGCCACACCCACCAAGCCAGACCCAACAGAATTGGTAGTAAAAAAAATTTAATCCCACCATTGTTAATTGTGTCTTGCCATCTTTGCTTTGTTTTTCCATGACGGTGTTTTCCATCAATCTTAAAGTGGTATGTGATGCAGGTGACAATGGGGAATGCTGCTCATAGAATGTGGTCATACTACCGTAGATGCTTTTCCAACATTGTCTCATATTTATGTAGTGCCCATCAGCTGCCAGACTGTATCATTGCTCACATAGTCAAGAAGGGAAACGCCCAACAATGCAGCCTGATTTGTGGTTACTTTTTCTGCTGGTAGATGATTCTGGGTGGGAGCATGACTGCTTGAAAATTAAATCCTGAGAAACTGCCCCTTCCCAACCTCTTTGTTGAGAAAGCTGTAAAGCTCAGCTCTGAGGCTAGGGCAAATTATGTTGACGTACTTCTCTGCCCATTCAAGGACAGAGAGAATGCATATTAAGGGGGCTGTGAGGAAGTGCCCATTGTCATATTATTAACCAAGCAGCTGGTAAGGGAGGAAAGGAAGGGAACTTATTCCCTTGCAATCTGTTTACTAGACTTCTATGAGGTGATTTCTTTCCCTGCTTTTCCATTGACCCAATGGAAAACAATATTAACTGTCGCAGGAATGTAGTAAGTAGCGTATTTCCTTCCCTTTTTGATTACACAATACACGAGAGCTTTCATCTCTTTTTGTAGTTTTTGTATTTATGCAAAACAAAAATAGAAAACCATCTGATAACTGGTGGGCGACCCTTTGAAAACATAACTAAGGGCTGCAAGACCTTGATGCAGCAATGTCAGGTTCTTACGTTATTTTTTAGGGTGGAGATGTGGCAAGAGATTGTAAAAGCAAGCTGAATTTGTCCTTTTGTTAAAGATACTTCCACTGAAGGACAGTTGTTGTACCTTTTTATTTTGTTTTGCAATTTTCTTTGGGTAGGATTCAGGTACGATGTCTTGTTAGAGCTAAATTGAATCCCTTTGAAAATGCAGCTTGGCCTAATCCCTCCAGATACTTTGCTTTTTTTTTGCCCCAGAAAGGAGCCCCTAAAAGTCTTCTCCATAATCCTACAAGATGAAATTTAATCTTTTCTGAAACACACACACACACACACACCAACATACACACACTCCAGACTTTGAGCTTGGATTGAGGGACAAACATCTTCTCTCCCTTCTCAGTGTGGTAAATCTCAAATTTAAATCAAACTCCATCCCCATCCCATCCAACTCACTTAATTGCTCTAACTAGAAGTCTTTCAGGGTCATCTGTCAAACAATAGACAGCTTTGAGATTTTCACTAAGTGGCCATCTTTTGTTGCTGTTGACAAGGACTTGCTGGTTTCTGGTTTCTGTTTCTGCTTTTATTAGTCAAATAGAAATGGGCTTCAACCTGATTGGTAAGGACATTTTAATGCATCTTTCTGGCTGGGAACTCTATGTAGCAATGTATATTGTGAGCTCAAAGATCTTTAGGTGTATCTCAAGACAAATTTATGATCCTTCTCTAAGTGTTTCTTAAAGGCCTTTCCTCCAAACACTGGCAAATTATTGGAATTCTACATGTTATTCTTTGCTTTTTTCTTCTTAGTGTTGTCCTACTGAATCAGCAACAGTGTCATGTGATAAATCTATTCTTCCCTGATCTGGTTTGCCTCTTAATACTTCACTGATCTGAAAGCTTTTAGGATTTATTCCCAGTTTTATGACACTTTCAAATGGAAAGCTCTCTCTCCTCTTCAAAGGAGACCCAAATGCTCATACACAAGGCTGAACTTTTAGTTGTTCATCTCTGGAATGAAAACAGCTTGTGGCACACTGGAAGTCGAAATAAAGTTTGCAAGATCACCACGCACAGTTTTGGAAATAGACTGTTCCTAATTGGAAATGTGGCATGAACAATCACAGCTCTGGTCTAATGTCCAAAATCTTGTCATTCTATGTTCTAAAATAGTTAAATTATAATATACACCAGATGCTTTCTCATAAAATTGAAGCATGTGAGAGTCAGAAGATACCTTAGAGATCATCTTTACCACCTTTGCCAAGTACAGAAAGCTACTTGTCAATTGTATTCATCCTTTAAAAAAAAACCTTCCACTGAAGGACAGCTCACCACTTTTTGAGATAGTCTGTTTAATTGTTGGATAGATCTTTCTGTTTTGAAATTCTTCCAGACGTCCAGTTGAAATCTGCTTTCTCAAAATTTAAATATTTTCTTTCTTCTGTTATGTGATGTCATTGAAGAGGTCCAATGGGAACATGACAGCCATTTGCTCCTTGGCCAAAAGGAAAGACATTGCAACATCCCAATATAGGAAAGACCTACTAAGACCCCTCACCTCATGAAAGTAGCCGTGGATTTGTATAACTTTAAAGGCCAGTTCTACTGTACATAAACAAAAAGGCAAGCTTACGTGGTTTTCAAGAGTGGATTCTCCTAACTACTTAGTCTATTCAACTGCTGTTTCATAAATCATGAATACAGTATGGGAAGCTTTGTTTGAAGCTAATGCAGAACAACCTTTCCCTCATTTAATAAGAGATAGTGAAATAGGATCATCAGAGTTGGCAGGACCCAGTGCTTACTCTGAGAATAGGACATGGTCAGTCCATTGTTAGAAGTTAAAACCCACCCCGCCCACTCCTAGAAAAATGAAATATTTTAGGATATATTAAAAAGGCAGAATATTTCTCTTAAAAGAGAAGTAGAAACTCAGAGAGGCAGAAACTCACCCCCCCCCCTTTGTTAATGGGCCATTAAGGCTTGGGTCAGTCTATTCTACATAACAAAGATCTACCTTCTTCAGGCAGAGCCATTTCATTGCCCTTCCTTGCATCACCCAGCAAGATTCAACCAAATTTAGCACACAGAGCTAGCTATGGCCTCTGACAGCAACCAATCATGGGAAATTCAAAGCCCAGAGAGGCCATAAAACCCAAGGACTCTCAGCATCTTTTCCCTTTTCTTCGCCAAGAGCTCCAAGGCATGTGATCCTATCCACCATTAAATCATCTTTGCAATCAGCCTCCATGTTTGCAGTGTCTTTCTCCCCACTTGGAATTGAACCCAGAAGGATATTTCTTCCAACCAGTGGTGGGATTCAAAACTTTTTACTACTGGTTCTGTGGGTGTGGCTTGGTGGGCATGGCTTGGTGGGCATGGCCATATGACTGAGTGGGCATGGCTTCTTCTTTTTTTTGCTTTTTTGCTTTTGTGCAGTCACCCACCCAACTATTTTTTGGGCCTTCTGGACCTCAGGGGAGCCGCCTGGGGGGGCGTTTTTGCTCCCAAAAGACTCCCCTGGGGCTCAGGAAGGCAAAAAATGGAAGGGGGTGCACCCCTCCCCCCAGTTTTTGCCTTCCTGGGCCTCAGGGAATCCTCCTAGGTGAAACAGTAAGACAGCTAGGGGAATCCCAGCAGCTGATCATATGAACAGCTGGTTGTTGGAAGAGAGAAAAAAAAAGAAATACCTTACAGGGCGAGTGTCAGGCAGGTGGGGTGAGTGAGCATCGGGTGGGCAGAGCAAGTGAGCTAGCGGTGACCAGGCGACCGGGTCAGGAGTGTGGCCAGCCAGAACTTACTACCGGTTCAGCGACCCATGCCAAATTCTTGCTACCGGTTCGCCTGAACGGGTGTGAACCACTGAATACCACCACTGCTTCCAAACCACTTTTTAAAAAGTATAATTTCTCCAAAGTCTGTGCAGATAATGGTAATGGGTCCTTTGTTGAAGGGCTGAGCCAAATCAGAGAACCCATTCAATGTACCTTCCTTTTCCTTTAAAAATATCAGCTGAGGATAAATCAGAATTAGGATCATAGTATATGAAGTTCATTCCTCAATGTTTGCACTGTTATTACACATGCACAGAGAGAGGGGGGTATTTCTATATATATGCTGTTGTTGGCACCAATTGCATGATTTTATTTATTTATTTATTTATTTGATTTGGCAATTGCTTACAAAATAATAGGTATAAGTATATACATAGTTATGAATACATGAAATGGATACATATAAGAAAAAAAAGAAATAATAAGACAGGGACGGTAGGCACGTTGGTGCGCTTATGCATGCCCCCTACAGACCTCTTAGGAAAGGGGTGAGGTCAATAGTAGACAGTCTAAGGTTAAGGTTTTTGGGGTTTGGGGAAGAAACCACAGAGTCAGGTAGAGTACTCCAGATATTTACCACTCTGTTGCTGAGGTCGTATTTCCTGCAATCATGTTTGGTGCAGTTAACCTTGAGTTTGTATCTATTGTGTGCTCTTGTGTTGTTGTGGTTGAAGCTGAAGTATTCACTGACAGGTAAGTCATTGCAATGTATGATTTTATATACCATATTTAGATCAAACTGAAGACGGCATAATTCAAGGTTTTCTAGGTCTAGAATTTCAAGTCTGGTGGCATAAGATATTCTACAACAAGCAGAGGAGTGGAGAACTCTTCTTGTGAAATATTTCTGGACTTTCTCAACTGTGCTAATATGAGATACGTAATGTGGGTTCCAGACTGATGAGCTGAATTCAAGTATTGGTCTAGCAAATGTTATGTGTACTCTAGTTAGTAGTGTGATATTACCAGAGAAAAAGCTACGTAGGATTAGGTTAACAACTCTTAATGCCCTTTTGGCTATGTAGTTACAGTGGGCTCTAGCACTTAGATCATTAGAGATGAGTATTCCAAGATCCTTTACATAGCTTGGATCATCAACAAGGTCTTGACTATTCAGCTTGCATTTTATTTTCTGATTTTTTTTGTCAATATGTAAGACAGAGCATTTATTTGTTGAGATTTGAAGTTGCCATTTGTTTGACCATTCTTTTTGAAGGGTAGCAGTATTGTCTGTGGTATTGAACAGCTTTACATCATTAGTGAAGAGAATGAAGTTGCTCTTAATATGATCACAGAGGTCATTTATGTAGAGTATGAAGAGAGTTGTTCTTAGAACACTGCCTTGGGGGACACCACTATTGACAGGTGCAGAATTTGATAGGACATTCCCAATTTTGACCATTTGTTGTCTTTTTGACAGGAATGCTTCCATCCAGTTATGCAGTTGTCCAGAGATACCTTAAGATTTTAGTTTTAGGAGTAGTTTGTCATGTACCACTGAATCAAAGGCTTTACAGAAGTCTATGTAGATTGCGTCTTTTGTTTTGCCCTGATTGAGTTGTGTAGTCCATATGTTTTTGCAGTGTAAGAATTGTAGATTACAAAATAGTTTTTTTCTGAAACCAAATTATTTATTAGAGAGTAGGTTGTTTGTCTCTAAGTGGAGGATAATGGATTGGTTAATAATTGATTCCCTGACTTTACAGGTGACGCAGCATAAGGAGATTGGTCTGTAATTTTCAACTAGGCTGGGCTCTCCCTTTTTGAAGATGGAGATGACCGTGGCTTGTGATCATAGGAGCTGGTCCTGAAAGATTTTTCAAAGATTATGCTTAGATGTTTTGCTATGGCAGTGAATAGCTTTTTTAAGAAGTAGGCACATATTCCGTCCAGTCCAATAGATAGAGATGGTTTTAGATTGCGCAGTGCTTTTTCAACATTGTCTTCTGTAAAATCTATATGTATTAGATCATTGTAGTTTTCTGTGGTTCAGCTAGGAAATACTGGGCATGATCCATTGCTGTTTACAAATACTGAGCCAAAGAATGTGTTAAAGATGTTGGCTTTAATGGTGTCGTCATTGCAGTCTTTACCATTAGGTCCTATCAGGGGTGGGATGGACCTTGAGTCTTTTAGTTTGTTGTTTACAAAATTGTAAAAAGTGCGGGTGGAATTGGTGCATAGAAAGTTTTCCTCTTCTTTAATGTGATAATTGGTGCATTCAGTCTTTATCTGGTGGCATAAATTTTTGTATCGGCTTTTGAAGTTGGCAATGTGACCAAATTTATTTTTCCACAGAGTGATCTCTTTTTGGATTGAAGTTTTCTTAATGTTATGGGTAATCTGTTTTTTTTGTTTGTTTTTGGAGTTGTTAATGGTAAATATAGTTTGATGACTCTTTTGACTTCAAGTAAAAATACGTTGCAATGTTCTTCAACAGTATTGCATCCAGTGAATAGAGATTGCCAATCAAGGGATGAGAGACTGTTGTCTATAAGATCATAGTTGCTTTTTTGAAGTTATAATTGGGGATTATGTCATTGTGATGATTTTTGCCTGGGCGTATGTTGAGACAAAAGTCAATCATATTGTGGTAACTGTTGGAAAAGGGTTCTTTAATTGTATTTTGTAAATTAAATTCAAACTATTGCAGAAGATGAGTTACTAGTTGTTCCAGTCCCAGATTTGTAACAGCATTGTAGAAGGTTGCATGTAGGGGTTCAGTTGTACATTCGTTTAGGGTCCAGTTAATATGAGGTAGATTGAAGTCACCAAGAAAGATAAAAGCGTGTGAACAGGATGTTGCCTGTGTTAGTAGTGAATTTAGCTTATTTAAATGTTCGATGTCATAATCAGGTGCTCTGTAACATAGTAAAAATCGAAATGTGATATTTAAGGATAGTTCACAGATGATGGTCTCAGGAAGAGCAAGCTCCTGGGTAACTTGGATGTTTTTTAGATGTAGGAACGTTTTATAGAAGATAGCAACACCACCTCCTCTACGAATTTCACGATCTGATCGGTAAACATGATAGTCTCTTACTGTGATAATGGAGTCAGGGAGAGATGCATTGAACCATGTTTCACAGACAAATATGATGTCGAATTTAGCCATATTTAGTAAGAGGAGAAATTTAGGTATTTTATTCACAAGGTTTCTTGCATTGAGTAGCTTGCATTTAAGGCCAGCTATATTTGGAATTGAGGTAGTTAGGGGAGTGTGTGCCTAGTCTTGTGTGATGGTGGATTGGTTGAAATAGGGTTGTGGTTGAAGGTTAAAGCTGAGTTGCGGGTTGTGTGACTTACTTTTGATGTCAGCATGGTAGTCAATGTACAGGTCCTTCTCTCCATTGTCTAGATGTTTTTTGAGTTCTGTATGGAGTACACGGGAGTGGGCACGTTGCTGTATGGTTAGGTCAGGGCGAGAACGGAGGTTCTTATGGTTGGTGTTGCTTTTGGTAAGTGAATTTATAGTATAAATGAATTTATGTTTGCTTGATTCATTTTTGCAAATGACCCTGCAGAACCGTGGGGCCACAGAGCCATCTCTGTTTTTGAACTCTGGGCTGGTGCGGTAAACCCCGATGCGGGAAATGTCAAGTATTTCATCAGGGGAGATGCTTGATGCTTGATAATCACTGATGATGTTGCGGAAAGTTGTGATGTCATCATTGTCATTGATGTCCTCTAGACCAAATAAGATGGCATTTGGACGTTTCTGTTCGCGCTCAACAGCTTCTCTGATGAGGATTGGGATATCATTATTTGTCTGATTTATGTTTTTTTGCAGATTGGGTTGTGGATCCTTCCAATAGATTCGTAAGTAGATTAAAAAAAATGATTCTGCTGCTCATCATATGTGGTCTTATTCCCTGGCTTTCTAGTGCCATCTCTTGACTTATTAAATGATGAGAAAGCATTGTAAGTCAAGCTTCATCACATGTGAAATACTTACTAAAGGAAGTAAGTCCTTTAGAAATTAAACATGCAAAGGTTTCCTTTTGTTAAATGCAATGCAAACCTATACACATCTATCCAAAGTAAAGCTTTGTTTAATTCAGTGGATAATTATAGAATTGCAACCCAAAGTCCTTAGATTAGTGGTAATATATAAGGTTCTGAAGAACATAAGTTATAAAACAAATGAAAAGATAACACTGTAGTATTTTCTATTGTTTTATTTGGCACATAGTAATGTAGCTTTTAAAGATATTGAGCATTCTTATCAGAATTGTGCTTTTTTTATATTTGCATTAGCGGCAAGCATCACCTTTAAATGTATCTTGAAAACTGCTGTCAAATCTTAAGTATTGATGTTGGAGTGCTGTATACATGCAGGACGTCCTGATTACTTTATGAACAGAGTGCAGAATAAAAAGAGATAGGGCTGGATTTCATGTTTCAGTAGTTCTTTTACATGGAGTCTTCATCACCGAAAGTTTGACAGACTGTCATTTGACAAGGCATCAGATTTCAACCATGTAGTACAGTCATAAAAGATCAAAATAGTAGGGAAGACATGAATGAAGAACTCTTATTTCTCCCCTGCTATAAATCAAGGACCAGAGTGAACACGATGACATGAATAAGTATCAGGTTTAAAATAATTAGGTCATGTTCCATGCTGTAAGCACTTCTGGAACCTACTTTCAAAGCATGTTGTTAAGGCTGTATCATTCAATTCAACACAGATTTAAACAAATTCATAGCGATTAAATGTTTTAGTGGCTGAGAGCCAAGATGACTGTGGGATGTAATTTCATACTCAAGTATTTGGAAGTCTCTGCTTTGTCAAAGGGATGAATGAATGGGAATGGATTATTTCATAATTGTTCTGAAATATCTGGCATCAACTGTTGCCATATATAGGACATTGAGATAGATTGTCCATATTTTTTACTCAGTGTGTGATTTTCATTGAAGTGTATATTATGGCATTAGACCAGAACTGTTCACATGGAATTCTTTTTCTGATTAAGAGAAGTTGTAAAAAGCAAAATGCTAGTAATCATTGCTTATCCTTTTTCAACAACCTGTAGCATTTTAGAAATCGGAGAATAACTTTAAGATAGCCAGTGAAAGTGTTTTTTTAACAAAAGGATTTTTGATAAAAACTAATTAAGAAATAGAAAACTAATTGATGAAATGCAAACATGCTTGAAACTGCAGGATTCTATTTGGGTCAGTCACTGGGACCAGAAGTTTAGTCTTCTGAGCTTTCGGACTTGTGCTGGAGCCCATCCTCAGGGAACTTTTCTCTCACCAGAATGTCACATTAATAAGACCCCTATTCAAGGAATGTTTCATATCACATTCTCAAAAAGCTTTATCAACTAATTGCATGGAGGAAAAATTCAACATGTAGCAAACAACAGCATAGTTGTAGTGAAAAGGATGAAACTATTTGATCAGTGGCTGCAGCAAGCTACAAACTGCTACAAGCATCATCATGACTGAATCACCGAAATTATTCAGTGAAAATTTTGCCAGAGGTGTGGATTTAAAGGTAGTAAAAACTACTGAGACTATCAAGTTGAGAAGGTTTTAGAGAATGAGTGGATTAAGATCATATTGGACTTTAAGATCTGAACAAACAGGCCTCTGGTTCATAACATGTCAGATATAACAGTTACAGAAAAGAAGAAAAGCTAGGATTGTGGGAAAACAATTGGAAAAAAATATGCAATATTGGAACTTGCATACCAAAGTTGAATCCTTATGGAAAAAGAAATCCCTGGAAGATACAGAATATGATCAAATATGGATTTCAATTTACCAGTGGTTGGAAAAAAGAGAAGATTAAGAAGATAACCTGTACTGTTAAGCAATTAAATAACCCAGACAACACGATGTTTATTAAGCACTAACAAATCAATAAAAAAATTTAAAAAAGAAATCCCTTGTTATACAATTGTGACTAAAGCTCTATCTAAAAGACTTCCTTGATAGCTGGAAATATTGACCTTATCAGATCTGAATGCCCAATTAAAACAAAAACCAACCTGCTTGCAACTGCCTATATTCTTAGTCACTATCTTAATAATTCTTAGGTCCTTGGTTAGTGCTTCAATTATTAAGTTTCTATCAGTCTTAAACTTTGAATCTAACTGTAGATTACCCACACAGAATGATGGAAATATAAAGGAAATGTATAAAAATGATAACTGAGATATACAAATGATAACTTAGAAGAGCAATAACAGTAGCATTATAGGCCAGCACTGAAATGTGTGAACTGACAAGAAAAATTAATAGAGAAGATTATGGCATATGCAGATTACCAGTGAACGGACAAAGACTGCCACCATTGAAAGTAGTGCCCTAAAAAGATCTGGTGCCTATAATGAAGGATGTAAATAAGATGCTTTCAAGGATTAAAATAATGTCTATCAAACAGATCAGCTTGTCTACTGTACAATGATAACAGCTGCTAAAGAACTAGCTATTCTAATTAGAAAACCAAAACCAAAACTATATTCAATCTCAAAGTGGAAGATCAGGCTTGAGGCCAAACTAAACAAAATAAAGCAAGAAGCAAGTAATTTAAAAAAACATGAAGGAGCAAAAATTAAAGAATGTAAGGATCAAATGATGACGATGATAATGATGATGACTGGAGAGGTGAAGAAAAATGCCAAATCCAGTCTAAACATCTCACCAACATAATGATAATCACCATCGGCATTGATAAAATCATCATTCGTGTTCTGCTTTTTACTCTCTGGATGTGTATAAAGCAGACAAAGCATCCATACAAACTCTCTTATATTGGTTCATCAGGCATCCTTATCAACTCACATTTATGACGAGGTTCTTCTTAATGTCCAATCCTTTGCATATTTGCATTATGGTGTAGAAAGATAATAAACTCTCATCCCCATGATGATTGAAGCAGCTCCATGGTAATGGATTCAGGCTATGAAGCAGCTGCATGGTAATGGATTCAGGCAAGAGTGAGGGAGCCTCCCCAACCCAACAAGGGTCAATTTAGTGACCAATCAGGGTTACACATGTGACCACATGACATGGATTACATTTCCCAAGATACCTTAACTACATTTACCATGATGCATTCCCTTAAGGGGACAGCTCTCAATTCCTAATTAACTATCCCAAATCCCATTAACTATAAACTGTCTGGACAATACACTCCCCACCTGGAATTGTAAATTCCACTAACTAAAGTAACTATAGAACTAAGATAAACAGGAAAAAAATAAGATAAACAGTTAGCTGTTGTCACTGCGTTTGTTTTTGTTTGTCTGAGGAGCTTGCCACAGATGTTTACAAAATAAGCTGGACTGGTTATCAAGTCTCGATAGTAACAAGATATGAGTGTCTTGTGAAGTTCTATTTTACTGCACATTTGTGCAGGGGAGGAGTTTTATTTCCACTTCATCTTTCATTATAGTTTTTTTTTAGCAGAATGGTACGGCTGTTTCTTTGTTTCTTAGTTATTTTGTAAATAAAATATGCTGACAACAGAAAAACACGATCCATTTCCTCTAATTTATAAAACTGAATGTTTTCGTTTTGACATGGTAGCAGAGGATGGTTTTCCTTATCTGATGTTTTGATAATTAGATTACAAAGTCTGAGGATTTTGTAATTATTTTTGATAAACTCTACAATGCCAAGAAAGAAAGGCAAAACAAAGCGGAGAGTTCGGTCAGTGGAGGATTTATTGTCATTTTCTGAAATTCCTGAAGAGATAAGAAGTCCGCTGGCTACCGCTACTCATCTGAAGGAGGAAGCTGCCATAGGAGGACAAGATAGCAGGTCTGTACCAAGTTTTATTTATGATGCATGCTATCAAACTCAGCCTGAGAAGCCAGAATATGAAAAGCTTGGAGCTAAACCTAAAGTTATCCAGGCAGCTGATAGTTTTTCACCAAAAGAGAAAGGTAAAATTTATTATTCTTCATTAAATCCTGAGCCAACAATGAGTCAGAGAGCTATGCAGGATTATATGCAACAGATTGCAGTTTTTGAACAAAGCCTACAGCAAGTTAAGGCCTATGCACTGTCTATTCAGCGAGATAAGGTTGTGATTAGAGTTTCTGAGTCCTCCATCTTGCCTTCTTCATTGAAGCCAAGGGTCCACCCACAAATTGGTCACATGGGAGTGATGTCAGACCAATCAGAGCAGGGAGCTATGCCTACCTCACAGCTACCTCGTGATATGTCTCGTGATGCTGACTCAGTTGAAAGAGCTTCTGCCATTTCTAATGTTGCATTACCATCTGAGATTTGCATGAAATACAAGAACATTTGCAAAATTTGCACAGTGTATTTATAAAATTGTCAAGGAGTCAGTCTGCTGTACAGATGTCTCCATCAAGCCAGCCAGTGCCAGCATTCATGCATGCCATACAACATTTGAGAGGACCGACTGCATTGAAGGCTCTAGATATGAAGCGCAATTTCCGAGGAAAAGCCTTCGTTCCAAGGATGCCAAGATGCTACGTCAGTGGTCATCTGGGACATATCATCCGTGATTGTCCCCAGTGATCTCCAGCACCTGTCACGTACCAGCCCAGAGGAACAGATTCCAGAAACAAGGGCAGAGGTGAAAGACAAGGTCATCATGGTTCCAGGTGTGATCTACAAACTCCACACATCACATTGGCGTTGACCAACGAAGGAAGTCCGGATTACGATAGAAGACATCTCTGTACTTTGGATAGTGGAGCAGCTGTGCATGTTACCTACAGAAGAGATCTTTTCACAGAGATGCACGAGCCTGAACCTAATATGTGTGAACTCTACACTTTTTCCAATAATACTGTTCAGGTCAAAGGAAAAGGAACTGTTTATATTGAAGAGCTAGATGCATTAATTCCTGATGTTTATTATATTCCAACAGCAACCAGCAGTTTGCTTAGTCAGAGTCATTTGTCGAGAGTTTCCAAGTACCAGGTTCACCATTTTGAAAAAGCGAGTTATGTGATGAAAGAAGGTAATATTGTTGCTGAAACCATAGTAATTGGTGGTGTTTATTACCTAAAGCCTAAGTCTACTTCGCAAGCACAGGCAAGTATACCTGTTCCAACAAGAGGGAGCACAGGCCCAGAGAGAGATGTTCCAGAGAGAGATCCTGTTGCTATCCCAAAGGTTCCTAGAACCAATAGAAGTCAGAAACAGGTTGCTCAAAGCAAGCCTAAGGTTTTTAATATGAATGTTGAAAATTCACTAACAGGTAAACTTTTGCATTCCAGGTGTATCCATAAGTGGCATAGAAGATTGGGGCATGCCAGTTTTCGTGTTCTTAGCAAGATGCCAGAATTCGTAAAAGGTTTGGATCTGAAGGAGTGTAAGCTGTTTTTGGATTGTGCTGTCTGCAAGAAAGCCAAATCCAAGGCAGCAGCCATTCCAAAACATGCTACACGCCTGTCAACACGCATTTTTGATTTGGTACATACTGACATAGTAGGTCCATTTGCACCAACACTTGGTGGTAGAAAATATTTCTTAACAATTGTTGACAATTATTCTAGATATGGATTTGTGTTTCCTATGAAGGAAAAATCTGAGACCTTTCAGATCTTTAATGATTGTGCAACTTATGTCAACATTCAACATGGTGTTCGCATCGCCAGAATTCAAAGTGATCGCGGTGCTGAATTCATGTCCCAGTGTTTTCAGGACTGGATGCATAAGAATGAAATTCTGCACCAGACCTCAGCTCCTTACGTTCCTGCAGAAAATGGAGTGGCGGAACGCAGAAATAGGGTACTGCAAACAATGATGCATTGTCTTTTGGAAGACGCTAATCTGAGTTTCCCATATTGGGGTGAAGCAATTAAATATGCAAACTACATCATTAATCGTATTTGGAGCAGTGTAATTAACCAGACACCTTTCTTCATGTTACATAGATATAAACCCAACTTGAGAAATATCCATATTTTTGGTTCCTACGCTATGGTGAATATTCCATTAGCTCAAAGAAGGAAAGGAGGTCCAGCAGCAAAAAGACTGAGATTTATGGGGATTGATGACAATTCCAGATGCAGCAAGTTCGTTGACTCCAGAAATGTAATTGTGGTTTTTCAATCCTTTAATTTTGAAGAAGATGCTGACTGGTCCAGAATTCACTCAAATGATACTGGAGTTCATTTTCCTAGAGATGATGCAACGCAGTCTTATGATTGAGATTATCAGGCACATGTTCCATCAACTCGTTCTTCTCAACCAGAGGTTCCATCTTCGCAAGCTGTCGATGCTGAGGCTACACAGTCGTTTTCATGGCAATTGACAAAAGCAATCTTACCTTGGCATAAGGAAATGAACGCTGAAATGGACAGTCTAAAGCAACTCAAGGTGTGTACGCCTGCAATTCCTACTGGATGAAGAAAAGGTTTTCCAGGTTCCGGAAGCAAGAAGGGGATACCTGGCTATTAAACAAAAGTCTTTATGGTCTGAAACAGTCTGGTTTAATGTAGTGTTTATGTCTTCCTGACAAACTAAATTTAAAGGGTTTTATTAAATCCGAAACTGATGAATGCATGTTCACAAAAATGTCTGGGAATGCATATGGGATAATGTTTTTATGTTAATGATATTGTTTATATTGGTTCAAATAAGCAAATGAATGAGAGTTTTGCTAACACTTTGCAGAAATGTTTTATATTGCAGTTTTTAGGTTACATCAACAGACCACTTGCAGCTGCTCAGCATGAATACCTGAGTGAGAAGATATGCCTTACCTGACGTCAGCTCATCAGACAAAGAAGGGGATGTCACTGCGTTTGTTTTTGTTTGTCTGAGGAGCTTGCCACAGGTGTTTACAAAATAAGCTGGACTGGTTATCAAGTCTCCATAGTAACAAAGATATGAGTGTCTTGTGAAGTTCTATTTTACTGCACATGTGTGCAGGGGAGGAGTTTTACTTCCACTTCATCTTTCATTATAGTTTTTTTTAGCTTGCTTAGTAGAATGGTATGGCTATTTCTTTGTTTCGTAGTTATTTTGTAAATAAAGTATGCTGGCAACAGAAAAACACGATCCATTTCCTCTAATTTATAAAACTGAATGTTTTCATTTTGACAGCTGTATAACTAAGAAGACAGTCAACAGTAATAAAGCATCAAACAAAGCAAAGCATGCAAAGCTTGAGGTTCAATCTTCAAGTTCAGACTTTCTCCACAGCAGCACTAGGTCAGTAACCTGTCTGGTGTAGAGCTTCTTGGTGAAAGTCTGCTGATTGTCTCTGGTGGCTGTTTAGGGTGGACAGGTAGTCTTGCTTCCAACAGTTCAAAGGGGTGTTGACAAGCAGTTGAACTGAATGTTGAGAAGACATCTGCCCTTGTAGAGCGTATTCATGAAAGTCTGGTGGTCGCTGGCAGTTAGAGTTTCTTAGTGAAAGTCTACTGGTCGCCGGCGGCCTTTTAGGATGGACCAGCATTCTTGTTTTTGATGGTGCTAAAGGGCATCGGAAGGCTGTCAGAATGGATGGTGCGAAGGCATCTGCCTTGGTTGGGGCCTGCATCTGATCGACACAGACAATTCCTGAGATTCCCTAACCCAGGCCTGTTTTGAAGACATAGGGTGAGTATCTTGGGCCGCTTCAGTGTACGCTAAAGCATCAGGGGCATCTAGTTCCAGCAAGAGCAAAATCTTGGCTTCAGGATCTAGGGCAGGAAAGTGATGAGCCATATACTTCAGGTGAGGTATGTTACTAGCTACCTCTGGTGTTGCAATGTGGCTGTGGTCATCTGGTATCCCATCCCATTCCAACACAAGCGGCAGTAGGAACTTCCATCTAATGACTCTATACAGAGTCCAGTAGCTTCCCTCCCCACCGTGTGTCTTGGTGCAATGCACGTTGATATCATGAAGTGCACTTCTTCCTTCTGAACATCAAAGAGGTCAAAGAATGCGGACCTGGCCAGTGAGTGATCGCTCTGAGGATCCAGTATTACATACATCTTTACTGCTTCTTCTGGGCATCCATTGGGGTAGACTTTGGTTAAGCAGATCTGACGACACGAGCAAGGGGCTGGTGTGTTATTGCACACTGTCGTGTAATTGACACCACTGTCTCCAATTGTGCTTTTGTGGCGCTCTGAGGCGCATAGTATGCTGTCACAGCATGCTGAGGCTCCTTGTTCAAAGGAGGATTAGGAGTTGTCTGCTGTGGTGGTTCAGAGTCTGGATGCAGAGCAGTTGGGTGCTTGTCACTTGTGTATAAGTAGCATTGCACCTTGGCTGTGCAGTCTTTGGGCACATGTACATTTACCATGATGCATTCCCTTAAGGGAATTAACTATCCCAAATGCCATTAACTCTAAACTGTCTGGACAGCACAATTAGTCAATTGCAAAAGTTAGTGGCAACTGAATTTAATTTATTTGGAAAAAACTATGATAATATGTTTAATACCATCAAACATTCAAAACATCTGGCTGATACTATGACCAACCACAAACACAGAATTATTGTAGGCTTTGCATCAGCTGATGAGGATTTGACATGGGAAAAGTAAATAAAAGACTTATTCTATTGCTACACAATTACATTTAATTTCTTTTGTTCATTTATTCAAAACTGTAAAACAAGAAAACAACATAGTTGCAGTTGCAACTGTGTTATTTTTCAGCTGTTTTAAATATAAGTGATTTTTAGTTTTTTAAAACAAATTTTATATAATTACCCTGTTTCCCAAAAATATGACTTACCCTGAAAGTAAGACCTAGCTTGATTTTTTTACACATGCACCCAATATAAGCCCTATCCCCAAAATAAACCCTAATTAAGATCCCAGTCACTCCAGAGTGCACAGGTAAAAATTAAGCTAGGGTGGGGATGGGATGGCGGAGCTGCCCTACGACTTACCTTTGGACAGTTGTAGCCAAGCCTCACACACCCTGACACCTGCCTTGCCGGCCCATTTGTTCTACAGCTGGCAAGGCTTGCAAGGCTTTTCTGAAGGCCTCTGTAGCTGATAACAAAGCTCTGGATCGATCCAGAGCTCTGTTATCGGCTGCAGAGTTTTTCAGGAAAGCCTTGCCAGCCGCAGAAGAAGTTCCTGAAGGCTTCTTGACAGCGAAAAGGAGGCTGGGGGCAACGCATGTAAGTAAGGTTAGTCAGTTGATGACATCCCCTGAAAATAAGACCTGGTGTCTTTTTTGGTGGAAAAAATAATATAAGACAGGGTCTTATTTTCGGAGAAACACGGTATCTACTGTATCAGTGGTCTGTCTGTCTATCTACCTACCCATCATCTATCATCTATCAATTATCTATATCTCAAGACAATTTGATGCCTTCTAGGCATATAAAAATGTTTTGGAGCAGCCAAAGATACTTTTGTTATTGGATAGATACAAAGCGTGTGTAGGAACTGCATTCTCAGTCTTGTTTGCTAAACACTATTTTTCCTTGCAAAATCACCATGTAATTTAATTTTCAAAAATTGAATGTGTAAACCTTGATTTATATGTTAGAATCTCAAGCTGTTTTGAAATTATCAGATTCTTTTTTTCCACACACTATTTGGCAACTGGGATATAATGTATCTTTACTGAGTCTTGTTTTAATCAGTAAAGTCTATTTTATTTATATAATTCGAAAATAGAAGCGTACACAGAGTTTGAATTGGTACAGTGAGCACCAGATGTTTCTTTTCCTATTTCCAGAGGTGTTTGATCCACAATATTCTTCCTTTAAATCAGTGCCCTTAAACTGTATCTGCAGAAGAATTCTCATCCTTGGATACTTCTGAGTAAGCAAAGAGTGGGTGCAGGAGTGTTCAGTAAAGACTTTCTGCTTGTATAGAAACAAGTATAATCACAGGTAAATATTAAAGATTTGCTCCATATTTATAAGTTTTTAACCTATACAAAGCAACAGTAGCAAGGACTATTTTTTCATTCTACATCTGTTTTGGATTGAGTCACTGTTACTTATCATACTATATTATTATGTACAATAAAGTAATATACTGTATATGAGGTGAGGTCTGCCTCCACCCTTCTGTCCTTCCAGAAGAGCATTAAAACCTGGCTCTGCCAGTTAGCCTGGAGTCCTGATGTGAGCATTCAGTGTGGAGGTTGCTGGTGGTTTAAACTGGGAAGATGCTACCACCATACCAATCTTGCTTTTTTCCTTTTTGTTTCTGTATTTAATTTTGTAAAATATTTTTCTGTCTATGTTTTTAATTGTAAGCTTCCCAGAGGAACTGTTCAGAGATGGACAGCTCATAAATGTAATAAATAAATGAATGTATCTCATTAAAATGGAATTGGTTTTGGTTTCCTTTTAAACAATGTTTTTCAGCTGCATTTTATGAAATGGCGGTGATGTTCACAAATGCTTCTTGCGGGTTTTCAATGAGAAGATCAGTTTTGAAAGAGGAGTTTTCTGATAATGACTTTTCATTTCTGATTTGCAAAGCCCCAAGTAAAAAAGTGTTATCAGCCAACCTGGCCTGGGTTGTGCACAATAAGGCCCATTGGGCCATAGTAGTATTGAGCCATAAACAAAGATTTGCAGGCATAGAGGCCTCTGTGGTGGGATTCAACCTTTTTTTATTACCGGTTCTTTGGGCGTGGCTTGGTGGGTGTGGCAGGGGAAGGATACTGTAAAAACTCCAGTCAGAGGTGGTATTTGGCGGTTCTCCGAACTACTCAAAATTTCCACTACCTGTTCTCCAGAACTGGTCAGAACCTGCTGAATACCACCTTGCTGCTGTGGCCTTCACACTGGGATTTCATAAGGGTTATGTTGAGGTTCCATAGCAAGTATACTAGTGCAAGCAATGTGATAGATCAGGAATGTCAAACTCAAGTCGTCACAGCAGTGTCATGTGATGTATCAGGACTTCCCCCCCTTCGTTAAACCAGGCATGGGCATGGCCAGCATATGACATATCTGGTCAATGGGCCGGGAGTTTGACAGCCCTGTGATAGATGCTGAGGTAGTTTATGGTATTCCTTCCTGATTTGCTGCCCGCTTCAGTTATTTCATTAATATAGCTTCTTGGTTAAATGATTTTTTGATGAGAAGTTAGGTAATTATTTTTTCCAATTTATATGGTAATTTGATGTTGTAGACTTCACGAAGGTGGAGTTTTAACTGTTTTCTTCTATTAACATAGAAGATGCATTCATCTGTAAGGAAATAAATTTATTTTATCTATAGTGAGGCTAAAATGTGAAGGTTTAATTATAAATATGTTTTTTCACATGAAGAGTTAACACTTTTTTTCTTAAACCTGTCCTTTTTCCACCAGCATATTCCCATTCCAAATGCCTTAAATCAAGGTCTCTTATTAGCTGTCTCTTATTAGCTGATTCTTCCTCCAGTTTCCTCTAGGTGGTCTCCCACCCTGGTTGCATGTCTCAAAAAGCTGCTACTGTACCTCAAGTTGGGAATTATTAATTTATTCCCAAATAGATCAAGCACCCACCTGTGTGTCTATAAAATTGTGCAAAGATAGCCATTGAAAGCTGCTATTCTTTTCTTTTTGTTACTTTATAAGCAAGATTTTTGGTAGAAAATCTTCCAGCAATAAAAAAGATTAATTTGTTGTTATATTTGGTAGCAGCAATTTCACAAAGCTTGTTATTGCTACAGATATACTCTGTAACGTAGATATATATGACGTAAATGTGCACTTAGATATACTTCATATACTTTGGGCTTCCAAATTAGCATTTTTATGTTTGTTTTTATAATATCCTTTGGATAACAAGACATCGTTTTCATTTTAGAGAGACAAGAGGATCCAAAACAAGAGATAACAATTTGTTCAAAAAGTCTTGCTTCTATCTCTTTTTTTTATCAGCAAAATGTTGAGTTGTCTTAGATAGCAAGTAGTTAAAATCTACAAAATATATAAAGATTTCATTTAAAAAAAGTTTCCTTATGTAAAGGATAGTTAGTTAACAAGTCAGTCCAACTTGCTAAAATTAAAGAAAATCTATTTTGTCATATACAGTATTTCATTCTTAACACTATCCTCAACACTAAATTGAAGATGAAGCCACAAGATCATTTCCCACAAGAAATTTTCCAGACTACTGAATTTACTTCTGTGGAAAGAAAAGTATAGAATTACATAATTGTTCACTATTTATTATCCATTCTCCCACTGCTGGGTCACTTTATTTTAGGATTATTGATTTTCAATAATTTTGCCATATTTGGTTTTAAGTAGTGTTATAATTTGTCTATAGTATGTATGTTAATGAATATACAAATAGCTCTGGGACTCAAGAATGGACTTTAGAATGAATCTAAACCAATCTTCCATAAAGTGTTCCATTCTCTTTAGTTCTTTGCTGATTTATCGAAGACATTTACTGCAGTTCAGTTTTATTTGTCACTAAAACAACTTTTCAGTGCTTCATGGAAAAACTCAAGGATAACATATTGACTGAAATATCCAAGATTAAGTCAGTGTTCCTTAACACTCCTATCTGTGTGAATGAAGGACCCACATGAAGGTTGTGCATGTGGAAGGACACAAAATAGAGAGATGCACTAAAATATGAGCAGCATTTTCTGTCTTAGCCCTAGCTGTCCATCAACACAAATATTAAGTGAGAAAGGACAAGACTTCAAAGACAGGCATTTTTCAAAGGAATTAACCATTCACTTCACCTACAACATAAATTACAGATTACATGTTGACTTGTAATTTTTTTTTTCTTGAAAAGATTTTTTTTGTAGGTTAGGACACATATTAACCAGATATTTATGCAATCATTATTTGGTAGAGATTTCAAGTATAGTTATTTGCAGAATCTAGAGAACTTTTCATTGGTCTTTTGTTTAAATATCCATTACATTAACTGCCTCTTGCATAACATTAGCATTTTCTCTGCATATAAAAATGTTTTTGCATGTTAAACTAAGGAGAGAGCTGTAAATTCAGGCTATTTTATGAGCAACCTATTTGTCTTTAATTGAAAAATAAGAAGCATCTTTTGTGGAAGTAAAAGAATTCACTTTTTATTCTGAGTGTAAGTACTTCTCTTACACCTGGGTGGTCTAAAAAGGACTATGGTAGTTCTTTGGCAGGCTTCCTCTTTGTAATTGATTTTGTTCAGAAAGAAAACTTTATTGTTGCTACTTAGGCTGCTCACATTCCTCATGGCTTTGTGCTTTTATTTTCTTCTGCTTAACTGGTAAAAATGGATGCTGCTTTGAGTTCTGCTCTTTTGAATTCCCGGGTTGTTTTTGAAGACTTCCTCTTTTCTTTCTGTATCTGTTATCTTAATACATCTGTTAACCTAACCAGAATATTTTTCTTAACTTTCTCTCTGCTTCAAAGTGGATTCTCATTGCTTATGGAACCAAAAGTTATTATTAAAAAAACATTTGCAAACATATCACTCACCGCCCTAAAATAGAATCCTATTTCAACGCCTTCCCAGAAACCCTCCCCAGCCAAACTGCAGCTTTCCCCAGCAGAAGTGGAGAAAGTGCAGCATGCCAAAGGATGCCTGCAAAAACATGCTGACTCAGTTGGGTGTATCCCAAGAAATGCATTTAGAACTTCCCAGGGAGAAAAGACGCCTGGACATGTAAGGTTTAGAGTGGGCTAATGGAAAGCGTGGAAAGGATTCTCCCTTTGTTTCTCCACCAGTCCCAAACACCCTTCAGAAATAACAATCACACCTATCTCAGGGCCCTTTTGGAAAGATTGCAAAGACAATATTGTGAAGGGTCTGCTCTGAGAGAGCAACCTTGGACCTAGATCCTCCGCAAAAAAATATTGTTTGAAACAAAATAAACCCACAGAATAATCTATTCAATGCATTGTAAATGTGTCGTTTCAAAGGTTGGCGGAGATGGAAAAGGGTAGCACTCTTAACACAAAAAAGCAGGCATTCTGTTTTGGATCTCTCAGATGGTTGAGGCCTTGACTTTGACTTCTCCTCTAGCCCTGACTGAATTGCTTGGCTGCCATCAATCATCCCTGCGTTTTCTCCTTCTCTTCCTTCCTCATCTTCTCACCATATTAATAATTGCAGGGTGACCAATCACGGATGTGATTTGAACTTTTAAAGTATTTTATTTTACCTATGGCATAAGTGTGTACTCCCAAGTAAGCATGCTCAGTGTTAAGACATAGACAACTCCCTTGAGAATAACATTCTGATTTGCATTCTGATTTACATGAATTTAAAACATGAGTATTTTCTTTCGTTCATTAGGTAATCCAGTACTTGTTAAGCACAGCATAGCAGTGTGAATGCAGAATATATTTTAGCTATGAATTTTTCATCAGGAATAAATTTTAGTTTTTCATTGGGAAGAAATGTTAGCTATGAATTCTTCTGCTAAAAATCTATTCAAGTGGCATAATCTGAGGCATGCCAAAATGGACCTGGGGAGCCATTTGCCCTGGAATATCTCTATCTAGTTCTTTTGGGGCATTCAAACTGGAGTCTATTGAGATTAGAAAGTTCATTCCAGAGACAAATGCTGGATTTTCTACTTTGAAACCACATCCTGAGTGTGGAGGGAAAATCCTTGAGGAGATAAGTCAGTATTCTGGCCTCCAACTGCAAGTTAGTGGATTCACTGTGAAAGATTCTTGACAGCAAGATGGGTGACATATACAATTTAACATATAAATAATATAAAAATAAAGTGACAGTGTTTTACTTGGTAAACTATCATTTTACTTGATGAACACTATCATTTTATTTCTGTTTAACTGGTCTCACTAATGTTTACCATTTGAGATCTCTTTATGTCTGTATGTGTTGAAAGTATGGCCTTATAGCATTAAAGCATCATTGAAAAATATTATCAAAAATTGTTTTGTGTGTTTTTAAACTAGATCAATAAGGACTTCCATCAAATGGGAGATATGCTGGGCTATCAATCCCAGTATCTTCAACCATCTTGATTATATAGGCTGTGGATGATAAGAACTATAATCTGAACACATCTGTAGAGTCCTATATTAAGGAAGGGCGATCTAGATAGTAATGTAGCTAGAAAGGAAGACAAAGAGGTTCAAGAGGTTTTTTTTTTATTCCCATGCTCTTAATTTTCCAAAACAAAAAAAAATCACAAAAACATAACTTATAAAACAATATATATACTGCATCCTCCACAACAGCATTATTGAAACATCCAGCTTAACGGTTACCACAGGTGGGGATACACTGGGAAAGAAGTACCTTGTGCATTTTATATTATGTTTCTTTGTCATCTACAGGTAATAAGTATCAACAGGAAGAAGCAACAAGTATGTCTGCGAAAAAACTTCATATGTGTTTTGTATGCGTATTAATATTTAAAGATCATATTTATCATTTTTATATTTTTTAAAAATTTCCAACAAAAAAATCCTTTAAAGTATTATCTACACTTAACACATAACATCTTTTTAAAGATTTCTTGTTTGGGTTCCTTACTCGTATTGATTCATCTAAAACCAAAGCTGGAGAAAAACAAAGTAATTTAATCCCCCACCCCAAATTTACTTTACCCATCCATGAGGTCACTTCCTCTCCTTGATTTGAGATGCAGTATTTTCTGGTGCTCCTTTTCTGTCTTTTTCTTTTCATTCTTAATATTTTCCCCTAAGATTCTCTACGAGAATCCTTTCCTTTTTAATTTTTAAATTAAAAAAAAAAACTCCTTTAAATAAGGACGGACGATAATTTGATTATCCGGATAAGACTCTGAAAGGGAAGTGGGGAGGGAAAGGATCTCTATAAAGTTGTTTTTTTTTTGAAGAGAAACGAGAGGGATTCCGTACTGCAGGCTTGGTAGAGAATGAAGAGGCATGAAAAGGAACCTTTTCAGCCGCGAACTTCTAGTGATTCCCCCCCCTCCCGAAGCTTCCAGCTTTAGAAACAAAATCCCGTCGATGGTCACGCACTGGAGAACCGCCGCCTATTCAACGGCGAAGCGCAAGGGAAAAGCGAAGATAAATAGAGCGCTGGGAGAAGCGGGTCCACCCCACTCGGAGAGTCCCGTCCTTCCGCTTGGCACCGGCGACCCCTCCCCCGTCGAACGATCCCCGCCCCGCCCGCAAGGAGCGAACCCGGAGCCACGCCTCCTTTCCTCACCGAAGGCAACTGCCACCCGAAGGGCCGCTCGGAGCTCCTCGGCAACGTCCCTCTCCCCTCCCCCACACGATACACGCGCACACGCATACACACACACACACACAGCCGCCCGCCTCCACCGTTACCGTGTCTTCTGGTCGTATAAAGTGGACGATTGTTAAGGAAGAAAAGTCCTGTGCAAGTTCAAGTAAACACGCATACAAAACCCGCATCATCCAGAGGAGAAAAATTAAAAATAACAACAACAACAAAAAAGCCATTGCAACTCATCCCTGTGTTTTAGGTCCGACCGGGCCCGTCCCTCTCTCGCTCGCTCTCTCCTCGCCAGGCACGGCTCGTCCGCCCACCCGCCCGTCCGTCCTCCTCATTCCTCCTCCGGCGCGTTTCCCTGCCCCTGAGCGCAGCCGCGGTCCCTTTTCAGGAGGCGGAGGCCGGTCAGCTGTTGTACTGGCAGGCGTTTAGAGTGGAGCCGGGGCTCTGCAGGCTGCCGTAGCCGAAGTTCGAGTGCTGCTTGGACTTCAGCCTCAGGCTGGCCAAGCTGGAGTTGCAAGTGTCCCTGTAGACGCTGTAAGGGGAGCCCGGCGGGCCGTAGGGGCACGCGGGGGTCGACATGGCCGTGTTGAGGGACGAGCCGCTCAGGTTGTTGAGGCTGGAGTTAGCCACGCCGGGAACGGCCGAAGGGCCCATGGAGGAAGGCATACTCATGGAGGGCAGCGTGCTGGGCGCCGAGAACATGGACTGGGCCGACGACAGCGGGCTCATGGAGTTGAAGAAGGTGAAGCTCTTGGAGGAGAGCGGCGCCGGCGCCAAGCTCTTGGCGTGCCAGTAGTTGGACGGGTAGCCCGGGTAGACGTCCTCGTAGGGCTGCATCAGGCCGCTGAACTGCGGCACGTAGCCGTTCTTGCAAAGGTCCATCTGCTGGTTGCGTTCCCGCTTCCGCCACTTCGCGCGACGGTTCTTGAACCAGACCTGAGGGGGAAAAGGCAAAAGAAAAAGGCCCCCATGGGCTTAGAAACGGCCACCGGCAGGCACTGCGCTTGCGTGTCCGCTCAAGACGCAGACATTAACGGTGGTGGGGGAAGGGGGCTGCCTGCCTAAAATTAGCACCTGTCTGCCTAAGGAGGAGAGGGGAGGGTCCGCCCACGGTCCACCCTGCTGTCCCTCCAGGTGGAATTTAGCAAGCCTGGTGAAGATTTCTCCAAGGTGGTCCCTTCCTTGGCCCATCATCCTAAGATGACAATCTATTAGATACAACCTGAGGACATCTACTGTAGGAAGTCATACTGGAACAGACACCTTTTCGTTTCAATTCTGGGAAAGCCATGATACAATCTGGAGTCTGGACCATCTGGTTTTTTGGGAAGCTAAGCAAGGCTGGTCCTGGTTAGTTCTTGAAAATGAGACTACCGGGATATTTCAAGACTACTGCGTGGGCTAGAGTGGAAAGTTGGAAAATCTTCCTAGAAGAAGGCAAAAGGCAAATAATTTTGGTGCAATAATGTTGGTAAGAAAACTATCTGATTCACCGGTGGAGTGGAAGTGAGGGAGATTTCACCTTTCCTGCAGGATAAAAATGGTGATTTGCTGGGAAATCATCTAGTCTAGTTGTTGGACATTTTGTTGCGTGGCTGTTTTTCTACCCACCTGCCCCAAGTTGCAGTGTTGAAATGAATAAAGCTTTGGGTGACCAGGGGTTCATCTTCAAGAACTGAGAGCTCACTTCAAACTCAACACATAGAGCAGAGTAATGAACTGGGAATTTTTATGTTCAAAAGGAGCTCTTTCATGATACAGTGAAGGGTTCCAAGAAAAACAGGGAGCTTGAAATTTGCCTAGGCGTTATGGCAAACTGAGAGCAATCTCCCAATTATTAATTAATAGAACTGATTTAAAGATTCCAACCAGAACTGGGGTCTCCATCATGGCATTGTGGGCTCCAAAGAGCCCACACAGCCTATGGCACAGCAACCCTTCCTCTTTAGTTTTAATTACTGTTACTTTAATCTAAAAGGAAGAGAAAAAGAGGGTGGCTAGCTTTAAGGTGGTTAGAGTCGGTTACAGTAGCAAAAAGTGTACAGTTGGAAGAGCTGAAGGACCAAATTGGGGATAGATCTATGGAGAATATCTATATGGTCACTAAAGATCAATCATCACATTGACTGCTGACATTTTGCAAAATAAATTGCCCATCTCCAGTATGCCTTATTTTCTAAGAATGCTTCTACTATCTGTATACAAAATAAAAATACTCAGCAGCTGCAGCCCATTTGGAAACGCTGCTCAAGAAAAAGACAATCTTTTGTAGGCGTCTTTGAGGAAGAGTAAACAAAGACATAGCATTGTTTGTCCCCAGCTCTCAAGATTCCAAGGCTGCCCACTAGCCCAGGGGCTAGCGATTCCCAATCTACAAATTGATTGGCATGATTCAGAGCTGTCTCAGTTGACTAGTTAAAGAATCCCCTGCTGGATCTTTTCTCAAAACTTAATACGGTACAATAATTTGGAAGGGAAGGGAACCTAATGGAAAAGTTGTCCAGGATTACTTTTCTTTCTGAAAGAAGAGGTGCCAAACTAAATTGCATATCTGTTGAATAGCCATTCTTTCTCCTCGACCATACACACAGTTGTATGGCAATGTAGCTACGTAATCTTATTCTGGGCATCTTTGTTCTCATGAGCTAAGTCAAGACCTGGGACCGAAAATATATTCTGGGGTTCAGTCACTTGAGATTCAAATTAAGTTTGGTGTGTAAAGCTAACCTGGTAACTTCTATTGATATGCTATATTGGTGGACTGCTATAAACATGAGGGATAAGTTTGTTACATTGATTTTGTTTTGTCTTGCAGCATTCTTTGCCTATGTCTAGATTTCTACTATTTCTTCAGCCAACTCCCCCTCTGATGCTTTGTCCGAAAAGGTCCTGTAGCAACAAGGAATGATTAAGAAGGATTCTCAACATCTCTAATCAGTTTATATATTACTGGATATCTTAAAGTTCAGATTTTATTCTTCCTGGAGCAATTATTATTATTATTATTATTATTATTATTATTATTATTATTATTATTATTGGATAATTCAAGGTGGCAAAGATATCCAAAATATCCTTCTTTTATTCTCCCACAACAACCACCCTATGAAATGGGTGGGGCTGAGATAGCTATAAGCAAAACTCTGGTTGCAATCAGATCAAAGCTATCAAAGTATAATAAAAATGCATTAACTTATTTATTACTTAATACATTAAACATGCATATTAATATTTCAATCTGCTTTTGGGGAGTCAATAGGAAAAAGGTACCGATATTCCTACTTCTTTTCAGCCTCATCCTATGCAACATTCTGGAATTTCTTTATTGTAAGCTATGAGAAATCTGTACTTTTGCTCTAGTAAGAAAGGCTGCTAATCATTCTAATTGTCCATTTGGGGTATTTGCCAATATCACAACTGGTACATGTCTGAAAACCAAGGGATATATTTTAATGTTGATAATAAGAATTAATACTTTGGAGAGGATAGTCTTTAAAGTGGGAATAAGATTGGTGCCCTCCAAATGTTCCCGTCTTCAACTTATCAGTCCTAGCCATTATAAAAAGCAACTTGCCATGAAAGAAATTGTCACCTTAAAAAAAAGCCCCTTTAAGTCTTTAAATAGGCTGTCTTGGAAAAGACATCAATGTTTTCAAGAGTTGCCCTTTATCTCCAAAGCAGATAAAGATTGTCCCAGATAGCATTTAGTTAGATGGATAGCTGGCATTTCTCTCTGGAGATGGCCTTTTCATTTTGCGATTAGGGCCTTACAGACTGCTGCCTTGACTTGGCATCTCCTTTGTTTCCTGTTCAAGATCTCTGGATTTCATTTACTTGTTTCCCTTCCATTAACCGCTTTCTGGCCAAACTCTTGCCCAAACTGCTGTTCTCAGACTGATCCTGGTGGCTTTATCCAACTTAAAAAAACAAATAAACAAAAAATTCCTTATTTCTGGAAATTAGAAACGGATGAGGCAAATATCCCAAAGGTAGACACAGCCAACCAGTCCTTTGCATCTTTTGCCTTTCATCAAAAGTAGCATCTGCTTTTACAACTGAATGTTCAGTATTTACAGTTCTGCTGCTAGATAAGGGAATCAGTTTAGATGCCCTGGGGAGGTCTAAGAGAGGAGAGAAGCTGATGCAATCTTTGAGAAAATAATCTTTTAGGAACGGCTTTCAATTTGTTTTCATGAAAAACCCAAGGATTCAAAAACACCGGAAAAATATCTCATTCGTAACCTGAGGCAGAACGCAGTTGCAGTCGCAGTAGATCTTAGCCACGTGATTCCTGGGGGAAATATGGCCAGTGGAACTGCCTGCATTACAAGGTAGATTAAGATTTCAATAGGAGTTGGCTGCCCCCATTGAATCATGTCTGATTCTCAGAAATCACCTGGACAAGCCCCTGCAGTTTCCTTGACAAAGTTTTTGAGATATAGTCTGCCCTTTCCTCCTTCCTGGGGCTGAGAGAAAGGGACTAGCCCATAGTCACCCAGTTGGCTTTCTGCCTAAGGCAGGACTAGAATTCATGGTCATCCAGTCTCTGGCCTGATGCCTTAACCACAACACCAAATTGGCTCTCAAAAACAAAGCAAGGGGTTATTTAATTGACTATGTAATTCCTAAGTCCAACTATGTAATTCCTGAGCCCAACTCACAGGATTGTGGATGCCTATTTTGTCCCCTGTTTTAGAAAGTTCTTTATAGATCAAATGTGTTTGCTAGTTTGGAGAACGGTTTAACCAAATGAAAACAAAAATGCAAGTTTCAACAAGAAAGAGCAAGAGAAGGAGTTGGGGAGGAAGAATTAGCTGCAACTCCTAGAGGAAAAAACATGGAAAAAGCCGAAAAGCAGCTTGAAATTCACTTCTCAGAGAGTACTTCCAGACAGGGATTTCCTGAAACCAAGGCTAAACATTTTAATGCTGCCTCTAGATATTTTCAAACAAAGTCCTCTTAGCATATTTGGTCAAATTAAAGTTTTAGAAAAATACAACTACAGAGGAGTTTGAGCTAAGATTTGGAAGGAAATGGAGTAATCTATTGATTTCCCCCTACTTTATAAACAGTGGGGGGAGGGTCTGAAGGAGGGAATGTGGACTATTGGATTGAACCTCTTGGTGGAGGAAACTAAATTAAAGCATCAGATGACTGCTTACCCTCTGCTTGAAGATAGGCAACATCCTACTTTAATTTGGAAGCAATCCTTCCCTACTGAAGCCAAGTCCAGCCTCCACATTAAATTATTAGGGTCAATAACTTTATATGAAGTGCTCCTTCTTTACAGGGCAAACTCATTAATTCTCATAGCACTTCAGTGAAAAAACAAAATACAACCCTGTTGATCACAGCAGGATTTTAACCCTGTAGCAATTAATTAGATCATATGCGGAATAATTTGGGGATGGACAGAATGGGCCAAATGACATCAATTGCACTTTATTATGCGAACTTTGGTTGAATTGTGCCAAAATTAACAAAAAAAATGTGCATTGCTGCAAACTTTGGGGAAGTGTATCTCTATAGATGTACTCCAGGTGGGGATTTCTCACTGATGTTGAGAGGCAAATGTGATTAGAAGTGTGTTTTTAATTTTTTTTACTTTCAGTGTAAAATGCCACTTCTTTCAGCATACTAAGTCTCCCACCCTCCAGTCTTTTATTACTCAAGCACTTTGCCATGCAATTTTCAAAATGCTTCATTAAGGGACAGCCTCAAGGCTATGTTAAAAGAGGAACCCACCCACCCCAGTGTGGAGTGTAAGCTTTGGAATGATTGGATGGTTTACTATTTTTCCTTTAAGGCTGCATAACTAATCAGCTGAAATATAATGCTAAGCTTAGCATTTCAGATTTCTCTGCTGACTTCAAGGTACAGAAACAGTGCAGAAAAGAAAATACATAAAATAGAAGTATGGAAGAACTGCTTTGATATGACTGTTGCACTTAAAATTTCAGGAAAGTCTTGGGCAAACTCATTAAGTCCAGGGGTGGGATTCTACCAGTTCTGTCCGGCTCTGTAGAACTGAAGAGCAGCAGACATAGAACCGGTTCTGTCTGCTGCTGTTTTGGTCCAGCCGCCTGCCTGGGCTCTTACCTGACTTTTATTTCCTGGTTTTTCAACCTCAGCTGCTTTGCACGGAACAGTTGCAGTTGAAAAAGCAGGAAAAAAGTGCTTTTTCAAAGGCTGCGCACCTGCGCACAGCACTGCTCAGCTGCCCAGGCAGCAAGCTGATGATGTTTGACGTGTGTGTGTGTGAGCGCAAAACGTAAATAACCAAACCCGTAGTTACACTGGTTGGATCCCACCCCTGGTTAAGTCCCATCCAATTTCCTCTCAGTAAGCAGCTGCAAGATTGAAAGCCAAGGCTGTCTTTTTCTGCAGGAGAAAAACTGGTGGATCTTAATTTGAAAGGCACAGGAATAGGCTACAAGGTTCTAATTTGCAGATGATGATAATGAGGAACCTCTTGATTTTCCTATACCCTGATGCCAAAAGCTACTTAAGTCTCTGCTTTTCTGTTAGCATTTTTTTTTTGCAGGGGGGTTGTTGGTGAGGCCTTCTTGACAAAGCTAAGTTTCTATAGATCCCATTGGGAATTTTAAATAGATATCAACAATCTATGTGCAAAAGCTCTGATTTCTTTTCAAATCTAATAAGATCATCTATTTAAAAAAAAAGCTAAAATAACACAACTTCAGTAGATCTTTTTTCCCTGAGGGCCCCAATAAATTATAGGAATCCTCAATAACTTTTTATCTCTGGAATATTGTCATATCTTTAGGGTGATCTCCATTCAGAACCTATTAAATCAAGAATTACTGCATTCATCAACCCAATAGGAATTAAATACACCCACACCTTCAGAAGTTGTAGGATTCATTTGCCCTCCTGAAAGCATAAAGCAAACTATGAAGTTGAGGGAAGGAGACCCAAAACCAATAAACCAAGAATCCAGCATACAAAACAAGCAAAGAGAATGACTAATAAAATGTCAATCCTGTTTGTCTTATAGGTTATTTCTGACACTGGATCCCTTGAAACAAACTTCAGCAATTCCTGCCATTGAAGGCAGGAAATCCCTGACAACCAGCTCAAGCAGCCATGTCTACGAAAACGCTTAGCTGATTTTGGAATCTCAAATAATCCCACCTCCTAATGAATTTAATCTTTCTCTTGTCCATGATTTGGAGGCTCTATTGATTTTAACAAAACCTATTATCCAGCAATTGTTCATATGCAAGTATGCATCACTGCATTACACTGTAGTGATGTATCTTGGTATACACTCAGCTTGGCATGAATTAAGGGGACAAAAATTCATATATATATAAATTGGCTGTTAGTATCAAAATGATCAGTGTATCCTTGTTAAGAAGTAGTTAAATATCATTCCAAATACCTGTCTTTCCTCCTCCCTCTTAATATTATTTTAATTTAGTTACTCTTTCTTGGTTATTTTTAAATTATTGGTGCAGTTCTTACACTTGTACAAATAAATTAATATAGCTCTCTGAAAGCAACATACCTAAAACCTTTCAGTTCACTATGATTTCATTATTGGGCACAATTCTGCCCAAATTTTTGGTTTTATGTCCATTACAGACAGAGTAAACTGGTTTGCTTTATCATGGTTTATTGTATTATTCACAGTTGGATGCATCTGCACAATGGCAATACACAAATCAAAATGATTAGAAGTGCACAAAACATTACATTTCAAAGAAATAAGAGTTTAGCTGAGCATATGACAGAATCCTGCTTATACATATGTGACAGCTTTCCCGTGATTGTAATGGAGTTTGTCTGTTCCTACCTCTACTATATACCCTTTTAAAGGCACACTAACTGCTATTCTGTCTACTCTGTAGGATAAAAGTCTCATAAGTCATCAGTGTTACCATGAATAAGATAGCAAATTAACCTGTTCACTAATTTTTTTCATTCCAGAACTAGGTACAATTCTTTGAAATTAAGCCCTATTGACCGCACATGACATCAGCTAATGTGCTTATGACTGGCTATATACCTGCCCAGTATATTTGTGTGTGTGTGTGTGTGTGTGTGTGTGTGTGTGTGTGAGAGAGAGAGAGAGAGAGAGAGAGAGAGAAGACTACGCCTATCAAAACAATCCCAATACTTGCATTTGTTTTATAGCTACACTATTGGCCTTGTCCAGGGTTAAAGCCAACACCTGCTATTATAGTTCCATTGAAGGCCCTTGAGTCACGATGGGAATTTTGGGGGATTTCATGTGACCTGGCCCATTTACCTCATGCTCACACATAGCAACTCTCTAATCTTTTGCGATTCTCCCAAAATTTCCCATTTATAATCAGAACCAATAGAAATCTGTAGAAGGCTATAGAAATCAGGGAAGAAACACATCCGCATTCCCAAAGCTTCTTTATCCATTTCCAGAAGTAGGAAGTGAGACCAAAACAATTTCCTCCTTCACCCGACTTTCTTTGGGGGAGATCTGGTGTTTTTATACATTTCCCTTTCCTGTGAAAAAGCGCACTCACAAAGCCCATCCACCGGGAGCAATGTATCCTCTTTCCCTCCATGGTGAAGATGAACCAGAATTCCTGTCGTTATTAAATGGCTGCATTTATAATCAACCCAGAGGAAACAATAAATCTTGGGCGACCTTTGTCTATTTTGGGCAAATCCTGCTTTTCCCAGGCCACCAAATAAATAAATGAATAAATAAATAAGCAAAAAGGCTTGTGGCTCTGTTAGCGTTTTCTTAGCAAGGCCATTTCTTCAAGATAGATTGCATTTCAAGCCTTTTGAAAAAGCATCTTTTCCCATCAGGAATTGCGATTAAGGTTGCTTGCCGTTCAAGATCCGTTCATCTCCTGGATGAAATCTCAGCCCGATTTGGATGCTTCATTCAGTTCTGCCGAAAGTCCGCTTCGAAGAGAGCAAAACCTCACTCAGGATTGACCCTCCACGGAACTGTGCAGCCGAGATTTAGGAGCACGTGTTGGGCGTCCCTTCCTTTGACGGATTTTTGGGAGTCTCGTTTAATAAGCGTCCAGAGGGTTGGACACAAAAAATAATAAAGGATCCAACAACTAATCAAGGAATAATCCTATTTAGAAAGGACACCAAGTGAAATCAAGGAGATTTAGCTGTGCGGTCAGACAGCTCCATTTACTGATTTTAGCGGCTCGCCTTTCAGCAAAGTTTAAACATGGGTTTAATCCCCCCCCCCCTCTCTGTGTGTGAGTGTTTAAAGTAGCTCCCAGATTCGCAGCCTTTTCTGTATACATTTATGTACTGAAAAGCAATGAGAAGGCACCGGTAATCCTTTAGCTTACTTCAAAGTAAGTGGTTTTGGAGATTCTGGTTCCTAAGCAAACCTCCATGGGATGAGATTCTTCGAATAAAATGTGGGGAGATGGCCGCATTTAGACAGCAATTCAATAAACTCTTGATTGCGCCCTAATCGAGGCCTGGTAATATTGGAACCCCTATGCAGGTTGCCAAGCGGGGAGGAGGGAGGAAACCTTCGCTCGATCGAAGAGGATTTACGCCTTACTTTTGCTCACGTAATTGTTGGTTTCGTTTCTTCTGTGGGCTTTTCCCGAACTGAGAACTTGAGAGCCGGGGTTTGCAAAGCGAGGGAGAAGTTACACGGCCTGTGCTTTCCCTGATCAGGCCTCCATCGGGCCTGGCGTCCCTCCGGCCCCCTTTAAACACAGCGCAGCGGTTCTTAACCCCGCTGCTGCAACGGAGAGGGCTGCAAAAGACGGCTCGTCTTCTGTTCTCATACAAAGATCGATTCTGCGGGCTGCCTACGCGCCCACATCCCTCCCGCGCGGCGATCTTCGCCCTTCCCAGTGCGAACCAGGAGGGAAACGCTTGCAAGTAACCCTTTGAGCTCTTTGGATCCCACTAAATTTCTCTCCTGGCTTTCCTGGCTCCGAGACACTTATTCAGGAATTGCTCAGTGGAACGGGATGGGCTCACTTCCAGGCAAGGCCCGCTCAACCCGGGAAAGGCTAAGCACTAAGACGGAATAAGCTCTAAGGAGTGACCTTAAGAGTCTGCAGACAGCGGGGCAAGAGGGAGGGGCAGAGGAGGGGAAGAGAGGAAAGCTTTGGAGAGCGATTGCGAAGGTGGCTCACCCTGACTCTGGGCTCCGTGAGGTTGGTCCACACCGCGATCTCCTCCCGCATGCTCATGTCCGGGTAGCGGTTCCTTTGGAAAGTGGCCTCCAGTTCCTGCAGTTGCTGGCTGGTAAAGTGAGTCCTTTGGCGCCTCTGCTTCTTCTTCTTCGCCGGGTCATCCGCGCTCCCCTCCTCGTTTTTCTGCACGCCGCTTGGCTCCTTTTCTGGAAAGAAAGAGGGCCGAGGAGATCGAGACCACAATAAGGATCGGTTGGGGTGCGATTAATAGTATTATGACAAAGAAAAATTTAAAGGTCTTCCGCTAGGCCTTTTAACCCAAGACGGCGCAAGCAACCGAGCCTCTGCCAACAAGTTGACTAATACGAAAGTCTGTAACCCGAATCTCCCGTAAATTATAGCCCATTTCGCAGCAGCAGCGAGAAGGTTTGGATTGGAACCAGCTCCCCTGTTTCAAAAAGTTTGGCGAACAGAAGGGTTTGTCACTACAGAAACAAGGGCCAGAGATGACCTGGAGCTGTTCTGCATAGAAGACTCAGAAAGCTAGAAAGTAAGCTATGAAATAAAGAAAAAAAAACTTTTAAAAAAATTATGATTTAAGCGCGTAATAGAAAAATTCGGATGACTTAAAAGTTTCATTTACAAATCAGAATCTCAAAAAGTAAGAAATTCACTGCTCATTT
Source organism: Bungarus multicinctus (assembly GCA_023653725.1). Lineage (NCBI taxonomy): Eukaryota > Metazoa > Chordata > Lepidosauria > Squamata > Elapidae > Bungarus > Bungarus multicinctus. The sequence goes on along the minus strand of CM042834.1, from coordinate 88,072,793 downwards.
TGATCGTCTTGGGGAATTTTTTTATTATGCTGACTTACAAAGGTTACAATATATATTTCTCCCACGGGTGATGCAACTACTTAGAGAACAACTTTCCCCCCCTCCTAAACTGAAGAAGTGGGGAAGAAAGGACAGGAGCAGCTATACCTTGGGAATTTGGAATTTCTACCTTCATGATGAGTTTTCAAGGATCCCTTTTTATATTTAATTAAAATGATATAATATTAAGAAAACATTTTTGTTTAAACTATTGAGATAAGGAAATTTTGCAAATTTGGATTTATCTCTATTCAAAAATACAAAAATTGCATTTATACACAACATTCTCCAGAAAGCATAAAATGTGTTTGTAGACTAATGGCTAAAGTTTGTACAAGTTTGAAGTGACAGGTCAATTGGCATGACCTTTCCTTCGATCTAACCATTCTTGTAAATGGGAGAGGGAAGACATCAGGACTCACTCAAGCCCCAAGTTTTATAGGCTTCAGTGCAAGAAATGTGAGGGCACTCCTATTTTTAAAATGCATGGCAGTGTCCAGATACAAACAATTCACATTAGTTTCCAGGTTAAATTGACAGAAGGTTTCTCCCACTAGGCTTCGGAGGGGATGAGATATAGTTAAGAATATGGATGCAATTTATTATTCGTGGAACTGAAGTGAATGTTTACAGAGCATAAGAGTATTCTTCTGAGATATTTTTCTGACAGTCAGTTTGATATAGTGGCTAAGGCATAAACCTGGAAACCAGGAAACTCTGAGTTCTAGGCTTGTCTTGGGCACAAAGCCAGCTGGGTGACCTTGGGTCAGTTAATCCCTCCAAGTCCTAGGAAAGAGGCCATGGAAAACCACTTTCCAAATCTTGCCAAGAAACTGCAGGGATCTGCCCAGCCAGCCATCAGGAGTCAACACAAAAAAGGATAATTCTACCATCTAAGGCCTAGATCCATACCTACTGAAAAAAGTGTTGCTGAATTCAGTGGAACCCACCACTTTTGAAAAGACTTGATATTCAGTTGAACACCCTCGACAATTCAGCTAAATGTCTCTTAATGCTAATACAATTCAGCTAAACGTCTTTCAATGCTAATACTTTTTATAACTAAATTATAAGCAAATGGGCCGATTTGCAGCCTATAAATTCTATCAAATCTAATGGGACCTGGAAAAGAATGCTTCCCAAGTTGAATTAAAGCAGACTCTTTTTGGTCCAAGTATTTATAATTAAATTGCTTGTGCAACAGTTACTGAAGTAGTTCAGGCTGCACAGTGGTGGAGAAGCAACTGTCATTCATCTTCACATGATTCTAGATCAGTTGGTAAATTGATATTATGTAAGTATTTCAAAAGAGTATTGGAAACTTGTTTATGTATGTCCATTTGAAGTTGGAATAAATCATAATCAAAACTACGCAGAAGATTCTGCAATTGACCTGGCTAATAATCCACAAGTTTTGCTTTCTTTAATAGCCTGCTTAAAATAAATTGCATGGCTCAAATTAAAGTGTGTAATAAAGGAGTTGTGAGTCTCCAGCCATGTCTTTCTAGAAAGTGAGAGGGGGATTTTTAGAGATTACCTTTTTCTTCCTCCCTCTACAGACATTTAAGAAAGTCATCTTATTATCATATGCATCTACTATATTTATATGCTTAAACAGACCTACGCCCTCCCACATTAATATTTATACATCCTTTTTTTATTGAAAAGTCAAACTGCAGACATGATCCATCCCAAAAGAAGCCCTTTATGTTCCCCTAATTTCAGCGGATTACACAAAGTGCTTTGCCTTTCTGATTGAAAAGAGCAAGGAGCTCAATGGCTTAATTTCGGCAAGATCAGATGCCACCTAAAAATGCAGAAATTATTTATGCCTCTTGAAAGAAAGAAAAGTGGACAAGGAGCACATGTAGGCACCGGCAAGATTAAATTCACATCGATTCTTGTAAAACAAGCTGCTGCTTGGGGGAAGGAAAAAAAAAAAACCATCCCATAAAGTATTAGGCGACTCCATGGTATGAATCGACTTGGGAGACTATTCTGTACACTGAAAACCTAAATAAGTGCAGCTACATTCTCTCCTCCTTTTGAAGGCCTGGATTTTGATATTCTTCCCAGAAGACTCTGATCAGGGAGATGGGTTGGTGCCCAAGTGGTAGCCCCTAAAGGACAACTAGTTCAAGAAAAGCGGCTTTCTTTCAATGCAGGGAAGCAGTTCACGAAGCCCACAAGGCCTTGGTGCTGCTGCCTAAGGAAACTGTGGTCCTCTTCAAGCTTCTGCTCCCTATCCACCAGGGCCTGGGTACAACCCTCACTTTTTTCCTAGCAAGGCCACTGAAAAGAGGGCTCAGCTTGGGACCAGTTTGGTGGCATTGGCTTTTCTTAAGGCTGGACCTTGGGGAAAATGTGAGGGAGACAGAGGGCAAGGCCCCCAAGGATCTTATGTCCCCATTAGTCTTCAAGAGGGGGTGAATTTTAACTCTCTTCCGCCAAGGGGGTCTCCCCCCTTCCCCCCCCGCTCCCCCAAAAAGCTACCTTCTCCCTCGGACCTAGCCTCGACACAGCTCCAGAACGATCACTCCCACCAGCTTGGACTTGGCGGGCTTTGCACTGTTTTCCACAGGCAAGAAGTGAAAACTAAGCTCTAGTGGGCCTAAACAGGGAAGGTGCTGCTTGCTCAAAGCCTTTTCACCATTAGGAACCAGAGCTTGGCACAACCATAAGGACCCTCAGCTGTGGTGCTTCTGCCATTTGCAAACCATTCCCGGAACAGCTGTGTGTTTTTTAAAAAAGAAATGGTGGTGTGACTTGCTTACGGGGCCACTGCTACCAGGTTAACAAGCCTAAAATTTATTTCAGAGGAAATCTAGAGACAAAGGTGTTGTTTTTCTGAGCAATTGCCCCATTATTGTTCAAATTCCCAGGCTCCTGTTTAATCTGACCCTTTCTATTAAATATTACCGGTGGTTCCCTATTTAATTTTTCCTATTGGAATGCATTGTGTATCTTGGAACCGGCTCTCTTCACTCTTTCCTTTGTTTGGGGAAATTGTTTCTCCAACTAATGCAACTGAATATGTAAACATTAAGAGGAGCTGGTCCCAGGGTAGCACAAGCCTAAATTCAGCAATAAATAGTGGAATTGACTTGAAGGATGGCGTCTTAAACTTATTTCAGTTTCGGGGAAAATCCGCCAGATTTATTCAGATCAGCTGTCACATTAAAATACAGGGGTGATTTGGAGTTTGAGAATTGGATTCTATTCTTCCTAATTTGAAAGTTAAATCCTTTCCCCAAAGAAATATCTACTAATTTCCCCAACACCTTTCTCGACTCGAGATGCCTTCACCAAAGCACGACTGTCAAAGTGCACACCAATCTGGCACAACGCTTTCTTAGGTGTTACAGGTTGCCGTCCACAACACAGTTCCTGGGAAAGGAGAAGTGCAAAGGATTCACTCTGGGGTTACAGTCTGTCATCGAGGCGTTGCTTTTACTCATTTTTAGGGAGTTAACTTTCCCAAGATTTGAGCCGCGGAGCACTCGGGGTAACTTTCTCAAGCAAGGAGCGCGGCTGGGCACTTGCATTTGGCGGGAGGGGGGCGGGGAAGGGACGACATTTTGCAACTTCCCTCCCTTGCCCTGAAATCGAAGAGAACCACTTCTTCGGAGCAAAAGGCCTTTTCGGAAGAGTTGGCAACGCTGGACGACATACATAACTAGCGTTGTGGAGTTGGCAGTTGACGTACGTTCACCTGCAAATAAAGCTGACGGAGGGAAGCTGCCGCCGGTGTCCTTTTACACAACTCTCTCCTAAATATGCTTCTCCCTCTACAAAGACATTTCGAATTGAAAGCAACGCCGGGCGGAATAAGATGTCTGCGCGTTCTCTCGCCAGGGCCTGAAACTTTCCATCCTTTCTCCTCCACCTTCTTCTTCTTCTTCTTTTTTCTTCCCTGCCTGAGTTTTGATGGGTGCCCTCCCCGGCCCTCCAGAGAGATCCTTTTACACGTCTACGCTATCCAGATTGGAAAACAAACCCAAACAGGACTTGCCGTGAGTTTGAAAACCCGGAGCCCGAACGGAAGGGCTCGCAAAAAAAAAGAAAGAAAGAAAGAAAAAAGAAAAACAACAACAAAAAAAAAACTTGAGAGTTGCGTATTTTGGAGAAGAAAAAAAAATAAAAAATAAAAGTGCCAGTTAAGCCTGGGAAACTTGAGCGCAAACTCCGCCACAACCGAGAGGGCGCGATGAATCTCACCGCCCCTCCTTCCCACAACCGAAACCAAGGGGTTCTGGGGCGCCCCCCCAACGTGCTTCTGCTTTGAGTGGGGATCCTCTCGCCTGATCGCCCCCTACTCGGCAGGGCTGGAGGAGGGCAGGGGTTTTTTTCTGCTTACTTCCTGTAAACCGCGGCCGCCCAACGCCCCAAGCTGTGACTTTACCTGGGACTTCGGTGTCCGAAGATTCGCTGGCCGAATTCTCGATGGGTTCTCTGCCTTCGGAAGATCTCTGCAAATGGAAGCTGGAAGCCATGTCGTGGGACGCCTGCGGGGTTCTCAGGTTGTCCAAATTCATCCCACCTTTAAAGGAATCCATAAGCAAGAAGGAGGCTGAATCGTAGCCTGCGCGTGTGCCCTTTTTAGTCTGCGTGCTCTCGGCTTTATGTTCATACAAACTGAGACAGGAGAAACCCCTAAACTAGAGAGAGAATGACAGCGAGAGGCTGCCGCGGAGGGTTCCACCGAAGTCCGCTTTATTTATATTATTTACTTTTAAATCCACTTAAGATTCGGCTTGGCTGACTGTAGGATAGGCACCGCCGAGCTTCAGAGGTCCGACTTCCCGGGGAATGGAGGGGGGGGGGGGCGCGAGGAAACCAGGCGAGTAGCTTGGGATGGCCGAGATTCAAATGACCTGCCCTGGAACGAACGCCTGAAAGTTGAAGCAAGACTCCGCCCCTTCTTTCTTCCTTTTCTCCCTCCTCCCTCCTTCCTTCCTTCCTTCCTCCCTCCCTCCTTCCTTCCTTCCCTCCCCGCCTCCACCTCCACCCGCCTAGGAAAGTTCAAAACCTCCCCGTCCTCCTGGTTACTAGATCTCGTCCACCGAGCTCTTTCCTTCGCCTACTTGAGCCTCCTGCGAGCTCTCGGTCCTAGCGAGCGAGAGCTTCCGAGGGGGGAGGCTTCGCACATTGGTTAAAGAGACCGCGCCCGCTCCGCGTCTGCTTCTCCTTTCCTTGCAGCTCGATTCCCCCCTTCCCTCCCCCCCCCCGCTAAAAAGCCGAGTTTCAGGAACGAGGCTGTTCTCCCCAAAGCCAGTTTGCTCCCCCCTCTCTTTGCTTCTTCCCCCCCCCCCGCTCCAGACAGTGTGGGTCATTCCAAGGTTCGCTTCAGGCAAGGGGACTTCTGTCATTGAAATCACCAGAATGGGGGAGGGGGGAGGGAGAAGATCGCTTACTCGAGAAGAGTTTCTATGGAAATCCGTCTTACTGGAGCGATCGTTCACTCGCCTATTCCTCCCGGCAAATTTTAGCCAGAAAAGCAATTTGTATCCATCTACGTCCTATACAGAAAAACTTCCCCAGCGGTTGTTGTGGTAGTTTTCCAGGCTCAGGATGGATGTCACTGGTGGGACTGATTGGGCTTAATTGCAGTGAATATGTGCAAGGTCGGCCTTCTATTCATTCCACTGTTCAGCTACGTGACTCATGTAGAGTGCAATCCTATATGCATTTACTAAAAGACCACAGGACATGTTTCCGAAGAAGCAAGCAAAAATTCAACTCTTTCAGTGATTGCACGTGTACTCAGATTTCGAATAAGGCAGCCAATTCCTTCCATATTTACTCAGAAGTATTTTTCGTTCCGGTTTACTTGGGAGAGCCTTTTAGTAAATGTAGTGAGACCTATTTGCGTTAGACATGCAACTTATAAAAACTACGTTAGAGCTTAAAAGCAAACTGCCAGGAAGTAGTGTAAAAGGGGGTATATTCTGTTTAAAAAAGCTTCGAGGATATTTTTTCGGAGGAAGGGGGAAACTAATAATAAATTATAAATGCTTCTCCCAATTTTAGGAGGGGAAAAACAGTTCAAACATTTGAACAGCACAGACTGGATCTCTTTGCCTTCTGGTGGCCCGCAAATGCTGGCTCGGGGAAATTTCCCCGTAGTTCTGAGTTCGGGGAGAGGAAATATAATATAGTACGGTAGATTGAGAAGAATTTGTTTTTATGGATCCCTGCCCTGGTGTCTTTGGTCGGGGAAATCGAGACTTCAGGCTTCAGCGCCTTAACCACATCCCTCGACTTCTCCGAGTCCAACTGGCATATTTTTTTCAAACCAAGGTGGAATTGCTTCTACTATTTTGTTTAAACAACAACAACCAGACGTTTTTAGGTGTCATTATAAACAACTAAGTAAGGTGCCTCCTCCGTTTTATTATTAATAAATAATAAATATTATTATTATTAACGGCCTTAGTGAAGAGCCGCCAGATCTTTTTTTAAAATCTCATCTGGATCATGGAGCTCATATTCTGAGCTTAAATGAGACTTTTCAATTCTATCAATCTGATGATTCTATTTCAATTCTATCAATCTGATGACAAATCCGTCAAAATAAATGGGATTTGCCCGGTTCATCAACAAACGTGCCAAGTCCTATCCCTGAATCTCCGCGGAGTTTCCTCTCAAACCGCCCAGCTGCCATTTCAAGCTACTTTCGTGATTCACTTGCCACCCCCGCCTGCCTTCAACGGGAGCTTCGCCACAAACTTTTGGGATCTTTAGGTAGCGGGGCGAGCCAAGGCCAAAGACCTCCTCAGCCACAAAGCGCTCGGCCGCAGGACCGACAACTTCAGGGGGAGAGCTCAGGATTCTGGAGCCGTTCCCTCCGCTGTCTTGGGCCGTTCAGGACAGATCCTCCTCTCGGCTTTGGTTTTCGCACTATTGGTGGGGCGGAGGTCTGTGTGGGTGTGGACTCCAGCCCAAAAGCGTTTGTCTCCGACCTCAACTTCTACCCCTCTCTAAGCAAGCTGCTTGCAGACGCCTCAATTTGTTCGCGGGGGCGAGGGGCGGCTCTGGCCATTGGATTCGCGTTCAACTCAGCCTGGAGGGCGAGCGGGGAGGGGGGGGGAGGGAGCCCTGGGGTTTAGATCCGGCCAGGGCGCAGCACAGTGAGGCGCATGCCTCTGAAACCCATGCCAAGCCGCCTTCCCTTTTCTTCTCTTCTCGGCGTGTGTGTGTGTGTGTCCGTGTGGGGGTCAGGCCTGGGATGCCGCTGCTGCCTTAAAACAGCATCGGCTAGAAGACTGACCATATAAACCCACCTCACCGTCTTTACAATTAGTTCCTTCCTTGCCAGAGCTCAACCGCGAGGGGCTCTCATCTGAGAAAGGCGGCTGGGCACACCTCTCTTGGCCACCCGAAGAACCGGCCAGCCACGCTGTGGGGTAGGAGTCTCTTCATTACTGTTCTGTAGAGTAATGAAGAGCGCTCTAAATTGCCGGTATGGAAATACCACGAAGGGTGCATCGGGATCTGGCTTTCGCCTCGTTCCCGGAAAACCAGGCTGTTGATTAGAGGAAGGTATTGGAGAAGAAGCATTTTTATCATGTTATTTATACTCTCTTAAAAAAAAAAATCTGTTTCGGATAACGACATGGAGAAAAGTCTTTTGGGTGAAACCTAATGAAAACAGCGTACAAGGCCCATTGGTAAACAGATGGGAAGTGTTTAAAATACTATTTTAAAGGAAAACTCCACCGTAGTTTCACAACTGCTTGGATAGTCCATGAGCCCGCCTTAAGGAAGACGCCTTTAGAGATTGGTTCACACATCGGATTAAGCCATGGCTTCTTTAACTGTGGTTTAGTGAATTAATTACAGTTGGCACATTTACTCCACAATGCCATGCATTATGACTCATCAACCACAATGGCAAGATTCACTGAAGCATCTCTAAATAATAATGATAATAATCATGGCGCAGCAAGTTCAGCGAACGTAGCTTTTTGGGTTGAGTTCAAATTAAGCGAGATGAACGTAGCTCCTATGGATATTGGTGGATCTTAAATTACAGAACAGTCTTTCAGCAATTTCCATTGCACTACTAATTTCTTATGGTGTGTTGTCCAGCACAAAGTACATTAATTGGCAGGAAAGGCCAAACGGAAGCTTCCTCTTAAACAGGCTTACTGGGGAGGGAGTGGACACACGACCATTTCTGTTATGAGGGGGGGAGGGCTTTTTTTTTTTTTTCCTTTCCAAGGGTGGAGCACTTGACTGCAACCCTCCTGGGAGTGATGGCTCTGAAGAATTCGAATGCCAGGCAGGGGCAAACCTCAGGGTGATTTTTCCCGAGTTATAAAAGCGGAGGGTTACAAACTGGTTCTGCATCTGAAAAACAGACTAAAGTATTCCCCCGAAAGTCCGGTGAATTTCTCCATCTGCCTCTTTTTGGACCTGGGACGGTGTCATGTTCGGACCGCATTTGGGGTTGGGAGGGAATACTACAGAGGGAGTTCAGGGTGGAGGGTTCCTGTCTCGAGATGCCAACTTCTGTCCATCCCATTTTTTTCCTTGAGCTTCGGCAGCTTTCTCTCTTGCCACCCCGCGCGCGGGCTCAGGATGGAGGGCGGCCGGGCTGATTTTTCTCGCGCCCACCATAAAACAAATGACTTTTTGGAGAGCGTGGTTTAAGAGCCGACCCACAGCCTAAGAAGAACCGCCGAATGAGCTCTTCTCTTTGCCGCCCAATCATCCACCCATTGCCCGCAACCCTGCCGGAATCTGTCGCAACCGCGCTGGTTCAGATTCCTAAACTCCTTTGTAGGCTCCCTCCATGTTCCCCTTTCCACGAGGGAAAGTTCGAGGAAATCTGTTGCCAGGACTACTCGGGTATCAAGTGTCAAAAGTGGTTCCCTAGTTGTCCCCAGAGTTCGTCTCGGAAATTGGATTCCTCTCCAACCGATCAAGTGAAGGAATTACCTCCCCCCACCCCTTCTTCTGACAGTCATTCCTGCACATCCTTAAGGCCCAGCAATTCAAATCCAGACTTTCTGAGCGAGCTAAGAAGCCCCTTTAAACCCTAAATACAGCGTAAGTCGAGCTCAATTCAGAACTCCCCACAACGGTGCTGCAGCGACGGGCAAAGGGCATTAATCCGGGGAGGGGGAACTTGAGGCCTTTCAGATGCTGGTCAACCACGACTTCCAGCAGTGCCATCTGGCAAGAGATTGGGGAACGTGGGGCGCAAAATCTCTACCTCACCCTCTTTGCCCTTTTGATGATGTACCACAGGCAGATCTTGCCCCACAAGTGAGATCTTATTCCTGGCAGTTTGCCTCCCTCTCTCCCTCCTTCTCCCACCCCATCCCACGTTCATGCTCCAAAAGGTGACCTCTGAACTTTAACTGCCTAATATTTGTCTATACTGAGCTCAGAGACAAGGAAAATCACTGGGGGGGGGAGGGGGAGAGAGGAGGAGGAGGAGAAGGAAGGATTCCCATTCCCCCCCCCCCCCACTGAAGTGCTCAAATAACCAACAAACCAACCCACCCAAGTCAGTTTCGGTTAAACAAACTCCCAAAGTCCAGTTATTTCACCCTAGTCTTATTAGACCTCCCCTATTACATATACCTCCCTCTCCAGCAAATAAGTGGGAAATACATCAAACAAAGACTGAAGATTGGGACGTTAGCACAGTGTCATCACAACTGGGACGTTAGCACAGTGTCATCACAGTTTTCACGAAAGACCCCAACTTTACAGTGGCCACTTTCAATATAACCAATGATTAGGGTTAGATGATTCTTTAATATTTTTTTGGTGGGATTGTTATATTAGGAAGAGGCTTACTACATTGAGGAAACTCAGAAAATGGATTAATTCAGGAACCTAGTTAGGGTTCTACCTTACATTGACTACATTGTGCGTCTACTGGCAGGGCTGGTCTTTGGGGTAAGTTGAGGCTCCTTCCAGTAAATGGATCAGAGTCCCTCCCCCTTGTTACATCAGAAATACCTGGAATAATAACCCTTTGCTTTTAAAGAGGAAGGTGGGTGGGGGGGGGGAGGGTAAACCTGTTACCTAACTGCATCACAAATTAAGTCTGTGGTGTTCTAATTGCTACAATGAATAACTTTTCTGAAATGTCATTTGGGAATGCAGCAGAAGACACCAAAGGCTTTTTAGATTTTAGGAACCAGGAAAACAGCAAGCTGGAAGCAAGCAAACAAACAAACAAAATTCCAGGACAAGGTTTTGCAGCACAACTACAATGTTGCTCAACATTTGCCTAACGTTCAGACAGACTTTCTCTCCTCTTCCTCTGCCCAGAGGATGCTGCTGTTTTCATGAACACTTGTCTCTTTGCCAGCAGACCAAACGTCCCCCTGGAGGCCTTTAGAAAACAAATGTTCCCCAGCTTGCCTTGGCCAATGCCTTCCAGGCTGGTAAACACAGGATCAAGCCACAGTCTATATCTCCTGTCTTGGAGAAAGTCCCACTGCAATGAATGGGGCTCTCTTGGGAAGAGACATCGTTGGGATTCATCAGTGCCAAGTTACAATTCTACCGTTTGCTTTTGTATCAGGCTGAATGGCAAAGTAACAAAAATGCCCCTAAGCAGGTTCAGTGTGTCCTTTCTTTGCCAGCAGGGAAAACAAACAAAATGAGTCTTCTGTTGTTGTTGAAGCTACTTCCCAGGAGCTGCTATCTGGGAGAGACCAATTTCCTATTTCTGAGTTACAGCTTTGAGGGCAACCCTCTCGTTCCCTTGCCTTCCCCTCCCACCTTGGAAGGAAGGAACTTGAATTCTTCTTAGTTTTCACTCACCGTGTTTTCCATTCAGAACAGAAAATACAGGCCGGTTCTGGCATGGCCTTTCCAGGAAACACAATGGCTGTGATCCTCGGGGCTACCTGGGAGAAGGTCTCCAATCAAGCTGTACCTATTTTCTGCTCCTTTCTCTCACCTTCAGGATGGCTTGGCTCACCTGTTCCTTTGGGGAGAACAAGCAAAACTGGCTTGGCTCACCTGTTTCTTTGGGGAGAAGCAGATCCCAGGGCCAAACGGCAGCCTGGGCTGTGGATGAAGGTGGAAGGAAAGGTGAAGCCAGGGAGAAGGTGAGCCAAGGAGAAGGCAACTGGGACTGCTGGGGATGACCAGAAAGGCCCTGATATGAAAGGAACAGCCTTGAGAGGGTGTCTAGTCCAGGGATCGAAAGAGCCAGGTGGAAAAATTTGCTCCATCTAAAGCCAGGATGGTGTAGGAGGACCTAGCAACCACATGTCCCTTATTGTTACTTTGTCACTCAAGCCTGGCTGCCAGGTGAGAAATGGTTCATCGGTTCTGGATTTGCTTTTGCAAAGAGTTTTGTTAACTCTCAGTACTAAACTTCACCCAAGCACAGAGTCAAAGGGGGGGGGGGGGGAGAATGGGGGGAAATCAGGCACTGTATCTTACAATGCAGGTGTGGATTTGGATACAGTACATTCTTCAACCAAGAAGAGGTTTTCAGTGGATGAGTTATGCTCATTGCAGATGATGGATATTCCAGGTCAATGTATCTGCAGGGCAACAGATTAAGAAGCTGTTATGATTGGAGGAGTGGTCATTCAGACCTGATTTGAAATAAAGACCTTTCTTGTGGCCAATGGGAAACTGGCTTTGAAGTTCAATCTTGGAGACCAGAATCGTTATTATATGAGTGCCAATGAAAAAGAAAGGGAAGCATATTTTTTCTTCTTCTTTTTTTTTTTTAGTGAAACAACACATTATGTTAGTGTCAAGTATCAATTCAGGCATTTTTGCAATCAAAATAAGCCCAGAGTGGTTTATTTAAGAGCAAATGGCTCTGAGCTAAGTGAGCTTTACTTTGCAATACTTGTAATTCAAGTCTGCAGCCTGGATGTAGGGGGTTGTTTTGTTTTGTTTTGGGTTTTGCTTTGTTTTGTTTTTGAAGAGGAAAGATTGTTTTAGTGAAATAAAACAAAGGGCCTAACTATGGAAGATTTCCTCTGTTACTAGTGTGGTCTGCAAGACTGCCTGGAATTGTTTTGGTGGGGAGAAAATCAATATTACTTGCAAGGCCAAGATATCTGGACCAGTGCAGAAGGAGGAGGAAATGCCTCTCAGCAGTTATTCTCAAGTAATAGTAGTTAATATAGGGATAGCAATAGCACTTACTTATATACCACCCCCGTGCTTTACAGCCCTCTCTAAGCAGTTTACAGAATCAGCATATTGCCCCCAACTATCTGGGTCCTCATTTTACCTGCCTCGGAAGGATGGAAGGCTGAGTCAATCTTGAGCCTGGTCAGATTTGAACTGCTGTCGGCAGTCAACAGTCAGCAGAATTAGCTTGCAATACTGCATTCTAACCACTGTGCCACCACGGCTCCTATGCAATACATTTCTTATATTACAAGACCATCACAAAGTTTGAAGTTAGAGGAACTCTTTGTCATTTTGGATGTACACTGCTGGGTTGGGTTGGGGTGCGGGAGGGGAAAAACACAAAAAGAGAAAAAGTTGTTGAGTGTTATGAAAAAGTTGCATTTGATCTGAAGTGCGGACTACTGCAGATTTGGCTTCGTCAATATGACTAAACCATTTCCCTCTAGTGTCTCTGCCATTCAGCATGACAAACAGTTGAAGTAAACTCCAAAACTATAAGTTCATTCTTTAGCATTTCCAGGTAAAAACAGATCTTGGGTGGCACAATTGGAAAAGCTAGAATAGACCAGCTTCCCCTGACTTTATGTCTATCTAGCACAACTTGGTAGGCTTCAACTTTCACGTTCCCTTAGCCAGTATAGCAAATGGGGGTGGGGTAGGGGTTAAGGCCAACCTCCTTGAACTCCTAAGAAAGGGAAAGCTGGAGCTGAAATACTGAGTGCGATCAGTTATTAATGTGATTCAGTATAAACTATTTTAGTATACTTACATATTTACAATTACTTTAATCTCTTCTACCACTTGATCAAAAAAGCTGTCTTCAATTTTTGACAATCATTAAAAGTTTGTGGGAGAAAAAAAGAGTATTCATCTTCTGTAATTATATTTTTACACTGTAAAGGTAAAGGAATCTCATTCTCACAAAAATCAATTCTGATTCTTTAAACCTAATGCCCTGACCATTTTAGGAGAAGTGGAGAGATGTAACATGTGGGGCACTCCAAGGATCCATGAATGGCCTTAGGACTATTGGAGGCAAGTTAGAATGAAGATCAAAGGAAGTGTGGTAGAAGAGATATGCATATCCCTCATTATTCATGTTTGTCTTAGTTGCTTCCTTCTCTGAGAGGCTACCAACCTTTCTGATTTTACGTAAACAGGATCTCAGGATTAATACTGGAAGATAGACCAGATATGATCTGTTTCAGTATAACACTTTGTAGGAATTCTCTAGATTTCATGATAAGGCTATCTGATCAAGAAAGAATAAGCTTGCAAAAGCTAATTATTAACATTAGGATCAATAAGAATTAACAGTAACTTAAATCCCAACAATCCTGTAATGTGAAATTAGAAGACAATTGACACCAAAGTCTCAAAGCCTAGGTACAGAATGTACAGAGATATAGATGGGGCTGAGATAAAATTGCATAAAAGTGCCACTAGCTTTATTATTATGCTCTCCTTACTATAAGATGACAACACTTTGCTGAGGTGGGAAAAATGTCCTTGTTTGCCCTTTATTGACTTTTCTTGTCCATTTCCCCACCACAATAGGATACCTAGTAATCAAGCGAGATGGGATTATACCTTTGCATGAAACTTGAGATCGTGCTAGCTAGTTCCATTTAGAGGTTACACTACCAAATAGTTCAGACATCTGTGCCACAAATGGGTTCCGAATTGGTACCTAGCTTCTGTTTCTCCTCCTGCTACCTTCTCAATGGATCCATAAGTTATCCTCTTTTTCCAAGGACAGAGGTGATATTGAATCAGGCGCTCATGTTTTGCTTTACTAGTAATTTTACTATTTGTAAGGCATTAACACTTGTTTTTAGTTCATTTCCTAGATGGACAGAAATAATTCTCTGCACAGCTTCTTTTGATGCCTAAAGATCCCCCCAAGTAACTCTTGCTGCTGCTAAGTTTGTAATTGTAGCCTGCAATATTTGTGTTTTGTTAATTGCAAAGTAGCTCAAGCTTGAACACTGCCCTTTTTACTATGAGCATTAATTGTGTATTTTTGTTGTTGTTTGGGTCTTACTGCTACTACTATTGTGTACTGAAAGAGCAATGGTTCCTGGACTAGCAGCAGGACTCCCTTTCTCTCCCTCTCTCTCCCTCTCCCTCCCTCTCTCTCTCTCTCTCTCACACACACACACAGATCCATGGTTTTCAGATCAGTCTCCCAATGGAGCCTCAGGTTTGTGGCTTGGAGAAATGTTCCAAGCTAAACTACAAGACTTCCGCAGTCATTTAGTTAGTAGCAATTTTCACTAAGTACACTCTGCAGAAGCAGATTTTAATTGTCAACACAATCAATACCCCTTCTCCCCTTCCAAGCACATTCCCTACCTGTGGCATTAAAATGTTGTGGTAATGTTTTAATGTGGCATATCCTTTTTGTGATATTGCCTTTGTCTCATCCCCAATTTACAGCAGTGGCAACTTAAATTTGTCTTTAATTCTACCTGTTTTAAAGTAGCATTTCCCCTTCTCCCACTACAATTTCTGCTATGAACATTCTGGCTTGACTTCAGAAGTGGCATCTGAAGCAATGCAATACCTGAGCATTTTCAAAACACTTTTCAAAACATTTGTTAGGTTTTATGTGAGCTCCGTAGAGATATGGATTTAATGCTTTTGGAAGAGATGGACTGCTCTTTAAACCCAGTTATCCAACTGGGCTCTATATTATTCCTACATTCCTCAACCTAATCTCATCCTGAAGATGTTTGGTCTATGAATGTGTCCTTGAGAAGCAAGCCACCTCACTTCCTACATTTCTGTGTCCCTGCAGTTCCTTGGATCTGCTGGACTCTGTACATTATCTTTACATTTAATATCTGCACCTCCATTTTGGATATTGGATCACTCTGATGAAGTTATTAGAGCTTAGAACAATTCATTTTATATAAAGAACTGCAAGGACTAGTCAACAGTTACCAGGAGTCAACTCTGACTTGAGGGCACCAAAATCTACCAACCAACCAACCAATCAATCAGTCAACCAACCAATCATCAATCAATTCAATAAAGGAAATATCCCAATCATTTAGAGAGAAGGTTGGACCAACTGGCTTGCAAATAGCTGTTGCTTGTTCTAAGAGCCAAGTGGCTTTGCATAATTGGGGATGGCACCCCCCACCCCCGCAGTGTTTGTTCAGTCCTTATGATTGTGCAATGAGGGGAGATTTCTTAAGAGCTTTCTTCAATATACCGGTAGTGCTTGCCTGAAGTTGGATTACAGTTCCCAGAATCCCCGGCCAACATATTGCTTTCAAATTTAGTGCCATATTGGGAAGGGCTGATTGAAAAGCAACTAGACAGATTATTTTGATTCTAAATCGACCCTAGAAAACCATTTATTATTTCGTTTTAGGAAGAACAGTGAGTCCGGAGACGCCTTTTTACCAGAAGAGAACAAAGATCGCAGGTTGGGTTACTACTTCATCTTGTCTTATACATACATTTATAGAAGGGGTCTCCAACCTTCAACTCCTTCTGGGAGGTGAAGTCCACAAGTCTTAAAAGTGGGCAAGGTTGGAGACCCCGATATAGAATGAGGAACGTGGATGATTAAAGGGTGCCTGCTTGAACCCCAAATGCATAAGCTTTTCCCCCCTCCTTCTGCCTTAATAACACTGCCCGAGGGACCCAACCAAGGGTTCCTCTGATAGGTCATTTAACCAGGACCGTGACATCACCCGCTAGCCTCCACCGGTCTCCCTTGAGGCTCCGCATCCTGGAGGGCCAGCAATAAAACGACCACCGACAGGGAAATCTCGAGTAGGGTTTTGGCTGGCCGGTCCCCTTCCGCTTGGAAGAGAAGATTCCTAGGACAGCGCCTTAAGACTGCCCGCCTGCTTTTGCTCTCTGAGGCTGATAGTGGCTTGTTCAAAGGTAGGGAGTGTTCAGAGCCCCCATTCAAAGGCAGGGAGTGTGCTGGGGGGCGGGGCCAGAAGAGAGAAAGCTTGGGAGAACGCGCGCCACGGTCCTTGGGACGCTTCTCCGAAGGGACGCGCAGGGTGATGGTGGCTGGAAGGAGCGCGACCTGATGATGCCGGGCCTGGGAAAGGTGGATTAAATGGACTACCAGGAGGATGTGGGGGAAGGGAGGAGAAAAGAGAGGTCTGCAAAGCTACATTTGGTACCAAACACAACGATAAGTTGGCTGGTCTTAAGACAAATCCCACGATTGGTCTCTCCCTTTCCCGCCAGAATAAACACCAGGACCGCGCCCTTGTGTCCAGATCTCAACATCTCTTCTTAAGGAAGGTTGCATTTTGGAAGCCGTTTTTTTCCCGTTAACGCTTTTATTGTAGGCACACGAAGTCAGAAGATATTTCTACACCCTACCCCTCCACCCCGTCCCCAGTCCTTGCCGTCCCGTCCCGTCTTGTCTTGTCCCAATCCAATGTTGGGTTCCCACTCCATTAAACAAAGAAAAGATGCTAGCACCGCAAAGATTTGTTCATTTCTGCTCAACAGTCACCTGAACTTAGCGAGTCTTAGAGTTAAGCGAACATATATGCATTATGTTGTAGACTAAAAGGCATAGGACCAAATGGGGCTTTTTTTTTTGGTTTTGTTTTGGAGGAGAGGGAGATTAGTAGGTGATTGCGGGATGGCGGGATTACTTTCAAGTCAACAGCCGGGGCCGGGTTCGATCCCTCGGCCATGTGCATTGGTGGACGTAGCTTTTCTGCCTTTCAGGGTACGCACTGAAAACCGCGGAGATTTCTGCATTAAAATCATACTAACGGTTGGCACAGAGCCAGCAATCCCCCTTCTCCTTCATCCTCATCACCAATAGCACCATAATAAATAATTGTAATCCGATTTGATAAAAGAGTAAACGTCAAACTTCACCAAGGGATCCTCTTGCTCAAGTTAATGCCTACATCTCTTCAGTTAGAATACTTGCGCTGCTCTTACCTACTTTTTGCATGGTTCAAATGGTCATAAACGAATTAATCGGCATTCAGCCCCTTTTAACTGCTTCGTGGGTTAGATCCAAACAAAGGTCAATGCAATTCCATACTTTTTCATGAAAGCAGGGGTTACTTTGCATTTAAGGAATACCCATGGAATTCCTACTGGAAAATCCCCCTTATTCTGACTTGTTTAACTATTTACTTCCCACATAAATATTAGATCAGACAATTTTACAGCAGGTATCTTCCCCTTGATCCAAATGATTAATATGCTTTTCTGTAAACCTCGTGTTTTAAAATTGAGATTTTATGAGACTGATACAACTTGTATTACATGAAGAGAAATTTGTCTGTAGACAATTTCAAAAATGTAACTCAAGAACACAATTTTTAAAACAAATTTTTTATTCTTCTGATCCTATATATATGCTTACTGGAAATATAATTGGTTACATTTGCATGCAATTATTTATGAGTAAAAGCCATAGAATTTTCCTTAACTAATGTTCACAATATTGTGATATATCTATGTCATTTCTCAAATGGCATATCTATAAAGATGACAGAGTATAAATATTCTATACTCTATAAAATAAGGGACATCTACAAAGAACCAATAGTGGATCCTTTATCAAACTCAAACTGAAATCTCAGTTTAAAGTAAATTAATTAACTTAATTATTACATTGAATTAAACCCTATCAAATGTTTAGAATCGACAGAACATTTGCATTAACTGATTAATAGCGAGCAAAGAAAAACCACACACTTTTAAATACAATTGCTTGAGTTGGGTAATTTTGAACTTTGGAAAAGGAAACCTTGCCATTAAAAAACAACTAAACCAGCCTATACCTGGTAGAAGTTCAGCAAAACTTCTACCTACATTAGCAATTGATCAGATTTTCTCCTCCCACCTTTCAGGAAGTGAGGTTAAATTATGACAAGCCAATCTAAAATGTCTACTGTTCCATGGGAACAAAAATGAGCCTGGATGAGCAGTCAGAGTAATCCAGATAAAAACCATCTGTTTCCCACAAACACAGAAGAGATGAATTGTGGTTGCAAATCTAACCTTATCTAGTATCAGTCATTTAAAAAAAAAAAGGAAAAAGAACAACTCTGATGCAACATGTCTATCTTTCACGCATGCATACCAATTGTGGGAGTCTGGGAATAATTGGCTTAAAAACAGTAGCGTTGTTGCGAACAAGTTTTATCCTTGCCTTTATCTGCATCTTTATAAGAAAATGACCTACGCAATTCACTTCCCTGGTAGGGCACCACTGGACTCCCTGCCTGGGCTGATTTTGCACAGCTTTAATTAATGCTACAGATGCTCGTATTTCACTTACGTAAAGTATAGAGAATTATTAACTTGTAAATGATGCCACTTCCTAACAAATGCCCAAGAGAAGCCTGTTATAATGAACTGCTAATTTAAAAAAAAACCCAAAGGTGGTGAACTCTCTTCTGAGATGGTTGCTTCTTTATGTTTTCATGTTATGCTCTTTTTAAAGGAATTTAATAAGCCATTTTATGTTTTTTCTTCCCTACTTCACATGGTGGCATAGTCTCTAGAAGACAAGTCTTAACTGGTTGGGATAGAGGAGGCTCCATTGTTAAGATCCAATGAAGGAATGCTATCATGCAGATATACCAATACCCAAACTAATAATGAAATTGATCTGGCTTGGAGGGAAGGTCTTTGGTGCAAACTTGCATGTTTTATTCCACACAAGTGAAAGTCTCTAAAAAAAAAAAGTGCCCTCAACTGCAACTTTGCTAAGTGATATTTTGTGCTGGAGGAACACTCTGGAGACCAGCTGAATGAAAATGGCCCTCTCCTTGTTCCATTTGGATAATGTTTTTTTCTCCCCCAACCTGGTGCCCTTGAGATGGGCAAGTCTGCAATTCCCCCCTGTATCCCAGCTGGCATAATCACTGGTTGGTGGACTATGGGAGTTTTAATCTGAGATAACTGAAAGGCGCCAGCTTAAAGAAGGTTGGCCTAGAAGAGTAAAGGGCATCCAAGAAGCTGCTAGCAGAAAGGACTTCGACTTCTTATCATGGAAGGAAGGTTTGCTCCCGCTTCTGTGGTCAGGCCCCTGAGCTGGACTTCATTGTGTGCCTTTTGCCAACACAAAGTGACACCGGGATTTCTATGGGAAATATGTAACTATTTTATCAGAGGACAATGAATCCCTTTGCAGCACAGAAGGACGATGTGCCCATCAGCCTCTTGCAGACAAGAAGAAAAGAACAATGGCTATTTTCTATCTTGCGGAGAAAAGATAAGTTCTATCTAAAAATCCGCAATGGGACAAGTCATAGGCTTAATGAATGCACACAATACTGTCTTCAAAGGTGCAGCTAAGAAGGTGGAGGCTGGGGAGAGAAGGAAACATGCAGTAAAAGGGAAAAATACCCAAGAACTGACAAAATCTACATCCAAGCTTTTCACTCTTCAGAGCTTTTCTCAAACTTTAATTCAGCTTCTCCCAAAATGATATCTGCTCGTAATGTAACACTGTAGCCTTGCTTGCTGGGGAAAATAATTGTGGTAGTTCCAAACATCTGGAGCACACCATGTAGTAGATAGAAGGTTGGCTATTCAATGTTGTCAGTGGAAGCCACCTTCCACAACATTCCACCAGCAAAACAAAATGAGCAGGTCTGTAATTAAAATGGACCCTGCCCCAACCATCTTCTTACTACCATGGTCATAGTAGTGGAAATTCAAGAAAAAGAAGAGAGAAAATCTTCTCACCCTGGCCTTATATTCAAAATTAATAGGACTTGCCCTCCTCAAATTTAATGGCACTTACATTGAATTGGCATTCTTCTATATGTTCTAGACACTAGCTCCAGTTGTAACCGAGATCTATTTTTCACAATAAAAGACCTCCAAACGATATGGCTTCAGAATAAATGGTATCAGAATAAAGTATTTTACAAGGTCTTGAACAAAAGCATCAGCAGATTTTACACCTACATGTAAAAGTTGGGACTGATCTACTGCCACATTCCATTTCTTTAGTGGGAGAGGTTGATATGTATCATAGCATGGACAAACAAATGTCTGTGTTCAGACATAGGTCCCCTTGAATGCAAGAGGAGGGGTTTTTTTTTTTGTTTCCTCGTACATTTGTTTAGGATTGCTTTGCACGTCTATCATTAGCAATGGATTTATTGAGGTCATTCCTAATATCTTTCCCCCTAAGTTTTAGGGCCGTAACATCGATTTTTGTGTCTATTTTATATAACCACATGTAATCGCTCATTGGGGAAAGTGAGAAACCCTTCCATACTCTCCGTGTTTATCCTCAGGAATCTTATAATAATGCACACTGCTAATTTTACACACACACACACACACACACACACACACACACACACACAAGCACTGATAACCTCCTGTTCAATCACGCTATTGATATTTAAATCTATCAAATTCCAGTTGGGTTAAAGACATGGAATGCGAATTCATTGCTTTGGGTAGTTTAGAGTTCTGGTAATACATACCCATCTATTATTCCTTTGGGATAAGCAACCTTTGGAGTTAGAAAAAACAAACAAACACCCAGAACAAAAACCAGACTAATTAAAGGGTTAGAAAAAGGAAACCTAGCTAAAATCAGTATATACCGATCCCAATTCCTGTCCATACTTTCGGCAAACCATCCTTGCTTCCATATCTATGTATCCACACTGGCACACTCATACTGTGTGAATTTGTACGTGTGCGAATTCTGCAGCATTAGCAGCACACACACAACACCCTAAATTAATGTTGTAAACTCCATCCATCTTCACTTTGATAGTAGGACACACTATAATGAAATTGATTAAAGGCATTGCGTCTGTAGGTTGCACGCCCTCGTGCACGCAAACTCAAAACAGGCCCCTTGAAACTTAAGACAGCCTGGTGAAAATAAAGCAAAGGATCCACCTCGCGCCATTGAACCAAAAGGAAAAAAGCGGCCCTTGCCAAGTCGCCACTCCACGCGGGGGGGCGGGGGGGCGGCAAAAGTGAACCAACTCTGCGGAGCGTCTGCGCGTCCAGTAGGGCACAAAGACGAATCGCCCCCTCCTCTCTCCAAGCTGCCACCTTAACTAGTCCCAATCTTTCTACCCTGTCTGGGGCCCGGGAAATAGATGTGCAAAACGAGGCCGTTAGGTGACGGGAGAAAACACCGCCCCCCCACCCCCAGGGAACCCGCAGGCTAAGCCCGTTTCGCGGCGGGGCTCCTTTAGGACACGCAGCCTAGTCGGCGCGGGTGGCCCTGGCGCTCGGAGCCCCGGTTCTTCCCAAGGCGGCTCAAGCTCACCGCCCCGCCCCGAGAAGCTTTGGCCTGCGAGACGGCGGGAGCTGGAGGGGGTCCCGTCCAAGCGATCGCCGTCAGGGCAGGCAGCCGGCCAGGACTTTGCGAGCGTATTTCCCTTCAGGCGTGGTGGGAAGAGCCAAGCGGAAGAGCGTTCCGAGGCCCAGGGCGACCGACCCGAAAAGTGATCCTTGGCGGCTCTCCGTCGAAGCCGCTTGCCAGAAAAGCAGCGGTCGTGGTTCCGGAGTCAAGGCTCCTTTTGACCGAGTTTGGCCGGGTTTCCTTCCCTACAGCTGTGTGCACGGTCCAGACCCGCTGTAGGGCCTGCTCGCGACGGCTGGGCAAAATCACCCGGGGGGCGTGGGGGGAAGAAAAGAGGGAAGCTAACCACGATAGTGCCGGGCTTCTTGTGAGACCGCCGGGGCCAGGGTTCTCACTGGCGGCTGGGCGGCCCTCTTCCCCGGGCAGTTCAACTCCTCCGGTGAAGCCGCGGCCCTGCTTGGAAACCTCCGACTTTTGGAAGGCGCGTTTCCGGAGGCAAGCAGGCAGGGAAAGGGGTCATCCTCTGGCTGGCCGACTCATTGGTCCCTTGCAGATCAGCAGCGATTAAAGAACAAAATGGGCCTAAAGGAACACCTTCCTACCTTTTCGCTTTCGGCCGGGAGCACCCCCTGCATCACAAGCCGGGAGCTTCCCCCCTTCCCTCCTGGCAGGTATACCAAAGAAAGCGGGAGGAAGTCCCGAGGAAGCCTGGCTGGAAAGAGGAGCAACCCCAAGCCTGTATGGTCTTCTATTTAGATCTGCTTCAAGGGGGGAGGGAGGGGGGGAGAGAAAGAGATTTTAAATAATACACTCGCAGCCCCGAACAGTATCTGGGGGAAGGGTAAAAAACAGCAAGGACTAAGAAATGGGAAGTTTAAGGGTTTTTTTTTTTTTGACAGAGACAAATAACATCCCAAAGCTTATTTTCGAAGGACAAACGGGTCGGCTGTGCTGACCCGCCTTCACTTGAAGCCAGAGAGCTCTTGGGTGATCTCAGCCGCTCAGCCTAGGCGGCCTTAGCCAGCACTTGGATAGGGACCACCTGGTTAGACCAGGAAGTCCCAAAATAAACAAACAAGTAAACAGAAAAGCGCCTCAAAAGAAGGTGACCAGCGACACCTTTACCTTTTCAGAGCTCAGCTTCTACTGGGAGACTAAGCAACTATGAACAGCCTAAGGCACTGCGCTGCAGGCCATTTCCAGAGCGCTCCCATGGAAAAGGGAAAAAAAAGCCAACCTTCCTTCCTGAAACCTGAAGCAGGGTGGCACGTTTGGAGCCAGGCCGAAAAGTTTGGGGGAAGAGATCCACAAAGGCCTGGATCGCTCATTCGGTTTTTGTTTTTGTTTTAAAGACAGAAAACAAAGAGAAGGTGAGAAAACGTCTAGGGGTGATCTTGTCCGAGTAAGACTTAGTAATAGGAAGCTTAGCTACTCAGAAGGTCCAGTTCCTGAAATTTCCTAGGTGAGCTGGAAAATATTCCTGAATCCAGTCTAAAATGCGGAAGAGCAACTGCGTGTATGAACTTGGGAGTTCTTGGGATGGGCATTAGTTCCCATCATGTCCATCAGCTATGTTGGCTGAACATGAAAACATCTAGAAGGCAGTAGCAGCTATACAGATAGAAATATGGGGTGCCGTAGGCTGATTTGGTAAAATCATCTGCTGACGTCCCATTCAGTAGACTAGAGGTTGCCTCAAAGAGGAGTCCAAGATTTAAACATGGGCAAACAGGCTAGTCATGGTAGCCTTCCACTTCCATCTTGGGCAACTTGGAAATTATCTCAAATAGGATTAACACTACAAACCTGAACACCCCCCCCCCCCCCTTTAATCTAGCTAAGATGGAAGTAGTATTAAGCAGAAGGCGTCAGTGATGCATTGCCAGAATAATGTCAGGGTGATGCTATACATTGCTGACATGGAAATGCAGTCAATGAAGAATTGCTATCAGAAAGAAAGCAAAGGACACCTTTTCACCCAGTGGAAAAAAAGATCAAACCTTCTGTGGAGGGTTTGATTGTTGGCATCAAATCCTTCCAAATTTGGCATCAAATCCTTCCAAATTTGGTTTTAACTTGCTTGGAAACTCAGCTTCCGGATCACGAGGCTACCCTTTTGGGTCTAGACTTACTCCTGTTGCAGAGTCCGATTCTTTAGATGGATTCAAGGGCCTCACTAAAGGACACCAACCAAATAGTCTTCAAGGAAAAGCAAAGCCACCATCTCACTCCATAAGGCCACAGCAGCCAATCCGCTTGCCCTATTGGTCTATTTTGGGCATGGCTTCCAGGGTCCTCCCAGACTTGAGACCATTCAATCTGTAATGGAGCCGAAGGGAGATATAATTGCATACACAAGAAAGTAATCGACTGAACCACCTTTAATGTGAATTCCATGCAAATGAAATCGAACTCCCATGTAGTTCCTGCCTTGGCTCCACAGGCAATTTCCTATCCACCATTCTGGGGACAAAAGCGGTCCTTGGCTGAGCCTATTCTTGATCTGCAGAGGAGAAGGGCTTCTGAAGCGAAGGGGCGGGAAGGAGAGGCAGAAAAACCCGGGAGAGTGGGGGAAGAAGGGCAGTAGGATCGGGAGCCCTGGAGAATTCCTGGCTTTCCCCCACGGAGAACATGCCTTTTAGATTAATTGCATGCATGGAGAAAAGGGGGCCGAGAGTTTGTTAAGCGGGCTGCTCAGGTTACTCGGGGCATCTCTGAACTTGGAGCGCCTTTGTGGGCGTGGGGGATATGTGTTGAATTAACAGTCTCTCTCTGATCCAGTGTAATCAAAGACCGAAGAGCCAGCCTTTCCTTTTCGTTAGGGCCCTTTCCCAGGCTGAAAAGAAAGGCGTCAGGACCTCCAGGGATTATATTTCCCCTTTGGGTATATCTCTGCCTCCCCTCCATCATCTCCACGCTCCCCCCGCCCCCCAACACTACTTCCTTATACATGCTTAATTAGAGCAACCTCTTAATTACTGGCATATTTGGAGTTGGGTGGCAGTGGAGAAGAAGTTTTCTCTTAACGGGATATTTCCTGAATAGCCGAAGTCTTCTAATAATGATCAAGTGTTTTAATACATGCTCAGCGTCAATTCGAGGCTTGGGACAACCGGCGTTATTTCCTGGCCAAAGCAGATAAAGAATTAAGCTTCGTCGGGAACCGGCTCAATTTTGTGCGGAGGAGGAAAACCTGAGACGCTAAATAAAAATAAGGTTGAGAAATCAAAGTTTCTGATCGGGAGAAAACTCAAGATAAAAACCTCATAAAGGTCAATGATAGACATTTCCCCAAACTTCAGCTGAGCGGCCTCTGAATAAAAACGCCGTCTTAAAGAAAATAATAATTTAAACGAAAACAAGCACAAACGCCAATCTAGCTCAAGTAGTTCGATCACAGGGCAAGTAAACTAAGCGATTTGCCGAGGGAATTTACCGGCTTAATTAACCCCAACTCCGCGGCAGTCCAGTGGGCGTTTCCACTGACCAATCTGAGTCGGGACTTCGCCAGATTTTGCCCCTTCGCGGCGGGAAAAACTGAAAACTTCACGCCACGACGGTCCCAGGAAGGGTCACCCACCCCAGAAAGCACTGCAAACCGGGTCGCACCATCGATAGGGGCCAGCTAACACGCATTTCCCTTGAGATAAATAAACCATTTTCAGATCTCCTGACCCGGGTCATCAGACCTGGTGTGTCACTTGGCTTCTGCGTGCCTCCAGCCCCGGAAGCCACAGCCCCGGAGAGCCAAAACCAGGGTTGCTTCTGCCCCACTCGTTTCCGTGGTTGCACTGTAAAAACCGCTTGATCTTAATATAGGTAAATCACTCGCTAAAGTGATTGTGGGGTGGGTGGGGAGGGGAACAGGAGCCGGGGCAGTCAGCCGCTGATGCCGGCCTGGGGAATCGGGAGACTGGAAGCAACGAATTTGAATCGCGTCTGAGCTTCCTCGGGCTTTATTAGGGCACGAAAGGAATCGCGGATCTCACACTTCGAAGTTGCCCCATTAGCCCACTCCGCCCAACTTCGAAAACACCCCATCTTACCTAAATCCGCATAGGGAGGGATACTTTTGGACCGGCCGTGCTCCATAGCACAAACTCTGTGAACAACACAAAACACACCGTGGTTAAATAACTACTTTATAGGGTTTGCTTTGACAGAAATAACAATATAAACATCAAAAAATCTTCATTTTTTTAAAAAAGGAGGGTATATCTCGGAAATCCCTTTTTAACTGAAATACCCCGAAAAGGCCAACATTCAATAAAGTACATTTGAAGATGGGGGGGGGGGGAACGACGACGACAATTAACACATTTTTATTGCTGAATTTAAATCCTTAGGGCATTTGCTCACTTAAGATTCATAGCGCAATCCAACCATCCCTGTGCAGCCATGAGGGGAGCCGGTCCAGCTGTCCTAAACAAAAACACGGCTCAGTTATCCCTCTGATGTCTAGGGTTCTGTTGGATTTGGCAGAAGACAAGGGGACTTGGAAGGGTTCTGCCCAAAATTTATCTGGTAAGGAGAGCCAGTGCTGTTAGTGAAATGGGAGGACAATATACTGTTTTAAAATGGCTGTGGCAAGTCTCTTACCAGCAATTCCTTTTAAATCTCTGTCACCTGGAAATCTCCCACTGGCACTAGCAAATATGCAGACCTATGCTCACTTTATTCAATGCTGTCTACAATTAGCAGTGGGAATTCTCACTTTTAATTATTTGTCAACCTTAGGCCCCAAAGCATAGAAAATTCCTGAATTTTTCCAGGACCTAATGGAGTATTCATGGAGTGGGTCGTAGGAACAGATTTCCAGAAAACCTGCAGACTACAGGAATCTAGTGGAGTTAATTCTGAACTGGGTGATAGTCAGGAAATAGAAAATAAAGCAAAAGTGAACAATTGAAACTAAAAACTCTAAATATCACGCCAAAGGCAGGCAGTAGGCAGAAAAAAGCTAATATTATAACAGCAGATTCCAGTTTATCTTATAACCAATATTGGAAACATTATGTGTCTCGGTGCATTGATATGAAAGTGTTCCCCTTCTGCCAATGTAAAGATTAAACATCATACATTGTCAGGTTATGTGCTATTTTTAGTTCAACATGAACAGATTGAAAACTGTGTCACAGAAGGGCGCCTATTGAGATACACAGCTTTGGGAAGTGGGCTGGGGAGCAAACTGTCATATTCCAAAGAAACATGTCAATTGTTGATTGTCTACAATAATTGCTTGTGTACTTGTTTTATTTCAAGGAAAGAAGTATTTTAAATCCACAGCCCATTTAAGCCAGAGTTTTGTTTGGATTTAAACTGATTGTGGGATTGGCACTCCAATTTGAAACATATGTTTGTTAAAAAGCAAGTACCCTGGATAGAAATGGGATTTACTTCCAAGTAAAACTGTATTCCTAAACAAACAAATATGGATCCATCGAAATAATGCCAAGATATACTATCAACATGTGTATGTTCTAAGTTAAAGACAATGATTTAAATCTAAATCTGCTTAAATCTAAGTATTCTGTCTTAAACTATACGTAGGATCCAAAAAGTCGAACTAATGAGGGATTTCTGTTGTAAGGAACAGTTTTTTTAACATGGCAGCAATTTCTGTCAATCTTTGAATTCTGGAATCAACTTATTTCGGTTTTTATTAGTAGCATAATTTCTATTTAGACTTTTAATTTAAACAAGGAAAGTTTGATTTCCTCCATATATATAAATACTTTTCATTAACTTTTAAGTTTGCTGAGCCTTTGTATTTTTTTTAATTAAAATGACATTTCTTATTAAGTAATGCAAACAAAGATTAATTTCCCTTTATTAAAATTGTTTTTGCAAGGATTGAAATTCCTTCTTTATTTCCATTTGGGGTTAATACATGCTATGTTTTATTTGGCTTTATAAAAATCAAAATTTGGCAAATTATCAAAATCTGGCAGAAAAAAGGGCTGTCTGCAAGAAAATCATTTGGATTCTCATAATCTCTAGAAAAACACACCTGCGAAATATTAGATTAAATTAGTATTTTCCCACTGCAAAATTCTCGAATGTGTGTTAGAAATATACAGAATCCCATACTCCAAGATCAAGTAGCTGTTGCCATAAAAGAAAACCGAATCCCCTAAAAATATAACATTTATTAGCGACGTCCCAGCGTGCTCCTTGTCATGCTGATCCAGCGGGAGCAGCAGGGAATAAAATTGTTCTTCACAACCTTGACGCTAGACAGCCCCATCGAGAGTCTCCCCTAAGCAAAAGCGTTCTGGTTTGATTTCAGACTTTGCCTTATGCAAAATGAGGTAACCCCCTTTGGAATTATATTTTTCGGGTATATTTGTCAGCTTTGACGAAGCGCAGGAACCTTCGCGAATTTATACAAGGTATAAAGATGTCAAGGACTTGCAACTTCAAGGCTAAACCCAGGCTGCAATTAGAGAAGCCGCGGGGACGAAGGCGACTTTGAATGAGGGGGAAAGTGCTGAGGCAGGGAAGAGAGCCGGCGGCGGCTTGCGGACCGGGTTTTGCCGATCCGTAGTTCCCCTCACCGGGGAGGAAGGTTGCCAAGCTATGGCGCGATTAGACGGGGCGCTGAGCAATTACGCTCGGAGGGGTTAGAGGAGAATTTCTCCTGGTCGCGGACTAGTTGTAGCCGCGGAGACCCTCTTGATGTATGACAGGAAGGCAAGACCAGTGAACCCTCTCCCCTCCCCTCCCCTCCCAAGTCCTCGCACCCCATAAGCCAGTGGGGTTCGAACACTGCCCTCTGGGGTTAGGAGAGGGAGTTTAAGTAGGGAGGGGACACAAGGACTGGGATCGGGCGGGGCGCGGGGCAAACGAGAACTGTTCCCAATAATCCCAAACAACTAAGGGAGAAATCCAACTTCCCCGGAGGCTGCAGCGGAATTCCGCAGTTCTCCTTACAGTCCGTTCCTTGCGCCCGCCTCGCCCGAGAAGCGCTTACCGGGTGTCTCGACCTTCTCGTTCGCTCACGATATTTATTCCCAGCCAGCCAAGAAAAAGATTGGGTTGTCTCCGCTCAGAGCGCTCTGGCACTACTCCCGGGGTCCCATGTAGACTCCTCCGCTCGCGGAGCCCTGCGTGAGAAGGCGGGTGGGCGCTCGGGAGGCCCTTCCCTTTCGCTCCCTCGTGGCCCTGCAGCGCCTGGCTCCGCCTGCTCCTGTCCGAGAGCCCACCAGTCAGGTATGCGCTGCCCGAGCAGGGGGCTTTAGGCTTTTTTCTCCGGGAAATCTTCACGGTTTCTTCTGACGTCAAGCAGAGTGGTAAACGCTGTCGAGGGGGAGAGCGCGAGTGAGCCGAGATTTGGGCGTTTGGGGGGTGGTGGTGGTGGGGAAGCCTGGCCCCCTTTGATTGATCCCGCCGCACCTAGTTGCACCCGCCGCCCTTCTTCCGCCGGGCAGCCCTTCGCCTCCCGCCCCGTCACCAGAGATCTCCTCCCGAGTCCGGAGGGACCTGACTTTCCGGGATGTCTCGACCCCAGAAAAGAAGTGTGCCAATTCCTGATGCAAAAGGCATCAGCCGAGACCTCGCCTGGGAGGATTTTCCTTTTCTTTACCGCTGGAGTATCCTCCCCCAAGGAGGAAAGAAAGGTTGCCCGTCCATCCAGCCGGCGGCCTTTCTCTGACCAGCGCACCCAGTTCTTTCCTCCCTCCCGCAACTTCTTTCCCGGTTGTTATCCTGACCCCGGGCCGCCGCCTCCTCCTCCTCCTCCTCCCCCTCCCCTGTTCGACGGCCTTCTTGTATTCCCCCCCTTCCCAATCAGAAACCAAACGTGGAGGCCCCGAGCGGCCCTGACGAGGCGCAGGTTCTACAAATTGGCTGCCTTCGTTTCCTTCCCTTTCGGCGTGCTTAAATTGCCCCCTTTCCACCCCCCCCGCGCCCTGCCACAGTCGCCGGCTATTTCCCGGCTCCCTATTGCTAGTGACAGACCTATTAACATTCCCACCCCCTCACCTTCCTTGCTGGGGGAATGATGATTACGGAGAGCCTCACCCGGGCAGCGGATAACAAGCTCTTTGCCTGGGGATTTGCAGGCGAGGATGCCTTTCCCTCGCTAGGCCTAATCCACCTCCACCTCCTCCTCTTTCTCAAGTTAGCGAGACTTTTTGCCTAAAGCGCTCAATGACAGGAGGCGGGAACCTTCCGCGAAAGGGAGTCTAAGCGGGCGGCCAACGAGTGGGGTCCGGGAAGAGGAGAAAAGGGCTGGCTGGCTTGTCTGCCTGGACGGGCTCAGAGCCTCTCCTGCTCATCTTGTTTTGCCTCCGCACCGATGCAATTAGTGCCCGGAGTTAGTAGACTAAAATAAGCGAAACTCCTAAGCGGGTTCTTTTTCTTGGGTCGCCGGGCACAGTTTGCCCTTCCAAACCCCTGCTCAGGCCTTCTTCGCCCTTCGGCCACTTCTTGGCGAAGTTGTATTATTTTACAGTACTCTGGTGAGGAGAAAGGAAGTTCTCTCTCTAGTCCGACCTGCCCCACGAACCAACCCTTTCCGCGGTGACAAGTAGGGCTGAATGGAATCGGCACCCCATACGATAAGAGTATTTTGCAGTTAAATCACGTCCCTTGATCTCGCGATAAGAAGGGCAAACGTGAACTGAGACTGAAAAGGTTGAGGAAGGATTGATTCTGCAAAGTTGGGAGAAGGCCCAGGTTAATGCCTGAGTTGGTGTGCGCGTGTGGGGAGGTGTCAGGCGGACGGCGTGAGGCCTGTTGTACAAAGGCAGTTTCAGTTTTAAAGAAAACTTGAATTTGACATGAATATGAGATAAAAGACCACGTGTTGTAATATTGAATCTGAGCCCTTTTATTAATTCATTTCCGCTTATTTGCAACATGTCCATGAAACTGCTGGGTAACCTGATGCCACCCAGAAGTATTAGATTACAATTTGCAGAGTCCCAAGTCATTGATAATGTTTGTGAGGCTTATGGGAGTTGTAGTTTAAAGGATCTGGAGCAGGAACTGGACCAGCTTCCCCATTACGTATTTGTTAGAAAATAAATCCATCTTATATTAAGATAAATCCATTGTACGTGAAACTGGTTGCCAAATTGCATTACAGATTAAATTATGCGTTTGTAAATAATGGAATAAAAAAATCACTTCTTGTCCTCCCCACATTTTGTCATATCAGTTCAGTAACAGTCCAACAGAATAATCTATACAAAGATGAAAGCTGGGTTGGCACAATGTGCTAAGCTAAATTGGGCAGCAAATTTCACACCTGAAAAAATTCATTTTTTATGAATTTCAGAGAATAATTCAGGTAATAATGTATGTGTACTGTATAACTGGAGATAATATGAAAGAGATTCTAGAAAAATATACTATATGAAAGAGATTCTAGAAAGATCAATTCCAGAAATGGATATTTTGAGTTTAAATGGATTTTGTCCACACAGCATTTTTTAAATATAGGAGCTGACATCATTTTCATCCCACACTGGCATATTCTAGATGCATTGAAGTAAATAACAAAGCTATCAGATTAAATGAAAGAGAAGCACACTGATATTTTGGAATAAGACAGATTGAAATGAGAAAAATTGCATATGCTGATAATTGCCAGAATCTATTATGTAACCTGCTTTCTAAAATTTGTTAAAGTGACCCTAATCTCATGTTGAACTGTATTCAGAACAGTAAGGTTCAGGATATAAATAATTATAAACCCAAGAACATAAATGATTACTGTTTTGTACTCATTCATATGGAGCTACAATTTATTTAACTTGCTTATGGACATCAATCCAAGAAACACACCTCTATAATGATTTGAAAATTCTCATTGAATGCAATTTGATTAAAGAATTACGTAAGGTTATCTGAGAAAAGTAATACATATATATGGTCACAATTAATAGAAATATTGTTTATAATGGCAGTGGAAAGTAATCACTCATATAATTATAGTTATACTATTTGACTTTTGGATGTTCATGGTGTAGAATACATGTAATATTATAGTACTATAAAATGAATTAACTATTGCAATCTGCTTAATTCCTTAAAAACAAGCTGCAATCTGCCAGAATATGAGATTGGCGTGTATGTTAGAAGCATATGAAAAACAGCATATTCAAATCTACTATAGCATGTTAGTTAACAAGTTGTTTGGCGTTTTGAAGTGACTTCTCATTTTTGGTAATTTTCCAAAGCTTTGAATAATAGAAATCAAAAAAATTCATACTTATTTCATTTGATTAAGCTTTTAGATACAGTTCCACTGTGTGATCTCCAAAATGACCTAAGTTTGCTCCTTTTGTCACTGTAGCATTGTATGAGCTTCCATTACATTTTTTTATAGGTTTAACATTGTCCTGCATAATATGAAAGATAAAATGAGTGTCATTTTTGGGTGACCCCTGCCATTCAGAATCGGTAGATTCAGGAAAAGGATGTAACCCATTTAACTATAGGCATCAGTAAGAAGTGTGTGTCCCAGA
This sequence comes from Bungarus multicinctus, assembly GCA_023653725.1. Lineage (NCBI taxonomy): Eukaryota > Metazoa > Chordata > Lepidosauria > Squamata > Elapidae > Bungarus > Bungarus multicinctus. The sequence continues at coordinate 88,040,840 of CM042834.1, read as the reverse complement.
GATGCTCAGATTAAAAATATTAATTTTAAGATTGACCACAGTCTCAGAAATAATCAACACATTTCCCTATTTAATTATGGTTTCCGATCACTCAAGCATACAAATATCAGGAATTTTTCTCCATGGAACTGAAAATATACACAAATATACCTCTCATATTTATTGAGGGATCCATAATGAAATTAGAACTTTCCAGATTCCCTGATGTAAACTAAAATGTATGTATCTAATATGGAATTGGATTAAAGAAGCTAATTGAGACAGTTAATTATAGCCTTCCATTTGTTCCAGAAGTAAGAAGTAGATGGAATTCACATACAGGGCATTAATCAGTTGTTAAATGGATTGATGATATTAATGTTAGTATTAGTTGGGCTGCTCAGGCTTTCAGATATGATTGAAGGAATGAGGTTGATTTGGGTTAACATAACCTTGTCTGAGAGATTTTGGCACAAGAACCTACCCAGTACATCAGAGCTGTATGAAGGTCACTAAAAACAGCTCATAAATTAATACTTTCTACTAGTTTAAGGCAGACGGCTAGTGATGTATTTCTTTTCAGCTAGATGAGCAAGTTGCAATGGAGCAGCTGTTTCAAAGGGGCTGTGAAATTAAAGGGAGTAAAAGAGGATTGCATGTAAATCAGTGCCTAATAACAGGTTATTAGGAAGGTTTTTAAAAATATATTGCTTCCTTTCTCCTTCCTTGTGCAAACTATCACACACAAACATCTATAGAGAAGCAAAGGAGGGTTATTCTTAATGCGGTCTGGGATCCCAGGAACTTGGTGGGAAAGAAGGGGTGCCAGAAGAAAAACATCCAGGAAAGATAAGTAAAAAACAGTTTTTACAGCTAACAAATTTGGTACTTCTTGGTAGTGTCTTTGGGTTCAGAGTGGAATAAGCCATTCAAGGACCATTACACAGGAGACACACAGATATGATTTGGACTGTGCCTTTAACAAAATATGTTTAAGATTGAGGTGCATCAAATGAAGCTCATCTATATGCTTTGTCCATCTAATTGAAATTGATACCCATTTCCTGCTTTTGGTGGTTGATTGTTTGTTAGATACATATTTAGGTGAAACCCCCCCCACCCCCACCCCAAACATATACAAGGCCTGCCATGATCTGCTATAGGTTTGCTGCACATTCCTTAATATAAGAATGAAGAGAAGAGATGTCTGGAACAGCAGCAATAATTTCACTTGAAGCTAGATCTCTGAAATTAAGCTTAAAGTAAGAATTATTTTTTTGTCCTCAACCAATATAAATCCCATTCAATCATGGTACTCAAAACAAATCTTGGCTTCAGAATATTTTAATTCTAAGCACATGTATTTTGCAGCAGGCGATGGATTGTGGATTTTGGAATTTTAATAAAAATAAAGTAAGCCTGAACTCTGGACATCCTTGCTCTAGAGTGGTGTTAAAGTTGCTGAAGTTGAGAAACATTACTCTAGAGAATGTGATGTCATATTTTGGGAAACCTTATATTTTTATTACTTAACAGGAAGCATCTGTAACTTCTGTATACCAGATAATTATCTACTAGCAGATTAATCACACATGCCCAGCCACAAAGAATCTTACAAAGTTCTCTCCCTGCTGCATTTCACAAATGAATGAATATTGCTCTTTTACATACTGTGTATCTGATCTGACTTTGTGATGCAGTCACTGAAGTGATTCAAAAAAAAAAAAGACACATATGTATTTTGTATGATGATACAATTAAGAAGGGCTTGATGGTAAGGTTTCTAGCCCACACACCAGGGAATTCTCTTGTATTTAGTAATTCTTTTTTTCCCTTGTTCTTCTTGTCCATAATGAGCAACGTAATCCTTAACTCCAGCCCCCAGGACCTTTAATGGCTCCTGTGGAATTTTTCTTTTTCTCAATTACTATGCACTGGGAAATTTTGTAAATTAGCTCTAGGGAAGGCTGGCTTAATAATCGGTAATTAAGGTACATTTCCAAATGGAGAGTGCATGGTGGCTTAATGCCACAGTTAAGAGAAAGCTACAACTGCATAATAATTTAAACAGCAACATTCCTGTATTCACATTCTAAAGATTCCATCTTGGGATCTGCTTATTTTAAAGTTAGATTTCAAGCTCAGGGAAGATGTGTTTGATATAGGCATGTAAGTGAAGCAACTGAAATGCATTGGCCCTTCATATAAAAGCAACACAAATATATTGCAATGATGAACAATTACTAGTAAGACAAGGAACTATTCTGTGCCTCCCCTCCAATGGTAATCATACTTTGGGGACCTTTTTTGGAGATACTTGTGGTAAAAGATTCTTACTGAAATAGACCCATTAAACTTTCTGGAAAGTTTGGGAATATGATCTTGAGGAGCTTTGGGTGATAATAAAAAAAGAGTTGGGAGCACATGTAGCCTGTGTGCCACTGATTTATTCTGTATTGTTTATTCTGATTGGTAATTCATGTTCACTGAAGGGGGAATTCCTCCCCATCTGTTACTTACTGATTCTTTTAACTGGGGATGCTTACATACCAAGTAGCAAATCTGAGATTTTCATCATATAGTGCACATGCTCTATCGTTTCACACAAAACAAATCTATTTTCAAAAACATTGCTATTCTGCTTTTATGTGATATAAATCTGGAAACGGTTATTAACTAAGCGTTCAAAACATTAATTTATTTTTACCCTTTTATAATGAGATCTTTGCTGTTAAGAAAATATTTCCTGCCACCATAAAAAATGTAATTCCTGCTATTATGTTGCAAAGGGAAATTTACAAATCATACTGAAAAAGGGAAGAAAATGTAAATGAATGGAATTCTGAGAAGATCCTCATTAATCAGAGATTTAAAATTATTTCCAGTTTCTGATAGTTTATGACTAAGGAGGAATTTTAAAGTAGTGTAGTAACATCTTCATGAAACCATGTTTCTTTTAATTAAGAGATTAAGGCTTGTGCTATTTGAACTAAAATATAAGTGATATGTACAATTTAGGCTTGGACTGCCTTTTCTCCTTGAGCATCTTTTACCTAGGATACCCAAATATCCTAGAACTGAATTAATTTATTTAGTCATCTAGGGAGGCAAAATACTGTTTGTGTGCAAATAATTACTTATTTGTTTTACACCATGTCTATGCTACCCTAATCAAAACAATAAATTTGACTGGTAATACATGGCAATAGAAGTATCCCTATGAATTACAGATCAAAACCCTGGCAAAAAAAAATGTGTTTATATCCCTGCTGAATGTTAACGGAGAGAGGACCATCCTTTTATTGGGATGAATGATATAGACTAGTTGGCAAGGATTGGTTGGCACAAAAAACTAACTTCTTGGCTCCCCATACCCAGAGCTTCAGGGAGGTGGAATATATAGTATTCTTTCTCTACTCAAAAGTGTAGGATAGGAAAAATCTACCTGCAATAGATGGTCCTGAAAGTAATCGGACCCAAGATATGATGGGTTTTATGGGTGATGGATAACATTTTGAATTGTATTTGGAACCTTAGGTAACAAATGGAGCAATACAAGAAAAGATATTATTTTGTTGAACTGATTGTAGCCTTTTAGTATAAATAATTATATACCCATTTTGGAGGCAATCCTTACGTAAAGTGCATTGTAGAAGTGTGGTAGTGATGATAATAAGCATACAGTATCTCAAGGTGGGCTAAGCATACAGTATCTCAAGTCCCAAGAAGCTCTGGCTAGAAGTTTTGTATAGAACCATAAGATATATGTTTGGAAGTTATCTGAGGTTATCTGAGGAGGTGGCTAGAAGACTGGCAAGAAACGAAGAATCCCAATATTAAAAAAGGACAAGAGGAAAGGCCCAAGACACTATAGTCCTAGTCAACTACTTTTTACACCTGGGCTTCTATGAATCTTGAATGCAATCTTTAGTTTCACTTGAATTAAACTAAAAAAATTGGTGAAGCCACTAAGTACGTAATATTTTTTAAGTGGCTGATTAACTAAAGATATTGAGCAAATGTCCAGGTTTTCTAACTCCCAATTCCAAATTGGAAAATCAAAAGTTGGCTCTTTTAAATGTTTTATAAGACTCAGGTAGAGCTATGGTTACACTATTCGTTCTTCATAATGTTGTTGAACTCTGCTGTAAGTTAATAGTGCTTTCTAAACAAAATCCCAAATACCCTGTCCATTTTTGGAAGGGAAATTCCTTATATGAGGAGGATTTCCCCTCCTGCATTTTCTATACACATAAATATTGACTATATTTTATTTCTTGCATTAGATCCAGAGCACCATTTGAGATTATTCCTAAACCACTTGGGCATCTACAATATTGAAAAATATGTGCCTTTTATTACAAGATTAGTATTCACAAATAGTAATCTTGCAATAAATTTTTTTTGTTAATTTGCATCTTGTCTCTAGAAACATATCTGAAGCCATCTATTTATTATAACATCTTTTATTTGCCATCCTGAAATGGTTAGGTAGCATTTGGGAAACTAGCAGCAGTCCTGGGATAAAATGCATGAAGGATTTGGAAAGCATGAAATGTGCTGGATATACTAATGAGCAGTTGTTGCTGCTGTTGTTGTGAGACAATTTTCTATCACTAGCAATCCCAAGAGTCAGTTTGAAAATAACCGTGCAGATCTTTGCCTGCGTTTGCTTTTCAGACAAAGGATAGGATTTTATGGATTTAAGCATTTGTCCAAAGAACTGGAGCGTAGACATTGATCTATCTATATAAAATGTCATGCAATGTTTAAACAGAAACATTCTTAACAGCTATTAAGCATTATATGAAAGCTTGATTGTATTTAGTAACTGTTAACGGTTCAATATCATACAAGTATCATCATTGCTATCATGAAAACAGCTCATAAAAGCATGTTGGTTTTATATAAGAACCAGCTGAATGATGCATGCTAAGGTGTTGATCTTTGATTGTAATTGCACTGTGTTTGTAGCATCCTTTTGAAATCTATTTGAAATAAGCAGATTGTTGAATTATTTATTTATGCCAATGATTCACTTTCTCCAAAGAATATAAAATTTGCAGTTTAGTTTTAAATGCTGCAAAAATAACTGATGGTAATTTATTTATTTATTAATTAAATTTCTATACTGCTCCCTCTCCCAAAAAGGGACTCGGGGCGGTGCAATAAAGGTAATAAAGTGTAATAAAGGTAATAAATGGCTAGTAGTACATAAATTAGCAGTTTGGTCTGAGGCAAATCTGCATAAGCACAGAGACCTCTAAATCTGATACCCTTTTTAAAAAAAGCAAAATTAAATTTCCATCTTCAACAGTTCTTGATAATTGTCTTAAATAAACCTTTCCATCTCTTTCTAGCCCTGGGAACTGAATATAGCAATTTCTGAGCCTGTTGGAGACTGACAATAGAGGCAATAGAGACACGGGAATAAGAACCATAATCTTCAGAAATACAGATTTTGAGCTAACACATTTAGCAGATCCATGGATGGTCTACCACCTCTTACAATACTAGACAACACAGTATCAACAGTAGAGACCTTCAAATTTCTAGGTTCTACTATATCACATGACCTAAAATGGACACCTAACATCAAAAACGTCATCAAAAAAGCATAACAAAGAATGTTCTTTCTGCGCCAACTCAGAAAGCTCAAACTGCCCAAGGAGCTACTGATACAGTTCTACAGAGGAATTATTGAGTCTGTCATCTGCACCTCTATAACTGTCTGGTTTGGTTCTGCAATCCAACAGGAAAGACACAGACTTCAGAGGATAATTAGGACTGCAGAAAAAACAATTACTACCCACCTGCCTTCAATTGAGGACCTGTATACTGCACAGTCAAAAAGAGGGCTGTGAAAATATTTACAGACGCCTCACATCCCGACATAAACTCTTTCAACTCCTTTCCTCAAAATGACGCTATAGAGCACTGTACACCAGAACAACTAGACACAAGAACAGTTTTTTCCCGAAAGCCATCACTCTGCTAAACAAATAATTCCCTCAACACTGTTCAACTATTACAAAGTCTGCACTACTATTACTATTAATCTTCTCATCACTCCTTATCACCCATCCCTTCCCACTTGTGATTGTAGTACTGTAACTTTGTCGCTTGTATCCTTACGATTTATATTGACTGTTTCCTAGTATGACTTGATTGTTGATTGTACCCTATGACTATCATTAAGTATTGTACGTTATGATTCTTGATTCTTAACGAATATATCTTTTCTTTAGGTATACTGAGAGTATTTACATCAAGACAAATTCCTTGTGAGTCCAATCACACTTAGCCGATAAAGTATTCTATTCTATTCTAACAGATTTTGTTGGTTGGGATAAAATGGAAAAAATGAAGGTCAAGAAATGGGAATATAAATCTAGTTCATTATATTTTGCTTCCAGCATTTTTTTCAATAAATCATTTATAACATTGTCCAAATGTCCATAATTACCACATGAATTTTAAATATACGGTATAGGCATTTTTCAAAGCTCTATTTTAATGCAGATCTAGCCCTGGAGTATGTGATGAATACATTGAGAGCAATACCACTGAAGTCCTGTCCTTCTGTTCCTTCTGTTGAGAGTGTAGTGGCCATAATCCCTGGGTAGATTTGCAACAGGACCCTTTGATTAATTTTATGCACCGTATTAAACTATGATTTACTGAATTAACTACAGTTGTCTAAGTCTACACAATACTAAGCTCTAAATTACGATTTGCAAAACACAATGATTTAATTCACACAAGATTCTAAGCCCAAGTAAGTTATATTTCAGTTTACCAGTGTCTTGTCTGTTAAGGAAAATAAAGTGTGATTCTAAGTGTATAATTCAATTCTAGTTTTGCTGTGAAGGAAGGAGGATGATTTCACTAATAAAGTTCAGCTGGCAGAGAAGAGGAACTAGAGACTGTAATAATCAATAGAAAAAGTCCAAAGAGAAATAGTGTTGTACTGTATCTTCCCAGTGCCTGGTTCTCTACTAGGATTCTTTCTGTGCTGTTCTTCTGCTCAGGCTCCGATTGGGATTCCATTTATCATCATGACTACACTGGAAACATCCAGTTCACAAGACACGACAGCAAAGAGATACAGAAGTTCTTTGCAATTGTCTAATAGTGTTTGCAACCAGATTTGGTAGCTTTACCATGAGTGATCATGTTTGTTGAAATTATAGGACAAGCAATTGATGGGCAAAAGGGAATCATCACAGGAAGTGGGACCAAGGGCCGCTGCTTTCTCTTCTTTTACTACATTTATGAAGGAATATCTCTGAGTCTTTAAGTAAGGAGAACCAAGTTCAAAATTCAATATCTTCTCAGTTATGGAACTTACTGCATGACTGGGTCTATATATCATACTGTTCTATGACGCAATACAGTTAATCTCATAGTTTGATTGAATAAAAAGCATTACTTGTAATAATGGAATGTTCCAGTTTCTAGAGGACAGGCATGTTACTCTGTTGCAGCCAAATCAATGAATGGTTGATTTGTAATCTATGGCAAGTCTCGGTTACTAATTCTATACACACATACAGATATTTGGATGGGTGTTTTTAACCGGATCAAGACTTGGAGTTTTATCCTAAGACAGAGTGGCTTATAAAATTCTATGTAATGCCTTCAGAGATCTCCAAAAGTTGTAATCAAATGGAAACTTTCACTGCAGGAGAAGAACATTTTAAAATACATGACTGAATAGTAGTTACAGTAGCTCTGTACAATTGTAATTAAACAGATATATAAATGAAATCAAATTAATTTTTTGTCCTGGCCCTGGCCAGTATTTCTTAGGGTATGTTTCCTGGCCTGCCATTTAGTATTAGTATGGCCCTTTACCCCTGGTAAATTGCTAATTTATAAGCCAGAAAAAGAGAGAGAGAACAGAGAGAAAAATAACCCACCCAGCATGGTGATTTTTGCTTGATTTAGGAAAGAACAAGCTTTTTTCAAAAACTATCTGCAGATGATAGCCACAGAAAATTACAGACTATGCACTTTATACATGCTATTATATATTATGCATACATAAATGACTGCTTACACACACACACACACGAATACACACGAATATGTATAATTTATTAAGGATGTTTTACTACCCGCCTGAATTCTTAGTGTTGTTGGCTTAACTTAACTCATGTGTTCCACCAATTATACATTCTTTTTGCTTTCATTAAAGATGTACACATTGCAAAGATTTATTGGATGCATTGGTTTGGGTAATGAGTTGGTGAATATCAGAAACATTGTTCTGAAGAAACTGTGTTACTCTTCATCATCTCTGATAAAGTTGCCAAAACTATTTAAGATGTGTATTTTTCTGGATTAACTACTGATTTAAATGTTTGTCTTTAAAGACTCGGGTTTATTCTACTTTATATTTAAGTAAACAAATAGACATAATAGGAGCTTTCATTAATTAAAAACCAAAACAGACAATATGTCTGGTCCATCAGATCTAAATCCTACCTTCTCTGGCAGAGATCCATATCCTGAATTTTAGAGGAAAATCTTCCAGCCATAATATATCAAGCAAACTGAAAAGGAATTAAGGTGTATCTGCTTTGTATGCCTATCTTTAGTTATAATGTACATACCGGTAGTTGATTTTTTAGAAGCTATCTGGCCTTTGGCTGCATTGTCCATGAGTAAAGAATTCTATTCTATTTCATTAATACGTATTCTTTTTAATGTGTCAAGTTTAGAATGCAACTTTTCTCCCTAATAAACCCAGTGTATTTTCATTCAAAAAGTGATCATGGTTAGAATGGACAGTGTAACCATGCCAGCCAGAAGCCAAAAATAGTTGTCTTCATGCAAAACAAAAAAGTGAAAAAACAAAAAAAACAAAAGCAAATTTATTCCAGTGGTTTAGACAAATGTTTACTATGGCCATAAGTAGAGATAATTTATTATACGATGCATCAGGATGTTTTTATTAATATGAATCATAAATGTAAAAATGTGCAAATCAAAATCAGCAAATGATTCTATTAAACCATAGCTCTTTTTATTTATGAATAATATGAATAAATAACATGAATAAAAATAACCAAGACATATTAAGCAAGCATTGCATTTTTATTTATTATTTTAGTTATGCATATTAAACTGGTTGAGTATACTGAGGACCCAGTATAGACTGAATTTTCTGTGATAGTTTATATTTGATTAGGAACCTGGATTTTTAAAATTTTTGAGTCTCATTGCATTTTAGAGCTGACTAATCCTGGAAACTTTAGTCTAGAACTGGATCTATATTTGTGAGTACTTAGTTCTTTCACAAAGTCCCAATTTAGTTAATCTGGTATGTTTCTGGAATGTTTTATATTTTTATACCTAAAATATTTTCAAAATAGTTCTGAATTATAATATAGTTTTGTTTCTTCCTTGTTTCTTCCTTTTGGTTCTGTACTGCGATATGTCTTTTCAGAAGGAGAATTACTCAGATTTTCTTTCTATTACCACTGTTCTTATATTTCATAGGAAAAGAATGTTTATATAAATCATGCCTGGGAAAAGTCATTCGTCATAAAGTGCCAAGCAATGTATTTCAGTTTTAGGTTTTCATTTATAGATGGGTTAGAATATTATCCAACTTGGCCCCCCTCCAATTTGGCAATGCTGGCTGAAGTTGATGTGGCTTGTAGTCCAACACATTTGAAAGAAAGCTTGGTGAAAATGGAGAGAGTGATTTACCTCACGTGGCTTTTGCTATTTTTTGTCTGTAATCTTTCAAGGTCACCATATGAGGCACTTCCAACCAGCAGCAAATAGAAATTTTAATAGCTAAGGGATGGGTGGCAATGGCTGTTCTATGTCTGACTGAAAAACGCCTAAAGTGTAGACATTCATGATGTCAGCATTAACAAAGATAACTAAATGGACAACTTGTTTCATTAGGTGTGCTCAGGTAGCATAGCTTTCAGGCACTCCCTGCAGCATATAAGGTTCTGAGGTCAGCAAAGTAAAAAGGTTGCACAAGATTAATATTGACATCTGGGAATTCATCTCTTTAAGAATGGCTTCAGTGTCTGATTAGGAATGGTAAAAAAGACAGGCTTGCCTATTTTTTAATATGAAAATGCAAGCCTTTTCAGAGGACATTTAGAGCTTCAAGTAATTCTGTTTCCTTTTGGGCTACCTGCAATCTACATATGTCTAAGAAACCAATATAAAATGGGTCCTGCATGCTATTTTGGTTTTGTTGTGAGGCATGAATCAGGAAAAAGTAAGAAATAAGCCACAAAGAGCAAAATGTAGAGGAATTTCTCTGGAAGGCTGAAGTAGAATTATATAGAGCCCATGATTACCTGTTCATTAAAAAACCAGAGAGACCTAGAAGTCCATTGGATACTGCTTATTGCATATATATTGTTTACTACATTGCTAATTACAGGTGTACTTCCCTCAATTCCATGCAGGGATAGTCTCACAAGTCACATTGCAATCTATTCTGGAGATTGTAACACAGAGTACAACAGAGCAGATAAGATCAGAACTGTTCATTTGAAGCATTATTGAAAGAAAAGCAGAATCTTCCCCCCTCTCTCTTATCCCTATCCTTATGACTTTATATTGATCTACCTATCTATTTGTGTCTTTGTGTCAGTGTTGACTCCTGACAACTGCCTGGACTAGTCCCTGCAGTTTTCTTGGCAAGTTTTTTCATGACTAGCTTGCCATTGCATCAGCAGAAAATCGGCCTGCCGCCCTGTTTAGAGTGACCCGCTCTCTACTTGAACCGAGAGCGCGGGATGACCTCTTGCAGGGTAGGGCAGAGGAGTTTTCCCGATTTCTGCATGATAAAATCGCTCAGATTCGGGAGGGACTCGACTCCAATTGGATGGTCCCGGGGGAGGTGTCCGGGGCAGGTCTTGTGAGTGTTATCTGGGAGGAGTTAGATCCTGTGACCGCCGAGGGTGTGGACAGGCTGCTGGGGGGGCTGAATGCCACCACCTGTTTATTGGACCCGTGCCCTTCCTGGCTGGTTTCGGCCGCCAGGGAGACGACACGAGGCTGGCTCCAGGGGATTGTCAACGCTTCTTTGAGGGAGGGGGTGCTCCCTGCCGCCCTGAAGGCGGCAGTGGTGTGCCCCCTCCTCAAGAAGCCTTCCCTGGACCCAGCTATTTTAAACAACTATCGTCCGGTCTCCAACCTTCCCTTCGTGGCGAAGGTTGTTGAGAGTGTGGTGGCGCGTCAGCTCCCCAAGTACCTGGAGGAAGCTACTTACCTCGATCCGTCCCAATCGGGCTTCAGGCCTGGACATAGCACTGAGACGGCATTGGTCGCATTGGTCGATGATCTCTGGAGGGCTCGTGACAGAGGGTTCTCCTCTGTCCTGGTCCTATTATACCTCTCGGCGGCTTTCGATACTATCGACCATAGTATCTTGTTGCGACGGTTGGGGGGGTTGGGGATTGGTGGAACCGTCCTTCGATGGTTCTCCTCCTTCCTCTCTGACCGTTCGCAATTTGTGTTGGCGGGGGGGGAGAGGTCCACCTCTAGGCCCCTGCTTTGTGGGGTGCCTCAGGGGTCGGTCCTCTCTCCCCTCTTGTTCAACATTTATATGAAGCCGCTGGGCGAGATCATCCGTGGTCTTGGAGTGAGGTGTCATCTATATGCGGATGACACCCAGTTGTACATCTCTATTCCAGACCACCCCAATGATGCTGTGGGGGCTATGTCCAAGTGCTTGGAGGCCGTGCGGGATTGGATGGGCGGGAACAGGCTTCGGCTCAACCCATCCAAGACCGAGTGGCTGTGGTTTCCGGCGCCCCGATATAGCCAGCTAATACCTTCGCTGGCTATTGGGGGGGAAGTTTTGCCCCCCGCAGAGAGGGCTCGCAACCTGGGTGTCCTCCTGGATGTACGGCTGTCACTTGAACATCACATCGCGGCCGTCTCCAGGGGGGCGTTTCATCAGATCCGTCGGATCTACTGGTTGCGGCCCTTCCTGGATTGGGACGCCTTGCGCACGGTCACTCAGGCCCTTGTCACCTCTCGCCTGGACTATTGTAATGCCCTCTACATGGGGCTCCCCGCGGGGAGCATCCAGAGACTCCTGCTGGTGCAAAATGCAGCTGCGCGGGTGATTATGGGGGCGTCGCGTAGCGCCCATGTGACGCCTCTCCTGCGTGAGCTGCATTGGCTGCCGGTGGCTCTCCGGGTTCGCTTTAAGGTTCTAGTTTTGACCTTTAGGGCGACCCATGGCATGGGACCAGGTTACCTCCAGGACCGCATTCTGCCAGTGATCTCCAACAGGCCGGTGCGTTCCCACAGAGAGGGTCTGCTCCGGGTGCCGTCGGCCGCTATGTGTCGTCTGGCGGCGCCGAGGGGTAGGGCCTTCTCTGTGGGTGCCCCCGCCCTCTGGAATACTCTGCCACCGGAGCTCCGTACCGGCATGGACCTGAGGGCCTTCAGGCGCGCGTTGAAGACCTGGCTCTTTGAGCAGGCTGGCCTGGGCTGAGATAATGGTTTTAATTTGGTCTCCATAGCATTTAATTTTAAATTGGGGTTTTAAGGGGGGGGGGGTCTTTTTAGTCTCATTTATCAGCCGATTAATTTAATACTTTTTTAATTTTTGTATATTTGTGGGTTTTAGATGGGCTGTACACCGCCCTGAGTCCCTCGGGAGAAGGGCGGTATATAAATTTAAATAATAATAATAAATAATAAATTGCCTTCTTTTTCCTAGGACTGAGTGAGAATGAACGGCCCAAATGCATCCAGTTGGCTTCTTGCTTGAGGCAGAACTAGAACTCACAGTCTCCTGGTTTCTAGCCTGATGCCTTTGACTACATCAAACTGGCTCTCATCCTGTTAGCCTTCTCTCTCCCCCCCACCCCCCATACTCTGTTCCTGAAAATGTTATGGCACTAAAGACATATTCTCATATTATTTCAAAGGATCTCCCCGTTGCCCTGTAAATGAAATGAAAGATAATAATCTTATCCATTTTCCGTTTCCTATTTTTATAGCTTTTGATTGTATGAAATTGCAATACAAAGAAAGCAAAAATATTGATCATTTAATACTTGCATTTTATCTGCTTGTTTGTTTATTTATTTTTCACATTTCTGAACCACCCATCTCCCTCAAAGAATATTAATTATGCTCCTGGGGGAGAGCAGGGAAGGTAAAAAGGGGAACTCAGGATGTATGGGTTAAGTAGTTTGCAAAGACCAAGATATACAATAAGTGAAATATTACTGCTCAGTATGAGAAAACTACACAAAAGCTCTATAAAAGCTGCAGGTCAGAAAGATTCATCATTTTTCATGTATTTTTCCACATCACAAAGGCTAAAATGTGTTTAAGTTCTCTCAAGATCTGAAGGCATGTTGGGAGGTAAGGTACATCAATGCTCTAAACTGTGATCCCAGCAATGAAAACATTTAGGGCTTCTGTGTATATGTTCTACTTTTCTTGTCAGAACAGGAAAAGATAAGCTCAGACCTGAAGCTGTTTTTTTAAGTGATGTATTTAGAGACTTGGAAGACAAACCATTGCAAAATGAACCACAAGGCTCATTTTGATTCTGTTCAACAGTTGGAATTGGTCAAAATCTTACTAAGAATTATTCATATTGATTAATGAATATTAACTAGTCCTTTCCATCAGCAAATGGCTGAACTTTCAATTACAGCATAATGACTTTTTTGATTTTAAAAAAAAAATCAAACATTTTTATTGAAATTCTTGTTTTACAGAACTGAAAGCAGTGCAGGTCCTGCACAGAACTCAATGCATACTCTTAAAAATTGAGACCAATAATATGCATTTTGATTTTGTGTTGTGTTTATATATATTTTTCCTTTAATACATAGCCATGCTCTATATTGAATACAGTTTTTCAGGATTATGAAATGAGATTCTGTTACATAGATTCGGTGAAAAGCTTCATTTAGGTTCACCACCTCTATTCAGTGAGATGTAAAGTAGCCAAATTACCTAATTAAACAGGCTTTTGTTTGGGTAATAAATTCTGTATGCAATTAGTTTTCCTGATAATTTTCTTTACATATTTTATGTGGCAGTTGCCCCCTCCAGACTCTAGACAACAACACGATATATCCAAAATCAAGGGGTGGGGGGCATGCCAGTATTATGAGCTCTTGGAAAACAGACTAAGTTTTATTTCCCCCCAAAACAGAAAAAATATGAATTAAATTTCTAATTAAATAACATGCAGGTAACCCAAGAATGTATATAAGAAGAGGTAGAAGAGGATATTCTTTTAGTGATTGGTAGCTTCTCTTTCAATATTGTGCTTTTTGTTTTGGATGAGCACTGCAGTGAGTGAGTTGATGGCATGGAGATGGCCCTGAAGCACACAAGTTTAATTTTCCAAGAGTCTTCTTGGAGCATTTTTTGAATATGCTGACCTACCATAGGGCTTCACTTCACAATACTGAAGTAAAATCCAACCTCCACTTGACTTCTGGGTATAAAAATTGGGAAGGGGGTCAATGTAATCTTGTCTTTCCTTTACCTTAAAAAGGGTTTTAAAAAATCAATATATTTATTTATTAAATTTATATCCCAGTGATTCTGAATGGTTTACAAAACATTAACAAAAAATAAAACAACACGAAGTGAAAAAGAGCAAAGATGGCAGAGATAACAAACCCAGATGGAAACAAAGAAAAAGATTATGCTTGCCAAAGGCCTGAGCGAAGAGCCAGGTTTTCCTGGCACTTTGAAATGCCAGAAGGGTGGAGCTATCTGGATCTTGGGGGCAACCTCATTCCAGAAGGGAGGTTCTGCGGCAGAGGAGGCATATTTTTCTGAGAGGTGGCATTATTTAATCGAAGGATCCTGGAGCATGCCAACCCTATCAGATTGGATCAAATGGGCAGAGATGACGGGTGACAGGCAGTCTCTCAAATCCCAAGACCTATTGCAATGTAGAATTGTACTTGATTGCAAATGAAAAATCTCTCAGGACAATCTTGACTGGAAACCTCACTCTGATAAGAATGAATGTGGATTACAATTCTAAAACATTCTAAACAATCCATTGAAAGAACGGTCCTCCTATAATTTGAACGTTTGTCTTTAAGAATTCCTTTTCATATTGGGATGAAAACTTCTGGCAATCAAAGATCCACTTTATGCAGTTTAAGTATCAATTTGCTTGGTAAAATAGGTCCACTAATAGGAGGAAAGGAGTCGACTGAACCAGATACCCTTTCAAAATTTATTGCTATTCTGAGGAATTTCTTATATATACCAGAACGGAGAATTTGAACAACAGGCTGCCATGACAAGGAAAAGAATAAGTGGTGTTATCTTGATAGTCAGATAAACACAGTATCTGTTCAAATAAAGTCATTTGGGGAATATTGGTTGAGAAAGCCACTTCACTTTGGATCTACTCCTTTCCCCATTCTCTGGTCAAAAAAGTCCTCAATACCAAGCTGTTAAAGGCAGCCATAAAATTGAGAAGAAACACTGACAAAGACATTTTATCAAGCTCCATCTGGGAGACAGGCCAGCTCTTCCTACTTCAAGTTTATTTCTCCTACACTGGTTTACTTCAGATAAAGTCTCATAAATAGTTAAGAGGGCCATTTATAAATGTTCGGGAATGGTTATTGCTTTCATCACAGGGCCAGGATCCCTTGGCCTTAAGCTGCAGAACAGAACCTTTGCATGAAAAGCCAGAAGAAAATGCTAATCTTTTTTTTTTTTTATGATTTCCCATTTTCATTCAAAGTTAGAAGTGCAAAAACTACATTGCTCAGGTAACAATAATTACATACTACCCCCCTTTCTTACAATGTAGCTAGCATTTCTTACACATAATCAAGATGTAAATATCAATGTTGGAATAAGAAGTAGATTATAATAGTGTTGGCATCTCTTCTTGCTTCAAAATAAGTTATTATTCCCATTTATTCATTCCCCCCAGTATTTTCAATGGGACAATTCAACATATTTTTTGTATTTTTTGACAAAGGTTAAAACACTTAACTTTTGAGCAGATTATGATCAGTTTGTTTTAAGAAAATAAGTTAAAGCTTTTTGGTCATCTTTAAATCTCACTTTTCCAACAATGTTGCAATATGTATGATTAATAGCTATTGAAACTGAAGGAATCAGGTTTATAATGCTGTATTCTTTCTTAGATTTATAACCAAATGAAATAAATAAAATGTTAAAAAGTTATGGTATTTATGTAGTTACTTACTAAGAACATCTACATTATATAAAAGTAACCAAATATCTTTATGATCCCCAAGGCATGTCACAATTTTTGAGCACCCCTAATGTTTGGAAATTGAAAGTTGAAAAATTTGACATGTCACACATCACTTTCAAAGGAAAGATTAGCCATTTTTAATAATCTGTGCTGGTTTGGGGATGAAAATGTTCATTTAGGTAAGGTCATTTAATACAGGGGTCGCCAACCTTTTGGACTTCAGGGACCACCAAACTCATAATTTTAGATCCCAGGGACCACTAACCGGTTCTTGGGCGTGGCCTAATTTGTGGGTGTGGCTTGGTGGTTATGTGACTGGCTGGGCATGGCTTGTAAATAAATATTATAAATATTTATATAAATATTGATTTTTTTTATAAAAAAAGAGCAACTTTTACTCAAAATCAGGCAAAGCAGGCAGATTGAGTTGCTCACAGAATCACAGATTCATTCAGAGATCTATCTATCTGCCATTGGCTAGCTCAGTGTATAACATAAAATTTGCTTGCAAGCAAACTCATAAAATTTGCTAGCAAGCAAACTCACAAAATTAACTCATAACACACCATGCATGTAAATATTGAATGTTTTATTTAAAAAAGAGCAACTTTTACCAAAATCAGGCAAAGCAGGCAGATTGAGTTGCTCACAGAATCATTCAGTGATCTATCTATCTGCCATCGGCTAGCTTAGTCTCTCAAATATGCTTGCCGTGAGTCTGCACTGAATTTGCTTGCAAGCAAACCTTTAGTCCTAAGGGAGCTTCGGCTATGCTGAGCCGAAAATCTAAAGACTTGCCAGAAAGCAAGAAATCCAACCATTTCCTGCTTCCTGGCACAGCAGAACAGATAATGGTCAGAAAAAGGGAAAATAGCAGTTCTGCAGGCAAGTTTACCGGGTAAGGAGTAAGTGGGCGGGGAGCTTTCCTACGGGCCATGTGGGTGGCGCAGCCTTGTGTTTCTGTGCAGCCTGGATTAATTGCTTTGGGGGGGAGCTCTGGGGATGAGATTTCTCTGCAGCCCACCAAAATTTTCTCACGGCCCATGAGTTGGCGACTGCTGATTTAATACACATAATAAAATGCTAAGTTTTTATTGCCTGCATTAAAATTAATCTTTATTATCTTTTGGAGAATATCTATCTAATGAGCAGTCTGAAGAACTATCCAGAGTATGACAAAGGCTTGGTTTTACTCTTATTCTACTTTCTCTTCAATATATCAGCTGATGTAGAATTGGGTTTATTTTATTTAATGAGAAATTAATTGAATGAAATAAACACAACAAATTAATACTGTAATAATCCACCAGCAATTAATAGTAGGAAGTACCAATGTAGAATGATTGATTATGACATAAGTTATTCAAGCTCACTGTCACTTTGGAAAAAAATATTTTATTTTATAGTCACAAGAAATTTGTGTAGGCAGAGAGAACATGAGAAAAATTTATAAAATTTATAAGATATATGATAAAAGCAATCTTTGAGAACTGAAATGAATTTCTTATTCTGGTATTCATATTGTGGTGCATCCTTTTATTAATCATATTAAGGCAGCACTACTGTTTCTAATTGAGAAGATCCATTTCTCATTCATCCTAACCACTGTGAAATGGGTGGCTATCTGTTACTGTAGAGTGGCTGCCATTTTGTTTCTCTCTCAAATTTTTGTTTGCTTTTGTTTGAAATGATGAATGTTGATTGTTTTCTTTGTCACCGACTGGATGCCAATAAAGGACAATGAATACTTCAGCTTAAACCATAACAATACAGAGCAAACAATAGATACAAACTCAAGGTTAATCGCACCAAACTTGATTGCAGGAAATACGACTTCAGCAACAGAGTGGTCAATGTCTGGAATACTCTACCTGACCCCAAAAACTTTAACTTTAGACTGTCTACTATTGACCTCACCCCTTTCCTAAGAGGTCTGTAGAGAGTGTGCTTAAGCGCACCAATGTGCCTACAGTCCCTGTTCTATTGTTTCTTTTATTTTTCTTATATGTATCCATGTATTCATAACTATGTTTTTACTTATACCTATTATCTTGTAAGCAATTGACAAACCAAATAAAATAAATAAAAATAAATGAATACCCACTGAAAAATTCATATATTTACAGAGTGAAGACCATTTATTTTATAGAAGTGATACACTTTTGCAAACAGGCCAGTGATTGAATTAAATTTGTTAAAAACATAAAGACACAACAAACAGACAGTTCCATGCAATCGTATGAAACAAAACCATGAAGAAACACACATTTTGAATGTTCAGATTGATTACTATCCAGTAGGTATTGAATCAAATAACTCTCACATTGTGCCCCCATTGAATTCATGAGGATTTACTCACAAGGTAATATACCTGAGCATAAAGTATTTCATTAAATTAAACTGAAACGGACAAATATCTCCAGCCAGTTGGTATGGTATGTCTCTTCTTTAAATCAACATACAGTATATAGAAGCCAAGTTAGTGGAATAATTTGGCAGAAAAATTGCACACGTTTCATTTCCTTTCCCAGCAGAAACAGTAGATGGGAGTAAGTTAAATAAATAATGATTTACTTGCATTTAATGAAACTCTAAACCCGTTGCCCACTTCAGTTGCATTATTTCTGCCTAGTGGTAGAACCAATATTATTCATCATCTTGGTTGAGGCAAGACAAAGCTAGGTCAATCCCCCAATAGCAAGTCACTGTTTTTGAGTTTTAGCAGACCTTTCAAGTGTTCCGACAATTACAAACAAAACCTTCTTCAACAATTAGCTGATGTGTTAACCTTGAATCTCTTTCCTTTTTCCTTACTATTGTACTGATCCCTTTGAATAAAGCGCTGTACTATTGAATTTCATGTTTCTGTAGATTTGATCTAGAGTTCCACTGTAATCTCTGATTTCTATTTTGACCTGGAATTTTATGTGGTCTGAAAAGAAATTGATTTCTTATTTTTCAGATGAACAAGAGTCAAATTGCATGTTAAGTTAAGCTCCTGCTTTAGTGGGTATGCTTACTAAAGTTACAGAAGCAGTTGCACTTGGCTCTGATTTGGAAGAGAGACTAAGTGGGTGTGTGTGTGTGTGTGTGTGTGTGTGTGTATCCTTCCCTGTATTGTTTTACTGCCTAAAATAAAATAAATAAAGGTAAAATCTCCTTTGAATCAAGCTTAATTCCTGGAAACTCCTTAGATGCCTTCATGCAATTTCTCAATAACAATGCAGAAATAGTTTGCAATAGTTTACTTCTGCAAAGATTGTTGATTTCCTAGACTAGCCAACAACAATTGTGGCATTCCCTGGAGGTCTCTCATCCAAGTACTAATTAGGTCTAACTCTGCTTAGCTTCTAAAGTCCCACAAAGTCCCACAAAGTCATCCACCTGCTCCCAAAATGCTTAAAAAAACAAATATAAATGTGGGGAGGATGTTGAAGTTGGAGAGAGAAAAACAATGCAAAATGGAAATGCCTATTGTTCCAATTATACTAGTCACTAGTATACTTATCACAATGTAGATTTTCAAACAATTTTTCTTAGCTTGGTCTTTCTCACCTGTTCCCACAGTACATACATGTCATACACGAGTGCATATATAAGTAAACGGTTATTCACAAACATACTATCTTTAAAAGCTTTTTCTAAGATGGTGTCATTCAGAAGGGTTAGGTTACAATTTACATCATTCTCAATCCGCTCAGCCAACATATCTTGTAAGAAGGCCAGGAATTTGAAGAAGACGTATTTCAGCTCTTAAGGGTAATGATAACTGGTTTCTGCTTAAAGCAACATTATTTCCAAAGTAGTTGTGTTTTGCATTTTCAGATTCAATTTCTCATTTAAGACAACTCTGCATCTGGTTTTGACTTTAATGAGGCACAGCCCTGTCAGTATCTTTTCCAAGGATTTCACCTATGTTGTATGAAATGTGTTTTTTGGTAATATAAAAATAAAATTAGCACTTTGAAATGGCATACACATAAAATATGATTATTTTTGACAGGAGGAAATTAAATTGTAGGAAGTTTGCAACAGTCTGTTTTACATTTAGAAATGTATATTTGGAAGGATAAAAACTCAAACCAAAGTAATGTAAATAATATAATTATATCCAGGAGTTTCCGAATCCTAACATTGATTTGATGTTTGTCCTTGAGAAAGTCATATATATTGTATAGGATCTCCGCTGCTGACTTGCAAAATATACCAGACTCAAGATAGAGGAGGAGAGTGAATTCCAATAAACATTGTGGTGGAAATAAATACTTTCTCTCCCCGTTTAATGAATTAATGTGAAATAATTACATTGCACTGTCTTCTCATTCTGTGGAATTGCCTTTCTGTTTGGGAGTTAGATTTATATCCAATCTTTTTCCCCTGAAGTATATTTAGGGGTCCTTCCTCCTATATCTCTCTCCTACAAAATAACAATAACTGGCCCCAGAGAGCTAAAGTGACTATGAACTTGAGTTTTGCTATTTTAAACTTTGATCACAGCGATTATTGGCCTACTTGGTGCCAAAGCAAAAAACACTTGGACATCACTTAGAAAATACACATATTGATAAAATGTCCATCAGTCAGTTGCAAAAGATCTCACTGCTTGAATCTACGCTGATACATTACAACCTTTGAGGTTCTTGGGAGGAACTCAATGTGTATGAAGTCTAATACCAGATAAAGAACTGGCACCTGTAACTTCACATTGTTGTAAATATATATTATTATTATTATTATTAAAATATATAAACTATAAAGCTATAAAATAGTTTGACAGCTCTGGACTACACTAAGAAAAGGTAAGAACCCTTGCTGAAGGAAGTCAATCATAGAAAGTTCTTGAAAACAACAAAGGTGAAGGCTGAATGTAGAAAATAAACAATTGAAAACTGATTTGTTAATTTGAGGAACAAGCCAATGTGTAGTCAATACTTGAAGGATTTAGAAGGAAAAGGTGACAACAATCTTATATGGAGCTCCTTAACATCAAGACTGCATAAAGGTAAAAACACAATATATAACGAACAGCAACAAATGTCATTTTTGTAGTGAAAAGGATGGAACAATTGGGTATTTGATCTGTGACTGTGGTAAGATTGCACAAACTGCTACAAGCAGCGTCATGACTAAATTGACAAAATTTTCAGTAGAAACTTTGCCAGAAGTTTGGAATCAAGGGTAGTAAAAGCTACAGGAACCATCAGGTTGAGAAGGTTTTGGGAAATGAGCGAGTTAAGATCTTATAGGACTTTAAGATCAAACAGACAGACATCTTGTTCATAACATGCCTGGTATAACAATTATTGAAAAGAAGAAAAATCTGGTTCACTGATGTTATTTCAGATTGTAGGAAGTTAGCACCCACCCTTCTAGAAAAATGAAATACCCTGGGAAATATTAAAAAGGCAGAATATTTCCCCTTGACCTTCTCTTCTCACCTTGAAGCATGTGATCATCCTTCCTTCTCACTTTGGAGCTCCAAATCATGTGGTCCTGCTGTCCACCATTAAACCAACTTTCCAAATAGCTTCCATGTTTCCAGTGTCTTTTTCCCCACTTGGAACTGAACCCAGAAGGATATTTCTTTCAACAATTTGGCACCCAAGCAGCTGGGACTCCAAGCTAACCTAACCAATGGACCAGGCCCAGGTAAGATTCCCTTGCCGGCAAACAGACCCACTGAGTCTGTGGGTGAATTTTCCTGGACCTTGGCCATTTGGGAAAAAAGGTTTTAAAGGGGTTATGAGTGTTGAGCTCAAAGGCTGCTTGGAAAGAAGGTGAGTACCCCTAAATTTTAATTTTAAAGCATGGAAAAACATGGGAAATATGTGTATGCCTGTGTGTGAGTGAGAAAGAGATCTTTCTTCCTCTTTGTGTTTTACCAAGAGAGCTAGTATCAGTTATATTACTGTTTATAACAATAATATTAATGCTATTTGTTTAACCAAGGTAATGTATCTTCCTTATAGCACTAATCCTTTCATATATTTCCCCTTTTTTCCTGTTTTTGTCTGCTAGCCATTGATGAGTCCCAAGGGAAAAAAAAATTCAGTTTCTTCCTTTTCCTTAATTGTAAGTGTTAGCTTAGTTAAACACATTTTCTTCATCGGTTGGGATTTCTTCACTTTTCCATTGTTGTGCAAATACTATTCTCCCTTCAGTCAATACATGTAAATACATTCCCTTTGTTATAACTGTCTGGTAATATGCCCAACAAAAATGTATCTGGTTTCAAATCTATATGTTGTTTTATCATTTTCCCCTCAAGCCATGTATGTATTTCTGTCTAATATTTTTTCCACTTTTTGATATGCCCATCACATATGATGGTATGAACCAGGTATCTGATGATATTTCCAACATTTTGCAGATTTACTCTTAAACATTTTTGCTAACCTTGAAGGTGGAAAATGCTATCTATAAAACATTTTGTAAAGATTTCTTTGAATGGAGTAGACATTGTTAATTTATAATTTCTATCCCATAAATTCTTCCATTGATCTAACTCAATCGAATAGCCAAAATTTTTAGAATCTTGCAACATTTTCAAGTTTATCCTTGCTTTTTTCCCTTGCCAAATATATTTTAATATTGTTTAATTTTTCAAAATATTTTTTCCTCCAGTTTTATTGGTATTGCTTGGAATTTCCATCAATGATAGTTGTAGATTTTTCCACTTAACCAAATTTGTTTTAATTGGTTGCACCAATTTATTATAACTTTCTTGACTACCTGTATATCTATTTTAAACAATTATTTTGATTTTTTTTCTTTATTTATTTTCAGTCCTGCAACTTCACCATACTCTTCTATTTTCCTAATTAGAGTCCATTTTCATGTGGGTCTTCCAAGATAAAGAGCAAATCTTCTACAAATGCCTATAATTTATATTGTTCCCTTTTTATTTCCATAGCTTTAATTTCTCTTGTCTAATATTTCTATTTAGCAATTCTAATATCAATATGAATAGTAAAGGAGATAGTGGACATTCTTTTCCTGTGCCTTTTTATATTAAAACTCTCTGTCCTATTTCCATTTACTATCACCTTTGCCATTTGTTTATGGCAAATTGCCTTTGAAATTAAAATTATTTTCATATTGCTTTAAACTGTCTCTTATGCAAAAAGCCATTTTAATCTGCATTTATCAATTCATTTAGAAATTTGTTTACTCTCTGCCATTATTGAACCATATATCTTATAGTCAGTGTTCAATAAAGATATGAGCCTATAGTTTTTTTTATCTGCATTAAATCTGAATCTTCTTTTGGAATCAAAGTAATATTTGCTTTCATCCATGAATTTGGTACCTTTACATCAATCAATACTTCACTATGGACTTCCAACATTGATGGGCCTAAAGTATCTTGGTAATCATTTGTAAAATTCTGCCTGCAGCCCATCTGGCCCTGGTGTTTTATTATTATTTTGTCTCTTGATCACTTCTGATAATTCCATCATTGATATTCATTCATTTAACATAGTTTTTACTTTTTCTGGTACTTCAGGTAATTCCATTTTTTCAAAATATTGTTTAATTTTCTCTTCTGAAACTTTTCTTGCTCATACAGCTTTTCATAATAATCTTGAATTATTTTTATCCTCATTTTGATAGTATAAAGTTCCTTTCTCATCTCCTGGCTTATTTGCATTTTCAAAAAAAAAGTTATGTTTAACATTTTCAGAGCACAGGACCTTTTGTTAGAGAAGGAGGAAGAGTGTATGTGAGTGAGTGGCTTCACCCTTGAACAGCAGCTGGATCTCATTTCTTTGTTTGGCCTCTAGCTGCCCTCTTGCCTGTTGCTATCTCTACAGAGCCATAATAATCAGGACAGGAAAAGCAAGGGAGGCCATCAGAATGTGGGACCTTCTGTATATCAGAGGTAAAGCCAAGAGGGTTATGATTGAAGGGAGGGAAGAAAATTTTGTTGTTGTTTTTGTCCAGTGTATTCCAAAAGCAAACCCCAGGATTTTAGGTAATTGTGAATTTAGATAATTAGGAAGTTGTAAAGTAAGAGGAACACCAGTACTTGCCTGCAAAGAGCAGCAAGTTCTCCCGGATTTGAATTCTTCCAAATCCAAAAACCTAGGCCTGATGAAGGAGAGCCAGTACTTGTTGGTGTGGGCAGCAAGTCCTCCCGGACCGTCTTTTTTGGGGATGGTAAGGTAAGTTCACACAGATTGTTGTTTTGCTCCCAGTCTGAAAGCCGTGGCCTGAGAGTTCCCTCTGAGGGGAGTGCACATACTTTGAATAGGGAACCAAAGTCTCCCCCAGACACCTTTTTCTGTTTGCAAACTGATAGCCTGTTGACCTGACTAAGCCAAAGGGGAAACATGGGAAGCAGTAGTTCGAGGGTCCTGAGTGGAACCTCCCTGGGAGAGTTGTTGGAGGCTTGGAATGAGTGGCAGATGCCAACTCTAGCTTGGATGAGAAAAAAGCAAAGCAACAACAACACCAAAATGTATATGTAGAGAATGGGCTTTACTGAGGGATACAGGAAGACCAATGTGGCTAAATAAAGGTACTTAAAAGAAAAAAGAAAATAAAAATAAAAATGAAACAAAAGGGCAATATATAAACAGGATCACATGGGATTTCTTTCTTTCTGTGTCTCTTTCTTTGTCTTCTATGGAACCACATGGTTTGTTCCTTAAAATTTGTGCCTTCCCCAATTTAACTGAGATTTATTGTGGGAATGATCAGTGTGTGTGCAAACCTCAGAGTTTTGTTTTCCTGTCTGTATCCTTGTTTGTGTGTGTGCGTGCACGTGCATGTGTGTGTCTAAGTCTTTGTGTGTCCTCGAGGTAACTGTTGCAACTGTTAAGTATCTCTGATCCCTTCAGATATGAATTTTAAATTGTTAAGAATTAAAAACACTGAGAGAAATTGTCTTCTCCCAGTCTGGTCTGGCCAACTAGACTGGATGAGCAACAGAGTTCAATTTTCTTTCCTCTCTGTGCTTTTAAGAAAAACCCAAGGTTATTAGTGAATGCTTTAAGTTCATTTACAAGAAAAGTTTTATCCTTGCATTTAACTGTGTGTTTAAATGATTTTATCTGTTCATCCTTTTTGTGAAGTATGTGAATCCAGTTTTTTCTTTTCTCATCTGCTGTGTCTCCATTTTGTTGAAACTGATTTATCTGTTTATTAACTGTAATACTGATGTGTTATTTTTCTTCCTCCTCAAACCATGCCTGCAAACTATCTATCACCACCCCCAAAATCTCTAATCCTTTTACAAAGCCTTTCCTGGTAAAATTACCAGTGAAGGGGGGAGGGGACTCTTGTTCTTGTGTCTTTCAGTCCTGCAACGTATGGAAGCAGATGCTGCTCCCTAGAGACATTCCATCCATTGGAGCCAAAAAAATGTGTTTGGATCCAGCCTCCACTGAAAGTCATTATAGCAAACCAGAGTGGGGCAGACCTTCCCAAGCCTGATTGACCACCCATACCACCAGGCCAAGCCTCTGCCACCCAGAGACATGAAGGAAAGCACCCTGAGATGGATACTAAAAGACTCTTTTCAATCCCCAGAAGACAGTTAGAAAGATTATGGGGGGAGGGTGGAAATTCATTGTAATGTGAAATCCATTGTAATGTTTTCTTTCTTGTATCATTTATATTGTAAACAGTTTGATGTACTCATGTAAGAATTGTATTTGAGAGTGGCTGGCCCAGAAAGTTCTGAACACCTTGTACTTCTGTCTGATGGGAGGGAAAATTGTCCAGCATGTTTGTATTATCTGTATTGTAAAACTAGCTGCATACACAGGCACATACACAGAGACACACCATTCAGAATTAGACAGAGGTTAATCCCTTCACCTACATCCACACAAAGCTGCTCCTAGTTTCCTTTTTTAAAAAAATGTTTTTTTTGTTCTGTGTTTTTTGTTTGTTTTGCTGCTCTATGGCATTAAGGCCCAAGCAGTCCTATTGCCCTGCTAATCCCAAGGGGGAGGGGGCATCTCCCTAAGGCAATTCTTGAAGAGATAGTGGAAAAGAGATCTCCAAGTCCTGACTGTGACTCACAAATGATGCTGCCCAGTTGCCCAGTAAAGCAGGATATGTTGCACTGGTGGCCTCATCAGTAGAAGTCCCAGGGCTCCTTGTGTGTAACTTTAAAGACTAAATAGCTTGGATTATACACTGGCTAATCTCAATTTGGCCTCACAAACCCTGGAAGCTAAGAGCTAGGCAGGTAGTAACCATAACCTTGGAAATGAGCAGCCTGTAATTTAAAGGCTGTGGAGAATGTAGGGGTTTGTGCTTACTATCTGACTGTAGGCTCATAAAAAAGTACATCAAACATCTGAAAATTAATTGGCATAAAAAATTGGATACAAAAAAAAAAAAAAAAGAACCCAGAAGTTTTTGCAGGCTGCTAGACCTTCATGGTTGAAAGCTTTTGGGAGCCACTGAAGGAATCCTTTTCTGTTGCCTCTTTTTCAATGCCTTTCCCTTTGCATCAGAAAAATTAAAAGCACCCATCAAGTCTCCCTGATCTGACCACCTTTTAAACTTTTGTCAAAACACACACGTTTTGAAAAAAAAAGAGGGATTTGTAGGAAGTTAGCACCCACCCTTCTCCTAGAAAAATGAAATATCCTGGGAAATATTAAAAAGGCAGAATATTTCCCCTAAAAAGAGTAAAGTAGAAATTCAGAGAAGCAGAAACTCAGCCCCCCCACCTTTTCTAATGGGTCATTAAGGCCTAGGCCAGAGTATTCTACATAATAAAGGGTCTACCCATCTCACCACCTGGCCTGGGAAGATTCTATTAGCCAACACTCAGGTGAAGCCATGTGGTCCAGACCCAGCCTACAAAGTTAAGACCCCCGCCCCTGGAGTCTGATAGCCAATGGGATTCATTTCTTGCACAGGAACAGGAAACACTAAGGTGGGGCCCAACAGAGGTTATATAAGGGTCTCCCAGCATCTTGGTCTTCCCTTCTTGACCTTCTCTTCTCACCTTGAAGCATGTAATCATCCTTCCTTCTCACTTTGGAGCTCCAAGCCATGTGGTCCTGCTGTCCACCATTAAACCATCTTTCCAAATAGTCTTCATGTTTCCAGTGTCTTTTTCCCCACTTGGAACTGAACCCAGAAGGATATTTCTTTCAACAAGATGATGCCAGATCTGAGGATAAACTATTAAAACAAAATGAAATACTGAGTGAAACCTTGATATTTGAAAATATTGACTTTATCAGATCTGAATACCTTCCTTTTACAAACCCCCTCCCTCTCACTCAGATTTTATTTATTTTGCCTATTCTGTCTTATTTAGTTTTAAAATCTTACACTCCAAATGATGATGGATTTTCTGTCCATGCATCCATGCATTCACCCACCCACTACATTGGACATCATAATCAAGACCAGGGGTGGGATTCAATGGTGTTACTACCGGTTCAGGATTACATTTCGCTGCGCACGCATGTAATAAATCTTAAGCTGTGCCTTCTGGACAGCTGATAAGCACTGCACACGGGTGGGCAGCATTTGAAAAGCCACTTTTTAAACTGCTTTTTCAACCTCAGCTGTGCTGCGCAAAGCAGCTGAGGTTGAAAAAGCAGGAAATGAAGGACAGGTAAGACTCCTGGTGGGTGGGCGGGCCAAACAGCAGCAGACACAGAACTGGTTTGGTGTCTGCTACTCTTCAGAGCTACTGGTTCTATAGAGCTGGGCAGAACCGGTAGCATCCCACCCCTGGTCAAGATCCATGTAGTCCCAGGGATGGGAACACTTTTTAAAAATTACCCTTATGATCATTAATACACATATTACTACAAAATACTGTTAAATGGTATGATTTATGATATTTTAAAAGAGTGTATAACTCTTCATATTCTCCCCCAAATAAACACGTATCAACTTGAATTTGACAAATGCATTTTCTAATTACAACTATTAGCTAGTGATAGCTCTCTGTAAGTTAATGGTGCTTTTCTTTGAATCTTGGCAACAGTTGAGGTTAGATTTTTTGTGTGTGGCCTTGACATTTATTTAATAGAGAAGGTAGGAGAGAAAGATAAAGGGCCAAAGGAGTGCATTAAGTAATGGATAGTGAATAGAATCTACACCTGAAGTATGGAACATTGCAACTTGCACTTACATTATTCTTAATTAAATACAGTAACAGGTGGCCCTGCAGGTTGCATAGCAATATCAGGAAATGTGGGAGATAAATGAGGTGAAATGAAAAGGTTATCTAAACTCAAGATTTAAAAGAAATGTATATATGTGTGTGTTTGATGGTTCTATTCTGTATATTATGAAAGAAAGTAGCACATAGTATTATAGTTTCATTCTCTAAAGTCAATACATTAAAGAATTAAAATTAAAATCAAATTTATTATGGCATATGTCGTTTAACCATTTTTATGGCATATGTCGTTTAACCATTTTTATATTCCAAATGTTATTATCTATATCACCAGAAAAGTGAATACATTTGGGGACCAAATGCTGAATTTAATTTGAATGTATATATGTGTGAGAGGATCAAGAATCACAGTAGGATCAAGAATCACAGTAGGATCAAGAATCACAGTAGGCAAGAAAATGTCACATATATATAAAGAATAAGGGATTTCTTTTTTCATGAATTTACAATGAGAGTTTTCTTTTCAAAATAAAGATTGCTAGGCTTATTTTAGAGCTCTTGCAATAATTATCATTGTTTTGCACCTCAAAGCAGTGTCACTAATTTTATTTGAAACTTTGGTCAGAGGAACTAAAAATAATCCTGGAGTTTTATACTGCCATCATAGGATTTAATTTGTCAATAAAACAATATAAATTGAATTGTACAATTTGAAAATTAGAGTTCATGAGTATTTGTATGCTTCAATTCAAAATTGTATTCTGCCATATTGTAGCATTCTCAAATCTGCCTGTAGATTTTAGTAAAAATTCCTTCTTAGTTGTAGGTTCAATTTACATCTCAAAATTATCCTTTAAACTCATAATTAAGAACCTAAATAATTTAAGGATAGTCCTTAAATAAAGCTTTAGAACAGGGTTCTCAAACTCGAGTTTACCAAGGGCCGCATTTGTGTTTGACCTTGGGGGGCTAGGGTGGGTGTGGCCAGGATGGGCATGGCCAGCATAACATCACTTATGTTGGAGGGCACCTGGGGTGTCCCGAGCACTCTGTCAGAAAAAACTGGCTCCTGAGCTCTGTTTTCAGTTGTGACAGCCTCCTGAAACCCTCTGCCAGTGAAAACAGAGCTCAGGAAGGCTGTTTGCAAGCTCTGTTTTCACTGGCAGAGGCATCATGGGTCGGTTCTTTGCTATTTCCAGGGGTCAGATATAAGCACCCCAGGATCCAGCCCCTGGGCCCTGAGTTTGACACTTCTGCTTTAGAATATGAATTATGTGAACATATCATTAAAACTTTATCCCATTCCAACCCAACACCTAATTAAATTCTAGGCTATTCCTTACAAAAGCTCCATGTTACTGATGTCCCAAATACCTTTTAATCCTGAATGAAACCCTCATCAATGGATGAATAATAGAAAAAACAATTAAAAAGGAAGTCGAAACATAATTCTTACATTGCCACTTGTTTTGTGTTTTGGGAATCACAGTTTAGCAGGGCTAGGCAATCTATGGAACCTTGAACAACAACAAAAAGGATTCCTTGTTATTGGTCATGTTTCCAAGGAATGCTGGGAGTTGTAGTTCAGCAGCATCTGGAGTAACATCGGTTCCTTCCCTCTGATTCATAGAATTGATTTAATCATTGTTGACAGTCATGAATATATTCATGTGATAGCTGGCAGGACCTAGAGAACATTCTAAAGATACAGTTCTATTGCATGTTAAACATGTCATGTCCTATAGATTGCAATATTCCCACAGTACTCACTGAAAAATTATCAGAGTTGCATGATGGAATAGCAGGACATTAACAGAAATAATGAATTGATAAGCAGTGAGCTATAAGCTGTCTTAGAAAAAACAGGAATACCATAACAATGGTACACTTTCAGAGTCAATACTATTGAAGACCATTACAACATATTTTTATTTGAAGTCAAAAGAGTCATCAAACTATATGTATCAATAACAACTCCCAAAACCAGAAAAAACAAATTACCCATAATAATAAGGAAGCTTTAATCCAAAAAGAAATCACTTTGGCAGAAAAACAAATGTGGTCACATTGCCAACTTCAAAAGCCGATACAAAAATTTATGCTACCAGATAAAGACTGAATGCACCAATTATCACATTAAACAAGAGGAAAACCTTCTATGCACCAATTCTACCTGCATTTTCTACAACTTTGTAAACAACAAACTAAAAGACTCAAGGTCCATCCCACCCCTGAAAGGACCTAATGGTAAAGACTGCAACAATGACACCATTAAAGCCAACGTCTTTAACACATTCTTTGGCTCAGTATTTGTAAACAGCAATGGATCATGCCCAGTATTTCCTAGTCGAACCACAGACAACTACAATGATCTAATACATATCAGAGGTGGTATTCAACCGGTTCGCACATACTCGGATGAATCGTTAACGGTTATTTGGCATGGGTTGCCGAACCGGTGGCGACCCTGGCTGGCCAGGCCCCAACCCAGTCGCCTGGTTGCTCACTTGCAATTGCTCTCCTAGCTTTCCGTTCCCCACGTCCTCTTTCTCCCCAGGGGAAAGGAAGAAAGACATGGACCCTGCAAGTATAGCTTTCCCTGTGTGAAGGGAGGCGGAGTCACGTAGATTGTTCTGCCCCAGGCGCCTGATGGACCCGGAGCAGTTCCAGAGGGAGCTTGGGCCATTTCCTGAGTCTCTGGCTCACAACTCGCCTGGAGACCTTGTGGCCACCTGGGATAGGTTGGCCGCCGGGGCTCTGGATCGAGTTGCGCCTCTGCGACCTCTGACCCGGCACAGATCCCACTTGGCTCCGTGGTATACGGAGGAGCTACGGGAGATGAAGTGCCAGAAAAGACGTCTAGAGAGCATTTGGAGGGCGAGCCGTTCTGAGTCTGACCGGACACAGGTAAGATCTTATATTAAGACTTACCTTGTGGCGATAGAGGCGGCGAAGTGTTTGCACTACTCCGCCCTTATTGCGTCGGCAGAAAATCGGCCTGCCGCCCTGTTTAGAGTGACCCGCTCTCTGCTTGAACCGAGAGTGCGGGGTGACCTCTTGCAGGGTAGGGTAGAGGAGTTTTCCCGATTTCTGCACGACAAAATCGCTCAGATTCGGGACGGGCTGGACTCCAATTGGGTGATCCCGGGGGAGGTGTCTGGGGCAGGTCTTGAGAGTGTTATCTGGAGGGAGTTTGACCCTGTGACCGCTGAGGGCGTGGACAGATTGCTGGGGGGTCTGAATGCCACCACCTGTTTGTTGGACCCATGTCCTTCCTGGTTGGTTTCGGCCGCCAGGGAGACGACACGAGGCTGGCTCCAGGGGATTACCAACGCTTCCTTGAGAGAGGGGTCGTTTCCTACCGCCTTGAAAATGGTGGTGGTGCGGCCCCTCCTCAAGAAGCCTTCCCTGGACCCAGCTGTTTTAAACAACTATCGTCCAGTCTCCAACCTTCCTTTTATAGCGAAGGTTGTTGAGAGCGTGGTGGCACGTCAGCTCCCTCAGTACCTGGAGGAAGCTGCTTACCTCGATCCGTTCCAATCAGGCTTCAGGCCTGGGCATAGTACCTAAACAGCATTGGTCGCGTTGGTTGATGATCTCTGGAGGGCCCGTGACAGAGGGTTTTCCTCTGTCCTGGTCCTATTAGATCTCTCGGCGGCTTTTGATACTATTGACCATAGTATCCTATTGCGACGGTTGGAGGGGTTGGGGATTGGGGGAACTGTCCTTCGATGGTTCTCCTCCTTCCTCTCTGACTGTTCGCAATTTGTGTTGGCGGGAGGGGAGAGGTCCACCTCTAGGCCCCTGGTTTGCGGGGTGCCTCAGGGGTCGTTCCTCTCCCCTCTCTTGTTCAACATTTATGTGAAGCCGTTGGGTGAGATCATCCGTGGTCTTGGGGTGCGGTGTCATCTGTATGCAGATGACACCCAGTTGTACATCTCTACTCCAGACCACCCCAATGATGCTGTGGAGGCTATGTCCCAATGCCTGGAGACCGTGCGGAATTGGATGGGCGGGAACAGGCTCTGGCTCAACCCATCCAAGACCGAGTGGCTGTGGTTCCCGGCGCCCCGATATAGCCAGCTGACACCTTCGCTGGCTATTGGGGGGGGAGATTCTGCCCCCCACAGAGAGGGCTCGCAATCTGGGCATCCTCCTGGATGTACGGCTGTCTTTAGAACATCATATTGTGGCCGTCTCCAGGGGGGCGTTTTATCAGGTTCGCCTGATTTACCGGTTGCGGCCCTTCCTGGAGTGGGACACCTTGCGCACGGTCACTCACGCCCTTGTCACCTCTCGCCTGGATTATTGTAATGCTCTCTACATGGGGCTCTCTGCGGGGAGCACCCGGAGACTCCAACTGGTACAGAATGCGGCCGCGTGGGTGACTATGGGGGTGTCGCGTAGCTCCCATGTGATGCCTCTCCTGCGCGAGCTGCATTGGTTGCCGGTGGCTTTCCGGGTTCGCTTTAAGGTTCTAGTTTTGACCTTTAAGGCGATCCATGGCATTGGGCCAGGTTATCTGCAGGATCGCATTCTGCCGGTGACCTCCAGCAGACCGGTGCGTTCCCACAGGGAGGGCCTTCTCCGGCTGCCGTCGGCCTTTATGTGTCGTCTGGCGGCTCCCAGGAGTAGGGCCTTCTCTGTGGGGGCCCCTGCCCTCTGGAATATTCTGCCACCTGAGATACGCACCAGCACGGACCTGAGGGCCTTCAGGCGCGCGTTGAAGACCTGGCTCTTTGAGCAGGCTGGCCTGAGCTGAGATAGTTTTAATTGTCTCCTCAATTCGGTTTTAACTTGGGTTTTAAATTTTTTGGGGGAGGGTTGTTTTAGCTTAAACAGCCATTATTTAATTTCTTTGTAACTTTTGTATTGTTCTGGGTTCGATTCGGCTGTACACCGCCCTGAGTCCCTAGGGAGAAGAGCGGTATATAAATATTATAAATAAATAAATAAATAAATAAAGTGCCTGGAGTGAGAAGGAGTGCAGGCTGACAGATCCACTCCAGCCTTGGAAAAATTTAAAGGACCTGCTTCCAAAATGCTTGTCTGTTAAGTGTTCTCTCTCTCTCTCTCTGTATGTGTATATGAGAGAGAGAGAGAAAGAGAGAGAGAGAAAGTAAGTAAGTAAGTAAGAAAGAAAGAAAAAAAGAGGAGGGGAGAGAAAGAAAAAAATAGGAAGAGAGAGATAAAACTCTGTGCTATTATTTTTAATTGTTCCACTATTTATCATGTGTTAATATTTTACACTGTCCCTACACCTAGACTGATTTTTCTGCTTTTCTTTTGCCCAGGGTTACCACATATTTTTCAGGGTTTACATGCATTCAAAGTTAATAGTCCAGAACATAAAATACACATGTGTTTAACAAGAGTTGAAAGGGACCTTCTAGATCTTCTAGTCCAACCCCTAGCTCAGGCAAGAAAACTGAGGATGCCAAACTCTGAGTAGAAATCCTGGGAAAGGTGTCAGAATAATACTTAGAAGGGACCTTGGGGTGAACCCTATACCATTTCAGAGAAATGACTGTCCAATCTTTTCTTAAAAACTTCCAGTTATTGATCACCCAAACCTCTGGAGACAGGTAGTTCCACTGGTTAATTGTTCTCACTGTCAGGAAGTTTTTCCTTAGTTTTAGGTTGCTTCTCTCTGTTCAGTTTCCATCCATTGCTTCTTGTTTGCATTCTGCTTCTTTGGAAAATACATTGGCCCCCTTTATTTGTGGCAGCGCCTTAAAAGCCTGTTGCCTATCACACTCTTGAATAAAGCATGTGAGCCATTTCCTACTTTCAGTGGTCCATGAAAGTACATCTATAGTATGCAGATAATAAAGTCAAAAAAGATGAACAACATTTTTACAGAACTATAGATAAGTTGAGGCTGGGTGACAAGCAATGGCTGGGAGGGAAGGGGCCAGGTGAGGCACCCCTTGATG
Source organism: Bungarus multicinctus (assembly GCA_023653725.1). Taxonomy (NCBI): domain Eukaryota; kingdom Metazoa; phylum Chordata; class Lepidosauria; order Squamata; family Elapidae; genus Bungarus; species Bungarus multicinctus. Next base: position 88,006,588 of record CM042834.1, on the reverse strand, counting down.
TGAGTGACATTGAGTTGGCCACACCCACCCAGTCACATTGACCACCAAGCTATGCCCACCCAGTCACATCACCACTAAGCCACACCCATCAAATAAGCCACGCCTACAGACCCGGTAGTAAAATGTTTTGAATTCCACCACTGATACATATCGATTTTACAGAAGACAATGTTGAAAAAGCACTACGCAATCTAAAACCATCTCTATCTATTGGACCAGACGCAATATGTGCCTACTTCTTAAAAAAGCTATCCACTGCCATAGCTGAACCTCTAAGCATAATCTTTGAAAAATCTTTCAGGACCAGCTCCTTGCCTAACCTATGGTCACTGGCCACGGTCATCCCCATCTTCAAAAAGGGAGACCCCAGTCTAGTTGAAAATTACAGACCAATCTCTTTATGCTGCGTCACCTGTAAAGTCATGGAATCAATTATTAACCAATCCATTATCCTCCACTTAGAGACAAACAACCTACTCTCTAATAAACAATTTGGTTTCAGAAAAAAGCTATCCTGTAATCTGCAACTCTTATGCTGCAAAAACATATGGATTACACAACTCAATCAGGGCAAAGCAATAGACGCAATTTACATAGTCTTCTGTAAAGCCTTTGTTTCAGTGGTACACGACAAACTATTCCTAAAACTAAAATCTTATGGTATCTCTGGACACCTGCATAACTGGATAGAAGCATTCCTGTCAAACAGACAACAAATGGTCAAAATTGGGAGTGTCCTATCAAATTCTGTACCTGTCAACAGTGGTGTCCCCTAAGGCAGTGTTCTAGGATCAACTCTCTTCATACTCTACATAAATGATCTCTGTGATCATATTAAGAGCAACTGCGTTCTCTTCGCTGATGATATAAAGCTATTCAACACCACCGACAATACTGCTACCTTTAAAAAGACCTCAACTATGTATCAGAATGGTCAAACAACTGGCAACTTCAAATCTCAACAAATAATGCTTTGTCTTACATATTGGCAAAAAAAATCAGAAAATAAAACACAGGCTTAATAGTCAAGACCTTGTTGATGATCCAAACTCTGTCAAGGACCTTGGAGTACTCATCTCTAATGATCTAACTGCTAGAGCCCACTGTAACTACATAGCCAAAAAGGCATTAAGAGTTGTTAACCTAATCCTGTATAGCTTTTTCTCTGGTAATATCACACTACTAACTAGAGCATACAAAACATTTGCTAGAGCAATACTTGAATACAGTTCATTAGTCTGGAATCCACATTATGTATCTGATATTAATACAGTTGAGAAAGTCCAGAAATATTTCACAAGAAGAGTTCTCCACTCCTCTATTCATTGCAGAATGCCACCAGACTTGAAATTCTAGACCTAGACAGCCTAGAACCTTCAGCCTAGAACCTTCAGTCCAATCTAAGTATAGTACATAAAATTATATATTGCAATGTCCGACTTGTCAATGAATACTTCAGCTTCAACCATAACAATACAAGAGCACACAATAGATACAAACTCAAGGTAAACCGCACCAAACTTGATTGCAGGAAATACGACTTCAGCAACAGAGTGGTCAGTGTCTGGAATACTCTACCTGACTCTGTGGTTTCTTCCCCAAACCCCAAAAACTTTAACCTTAGACCATCTACCATTGACCTCACCCCTTTCCTAAGAGGCCTGTAGCCCTCTTCCTAAGGGGCGTGCATAAGCACACCAATGTGCCTACCGTCCCTGTCCTATTGTTTCTTTTTTTTCTTATATGTATCCATTTCATGTATTGATAACTATGTTTATACTTATACCTGTTATCTTATAATCGCTTGACAAAATAAAATAAATAAATAAAAATAAACAAATAAATAAATAAATAAGAAAGCATCTTCTGCTCTTGGGATTAAGCATTGTGAGAAAGATGAAATTAGATGCACAGATGATGCTGTTCTTGTGCAAGAGCTTTTACAACATCAGCTGTGATGTGGGTATAATCCTTCAGTTCTTTGTGCAAGCTGTTGCACAAACGTTTGTGGGAGGATCTCTATGTCCAGAGGTAATCAGATTGTGGGAAAGTAAGAGGGTCATTTGGACCAAAGTTCAGTTGGAAAAGTGGGCTTAAATTTAGACTTCTTTTTGCATTTAGGCATACTGAAATTGTAGCTCACTGTGCTTTTTTGGGTAGTGATAAGTATTTTCATATGCTATCATTTTTATTTTTTATTATAGGGAAACTGCAGGGGCTTGTCCAGGCAGTTGCCAGGAATCAGCACTGACTCAAGTGCACAAAATAAAAGTGTGTGTGTGTGTATAAAGCTTCAAAATTGGAAATGATCTGTGTCTCTCAGGATCTCTGAGAAGGACTGCTTCTAGAAGAAAGTGATTACATTTATTTCTTCTTGCTGTTCCCTGGCTCCTTCTCCTTTGAAAGCAAGAAGCCAGTGCTGCATACTGAAGGGCCACATGATGTACTCTGAAATGATAGATCCCATTTTCTAAATTGTGCTTCTGCACTCTTTTTTGTGTCACTTCTAATAACCAGCCAAATGTGAGTGGGTTAACACACATTTTTTTCATGATTTATGAGGTAGCCTTCATAAAGCTACAGATAATTTTGAATATCTACATCTTGAGTGTTTTTAAGATCAAATGGCCTATTCTGAAAATAGAAGCTGGTAGACTATAAATTATTATAAAAAGGAATACGTATTATTTTAATACTGAGGCAGAAACATGAGACAGAGAGCTGGAATCAGTTTTGGCATTTTTTTTCTCCACATAAACCACATATGCAACTTCCCTAGATCTCCCTTGGTGCTGTGCTTCAAGATCAAGAGTATTGGTGTATGATTGTTAGTAACTGTAGGAAGAATATGAGAGGAAGAAACTTAATCAGCACAAAAACATTAAAATAAGAAACACCAAGATTTCCCCAAATCAGAAAGAATGAGACAAAGACAGGGCAATCAAAGGGGATTACAAGATAAGGAAAGCATATAGAAAACACCTAGGGCTACTGACCTTGGAAAGAAAGGAAACAGATAAAGCAAAACCTAAAGTCAATCACCTTACCTGACACGTAGACCAAATAAAAGGATTAATTTAGGAAAACCAATCAAGTCCAGGTCAGCACCTTTTCACCAGCCCCAGGCTACTTCCAAATAAAGCAAAGACCCCAAACGCCAACCTTTTAAGGTAGCAACACCCGAAACCATTGCAACACAAAGACAAAAGGGAAAAAGGGTATAAAAACACCTGGCTACTCACCATTTGTTTGCTAGCCCAGGAACTTGTACCGTTGCTGCCTCTCCGCACCATGTGTACTTCTTCCTGAAATAAAAAACCTTCGCTTTCATCAGCTGCTTCCATCTGATTCTTGCGCCGTTCCGGTGTTTCCTTCCGGTGGGAAATTCGAACCCAGCGGAGGGGATTTCTCTCAAACCCAACAATTGGCGACCCAGATGGGACTTCCAGCTAACCCAGCCACCGGATGGGGTCTGGAGATCCACTCCCAGCTGGCACGAACCACATTTTGGTTCAGGGAAAAACACGGACCCTGCCCGGGACAAATGGGTAGTAAAGGGAGTCTTTGAGTTTTTGCTCGGCAGCTGCTTGGAAGCGGGTGAGTACCACACAAAATTACTTTATATATCTGCAGAATTTAAAAGGAGCGAGAGTGAGAGCACGTGTGTGTGTGTGCGTGTGGGTTTCTTTCCCAAGCAAACCGCTGAGTGTCACTTCCCTGGCCGATCTCCAGCCGCACCTCCGCCTGTTGCTAGCCCCATTGGGCCGTGACTGACAGGAGGGAGAAAGCAAAGGGGGGTTGCCAGATGTGAAACTCATTGTGTTAAAAGGGAAAGGACCGAACTGAACGATGCATGATTGCTTAAAACTTAATACCCAGGGAAAAGGAAAATAGAGATACCCTGTGCATAGTGTAAAAAGTGAAGCCCTGAACTTAGGCAATTGGGAAAAAATTAATTTGGACACTAAATTAGGAGCACCAGTACTTGCCTGCATAAGAGCAGCAAGTTTTCCTCGGATCTGAGCTCTTCCAGATCTGTAAACGTGGGCTAGGAAGAAAAGAATAGAATAAAGTGGAGTACTCGTACTTGTCTGAGGGGGGCAGAGAGTCTCACAGGCTGCTTTTTGGGGGGAAAGGAAAGTAGGCTGCATTGACAACAACACCCCCAGTCCGAAAACCATGGTGAAGTGAGAGAGAGAGAGAAAATTCTCTTGGGAATTTTTTTTTACTAAAAAGGGGAGCGCGCATACTTTGGGAAACACCTAGTTTTTTTATATTATTGTTCTGAGGTTAAAGAAAAGTATTTGATTCCATTGTGCCAAGAGCAACGACCAAAGTCTCCCTCAGACACCCTTCTATTTTTTTTTCTTCTTGCTTGTGTCTGAAACTGGTTCACCCAGGTGACTGACCCGACTAAGCTAAAGTGTGAGACCCCACATCTAAGGGGAACATGGGAAGCGGTAGTTCAAGGGTCCTGGATGGAACCCCCCAGGGAGAGCTATTGGAGGCTTGGGAGAAGCAGCAGTTGCCGACCCTAGCCGGAATGAGCAAGAAGAAGGCAAAAAGCATATGTAAAAAATGGGCTTCGCTGAGAGATGAAACAGGGAAACAATTTTGGCCTCAAGATGGTACTTTTGATTTTCAAGTTATAAAGGAACTTAGACCCAGAATCAAACCCAGCCAGCTACCCTACTGGTATTGCTGGGCGGAACTAGCCAGAGCTAAAGAGGCAAAGGAAAGGGAAAGGGTAGGAAGACCCCCCCATGAGGAAAATGCAAAGGACATTAAAATTGTGGCCCCTCTTTTAAGTAGACCGGTTCAAGAGAGGCAGAGGGGTGAGCGAGAATACATTGTAACACATGTCCCGTTCTCACCATCGGATCTAGTAATTTGGAAAAAGGACATCCCCTCGTTTAGGTCCGACCCCCAAGCAGTAATCAGGACACTTAAAACCATAATGGATAGCCATAATCCTGCCTGGGGGGATATGACCCAACTGATTCAAGTCTTTCTAACGAAAGATGAACAGCTTAAGCTGTTCGAAAAAACAGAAGAAATAGCTAAGAGGCCAGTCATTTGTGTGCCAGGGCAGAGAAATGCCGCATGAGTAACCTGGCCACAGGAACGTCCTGATTGGGATTATAATGACACCAACCATTGGGACACATACACTAATGCAAAGGCAAACCTTTTAGAAGCCTTAGAAGAGATAGGGAAAAATCCCTTAAATTGGTCAGAATTCCAAAGAACCACCCAGAGAGAAACAGAGAACCCAGACGCGTTTTGGGTCCACCTCTCTGAAGCAGCAGTAACATTTGCACATCTAGACCTCAGCTGCCAGAAGGATCAGAAGATCCTCTCCTCTGCTTTTGTCGACCAATCAGCTGGCGACATACGTGATCACTTTCATAAGATCGTGTCAAATTGGTCATCATTAGAAATATCTGAACTGTGGAGAATAGCGAATTTTGTTTATGATCAGAGAGAGAAAATAAAAGAAAGAGAAAAAGACAGGAAAAGGAGAATAGAAAGACAGGAAGATCTGCAAGTCTTTGCAGCCATAAATTGTGGGAAAGCAGCAAACCCTGCCTACACAAGAACATGCCGGGAATGTGAAAGATAAAACAGACCCCCCTCGGAATGCACACACTGCTTTAAATGAGGGGGCAAGGGACACACCGGCAGACGCTGCAAGTGGGAAGTCCGACGGAATAGCTACCAGGATGCCCGCCCCAGACCCCCCTTCCCCAGAAATGACCCCTTTCCCCAAAGACCCACAGAGAACTCCAGGAGACCACATTGGGAAACAGAAAGGGACAGAGAGAACCCCAGGAGATCATATTGGGAATCAGAAAGGGAAAACAATCAGGGAAATTGGTGACTAGATGAGGAAGAGATAGAATATAGAGCCACATTCAGTGGTCTGGCCATCCCTTTAAGGAATGGCTCAGATGGAGAACCTATGTTAAAAGTCCTAATAGAAGGAAAACCATATGAATGCTTAATAGACACGGGGGCAACAACTTCACTCATTACTGAACCCCTCTTTAAAAACGCAATATCACCAGGGGCTAAGGACAATATAATGGGGGTAGGAGGGACAGTAATTCCTGTAGAATACACTAGAGAGATAAAAGTAGAAATTGGCCCTTTTTCCCTAAATCACTCATTTACTATATGCCCCAGTGTCCTCTTTCCCTCCTGGGAAGAGATGTATTATGTAAAATAGGAGCAAAAATCACTTGTAACAAGGCTGGATTAACTCTTGATATCCCTGCCAAACGCCTACTAGTGGCAACAGACCGTCCTAACCAGCTACATGAAGACCTAAGAACTCTATCAACCTACCTATGGGGATGGGATAACACAGAGGTGGGATTACTTAAAGGGGCAACACCGGTCACCATCCAAGTTAAAAGAGGAACACCGCCATGTGTGCCACAATATAAAATTTCCACTGAAGCAGTCCTACCCATAAGAAAACTAATAAAGACATATCTGGAACAAGGGGTCCTTAGAAAATGCACATCCCCCTGCAACACCGTCATCTTTCCAGTAAAAAAGGCAAAAGTGGATAATGAAGGGAACCCCATCTTTCGTTTTGTACATGATTTACGATGGGTGAATGAGCATGTGATCCCACGTACTCCCATAGCACCCAACCCAGCAACCATAATAACAGAAATCCCAGCCTCTGCCACATTTTTTTTCAGTCATAGACCTATGCTCAGCATTTTTTAGCATCCCAGTAGACCAGGCATCCCAATACCTTTTTGCTTTTACATGGGAAGACCAACAATATACATGGACTCGCTTGCCTCAAGGCTACACTGAGTAACCCACCTTATTTTCTCAAATTCTTAAGGATGATCTTTCCATTATCTCCCTACCACACCAGTCAGCCCTAATTCAATACGTTGATGATTTGTTGGTAGCATCTAAAAACGAACTAGCATGTAAAGCAGACACCTTGCACCTACTAAGAGAACTGGCAGACAGGGGACACAAAGCCTCCCCGGGGAAAATACAATATTTAAAACAAGAGGTCACATACCTAGGGTACATCATCGCACCAGGAATAAGAAAACTGGCACCCACCCACATACAAACTATCTTAGACATAAGGCCACCAAAAACTAAACGACAAGTCAGGGCACTTCTGGGAGTCCTAGGGTTTTGCAAGTCATGGATTCCCTCCTTTGGGATACTTGTTAAACCTCTAATACACCTGACGAAAAAGGACATGCTTGATCCTATTGAATGGTCACATTCACTAGACCAAACCATTCAGACAATAAAACAGACCCTAGCATCTGCTCCTGCCCTTGGGCTCCCTGACTATAGGAAGCCTTTCACTCTCTTCATCCACGAAAAGGCAGGCATTGCCTCAGGCATCCTAACACAACTCTTTGGACACACTAATCGACCTGTAGCATACTACTCAGCCACACTGGACTCTGTAGCAAAGGGTGCAGTCCCATGCAAAGGGTGCAGTGGCAGCCGCTGTAGCAATAACAAAGAAATCTAAAGATCTAGTATTGGGACAACTCTTAACTTTAAAGGTCCCTCATGAGGTCTTTGCAATACTCCTAAAATCACAGACCCAGGCATTTATCCAGCAGCGGCTGGCACAATATGAGGCTGAACTATTTACTGCAGATAACATAACATTTGAAAGATGCAACACCCTGAACCCTGCCACATTGCTCCCAACAGAACAATTCACTGAAAGTCTTCATGACTGTCTCCACCTAGTGCACGATGCTGAACTACCCCGACCTGACATGACAGATGTCCCAATAGAAAACCCTGATCTAGAACTCTTCACTGATGGCTCCTCATACATGCATGAAAACAAAAGGGTATCTGGAGCTGCAGTAGTCTCACTGCATGAGATACTGTGGGCATCCCCTCTCCATCCAACACATAGTGCCCAAGCAGCTGAACTCACAGCTTTAACAAAAGCTTGCGAAGCTGCAAAGAATAAATCTGCAAACATATACACGGATTCAAAATATGCCTCTGGAGTTTGCCACACCTCAGGTACCATATGGAAACAACGGGGATTTCTAACCTCTGCTGGGCAACAAATAGCACATGCTACCCTGGTAGCCCAACTGTTAGAGGCCATTAAATTACCTAAAACTTTAGCAATTATATATTGCAAAGCACACCAAAAGGATGACTCACTAGTAACAAAAGGAAACCAGTATGCAGACACAACAGCCAAATGGGCAGCAACACAACCATTACCTCATTATATTGTAACACCAGCACTGACAGCCACCCCTGATAAAACTTACAAAGATTTCTTAGATAATGGGGAGGCAGAGGAATGGGAGAAGAAATTAGGTGCAACCTTTAAGAACAGTTTTTGGAGGGTTCCTGATGGAAGGCCAATAGCCCCACGACGCCTCCTTCGGATAATTTGCCACAGGTTGCATACAAAGGGACATTGTGGGACACAAGCAATAGTAGATGCCATTAGAAGGGAATGGTACGCACCAGAAGCATACAGTGAGGCCACAAGAATAGCTAGTGCATGCAAGACATGCCAAGCAAGCAATTCCACCTTTAGAAAATCCATTCATGAAGGGGGAAGGCCATGGGCGCAGCGCCCTTTTGAAAAAATACAAATGGATTACATACAACTCTCTAGAGCAAACGGGTACCAATATGTCCTTGTATGTAGGGACCAACTGACTCATTGGATAGAGGCCTTCCCCTGCAGACATGCCACAGCCCTTGAAACGGCCAGGCACCTCCTTAAGGATATAATACCCAGATTTGGGGTACCCAGTGTCCTGGACATGGATAGGGGCAAACATTTTATAGCCCAAATACTCACACATATATTCCAAGCACTGGGCATCACACAAAACCTACATGTGCCATATTCGCCCACGTCCTCAGGAGGGACCGAGAGAACAAACAGGGAAGTAAAGACACTACTGGGCAAACTGTGCCAAGAAACACACCTCACATGGCCACAGGTACTCCCAATCGCTCTCTTCTACATTAGGACCAGGCCCAGGAGAGACATAGGAATCTCCCCGTTTGAAATTCTGTTTGGGCGACCACCAGACACACTAAAAGGTCTGGACCCACACTCCTTCTGCCTGGAAAGGGGGGATATGGTTCTCTCTTCCTATCTTTCAGCCCTACAAAAGAGACTACAGACCTTGTGGACCCAGAGCGCCTTAATGCAGACCCTGCCCCTCCACTCCATCTATTTGAATCAGGAGATTGGGTGTGGATCAAGTTCTTCACAAGAAGCTCACCCCTGCAGCCCAGATGGAAAGGACCCTACCAAGTCCTGCTGACCACACAAACAGCCATCAGAGTTGCTGAGAGAGACTCCTGGATTCATTGGACACATGCAAAACCTGCTGTCATAGACCACAGCCCAACACCAACACCAACACAATCAATCCCACCGCTGAAGCTGAGAAAAAACTCTGAAACAGTGGACACTACAGACACTCTTCGAAACCACCGAACCATAACACCAACTCACAGACCCGTGAACAACAACAACAACAACAACAAAAATCTTATTTCCTGAACTACGCTTTTGGGACACACAATTTTCTTTCTTTTTCTTTTCCCTCTTACCCATTTTTTGGGGGGGAAGAGGACCATTTACACTTTATCATTTTTATTAATTTTAATTTTGCCTACATTTCTTTTGGATTACTTCTGGCCAGTTTTCAAGAAGAAACAATGGACTCTAATTTTCTTGTCACCCTCTATTTGTATTGAGATTTTCATAAAAAAAAAGGGGGGGAGGGGGGAGACGGTTTAAACATGGGGAAAAAGACATTCAATGGGAACACACCATGTAATTTGTACTTTATATTATTATCTGTAATTTTTGTAACACATGTAACAGCATTTTTAGAACCAAACCTCATTCCAGAGAAAGGGAACATATGGGAATACTTAGCAAGAGAAGTACTCAGCATCACTAACCTTTGTCTAGTGGGAGGAAAGTCAGTCAAAGACATTTTAACCACATGCCTAATGGGAGTAGTATCCAGACCACATAGCATCATTAACTACACTACACTTAGAAACCTTCATCTTCCCGACTCCTACAAAAGCATCTTTTACTGGGGTCACCTTTCAAAGACTAAAGACAATACCATGTACACCTTACACATAGCTGCAGTAACCACCCCTGAGCAATGCTTTAATGTCATAGGATGTAACACACCAGGAGTCACAAAATGCATCAGTTTAGATAACACAGAACTACAATGCAACAACACAGAGACTATATCATTCTCATATAGCTACATGAGGCTTCCACCAGGGTGATTTTTCCTTTGTGGCCTAAAAGCCTACTCATACCTTCCAGCCAATGCCACTGGTGGCCCTTGTACCCTAGGAAGATTAACCATGCTTATGCTTCTTTACAGAAACGGCATAGGAGAGCATTCCTAGACTCAGACTGTGACTCCAAAGTCTCCCTTCTCACAAAATCAGAATATGTCTCATTGGCCATATCGCTAGTGGGAGTGCCAGGATTGGCAGTAAGAAATTCCAGAAACCTGAACAGCCTAGCATGTACCCTAGCCAAAAGTTTGAATGCGACTTCCCATGCCCTGGATGCCCTGAACAGAGAACTGAGAGAGGTCAAAGAAGCCACTCTGGAGAATAGAGCAGCAATAGACTTTCTCCTCTTGAAACACAATTACGGCTGCAAAACATTCCAAGGGATGTGTTGCTTCAATCTAGATGAAACCTCAGGACTCGTAAAGAAGGACATCCACCACCTGAAAGAGCTAGCCCATAATATTGGTCACGAATCTTCATTCTTGGACCTCTCATGGCTCTTCTCGTGCCTCCTAGATTTCCATTGGCTTAAAGTCCTTATGACAACTATAGTCACTATCTGTGTTCTTGGAGCCCTCCTATGTTGCCTCTGTCAGTGCATATCACCCTGCCTCAGCTGCCTGAAAACCTGTATCCCTACTTCTAAAGCAGAAGCAAAAGGGAAACAGGCTGCAATAATGATGATCCAGATAGACCACGAATACCAAGTATACCCAGATACTCAAATAGAAGAATCTCTCTAAAAAAAATAAAAAAAAATGGGGGAGTGTAGGAAGAATATGAGAGGAAGAAACTTAATCAGCACAAAAACATTAAAATAAGAAACACCAAGATTTCCCCAAATCAGAAAGAATGAGACAAAGACAGGGCAATCAAAGGGGATTACAAGATAAGGAAAGCATATAGAAAACACCTAGGGCTACTGACCTTGGAAAGAAAGGAAACAGATAAAGCAACACCCAAAGTCAATCACCTTACCTGACACGTAGACCAAATAAAAGGATTAATTTAGGAAAACCAATCAAATCCAGGTCAGCACCTTTTCACCAGCCCCAGGCTACTTCCAAATAAAGCAAAGACCCCAAACGCCAACCTTTTAAGGTAGCAAACACCCGAAACCATTGCAACACAAAGACAAAAGGGAAAAAGGGTATAAAAACACCTGGCTACTCACCATTTGTTTGCTAGCCCAGGAACTTGTACCATTGCTGCCTCTCCGCACCATGTGTACTTCTTCCTGAAATAAAAAACCTTCGCTTTCATCAGCTGCTTCCATCTGATTCTTGCGCCGTTCCGGCGTTTCCTTCCGGTGGGAAATTCGAACCCAGCGGAGGGGATTTCTCTCAAACCCAACATAACAAGGAGCTTAAAACTGATTTTGAAAAAAATAAATTGTGTTGTGCAGCTTCCTCAGATTTGCCCTGAACAGGGAGCTCAAAATCTACACCTCTTAGCACATCTTTGAGATTGGTATGAAATGTGTGGAAAATACATCATTATAATGTGTAACAGGCAGCATAAAAACAATATCCCAAGTGAAAGAAAATTATATATCCTTTGATATATCAGCAGGATAATGTATCCAAATGTCTAATTATATTGGGTCATAACTTCAATTGAAACTTGAAATAATTTCGAATGAAATTGTTGTAAAGAGGAAACAAATTAATAGTGTTACCTTGTTCAAGAGGCTCTATTCACATCCAGATCTGAATGTTCTTTATGGAAGACATTGCATTTATTATTTAATTTGAGAAAATATTTATTTTTTGAAATGTACAGTAGAGAAACAATGTTCCCATTAAATGTCTGTGGATATTCTCAGTCATCCATATCTCTTGAAAAAGCACCTTTTTTTGCTGATCTTTTTACAAACATACTGGTATATTGTAAAAAAAAAAGATAACAAACACCCAGCTCTTATGTGTTCTTTTCTTACACATCCACCCACACACTACTGGATTTTTTCATTTGAAGATGTAACCTTGCAGTATGTGATTTTATCATTGGACTATGACTGGAAAGACTGAGATTCAAATCTTCATTTAGTCATGAAGTAAAAAATGGTGAACTTGGAAATCCCCTTTCTCATTTTCAGCCCATTTTCAAAGGTATTGTGAGATCAAAAAAGGAAAAAAAAGAAAGGACCTTTTTACACTAACTTGTATTTCTTGGATAAGATAACTTTATTGTCATTTTTTGTACTGTGAGCACACCCCCCACATTAAAAATGAAATTCTGTTGTCTGCTCTCAAGAGATAGTGTATATTTGCCCAAACACATACATAACACACATATATACTAAATATATATATTTGTTTTTGTAGATTTTCATGGGTACAGGTATGCAGGTCTTGGCATGTTTGAGTCTTTTCCCGTGTAAGATTGAGAGTATCTTGGCAATGTTTCAACAAGGTCCTATTCGCCATCTTCAGGCTGGTGCTTTTGGCTTCGTGCTTGTGCAAGCAAAGCGTAATCGGAGCTGCCGACTCTATAAATACTGGTGGGGAGGTTGGCTGTGTTGTCATTTCTTGATTGGTTGATAGAGTTCATATTTACAGATTGGCTGGCTTTTTCGTAAGAACATGTGTGGCTGAGGTATTAGCTGTATGTCTATCAGCCTCCTGTGCTGTAACAACCTGGTTAATGGGCTGTGTGATGACCTTCTATTGTTTTAACATCTATTGTTTTAACATCTATTGTTTTAACATCCTGGGTCTTGTGCTGTAATCTCCTGGGTTGTAATGACATGGGTTGTGGGCTGTGTGATGACCTTCTAGTTCTATTGTTGTGACATCCTGGGTCTTGTGCTGTAATCTCCTGGGTCGTTGGCTGTGTTGTAACATCCTGAGGTTTTGTGGTGTAACCTCCTGAGTTCTGTGATGTGATATCCTGTGCGGGTGGCTGTGATGTGATGTTCCGGGTTTTGGTTTGGCTCCGAGTTTGAGGCCTGACTATGTGTTCATGACGTGTGTCAGTTTGCTTGGTTTGGGGGTTGTGGTGTGTGGCAGCTGGTGATACAGACATGGTCTGGTTTCTGGACGGTGGTTATCTTTTATCTATGGGGTGGGTTTGGGTTTGAGTCTGGTGAGGGAGATTGGTGGTGGTGTCATGTGTTGTTTTGGGTCCAGTATTGGTTTTCGTGGCTGGAACTCATTTGTTGGAAAGAGCTTGTTTCCAGATGTCTGGTAGGTGGGAGGTATTGTCCCATTTATTCATGTTATGGGGGTGTTTCTCTGTTTCGATGGCTTCCCTGATTATTCTCTTGTTGAAGTGTTCTGTATTGGAGATTAATTTGGTTCCCTCAAAATTAATTTCATGTCCTGTGGCTTTAAGGTGCTGGAAAAGGGAGGAAGTATTTCCTTCTTTTCTGACTGCATTCTTGTGTTCTGCGATGCGTGCATTTATTCGTAATAATCTCCAAAACTGAACACTTCAACAAGAGAATAATCAGGGAAGTCATCGAAATAGAGAAACAATATCCCAAGTGAAAGAAAAAACTCCCCACAAACAGTTGCGAAAAGGAAGAACTTCCATTCAAATTATAATTTATAAAACCACACAAACCACACTGAAGCAATTAATGAGACAAGGCAGGATAAGGGCTTGAAGACGTCCACAGACTTCGAAATACACACTGGAAAGATGCCAGAACTCAGATAAGAACTGACAAACTAGAAATATTTTCATGCTTTGCTTCCAGCACTGGCCCATGCGCAGTTTGTACTTTTAAACAGTCCTCACAGCTGTAGTCCATGAAGGGGATCAAGGCCCTTTCCTCCCCTGTAGACCACACCACTCACATTTCTCCCTTATCTGCTCCTCCATGCATGCCCTAGGATGAAGAGAGGATGGTCCTGGGTCTTCCTCTGAATGCCCAGATGGCCTGTGCCCTTCCCCAGTTTCCTCCACAACCTCTGGAGCCATACTCCCACTCCCTGTTGGCTGTTCCTCCCCTCCCTTGGTTTCAGATTCTAACAGGGGCATGACACTATGAAGCCTCCTCCCAGAAGGTAACAAGGAAAACAGGTCATGAAGAGGATGTGTAGTGTGCTAGACAATCCAGTGGACCCTGCTTAACCATCGCTTATGTGCTACGTCCTGGATAGAAGGAAGTGAACTACCAATTATCTTTTCTGCCATCCTCACTATTTTCTGCACTGCCTTCCTGTCTGAAGCAGTAATGCTTCCAAAGTGATATGACCGGATGCTTTCAATCATCTCTCTATAAAAAGTGGTAAGGACAGGGGAAGGAAGATGAACTTTTCTCATGTGACAAAGAAAATGTAGGCATTGCTGAGCCTATTTCAACAGTGTCTCACTGTTGACGATCAAGCTAGAAAAGGCAGAATGCAAATAAACAAAGCAATATATTATTCATTTGTACTAGCATTTGATAAGGATCAATAATGGATCATCAAGATTTTAAAGCATTTTAATTCAAATAAAAATTAATCACTTTTAAGGATGTAGTAAAAAAATACTCAAGATGGCAGCTATAACAGTGTGATCAAAAGTCTCTTTTTAGGCCAGGCGTAGCTTCGATCACATTGTCAGATCTGTCCTCTTCATTTTTTTATCATACCCTACAAAAATTCTGGTGACTTTCAAGTAAAAATCAAAGCTGAATACTAATTTCACATTTAAAATATTGCCAATATATTAAGCCATGAGATTTTTAATGTTAAAACCTTTCAAATGATTGTGGATCTCATCATTATTTTAAAATGCATTGAGATCCTCCATCTAATCTAATCTAATCTAATCTAATCTAATCTAATCTAATCTAATCTAATCTAATCTAACAATAACATTTATATTGCATAAACTGTGGCCGCATCTGTAGTAAACAGATAATGCATTATAGTTAAGAAGTTAAATCTGCTTTATTTCAATGACAAAGATTTTAAATTCAATTTAATTGTTCATTTGAAACTAGTGAGAATGTGTAATCTTAATTGCATTTAGTTCAGTAGATGTAATGTCTTTACTGAGACAAATTATCTGATGTTATCCTTCTCATAAATTAAAGGAAAGCAAGCAAACAAACTCTGGCTTATGCTTGAACACGTAGATTTGACCCAACAAATTCACCCAGCAATTCTATTTTGGTGATGAACATTGATATTTACTAAATATGACAACCTGTCATATTGTGTTAAGGCTATATATACACATAATAGTATGTAAGTATGATTTCCCAAAGCAGTGTTTACAAAACTAATATTACAGAACAGTATTAATTTTTAAATGGGGAAAGTACATCTATTGTGAAACGGTAATCAGTAAAACTTTAATTGTAATGTATCCATTTGTGTGGTATTATTTTACACATCCAGAAGAACTGCCTAAAATGAAATTGGATGCAAGCAAATCTCATTGTATCCAATGGTACTTAGACCCATTAAGTAAAATTGCAATCAAGAACACTTTCATGTGGGAATCCCATAATCCTTAAATATGCATAAAATTGCATGGTAGAAGACTTCCCTTCTGTCCATATTCTATTGATTCAGGTGAGTTTGTTTTTTTAATTAAAAATAAATACTGGCATTTTAGGCAAGAGGATCCATTTTAGCATTCAATAGCATATTGGAGGGCACATTTCAAAAGTTTGTGGGGCCAGGACACAAAGTTGACCAAAGTTTGTGGAAGATTGCAACTCTTTTAAATATTCAAATCACCAAACATAAGCCTGGTTCTAAAATGCACTATGGAGCACAAAAGACCCATAGTTTAGGCATATTTTTATTTCTGTTTTAGCTCATGTCATATAAGCCAGTAATGTGAATTCAGGGAGTTGAAGTCCACCAGACTTAAAGTGGCCAAGTTGGAAACCCTTGATCTAGATCAATATTTAGAATTTCAGCACATTTTGCAGCTGATTAAGCAGCCAAAAATAGAGATATAATGACAAGGTTTGAAAATAACTTCCTTTGTTCCTCAAGCTATAGGAATCAGTCTAATATAAGTTAGCCAATTTTGTTCAGCAGAGATTTAGGTTAGCCACTGTTTGATTTTGACCTACCAAGGTTCCAGCCTTTTAATTAGTTATTAAAAGTTAATCCTATTAAAAGCAGAGGAATTTGTCACAACCAGATAGTTTGACCTCTAGGAGTTTTCGTTCTATGCAGCCCCCAGTGTTCTGAAGTAGTATTCATGAGTAAAGAGATTAGATTTTTCCTTGAAAAATCAGAACCACTCCCTTAAAAATGTATCTTTATTTTTGTTTTTGAGCCAAAAGATACAGGATTTGATTTGTCTTTTACTGAGCCTTGGCAGTGCAGTGGTTATAATGCAAGTTCAAGTCTCACCAGCTCAAGATTGACTCAAGCCTTCCATCTTTCCAAGGTTGGTAAAATAAGGACCCAGATTGTTGGCGGCAATAAGATGACTCTGTAAACCATGTAGGGAGGGCTGTAAAGCACTATAAAGAGGTATATAAATCTAAGTGCTATTCCTATTTGAGTCCTGTGTCAGAGAGTATGAGTATCTTTGTGTATTCACCCTATGGATAAATCTCAATAATTGGGACCAGAATTGCTAAACAAGGTAGTTATTAGGTGAGTTGTGTACAATTTTACAATCTTTTTTTTGACATAATTATTAAGCGGGACACTGCAGTTATTAAATCAATCATGTATTCATTAAACATTAAATTAAATCTGGCTTCCTACATTGACTTCGTTTGCCCAAAGCTGGCTGGGAAGATTGTAAACTGCAATCACATGATCCTGGGATACTGCAACCATCATAAATACCTACTGGCTGCCATATCTGTATGTGTGTGGAATACTGATTACATTAGCTACTATTAACATTAATGATAACTTCTGCACAGAAGTATAATATTATTGTAGTTTGTCCATGACTTGACTTTATTTATTTATTTATTTTATACCGCCCCCTCTCCCAAAATGGGACTCGGGGCGGTGTACAGCCGAGATAAAACCACACAATTATTAAAAAATTTAAAACAGATTTAAAAAGAATTAAACAAGTGGCTGAAATAACACAATAAAAACAGGGTAAAAAAGTTAAAAATTACCACAAATTTTAAAACCCTAGAAAATTGATACTAGGCCAGACCGGCCTGTTGGAAGAGGTGGGTCTTTAATGCATGGCGGAAGGTCTGCAAGTCACTGATGGCTCGCAAGTCACTGATGTCTCGCATCTCCAGGGGCAACTCATTCCAAAGGGAGGGTGCTCCCGCAGAGAAGGCCCATACCCTCAGGCCTGCCAGCCAGCATCGTCCAGCTGACGGCACCCCAAGGAGGCCCACCCTGTGGAAGCGTACCGGCCGACGGAGGGCCGATGGTGGCAGCAGGCGGTCCCGTAAGTACCCAGGTCCCAAGCCATGGAGCACTTTAAAGGTGATCACCAACACCTTGAATCACACCCGGAAGGCCACTGGAAACCAGTGCAGCTCGCGCAGGAGCGGTATAACACGAGAGCTCCAAGGAGCCCCCAGAATCACCTGCGCAGCTGCATTCTGCATCAGCTGAAGCCTCTGGATGCTCTTCAAGGGGAGCCCCATGTAGAGAGCATTGCAATAGTCTAGGCGGGAGATGACGAGAACAGAAGTGACTGTGTGAAGAGCGCCCCGATCCAGAAAGGGCCACAACTGGTAGATCCGACGGACCTGACAAAAAGCCCCCCTGGCGATGGCCACTATGTGATCTTCTAATGAAAGCCATACATCCAGGAGGACACCCAGATTGCGCACCTTCTCCGTGGGGGTCAAAATTTCTCCCTCCACGGCCAGCGATGGAGTGAGCTGGCTGTATCTGGGTGCAGGAAACCACAGCCACTTGGTTTTGGTCGGGTTGAGGCGAAGCCTGTTAAGATCCATCCAACTCCGCATGGCCTCCAGGCACCAGGTCATCACTTCAACGGCTTCGTTGGGGTGGCCTGGGGTAGAAATGTATAGTTGAGTGTCATCAGCATACTGATGGAATTCTACCCCAAAACCATGGATGATCTCGCCCAGCGGCTTCACATAAATGTTGAACAGCAGGGGTGAGAGCACAGACCTCTGAGGTACCTCACAAAACAAGGGCCTTGGGGTCGACCTCTGCCCCCCTGCCAACACAAATTGTGAGCGGTCGGAGAGGAAGGAGGAGAACCACCGTAACACGGTGCATCCCACTCCCAACCCCCCCAACCGCTGCAATAAGATACTGTGGTCGACAGTATCAAAAGCCGCTGAGAGATCTAACAGGACCAGGACAGAAGAACAACCCCTGTCCCGGGCCTTCCAGAGATCATCCACCAACGCGACCAATGCCGTCTCTGTGCTGTGCCCGGGCCTGAAACCCAATTGGAGGGGATCTAGATATACTTTATTATGCTAATCAACCTCCCCTCACTATTAACAACATAATAGTGCATTTGGCTCCTGTGTGTTGAACATTGACAAGAGAGACACAGAGTCAGGATATGTAGTAAAGATTTCCTTGGGGTTGGATTGGCAGGCAGCGAACTATGCAAATAACTTTTGTTGGAAATTATTTGAAGTGAGTGACTAATTTTTCTCCTGAGGTGAGAATATTTCAAAATAAACTTAGTATAATTGTGTAATGGGTACTTTAAATTCTCTTTGGAATTCTGTGAAAACTAGTGGAAGAATGCAAATAAAGCTTTAATCCTCCATATTTTTTCCCTGAGAGAAGCCTGGGAGGAGCTGTGTGGCAGACTTATTTCTGTATAAGATTCTGTCTCCCTCCCTCTCTGTGCTGTCCAGACAGTATATAGTTAATTGGGAATTGGGAGCTGTCCCTTTAAGGGAATGCCTCATAGGAAATGTAGTTAATGCCTTATGGGAAATGTAGTCCATATCATGTGATCACATCTGTAATCCTGATTGGTCACTGAACTCTAGTTGGGTTTCCTTGCCTGGACCCAGCAGCATGCTGGATCCCTTTGCTCCATCATTATGGGATGAAGATAACTGTATTTTCACACTACGAAGTCAACTATGCAAAGATTTGGACATTAGATGAATCTCGACATAACTGTGAGTTATACCTTGAGGATGCCTTATGATCCAATAAAGAAACTTTGTATGGAAGCCTTTGTAGAGTTTACCTAATTTTTTTTATATCCAGCCAGCAATTTAAAAACAGAACAGTGAAAATACAGTTATCTTCATTCCATAACAATGGGGTAAAGGGATCCAGCGTGCTGCTGGGTCCAGGCAAGGAAAAAAACAAAGGCTTCCCCCAACCCAACCAAGGGTCAATTCAGTGACCAATCAGGGATTACAAATGTGACCACATGACATGAACTATATTTCCCATGATGCATTAACTACATTTCCCATAAGGCATTCCCTTAAGGGGACAGCTCCCAATTCCCAATTAACTGCAAGTTAAAAACAGAACACCCTCCCTTTCCCTCCCCCTCCCTCCATACTGAAACCTCCTCCGCCATACTGAAACTCACATTTTATCCATATTTTTAATATTATTTGCAGCATCCAGTGACTGTGATTTAAGACTTTTTTTTTGTTAGTTTCTGTTGTTTTACTTCTGGTTAGGATTTTGAGGGTATGTCTAATCAGTTTGCGGATTATTGCCTAAAATATCTACAGAAAGCTCTTCAGATTTTCCAACAATTAAAACTAATCAAAAGGGTCAAAAGGGCTCAGCAGAGATTATACTACCTGAGACTTCTCAGAAAACAACAACTGAATGAAAAATTGCTGGTGTGCCATAGAGAGCATCTTAACTTACTGTACCTCTGTATGGTTTGCCAATTGCACAGTGGCATGAAAGGACAGCATTCCAGAAGGTTAATGTCATTGCCCAGAAGATCACTGGTTGTCTTCTTCTGTCTTTGGAAGAACTTCATAGCTCCCGCTGCCTTAAGAAAGTTCAAAACGTTCTTAAACATCCATCTCATCCTGGGCACCTTTTTTTTTGAACTATTACCATCTGGCAGATGGTACAGAATAATAAAAACAAGGACAAATAGGCTGAAAAACAGCTTCTATCCCAGGGCAGTAGCTCTGTTGAATTCTACTGTATAGTGCAGTGTTGTTGTGGTGTCGGGGTTTTCAATTCAATGTGTGGAGTGTGTTTGTGTTTATTTTCATGGTCATGATGTGCACTGAAGATGGTGTTTGATTGTACGAGTGCAATGACAATAAAGTAAACTAACTAACTAATATGATAGAGACATGAAAAACTGCAATGTAGTTAATTGCAACTACAATGTAGTTAAGTAGTTAGGAAATTTCCAGATCTAAAATCCTAGCTTTATGGGTCTTTGAGGAAGTGGGCTGCTATTTCAGTTCTCCTGCTTCAAAAACAGAAGAAATAATTGGAAAGCATAGAAGGTATATACTATAAATGGAACTTTATGTTATTTAGGTTACCTGCAAAATTATGTAGAAAAAGTGGAAAGGTTGCATTTTACATCTAAAAATGCTTCCATTGTGTGACAAGTTAAACTTATAAAAGCACGCCTATGCATATTTATTTAGGAGTAAAATCTTGTAGTGGTTCATCAGTTGATCAAATTTAAGTTGACCAGTCTCAAGGACTAGTGCTATTCAGAGAAAAGAATTATTGAAAAGTTTGACATTGTTGTTGGTGATACTGACAGACTGGGGTTAGGAATAGTTTCTGAAGTTTAATTTGTTCATGACAAGGATGGCTCCAAACAGCACAAACAATAGATATATTGTGCCAATGTTTTGCGATTAGCACAGGAACTGATTAAGCTGATTAAACAAAGCCCTGTTCTGAGCTGACATATTCTCACTGAAACAAAATCCTCTCTTTTCTCAAGTAATGTAGCTTGAACTCCACCTTGCTGCAATGTTACTTAGCTATTTAGGCTATATGTTGCTGAGTTATCCTCCTAAGAAGCTGTCATTCGCCTTTTGCATCAGTCAGCTTCTTTCTAAAGCCAGCTATCATATTGTACCTGAGGCAAGCATTCACTTGCTTAACTAGGACAGTTTTATTTGCTGAATTAAGGATTATAATCCAGGGATATGGGATTTTGAGTTTGATCTTCTCTGTTGGCTTACTGTGGTACAGCAAGATATGAAATGAGCAAAGGACAAGCTGGCAAAAAAGGAAAGCGTGAAGCTACAGAAGTACATTCCTCCAAGCCTGGCTCCACCAATATCTTTCATTTTGTCCATTCTCTGATGCCTGGATTCATGCCCAAACTTCCTTCCAGGAATCACTAACCTTAATTTTTACAGCTCCCATTAACTACATCTATGAAATGTGACGTGCGCTGAAAAGCTGAAATTAGCATTATGTTATGATTCATCTCCATTAGATGGTCACAGTAATTATGTTTGGACTATCAACCTCTATTTTAGGTAAAAAAGACAAATACAATTCCTGTATAATTGCTTATATCTATTCTAAAATTAGTCTAATATGAGTAATACATTTCCGTCGGTTACCGACTCTCATAATGTAAGCACATTAAGTTTGATAATATACTATTTGATGCTAAATGACATGCAGGCATTTTATAGATAAGTGTGTTCATATCTTTATATAGCTATGTGCAAAAGCAGCAACATTTGTTTTTGGAAAGATGGTATGAGAATAATCTGCATTGTTAAAACTTGCATTATCTGCCTCATATAAAACCATCTGGTTGTGTTGATGTTTATGAGGTCTCCATTTATGTTGAGTTACATAATGATGACCACAACATTCCTGTCCCACAAATCTAGCAATTCAGTTGACATGTCACTAGTGCTAGAGTAAAATCTACTCAAGGAAAAAGGCTTGTTGGTATGAAAAATTCAAGGCTCTTTTTTCCTTAGTTTTGTCAGGCATTAGACTGCCTTTATATCATAAAACAAAAGCTAGACAATTTTTTTTAAACCACATGTAATGGTTTGATTTATTTCCACAACTCTTTTTCAAATTGGTGGAAATATGGGAAAGAAATGCCTGCTCATTTAGCAACATCTCCTCTATGCACATTTATCTTTTTACCCAGCTTGATAGTTAGCATCCTACTGGATTATGTTGCATCTTTAGCACTAATACATGTATATTAGGAATACTTTCCACATTCACTCTGAGCTCAAGCTCTTTTTGTAATGCAATTCCATTCTTGCACAAAGCTCTCTTTCTTCATGGTTCCCATCACCAATTTATTTTATGTTCTCTAAGTTTGCACAATACAGCTCCTACTCTGCACCATGTATGATAACTCTCTGCAATAACCTATTCTGAAGCAGGTATTTATACGCTTCCTCAAAAGGTATGACTAGTCAAGTCAGCCACTGCTGTGTTGTAGGCAAAGGAAACAGCGAGACAGTCAGATAGGTGAGATTGCTTGGAAGTTACTCTGAAATCACCCAGGTTTGGCCTGTCAATGGAGGTGCTCATAGTTAGCATAATGCAACTCTGTCATATGTTTGATGTTACATTGGGGTTGCAAGGTGTGCCAAAAAATACCTAATTTGTAATATTGCTGTATCCTACATGTTTAGCTTAAATTCAAGTTATTGCTTAATTGTTAATTGTGATTAATCTCTGTTTTGCAACACCAAAAGAACAGAAGGAGTATCTAGTTCCTTGCACGTGTGCTTTAACTTCATTTATCTGGCCTGAGTTCAGAAGTGTGAACTCAGAATTCTGAGAGTGATGTTGTATCTCAGATCATAACCATGAAATTTCATTGGTCTTTCAGCAGATGATTTGGCTATGGTATTAGCATCACTTCTGTGCAGTTCCAAGAGCTAAACACCTAAACTGGAGGCTGAAACATCTTCAGAGGGCCAGTTTGATGTGATAGTTAAAGCATCTGGCTAGATATGGGGAGATCATGAGTTCTAGCCGTGCCTTAGACACAAAGCCATCTGCTTGACCTTGAGCCAGGGACTCTCTCTCAGCTCTAGGAAGAAGGCAATGGTAAGTCACTTCTGAAACCTTGCCAAGGAAACAGCAGTCCAGGCAGTTTCCAGGAGTCAACACCAAGGCACACAAACACCAAACATCTTAAGTCTGAACTAAAAAAGAAAACTATTTAGCTGAACAACAAGTGAATTATGTCACCTCTAATCTGAGCTGTTGTATCAGAGATGGTATTCAGCAGGTTCTGACCAGTTCTGGAGAACCAATAGCGGACATTTTGAATAGTTCAGAGAACTGGCAAATACCATCTCTGACTGGAGATTTTACAGTACCCTTCCCCTGCCATGCCCACCAAGCCACGCCCACAGAACCGGTAGACATTAAAGATCAATGGAAAGGAAGATACAGAATTCTATAGAATATGGGACAAATGGTATAAATGGGTAGAAAAAAAAAGGAGGGGGGGTTGGAAACAAATAAATGATTGTAGGAAGAAATGTTACATAAACCAGTTATATATTTAATGGTTTATATAAATGTAGAATTTACCTTAGCAAAGCTTTCTTGTTATTTAATAGTGTTATTATTAGTATCTTGGATTATATTTTTTGACTCAATAGTTCAATAATATATAAACTATTATAATATAGCAAATGAATGTTTTTATTGACTGTGGAATAATGTTTAAACCAATGCCTAAAGAAAAAACTGAGGGCTTACCAAACTCGGCAACAAATGTTAAAAAATTTGGATTAGTTATATACTAATGTTTTATATGTTTGTATTTGTATATTTTTAATCTTGTTAATAAAATTGATTCAAAAAAAAAAGAACTGGTAGTAAAAAAAATTGAATCCCACCTCTGAGTTATACTATGATTCACAGAGCATACGGATGTAACCCAGTGGTGTTTTATGTATGGGGGTTGTAACTGTGCACATACAAGAAACAAAAAGCAAAGTGGAATAATCATCTAATTACATTCATAGCCACAACATAACAGCCTAGTTGGAATCAATCCAGTCCCAAGGCAGCTGCTCCAAAGTACAGCTGAGTAAGCACTATACACGCACACACACACGCACACACACAAAAAATATACAAAAACACACAAGTGATTTGTTAAGAGTTGGGTGTGTTTCTGTGTAGTAGATGCTGGAAGGAAATTTTTATTGAATCTGGCCCTAAGTCCCTGTGGCTTGAAAAAAGACCAAATAGCAAGGGAAAGTTTACATGCCAGTTTGAAACTTCCCGGTCCAAAGAAATGAAGGTTCCTGTAACAATTGGAAAACGTCCCCTCCCACTTTTAATTCACATGCACAGTAACATTGGCTTTGAAATCAAAGTTTCAAATAAATTCCTTATTTACTTTGGAACAGAGAAACAGAAGAACTTTGTCTATGTCTTAGGCTGATGAGATTTTATTTCTGCTTGGCAAATAGGCTCCTTCGGAATTATCCTTGAGAGGGTCATCATTGTTTTTGGAGAAGCTTTTATGAAACAGCCTGTGGAAAGAACAAAGCTATGGGGATTTTCCAGGGAGAGGTAGGAGTGAAGGTGTCTACATAGTTTTTTGCAGACTTCTTTCTGTTTTCAGACATGGAGATTACATAGGCTGAATACAATGAACAAAACCCAATCTAAATCCTTCCCCTCATATTATTTCTGTATGAAACTAGCAGTAATAATGTTTCTGGTCTGCTCTCCTGTTTTAGTCAGCAGTGCATTGTGAAGCAGCCTTTCTTGCCCATCAACAGAACCTACAGAATTGACCACAGAGGAGAAGGAAGAGGATCAGAGGCCTGAAAGCAAAAGAACCACAAAAGCTCAAGGAGTTGGTCTTGAGGGGGTCTTTAAAATGCTGCTGCTCAGATGCATTAAAATCAGGCGCAAGTTTTGCCATTGTGATGCAGATTATACTTGGTGCTTCTGACACTCAAAGATCAATCAATCAATCATGGGTCATGTTCAGAAAGGAGTTTCATATCTGTATGCTCCTTATAACAGATTTGAAATATAGCCTCTATCTGATAGTTGGAAGAAGCCCACACAGTGTGTGTATTTTGCTCATTCCCCAGAAGTTTATCTGTTGTTCTGGAGCCCATGATAAGAAATTGGTCTGCAAGATAGTGTCAGTATCCCTCTGTCTGTAGTCTGCAACTTGTTTTAGCAAAGATGTTTTGAAGTTTTCGGGCAAATAAAGATGTCTTTATGTTTGTAAGAATCATAATCACTCTATGGGTTTAACTTCCATATTCTTTATTCATTCTGTACACATCCTGTGTTTGTGCTACATAAACTATTAATTTCTGTAGTGTGAGGAACCTGATAAACCTGAGTTACTAAGAAAAAAGATCCTTCTGCACAAGACTATACTTCCCATTGTACTCTGTGTTTGGTTTTTAAATTGTAACCTGTGTACTTCAGTTGGCAAACAATAACATAGGAAAGAAGATGGAAATCTGAAATCTGTAAGTTAATTAAATTCACTGGCAGTAGAATTTTAGAAAGATGATTTGTTACAGATAGAAAAATTATGATCCAAGGCAGTCAAATAATCTAGGTTATTGTCATATGGATTTAATTCACCTTGAGTGAAGTTAGAAACAGAACATAGAATAATAGAGTTGGAGGGACCTTGGAGGTCCTGTAATTCAACTCCCTGCTCAAGCAGGAGACTCTACCATTTCAGACAAATGGTTGTCTAGTCTCATTTTGAAAATATCCAATGATGGAGCACCCACAACGTCTGAAGGCAACCTATTCCACTGGTTCATTTTTCTCACCGCCAGGAAATTTCTCCTTAGTTCTAGGTTGTTTGTATGCGAGTTATATGTACAACTTGGTTGTACATATCATGATTCTTTGCTAATGCCTTGGAGTGTTTTTTTGCTCTCCTGTTGTTTTTAGGTTTTTTTCTTTTTCTTTTCTTTCCTTCATCTTTCACCCTAATTTTCTTCATTAGATTTCTAGTTTTTCTTCTCAGTTTCTATTACATACTGTTACTGTGAAGCCTCTTAATAGTCCCAAAAACTATTAAAAACGTGGCTTGCAATTTCAGAGCAGGGCTGCCCATTCCAAATCACAGTACAGTGTTTTGCTTTTCATTAGAATCCTCAATCAGATACAGGTGCAGACAGACAGACTGGTTCTGACCATGGATCTTTATGAATGGAACTGAACACAAAAGTCAATTCACAGTATCTCTCATTTTCTTATTTCAATAGTATCATTTTGGGATTGTGAGATGTTTGTTCTTTCTATCTTTAAGCTTTTTGAACTGTGCAAAACTTTACAAATAATTCTGTGATATACTAATAGATCAGCTGCCTTCTAGTCACTTCCACCATATTAGGAGAATTTGCAAGATCCAGTTGAACAAAGTTTTCTCCCTATATACCACAGTCAACTAAGGTGTGACAATGTGACATCCTCTCTCCAAAAATCTAGTTTTCCTGAATCCGTAATGAGTAACCATAAAGACTGGTGGATCATGTTTGACATTAGTGTCAGAACTTATGCAAATTCTGCCCAAGAAGTGCACTAAAAAAAGTGATATCGTGAGTCTGTCTGTCCAATAAATTTCATAAGTGAAAGCGAAAATGCTTGTAATAACTTTGTGCTGTTCTTACCGTATGTATAGCTTTGCAGACAGAAGCAAGCGTATTTTTTCCTGATCTAGCTTAAATTCATTTATTCTGCTGTAGCCCACCCTGCAATAATTGAAAAGTGAGGAGATGAATTTGCTTTCTTAAGGTACAAAAGACCTGGCTGACTTTAATCAGGGAGGGCTATTTTGATACCAGAGCACTGACATTCAAAGCCAAAAAGTGCATTTTGATATTTTGCCTCCTGACTTTGCCATTCACTTAGAACACAGAAAGGCTGTCAGGAAACCTGGACCGGAAAAAAACAAAAAGAGGGACTGAGACCTGCAAATTAGCATCAAAGGACTGGCCTAAGATTTATTGGGACATTTATTAGTGTTGTTTTCATTATTTACACCACTGTTGATTCTAAAAGATCTCATTAAAAGTGTAATAAATGTAAGAAAAATTTACAGGCCAATAAAAGGTCCAGAGTTGATACCTTCCCCCCCTTCTCTTAGTGCTTGAAGCTTTTCTTGCTTTTCTTCATACAATTCCAAATGCTGTAGTTTCACACTAAAGCTGCTGATAATTGATGGAAGACTGAAATAGTTTTAGTCCTGGTTAAGGACAAGGGGGCTGATGGATAATGCTGGCTGCTTTCAGATACTTTTATCTCATGAGCCCCATCATGTCCCTTCTGGCATTGGCAGAAAATATTTTCCATTCAAAGTAGGGGAGTGGCAAGGCAATAGACTAATTTTTAGACAATTTAAAATCCTTTCCATAAAAAAAATTCAGGTTCTGTGAAATTGAAAATGAATTCTATTAAATTCATTTTCTGTGAAATTTTCTATGAAAATATCAGTTGTTGGCTTTTTTTCTGTAAAAAGCAATAATGGCAATTATAATGGCAATAATGGAACTGTCTGTGAAGCAAATATGTGGTTTCTAAGTGGAAAAATGGTTGATTAAGAATTTATCTGAATAAATGAATTATTTTGTAGGATATTTCTGTAAAAAACAAACAAGGAGAGGCGGGGGGGGGGGGGGGGGGAAGAAGGAAAAAACATATTCAAGAAGAGCTGATGAAGCTCTTGGCTGAGAAGTGAATAGTCTTGAAAGAAAAACCAGAAAATCCAGTTGCCTCTTGAAAAAGCACCTTTGGGACAGTAAATTCAAGAGTTCAGAGAGTAAGAAAGATACTCAGGTAGAAGGAAGCATTACGACAAAGGTAGGACAGGTATGGAACTGGACATATAGAAAAAAACCCGAACCCTCAAACAACAGCTTAAAAATAGATATAAACATATTAAAAAGTTTCAAAATATTAATTTCCTAATAATTTAATATTTAGGATAAATAATTTGTTACATCATTATATAGGCAACATATAAACAGGCAACACACTAAATTTGTTCTGTGCCTGCAGTGTTCGTCGCTGGTCATCTATTCTATATAACATTCCATTTCTCATCACTGAGTCTCTCAGATCAAACTGCAAAAAATTAAGTTCAATGTCAATATTGCCTCCCAAGAAATTTCTCTCTATGCCTCAACTGAGGCCAAAGTGGCAGATAAAATCCACTCATCCTTCCAGGCACACCCAAGGCAGCCATGAAACCAATCAAGAATCGAAGATCAACTATCACGCAGGACCTGTCTCATCTACATAAACAGAGAGTTACAGTGGTAAAACCCAAGCAAGTTTATAGAATTTTCTTGCAGAAGTACAAAAAGAGCAGCAGCAGGGCTGCATGAAAAACTCCAAAGTGTTAGTAATGATCTTCAAAAGTTATCATTCAATTTTATTCTTTTTCTAGGGACAGGAAGAGTAGAAAGAATTCATTTATATAAAGTACAATATATATGTCTATATAAAATGCGCTCTCTCTCTCTCTCTCTATATATATATATATACATATGCAGGTTCGGGTCTTTTCCCGTGTAAGATTGAGAGTATCTTGGCGATGTTTCGACATGGTCCCACTCACTATGTTTGCAGATTGGCTGGCTTTTTCATAAGAACATGTGTGGCTGAGGTATTAGCTGTGTGTCTATCAGCCTCCTGTGTTGTAATGACCTGGGTAATGGGCTGTGTGATGATTTTCTGAGTTCTATTGTTGTGACATCCTGGGTCTTGTGCTGTAATCTCCTGGGTCGTTGGCTGTGTTGTAACATCCTGAGGTTTTGTGGTGTAACCTCCTGAGTTCCATGATGTGATATCCTGAGCGGGTGGCTGTGATGTGACATTCCAGGTTTTGGTTTGGCTCCGAATGAGGCCTGACTATGTGTTCATGGCATGTGTCAATTTGCTTGGTTTGGGGGTTGGGGTGTATGGCAGCTGGTGATGCAGACGTGGTCTGGTTTCTGGACGGTGGTTGCCTTTTGTCTATGGGGTGGGTTTGGGTTTGAGTCTGGTGAGGAAGATTGATGATGGCATCACGTGTTGTTTTGGGTCTGGTGTTGGTTTTCGTGGCTGGGACTTGTCTGTTGATAAGGGCTATTTTCCAGATGTCTGGTAGGTGGGAGGTATCATCCCGTTTATTCATGTTAGGGGGTGTTTCTCTATTTTGATGGCTTCCCTGATTATTTTCTTGTTGAAGTGTTCTGTATTGGAGATTAATTTGGTTCCCTCAAAATTAATTTCATGTCTTGTGGCTTTAAGGTGCTGGAAAAGGGAGGAAGTATTTTCTTCTTTTCTGACTGCATTCTTGTGTTCTGCAATGCGTGCATTTATTCTCCTGTTGGTTTGTCCAATATATGTGGCTTGGACATTTATTACATGTTATTATAGATTAGCTTAGATTTATATCTATGTACCACTATGATAATTGGGTAACACTGGATTTGAGCTTGGATTTTCAAAGTCCTAGTTCTATATTGTAACAATTATGCTGCACTGGCTCTATGGTGCTACACATGCTCAAAATAATGCTTGAGTAGAAGTCCACTTAAAGCCTAGTCATTCAAGACTGACCGGACAAGGACCAAGTGACTGAGGGCAGAGTCATATAAGGACACTGTCTTTGGGGCCAGCCTAATTCTATATACCTGTTCTGAAAAATCAGGTCTTAAGTTTCAATCAGCTCAACTAGAAATTGATGGAATTTAGGTTGTTTAGGCTTAGTTCCTGACCAAATACCTGTATATTTCCTGGAGGTGATGAACATATGCATAAAGAAAACAAAGAGTGCAGATGCCACTCACACAGATACTTGTGGGAAGGAAGGTAGTTCAACCTGTCTTCCTTCTTTGAGCATCTGAATCAGGTGCTAATACACAGAAACCTTTGGAGACAAAAAGAACAATTTTTATGCGGTTGCACAGTCTTTTTTTTTAGAACCAATACCACTGAAGGTATGAGTGAATGTGTGGGGAGGCTGTCTAGACATAAGAGTAAATAAGTTTTAGAATAAATATATGTGAAGAAAATGAAACAGTTCCTCAAGAATCTAATATGAATAAAGCTAAATTCATTTTGTTGAGTGAATGAATAAACATGGCTTTGACACCTGGGGAAAAAAGCCAGAAAAAGGATTTTAAGTAGTAGTGACTTATTGTACAACCTTTTCTAGAATTATCTCACTACTGTTGTGCTGAAATAACAATTATGAGGACATGCTTGTGGTTCCTTTAAAACTGTGAGATACTGGTGGGAAATGGTTGAAATTCTTTTTTCAGTGAAGTTTTTATCAAGCAAAAGATCTATTATGAGTACAAGCAACCTGCTCCGTGTCTTGGACCTTAGCTGTAGCGTACAGAAAATTACAGAAAAATTGCAGGAAGTGTTTCATCTATAATTCTCTGGAATACGGATGTGTTAGAAAGAGCATGATGATAAAGGGATTCTTCCTTAACTTGTTCAACTTGCTGTCCCGTCCTGTGCATAAGGCTAGCTACACCAGTATGATAAGGTATCTAGTTTTTATCTAACCAATTTGGTCAGGCAGGTTGAGTATCATCTGAATCTCATCAGTTGGCGAGAATCAGGAGATGTGCCAGTGGTAGGATTCAATTTTTTTTTACTACTGGTTCTATGGGCATGGCTTGGTGGGCATGACATGAGAAGGTTAGTGTAAAATCTCCAATCAGAGGTGGTATTTGCCGGTTCTCTGAACTACTCAAAATTTCCACTACCGGTTCTCCAGAACTGGTCAGAACCTGCTGAATACCACCTCTGAGATGTGCCTTCTATGCTGTAGCTCCTGTCTTTTGGAATTTTCTCCTTTCAGATATCAGGATGATCCCAACTCATTTCCTGGATGTATTACTATCAATACTAATACTTTAGTTTTAATGCTTTTTAAAAAACATTTTTAACATTTTATGATGCTGATTGAGTTCTAGACATTTAAAATGACATACTTGTAGTTAAGTGCTTAACCTGCACTGCGAATTCCAGGAGGCAAAATGACAAAGTCAGTATCATGCTGACATGATATAAATTCCAGCATTTCTTTTACTGTTCCCCACATTAGAGCCTTCTCCAGAAAGGTGGGTCTTTGCACAATGTATCTGAAGTTGGATAATTTCAATCTGGTCATTTGTGCCTTGAGTGAGAACTCTGGGTTGATTTGTTCAATGGTGCATTTGTTTGTTTCCTTGGCTGTCAAGGCACAGGTAGACCTTGATTTACAACAGTTCATTTAGTGACCATTCAAAGTTACAATGGCACTGAAAAAAGTGACTCATGACCATTTTTCACACTTATGACTGTTACAGTGTCCCCATGGTTATGTGATTTACATTCGGATGCTTGACTTTTTGATGGCTGGATTATCCCGGAGTCATGTGATTCCTTTTTGCGACCTTCTGACAAGCAAAGTCAATGGGGAAATCAGATTCACCCAACAACCATGTTACTAATTTGAGAACTGCAGAAATTCACTTAATAAATGTGACAAGAAAAGTTGTAAAATGGGGCAAAAGTCACTAAACAATTTCTCCCTTAGCAACATAAATTTTGGGCTCAATAATGGTCATACATTGAGGACTTACCTGCATTCTCAGGTGTCTTCTCCAACACCAAAGTTCAAAAGTGTTGGTTCTTTTCCTCTCTTACACCTTCAAAATTCAAACTTATGAGTTGCGGTGGTGCAGTGGTTAGAGTGCAATACTACAGGCTAGTTCTGCTGCCTGCCGGCTGCCTGCAATTTGGCAGTTCGAATCCCACCAGGTGCAAAGGTTGACTCAGCCTTCCACCCTTCTGAGATGGGTAAAATGAGGACCCAGATTGTTGGGGGCAATAGGCTGACTCTGTAAATCACTTAGAGAGGACTGTAAAGACCATGAAGGGGTATATAAGCCTAAGTGCTATTGCTATTATAGACGCAGAGTTATTGAAGGGCACAAAGTAAGATGTACAACTCTGACTTTTATGGCCTTGTTTGGACTTTGGGGGACTGTAAAAATACAGTCTTTAATATGGATTCTACAATTTTTCTTACAGCCAGCACATTGGCTGGTAACACAAACATGTTACCTTTACTTGTTTCACGCAACTTCTCCAAGCATTAATTTATTTTATTGGGAGGACTGACACAAAATAGATGAACCTGAGAACTTTTTTTTATTGTTACTGCAAATGTATAAGTCATCTTCTTGTGTGGCAGTTTGGTAGTTCTAAAATCTTGCCTCTGAATTATAAGCCAAACATAAGTACTTATCCACAAAAGGAAAGATGCTCAGAAAAGAACTGAATCATGGACGTTGTTCTGAGCTTGTCTTTGATGAAGCTTCACAGCTGTCACTGCTGACCATCAACTTCCACCCTTCTCCATATGTAAATCCTCCTCTCCCCCTCCCCCTTTCTGTCTTAGCACAACAGCAGTGCTCTTTTAGTAAAGAAAGTGCTGAGAAAAATGAGATTTGTTTAGCTATATCAATAAAACAAAGTATAAGCATTTAATAAATGGTTACACAGTCTGTTTATCCTAACACCCCCTCCCCTAAATGTTTAAACAATATTACAAAAAGGTCATGTTATATTAACATTGTTTGTGATATCTCTGTACCAAGATCTGTTGTATACTAAAACAGTACAAATCCTTGTATAGAGCCACAAGCCCATGTGCATATTTTTGCCACCCACACTGCATAAAAGAAACATTGAATGTGTTTGTGCTATAACTATTTGTGATAGCCTGCCAGGAACTGCTATGCCAAGGTTTTGGTTGTCCTTTGTCCTTTGGGAGTTAGTACCCAAACCACTGACATCATGAACTTCAAGGTAGTATTTGCGGGCAACAATCTAGACTTCCCTCAATGGAGTGAGCATGAAGAGAACTTAAATGCATGTTTTAACATTAACAATGCAAAACATGCCGACATCTACATTAATGTGAATGAGGAAAACAGAATGGATGATGGTGATATATGTATTGTGCATTGCTAATTTTAATCTAAAGAAATCCCTTTCATTTCATGAACTTCAATGACTAAGATGATCCAATCATACAAATGACTAGATCTAAAGACTGGAACATCCTGGACAGAGAAGTATGTTCAGATTCCATTCTGTCTGGCCACAAGATTATTCTAAGCAAGAAGCTCAATGACAGAACTCCACATCAGGCTGGAACATCCTTCCTAGTGCTTTCAACATTAGGAATGATTAGTGAATATAGGTAGTTCTCATATGGCAACCACAATTGGGATGGGCAAATTGGTTATTAAAAGAAGCCATGCCTGTGCTTACAATCTTGCTTCAACTTTCCTTTGCTTTACAGAGCTGCAAAGGTTGTAAATGAACTGACTGGTTGTAAATTATTTTTTCATCACCCGAGAATAGTTGCTAAATGATGACCTCTTGTATGGCTTCTCATCAACTGGATTAGCAGCTGAAACAATTCTGTTCATAAAACAGGTCAAGGGTAGAAAGAATTAAGGTATATATGGCTGGACAGAAGCAGAGATCTCTCTGTTCATTTTGCATAACTATGCAGTTTGCATCAATATGTACATCAAAGTGAGTATGCCTGGGATCTCAAAAGTATTTGATTTGGGGATTGGATGCGGTACGTGCCCTAACCTTGATTCTGGAGCCTGCAAAAGGAGTGCTGACTGGCCTCATTTCTTGCATTCTTCTTTAGAGTAAGTGTTAGGAATCTGTCCAACAATTAGTTGGGTTGGCAATATATAAACGAACAATGTATGTTTGTAGCTTTAAGACAAAATCACTGTATTCCGATTGTGTTGCAAGTTGCCATAAGAGGAAGCTAGAGATCATGGCTTGCTCTCTCTGACATTCTGTATCTTTGACATTCTGTTGCTATCTAAGGTTCTCTGTTGCTGTGCTTATACTTTGATATCTTTGTTTACTGTAAATGACAAAGGCAACCCGTAAGAAGACTTTGTAATTGGATATTCTTTGGACTGTTATACGTATATGACCTGGACCATTTATTGGACCGTGCTATTTCTTAAAGTAAACTTTAACCCAATTTAGTGTATCTGTGTGTGGCTGAATAATTATTCATAACTACTCTCATAAACGTTTCCATGTGCATATCCTTGTTACTCAAGGGTTATTCTGTACATATCATAACAGTAACTCACTTTCTTCTAGTGGTATATCAACATATATATAGTAGTCGTTAGTCTCAAAGTCATGTCCGACCCAGCCCTTCCTGTCCTTTACCATCCCCCGGAGTCCATTTAAACTCACGCTGACTACTTCAGTGACTCCATCCAGTCACTTCATTCTCTGGCAACCCTTCTTCTTTTGCCCTTAATCGATCCCAGCATTAGGCTCTTCTCCAACTTCTCTTTAGGTGGCCAAAGTATTTGAGTTTCATCTTCAGGATCTGGCCTTCTAAAGAGCAGTCAGGGTTGATCTCCTCTAGGACTGACCAGTTTGATCACCAACAAATATAGCTGATATATAATCTAGAAAGCCTATGGCCTTGGGAGCAATTGTACTTTACATCAAGCAGGCATAACCAATACGAGCTTTCAAATCAGCTGATAATTACTATGTGAGAAAGGTTTATTTAAAGAGAGTAAGGCTGAAAATTTTATGGGAGGAACCCCTAGTTTCTGCTAATTAAAACTATTACTTTCATAAATTTTGGGTTTTTTAAATTTTCCTAAATATAGCATTGGGAATATATATTGATTTTTACTGCTTATTGGATCTAAAATGATATATTTCAAAAATAGTTATGGGCACATAAGATAATTATCTTGTACCATTAATAATTTGGCAGAATCAGTTCAAGTTTTAGTTATAATTTATGTAGAGTAGGGTAGAATAGAGTAGAATACTAATTTGTAATAACCTTTGGCAAGTCAGTAGTTAAGGTCTTAAAAAAGGGTTACATTAATATTATATGACATTAAGATTAGATGAATTCTACAAAACATTCTTTTTCAAGTATATTAGTCAAGAAGAGATTTTAAAAAGGCTGGAAGTGCAATATGTTAGAAGGAACATTGAGTAGTATATTTTGGGCTTGCTAAGATTATTTTATTTTGGCAACAAGATTTGAATGTATCTGACTTAAAATTCTAAAGCGAAGACATGGGGAATCCATGTGCATACAGAGACTGATGCCAAGTAATATATGATCAAAATAATTACTTGTAATCAAACATTAATATGCTAAGACTCGACTGCTATTTCAAATGTAGTTGTTTTAATATATATTAAATTATACAGGTTAGGCAGGACAAAAATGCCAATATTTCAGATTTTCTTGGGAGGTGTTCTTAATGATGGGTTATGAGCGCCCACTTAGTGCATTTAAATGCTGTATTAAAGCCTCAGAAGCCCAACAGGACCAGAATCCTTTACCCAAGGAAGTTTTGAACAGTCAAGTTTTTCAACCCAGCAAAAGAGTTACATCGTTTCCCTGTTTCCAAATTCTGAAGAGCATTAATATTAGCACACTTCAACACTCTTCCTGCAGCAATGGGGAGGGCCTATATAGAAAAGTTCTAGGGAGCTAAGATTGTACCTTGGGGACCAGGAGCTATTGAAATTACAGCTCATTCCCTGTTGTATTGTATCCTTTATAAACATCCTAGGAATCACCTTGTAACTCCTTACCTGATAAAACAGTCAGATAATTTGGAATTGTTAAATATGTATTATTATCCTCTCACTATGATCTCTGTGAAAATATTTACAGACCGCTCACATCCAGGACATAAACTGCTTCAAATCCTTCCCTCAAAATGACGCTATAGAGCACTGCACACCAGAACAACTAGACACAAGAACAAACACCATCACTCTGCTAAACAAATAATTCCCTCAACACCGTCCAACTATTTAAAAAGTCTGCACTACTATTACTATTAATCTTCTCATCACTCCATATCATCCATCCCCTCCCACTTGTGACTGTTTGACTGTAACTTTGTCCCTTGTAACCTTATGATTTATATTGACTGTTTCCTAGTATGATTTGATTGCTTATTGTATCCTATGACTATTTTTAAGTGTTGTATCTTATGATTCTTGACTCTTGACGAATGTATCTTTTCTTTTATGTACACTGAGAGCATTTGCACCAAGACAAATTCCTTGTGTGTCCAATCACACGGCCAATAAAAGAATTTTAATTCTAATTCTAATTTCCTTGAATGTAGCAAAATTCTGCCCAGTGATCAATCTGCCATCAATTCTAACATTCTTATCCTTTAAAAAAATCATTTTAATTTTAATGTGTTTTATTTTGAACTCTGGTCTGTCCTCATAACAAATATTATTTACAGTTATATGTTATTTATGTTATTAATAATTATTATATTTTAATTTTCCTTCTTTTTTCCTATATTTGAATTATTTTCCTGTTTGTTTCTTTTTGGCTTTTGTATGAATAATTTATTTTTGCACTTCATTGTTCTTTTCTTTTACTGTACTACTGTTGATTTAAAAACCCATAAAATCATTTAAGAAACAAAACTGATTAAGACAAATGATAAACACAGGCTGAAATGTTTTTAAGCTAATCATTTTTATAAATCAGTCTTCATCATAGAGGTTATTGCTTTGGGAGAAGGGAATAGGTGGCAGGATTGCTATGTATGCCATACAGGTGGTCCTCAACGACCACAATTGAGCCCAAAATTTCTTTTGCTAAGTGAGACAATTGTTAAGTAAATTTTGTCCCATTTTATGAACTTTCCTGCTAGAATTGTAAAGTGGATCACCGCAGTTGTTAAGTTAGTAACACAGTTGTTAAGTGAATCTGGCTTCCCCACTGACTTTGCTTGACAGAGGGTCACAAAAGGGGACCACAAAACCCTGGGACGGAGCAACCATCATAAATATGAGTCAGTTGCCAAGCATCTCATTTTGGTCACGTGAGCATGAAGATGCTACAACGGTCGTAAGTGTGAAAAATGATCATAAGTCACTTTTTTCAGTGTTGTTGTAACTTTGGTCACTAAATGAACTATTGTAAGTCAAGGACTACTTGTATTCTACAGGGTGTTGATGTAAAAATACAAAATGATGAATAAATAAATAATTCGATTATATATGTGTCACTCTATATTTGGTATAGTATAGTATACTTGTATATTCTAGTATATTTGCATATTCTAATACATTTTTATCTTTTTGTTTAGTCCCAATTGTGGTCATAACTTGAAGACTTAATGAACTCACTTAATGATTGCCCTGTTTAGTGACCATTCAAAGTTACAACAGTGCTAAAAAGTAACTTTATTCCAGGCCTCCTATTTATAGCCATGTGAAACAAATTTGAGCATTTTTCTGTTGTGGTCACTTGATGTTTGGCTTAGCAACCATGTTGCTTAGTGATATTATTGCCGTTCCCAATTGTAGTCACTTAAGTGAGGACTACCTAAAAGAATGTCTTCTTTTAAAATAATGTTTGATTCTGTTTGTCTCTGATGAGATTGGGTTATCACCCAAGGAGGAAAAGAAGAATCTGACTCATTTAGTCACATGTCTCCATCATTCATAACAGGAGATTGCAAGGATGATGAGGATAGAGGACTGGAAAAGAGCTGATGTAGTTCCCATCTCCAAAAAGAAAAGAAAAAAGAAAAAAAATAGATCCAGGAAATTGCAGGCCTATCAGCCTGAACTCAATATCTGAAAAGATTCTGAAAAAGATAATCAAACAAGAATCAGTGAATACCTAGAGGCAAACAAAATCATAACCAAAAGCCAACATGAGTTTCTCAAAACCAGATCATGCCACACAAATTTTTCTGCATTCCTTGACAAAATTAGTGGACCGTAGGAATTTACTTGGACCTCAGTAAAGGCATTTGATAAAGTAGATCACAATCTACTACTTGGTAAGATAGAAAAATGTGGGTTACACAGTATCACGACCAGAAGGATTTGTAACTGGCTGACCAACTGCACTCATTGTGTTATCCTCAATGGAACTGCATCTACATGGAGGGAAGTATGCAGTGGAGTACCCCAAGGTTCTGTTTTAGGCCCAGTACTCTTCAACATCTTCATCAATGGTTTGGATGAGGGGATAGATGGAGAACTCATCAAATTTGCAGATGACACCAAGCTTGCAGGAATAGCCAACACTCCAGAAAATAGGCTTCAGATACAGAAGGATCTTGACAGACTTGAATACTGGATTGTACCTAATAAAATGAAATTCAGTGGTGAAAAAACTAAGGTTCTACATTTAGGCAAGAAAAACCAAATGCACAGGTATAGTATAGGTGGTATCTCACTAAATAGTAATAACTAGTGAAAGAGATCTTAGAGTCCTAGTGGACAATCACTTAAGTATGAGTCAGCAATATGCTGCAGCTGCCAAAAAAGCCAACACAGTTCTAGGCTGCATTAACAGAGGGATAGAATCAAGACCACATTTAGAATATTGCATTCAGTTTTGGTTGCCATGATGTAAAAAGATGTTGAGACTCTAGAAAGAGTGCAGAGAAGAACAACAAAAAATGATTAGAGGACTGGAGGCTAAAACATATAAAGAACGGTTGCTGGAATTGGGTATGTTTAATTTGATGAAAAGAAGGATTAGGGGTGACATGATGGCAGTATTCTGATATCTCAGGGGTTGCCACAAAGTATAGGGAGTCAATCTATTTTCCAAAGCTCCTGAGGGCAGAAGAAGCAATGGATGAAAATTAATCAAGGAGAGAAGCAACCTAGAACTAAGGAAAAATTTCCTGACAGTTAGAACAATTAATCAGTGGAACAACTTGCATCCAGAAGTTGTGAATGAGCCAACATTGGAAGTTTTTAAAAAGAGATTTGACAAACATTTGTCTGAAATGGTATAGGATTTCCTGCCTGAGCAGGGGATTGGATTAGAAGACTTCCAAGATCCCTTCCAACTCTGTTATTCTGACAATCATCAACAAAGTGATATTATAGTAATAACTTCACTTTGGGCATTGTTAGCTTTTAATCTTCAGAAAAGCAGAACATGATGACATCCTTATTTTTCTCATACACTGAGGTAAGAGTTGGATGTCATGTGAGCCCAGAAGTTAAGTGGTAGCATCAAAAATGACCAAAGATACTACACCAAATCTGGAGGTGAAATCTAAAAGACTTCTGAGAAAGGAGATTTAAGATCTTTAACTTCTATACTATACTTCTATATGGCAGCCAATCTGCCATATAGTGATACAATTGTAATGCAGTAGAACTCAGTGTTAATTTGTTGTTAAGGTAGTCTGGTGAGCAAAACATGCTAATTGTTGACTAATCATACAACAGGTTGAGTCTTGGACCTGTGGTCTGACTTTGACAAATAAATTTCCTCATTCTCTAGGAATAGTGATAGATGAGGCTCAACTCAGGGAACCCCACATAATTTCCTTTGTATTCTTTAAAAAACCCATCTATTTCCCATCAATTTTTGCAGTGCTATCTATAACTTAGTTGTGATGATTAGACAGGTAGTGGATGATTTATGAATGATTCCTAAAAAGGATTTATCTGACCTAACACCATTGTTTTTAAACAGCAGAAGTCACATGATGTCAACTGAATCAGTAATATTTTGTGGTTTATTACCCACACCTCAGTCAGCCAACACAGTGTTGTAATATGCCACAGCCACAGTTTCATGCAACTGTGGTATGAAAAGAAATGGGTGGAAAGGAGATAAAGTCATCTTGGAGGTGATTCACCAAAATGATTTCAGAAGGAATGTTAACCCCTGTGCATCTGCAGCTCTACAAATGCATTGGCCAAGACTAGGTATTTCTTTGATTGGATAGCTGTTCATTGGTGTCTCACAAGAATGAGTACCCAGCCACATTGGCTGACTTTATCTGCTCAAACCCTGGGATCCAACAACAGAGACAGAAAGATGTTTTCAGAAGTTGCTTGGAACCATTTCTTTCTGAAGTAAAATTGCCTTAGAAACCAGTTCCTGAAAACTTGGTTATTTTTTTCAGCACTGCAATCATCTAGGCCAGTGGTCAGCAACCAGTGGGCTGGGGACCACTAGTGGTCCACGAAAAAAATCTGGTGGTCCACAGAGAAATGTCACCCCCAAAGCACCTCCCCAAAGCAATTAATCCAGGCTGTGTGGGAACACAAGGCTTCGCCACCCACATGGCCCATGGGAACACAAGACTTGTGTCGCTTACATTGCAAACAACACAAGGTAGTGAGGGGAGGGGGAAAGGGCGGAGGGGGGGAACTTGCCCCACTCACTCCATGTGCCTTGCCTGGCCACCGGGCTGCTCCTTTCTTCTTCTGCTTTTGGCTGCATGCAAGAAAGCAGCAAAAGTCTTTCTTTCTCTCTCCCAAACTCCACCAGAAATGAGTCTTTGGGACCCTGCAAGGCATCCCGCTCCAAGAGGCTGCTCCGGCACAACAAGTCTCCCAAAGATTCATTTCTGGCGGAGTTTGAGGGAGAGAAAGAAAGACTTCTGCTGCTTCTGCTGCTTTCCTTGCATGAAGCCAAAAGTCTCTCTCTCTCTCTCTCTCCCACTGAGAACAGAGCTGGAGACGGTATCCTGCAATTCCAAATAAAGAATGATTGATCGATAGGAAAACGGGGTGGGGAATTTTCCTGCAGACTTTTTTTGGGATTTTCCCAGAGTCTCTGCTGCTTTCTGCAGAGACCCTGGAAAAATGTCAGCAAGCTACCATTAGTCAAAATTTATATTAGTGGTCCGTGGGATTTAAAATTATGAGTTTGGTGGTCCCTGAGATCCAAAAGGTTGGTGACTCCTGATCTAGGCAGCCATAAATGTAGCTTAATACCTCATGAGACACATTATGATTAAATCTATAGCACCTCAGTCATGGCCATTAGTACCCTACTTGATGCTATGTGGAAGTGGGGAAATTGCAAACGAAACCATTGTTGTTGAAATATTTGTGTCATTCTCATTCTATGTTAGTGTCTCCATTCCATTCAGTTGGATGCTTTGCTATTTTGGCAAACTCTTCATTCAGTCTTCCTTGGCTATGTTTGATTAGGCCAATCAAAACATTATTTTATAATGGCATTAAAGCACTAGTAATTTTAGTTCTGAGTTCTTTTCTAAATATCCCTTTGGTGGAATTTTCTTTCCTCCCCAAACACTTTAGTTTAATGCTTCATGAAGTATGTTGCTTGAGTTTCTTTTGTTGCTTGTTTTGTTGTAAAAAAAAAACCCATTCATTTTTGTTTGTTTCATTGCTGTAGAAAGAAAGAGAGAAA
This sequence comes from Bungarus multicinctus, assembly GCA_023653725.1. Lineage (NCBI taxonomy): Eukaryota > Metazoa > Chordata > Lepidosauria > Squamata > Elapidae > Bungarus > Bungarus multicinctus. The sequence goes on along the minus strand of CM042834.1, from coordinate 87,965,179 downwards.
GAAAAAAAGGTACAGAAACTTTTCCACAACCTCAGAAAGATTTGTTGGAATGTGACTCACTTCTCTTTTTAAAACAAGTGGGTACACATGTACCCACTTACGTATCTACAGTTCCAGCATGAGCATTATATTGAAAGGAAAATCTCCACATTTTCAAATTCTATTGATTATTGTGAAATTTTTGTGCACTGTGCATTTATGTTCTTTCTCATGGTCAATAAAAGTTTATAATTTGAATTTCAGTGTATCACTGATTACACACACTCACACACTTAAGACAGCTACATAATATACAGAATAATAATGAAAACATAAAAGCAAACAAGTTAAAATGCATTTTAGAAACAAATAAACCACACTTGCCATATAAAAACCAATCCACAAAAAAAGTTAGCCTCAAAAGTACAAAGCCTGAATAAAAGTATCTTTGTAAACTAAAGGACAACAAAGATGGAAGCAGCTTGCTCTCTTATGTTCCCATAAATTGTATATTCAATGATAATAGGACTCTGAAAAATGACTCATGAAGATCATGAAACTCGGCCAGATTTCACATTGCTTGACATGTTGTCATTTGTTATAAAAATACTCAATCCCTTTCTTCTCATTGTGGTGGAAAGAGAGAGAGAGAAAAAAAAATGTAAAAAGGTACAGTTAAACATTAAATGGTAGGAAAGAATTACAGGAAAGTTGAGCTTTTGCTACCATATAATAGTGGCTGGAAATCCCACCAAATAATTACTATCAATGACAATGGAACTACAGAAAGACTAGCTAGATCTAAAAGCATCACAGTCTCATCCCTCCTTGAAAATCAGAGCCCAATGACTGAGAAGATGCAATCTTGCCATGGAATTTTCAATTGAAATTGAAGAATAAGAGATTTAGATTATATAAAAGGTAGAAAAAAAAACCTCTGGCCATTATTAAGCTATGAAATATAGTGATAGCTATAAACTTTAATGTCTTGATCTTATGGAATCAGAAGATCATGAACAGAGTTATGAACTGCAATGGCTAGTTATGATGACCCCCTGAACTGTATTAAGACTATTAGGGAATATAAACTGGGATGCTGAATTTGACCCATATCTTGTGCATAGACTTCCTATGGACCTAGATGGTCGAAGAGATTGAATCTAGTCCTTGGTATAGCTGCCTCTTTTCATTTATAGAGTCTGTCACATGGAAGACTTTACAGAGTCTATCACATGGGATAAAGCAGTTGGAATAGGGATCCCTAATCCCTGATCTATGGACCGGCACTGGGCCACAGCAGGCTAGAAAGCGGGCTGTACAAACAAGTAAAACCCCATCCATAGGATGCAGGCAGCATGCAAAACCACATCCACTCCGAACCGAGGAAAAAATCCTTTCCACAGAACCGGTCTCTGGTGCTCCAAAGGTTGGGGGCCACTGAGTTAGAACATTTAATGCTCAGATAATTTTTTGATATTGTTTAGAATTTTTGGATTATTCTTTACTTTTTTCTCTGCCAATTTGCTAAAAATTTCTAACCTCTTAATTATGTGGTCCTGTGCTTTATAGACCAAATCTGATTGTTGTTGAAATGTTTTCCCAGCCATGGTTGCCTTCAATATAGTGATGCCTCTCAGATTTGATTTTAGAGGCAAGTCTAAAAAAAAAGAGGTTAGAAATATTCCCTTCTTAGAAACAAGGTCTTTGGCTTTCCTTTATTTTTTAAAAAAATATATCACTAGACTTTATTTTAAAAAATCCCCAAAATTTTCAGTGCCTACCAAGTATATTATTATTGAAGTTGTTCATTTATTCATTTTTTCTTTTCTTTTTTTCCATTCAAGGTATTTTAAAACCTTGAATGCTCATGTGGTAGTACAAAAACTTTTGTAAACTGAAAACAAATCTGTCATCTTTTATTCCTTGGAGTCTAATCCTTTCTTTTGTTTTGCCATGTGCTTGCCCAAGTGGTTTCCTAGAGAATTGTAAAACTGGGAATATATCATTAGAAATAAAACCTTTGGCATTTGTTGTTGATCTTATCACCAAGCTGGGCTTTTTCAGGTCTTTGTTCAATATTCGTAGGCCTCCAGTTGAAATACTTAATTACAAGGTCCTTGTTTTACACCTTGACATTTCAAATGGAGTCTTGGCTTCATATGATGTAATGTGCATTGTGAACTAAGCAATCTAAGAGGTTCTGACATCCCTTCAGAATATGCAGTAGAAGTTTTGACATAGTAGCTATAGGGTTCCCCCCTCCCATTTCTACTTATGAAGGGTGATCACAGAAGGGTAGACTAAGATTCAGTTCTTAGAAAAGCAAATTGATATGCCTGCATAATTACAGAGCTATAGCTATTGTCCTGCATAGGGGAATGTAAACCGAGAGATTTATACAGCACCTCAAGCTAATGCTGTTTACTGAGGGACTTATTTTATAGTGAATCAGAACATTTCATCTAGTCAAGTATGTATATCAGGCAGAGTTTCTCTAGGATCTTTTTGATTGATGGTATCAAGGACTGGACCTGAGAATAGTTCCACTGACATGGACTAATTTCCAAGCACCGTCTGACTCACTGTGTTCTTTTTTTCTATAACAACATGGTGAGAATTTCATATGTTAAACATATACGAGTCAAAGAGGATTTTGCATCAGATGTTCATGTATTTATGATGAAGCAACATTTCATGCATATTGAATACATAATTTTTCATTATACATACATTTATTTAGTTGAGCCCAAACTCAAATTTACTATAGGTGTCTTACTTTTGTTACTGTGCCGTCCCAAAATTTAGAATGGGCATTTTTTTTTGCAGCATACTTTCAGCCTTGAACAACTAAGGAAAGTACATTTCAATTATTTACATTCATGTGTGTTCTTCTTACACCCTGTTTCCTGCATTGAAGTGAGGAATGTGGTTTAGTAGTTCACATCTTTCAGAAGCAGATTAATAATCTGGCATACAAGAATGTTGAATAAATCCACCATAGATTTCTGTAGCAGAAAAATAGTGTGATTCATCGAAACAGATCAGTCAAGACACATGGGAAGCAGTGAACTGAGTTTTCTTAAGGTTGTCATCTTCTTTTCCCAAGTTCTCATAAAACCGCACATGCAGTACCAATTACCAAATAATATTTGGAAAGGTTGTTTTTAAAATAGCAATTTGAAGGCTGTGTAAAGCACTGAAATGAGTGCCATAGTTGAATTAACAGTTGTGTAATCATACTCACAGAAGCAGATCCAAAAACTTAAAAAGTCCTCTTTGATATAATGGAAAAGATTGACTAACTGCAGCCTTTGCCAGTTTTAAGAAGTAGTTCATTATTTGAGGGATTTTCAGCTTCTGCGATCAGGGTAAGCAATACATAGTACTGCAGTTTGATTTTCCATTTATAGAAAATAAAAACAGGGAGAATTGATACTGATAACAGTAGTCAATTAGTTTCATCACTGCCTTAAACTTTCTGCCTATCAGAGCTATTTTAGGATGGCAAAACTAGCATTTATTTTGAAACTGATCTCAAGGCTGAACAAGTATTGTGGGGACAAACATCACTGTTTCATTTTTACAGGAACGGACTCAGTTCAAGTATTTTAAGAATGGATAGCAAGGATAACATTCAACTTACAGGTTTATGAAGAGAAGTAATGTTTAGAACTGGAGGCAAGAAATAGGTGTGCATTCATCTAGAATTAATATGCCTATATTAATAAGTCTCCCTTGTGGTAGATCAGTATTTCCCAATGGGGATTTCTCCAGGAATGTGATTGTTCTAGTTGTTGTTATTAATAATTTATTTAAATTTATTACTTCCATAAACTCTGGGAGATGTTGAACCACAGCCCCAATTTTCTCTGTGCAGTAGTACTAAAATGTCATTATTGATAGGGGACTCATTTCCTCTTTTTTTCCCCTAATTTCTATTTGGTCAGCAGGAGCTTGAACTTGGCAACATTCTGCCCAAAAGTCTCCAAATACTAAATGCAATCTTTACCTCTCTTTAAAACTGGAAACAAATTCTGAGTTTAAAATTTACTGTGGTCATTACAGTTTTGCATTTGCATTCCAGAAGATTTTTGTTCTGTACTCCTAGCAAGCTCCAAATAATTAATACAAATAAAGTTCTATCTATCTATCTATCTATCTATCTATCTATCTATCTATCTATCTATCTATCTATCTATCTATCTATCTATCTATCTATCTAATTTATGTCTAAATTCTAACAGTGCCCACTGATTACTTTAAAGCAGAAAGCACTTCATCTGGGGTTAAGTAGCTAATGAAATTATTGCTAAGTAGGGATTAGTTTAGCTATCTTCATGTTGTCATTTTAAAGCCTTGTTTACTTTGTTTTCTTATAACCTGGAATGCCGTTTCACTCGCAGGTTTATTATTTGCTTTATTGTCAGGTCACTTGTCTATCATCACCAGCTGCAGAGCAAACGCTAACTATACAGTCATGCCTAGTGCTGCTTTTCTGTAGACACACCTGGTTCAAACATTTCAAATCAATGAGAGTAACTTCCCCTTTTTCCTCTCTTTTGCATAGTAGCAGAAATTCAGTCCACATTTGGTGCAAGAACAGGTCAGGGCACCCATTTAGGCAACTGTATTTTATCCAGAAGCAGAATATATTATGGTGATTGCTAAGAAAGCCACAAACCGCTTCATGTAAAGGCATTTCCCATGTTTGTTTGTTTTTCCTCAGAGGAGTTGATGAAATAATATAGTCCAAGTCTAACTCAATCATATTGTCTCTGAAATTGTTTGATATTTTCTGCATTAGGTCTACGTCTGACAGAAGAGGACTCTTGAACTTCTAAAGAATTTCTAACCTGTGAATACCTGATATAGGAGAAATTTAGTAGCTCTGATTCTGTTTGCCAAGCCACTCGGTTAAGATTCATTTCTATTATATTATATTAATGATCATAATGAATGAGGGAAATTAAAATGCCTGGTCTCAATCTCATAGCATATATCAGTAGAATAAAGGAAGAACCCCATGAAAACTTCATCAAGAAAGTGCATTCATTTAACCTGTGTGAAAAATGTATTCCTTAAACCAAGGGTAAGGAACATTTTGAGCCGAGAGCCCAAAATTTGAGGCCATGGAAAAATTACTTGTATTCAAAATGGTGTGCCATAGCAGGCACAACTAGCCATGAAACACCACATTCTCAGAAAGTACCTAGCTCCTTGAATTGCTATCAAATTTCTTAGTGGACCTTTTGTGGAACCTAAAGGCATTACTGTAAAGAAATGTGATCCTAGTTTGCTTTGCTTTTATTTTACTTTATTATTTGTTTTATACGGGTCTCCTATTTTTAAGTTAAAAATAATCTTTTTAAAAAGTTCTGATGGAACAAGAAGCCTAGCAGAAAGCAAAGAAATGCTTGGAACCCACTGGTATTCATGAGCTCTGTGTTGCCAGTCTCCAGCCCAATTTTACACCCATATATATTCACTCAAAATTCTTTCTGTATCATCGGAGCACTACAGCATATTTCTTCCCTCTCACTTTCTATTTAAATCATCTACATGACTCTCCAGCCATTTATGAATGAGCCTGTGTAAACAAAGTAAGTTTCTTTTTGAAATGCTTGTTTACAGAAGCTGCCATTTTTTTTGCTTGTACAGTACATGACTATGCTACATAAGTGTCATGAGCTCATTGAAGTGTGTAGGTGCCTATTTGAAAGTAATTATCGGGGATATCTGCAGCAAGTCATGGTTTCAAAAAAGATGAAACATATGTAATGACATCACAATGCAAGCTCTGCTCCTTACTTATTTGTACGTGGTATCATAACTCAGGCTCAAGAGAGAAGGGATTTGGGTTGTGGTGCCATATATTTTTTTTTCCATTAGCATCCCCAGCAGCAGGAGTGGGATTCAACTTTTTTAACAGCCGGTTCTGTGGGCGTGGCTAAGTTGGTGGGCATGGCTTGGTGGTCATGTTATTGGCTGGGTGTGGCCAACTCAATATCACTCAAATTGAGGCACACATCTCCTTGCCTGGCCTCTCATGACTGTGGGGATGCTGCAACAGTCAGAAGTGTGAAAAATGATCATAAGTCACTTTTTTCAGTGTCATTGTAACTTTGAATGATCACTCCACACAAGCAAAATACCAGATAGGAGGAAAAAAAAAAACTCCAGAGAAGTTCCTGAGGCAGGAAGTCTAGTCCTGCCAAGAATGTAATAAGGGTTAACGGAGAGGCAGTTTCTGTAAGCAACTCCAGAATGTTTCCTTCCTGCCTTCCTTACAGGATTAGGGCAGTAATTTCTTCTAACAACCGGTTCTCCTAGCTGCTTAGAATGTTAACAACCGGTTCTAGCGAATAGGTGCGAACTGGTAGAATCCCATCCCTGCCCAGCAGTTACTCTAATTCAAATAAAAATCCATTTTATATCACCCTAGTGAAGAAGTGAGCAAGCAACAGTTTCATTGACATGTCAATCTGTTGTCCAAATTGTGTTGTACTAATTGTGAGGGACATTCTGAGCCTTGTCCTTTATCTTAAAGCTGAGTTAAAGGGGCCATATAAATCTTGTAAATAAATAAATAAATGAGACAAGCAAACTTGGTTTGGCTTGACTATAGTCTACGTCTAGGACTTGAAGTGCCAGAAGAATGATAGGCTTTCAAACCAATCCAAGTTCATTTTCCTTTTTGAGGCAGGCCTCTGTTCTGTAGGTAGGACTGTGCATGATTTGAAATCCTCATAGTGATAGCCTGAATGATTCTGTAGAATAAATAAAAGGAATCCCTTTTTTAATATCATACATATATTATGGATTGTTGGACCATTAGTGGCTGTTTGCTATCTTCGGCATTACAGATAGTGTATCTTTAATATTCCTGCCAGAAATAACAGTGGAAGAGGCTGTCTCATTCTTCCACCTGAACTACTGAAATAAATGAACACTGGATCCTTGTATAACAATTTGCTGACTTCCCAAATATTATTAAATATTTTATGACTTAGAATAGCCACATGTTCAGATTTACAGAGGATATTCATTTCTTTATATAAATTAACTTTTATGATGGTATTATATTGGTGAGCCACAAGTGATTTTCTGCTGACCCTTTTTAGTTACCAAAGGTGTATTCATCAAATTGGAATATTGATTCATAACCTGTGATGACAAGCTGTGGTTGAGTTCTATAAGTTGAAGTGTTATAGCATGCCTGCACAATAAAGGCCCATGAAATAACCCTTTATATGTCAGCTGATATATTCATGCCATGCCAAAATTCATTTTTCAATTTCTTGAAACTCCTCTTGGCTTGAGAAAGAGTCATTTCCCCTTATCTCATTCTCAAAGCTGTGGTTGAGATGTTACTGCATGCCTGCACAATAAAGGCCCATGAAACAACTCTTTATAAGTCAGCTGATATATTCATGCCATGCCAAAATCCATCTTTCAGTTTCTTGAAAGTCCTCTTCCCTTGAGAAAGAGTCATTTCCCCCCTATCTCATTCTCAAAGCACTTTAAAAATTGGTGGATGATGTTTAATTTTTTTAGAACTTTTGTGTTTGTTAGGTTATCTACCTCTTTATCTTTCTATAGCAGTGATGGTGAACCTATGGCACACATGCCACAGGTGGCATGCAGAACCATTTGTGTGGGCACATGAGCACCAGCCGAACTTATCTGCACTGTGCATACGTGCACCTCTCAGCTGATTTTCAGGCCGTTTGTGGCCATTTTCACCCTCCCAGAGGCTCGAGAGAAGCCTCTGTAGCCTCGGGATGCCAAAAAATGGGCCTTCTGGAAATACTGGAAGTGCTGAAATGGGCTCGTTTTCAGCATCCAGAGGCTCCAGAGGCTTCCCTCGAGCCTCCAGGAGAGCAAAAACGGCCTCAAACGGGCCAAAAATCAGCTAGGAGGCACGTACATGCACAGTGCAGGTAAGGGGTAGGGGTGGGGGGTGTTGCGTGCACATGCGCAGAAGGGGCAGGGCACATTGCATTGTGGATGCTGGTGCACGCACGCTTTTGGCACACCACAACAAAAAGGTTCACCATCACTGTTTTGTAGCTTCCTTGACTGACTGTGTTTTCTGCTCTGAAAGAGCTCCATTAAAGGACCCCCCCCCATATTTTAATACAGGGATCCGCAAACTTGGCAACTTCAAGACTTGTGGACTTCAACTCCTAGAATGCTAGCTCTGCTGGCTGGAGCATTCTAGGAGTTGAAGTCCACAAGTCTTAAAGTTACCAAGTTTGGAGACCTCTGTCTTAAAACAGAATATGAGAGTTGGAAGAGACCTTGGAGGTCTTCTAGTCCAGTGGTCTCCAATCTTTTGGATTTCAGGGACCACCAAATTCATAATTTTAAATCCCATGGACCCCTAATATGAATCCAGCATGCTGCTCGCTGAAGTGCCTGGACTCCCACTGATGGGATGGGGTCCTTCAGGCACTTAGCTTGGTTGCCTGTTTCTGCAATCTTAAATATTCAAACTGTCAATTGGATCTGATTCCCACAGAAAACAAAACTCTGTCATACTCCCCTCTCCTCTCTTTCTCCCTCTTTCTCTCTCTCTTTCTGTATCTTGTCTCTCTCCCTTTCCCCCTTTCTCTTTCTCCCTTTCTCCCTCATTCCCTCTCTCTCTGTGTTGTCTCTCTCTCTCTTCCCCCTCTTTCCCCCTCTCTCTCTTTCTCCCTTTCTCCCTCTCTCTGTCTTGCCTCTCGTACTCTTTCCCTCCCCCTCCCCCCCCCTCTCTGTCTATGTCTTGTCCCCCTCTCTCTTTCCCCCTCTTTCTGTCTCCGGGTGGTGGTGGAAAGAACCTCTGAATCAATGCTGGGTGGTGGGAATCTGATGTCTGGAAGCCGATGAGCCACATGCTGAAGATCAGGTGGCTGGCAGGGAGGTGGGGCAATCCTGCAGTCTCCCTAGCAAACCTGTGCTAGCTCCTACCTCCTGCCTCTGAGGCCGAGCAGCAGCGGGAAGAGCACAAACTTCCTGAGCTGCAGGAAGTGGCTACCAGCAATGGCCTCAGGTGAAGATGTTGCGAGGGGGAGGGTCATCCCCTCCCCTCAGGAGCTGCAAAGCGCTCACCAAACCTCCTCCTTCCCGCTGGGTGTGTGAGCGCTTCTGGCAAGGAGGAAGAGAAACACGGTGGGAGGAGGCTTGATGGCTCTTGATTGGAGGGGCACGGTAGATCACACCCTCCCCTTGCAGGCCACCCGGGAAGGACTCCGATACTGCCATCTCCCACACACTACACTCCTTCCCCACATGCATCAGTCCATCCACTGCTGGTATCACCCCTGTTGCAGACACGGGTGCACTGCAGACCACCAAAATTTTCTCATGGACAACCAGTGGTCTGTGGGCTACCAGTTGGCGACCTCTGTTCTAGTACAATCCCATGCTCAAGCAAAAGACCCTACACCATTTCAAGTGGTTGTCCAATGTCTTCTTAAAAAGTCATACCATCTTCTTTAATTTTGAATAGAAGAGAGGGAAGCCAGGGAAGCTTGGGGGTAAAGGGGCAGGGGGAGATTGTACAGGAAATGTGTACATACTACTGCCCCATCTTCTAATGAAGTTAAAGTCAAGAGCCTGATAGAAGATTTATCTCTCTCTCTTTAATCATCAAAATTTGCTTCTTTTTCATTAATGTGAAGAATAGTTTTAAAAAAATGCACACAATGTTTTTGTGGGTTAAAAAAAGATCAAGTACACTGGTGCAATGTAATGACTAGGAATGGAGAATAGAGCTGTCTATGGTTCAAATATTATCTGAGTTATAAACGTAATATATAACCCTATGAAATGTATTGTTAATTTAATCTCACTTCTTTACTAACAGTATGGAATAATACTAACCTGATCTGGACATGCATATATATGCATAATATAAAGAAATACTTAGGATTAGAGAAAAAACTATATCAATTTCCCAAAAGTATCCCAGAAATTTAAGCAACTACATGGTGAGAAGTGAACAAAATTTCATAGTGAATATGTGTAATTTGTAAGTACAAATGGGGTTATGATGTAAGTTGATTTTGATATAAACAATATTTTATCTGATCTCATATTTTCAGTTTCATTTGGTTACTATTTTTACTCCTTTTTTGTACTTTGCAAAATGTTTATCACCAAAGATAATCTTGTTTTGTTTTATTTATTTGGCATATGTGTCCAAATTTGTCTGATGAAATAGTATGTGGAATATGTCAAGATTTTAACATAGACATTAACAACTAGAAGTAGCAATTGCAACCAAGTTATACATTATTGATTTGATTAAAATCTTTTAAAAATCCATGTGTTTCCATTATGTTACAAAAATAAATAAATAAAAAAGTGGTGTCCACTGTATAATCTCCAGTCATTCATGTGGAATATTTTCAAGGATTTTTATTAAAAGTTTTATCGAAAACTAAAAGAAAGATAGGAAGAAAAAAGAAAAACAGCAAAAGTGGTAAACGAAAGAATAAAAATGAACTGAAAGAATCTTCTGATTTTGTCTGTAGAAAATATAAGCACAATTACAAAATTATCTCTTACTTCATGATTACAAAAGAAAGACAATTTTTCAGTTTTTTTCTAATAATCAAAGCCACAAGTTCTAAGTGCATTTTTCCTGTTTTATGCAAAAAGTCTTTAAGTCTATAAGACATTTCCAGTCAGCCATAAATGTAGACATTGTTTTTCTATAATCAAAAGATTAATTTAGCGATGTCCAAAAGCTCCTTCAACCATTGCTCCATTGTGGGTTGTGTTGAGCTTTCCTACTCTTCAGCATATAATAAACTTGCTACAGTTATCATAGAAAAAACCTCAGTTACCTGGTTTCAATTGTACTTTAACTTTTAAAATAACTTTTTAAAAAGGAGGCAATAATTTAGCCATGTTCTGTCACTTCATGGGCACCTTTCATATTGCTCTTGATAGTACCCCAAGCTTGGAATAGGATGTCATAGAAGGCTTTTAGCTAATTAAAAAGTTACCAATAATTATCAGTAGATATATGTTCCTCAGTATGATTCAGTACCATTTCATAAAAAAAAAGTAATCAAAGCACAATTGGGAATCTTCTTTTGTTCTCAGTCATATTGTCACCTATTATGTCATTCTATGTTTAATTAGTTAACTCTCCCCTCTTCATGGTCAGGGTAGGATACCAAGATCTTTCATGAAAAAAGAAAACCACCAATATAGACATGATGACTCATCAACACTTCTTTTGAAACCATAGACTCCTGAAGAAAATGTTGTATATAAAATGGTTGTCACAATCTATTTTCTTCGGATTTTTTGAAAACTAGATATTAATAATGGTCAAGAAACCAGAAGACATTTCACCATGCTTCTACATATTACATTTGCTTCCATGATTTGCTGTTCAGTTCTTTTTCAGCAGACACATTCCTAGCCCTGAAAACGCTTGCACGTCTAAGACTAAAGTAAATATAAAAGCAAAGTCAACAAGTCTAACATTCCCAGTGTCTTTATTTGCACCTGGTGAGTGTGGAATCTGGTGTTGTTGGGCTGGAGGAGGGCGTCTCTTTTGTTTCTTTGTTCATTTGAAAAATGAATGCCATATACTTTGGCTGCCCTCATGTATTGTCACTAAATACAATACAAAATGTAGCCACATATTAGTAATAGAAGTGAGAGATCACCAAATTTTATGTGAGTCATCTAATTATTTTATGATAATTATGCAGGACTTTTTATTTACTTTTTTTTTTAAAAATGAAATAACACATTGAAAGTTCTTTTTGAATTCTCTCAGCCTTCTTTTTTTGCCAAGCACAGTCATTCTTCATATGTTGACAAATGAAAAACACTTCAGAATAATTTCATTCCTCTCACTGTTCTGCTTTCCAGAGAGATAAAAATAAAAATAACCACAGGGATCATATATGCCGGAGCTGTGATTAGGCTTGCATTTCTTGTTTTCTCTTTTTGTTTGTTTATTTATTTAGTATTGAAACTGAGGTAACATCCTTGTGATAATTCTTCACGAAACCAGTATGAATGATGCTTGATCGAGACTGCCAACACTAACTTTATTTAACTCATTGGCAAAACACGAGGTGATTCATAGGCTGGCCAATTTTATATAACCAAGTATACATTGATGAACATGATTGTCTTGAGGTACTCTAAAACACAACTTTAAATGTAACTAGGGAATTATCAGTTTCCTTTGTGCACCATTTATGAATGTGCATTCATTCTATATGAAGTGAATAGAAACAGAAAATATTTTGGGAGAGAGAACAAGACTCACCATCAGCTTTGTACCAATTGCTCTCGGCAGATAAAAGGACTGGAATAGGGCTCGCAGCCTAAATTTTCTTTGACCAATATTTCTTGCTTTGATCCTTATATTATTACTTTTGCTTCAATCACAACTATCTTTAAATACAGTGTCAGTATTTAAATATTTTTAAATAATTAGAAGGATATTCCATCTGAGGTATTTCTTCAGAGGAAACCCTTCAAAGGAAATATGTGTTACACTGCTCCTCCATGGAAAATAAATATTAGATACATCCAATTATATACACAGAGCCTGTGTGGTATGGTGTACTGCTTACATCATGAAAGTTACTGTACAGATCCTAGTTCAAATCTGTGAACTTTGAACCCATTGGGATTAATCTCTATCCTGTGTTAATCTCTATCCTTTTGAGGAGAAATTGGTGTGTGCATATGCGTGCGTGTGTTTGTGCATACGTGTGTGTGGAGACAACTGTTCATGTTGTCTGAATCTGACAAGATGGAAGGAAATGAAATGAAATTGAGACTTGTTCCCCAATCTTTAGTTTTTAATGCATTAGAATTTAATTTAATGCAAGGGCGAATAGGCGGCAATATAAATTTCAATAAATAAATAAATTAGGATACGTGGTTGAGTGTATCTCTAAACAGAGGTATCCACAAAATTTGTTATGGACAAGGAACCAAGAAGAGGTTGAAAATGACCAAATGATACTATCAGGTATATTTTTCAACAATGGGAAATTCTCATTTTTTCTGTCACCAATAACAGAATGGATTTGGGCTGTCTCAAAATCAAAAGAATTTTTTATTAATTTGCTCTTTGATTTCTTCTTCACTAATAAATGTCATGGAACATCTCATTGGTTGAAGCCAAGACTTTAAGGTCACAAAATATATAACTACTACAATGAAATAGCCAGAGGTGGTATTCAGCAGGTTCTGATCAGTTCTGGAGAACCGGTAGTGAATATTTTGAGTAGCTCAGAGAACTGGCAAATATCACCTCTGATGGGAGATTTTACAGTATCCTTCCCCTGCCACGCCCACCAAGCCATGCCCACAGAACCGGTAATAAAAAAATTTGAATCCCACCACTGGAAATAGCGTTTTAGAGTTTTTCAGAGAAGGATTTAACAAGAGGGCTTAAAATTTGATTCATGTGAAACAATATATTTGGATACTTGAATATTCTCCCAGCCTTGGGTTAGGATTGTGGTTGAGCCACTTTGGATTTTGGTGCTGTCTTCTGGTGAGCTGTATCCTTTTTCTTTGATATATGTTGTTTTCTTTTTAATTTTTTAATTATAAGCCACCCACAGTCTCTATGGAGTTGGTCTTGAAACTGAAACAGCAACCACAACAATAATAAATAGTAGTGAAATGAAGTTTTGGTAAGAAATTACTATGGGACCCTAAAGCTGCTTTTTCCTTAAAAGGAAAAGTATGAAGCATGATTTCAAATAATGTAATATGTAATTGGGCAAGAGAAAGCCTTTGTTCCATCCATATGGAGGAGCTAATCAGAGAGTGTTCAAGGAAAAAATTAGCAAATGTTATCCTTTGTAATCTGAAGAATGCTAAGATTAGAAATATTCTTCAGAAGGACAAATAGTGAAAAGAAAAGAAAATATCCTGAAGCTCTTTTATTTTTTAAAATAACCCCATCTCTTTTATGAGTATGGATTAGGGTTTGAAAATATCTAAACACTCAGCCAGTCAAATCTATAGAACTGATCCAAGTCTTATTAGGGTTGGGTTATATTCATACTGAAAATAATTATTTACTCTGAAAAACTTTTCTAAGATATAAATAGTGAATATGCTAGGCGGAAGGAGAATATACCAGGAAAAATATCCCACTGCTAGGATATTTAAAACAACCAGGAAAAATACTGGATTCCTGAACTGTTTTAGGACATAACATGTAATCCTACTGGGAAAAATTCTAAAGTTTCTTCTCCGGACAATATGTATACTGATCACTGTTAGGACTGGTCTCCACTGATTCAAACATTGAAAAATAAAAAGTTTTTTTTAAAAATCTAAATAGGTAGAAGAGTGACCAACTTTGCTTTATATCTCCCTTTCTAAAAAAGGGGAGACAATTATGTTTATACAATGAAATGTGGGAATTTTAGATTTATGACTTGTTGGGAGTAAACTCTTCAGTGGATTTTTGTAACTGGTCAGAAAAGGCTTAGGAGCCGGGACTGACATGCTGCTATGACAGCTGCACCAGATTCTGAACTTAACTAGGAAGAAAAAGGCAAGTAGGAGAAAATGATGGAAAAGCATGTTGTTATTGGTGTTGAGTTGACCATGAGTAAATGAGAGAAAAAGACATAGGTGTTTGCCTAATTTGGATGAGCAAGGATCAATGTTCACTCTTTTCCTTTTAATGGGGAGAGGATCTAAAGTTGTGCTTAAGAATACTGATTCTGTTGGGCATTCTACCCCAAATCATTTGCTCCTTTATATTTCTAACTGAAACAAGATGAAACAGAAAAAAGGTGGGGGAGAGAGAGAAAGAGAGAGAGGGAGGGAGGGAAGGGAAGGGAAGAGAAGAGAAATGGGAAACAAGATAGATAAGAAGAGTAAACAGACAGCTTGGCTTCCATTGTACTTGTTTGGAGGACAACCTCAGCTTCCTACTTTCTGGTCCCAAGGATGTCCCTGTTTCCAGAATGTCCTGCTGCCCACATCCCAAGAAATCTGAGAATGTAAGCAAGATTCTTTGTTTGCTCAACACACTCATTAGCGAAGAAAGCTACAGAAGGATACGAATTGCTTTCTGCTCTCTTTTCCTGGTTGTTGATTTTGTTATTGTACATTTCATGTGTGGCTGAGAGAGTCATTAGAAGGCTTAAAGGGACTGCTTGTGGTGATAGAAACAGGCTACAAAACATGCAGTCTTCATGGAATGCACTGGGCAGAATGGAGGGGTGATGATGGATAAGAAGAATAGGATTTCTCCCCCCTCCCTGTTTGACATTATTTGCACAAAGCAAAACACAAACGAATGAAGTTTTTCATCAATCAGTTGGCCATGCACATAGACAGCTGTGCAACATGACAGAACAGACCTACAGATTATATTGTTTATAAACAGGTTACTTGAAAGCCAGTGTTATGGCTTGCTTTGTCAGAACTTGAATGATTGTTTGATTAATCCACTGCTGCTGCTTTCGCTGCTGAACAAAGAAAAAATAAGTTCCATCCAATTATAGCTGCCTTAAAATATGTTAGCATAGACACAATTTTTCAGGATGAAAAAGTGGACAATGCCTCACCTGTCCAATGGAAGAAAGTTGAATGCCAGCTAAAACACAGTTCTAGAAAATTTGGAATTGTTATATTTTTATGGCAGCAGAATGCAATTTTTTAAGACTTAAGTCAGGGACACAACAAAGCAGTGTTTGTTTCATTTTGTGTTTGTATGTATGTGGCAGGTCAATGTGTCAAATCAGTGTTGGTTTAATTTACTGGTAATCTAATATCATTAAAATTACATTAATTTTTTTTCCTTCTGTCACATGCAGGTATAAGCTCAAAAAGTCATGCCTAAGGATTTGAGATACTAAATGCAGTCCTGAAGAACTGAATTACTGTCCTTCAGATTACTTTTCATCTCAGATGCTGGAGGCCCATGATGTTCTAGCTCTTTTTCGGCTCTCTCAGTTTCATGTTTCTATCCCATCTCTCTAGAGGCATCGTATTACCATTATATACGGACCGAGCCACTTACTCATGAGAAGAGAGTCACATAGAGAAATAACATCTAACTAGTCAAAGAACCAGTCATAGCTTGAGAGAGATTATAAACAAAGGGACAGTAGAAATAGCCTTTGACTTTAGAAGAGAAAAAAGAACAAATAACAAAGTAGAAATACTTTGATGACCTGAAGCAAATGTGTACAATTTCCCTATGATGGCAGGATTTTGGTGATGAGCATGCTATCAGTGGGACTCGAGTTACAAAGCATGCAGCAGATAGTAAATGGTCTTTGCCAGATGAACTTCTGAAATTATTTAGGCATAGCATTCGGGATAAAGACTTCTTTCTACCTGAATTGTGTTGCTTTCCATCACCTCCCCTCTTCTTAAGTCAAATGGCATGCTTATAAGCAGAGGCCGAGTTTGAGCTAATTACACAATAACTTCATTCTTCCATTCAGCCCACCAAGTATTATGTAAGTGGTAGATCCTCATGACCTAAGTAACTGAATGCCAGATTTATTTTTAGTAATCACCTTGTCACTGCATGGTAGTTCGGATAGCAGATTAGTGCTATTAGTTCAGGTTCACTACATAGAGGCTATGCATTACATGAGGATTCGATGCTGAACATGTCGATAGATTGAATGGCAGGCATTCAGTACTGGGTCCATCGATGGGGATAATATCACCAGTGCAGAGCCTCTTGGAGAGTCAATGAAACAGCAGCCTTTTCTTTCAGCAACTACCTGCCTGAAAAGAAAAAGAGGAAGTATGAGAGGAAAGACATGTTCTTTGGGCATCATAGCAATCATTATTATACTATCTGAGTATAATGGCTATTAGGATAAGAAGAAGCTGTAAATAGTATCGATAATACTTAATTCATAAAGATCTTTTACAAGATTCCTCTCCATTTATAGCTTCCTCATCATTTGTAATATGCGGAGAAAGAAGTGAAATGTACATTCCTCCCAGCAAGATTTTTCATTTTCATCTTTTTTTTAGCATTTCAAATGGCCCCACAAAATGCAAAATTATAAGTATGTGTTTTAAAGATTTAGCTGGTTCAAAAAAGGCTTCTTCAGTTTTAAGTGGTTTGCCCTTGCCTTCTTCCTAGGGCTGAGAAAGAGTGAATGGCCCAGTTAGTTTTGTGCTTAAGGCAATACTAGAATTTACAGCCTCTAATCTGGTACCTTAAACAATTACACTAAGCTGGATCTCTCATCAATTAAGTAAAATTTACTTTTTAAAAATCATAGAACCTAATTGTGGAGAGAACAAAAATGTAATGAGATATTTATTCATTCATTTATTTAACTTCATGTTTAAGGCCCTGAAAATTAATATATTATTCTGAAATACATACATAGACTTGTTGTAGTGTTACAATTTTCAAATATTGTTTTGAAAAAGATTCAGTATTGAAAAATAAAAAAAAATCCTCTTTCTTAGCAATATTTATTTATTTTTGTTTGTTTGTTTGTTTATCAGGAACCACATCTCTCTCCCATAAAGGGACCCTGGGTGGTGCACAACTCAAATATTAAACACAAAAACTGCATATAAAATTTAGATAAGAAGCAAAGATAGTTAAAATTCAACACTAAAAGTTAATTAAGAGGTGGGATAGGCCTTCAGGGTGCATGCTCCCCTGTGTTTGGTTTGTGAAAAGTTAAGGATTTAAAACATGTTGGTAGAGGAATTTAGCCAATTAGTATTCTTTGAAGTAACTTCAGGGATTAGGGGAGGATCTATAGGAATTGCTTGTTCATCTCTCTCTCCTGTATTGCCAGGCTGAATATTATATTAAGAAGGTCTGACATTTTTGACAAATGAAATATTTTTTCTGTCTATCTTCTTCTAGATATAAATCACTGTTTATGGCCTGCTTTACAAGAGAAATTATCTTTCAGCAATTTGAGTTGAATAGTAATGCTAAAATTCTCTTACACTTCAGATTCAGTGTACCTTAGTATATACTGTGATAAAAACATATATACACCTGGAAACAGCCTTTCTATAGCAGGAATAAAGAAGTAGTGAGCAGGTGCCAAACAATAAATTAAACTTTGTTCTCACTTCTTATTTTCTTAACTAATGCCAAGGACTCCATAATATCACACACATTGTACATCTTCATTCCTAATAATAATGTTTGCGTAAGTGTTTGGTTAACTCAGTCTTGGCTGCTCTTTTTGAATTAGCTTGGAATTAATGGTAGAATTTTTTTTTAAAAAAATTCACATTATAGTTCCCACAATAAATAGTGCATAATCTTCAAATGCATTATAAAAAGACACTCATAAATATTACCACCCTCCCAGGCAGCACCATATCATAAACTATGAACAAAATAGGCATCTATATATGGAACTAATATTAGTATGTTTATTAAAAACAATCAAATGATTAGAAACACAGTGGGCTACAGCCAACATCATGTGTGTAGATTCTCATTTGCCCCCCCCCCCCCGCCACCCCCTCCCCAAATTCAATTTTCCTTTCTGCCTCTAAAAGCTGTTTGGAAAAACTGCCAATTCTTTGGAGTAGACTTGTGGAGGGCATGGCTGTCTACACATTATGGTCAGAAAAATCAAAATGGTAGCCATAATCAAAGCACTGCCTCTTTAGAGACTACATCTAAGGCATATTATCTTCTTTTCCACTAAAATTTTATTAAAACAACATAAGGAAAATACATATGATTATAGTATGCTGTTTTTTTCTTAGTGCATGCATAGATTCTTCTGAATATTCTACAACATATAGAATTCTATCACTTGTATCTTACACAATCCATTCTACTAGAGTTCCACATGATATTGGCTGATATTGCTTGTTGATCAATGGAGCAAATAATGTTTGGAAAATTTGCACATTGCATGGCTGATAAATGTATGCCTTTTCCTTATTTTATGGGATACGGGCAGAGGTAGTATTCAGCCAGTTCTGACAGGTTCTGGAGAACTGGTAGCAGAAATTTTGAGTAATTTGAAGAACTGGTAAATGTCACCTCTGGTTGGCCCTACCCCCATCTATTTGCTGCCTCCCGAGTCCCAGATGATCAGAGTCCCAGTTGATCGGCTGGATCTTATTTTGTTGCCCTGCACAGGAGAATGGATCTGGAAAGCAGGTTAGTGGGGTGGGGTGGGAATGGAGATTTTACAGTAACCTTCCCCTGCTAGCCCACCAAGCCATGTCCACCAAGCCAAGCCACGCCACACCCACCAAACCACACTACGCCTACCAAACCATGCCCACAGAACTGGTAGTAAAAAAAAATTGTATACCATCACTGCATACAGGGATTCATTTTGTACACAAAGCTCAACCCACCTCCAAATAAAAATATTTGTTGCTTGTACCTCCTAATGTCATCAAATGTCTTCCTGTCCCTTAGTGGATGCTGACTTACAGAGACTTGGCTCTAGTGCAAATAGATTCCAATGCATAAGGATGAATTAAAAGCTGTTTTGTACAGATGTATGCCATCAATTTTCTCCAGAGGTACTTTGGAAAAATGATAAAGCTGAATTTCCCTTCTCCCAACTCAACTGCAGTCAAAACTATTTATGTTTTAAGAAAGATTTAATGAAATTGGATTTTAACCCTGGATCTACATTGTCTCGTCTATTTTGATATCTGATGTATAGTGTACTTCGATTCAGTTTCTTCAGTTCTCTTCCATCTTAACGGGAAATGCATTAGAATACTTATAACAAAATGACAGACATCTCAGATCATGCCTTTTCATGATTGATCATATCACATGAATTCTAAAAATTAATGTAGCACCTGTTTTCCTACCATTCTCCCTGAAGAAAGATGACACCCATCTTATTTTAATTTGATATATAAATAATAACTAAATTTCCAGCTAATACTTAGAGACTTTTTGAACCACACATTAAAGAGGTTATAAAATATTCATGTTTAGATTACATTCTTATCCAAGAAGTGTATTTTTATGGATATACTTATTTTTAGATAAGAATGTGATTTGAACATGGATTAGGCCTAGATTTAGGCATTCTTAAAACAGCTAAACCTGTTCATGACTAACTGAAATTTCATTGATTTCAATGAGTGCAATGTAAGCATGACTAATTCTGGATTTGGTCTAAAAGGCATTTTTGTTTGAAAAATAAAAGCAAAGCATATTGTAATATATCTGGTTGATGATATCTATAGATTCCAAAATTACTGAAAATATAATCTTAAAACACAGTTGTCAAATAAGCATGACATTTGTAGACCACAGTTTTTAGGAAGAAACATTTCACATAAATTATATTTCAGTTTTGACTCTATGTATAACATTTGTTTGACTCAAAGTTCAGGGTTACTAAATCTTGCCTGCAAAACTCTGGATCACCACTAGATTTTGTAACCCTTTTGAAGTTGAACCATTGGATAGAAGAAACCCGAGAGGCACTCTGTTAATACAAACAGAACAGTAGCTTTTGCTTCGAGTCAGGCAAGAAAACCTGTGATGCAGTGGAAGAGTTAAATCAAAATAACAAGGGTGATTTATCCAGTAGCTTTCCCAGGCTAATCTCAAGGGAGCCAATACCAAATCTACCTATTTGTCAAGTCACTGACAATAGCCTATTTCTTGCTACCATATGCTTTATTAAAGAAACACTTGACCTACCTGTCATACCAAGAGCCTTCTCTTTTCCCCAAACAGAAATAATATAGACATTTCCCTTAAGGGAATCCTGATGCAAATACATCAAGACAGGTTGCCAATTTGTTGAGCATATTAGGATATGGCAAACTGTCAAGGGAAAATGGCTGTGATACAGAGAATTCTAACAAGCTTATTTTCTCCCGTTTTTTCTCCCCAGCCACGCTTTTGGAGGCTCTCTCACTGGTTTATATCACCCCATTTATCCATTATATTTTATGGACAGCTGTCAGATGTGACTGTCTGCCTTCTCCTTTGAGCATTTGGAAATCTCTCTCTTAGCCTCTGCCAATAACTGTTGCAAATCTCCCAGCTGCAAATTGCTACGGGCAAAGATACAGCAGTGAATTTGTTTTCAAGTCTTCTGTGAAGCAAAGAGAATGGGCTTTGATTTGCAAGAAGGCCATGCTCTCAAATGAAGCTTTGCAAATTAATTTTCCATTTTTCTCTTGCTTTGCCTTTATATTATGAGACATGGTTGAAAGGGAGCACTAAGCATTTATTAATTGAAGTGAAAGAGAGAGTTACAATAGCACTCCCCTATTGTGTTTAAAAGGAGATGATAGGGGAAGCCCAAAGTTAAACCAGAGTGCAGAGTAAGGTACAGATTTATAGGCTATACATGTAGAGAGTTTGGTAGCTTAGAGAACGCATATTCACCTCCCAAGAGGTAGTTTTTGTTCTGAACAGAAATATCCTGCACGTTTTAAGACTACTACATGAGTAAAGTTTTGCTTTTGACAATCTTTCAATCCTTTCCTCTAAATTTTAGCTATGTTAGTCTCAAGATATCTTTGATGTATGCATCATTTAAAAATTGATTGGCTAGTGTTACATTCTATATAGAAAACAAAGCAGGAAGGAAGCGATCATATTTGGTCTCTGTTGCAATTTCTTCTCCTTA
The DNA here is from genome assembly GCA_023653725.1 of Bungarus multicinctus. NCBI lineage: Eukaryota > Metazoa > Chordata > Lepidosauria > Squamata > Elapidae > Bungarus > Bungarus multicinctus. Next base: position 87,943,607 of record CM042834.1, on the reverse strand, counting down.
GTTATTATTAACATTTTTGAGCAGATTTTCAATGTTGTGGCATCCCACAGAACTTAATGGGAGTTCCATATAAATCTATATAGGATCAGGTTGTAAAGGTTCCTTAGGACAAAAGCTGGAAACTATATTTGCAAGTGATTGATGGCTGAATTTGGATAGCGCCATCTGCTTAAATGTCTGTGTAAAATGCAAGCTGAAATGATTTTGTGCTTTCCTCTTAATTATTCTAGAGAAAATTTTATGTGGTTTGATATTTGCATAACTGATGCAATAATAATAATATGTTAAGTGTTCTTAGTGTGGCATATTCTCTCAGGCAAAAAGATCATTTGCTGTTGCCCATATTTTCTATCTTTCATTATTTAGTAAATGACAAGTAGATCCAAGGCAGTATCTAATTTCAAGCTTTGCATCCTCATTTATGTGTGCCTGTCTTGTCTCACTATCAGATCTGGCTCCTGCCAAGCCAGCAATCCAAGGCCTTGGAAGCTAGACAAGGTTCTAGGAAAGGAAGAAGGAAGTCTGTGACAGGTAACAGAAACCAGCAGAGTAGTCAAATTAGAAAGCATGCCCAATTTACAGGTCTTCACAGAATTCACACCTGGGCCCTTAAACGGTTGTTCAATTGGCATCTTTGCAAGCCTAATCTGTTATTTTGCAATCTCTTCCTTTGTCCAGGACTACACAGGTTGCATCCCTTTCTAATCTGCCTGACTTCAGCAGGATGGACAGACTTCAGTCTTCTTGGATTGATTTTATTTCACAACCCCCCCTCCCAAGATCCATCCATCAGAGCTAAAATGTATAATTAGAATTCATGAGCAATGGATAATCTCAATCTAGGATTCTTTTTTAAATTCATTTTGGCAGAGTACTGATTGAAGCTCATAATCTTTCATGTCTATGGAGATTCTCAGTCATCTAGGTCATGGCTGTCCCAAAAGGCAGTTGGACTTTGCTTTTCCTGAAGATGTTTTCACTTCTTATCCAAGAGATGAAAACTGAAGAAGTTTCTTGGATGAGAAGTGAAATATCTTCAAGGAAAAACAAATTCCAGTTGCCTTTTGAAAAAAAGCACCTTTGGGACAATTCTTTCAGATAAAATTCCACTTCTGATGATCCCAAGTCTTCTCCATTTCAACAATTTTATTTTGATGGAGGATAATTTGTTGCTGCTGTCAGTAATAACAAATCTCCATTGATCTACCAAGTCTAGAACATCATGCATTCACAGTTCACTGTGGGCATGGCTTACATTATTGTAACATGCTGGGCCACAAAAAGATTGCTAAGGTATATTTTTTGTGGGAAGAAAAAAAGGTTTCTGACACATCCAATAGCCTTTAGGCCGGTGATTGCCAAGCATTTGCATTACCAATCCATTCAATAAAATTTATTTTAAAAAATAATGCATTTTTCAGTTTGGAAAATTGATCCTAATGGAGAAAAAAATGAAAAATAAAATGCAATCAGTTTAAAACTATTAGAATTAGTTAATATTAAAAAAAAACCCTTTCAATTATGTATGCTTAAAACAGTAAGCTGTTTTTAAGGTATAATACCAAATAGTATCGAACAAGAGCATCACTATTTTAACAGAATTGCCAGGGGGATCAATGATCTGTTTTAAACTTTGCTGAAAGTTTAACAGAAGGGAACTGAATCTGAACTGGGAAGGATTTCCTGAACTAGTGGATGCACACCTCCTTTCTTGGGTCATGGGGTAGAAGTTCAGACATGAGACATGTCTTTGATTTATGAATATGCATAGTTTAATCTGAATGCACAACTCTCTTTAAATTAATTGTTCTGACAGTTGATACATCGTTTAAAGGTGACACAAAATAAAAGCATTCAAAAATGAAGGCCAGAGTAAAAGCGTACCAAACTGAAACCAAGAAAAATGTGTAAGGAAATACAGGATTTCATTTCTTTTTTTAAAAGATAGCCAACATCGATAAATGGAATAATTCAACAGAAATATTAAAATTAGGCTAAAGGTTGAATATCAAAGGGACATTGAATGGAGACAAATACAGAAATGATCACTGGGGGAACATATTGCTTCAACTTTCTGCATAAATTTGGAAACAAAACTGTTTTTTATTTCAGCTTAAATCCAGTGGAATCTCACCAAAAGATGGTTTTAATACTGCAGGAAGGCACCTAATTGAAGTTTTTTTGTGTTAAACAGCACATCCTGATATGTTACTCATTTGGTTTTAATTCATTCTACGGCATGTGGTTAGAGGCTCAGCTTCTTTTCATTCCTGCTTATTTTTTAGCTGCTTTCAGTTATTTCCTCTTTTTCACTTCAGCTTGTGAATTTCAAGGTCAGGCTGAAGTCAAATGTTGCCATTTTAGTGATGAAATGCAAGCAGATGTGGCTGGTTTGCATGACATTCTCCACACTCTTCCAGTTCTTTGCTGTGTGGGGTGGAAGCTGAACAAACTCTAGTCATTTGCAAGATCTGCATTTTTAAATTTGTATTTCAAGCGGTTGAACAAGGAAATTAACTTGATGTTAGAGAACATTTTGTTGATTGGTTTACTTAACAAAAGAGAACGCTAACCCCAAACAAAATATCCTACCCTTCATTTTTATGATCACAAGGCCTATTAAAGATCAAGAAGGCTTTATTTTCAGTTTGTAATAGATGGCATTCATTTTGTCTAGCACTTTTTCTGTATTTCCTCAAACCCTTAAAGCTCCTATAAGTTGCAAAAGATTGTCCAAAGGTTCTGAAACACAAAAAGCAAATGAGAAATGATTTAATTATAACAGCAATGAATGCTTATTTTCTAAACTTCCTACAAAATTAACTTGAATTTTAATTTAATTTTCTCATAGGACAAAATTTCTCCCAAATATTTATTGATAATTTAGTTTGTGAATAGGAAACAATTTTCTTATATAATTCTTCCTTGAAAAATTACATTGATGTAGGGTGAATTACTGTTGACAGATAAAATCTGTCAAGGGTGAACAAATGCCAACAAATAATTTGATTCCTCAGAAAATACTTACTGCGCTGAAATGGACCTACTCACACAAAAACTTAGGACTAAGGAAGACTCAAGATATATTACAGGTTGGGATAAATGGTATAAGTGGATTAAAGAGAAAAAAACCAGGAAATTAAAAGATATGTTTTTGATGAATGGAGTAGTTAAATTAAGAATGTTTACCAAATAAGAAATGAATAGTAGTAAAATTATCACCAAGAAAAAAAGCACACCATCTTAGTTGATTGGAAGCATATGTTTTATGTTTTATATGTTTATTTATTACGTATTTATATATATAGATTTTGTCTGCAATGTAAAGTTGTATTCGATGTATTGAACGTAGTGTTTTTCTTTTTTAATCTCTAATAAAGTTTTCTTTTAAAAAAAATCATTTTATTTTCATTGATTTCATGGCATGGTGATTTCACAATGTTACATTGATTTTATGATGTTATTTTATTGATATAAAATATTGATTTGATGGTGTTATTTTAAAGTTATGACTTTTATTTGTAGGATAATAAATCCTTATGGTTGAAACAGACCATCATTTTATATCATTTAGCATGCTGGCTGGGGAATTCAGACAGCTTTTTTTTTAGTTTGATTTTTTTATTACATTTCAGAAAAGGATATTAAAAACTTTGCTTATAATTACAGTCTGTTGGTTTAAGAGATACATTTTTTAAAAAAATACTTGGAAAATGATTTAGCATGTGAACTTAGCTGAATTCAATGTAACTTACTCCCAAGTAGTATAGTAGAGGAGTGCAACTTCTGACAGCTCTTGAATTTGTGAGTTGGATGTCTCGTGTTAATTCTACTTCTAACCCTAAAACTAATCTCACTGATAGACTTCTGAATAGCTCAACCTAAGATTGTACTGTAGCATTCTTCTAAAGCTATGAAGAGTTCTTATATTAAGATTATTCTAGAAAAAAACCCATGTTGCTTAAACCTGGAACCTACAATATTTATTCAAACAGAAATAGAACCAAATATTATCCCAAATATCAACTATGAATGGCCAAGACTTACATCTATGCTGTTATGGATCAGTCAAGTGCTTAATTTGCACATAATTTAAGATGTATAGACAATTATTTATTTTTTTTATTTTATTTTATTTACAAGATTTATATACCGCCCCCCTCTACCTGCGGGACTCGGGGCAGTGCACAGCCATTAAAAAATACAATAATAACACAATAATTAAAAACAATTAAAAAGATTAAATATCATGGCTGAATAATAAAAAACAAGACAAGGGTTTAAAAATAAAGACTAAAACCAATTAAAACCGAATTTAAAACCCCATAAAACCCTAGGCCAGACCGGCTTGATGAAATAAATAAGTTTTCAACGCGCGCCTGAAGGTCAAAAGGTCAGGGATGATCCTCATCTCCGGGAGTAATTCATTCCAGAGGGAGAGTGCCCCCAAAGAGAAGGCCCGCACCCTCGGGGTCACCAGCCATCCAGCCGGCACCCCGAGGAGACCCACTCTATGGGAGTGCACTGGCCGACGGGAGATCGATGGTGGCAGTAGGTGGTCCCGTAGATACCCAGGTCCCAAGCCATGGAGCCCTGGAGCAGTAGGTGGTCCCGTAGATACCCAGGTCCCAAGCCATGGAGCCCTTTAAAGATGGTAACTAACACCTTGAAATGCACCCGAAAGACCACTGGGAGCCAATGCTGCTCGCTCAAGAGTGGCGTAACATGAGAGCTCTGAGAAGCCCCCCAAACCACCCGCGTGGCCACATTCTGCGCAGTTGGAGTCTTCGGGTGCTCTTCAAGGGGAGTCCCATGTAGAGAGCATTGGCATAGTCTAGGCGGGAGATAACGAGGGTGGATGTGACTGTGCAAAGCGCATCCCAATCCAGAAAGGGCCGCAACTGGTAGATCCTACGGACCTGATAAAAAGCCTCCCTGGAGACGGCTGCTATATGTTCTTCTAACAACAGCTGTACGTCCAGGAGGACACCCAGATTGCGCGCCCTGTCTGTGGGGGCAAGAATAAATAATTATCTCTTTTAAATTCCTTTAATTAGCAAATTAACTTTACAATATTCATCTATGCACATTAAGATATAGAGTAACAAGGAGTAGTGTTAAATTTGCATGTATTTGAAATATTCTGATGAAAAATTGCCACAAAGAATTGTCTTTGTAATTAAAATACTGGAAAAACCAAGAAAAATGGATCCTTTGAGTTCAGAATATCAAGAAATATTTTCATAACCTGACTTAATGTCCATTTAGTATATATTGATACTGGCTATGTTGTAGTCAGTTTTTGTTCTCAGATAAAAATGTTGCATAGTTAGCATACAGCATGTTTATATAAACAAAATAGAAACAGTGATTAAAATGCTACACATTCTAAAAATTTATTGAAGGAAAAAGAATCTTAATAGTGGTATATTTATTTATACTACCCAAAAACTAACATTTTATGAAATGGATGGCTATTTCAAAAACTGATACAAAACAGATTGCATAACTGGTGTGTGAATATATACAAAAATGTGCTTATATTCAATAAAGGGGAAAGATGTAAACATGTTTCAATACCACTTCCCAAATGGCATTGAAATAACAGATTTGGCTATATATTTTATAATTGTACATTAAATGTTGGCATCTTCTGATGGAGAAAATGCAGAACAAAGATGTATGCCTCTAATCACTACAAAAACTGAGAGGGAAGGAGTAATGCTGGAGTAATATTGGAACACGTGAAAGAATTAAATTGTACCCATGGCCAAAGAAAACCAAACTTGTACATTTTAGACCATAGAAAAATAGTGGGAAGAGAATTAAGAAGTTTGTTTTCCCACGATCAGATAATTTTATGTGAAAAATTTATATGATCAGGTAATTCAGAGACAGGAGCATATTCTGTGGACACCATTTTCCAAGATGGAAGTTAGGTGAATATGGATATGTTGTACTGGTAGTCCCAAAGGTGCTTTTTCAAGAGGCAACTGGACTTCCTTTGTTTTTTCTTGAAGACGTTTCACTTCTGAAGTCCATGGCCTATTGAAAAAGCACTTTTGGGACATCCATGACCTGGGTGACAGAATCTCCATAAATGCATGGTACCTGGTAAATTTTAATAACGTTAGAGGTGAAAAATAAATATATAATCTTGAGACAAGAATGCTTAAAAAATGATTACAAAACATACTTATCATTCAATAACAGTTGAAATCAGATACTGCAAATCCGTTAATTGCCTGAGATGATAAATACAAGCAGATTACTCTAACCATCTCAGCTGAATTGTTAGTCAGGTTTGCCTAGTTGCATAACTTTTAGGAAACTGTTGCAGCACAGGGCTCCAAGAGGAATGTATGCTGTCCTACTAGAAACAAGGAAGAAATTTCAGATCTCGTTATTATAAGTTTTTTTCCCAAGAAAAGGACATTGCTCAGTGGTTGAACATTAGGATCCATGCCCATTCAAAATGTTTTCCAACATTAGAACTAGGAAAAAATCTATGTTTGGCATTGTACAGAAGAGCAGGCATCTCCAGGCATTTTTTAGGAAAGAAAAAGCAACAATTTTGTACCTGGCACAATTTTACACACAGGAACAAGCAACGTTAGCCATCAAACCTGGATGCAGCAGTTCGGTTTAGACGATAATAAACAGGTTCACACAGCATTATCACTCCTCCCACCATCTCAAGAGGAATCACTAAGGGACTGCCTACCTCTCCTTCCTAGAAGGAGTCAGCTCACTCTTTACCAGCTCTAGTAATGTCAGAGTTGGAATGTTGTCCACCTATTTTCTACCATGGAAGTCTAAAACATTGCTATTGCAAATGCGGTTGCTACTTCACTGCCATTTTGGGATGGAAACATTTGTATTGTTTGTCATTAATACATTCCTGTACTGTTTGTCATTAATACATTTATATAGCTGTAGCCACTTAAACTGTGGGTTTTAAACAAACACTAGAGTTCTTATATAATATTAACCTTAAAATTTGTTTTTTGCTTTCCACTATTGGTTAACTGATGCACTACAGAAACATAGAGAAATCATCTTATTTGCAAGGAGGGTATAGGTGTCATATAAATAAGAGTACACGTATGTAAGAGAATAACATAATGCAATATTTGTATACAACTTTCTGGTATGAGACCTTAAGAAAAGGAATGCAGATTCTATATGCCATTCAACAATCCACCTGCATCTGAAAGACACAAGTCACTCTTTTGAAGACAGCAAAGTTCACGTGGACAAAGAGAACCAATGAGTTGAAAGTGAAACCAAAGAGACTGTTAAAACTAAACAGCCTTCCCTCAACAGCAGGGGAGGCATACGACACTATATATTACCTGTTTACAATGCAGTCCTTTCAGCAGTCCCAAGAAGGTTCCACATCCATTTGCACTCTGATTCAGGTGATTCTGAGGATACAGATAAACTCCCAAATGGCCTCAAGGACTCACAGAGAGCTAATGAGCAACCTTCAGAGCGCTAATGACCAGATGATTTCAAAGAATATAAATTCTTCCTTTCCTCACCAGTCCAGTTAGAACCTAAGAAGCTTCTTGGATGAGAAGTGAAACATAAAAATCCCCAAGAAAGTCCAGTTGCCAAAAACACCTTTGGTCTTTTAAAGAAAGCTTTTTGAAATGGATAAATGACTTGTAAAAATGTGGAGATAGGAGAACAACACATCCTTTAAAGACTGTGGGATTTCTGGATCTGGACAGACATGGAACTGGCCAATCAACCATACATCATGGTAGTAGATAAGGAGCAGAAGACAGTGGTAGTGGTGATAGATGTAATGGTGGCAAGCATCAGCAACACCAGGAAAAAGAGTATGAGAAGTTGGAGAAGGATTGGTGCCCGAAGAGGGAACTAGAGAGGATATCGAAAGTAAAGGCCAAATTGGTCTCATTGGTTCAGTGGTGGGATTCAAAAGTTTTTACTATCAGTTCTGTGGGTGTGGCTTGGTGTGTGTTGGTATGCAAAATAGATCTCTTTTGTACATAAAATAGATCTCTTACTTTTTCTATCTGTAATGGCTACTGACAATTTACGAAATTTAGATGTATGAGAAAAGGTTATCCCATCAGTAGGATTTTCTCCCTTCCCAAGGCATGCAGTGTATTAAAATGTAAACTTGCAGTTTTCTGTCAAACTGCTGTAACTTCCACTGATTTGATTATTATAGACTGATCACCACATACATAACTTCCACATCACTAACAACAGCTTTATAGCAGATGGTATATGCATGCAGCAGACATTCATCATGGACTGGGAAAAAAATCACAAGGTATATTCATGTGTGAACCAGTGTTTTAAAACCATATTAAAACCATAGGTGTATAAGAACCAATTCCTATATAAAATTGATCATTTATTTGTAGATTGTGGCTACTCAACTTCTTTTGAAATGCTTACTATTAATGCTAAATAAATATCTTTGTCCTTACATATTGACTTCATGTTAGGATAGGTTTATTAAAAGTATTAAGTACTTATAGTCTCAGTTAGTCTTATATAAGTTGGCAAAGATTTTAAAATGAAAAAAATATTTTGAAGAATAAATAATTAAAGTAAAATCACATAGTCCAAAGGTAAAAAAGACAAAATAAGGTAACTATTTATTTATTTGAATTAATTAGCCACCCAACTCCAAGGACTCCTTAAAGGTTTATAAGAATTTGTTGAAAGTCAAAAGTTTCCTGAGAATAACCCATGTATTTTATTATCTCTGCTTATAATAATATACCAGCCTATGGTTGCCTGTGATTTATCTACATTAGGAATAAGAATTATAGAACCATAGGTTAGTTTGTTATTGTAAAACATAAAGTAAAAGCTGTTGAAAAGCTATGTGTTGAAATGAATAAAGGAGGAAATTTCCATGCTCAATAAAAATGGGAGAATTAATTTAGTACTGCCTCAGGTGAATCTGATTTATAAGGGTTTTTAAAGATCCCAGAAGTAACCATACTATTTGCTATTGGCTTGGTATTCCTTTATAAAATAGGTATTGATTTTGACCATAAGAAAAATATTTAGATAATAAAGGAATAAGAGGCTAAATGTCCATAGTTCTAGAGGAAAAATTCAGATGCTTCTTTGTTAAGACAAAATTTTTTCTCACTGTCAAGAATAGAATTTTGCAAATTCTTGCTTAAGCTAAGTTCAATATGGAAAAACACTCTTCCTCTGAAGGTGCATTATAGCAAATATTATTTCTTTAGTTTCTTTCATGATGTCATGAAACTCCTGGATCTATGCCTCGACATATACTTCACGTTCAATGGGAAAATATATTAGCAAGTACAAGGTACCCTGATGGGATCACCCATATCAGGCCTAATAGCAGAAGCAGTCATGCAATGACTAAAATCCATAGTTCTAGCCACCATCCAACCAAAATTCTGGACACACCATGTCAATACACCTTCATCATCATCAAATGCCCCCAAATTTAAGAAACACACCACCTACTCAATAATATATTCCCTGGGATCAAATTCACACACAAAACAGGAAACAGACAACAGACTCCCATTCCTTGATATTGTCCTAAGGAGACTAGACGATGGAGAACTAGAAACCCATGTCTACCCCAAACCCACATACAGGGACCAGATCCTCAGATTTGTAAGCAATCACCCCATCACACACAAAAGAAGTTGTCTCCAGACTCTGTTCAGAAGGACCATGACACATTGCCGCACCACCACACTAACAAAACCAGAAGAGAAATGGCTGTTCAAAGTCTTTCTCTGCAACAACTATCCAAAAAACTTCATATTCCAATACACAGCACTCAAACCACATCACACCACATAGCCAACTACCACACAAAAAACTAACTCTACCATACACAAAAGGGGTGTCAGAACATTCCATCTTGAGACATCTTGAAACTATTTTTGAAGTGCATAGTTAAGAGTTCATTACAAGATGAGATCATCACTAACTTAGATGACTTTAAAAGGGGTCTGGCTCAATTCATGGAAGTCAGGTCTATTAAAAGTGATTAGTTTTAAATTCTCATTGTTTCATTCAGGTTGGGGATAGTGTGTGTCATTGTGAGAACCAAATGCTGTACTATGCTAGGCTTTGGCCTAATCTAGAAGGCTATTTTTAATTTCTATAAACTAGGACCCTATGTAAATAGGTATTCCAGTGTTTAGTGAAGTAAGGAATATGTTGAGAATATGTTAATGAGTATTATCTTCAAATTGAGATTGATTTTCTTGTGTGTTCTATACTGTCCCATTTCAGTAAATACAAGGTTTTCCTGCAGAGAAAAGAAACAGAATATATAAATAGCTTTAGAGAGAAGTAGGCTACTCTCATCACACACAAGCACATATGCTTTTTATTTCCCACTAGCTTTTCCTCTGCATTTATTGGAAGAAGCAAACGATTGTGCCTGGGAGCAGAAAGGAAAAAAAGCATTCTTAAAGAAGGAGAGTTGCGGTATAAGCAGACTAAATATGTTGGAGAGGGCTACATTATGACTTTTGTGGGCCCTAGGAACTTTGGACTTCTTGGGACCCCTATTCTATAAAACTAATAGCATTAAAGTATATTTCCTATGATTTTCAGTGTATTTTTTTTACAGAGAAATAGTGAATAGAAAATATTATATGTATTATTTTGTAATAATAAATGATTGTTTCTGTTTCATTATTATAGAGGGAGTAGGGAATGTCCTAGTGGGCAATGGGAAGATCTACCAAGGCAATAATCAGCACAACTTCAGACCTTTCCAAGAAATGAACTTGAGAAAATATCTCAGCAAGATCTCTCCCTACTGTAATTCACATGAAGGCAAAGTGTGAGGGAGGGGAAAAACATATTCAGAGATGCAATGGGAGAATAATGAAATGCTTAGTAACTGTCTCACGTTAGGCATAGGACAAAGATACATTATTCCCTCCGTGTTTATTTAATGTAGTTATACATAAATGTATAGTGAATGTGTGAGGTGATGTTAGAAGGGTGTTGATTTGGGGCATTAATGTATGAACACTTCTGTTGGGAGCACTGGAGTTCCACAGGATGAATTAATCAAAGTCACTTTTTGACTTTATGTCTGCCACATAAGGTTTCCACAATCAAATTTCCCATCCCATTGCTTATGACAGAATAGATCTTGAAAATGCCTTAGAATGTACACATTATCTTTAGTTTACTCATTTTGGTGGATGTATTCATTGAGCAGATTATGACGTTTTGTTGGTTGAAAGCCCACACAATGTACAACAAATATTAAATAGATTATATGATGCAGGAAGGACTATGGAACTACAAATTATTGTATCAAAACAAGTTAGTTGTGCTTTACAAGGAAAATGGAGTGAAAAATGGATAAGGTACATATAAATGAGACAAAGTGAGAAAAATGGCCTCCTGTCCTTCCACAGAGAAAATTCTCCACTGACTCTTTGACCCATCCATGAATGAGGAAAAAAAAATCAGTTCCCAGAAGGCTAACTAGGCTCAAGTGTGTGTGGTTAAAATAAAATAAAATTAAGACCTGACCAAGACCTGTCAACTCAAATTTGTCTTTCTATGCTTCTGTTGCTGCCAAGTTGAACATAGCAAGTCTCTCCTTCCTTTCTGTGGTGTGTTTAGGTAACTTTAGTCACAAAAACATGGATGGGTCATTTGTACTGAGAAGGCAATGTTACCATCACTTGAGAAAATTGAACAAAAGGGTAGTCAGAAGAGAAGACTGTGCGGTAAAAAGAGGGAGTGAGTGCTGATGTGCATGGATTGGTCTCAGCATCATGAAGTATTTGGCAGTTTTCTCTTCTAAACTCTTTTGTCATTAAAGAAACACTTCCCTTTTAGAACTGGAGTTTTCCCCATTATCCCCAATGGAAAATCAACTCATTTTCTCCCAGCTGAAATGACATCTATACATTCAATATATTTGTGGGGAAATCATTAGATGTGATTTGTGGTAAGACTAATTTGTTTCAATAAGACACATCTATCAGCAGAGGCTACCTCAGGAGAAATTGCTCTGGAAGTCTGAGGAAGAGAACAAAAAGGGAAAACAGGATTATTGAGTGAGACTGTATGGCTTACCAGGAAATAGAAGAAGTTATGCTGAAAGCCACTAAGGAAAGCTACTGTTTTCATTCATTCATTCATTCATGATTTATTTTATAATCTCATTCTCAGGATGACATACTTTAAAAACAGATATTTTTATTGTATAAACCACAATAAAAGATAATAAACCTATAAAGCAACAAAACTCAAAACACTGTGAAATCATAAGGGTAAGAAAAGAGGACACAAAGGTGTGTTCTGCCAGCATTCTGTTACTTTTCTAGATGAAGTAAGAGGCTTTAATGTTTTAGTTAGTTATGATGAGAATATGACAAAGAGAAGTAAACATACACACACAATCCACATAATTATATAAAAAACTTCTATGGCAGTGTTTTATACATGCTTTATACTCATGCTCATTTACCCTAGAAGAAATGCAGAAAGGTCTGGATTCTTTACAAAACAGTAAAGCTGAAGGATTTGATGGTGTATAACCAGAATTACTGAAGAACTGTGTACCAGCAATTAAATGTTGGTATCATGACCCTATCATCATAGTTGGCTTACTTCCTTTTTTAGTTCCATACTATACTCAGAGATAGCATGCTGGCTTGGCAGTTAAGATGCTGGGTTTGTTTGCTGGAAACCAGCAGCCCAGGTTCGAGACCTAAGTGCCACATGATGGGGTGAATTCCTGTTACTTTTCCCAGCTCCTGCCTACTTAGCATGTAAATGTGAGTAGATAAATAGGTACCACCTTAGTGGGACGGTAACAGTACAACATGTCATACTGGCCCATGACTGTGGAAATATCTTTGGACAGGGCTAGATCAATGGCCTTGAAACTGAGATGAGCATTGCCCCCTATAATCGGTAACAACTAGCAGAGTAAAACTGCAGGGGCTCCTTTACTTTTACTATACTCTGGATGACTGCCTCCTATATTCAAAAAGACCAAAATTATTGCAATTTTGAAACCAGGAAAGGATCCAAATCTTCTCCAAAGTTACTGGCCAATTGCTCTTCTCTATGTTGTCCACAAATTTTTAGAAAGACTTGTGTTTGTGTTAAACAGAGTAGGCCTAGCAGTAGAATCTGTAATTCAAGTAGAACAAGCTGGATTCTGCCCCAAACATGATTATAGTGATCAAGTCCTTGTACTAACTTCCTACTTGGAGAATGGATTCCAAAGGAAAATGAAAAATGTCTCTGTCTTTCTTGATCTCTTGGTGGCCTATGATACTGTTTGAAGAGAAGGATTTCTCCTCAAACTAATCAAAGTTGTATCTTGTCACAACACCATTGCCTTGATTGTCAACATGTTGATTAATAGGGTACTTCAAGTTTTCAAAGCATTTGACAGAAGTAGATGTCATAAGTTGAATTATGGACTACCATAAAAACTTTAATGTGAGAAAGTATGACACTAAGAAGGAGCTATGAGCAGAGGATTAAGCATTTTTAACAGCTGTTTGTCTTTTGCTCCCAGACCAGATTTTTTCCAATGAAATTTCAACATCAGAATAAGATTCCCAGATTCACCCTTACTAAGGAGTTCCCAACAGGCTTCTACTGAAAGCATAGATCGGATCCATGCACAACCCTGATAACATTTTGTAATGGAGAATTTTTTTTTTCTTGTGTGGCAAAATATATTTTATAATTTTGAATCACAGATAACTTCCTGACAGCTCTGGAAAAACCATATCATGGCAATTTCTGAATGTTGTTTTATTGGAGGCATTAGCCTTGTTTGGGCAAGTTCAAATGCCTGGGACTTTAAAGCCATTTGCTGAATGCAAGTTGAATCCAACCCCTTCATTTTTTGTCATCTAGCTGAATAATCAGGGGTGGGATTCTACCAGTTCGCACCTATTCTCTAGAACCAGTTGTTAACATTCTAAGCAGTTTGGAGAACCAGTTGTTAGAAGAAATTACTGGCCTAATCCTGTAAGGAAGGCAGGAAGGAAACATTCTGGTGTTGCTTACAGAAACTGCCTCTCCGTTAACCCTTATTACATTCTTGCCAGGACTAGACTTCCTGTCTCAGGAACTTCTCTGGAGTTTTTTCCCCTTCCTTTACTGGTACTTTGCTTATCTGGAGTGACCATTCAAAGTTACAATGGCACTGAAAAAAGTGACTTATGGCCGTTTTTCACACTTACAACTGTTGCAGCATCCCCACAGTCATGAGAGGCCAGGCGAGGAGATGCGTGCCTTGATGTGAGTGATATTGATGTGATCACGCCCAGCCAATAACATGACCACTAAGCCACGCCCACAGAACCGGTTGTTAAAAAATTTGAATTCCACCCCTGTGAATAACCCACACAAAAACATAGAAGAGAGCTCAGCATACACCAGCCTTTCCTTTATATTTATTGGCATGAACTATGGCTGAAAAACTGCTTTGGCAGAACAGGACAAAAGTATCTCAAAATATTGATCTCCAAAATGTGGTAGTTGCATTTCTTTTCTAGTCAGTTTTCAAAAGGTTATCCAGAATGGCCGAAGAGTTCATCTCCCATAGTTCTCCTTCTCTATGACTGACTCTTGAATAACATATCTTTATATAGTTTTGGGTAAAACAGCACACATTTTTCTTATAAATGTCACAGATGGCTTGGCAGGTGTTTCTTTCTTTAGTGAAATAGATTTCTAAACTGCAGCTATTTTGTTGCCCAGGTTTTTGTCTTGAAAAGGTTCCTTAGTAACCTTTATTAAGAGCATTGCCTGAAAATATGACAAGAACATAGAATCTTGTGGAGATTCTTGTGCAGAAAATGGATTGATTAAATCTAATGTTGAAGGATACATTGATGCGAGTTAGTGAGAAAAAAGTCTCAATCTTGCCTTTTGACATTAATACATCAAATCAAATCTTTATTAGTCATAGACTAAGCTAAGGAAAAGGGATACAAACAATAATTTAAAAAATCTAAAAGGTATATAAAAACAAAAATTACACAAACTTTGCCCCGAGTTCCTCAATTTCAAGCTTTATATTGGAGACCCTATTTTCCTTGCAAAGATACTCCACTTTGCTTTAGCATTGGCACTTTTTGTGATTAAGTGATCCCGTATAACACTTTCTGTTAAATTAATTTGTTTTCATAATTTTAGCTTAACTTCTTCATTTTTGACTGCTAAAAGTGCAATCCATCAGATGTTACTGTTGCTTAATTTTGTAGTATGGTCCGTACAGTGTTGTACAGACTGTATTTCTTAAGTACAATGAAATGCTTTATTCTAGTGTGGTGAGATATGTGGCAACCAGCCAGTTAGGTGTGTCCTTTTTCCACCCAGTCCATGCATATACGCACAAAGATGCACACAAACACAAATCATGGTTGAAAAGCAGCCACACTAATCTGGCCTTTGGTAAATTTTCAATGGGACTGAAACCAAACTCAACCCAAATGCAGCTCTGCTTCCTTGTACACTGGGATCAGAGCATTCTTTATCCTGAAAACCACAATTTCATTTTTCTGTCTGGATTCCAGCTCAATGACAAAGCAGCTGCTTAGAAAGCCCCATTTCCAGAAATGTGTTCTAACAACATTTTAGAGTCAATACAGTTAATATTTGACTGAAGAGAGAAGGGAAAAAATCCCTCATACTCCATCCCCTTATATGTTAGACATATATTATTAGATTTCAGTTCTGAAGAGAATTCATGTATATATTGTCCCAGCATTAAAGCAATCTTACATGATAAAACTGCACCCCAAATTTAGCATTTTTCTTTTAAAAATTTCCTCTATTTTATTGGGAATATCCTTAGAATAGAATGTTGGATGAAATTAAGTGCTGGTTTTCATGGACAGTAATGTTTTCATCTTAGAATAAAGGGGATGGCATTTCTTCTCTCTGCACCAGAGGTGGTATTCAACAGGTTCTAACCAGTTCTGAAGAACCGGTAGTGGAATTTTTGAGTAGTTCGGGGAACCGGCAAATACCACTTCTGACTGGAGATTTTACAGTATCTTTCCCTGCCACGCCCACCAAGCCACGCCTACCAAACTGGTACTGAAAAAATTTGAATCCCACCACTGCTCTGCACCCATTTGTGTATTTCAAAAACTTTTTGTGGTGGTAGGTGCTGACAAGGCAGAGGAGGAGAGCAGAAACAATTATTCAGAGAGAATAATTCTCCAAAATTTTAAGGTAGATAATGTACACATGAACACAAGTATTTATAAGCAAATAGTGATGGAAGCCAATTACATTCAGATATGCTACTCTTAAGACATTAAAGGTGTAATTTCCATTCTTGTAATCTAGTAGAAGATTGTTCTATATAATAGTATATTACTTTGTTCTCATCTTAAAATGACACTAATATGCGAAGAAAAAGTATATTTGGGATATATTAGATATTAAAAAATATTATGAAGTAAGCTTTGATACAAACCATTTTTTGTTGAAGATGCAAATTAGGAATGGCAACATTTCTTCAGATAGTTGATCTTATTATCACTTTGTTTTGCCTTGAGATGCACAGGATCATTGACAATTTAAACCACGGTCCACAACCGCTGGGCTACACAAGTGGTGGGCCAACCTGCACCTGCTGCTTATGCAGATGGAGCTGCATGCATGCACATGCATGCATGTGCCGCTCACACGGGACCATCCCCTCTCCTCCCCCCTGCCTGTGATGACCCAGGCTGTGCCTGGAAATGACACAGCCAAAGCAAAGGCTTAATTCGCTTGTATTGCTCCAACCTTTCACCAAAATCCACATAGTTTACTGTAAATTCAAGGGCAGAGCTCTAAACATGCACACCCACTTCCAATAGTTCCTCGCTGCTATATGTCCAGAGGAGCAGCACAGTCCTGGGAGCAGAAGCGGTACAGAAAGCCTGATCATTCACTGGTGCTGCAGAAAAAACCTGGAGCAGAACAGTGTTGCGGCACACTCACACACAGCCAGGCTAGGCAAGGTAAGGCAAGTCGAAGCAAATCAATGCAAGACAAAGCAAAGCAAGGCAAAAACAAAGCAAAGTAGCAAGATGTCGGTAATCGCAAGTGTAGCTGGAAGAATGCAATGCTTATTCCTGACAAATACCCCTCCCAAAGCGTCTCCTTAAATCTTATTCCCCAGATGAGCCAAGGTGATGAGGGGTGGGGCAACCTCTTCCCAAGTTGCCGGGTCACCCTGCACTGATCCTGCTTTCTCTCCATTCTCAGTGCTCAGGGATCAAGCGGGGGAAGCAGTTGCTCTTCTCCTGAGCTCTGTTGCTCCTCTGGTCTGCTGTCTGTCCTTTCCATCTCCTTCCCCCCTCTTGGTCATCCTGCTCTCTCTTCCTCTCTGACAACCCTTCTCAGGCCTGAGGGACCAGGGGCTGCCTCATCCTGCTCCTCCGGTAACTTCTCTGGGGCCAGAGAGGCTGCACCATCTTCTTCTGTCTGCCCTCTTCCTCCTCCTCCTTGGACCTAGCCTTTGATAGGGCCATGACACCACCGACCTGACAAGAAAGGTTGGAGACCACTAATTTAGATGGTTAGTGGATGTTAAGGATATGTACGTTTTGTTTTATTATGTCACCAGTTATTTGGACCTTTATCAAGACATAAACTGGCCAAAATAAATATTATACCACACTGTAAAGCGTATGCTTGGTTTACAGTCAAGGATTGCTGAAATGTATTGTTTCTTGGTATTCAAATTAATGTTTTGACCTCTCCACCATGGAGGGCTTTTAGGCATTTTAGATACCTTTTGAGGAGTTGTTTTGCATATCAGAGTCTTCCCAGGCCTTTATTTTAATTTTGACCCTAACTGCATAGTTAGCACTCATGTATATGCATTTTCCCTGACAATTAGCATATTTTTACAAACTGCTTTGAAAACATTTTGAATGAAATCTTAAGTGCTATCATATTCCCTTAAGCTGTTTAAACCTTAATGTTTAATTTATTTAATTGCAGCTTTGGGGAAGGAGAATTTATAACCATTGTATGGCAGCAGGAAAAATATTTATTGTCTGAGAGGTTCAGTCTCAGTAAAGATTGCACCTCTTAGAACTCTTATATCTACTTCTTATCAAGAGGCAGAGAGATGTACCACATTTAAGGACAATTTTGAATCACATACTTCAAGGTGCATCAAGTTTGACCTTCCTTCCTTCCCCCCTGATGAGAATATGATCTAGACCAGGCCTGCACAACTCAATGACAGGAAGAAATAATAAAAGGCTGCAAAGGAGTAATTGGTGCACCAATCAACTGCTTCTTGATCTGTAGTGTGGTGGCACTAATGGCCCAGAGGTATAGGAGGTGCTTGGAGGCAGGATGTCTTTTTGGGAAACGGTGGTGGCAGATCTTTCATGACAGCAGAGATGTTTGATGGCAGTGGATTTATTGAGAGTTCAAAAAACACTGGCAGGCTACACAAGGCTGCTTGGTTACCACGTATTGTGCAGGCCTGGTCTAGGCAAAGCAACGAAGAGAGAGGGCTGTAAGCACAGAACTTTCATTGCAGATATTGATGTTGGTGTTGATGTTGGTGTGTATTCAGAGCACAGATAGTTTGATGTAATTATTTGGTTCATCAATTTATATACTGTAGCTGTCCACTCAGCTGAAACTGGTTGAAAGCATCCACTACAAAGAAATTTATCAGCAAAACAAAACATCACAATATAAAAACATTTTAGTGCACTGACCAGAATTGCTTTTGTTGAGATGGGCGGCTGCACAAATTTGATTAAGAAATAAATAAAAATTGTGGTGAATGTCATATATTTTATATGATATATATAGGTGATATATTTCAGCCAGCTCATCTAACTTCTGGGCTCCAGTGCTTAACAGAACTATGTAGCCCTCAATCCCCACCCACATTCTATCCAATTAGATTGGGATAAACAAGAAATGATTCTAAATACTTGGAAAAAATTTAAAGTAGAAAAATTAAGCTCAAGAAGGTAAATAGCATTTGATGGATGGGGTAAAAATGATTTGGCCTGGGCTGGCACAGACTGGCCAGGAAAGAGATAATCAAGACTGTGATGGATCATAGGTTTACACCAATATCACTGTGAGATTGTGTTGAAGAAGATAAACTTTGTTTTCTGGTTCTTATTGAAAACAAAAAGCCAATATCATAGTTGATTACTTAGATCTATAGTGTGATCACACTTAGAGCATTTCCACAAGAAGAATCTTCACCATGAGTTTGAGATCTCTGTCCTTTAGCATTAAATGAGATTGAGAGATTAGCTGAGTTAATGCAAAACGTAGTGAATTCTTTAAAAAAAATAAAATAAAGGTGGAACTTTCTGAGAGTTTGGATGGACTCTTTTTCCATTGGAAGGAACTCTTGCATCTGCTTCCCTACTGGCTCCAGGGGGATGCTAAGCTGAGGAGCAGGTCGTATAAGGAAAAATAGAAATGAATATTCAGAACCTTTCTCCTTTCCTTTTAGCAGGAATGTAAGGATTTGGGCTACTCCAGTGAAGTGAAACTGGCAGCTATATTTCCTTACAATTCAATATATTTCTTACAGCATAAAAAAAGCATTTTGTTCATAATTTATCACACCTCTCGCATTTCAGTTATAGCTGAACTCTACAGCTATGATTTGATGTGCTGGGGGGACATCTTGGAGAAAGGATTGGAAGAAAGCTTCACCACTAGAATCTCAGGATCATATTTTCACCACGATGCTGGAATCTCAGCTATGCAAATAAAAACTGGGAGGCTCAGGAATAACAAAAGGAAGAGCTTCTTTGCGCAACACATAGTAATATCACTGCATTCACTGCTACAAATTAATAAAAGTCCTCATCTTAGATTGCTTTTATAGATCCCTAGAGTTCATAGAATGTGTAAGGCTATATTTTATTTCCCCTAACACCAGTTGCTGAGGGATCTGAATGGAGGATACAGCGACAGCTTTGTTCTGCTTGTGGGTCATAAAGTTTGTTTGCTTATTTTTTAAAAAAAAAACTTCCTTGGGGTAATGACATCACTCTATGCTCATGAGATGGAAACCTTAGAACTTTATAGTACAGGAATAACAGCAATTTTCAAATTTGGCTCTGTAGTACCAAATTGCCCATTTGAATGAGGATGGTGCACTGCTTAATTTGCTTGCCAGTTTCAACTGTCAGCTTAAACTGCTCTTTTTTTTTTGGTGACAAGCACCCAATAAAACTATTGTTTGCACTGACTGTTGACTCATCTTAGGTGGAATTATGTACAGAAATAAGTCAATAATTCCTCATTCATTGTGATCCACATGCAACTCAGATTGATGATACAATGCAAGGGTCCTGTATAGACAAGATTCTTGTTTACTGTGTACTTTTCCAGGTCACTTAGCACGTTGCTTCATAAGCATGCTTTTAGCAATGCAGAGCCCGGTGTGAATGGATTTTAAGTTTATGTAGATCAATTCATCCTTAAAAACTAGCAGAACTAATTTTTTAAAATTTGCACTGCAAACACATTAGGGATAAGTTAAGCTATTCCCAGAAAGCTTTCAGTACCTCCTCAAACAATAGGCTATTAGGAGATGCCAAATTTGTTTTTAAGGCTATGCTATTATTTCCCCACCTGCAAAAAAAAAAAAAAAGATGTCATCCAGAGAGGGTCATTCTTGGAAGCAGGTCTTGAAGAAAAGCATTTCCAAAACACCTTTGGAAATTGCTTAAATTATATTCTCAAATGTTTCCTAAATTCTGTTGAAACTATTGCCACAGTTTTTGGAAGAAGGTATCTCCATCACATAAGTGAACTATTTGGATTTTGAAAAAGATCACTGAAGTCAAAAGGTAGCTGGGTATCTTTAATATTAAATCATTTATTAAAAGAAAGAAGGGATTATATTTTTTATATCTATTATTAAAGAATTTTGAAGAGTATACAGGTAGTCCTCGACTTACAACAATCCATTTAGTGACCATTCAAAGTTATAATGGCAGTGAAAAGAGTGATTTATGACCATTTTTCACACTTATGACCCCGGCATCTCCATAGTTATGTGATCAAAATTCAGAATCCTGGGCAACCGTTTCAGCTTTATTATGGCTGCACTGTCCCAAGGTCATGGGATCAGCTTTTGCAATCTTCTGACAAGCAAAGTCAATGGCGAAGCCAGATTCACTTTATAAATTTATAAATGTTTGGAATGAGCAAATATTAAACTTGTTTGTTTGTTTGTTTTTAGAAATCTTGGAGTATTACAGAAGGCTGATGGAATCTGATAACTAAGCTCATTGGCCACCACTTGAGAGGAAAAGAGAGGAACAATGAAACATGCATTGGAACAATTGTGCCACATTTTCTTCCCTGTGCATACTGGTGGTGTGTGCTGTCATAGCACAAGTACAAAGGGCAGAGCTTTCAGCATGCAGTTGAGACACATGTTTTGTCATTTTGACATCATCATAGTTTGAAATGGACACCTGCAGCGGAACACAGCTCTCAGGGTCAGTGGAGTCCAGACAATTACCCTTTTTGACAATAAATACGTCCATCTTCTCTCCCTTTAGAATTCTTCTCTGAAGATTGAACACACTGATATTCTGCTATTATGAATATCTAGGACAAAACGCTGAATGTGACTTAAATGGAACCGAAAACCGTAAAGTCTATTTTGGATTATTATTCTGAACCTGCTTTTCTTCCTGAACCAGCACCTCATATTGTGACAGTCATAATACAGTGCATTCAAACAAATTTAATATAGACTTACAAAATCAGCATTATAACCATTATTGCAGAAGTAATATGAGACTATGAATTAAATAAATATATAACCAAGTACAGTAATACATCCTCTAATAAACTACATGTGTTCACATAGACCCAAATATTGGAAGGATTCTCTCACAGCCTCCTGAGATATCATAACCTTCTGTGGTGCAATGTACCTTCTGAGTAGTTCTTGTAATTTATGACTGGTGCTTTCCTGCACCTGAGCCAGGAAAATGCAAGTGATGGTGGAAATATATATTTTTTCAAATTGCAAAGCTAAAAGTTTTATGAAGTAGCACCAAGTAGAAACCAACTTGCTTGTAAGTTGGGTTTTGTGCAGAACTACAGCTCCTTGGGATGATAACATAGCACATACACACAAGTCAGGGTTGATATCAACATAAATCCCCTACGTAAAATAGACCTGTTTTAATGCATGAAGCATAGATATCTAATTTATTGGAGAATTTTATCAGAAAATTATAGATCTTAAAGGGGAAAATACTTATTAGATGCTAATTGTATTAAGTGTGTGTATGCCATCACAAAATTATTATTTTTTATAATCTGTAGGGTTTTGTGGATCAATACAAAATCCAATTGACTATCCATTGTCTTCTTAAGGTGCTCCCAGTAATAGGAATAATACCACCAATGCGATGTGCTATTTCCATGGGCAGCTTTAGGTTTCTGTGGTTAAATGATGGTTTATCTAATAGCTAGCAAGAGATAGTATAATTTTACATGATTGATAACTTTCTACAAATATAGTTGGGAAGACTAAATTACATCTGAATTATTTCTTGAAAGAGAATCTAACCTAGAAATGGGGGGAAAAGGCCCAAGTAACTTGTGTTTAATGTAGCATACCTCTTAAGTCTTCTGAATGAGAACTCAAAATAACTGAAGAAGAAAGGACAGTGAAATTGGTTTCATAGATACCACTTAAAGACCATAAATGAGTCTTACTTAAGAATCCGAGAGATGCAGATAGGTTACTGCTGTGAAAAATAGAGGATGAAACGTGATATTCCAGGTTGCAATGATGATTCATTCCTTTTGCATCCCAGCTTTCTTTCAAGGAGTAAAGTGCTGCCTTTACTCATAAAAGTACCAGATTGTGATGTGCCAATCTGATAAAATGAAATTTCATAAGTACAGTAAACCCTTCATTTAATGCCTAACACCTACTAACTTCAGCTACAAAGAATGGGGTTTTTTTCTTCTCCATTTAAATCAAGGATTTCTCTGTTAAATCAAAGTTTTATTGCAAATGACTCTACTGTATGTATGTATGTCTACTGAAAACTCCTATTGCAATTCATGAATCTTAAAAAAAATATTACACTGTCTGGAAGCTAGAATAGATATATTACTAATGCGTCATTAGAAGTTACGACAACTTGTGTAGGAAAGTATGTTCATAATTCTTATTCCTGATTTTTTTGGTTTAAAAAGTCCCTAGAATGATCTACCATTCTAGAAAAATGTGAATGTATGGAAGAACTGTGGTTCAAGGGTATTGCTAACAATTTATCTTCGGAAGGCCCTAGTTTTTATTCTACTTTCCTTAAATAGAGCTGGAAAATTCTCACCTAAAAACTTAAGGAGTTGTTGCTGGTGAATGTTGATGAAAGTGGGTGAGGTGAACCAGTAGTCTGACTCATTGGAGAGCAGTTTCTTCTATCCATCATTACATTAACTGACTTACATCAGGTTTTGATCCAGTCCATTGGCACTATGCATGATATTCAATCTTTATTTAATAAATATCTAAAAACTACCTAATAGCTGACTCATGGTCACCGACGGAGCTTCCAAGCCGTAACATATAAAAATGTACTCAAATGAACGAGTCCATGCAATTCATTGAAGCCAAGGTAGACCAGTTCATCTCGTTCAAGAGTTCCGTGTATGTGGATCAGACCACACAGAGAGTTTTGAATGAGAGCCAGTATCATGGCATGTGCATGGGAACTTGCTTATATATTTGTTTGTGTTTCTCTAGCAAATGTTTTCGGATTTGTATTTTCCTTGCCTTTCCTACAAACCGGCTCCTGGCATAACCTATTAACATTTGGAAATTTGCCAAACCCAGATGTTAACATTCATTTGAACTTCAAATTCTAACACCAATATCTGGGCTGAAGGCAAACAAGGAAACAAAATTCATGGGATGGTCCACACCATCACAATTAGGTTGTGAAGTGAATGAGCCTTAAACAGAAAGCTATATGGAGGTAATTTTGCATTTATCATAATTAAAACTGAGATTCCAACTTGAACCGCTCCCCCACTCCCCTAAGGTATTTTTGTTTTGTTTCATTCTGGAAAGAATGATAAAAAACAACAACTAAATACACATATAGCATAAACACGATATAAAAACAAAAATATTTCACTGGTTTCTTTGTTTCCATGTTTGTGGAAGCCAATTCTAGGGAGCAGGGAGGAGGGCAATGTTAGAATCTAAACATTTATACTATATGAATAGAGAATAATTTGTTTACCCATATATTTGGCTCAAGCAAGTCAGATTTATTATCGTATGGAATGTTTCAATGTGTGTAAATTGTGGATGGCCCCCTTTTATTCCAAAACATTTCAAGCTTATCTGGGGGATTTGAGAAGAATTTTAAGGACCAGAGAAGTGTAAATTGCCCTCTCAATTACAATCTGATCTGACGTCAATCTTACGCCTGGGAAATGTGGTATGATACATGTGCCAAAGAAAGGTGTGCCTAAGTCAAAGCAGTCATTATTGTGCAAGTCCATCTCTTCTCCTGCTCCTATCAATCTTTATTTTTTCACTTAGAAAACACTTAGCTATTATTGCTCTCATTTTTAAAAAGACCATTGTTACAACTGTTCTCTTTTACCAACATAAAATGCAACCATAGTCATGTTTCACTGGAAGTGGTGAATAACAATTCTTTATTTATATAAAGTTAGGAACAATGAATTCAAAACTAGTGGTACACAACAAACTACTCCTAAAACGAAAATCTTATGGTATCTCTGGACACCTGCATAACTGGATAGAAGCATTCCTGTCAAACAGACAATAAATGGTCAAAATTGGGAGCGTCCTATCAAATTCTGTACCTGTCAACAGTGGTGTCCCCAAGGCAATGTTCTAGGACCAACTCTCTTCATACTCTACAAGAATGACCTCTGTGAACATATTAAGAGCAACTGCATTCTCTTCGCCGATGATGTAAAGCTATTCAACACCACTGACAATACTGCTACCCTTCAAAAAGACTTCGACTATGTATCAGAATGGTCAAACAAATGGCAACTTCAAATCTCAACAAATAAATGCTCTGTGTTACATATTGGAAAAAAAAATCAGAACATAAAATACAAGCTGAATAGTCAAGACCTTGTTGATGATCCAAACTCTGTCAAGGACCTTGGAGTACTCATCTCTAAAGAGCTAGGTGCTAGACCCACTATAACTACATAGCCAAAAAGGCATTAAGAGTTGTTAACTAAATCCTATGTAGCTTTTTTTCTGGTAATATCACACTACTAACTAGAGCATACAAAACATTTGCTAGACCAATACTTGAATACAGCTCATCAGTCTGGAACCCGCATTACATATCTGATATTAATACGGTTGAGAAAGTCCAGAAATATTTCACAAGAAGAGTTCTCCACTCCTCTACTCATTGCAGAATACCATATGCCATCAGACTTGAAATTCTAGTCCTAGACAACCTAGAACCATACCAACTTCAGTCCAATCTAAGTATAGTACATAAAATTATATATTGCAACGTCCTACCTGTCAATGAATACTTCAGCTTCAACCATAGCAATACAAGAGCACACAATAGATACAAACTCAAGGTAAACTGCAAACTTAATTGCAGGAAATACGACTTCAGCAACAGAGTGGTCAATGTCTGGAATACTCTACCTGACTCTGTGGTTTCTTCCCCAAACCCCAAAAACTTTAACCTTAGACTGTCTACAATTGACCTCACACCTTTCCTAAGAGATCTGTAGGGGGCGTGCATAAGCGCATCAACATGCCTACCGTCCCTGTCCTATTGTTTCTTTTTATTTTTCTTATATGTATCCATTTCATGTATTCATAACTATGTTTATACTTATACCTGTTATCTTATAATTGCTTGACAAATAAATAAATAAATAAAACTGTGACAAACACATGCTCTCTTTTTCCAGTATAAAATGCAACCATAGTCATGCTTCATTGGAAGTGGTGAATAACAATTCTTTGTTTTTATTCACTCTTTCAATATATAAAGTTAGGAACAATGAGCTCAAAAGTAGCTGCTGCAAAAGGCAATAGCAGGGAACTGTATCAGGATTGACCTCTGTCCCTAATTGGATTATGCAATTCAATTTGGGAATGTGTTCCTTCTTTGTGAAAATGTCTGCTTCAAAACAGACAAGACACTTTTGTTCCTGCTTTGGGGCTTGGAATTGCTTAGTTTTTATACCCCTTGCAATCTATTATTTTCTGCAAATATCAATAACATTTGGCAAAGATCTGTTTTAGAACCAAATGCAACAAGTAACTATTAATTTTTTTTTGCATTTAAGCACTGTGCTTACAGTTTATCCATGTTTGGTCAGATTGAAGGACTTTTCTTTAAATCAAGACCATGGCAATCATTTGCAATAATTGATATTAATTAGATTAAGTAGATTAATCAGTTTTTGATAATTAAAGGAGAAGCTTGAAATTATCTAATTCATGTTCATTCTCCTGTACATCTTCTTACATCAGAGAAATCTCACCTGTTTTCTCCTTGTAATATCAATGCTTGCTTTGAAAATGATTTGAAATAAGTTTACAGCTGTGATTGGCTATGAAGAACAATGGTGGGTCAAAATAAAAAAAACATGTAAGAGTGGGTTTCTGCTCACTTTATTATATGCAGTGAAAAGATATTGAGACTTTGGAAAAAATGCAGATAAAAGAGCAACTAAGATTAAGAATGATTATGAAGATTATGAGGAATTGTTACAGGAATTGGCTATGGCTAGTCTAGATAAAACAAAAGGACTAGGGGTGATATGATAGTAGTATTCCAGTATTTGAGGGGCTGCAACAAAGAAGAGGGGGTCAACTTATTTTTCAAAGCACAAGAAGGCAAGACAAGAAACAATAGATGGAAATTAATCAAGGAGAGAAGCAACTTGGAATTAAGGACAAACTTCCTCAGAGTGAGAACACTTAACCAGTAGAACAGCTTGCTGTCAGAAGTTGTGGGTGTCATGGTTCTGAGTAATGCTCCCAATCAGTTCAAGACTCTGAGGTCATGGCTTTCTCAAAGATCCTGTTTACTGGATATATCATATTGGCACAATCAAATATAAAACCAATAATTCCCGCACTTTGGTATAATTAAAGAATAGATACTGGCCACGCCCCTTGTATCACAGGTCATGTTAGCCAACCAAGCAGGTGATGAACTTTTCAGCACTCCCTCTTGCCATTGTTAGGGCATGCTGAGTTGGCCTTAGTTCTCACAAGCCTTATTGCTGTTACATCTGGCATTTTAGAGAAAAACATTCTAAATTTCATAAGTCCCCTACTCCCCTCATAACATGGCAACTACAAAGAAGCAGAGAAAAATATGGCTTCAACTAGAGTGGTTTCAAGAGTTGACAGTGGGTGCTTCATCACTGGAGGTCTGGACAGCCACTTGTCTGAAATTATATAAGGTCTCCTGCTTGAGCAGGGTGTTGGCCTACAACAGTAGTCGCCAACCAGTGGCTGTGGCCCACTGATGGTCTGTGGGAAAATTGTGGTAGTCTGTAGAGAAATGTCACCCCCAGAGTACCCCCAAAGCAATTAATCCAGGCTGTGTGGGAACACAAGGCTGTACCGCCCACATGGCCCACTCATCCTTACCTGGCAAACTTGCCTGCTAAGTTGTTATTTTTCTTTTTTTTCCCCTGACCATCAGCTGTTCTGCTGTGCTGGGAGATTTAAGTTAGCTAGAAAACAGGAAATCATTGGATTTCTTGCTTTCTAACTAATCTTTAGATCTTTAAGCAGAGCCAAACCTTTCTTAGGCCTGAAGCTTCTATTATTCAGTGCTGAGGGCACTGAGGGCAGTGCTGAGGGCAGAAAGATAGATCTCTGAATGAATCTGTGATTCTGTGAGCAACTCAATCTGCCTGCCTGCTTTGCCTGATTTTGGGTAAAAGTTGCTCTTTTTTATTATAAAAAATTCAATATTTACATAAATATTTATAACATTTACATACAAGCCATGCTCAGCCAGTAATATGACCACCAAGCCACACCCACAAATTAGGCCATGCCCAAGAACCAGTTGTTAAGAAATTTGAATCCCAATCTTGCCTCTGTGTGTATGTGAGAGAGAGAGAGAGAGATGGGGAAGGGGGGAGGGAAGGAGGGAGGCAGGCAGAGCGGGAGGGGGAGAGAAAGAGAGGTTAGATCAGATCTCTCTCTCTTCCACCAATGTCAGCAAGCCACCGTCAGTCAACATTTATATTAGTGGTCCCCAGGATTTAAAATTATGAGTTTGGTGGTTCCTGAGGTCTAAAAGATTGGTGACCCCTGGCCTAGAAGATCTGTAAGGTCCCTTCCAGCTCTATTCTGATTAATTCTGAGAATTAAGCATGTCAAGGGAAACCTGAATACTGCATGAGATGGGGATGTATTAATTTAAAAAGCATATGTTGTAAAACAAGAAGAGACATGGTCAAAAATGAATGGGTGCAAAGTGAATGCAAATTGTATACAAATATGACCAATATGAAAAAAGTACATTGAGGTAGTTTGGTCATAGAAAATAAATGAGGATCAAATTGCAAAACTAACACATAAAAAAGGGTGAATGTCTTGAGATCATGAGGAAGTCCCAGAAAGCCATGGGTGGATGGAGTCATTGAGGTCCATAAAAAGAGAGAAGTAAGAAGTATAAAGAACAAAAAGCAATAAATGAATGCAAGGGTAGAAAGTTACAAGATACATAGTGAATGGTATTGATGTAAAGTAGATTTAATAAGACCTCCTTTTCCCTCTATTTACTTCTTTTAATTTCTTTTATTCATCTAGGTGTTGCAACAGTTGCTTAGCCTCAAAGACTGTGGTCAGTAAGATTACAGTGTCTCTTTTAAGTAGTTGCTGGAATCGGACCAGAATGAATTTTCTGTTTAAAAGTATTTACAGGCCTTTAATCCAGGCCATATATTTTGCAGAGGTCTGTATCATAATTGTACTCTCATGGCGTAAGTCATGCCAAATGAATTTCCATGTTATGGTATGATTTTCTGTACCAAACCTGGGATAAATTTCCATGCAGTTTGTCATAATATGTTATTATCATTAACATGTATTCAGATATCATTGCAAGAAAGCAGATCTTAAGAAAGGGAGCTTAAAAATATTGGACTGAATAAGCACAAGTTGTTGCACTGCTGATTTTAGAGCATTGAAATTGTTTGTCTTGCTCAAAGCAAGCATGCCTGGCATTTTGTTAAATAAAAGAGTGTAATGGGCTCTGAAAAGATTGGGAATAAAACACAAGCTAGTTTGTCTTTGCACTTATTCAAATCAATTGCAGATCATTCTATTGTTATGTATCTTCAGAATCAGAGCTTATTTATATATTTGGGGGAAATCAAATACATGGATATTTTGGCAGCATAAATTTAGAAATCTGCATAAATAGCTCCATCCTTCCTTTGCTTATGACCAATTTCAGAAGACATACTGTAGTAGTAATAGGTACAGAATTATCCTGGAAGTAGCATGTGTGTTGCTTTAGCCAACAAGAAAAAATAAATTTGTATTAGCATAACCCCTCCCAATTAGCCATTGCAGGATAGGCTGAATTACTGAGGAAAGGATTTATGTATTTATTTTCAAGGTTTCTAGATGGTTATATCACTCTCAGGAGCTTCCAGCATAACATACAATAAGAATATACATTTTAAAATATCATGAGTTGCATCTTTAATTATCAACATAAATTTAACTTAATTGTAATAATATCAACCATAAAAAGGATACTATAACACCAAGCAGTTAATATAATACATTAAGTTTATTCATCTTATGTTGATTTTTGATGTTGTTTTTATTCCTTCAAGCCAGTGTGGAATCCTGCTATTAACTGGACAAGTCTCTGCAGATTTTTTGGCTAGACTTTAGTGTCAGGATTCTGGCAGTTACCCCTATTTAAATCATGAGTCTCGAGCCAAACTTCCAAAATTTAAAAAGGAGTTATTGAGAGTTAACATGCCAGCACTGCCTGGGTGTAGCTGACTCTGAGACACATACAGTAAATCATTGTCACACTTGACCCTGGTTTCCCCCCCACCCCCTGGATGTACTGTAATTCATATTCTCCAATGTGACACATCCATAGCCAAGAGTCATAAATCATGCTCTCCAGTTAGAAACTTCAGTCACCTAGTTACTATCTTTGAAAACATTTATGGAATGCAGTTTCAGTTTTGCAAGCTGCTGCACTGCTCCCTTTCTGTTGGCAACTCTAAAAAGATCAGAGAAATATTTTATGAGTTGACATTTAGAAATGGCTGGCTATTGCCTCCTTCCTAGGGTGCAGAGAATGGGACTGGCCTAAAGATGATTATACTTGCTGGGGATAGAGTTCTTTTTTCTTTTTCTATTTTTTATTTTCATCTTTCACTTTCTTTTTCCTTTTCTCCACTTCTTATTTTGTTTATATCACCTAGATTTTGTAATTGTATAATTTTTACTTGTACAGTATAATTATAATCCATAATAAAATTATTGAAAAAATATCTATTCGAGTCTTAAATGTTGACACATTGTACTGTGAGTAGTAACCCAGGTAAATTTAATTAACTGATTTTCTGCCTATTGTAGGATTGCTAAATGTCTAGGAATCTTGCCAGAAATGAAAAACTTGTTCCTTTCTTTTGTTGACAGAAAACGGATTGTGAAAAAAAAAAAGCAAATTTAAAAAAAACCTATTTCAGATAGACATACAAATATAAGTTAGGAAACTACTTCAGGTTTTTGATATAAATGATGCAGCCATTGTCCTTTATATAGGTTTGCTTCTATTATTGTTAGAGAATATGAATCTTTATGGTGCTCCTGTCATTTGAGGGATAAGGCTGTGCAATACTGAAAAAATAATGTAGAAGTGCTTCAAAGGTTCTTAAAACATAGCACATCTTTGCTGTTCCATAAATCATCTTTTTGCTTTATCAATGTAGTGACTCAAGTTAATACAACTTTTAAAGCAGACACAACTTTAAAAGTTAATACAACTCTTAAGGCAGATACAATATTTTACAATAGGTTACAATGAAGTAGCAGGGACACACTGTATTTGCATGAAGTCAGAAGCACTTCTTTCAAATAATTTTTGAAGTTCTTTTTAGTTACACTGGATATTCATCTCATATTCCAGAAATTGTGGCAACTCCACCTCAAGAAATAAACAATTCTTATTAGGATGTAAACTCTGCATAACCATAGCAGAATCAGAATAAATAGCCATTTGTTTTAAAAAAATGGAATGGTGATTATTTATTTATTTATTTATTTTTATTTTTAATTACATTTATATGCCGCCCTTCTCCGGAGACTCAGGGCGGCTTACAGTCTATGGAGCACCATGCTAGGTGCTCAGCAATAGCCTTCATTCCATTGTATATGCCTGCTTATTACTACGGCTTTTTTTTTTGGCCCCCTCAAGCGGCATTTTTACAAAGTCAGCTTATTGCCCCCAACAATCTTGGGTCCTCAATTTACCTACCCCGAGAGGATGGAAGGCTGAGTCAACCTTGAGCCTGGTGGGATTCGAACCTGCACTAATTGCAGGCAGCTTGCACTAAGTGCTAGATGATTAACAGCCTGCACCACCAAGGCCCTATTATTTTTTCCTTTCTTTAATAGGAACAAGGATTAATCCACATTTTAAAATATGTCCTTAAGCTGAAAATAAATAGAGTGGAATCTTGTGTTTTAGTACACTCAACAATCTATGAAGAAGATGACTCATGGAAATATAACTACAGAAGTGTGCAACATGTTCTAATTTTATTTGCAAAGAGAACTAAAGCATTTGAAGTGACTTATTTAACTTTATACCAGATTTGGCCCAGACAGTCATTCCATTTCCACCTGACTTCCTTTCAGGGTACTCTATAAAGTTCCCACACCAGATCTCAGTTCAAGCCCAAAGATTGATCTGTTACAGGAAATATTTCTGACTTTATGAGCTTATGGGTCTATTATTTTTGTTTTTAAACCAAATTGTATTTGGAGTCATTTCAAATCAGCATGTATAATGCAAACCTAAAGAGGAGGATATTATTCAGCATAAGTCAGAATTAAGCATATCCTAATTCTTTACTGGGCTTCATCTACCTTGGTCTTACAGATTTCAAAACTGTTGGATTTTTTCCCCTTAAATCTTGCCAACTATCCTCAGGGGAGAAAAGCCCCAATGCATACAATGGCCCTAAAATAACAAATTAATCAGCACCTGATTTCTTGTCTTTCAGAGTTGCCTTAAGGTGAAGAAAACCTGAACTGCAGAAGATCATGTTTCTATTAAAAGAGGCCTATATGAAGCACATTCACAAAACATTTGCTAAGTAAGCATCCATTCAATTAAGTTGATTTAGCAGAAGCGAGGAGGGTCTTTTGGTGGAGATGGGAAGCTACTCTATTGTACTGTATTCACATTATTAGGCTCACCTCTAAGAACTAGCAGCAAACAATTGCTCATTAGTGGATTAGCAGTAATTACTAGCAGCAGTCATTTTCCTCAAACAGTAATGGACCAATTTGCTGCTGTAATTGGACCCTACTGTTGTGGCTCTCTGGCCCTAAAGCTGTGGATTACAGAATCTGCACCTTGTGCTTTCCATTTGGTAAGGTATGTCCAGTAATGCTTGAAAAACACATGTCATCAAACTGCATCCCCCCAAATGTGCAGTCACACCTCATGCTTATTAAAAATAATATAGATGCAGCTTCAATTGCTACATTGGATTACCTGTTGGAATATAGTGTAGCTAAGTAAACATTTACAAGATTATGAATCACAGCTATATATGTCTTTAGTAAGCTTCTAGTAATAACTCACACACACAAAGGAGTAATTAAACTTGAGTGGATATAACAGTGAATTAATAGGATGAATTCTCAAGGAATGTGTGAAGTTCTGTGACATAGATGTGCAGGCAAGAGCACAAAGATACATTATAGGGAATTGTGGGGAAAAGAATGTGCAATCCTTTTAAAAAGGTGCAGGAACAGCTTCAAATCAAATGAGTTCTTTGAAGTTATTTACTTTTGTGAATTGTCTGCAATCTTCATCGGCAAGCTATTTGCTAGACAGTTAAAAAAACAGAATTGGAAAGGGGATGGATCTATTCAGCTTGGAATCCAGCTTAACATTTCCAAAACATGAAACTCTGTGTAGATCGGTATGTATGGAAGAATGTAGCTAACCCCCATCATTTCTGTTAAAATTGCTAAGGGATGCTCAGTTCCTTCCAATAGACAGGGAGGACGTTCCCTTTGGAAGCCATAACACTCCCTTGTAAACTTAGAATCATCTTAAAATCCAAACTGCAAATGTCGCTCCCCTGGAACAGTTTTGGTGGGCTGGGAATGCTTTTAAAGGATTTGGCAAGTCCTGGTAATCAGTTGATTGCAAAACCTGATAATCTGTTTCCTCATTTTAGAAATGTTGTGGCTTAAAGTCCTCCTTCCTTTGAGGTCTAAACTCTCAGGTAGGCTCACCATATTTACTGCTGGTTCAGGCTTCTATTTGTCAGTTGGGCTGGTGCCCAATTTTTTATATCCTGTTTTTACTTCTCTGGTTCTGTCTTTCTGCCCAATTTATATCTTTGATTCTCATTCTGTGTTGTTGCAGGATTTGAGACCATGTGAATAGTGTGTGTTTGTATGTGTGTGTATGTATAAATACTGTTCTACACACAGTTTCATGTTCTGTAAATGTTATGCTGGATTCCAAGCTGAATATATGTGTGTGTGTGTGTGTGTGTGTGTACACTTTCTACATTTCTGTAATCTTGGAGCCTTCCTGCTTTGAGTGATTGTGCTTGTGACTCACACACCTGCATCTGACTGAACACAAGAGCCTCAAGAGCGTACAGCTGGAAGGAATTGAGAACCCTACAAACAACCAACAAATTTAGGCCCCTAGCTCAGAACAGGAATTGAAATTAGAGCCTGTTCGACACATGATTGTCTATCTTTTGCTTAAACATATCCGGTGGAGGAAAGCTGACCACCGTCCTAGTAATTGGTTTTACTATCAAACTGTTCCTATGGTAGGTAGCTGGCAGACTTTTCTGTAAGAACAATCATATCTCTACTTAATAAATGTTGGAAATAAAATACTCATTTTCTACCATCCTGTAAAAGTTGACTCTATATCGATAATGATCCTCTTTTCCTGCATATCCAGAAATACGGAACTATATGTGCTGAATTTTATGTATTTGGTTGATGTATTCCCATACATAGTATGTAGATAATAAATATTATACCTACGCCCAGCTTAGAATGAACAGTTCTTATTGTGGGTGGAAGAGAACTAGGACTTTATTTCTGAATTGTGTGCTACCTTGACTTTTCCCAAAAGCTAGTGATTGCTTATTTAAAAACTTAGGTGATACATTTCCCTAAAACTGATGACATATTTAAGGGCATGAAATGTGACTTGAGTATAGACATTTAAAAATACGGAATTAGAAAGTCCTACACCCAAATCTTTTCAATCCTTTTGACCAAATGAAATAATATTGATAGTTATGCTTTATTTTCTTAAAACTGAATTTTTCAGTCTTCCATTCTATTTTTCCTTCTTTAAAGAGAGTTTTTAAAGTGTCCTGTATATAAGTTAACTACTGTTCCTTGAAACTTCTGTCAGATCTAATAACTGAGAGTAATTATCTTTGTCAGTATTGTGAAAAGAGATTGATGTTAATCACCTCAGATTTATATAAAACTCCTAGAAGGGGAATTTTAAAATTGCTTATGAAATAATGCAGGAATGGCAAATTAACCTTTCATTTTCCTGTTTAAGGTTTTGTTACTTTCTTTTTTCTAATTGGTATCTATAATACCAATTGGTTGTTAAAATCCCTAGAATTTAGATTCACATTGTTGGACAGACAGGAAATATTATTCTATCACAGCATAAAAATAAATAAAATAAAATATTGGGTGCATGAATCTGTCAAGCTTCAATTTCTCAGTTTTTCCCTATATATCCAAGCAGCATGAGATAGGATCTATAAATTATGCTGACTGCTAAAGAGATAGTAATAAAAATGAAGACTTTTTAACAGTTGAGATAAACATCTCTGCCAAATTTCAGAACATTAGTATGATTTGTATACGGTAAAATTCCCTGGTTATTGCTCTGCATTTTTTTTCAGTATTGCATTTTTTTTTAATCTGCATTGCTTTTTATAATTGTTATGCAATGTTTTTAGCCATTTGGATTAGATTATAATGGTTAGTGGCAATGTCAAAATAGAGTTCTGGATTAAACATGTCAAAGGACAATATAATAAAATAGACAATTGGTATAATGCATTTAATAGATAAAAATGACCAGACAATGAGATTCAATCTATTTCAGCAAATAATTTCCAGTCACTGTGATAAGGCTCAGTACCTCTTCTTCCCCAACATTTAAGAAAACTTTCCTTCACATATTGCTACTGTACATTAGAAGTACAACAGAAAACTCTTGATTGGCATCTGTCTTTTGGCAAAATTTCAAGCACCTGACATCATTTATGCCGTCTCACCTGAGCCAAGTATCTGACCAGAATACAGGAACACAATATCTCATGAAGCAGCTTCAGCTTCAAAATATCCTGTTCGTAGAGATAATCATAATACACATTCCTGACATTGGACAAATAAATTGTAGTAGATCTCTAAACTGTATGCTTGACAACTGACATTTATTTTAATAAAGCCTCACGACTCATGAATTCTGCATTATAGAAGATGCTATTTTTTTGGCAGCGCAACAATAAAGCAATTATTGATGTGTAGCTTCCCTTCCTTTTTTCACAGGTGGGCGGATTTCTTAAAAATTGCATCCAGATTGTAGAGCGCTTCATGTTTGTTTGGATAGAAAGGTAAGTCAGCCAATGAAGAAAGAAATGGGCAAAGGACTATTGGGCGTTGACATATCTTTTCTGTGTTTGTCTTCTGAAAACTAGTGTTTTTAAGTACAAAATTCTATATAGACATGTTGAAAAGGAATTTGGCCAACAGCTCATGAATGGCAGGAGTATTTGGTAGATATTTCTATATTTTACCACACAACTGAATCATAAAAAGGAAGATTGATATGGGCACAGAGCTCCCCCTTCCGGAATAATTTCATTGATAAGATAAACTAATCTAAGGCCCTGGTTTTTTAAAATTAATGATTGAACCACTCAGGGCTTCTAGCAGCCATTGTTTTAATGAATGTGTTATCTTTGAAGTTTTAAAAACTAATATTTTAACTATGAGTTCATCATATTTCAGACAAGGCAGTGGAGTGAAGGATGAGTTTGGATGGGGCATTGATATAGCCTCCTTCCATTTTTTCTTATGGAACTATTTATTGATGATCAACGGCCAGCAAAATTACAAAGAGGCAAAGAACAATAACCCATGTTTACTGTAAGCCTGAGGCTATCTCATTCCCAACATAGTGGAACTTCTGTCTGAGTTCCAGGACAGCCAAGAAATGGAGTCATATCGGGATAGAACAGGTCACTTTGGCCTCATATCTCTTTGTACAGCCAAAGAAATCCCAATGAGCTCCAAGTGGTGAAACTGGGGAAAATTCAATTTAGGATTTGAAAAAAAGGAAAATGGCTTTTCATGAATAAATATTTCTGTTTCTGCTGAACAATATTAAGAATGAAAGAAATTTGTTATCATTTATATATCAAAATTCAGATCTTACTGCAAAGAAATATAATTTTACTTATCAGTTTCTGGCAATTAATTTTCCTCTACAATTAATGTAAGATCAAGACTCACATTTTAAGGAGGAGGCAAGATTATTAATAGAAACCCATTTATTGGATAAATTTAAATAATGCGCAGTTTTCTTTTACTAAAATCAGAATATTAAGTATGATACTAACAAATAGTGATTCTTTTTGGATATGGGATTAGTGTTTCGTAGTGATTATAAAGCCATTTATATAAATGTAAATCATTATGAAGACACATTTCTTGTGAACATATTATAATGTTATATTTTTATTTAAAGACAATTTGTAATTATCAGATTGTTCAATAAGAAATTCCATATTCCCAATAATGAGAGGGTGGGGAGAAATTGCGTATTTTGCATGAATTGTAGAATGCAAGAAAATGTATGCATTAATATATTAAACTTTCAGGTACAATTTAGATATACTGTATTTAGAAATAAAATTATATAATATGTCAAGAGAATTAAATTACAGAAAACAAGTTAGAGTGCCTGTTATGGAAAGTCCTTAAACACTGAGTATATTTCTAGTTGGATTGTTCCTCATACAATGAATCCAGAGCCACAATTCAGCTTTTACTATTCTTATTTTTTAAGGTAAAAGTGATTAAAGTAGATCAATCAATGTATTATGCAAATAAACACAAACATATTCCACATCTTTATAAAAATTATAATCTTAAACATTAAAAATTGTCTGTCCATAATTTAAGTTATTGGGCTGCAAGTTGATACCATGACTGTTCTTTATGTGTATATAAAATAGAACAAATCCATACATGGTAAATGAATTCATTTATGAGCTCTTTAATATCTTCAATTTTTTAAATAATCAGTATAGTTATCCACATACTGTTAATTTCAGGGAGGAAGATATTTTTATGATATTTCATAATTTCAGTATTAATGTTCCCTATTTTTCAGAAAACTCTCGTCTGGTAAAAATAGAAGAAACCCTTTAATACTTCTTCTATGGTAGTTGAGAAACTATTTAGTTGAAATAGTTGAAAAGATTGAAATCTTACTATAAACACTGTAATGTTTCTTTAACATTCTGCAAATGAAGTTATGCAATTTTTAGGAGAAATTAGGTGAAAGCTTAGTTGGGAAGCACCTTCTCATTCCTTCTTGTTGTATTGTTGCATTTAGATCTTTATTTTATCCTTCCTAATCCGATCTTTCCTGGATCCTAGATCCATTCATGTCTTATTTTCAGCAATTTGTACTGTATAGTCCGAAGTCATTAAGTTTATATGCAACTTCTTGGGCAATAGCCTCACTGAAACAATTATCTCTTAAGTAGATATATTCAAGCTTCAAGCATTGTTCAGAAGCAAATGAGCCAATGTCACTGCAAATGTCTATTGAATTAATTTCATATTTCTAATGATTTAGTGGAAACAAATGGATTTATTTTGCTTTGCTTTTCTTGTGGATATCTTGCTGACACAGTTTACAGCTAAATATAAGAAATACTTTTCCTAACTTCATAACTCTGTTCAAATATCATTTTATACTTATCTTATGTTAACTTCTGCTGACTGCCTGTTACCAGCAGTTCGGAAGGTCAAATCTCACTGGCTCAAGTTTGGCTCAGCCTTCCATCCTTCTAAGGTTAGTAAAATAGAGGACCCAGATTTTAGGGAGCAATATGCTGACTCGATAAACTGCTTAGAGAGATAAAGCACTGTGAAGTGGTACATTAAGTGCTATTGCTAATTGAATTCCCAATTCCTCTAAATGCTTCCAGTCTTAAAAGTCTAAAACTGAAAAAGACAGAAGGATAGTTCTATATTTTTGACTGTGAAGACCATACTTTGGCCAAATGCTTGAAAGAATTTTGTGCATTTGTGGCTGTAGGAAAATAAGACTGTGGCCAGATGTGCCAGGGTTTTTTATATGTACAGCAGAATACTGGGAAATAAATGCCTTCATTCTTTCTAATGGCCATACTGTTCTGTGGATCTTAGGTGGGGATAGGGATTTACACATTACAAATAATATTTCACCTGAATGTTAATTTTGAAAATGTTTACAAATGCCTTATATGGACTACAATACTTTTCCTGCCTATTATAATGATGGTTTTTTGACAGTTCTTTTGTTGAATCCTTGACACTGAATGAGACAGAACTGGATGAGTCAGATTTTCCATCCTTTTAACAATGTTACATAGAGTCAATTCCTTGGTTTGCTAAGTGGGTGCGTGAAGCTTTTTGCCCCTAAAGCCAATGGTCATTTCTTGATAAGTGATAATGCTAATAATCCCCAGGTCCTTTTTCCTTTGAAGTGAATGGCTGGCTTTTTGAACTGCTGTCAGTTTTAGAGGATTAGATACATGTTTAGGCTGGGTGAACTCATGAATGAAAATATTTTGCTTGGCAGTTTGGAAAATGTGGTTTAGCCCCCATCCCCACTCCCTCCCTACCCTCCATAGCTAAGTGCTGAACCCCCTTGGCAAGCACCTGCTTTGCACCATTGTCTTTTTGGGAGGTCTTTTCCTTTAGAATAAACAATGGAAATTCTAGTATTGCTATAAAAGGGACTTGGGCTTCTTTATTTATATTTGCTTTGTTGTCTTATACTGATGATTGGATCTTGGTATGCAGATCTAGCACACAGTTTCTCAAATGGCGTCAGAATTATTATATGGACCTTTTAGATGTTTACATACTGACAGAAAGCAATTCAATTATTCTTGCAAAGCATAATTATATCAGAATCACTGTAAGCAAAAAATATAGAAGATGCCAAGACCATTTGTCATGACCCATTAAAATGTAACTGGAAAAACATAATTTTGTTTTTATTTGAGGTGTCTTTTGGGGAACTCTGGATCAAAATATATCATTAATTCTAAATCTGGCAAACCAGGTTGCTGTCATCTCCAGAAGTTCATGAGCAATACAAAAGTTCAAGAATTGCATATGCCTAAGAATTGCAAATAATAATTTGCTACTGAGTGAAAAAAACAACTTTTCATTTCAAGAGTGGATCTAATATTAAGGCATATTCATACTGATTGCTTTGCAGCTTCTAGAATAAAAAATAAGTTTAATTAATATTTTTTGCATTTCATATCTAAACTTACTCTATAGCATGTAAGAAGCTTAAAAGGGATTGAATCCTTGGCAACAGAAAGCAGAAAAATAGCACTATGAAGACAGATTTGTATCAGAATACAGTTATCAAGTGAAGAACCAAAACATTGCTCAAAAACGTAATGCCACAATGAAGCCTTTTGAATTGGTTTTGATATAACTTCCTCAACTACATTGGCTTACAATTTAATTCTTTTTTGGTGCATTGCAGTTTTAAAAAGCTATATGATTTTTAGTTTTAATAGTCCTTGATTCTGTCTGTTTTATTATGATGAGCACATTAAGTTGGACTTAAGAAATCCACCCAGGAACAATTTTGCTACGTTATTTTGAACAAATATTTTTTTTTCTTGTTATGTGAACATGGTAGATTAGATTCCTTGTTTGATTGCTTTTAAATATGTAGCTGTCATTTTAAGAATTTGCCTGGTTTTTTTTCTCTTGTGTATTATAGCTAAAGCACCAGGCTAGAAAGCAGAAGACCATGAGTTCATCTCACTTTAACCATGAAAGCCAGGTGGGTGACTTTGGGCCAGTCACTCTCCCTCAGCCAAACCCACCTTACAGGATTGCTGTTGTGGGGAAAAATAGGAGGAAGAAAGTGTGTTGGATATGCTCACTGCCTTGAGTTATTTGTAAAAATAAAGGTGGGGAAATAAATAAATGAATAAATATAATTACTGTGTTTTGATGGTATTGTTTGGGCTGTGTTTCTAAATTCTTACTGTTAAGGCATTAAACAGGAGATTCTATTAAATTGTTGGTGAAAATTAATATCTTTTCATTTATGGCTACTATTTGGTTGGGAAGAGATTGCATTATTTGCATAGGAAAAATAATTAACCCTCCCCTCTGCAAAAAAATCCAGTCAGAATTGATTCATTTCAGAGTTAACAAATGTAAAATAATGCACATTGTGGCAATAATAGTAATAATAAATTTTTAGCAGTGCTTGTCCAAAATTTAGCAGTGCTTCTTTACCCATGGGGGGTCTGAGCTTATAGGGTCTACGCAGATGGTGAGTGATCATAAATAATATAAACGTTTTCAACATTCAGTGAAAATGTTGACTTTGTGCAAGACTGTTTCGGAGTGTATTGCAAAAATATTGGAGAGAATAATGCTAGCAAAGGGCAGTGGTTTTGATGTCAGTAGCTAAATAGTATACTTCTGAACACCAATGATAAGGACACAATGACAAGCATGTTAGACATCTAGTTGGCCATTGCAGGAACAGCATGCTTGAACTAAGCAGGGCAAGATTTTTTCTCTTATCTCTTTTTTCTATTGCTCTTATCAACTGGATTTAAGGCCCTATGCTCTAATCACAGAAGCCATTGGAACTGTATGCTATGGGGGCAATGGTGACATCTGGCTACCTAGGTAGATTTCCATCTTAGCTAGAAATTATGAGAATAAAGAAACATTAACTAGAGGATCCTGAGTTTTTCTCTTGTTCTTTTTCCATTCATGCTGTGCGATTTTAGATTATAAACCTGAGGAGACGTGCTATGTTGATTGTACTTTTCTGTAAATAACTGTGCAAACTTAAATTTTTGTTTTAATAAGCAAACAAATCTCAGGAGATGGGTAGTAGATCTAAGAATTGTTTATCAAATATCAGGGTTTTTTTCTTAGTTAAACACATCATTATGCATCTAATCCTCACCACAAATAATTTCCTCGATCATCCTTTTTCACAGCTAGTATTCCCTATTGATCATATTAGTTTTGTTAGGGATGGTGAATATAAGTGCTTTCCTTTTAATTATGTGAGCCAAAGGGAGGGAAAAATGCCCATTAAGGAATGATGCATACAATTATAGCCTGTCATAAATATCCTAATGAACCAACTTTCCTGGTAAAAAGTCCTAATAGTAATAAATACTATTAAATTTTTGCATATACGTGCTATGACTTACTTCCATCACAAACAGCTACGAGTGGTTTTATTTGCTTTCATTGCATGCCATATTATTCTAATTTATGGCGTGTGCATGTACTAGCTTAGCTCCTGACAGCAGTATATCAGTTCATTGCAACCAGCCACTATCAGAGAATGAACTGACCAAGCAATATCATAATTGCTAGCACATGTGAGAAACTGCCACAAGAATAATCAACCTGAGCCTTGAGGTAAGCTCTGCTTCATTTGTCTGAATATTTCCTAATGGCAGAGAATTCAGGCATGCATGCTAACATAACATTTCATAGGCTGAAACGTTTATTTGCCCGTCTTCGTACATCCTAAGTACATAAACAACTGCAGGCATGGCTTAAACGACAACTGCTCTTTTAGCTTTAGATTTAAAATAGATTCTCAAATATGGAACAGCTTGCTTCTTAAGACAGTGCAAAGGGTTTACAAAGAACTCTGGATACGCATGGTGTAGCCTGAAACTTTTTGATGCGTTTTCAGCAATCTCTCAATCAGTCATGCTGGGGAAATCTATTTTTTCCAAGATGGATATTTTTGAGATCTGTAACAGAATATTCTGGAAGGCTGAAGTGCTCTGATAGCACCTTGTCCTTGTTTTGATATCAAACTTATTTCTTTTGTGCAAAGTTTGACCTTCTAAAAACCAGAGGGGTATAGCTGGCAGATGACGGCATGTGTCACTTTAGGAGAAGAATACATTTAGAGGAAGAGAAAGACCCCACATTCTCAAAGAAAAGCTTTTCCTGTAATAACAGCAGGGCAAAATAAACCTGCCAGTCCTATGTAAAATTTGTGAAAAAGTATCACTTTTATGCTTAAGTTGTATTTCATTCAATCTAAATTATTTGTTTTTTATGTATAAGAAGCAGCAAATTGTATAGGGTTGTTCCTTTGGCATGACTGTTTCTATTTTGCAGCTGTTATTCATTGTGGCTGCCCCAACCTGTTACAAGTGATCTTACCAGAATAATTAGTGTGATGTGTTTAATTAAGGAGAAAAAACAACCTTGATATTGAGTAAGCTTCAACTCAATAAGAGTTGAAACCAGCAACTCTTTCACTAAGTGATAAGGTCCTAGACTGTTGTCGGGCTCCGAGTTCACCCAGAGCCCGTCAGTTTCGAATATGCCTCACAGCAAGTCAGGGGGCCATGTCTCCTTATCTCTGCTGCTGCCGGATTAGAGTATTTGTTGTTTGATGCTATATTGAATAAACCATCATTGTCCTAAAGAGGAGCTGGAGTTTGGATTCATTTAAAAACAAATCTTCAATACTCAAGGACTTGCTGGGAGAAGGTTAGAGTTGGGGCTGCTGGAACTGGCTCTTTATTGATGTGGTGCATATTGTTAAAGGGGGTTGGGGCACATATAGGTGATAATTAGGACTTAGATTAAAACATGGTGAAGCTGGCACCAGGTGGGGATCAGTTAGTGAGGGTCAGATTAGGGTAGGGATGTAGATGTGTTATAGGTTTAATAGCATTTAGGGATAATGGGTTAAGTGTGGCCAGAATTAGAACTGTGTATAGGCCTGGGTGTGGTGGGGTGTGTCTCATAATAATGGTGATAAAAGGAAAGGGAGCAAACTCAAACCCAACTCTAATCTTGCCTTGCCTATTGTTAGGACAATAAACCATCATTGTCCTAAAGAGGAACTGGAGTTTGGATTCATTTAAAGACAAATCTTCAGTACTCAAGCACTGGCTGAGAAGTGTGATGTTAAATGACCATGTTGGGTTATGATGACAGTTGTGGCAGTTTCAGTTGCTGGCATTAGGCAAATCCTGCATGGTAATAGCACCCCCCAGTCACATGATTGCCATTTC
Source organism: Bungarus multicinctus (assembly GCA_023653725.1). Classification (NCBI taxonomy): domain Eukaryota; kingdom Metazoa; phylum Chordata; class Lepidosauria; order Squamata; family Elapidae; genus Bungarus; species Bungarus multicinctus. Next base: position 87,899,945 of record CM042834.1, on the reverse strand, counting down.
TGACTTCCTGCTGGCTGACTTTATCAGAAGCCAGCAGGAAGAATGACTGTCATCATTGTGACTCAATTGTCAAGTGCCCGAATTGCAATCATGTAAATGTGGGGATATGCCATAGCTGCAACTAGGAACTGTTGTAAGTCCCTCTCGTTCAGCATTGTCCTAATTTTGAATGGTCACTGAACAAGTATTTATTCAATGAGGATTACCTGTATGTTGCAAAGCCTGTTTTGCAGAGCTGGCTTATAGAATTTTTCACTTCCTTCTTGCAGCCAAAGTACTACAGCACTATCCCCCATTTATCTGAAGTCATTCTGTGGGGTGACTTTAGTGTTACCTCCATGCACCAAATGATTGCACTGTTTTAATAATAATCTTTTCTCTTGCAAAGTATATGTAAAGGAAAAGCAAGGGCGGGTACCTCCTATAGAGGGAATACTGATGAGTTCAATGAGAGGACATATTACTTACATTGCTGTGGTTAACGGATTCAAAACTGAAGTGACCCAATATCCAAGCTGAGAGATTTGATTGATTGGTTGCTTCATAAAATCAGTGTTGATTGTTAGCCATTATGTAGACACATTTTCTCCATGACCAGAATAACAGAGTTGGAAGGCACCTTGGAGATTTTCTAGTCTAACTGCCTGTTTAAGCAGAAAACCATATACCATTTTAGACAAATGCTTGTTCAATCTCTTCTTAAAAACCTCTAGTGTTGGAGCACCCACAGTTGTCCCTAACCTGATGTTTCAGGTGCACCTCTGACTATTGTAACTGAATCCATCCATGATGCTACTTGCTTTCCCAACATCAGAGCCTTTTCCTAAGAGCTATGCTTTTACATAATGTACCTGAAATAGGATAATTTGAGCCTGGTCATTGGCACCTCAAGTGAAAACTTTGGGTTGACTTGATCAAGGATCTATTTGTTTGACGAAAATGAAGAAAACAAAGTTCAAAAGCAGCAATGCTCCTATTCTGCCTTTTAAAGGGCAACTTTGCCTCCATAGAGTGTTACAAGTTGGCATTATTGTTTCCATTATTCTGATTGTTCTTGGCATAGATGCATCTTGGTATCTGAACATTTTTATAACACTTTTGTGATTGCTATACCAAGTGCTAATCTGTAGCATATTTCTTGATTATTCCTTTACTGTTGATGATTGATCTTAAAAGACAAACTACCCACTATTTCAATAACTTCATTACCAATTCTAACGTTGGTTCTTCTGCCTGTTGTCATAAGTTTGGTCATGTTTACATTTATTGTCATTTCAGTCCTATTTTTTTCACTTTCCTCTCTGACTTTTACTATAGTTTGCAGCCTCTTTGCTTTGTTTGTTATCAGAATAATCATCAGCACAGCTGATGTTTCTTACTCCAATTTTAAAACCTTATTTATCTTCTTACAATCTAACTTCCCTTGAGTATACAGAATTGCTTCTTTCCATCAATGATCCAGAGCGAGTCTGTTTCACCACCTTCTGTTTATACTGTGGCTTTTTGACCTGTATATACTGTAGGTTTTGCATTAGGACAATGAAATGTTCTGGTATTCCCATTTTTTTCAAGCACATTCTACCACTTGATTTATTTGATATAATCAAAGGCCTTTCTATAATCAATGAAGTAGACATGGATTTTTTTAGTATTCTTTGACTTTCTCAGTTTTCCAGTATCATCCTCATCAACAATGATGTCTCATATTCCTCAATCTTTTCTAAAATCAATATGAAATTCTGGCATCTCTTTTTCTCTGAAGGTCTGTGATCAGTGTTGGATGATCATAAGCATTATTCTGCTAGTGAAATTAAAGATGTTGTACAATAGTTTTCATGCTCTATTTTTTGGTATTCAAATGTAGATTGACTTCTTCCAATCAGTGGGCTACTGTGTTGTTTCTGGATTTACTGTGTAGCTTGGTTAGAACTTTGACTAATTCTTCTTCTGTTGCTCACCATATTTCAGTAGGTATTGCATCGGTTCCTGTAGCCTTCTGATTTGATAATGATTGGAGTGGTGATCTAACTTCATCCTCTAGTACTACAGGTTCTTGTAAGTAAGAAATATTGCATAAGATAACGTGGATGTTGACATCTCTACTGAAGGATATATCAGTAGATTCTTTCCTTTATTTGATCTTCTTTGAACTGGTTACTTATTTGTCCAAGTTGACCTTTAGCTACTCAAAAAATATCTAGACAATAGAGAGAAGGACCTATACATTGACTACCGTGCTGATTATATCAAAAGTAAGTCAAACAACCCACAACTCGGCATCCAACCCTACTTCATCCAATCCACCATCACCCAAAACTAGGCATGCATGCCCCTACCTACCTCAATTCCAACTACAATTGGCCTTAAATGTAAGCTACTCAATGCAAGAAGCCTTGTAAATAAAATACCTGAATTTTTCCTCTTACTAAATATGGCTAAATTTGACATCGTATTTGTCTGTGAAACATGGCTCAGAGCATCTCTCCCTGACTCCATTACCACAGTAAGAGACTATTATATTTACCAATCAGATCCTAGAATTCGTAGAGGAGGTGGTGTTGCTATCTTCTATAAAAAGTCCCTACATCTAAAAAACATCCAAGTTACCCAGGAGCTTGCTCTTCCTGAGACCATCGTCTGTGAACTGTCCTTAAATATCACATTTCAATTCGGATGATCTCTCTTTATACTGATACTTACTGACTACGGACCAATACTGACTAACCCTGTTTATTTTGATATTCTGTTGATATCGAAGATTATTTGTTGTATTAGGTTTTGATAAATAAAATATAAGCTGAATAGTCAAGACCTTCTTGATGATCCAAACTCTGTCAAGGACCTTGGAATACTCATCTCTAGTGATCTAAGTGCTAGAGCCCACTGTAACTACATAGCCAAAAAGGCATTAAGAGTTGTTAACCTAATTCTGCGCAGCTTTTTTTCCAGTAATATCACACTACTAACTAGAGCATACAAAACATTTGCTAGACCAATACTTGAATACAGCTCATCAGTCTGGAACCTGCATTACATATCTGATATTAATACGGTTGAGAAAGTCCAGAAATATTTCACAAGAAGAGTTCTCCACTCCTCTACTCATTGCAGAATACCATATGCCATCAGACTTGAAATTCTAGTCCTAGACAACCTAGAACCATACCAACTTCAGTCCAATCTAAGTATAGTACATAAAATTATATATTGCAACGTCCTACCTGTCAATGAATACTTCAGCTTCAACCATAGCAATACAAGAGCACACAATAGATACAAACTCAAGGTAAACTGCAAACTTAATTGCAGGAAATACGACTTCAGCAACAGAGTGGTCAATGTCTGGAATACTCTACCTGACTCTGTGGTTTCTTCCCCAAACCCCAAAAACTTTCATCTTAAACTGTCTACTATTGACCTCACCCCTTTCCTAAGGGGTCTGTAGGGGACATGATAAGCGCACCAACGTGCCTACTACCTCGTCCTATTGTTTCTTTTTCTTCTTATACGTATCCACTTCATGTACCATAACTATGTTTATACTTATATCTGTTATCTAATAATTGCTTGACTAAAATAAATAAATAAATAAATAAATAAATAAATAGTAGGTGGGAAAAATATAAAAAAAATAACTGCACTTTTTTGCATTTATTCAGCCCTTCCTAGGGAATTATCTCCCCTGGTTTCATTTTGTTTATTTCTCTTTTCCATTGAGTAAAACTGTGGGCCATTTGCTTTTGCTTTCAGCTAAGCTTATATTTGATTTTGTCTCCAAAGAAGATACAAAACAGGATGGATTCCAAAGCAAAGAGCTGTTGAAAGAAGATTGACCCATGCAACATATAACACAAACAGCCTGCTAATTACTGCACTTCAGGTCAACGTTCAAACTCCAGTCTGTATCATGCACAAGCACAATGTTTTGTCCTGCTGATTATCAATTAACTGAAGGCACAGCCACCGTTATATTCTTTTTAGTAACTACAATATCATCTTTTGGATACAACTCTAAACCATCATGCTTTCTGCTCAGTGTAATGCAGAGTTAAATAAAATAGATGCAGCTTGCCACCCACAACTTTTTTTGTATTGCTAAATATCACAGAAATTGAGATAGGAGACAACAATATTCCCTTTTGCAAGCAGAACAGTTCTTAAAGCAATTTTTTCTAGATGTGATGAAGTCAATAAAAGCCAACGCTTATTATATTTACAAATTAGACAAATTCCTTGTGTATCCAATCACACTTGGCCAATAAAGTATTCTATTCTATTCTATTTCATATTTTTAAATATAAAATATAAAAATTGAAATGATTGAAATATATTTGAAATAAATTTTGTGTTGGCATTTGATTTGTCTTTTAAAAATGCAGAATTACATTGAGCTGTGCTTTAAAAGCATGGAGTAGAAACATAGAATGATGCTTTATTTCCCACTCGAGAAGGGGTTGGACTAGAACAGGGATGTCAATTTCGCATCATCATGGCATCATCACATGACATTGTGATCTTTCCCCCTTCGCTAAACCAGGTGTGGGCATGGCCCGTGCATGATACATCTGGCCCAGGCTGTGAGTTTGACAGCCCTGGACTAGAAGATCTCCAAGGTCTCTTCCATCTCTATTTTGATTGATTGATTTGGTCATAATACGAGTTTTAATATTGTCTGTTTTCAATGTATGGAGATTTACATTTATTTATTGATTGTATTTTGACAGCATCCAAGAAGATACATGAGCATGACCCAAGCATAAATTCCTGCAGAGGTTTATTGTTTTTTCCCTGAAAGCCATCGTTCTGCTAAACAAATAATTCCCTCAACACTGTTCAACTATTACAAAGACTGCACTACTATTACTGTTAATCTTCTCATCACTCCTTATCACCCATCCCCTCCCACTTGTGTTTGTAGGACTGTAACTTTGTCACTTGTATCCTTACGATTTATATTGACTGTTTCCTAGTATGATTTGATTGTTGATTGTACCCTATGACTATCATTAAGTGTTGTATGTTATGATTCTTGACTCTTGATGAATGTATCTCTTCTTTTATGTATATTGAAAGCATTTGCACCAAGACAAATTCCTTGTGTGTCCAACCACATTTGGCCAATAAAGGATTCTATTCTATTATTGCTGAATGTGATTATTACAGCATTGAGAGTTGTCATCATTATTCTTCTAAACTGTATGATTTAAAAATTTTCTACAGCAGCAAGGCTAGAAATACAACTGTTTGTTTGAATGGATGACTTTCCAGTCAGATAATTATACAAGTGGAATTCAGCAGATGCATGCAAAGTAGTTTACAGCTTTTGCCTTCCTCTTATGGTGCATACAATATAGCCAGAATCCTGAACAACAGAGTTGGAAAAGGCCTTGGAGTCTTCTACTCCGTCTTCTACTTCTACCCCCTATCCAAGCAGAAGACCCTATATTATTTTCAGAGAAATGTCTGTCCAATCTCCTTGTTCTACCCTTCCAAGATTATTCAACTCCCCATTGGCAATGGTAACATGTCTGCTAAAATAACACTGTGATTATCCTAAAATGTAGCTGTTATTAAATTCTCTGAAGAGTTAATTAAAGGGTTCGGTTCAATTAACATTTAGCTAGCACTAAATTTCACTGCTAACAAAACCTGGATCTTCTGTCTTGTATCTTCAGGACCTCTTTCTCCTCAGGATATCTGCAAGTTGTGTCATCCTCCTTGCATAGCAATTCCTATGTTAATTCCCCTCTGGTGGCCTAAGAGTCACCTCAGAACCTGCATATGTTCAAAACTTACTTTCTACTTACTTTTCTACCTTCTCTCCTTTAATGTCTCCCTTTCTGTAAGTTTTGCTTTGTGAACCTAAGATGTTTCCTCACTTTGCATCTAAATTTAAAAATATATGTCTTTAAATATGATTGAAGCACATTTTATGTTTAACATTTGCCAATTTACTTATTATCCATGCATATAGATCTGCAGTATGCAATTTTTTAGGTCTGGTAAGCCCCTTTATAAACTTGACAAAGAGTTGTGTGTTATATCATAACATGGCTGCTCTGGAAAGATTTTCCAAAATGGCTGCAATGACCATGATAACCAGTTAGATAATACCTATTTTTTAAACATCAAACAAGAAATATTGCTTCCTAATATTTCATTTAGATATTTGTATTTTGTATCTCTACTTTGTATTTTCTTTATTATTTTTCTGGACAGGAGAATTAAAGTTACAAAGGAACATTGAACTGCAGTTTCCCGCCAGTTTTATTTTGTATGACCTCCCCCCCCCCCCCCCCCCCCCCCCCCCCCCCCCCCCCCCCCCCAAATCTATGGATGGTATACCAGTTTTTAAAACTGAAAACATCTTGGTTTATATGACCCTACAAATGTTACGGCTGTTCTTTGAAATTATATCTATTAGGCACAGGGGCCAAGAGTAATGTGCTAGAATGTCTTCATTTGCATGCAATATTTTATAAATGAACAGCAGGACATTTTAGCTTTTTTTTTTTTAACAGCAGGCAAGCTACTTCCTTTATGAAGCCCTTAGAGAATTGACTTTCCTGAAGTTGTAGAGGGTGGTCTTCAAAAAATGAAGCTGAATTCTGATCTGTGCCAAAACAACCTTTATAATTTCATCCAAAAATCAAGGAACAGGAAGGTCATCACTGACTACAATGATTAATACAGTTAATCCTAAATAGATGCATGTGAAGTTAACTGGCTTTTTCCTTGGAAGTGCCTTCCAGGAATGCTTAAAAATGAAATATAGCCTTTTTTACACAGTCCTTTACATTTCTCCTTAGAAGAAGATTCCACTGAGTTTATGAGGTTATTACTGGATAAATTGATAGAGAATTGCAGGTTTTTAAAAAAGAAAAATATGGACTGTTACACTATAACCCAAAGCATAAGCTGTCTGGGAAATCATGTCAAATAAAATCAAGCTGAATAGCATTTAAATTCTAATCTTGCTGTTTCCATTTTTCTTGAAAAATAGCATATTAATGACTGCCATGTTATGTAAAATCAATTTAAAATATTCATTTCTTTAAATACACTAACACACTATGTTCATGACATAGTTACATTCATCTGTAATGGTGTTAGGAAAGAAAAACATTAAATATGAGTGATATGTAACTGCAGTTCGTTAAGAGGAAATGGTTAAAGGTTTAAACAATATTTCAATTGTTGAAGATTTTGAATCCATTTTTCTAAACCTAGATTGGATGGATCACTTTATTTCATATGCTATGTTTATGCCTTTCCAAATATGAACCCTAAAAGTATTGGATTGACTGCCATAAGAAGTTTGGAAGGATACATGTAATTTCCAGATACACCTTACGATGGAATTTAGGCAAGCAGCCTAGTTTAGGTAAAAGTAAGAATAATTTAGAGAAACAAACCAACTTCAAATGTTGGTTTCTGATCTTTGCAGATTTCTTAAGTTAATCTTTCTTATCAGTTCAGAAAAAAAATCTAAAGATTTGATGGGTTTGTTTCTATGGCATTATACCATACATTATAATTTAACATTATATTCAAACATAACAATTGAATTGGCTTTGTAAAACACTTTGCAATAAAAGTTTAAACCTTCTCCTCCTCATAATCACCCTTGGATTTCACATACTCTAGAACTGGTCTTCTTATGAACAGAAGAAGCTTAAGGTATTATTCAGAGACAAATGAAACGATCTACTTGACCTATTTCCAACTGGCTTTAGACAGGATTGCAGGCTGAAATGGATGATCTTTATCTGCAGATTGTTAGCAGGATTTTTGGAATTTTTGGTATTTTAACAGCTTTCAATACCATCAAACACAGAATCCTTCTGAGGAATTTGAGAACTGAGGCCCACTTTTGCAGTGATTCTGTTTCTATCTGTTGATAAGATTTCAAATGGTATCACTTGGAAACAAGTGTCCTTGAAATAGGAGCTATGTACTACTACGGTGTTCCCCAGAGTGTATCTTCTTTCTTGTAGAATCCTTTCCTTGCTGAGATGAGAGCCTAATTTAAAAAAATCCTAGGAAGGTAGAAAAAACCTGAGAAGCACAGCTTCTGGACTTTGGTTTGGGGAAGAAACCAGCAACAGAAAGATTGAATTTAAATATGGTTTGGATCTGGTTGGGGATGTGTAGAAAATAATGTTCCAGAAGAAATCCCCCCCACCCAATCCCAATGCTTCTGTTTGGGAAACACTGATGGGCAGCAGAATGCTGTGACAGACAGCTGTTTTGTTTCAAGTCTTTTTCCCAATCATGTGACCCAGCATGGAGTTGGTGGTAAGAAATCTTTCCATAGGGAAACATTGGGAAAGAGACAGTGGTGGGATTCAATTGTTTTTACTACCGATTCTGTGGGCGTGGCTTGATAGGCATGGCAGGGAAAGGATACTGTAAAATCTCCAGTCAGAGATGGTATTTGCCAGTTCTCCAAACTACTCAAAATTTCCGCTACCGGTTCTCCAGAACTGGTTAGAACCTGCTGAATACAATCTCTGGAAGGAAGGATCTCTTCTAGAAATCGGGAATGTCTTCTGGAATATTTTTGTCTACATCCTCCAATCAGATCCAAATCTCATTTAAATTCAGTCTTTCTTTTGCTGGCTTCTCTCCCAACTCCTTGATTCAGCCCCTTTCTCTTTCATTTTTGGAGAAGTATCCTGCTGACTGACAGACAGACAGGCAAGAGACTCAATCCTCTTTATTTTTAATTTTTTGTTGGATGGAAAAAATAAAAAAAAGTTATTTTAGTGGTTGCATTTAATTCTTTCCAATTGGTTTAATATCTTTGCTTTCAACTTGTGAATTTTAATAAAGTGGCAAGTAGAAATGGTTATTGTATATTAAGTTTAATAATAGATTAAGAAGTGCAGACTTGGTAACAAATTTCAGTTAATCATGGTTTGCTTGTGACCAGCTTTCATCTTGTTGGATTTTATTTACAGTACTAAACTTTGCAGGCTCCCTGGAGTTGTTTCAGCTGAGGAGTGGGATTTTTCTTTTTTAAAGGAAAGCTTTAAATGAATAAAATGGCTTAGGCAAAAACAAGTGTAATGCCTGAAATTATAATGCATGAAAATACCTTATTTGCTTTGCTTTTGAACATTTATTTCTGAAAGTCTATGCTTGCATTTCTGATGTCTTCTCTTGTCGTTTTTTTTTTTTTGTTTTTTTTCTGGTGGTTATTGAGAGATCTAGGATTCCACAAAAAAATAAAACACAAACACATGTAATTGTATAGATCACTAACAGCATCAGATAAAACTTGTTTGGTGCATCTGCAAATAAACTAGTAGTCTGCTCTGCCACCTGTTGGCAAACTGAGGCTTGTGAAACATAAAACTAAGAGAAATGTGTGTTTTATGGGGAGGGAAGATGCTAACTTTTTTTTCCTTATTGCTTTTGATTAAGATAGTTTCAGTTATATACACTAGACACTTAGCTATTTGCAAGTGCAAATGGATTGTATTGGAAGAGAAACATAGTATCTGTATCTAAATGAAAAGTCCTTTCTGATGTTCCTTAAATGCACATAGACAAACACCTACGCAAAACACCCATGCACGTCGTTCATCCTTGAATTCAGAAATTCACTTTTCTTATTGACATGCATGCAAATTCTTGTGGTAAAATTCTTCTAGTTCTGAACAACTGATATTTGTTTGGTTTTAGGGGTTTTGCATAGGAAAGAAAGGCATTAGTGGGAAGTAGTTCATTAATTTTTTTTTGGGGGGGGAAATGATGTGCTCAATTTTAAACTCCTCTGTGCTCCTTTTGGTTTGTGTACAGAATAGGAATGTGAAAGTATAACCATAAACAAGAAATTTTGCTCACATTTTACAGGAGAAGGACTGGTTACTTATAGTTTAAAGTATTCAAGGAAGGCAAGAACATCTAATCACATATTTTGGGGAGCTAAATTTAAGATGCGATTATGCGTTCACAATATGATGGTGTTCTTTATATGGAGGTTTATAACTCGAAAGTGGTTCATTGAATGCCTGTGTAACCAGTGGTCATTTGGATTTGCTAAGATGCCTTGCAACAATCTTTTTTAATGTGAGATTTTAAAGGCATTCTTCCATGCTTTAGAAAAATGATATAAAATCACCTCCCCTTTTTAATAGAGTGAAGGCTTTTGCAAGTAAAGCATAGCTGGGCACTGTACAAAATGGTAGATCGGTAAAGTGCTTATATCTGCGTATGATATACATTCACTGATTTTTAATTTGTCCAACAGCCAAACGTTTCAGGAGGATAAGATTTGGAAACGAATGACCAAATATATAATATATAACTAGATTAGTTCCCTTTTTTCTGGCTGGTCTTCTAGGCCCCTAAAAACAGCTGCATGTTAAACAGTGATTCAGTGGACTCATTACTGGAACCTCCGTCCTTAGGGGGAAAAACAATCAGTTGAACTTCTGCAAGTCAGAGATCTCGGAAAGCCTCTGGTGTCCTATTAGGCCACCCACGGCCTGCATCAATACACAGACCCTATTTGACCATTATCAGTATTTTATTTTATTACAGAGTTATACAGCATGCTCGGAGAATAGCAATCCTAGTGTTCCTCTCAAAGGGAAAAAAGTCAGAACTTTTGACTAAATTTCTAACATAACTGATCTAAAAGAATGGAAGCGATGAAGATGTGATGCTCACTGTCTTTCTCTGATATTATTACCACTTTCTGGGTGCAGTCATTCAGCCAGCTGAGTTTATCCTACTGTTGTATCATCTAGCTCAGGGGTCACCAACGTTTTGGACCTCAAGGATCACCAAACTCATAATTTTAAATCCCGCGGACCACTAATATGAATTTTGACTGACGATGGCTTGCTGACGATGGGAAAGTCAGTCCCATATTCCAGTAGAGCTGCAGTAGTCACAGGACTGGCCCTTTGATCATCCTGGAGCAGCTGCTCCTCCACCCAGGTGCACCGGCCTGCCATGGACTGGAGGAGTTGCTCTGGGATGACCAAAGGACCAGTCTTGTGACTACTGCAGCTCTGGAGTATGGGACCAACTTTCCCACTAAAGTCAGAAAGCCACCCCGGGGCGGATTTCCCTCCCCCGGCATTGGTCTTACCGTCCAGTTCCAGTTCGCGTGGCTCTACTCAAGGTAAGGTTTGCGCTTGACCGAAGGGCAGGCCATGTGGGCAGTGCAGCCTTGTATTCCCGTGCAGCCTGGATTAATTGCTTTGGGGGGAGACATTTCTCTATAGACCACCAGAATTTTCTCATGGACCACCTGGCCCACTGGTTGGTGACCACTGATCTAGCTTATATTTTACCATGTTGTTAACAAAGAACATTGTGATACACTTTATCAAGCACTTAATTAAGGTTCAGGAACCCTATATTCAGAGTACTTCCTCGCTCTATTCAGCTAGAAATGTGCTAAAAAGGAGGATAGGAATCCAAGGACTTGCAAATTCATTGTTTAATCATCTCTTTTTTAAAAAAATAAACTTTATTGATTTTATCAATTAAACAAAACAAACAACATAGAAAAAAATTAAAAGGTTTCAACAACAAGAGATTGTGGTTTCCTATTTGTAACATTATTTTGTGCAATATTTACAATTGATATCTTATGAGAATATACAGTATATTCACTACAATTACTGTTTATCTTCCTTTACTGTTTACTATATAGTCTGTCTTCACTCAATCCATTCATGCCAATAATCCCAAATCATGTAATACTCTGATGATTCTTTATCTTTTAGAGCTAGGGTTAATTTATCCATTTCTACACAACTCATTATCTTTTGAATTATCAATTCCTCTGGTGGAGTGTAGGGCTGTTTCCAACATTGAGCTTAGGCTAGTCTGGCTGCACTCAGTATATGTAGTATTATATATTTAACATTTTTTTGCATATTTTTCCCTAAATATCCCTAATAAGAACAATTCTGGTTTTAATTCAATTTGTTCATTCATAATTTCTTCCAACCATTTTTTAATTCTCAGCCAGTATTTTTGAGATTCTGTGCAGGACCACCACATATGGTAATATATACTGTCCTTTTTTTTTTGCACTTCTAACATTTCGGGCTCATGTTAGGATACATCTTTGCCGGTCTTGAAGGGGGCAGGTGCCAACTATAGAACATTTTATAGTTATTTTTCTTGTATGTTGCCGATTTTGTGATTTTATTATTCCTGTTCCAAAGACTCTACCATTCTGTTAGGCTAATATTATGACCAATATTTCGACTCCAGGCTATCATATTACCTTTGACGATTTCTTCCTCTAATTCTATATCTAATAATTAATTATAAAATTTAGTTATATTTTTTTTGTCTGGGCCTAGTAAAAATTTATCTAATTGTTGTAGTTTCACATGAATTCCATATTCTTTTGTATGTTGTCTATACCTATTCTGCACTTGGAGATACACCCACAAGTCAATTTGTAGCCCTTGTTCCTGGAGATCCTGCCGTGTTTTCAAATTTCCTTTATATCTAGCAAATCTTTATATTTTATCATCTTATTCATGCCCAAATTATTGGGGTGAATCATCGCTTCCATTGTTGATATCCAAATCAGAATCTTTATATAGTGTTTTTTCCTAATTTTAATCCAATTACACAATAAGGAATCTCTGATTAAATGTCTATGAAAATATTTCTGTTTAGTAGTCCCCGTATCCCACAAGAAGGCATGCCAGCCCCTCTATAGGTTGTGGCCTTCTAATACTAATATTCTTTTATTGGTTGGATTCACCCATTCTTTCAACCATACTAGAGATGCTGCACTATGATATAATTCCCAATTTGGGAGTCCCATACCATCTCTGCTCTTCATATCTTGTAACGCTTTTAGATTTATTCTAGGTTTTTTACCCTGCCAGATAAATTTTGCAATAGTTCTGTTAAGTTCTACAAAATAATTTTTCTGTATTCTAATCGGTATTGTCTGAAATAGATATATAAATTTTGGCAAGATAGTCATTTTAATAGCAGTAATCCTTCCCAATAAAGAGAGTTGCAGTTTAACAAGTTCTTTTTTTATCTGTTGTAATAGTTTATTATAGTTGTTCTCCATTAATCTCTTATAGTGTGCCATCAGCCATATATCTAAATATTTATTTTTCTTTGTCACTTGTAGGCCCATCACCTTTTCTAACTCTAATATCTGCTTTTCTGTTAAATTTTTAATTATTAATTTTGATTCCTTTCTGTTAATTTTAAGTCTGCCATGTTCCAAATCGTTCTAACTCATTAATTAGTTATTGTCCTCTCTCTATTGGATCTTCGATGAAAAAGACCATGTCATCTGCAAATGATTGTAGTTTATATTCTTTTTTCTTGATTTTTAATCCTTTTATTTCTGGGTTTTGTCTAATTCATCTTAGTAATATTTCCAGAGATAGTATGAACAGCAAAGGTGATAGGGGGCACCTCTGTCTGACTCCTTTCTCTATTTTTAATGTCTGGGTGTATTCCCCATTTACCATAATATTCTCCTTTTGTGTGGAATAAATTGTAGTTATAATATTTTCAAATTTGGTGCCTAAATTCATATTACAAATTTGTTGAATCAGAAATTGCAATTTAAATTATCAAATGTCTTCTGGGTATCCAGGAATACAAGGGCTATTAGTTCCTCCAGCTGGGCTTCATAATATTCCAGAACATCTAGCACAATTCTTAAGTTATTCCTAATTTGCCTGTTAGGGAGAAATCCGTTTTGATCCTTATGGATATATTCACTCAGCATTCTTTTTAGTCTATTTGCTATAATGGTGGCAAATATTTTATAATCAGCATTTAACAAGGAAATTGGCCTATAATTTTGTATCAATCGGGCATCCGCATCCTCTTTCAGAATCAACAAAATCAGTGCCTCCCTCCATGAGTCCGGCATTTTGGCTGCAACCAGTACCTCATTGTATAATTCCACCATTAAGGGTCCTATTTATTCTTCTATTATTTTATAGAGTTCCCCTGGGATACCATCTGGACCCGGGGTTTGTTATTTTTCTGGGTTCCTATTGCTAATTTCAATTCAGTCCATGTTATATCTTTAGTTAAAGACTCTTTTATTTCCTCCTCAATTACCCTATCTTTTACTTCTCCAAGATAATCCCTTATCAAATCCTCATCCACCTACTCTTTTTTGTACAGATCTTCAAAATATTTATATACAATTTCTTTTTTCCGTTCTATCCCATAATGGCTATCCCCATTTTCATCTAATAGTTGATAGATTAATCTCTTCTCCTTTTCCTTTTTAAGTCTATATGAAAGCCATCTCCCTGGTTTGTTGGCCTGTTCAAAGTATGTTTGTCTAGTTATATTCAAATTTTTAATCATTTCCTATTAGATTAAGTTTGTGCTTAGTTACTATCATCTGATTTTACAAACTAACATCTTTGTTGTATTTTGTAGTTGGGTTTCTAATTCCTTAATTCTTTGTTGTAATTTATTTTGTTGGGCATTCTTTTCTTTATTTCTTTTTGCGGTATATGATATTGTAACCCCACTTATAACTACTTTCATAATGTCCTATAAGTTTTGTATAGTAGTATGGCCATTATTATTTTAACTCAAAAAGTACCATGTTTCTCATATAATAAGGCCAGGTCTTATTTTTTTTTGAGCCCCGAAAAAATGGCTAGCCATCTTTTCGGGGGTGAATTAATTTCTCCCCCCTTGCACCCTCATGTAGAGCACCCCGTGGGCAGCCATGCCTCGCCACCAGATGCTCCTAACGACTGATCATCCTCCCTACCCCCGCCAAGCGCCTTTGCTGCAGATCTAGGTATGATGTTGGTTGCAGGCCGGGTCAGTGAGTAGGCAGCGGTGGTGTGGATCTCGGCCTTGGCAGGGCACTTTAAATCGCAAGACCTTTGGCAGCCGCCGCTGCTGCTTCCTCCACCACTCTTGCTTTCCTTTTTCATTCCTCCACTGGCAGCATTTCAGCTGCTTCTCGGGATCGGGAACCACCTCCATAGCTTCCACAGTTCCCGCCGGCACTGGCGCGAGAACAGTGTGAACCATGGAAGCATTTCAGCTGCTTCTCGGGCGGGGGAGCTACCTCTGTGGCTTCCATAGTTCCTGACGGCTCAAGAACAGCAGCAGTGCCAGCAGGAACCATGGAAGCGTTTCAGCTGCTTCTTGGATGGGGGAGCTGCCTCTGTGGCTTTCACAGTTCCTGCTGGCGCTGCCGCTGTTCTCTCGCCAGCGCCAGCAGGAATAGTGGAAGCCATAGAGCCAGGTCCCCCACCCGAAAAGCAGCTGAAACACTTCCACGGTTCCCACTGTTCTCACGCCAGTGCCGGCGGAAACTGTGGGAGCTATGGAGGCAGCTCCTCTGCCCAAGAAGCAGTTGAAACGCTGCTGGTGGAGGAATGCAAAGGAAAAGCAAGAGCAGCAGAGGAAGCAGCAGCGGCAGGCACCAAAGTTCTCATGATTTAAAGTGCCCTGCCAAGGCCAACATCCACCTGCTGCCACCCACCTGCTGACCCAGCCTGCAACCAGCACCATACCCGGGTCTGCAGCAAAGGCGCTTGGCAGGGGTAGGAAGCACTCCATGCTCGGCCATGATCAGCCATTAGGAACAGCTGGTGACAAGGCATGGCTGCCCGCGGGGCACTGTTAAAGGCAAGTTCCCCCCTGTCCTCCCCCCAATTTTGCATATTTTAAAATAGGCCTAAATTTGGGGGGAGGGTCTCAATTTCATTTTATCCCTAGAAAACATGCTGTGTCTTCCTATTGGGGGGGGCATATTGTTGGAGAAACATGGTAGTTTTGTTCTTCCTTAAGTCTCTTAATAAATTCTTTATCTTTTATTAATTGGGTATTTAAGGTCCACCTTTTCCTTGTCTTTTTTCTACCCTTCTAAATTATCTGAAGGGGGTTATGGTCTGCCCACACATTTGGTAGAATTTCTATCTCTTCCATTTCATTTGCTAATTCTCCATTCATCCAAGCCATATCAATCCGTGTTCATAGTTGCTGTGGATTTGAATAGAACGTGAATTGTTTTTTGTCCGGGTTTAGCTTCCTCCATATATCTATCAGGTCATCATTTCCAAACATGTTTTTGATAATTCTCTCTTCTTCTCTCCCCTCCCACAGCTACTATGGTCTTTTTGATGGTCTACTATGGCATTAAATTCCCCTATCTTGCTATTTTTTCCTGTAGATTTTTAAAAAAAATTCCTTTTGGTTTTTGTTGGGGGTGTAAATTACAACTAATAAGGTTGGCTTTAGATTGATCCAGATTTGTATAACCAGAATTCTTCCATTGGGATCTGTCAAAATTAAATCTGCATTCATATTATCTTTAACATATATAGCTATCCCTTTCTTTTTCCCTGAATCTGCAGGTGAAGTAAATAATTTCCCTAGCTTAGTATGTATTTTTTGTCTGATTTTCTAATGGATCTCCTGTAACATACTATATCTACATTCTGTTTAATTAATTTTGCTAATATTCTTTTCCTTTTTGTTGCTGAATTTAGGCCATTTATATGAATAGATAATATTTTCACTTCCTCTTCCATTTTTTAAATTAAGTCTCACTCCTTTAGTTCCTTTAGTTTCTCTTTGTGTCTGATAAACTGTCCTACAATCTTCTTCTTGTTATTGTTGGGTTGTTTTTCTGTTTCTTTTATTCCCATCTTTATGTCTTTGTAGGCCGTGGTCTTCTTGGGAGTTAGATTCTAATTCGTCTTTGCTACTATGATCTTCTGGCCCAACTAATTGTTCATAGAATTCTTGAGCTTTTTCCAGGTTATCTATTTTAATTTTCCTCTCCTCCCATGTAATTAACATCGCTTCTGGGATTAACCATTTAAATAAAATATCTTTTTGGTTCAGTTGCGCAGCAAAAAATTTATAATCACATCTTTGTTCTCTCACCCTTCTTGGAATTTGCTTGAGAACTTGGACCTCTTTTACTTTTGTATATAATTGCTTCTTCTCTAGTTATTTTATAGATAATGTCATGGACTTTCCTTCTCACAAATCTTACATGAATTTATTTTGGGTACTTATGATGTCTTGCATAACTCGTGCTGACTCTATAAACATCATCCAACTCTTTCAAAACATCATCTTTGTCCTTCTCTAGTATTTCAGCTAGTATTTCGGCCATCATCTGTTCTAAATCTTCCTCTTTAGATTCCACTATGTTTTGGAATCTCAAGTATGATGCAGCCTTATCCATCTCTAAATAGATGAGTGAGTCTTTCATTTCTTTGGTAATGTTCTTTAAATGTGGTCTACCATTTCCAACTTCCTTTCTGTTTGTTCTGTTCTTTTCTCCACCTCTTGGATTGTAAATTCATTTTTCTCCAAGGCTTGTGGTATTGAACCCACTTTCTCATCTAACTTAGAGATATCTAATTTCATTTCTGATTTTAATTTCCCCATCTCTTCTTTTAACTCATTTATATCCGCTCACATCTTGGTATAGTTTTTAACTATTATTTCTTGTAATTTCAACATTTATTCTTGTAAGGTGAGCAGAGTTATCTTAATATTAGTACTTGTGGTGGAAATTTGCTTCTCAGATGGTAGCATTTCTTCAATTGTTTTTTGGGACATAGATGATAAGGTTGTTAGCATCAGGGTAGTCTTCTTTCTGGCCTTGAGTGTTGTAGTGGTTATGTTAGTCATTTCTTTTAGTATATCTGTCTGTTTTTGTACTATATTATAGATGTTGTCCCAAATCAGTATTCAGTAATAGGTGGTAAATGAAAGGGTTAGCCAATTAAGTAGTAGGGGGTCTAAAATTCTTAGGCCATTAATAAATTAAACAATATTGTAAATATTATCAATATGCAAATTCAAATTTATAGGTGTCTAGTGTCTAATAATTGTATATAAATATGTATGTATATCTTATAAATAGTTAATCCTGTCTCTAATCATATATACAAATTATATAAATCTTAATATCAATGAAACAATATTATAAATATTTATAAATAGAAATAGAAATAAATTGACATCAATGTAAAGCAATTAATTAATTTAGGTAGTCTGGTAAAATAAGTTTAGGTATTAATGTGTACTAATGAATGTTGTTATTATTATTATATTTTATATATATATATATATATATATATATATATATATATATATATATATATATATATATATATATATATATATATATATATATTTATATATATATATAAGGGTATGGCTAGCTGAAGAGAGCTAACTAGCTCGAAATAGATCTATACTAGTCTCCCTTATTTATTATTTAAAATTATCAGCTTAAAAACCTTACACACACACATATATATATATATATATATATATATATATATATATATATATTAACAGGCTTAACAGGGTGTTGTTACACAAAGTATATATATATATATATCAAAGTATATATATATATATATATATATATATATATATATATATATATATATATATATCAACTAAATTGAATCACAATTGCAATAATCAATTATCAGCCCTTATAATCAAATTTCTTGTTCCAAAATTTATAATTAAATAGACTTACTAAGCATTTTCACTTCTCTTATCCAAAAATATACATTTTATACTTCAGTTAATACAATATTAGATACTCATCTCCCAACTGCCTTAATTCATAATCAGTCTACAAACTGGAAAACTATAAAAAGAGAATGACAAAAGGGAAAAAAGCAAGAAAAAGGAAAAGAAAAAGGGGAAAAAGTATTAAAGAGATTGTTCAGTAGTCCGTCCTTAATTCATTCTCACACATAGGTTCTCAAAAGTTAGCACACTTAACCTCTGCAAAATTGCTGTGTAATGTCTATGGCTGTTCATTGTCTCAGATAACTCTGCTACTTCTGCTCCTCCTCTCACCTCAGATACTCTTTGAAAGTCAGTTTTTACAAGATGAAAACAGTCTATTCCGCCGTCTCACCTCCGAGTATTAAAACTTTTTGAAATTAGCGTCTAATCAAGCCACTCTAGCTTTCTAGATCTTCTCAGTTTTCTAGTTGCAATCCCTGTCCTCTCCCTGATGTCTCTCGTGCCCCCATCACTTTCCATTTGACTTCACCTCAGGTTCCTCACTGCTTTCTCGGGGGTCTGATCGAACTCTCAGCTATTATCTACAAGTCTTCTTTCGTGCTCTATAACAGTCATAATCTCACTTACACAATCTCTTCTCTGGTGTCCATTACAATCTGTCACTCACTTGCTTCCTCCTACAGCTGGCTGTCTGGACTTCGGGGCCACTATTAATGAATGACAGCCTCTTGATTCCTGGGCTCTAAAGGGTCTCTCTTCGATGCAGAAGAGGGTCGCCTACCCCCATGCCATGCCTCGAGTATCCCCACTCCGACACACTTCTCTATGGGCTTCATGCAGGGGTGGGATCCGACAGGGTTAACTACCAGTTCGGTCATTTACGAGGTTCAGTCATTTATGATGTGCTTCCCTGCACGCTGCCGGTGGGCATCTGTAAATCGTCATCAGCATGCTGCGTGCAGAGAAGCAGCCTTTCAAAAAGCCCTCTTTTCCTGCGTTTTTAACTGCAGCTGTGCCTTGCACGGCAGCTGAAGTTGAAAAAAATCAGGAAATAAAGGTCAGGTAAGAGCCCGGGTGGGTGGGTGGGTAAGCAAAAACATCAATAGACATAGAACCAGTTCTATATCTGCTGCTCTTCAGAGCTACTGGTTCTACAGAGGCGGACAGAACTGGTAGAAACCCACCCCTGGCTTCATGCAACCTGAAGTATCACACCAACAATAAGTAAAGGGGATGAAGAACCAAGAGCAGACTTCAACACCTCTCCTCATCCTTATGTCACCACCCTGTTTAATAATCTCTTTGAGGGCCTTGCCCAATATAGATCTCAGGCTGCCAAGTTTACCATTTATTTTCTTTCTTTGAACAAATGTACAGGTAGTCCTTGACTTATGACCACAATTGAGCCCAAAGTTTTTGTGTGAAGTGAGGCATTTGTTAAGTGAGTTTTGCTTCACGTTAGAACCTTTCTTGCCTCAGTTGTTAAGTGAATCACAGCAGTTGATAAGTTAGTCATCCCGGTTGTTAAGTAAATCTGGCTTCTCCGTTGACTTTGCTTGTCAGAAGGTCACAAAAGGTGATCACATGACCTTGGGACACAGCAATGGTCATAAATATGAACCAGTTACCAAGCATTTGAATTTTGACCACATGACCATGAAGATGCTGCAAAAGTCATAACTGTGAAAAATGGTCCTAGGTCATTTTTTTCAGTGCCATTGTAACTTTGAACATCATTAAACGAACTGTTGTAAATTGAGGACAACTTGTATTTGTTTATTCAGTTTATATGATTGTGCCTACCCATCATTAAGCTCAGGGCTAACAGTCCATTACAAGCAACCATAAAGGAACTGTGGAAGAAAAGTCTGAGGGTGATCTATGATGGCATTCTCAGATATCTAAATCATTGTCATATAGAGGAAGGAGTGGACTTGTTCTCTCTCAGCCCTGAGGACAAAACTAGAAGCAATGGGTTGAAATGATAAGAAAGCAGCTTTGTACTAGATATTAAAATTTTCTAGTGGCAAGAGCTGTCAGCTAATGAAATAGGTTTCCTCATGGAGCAGTAAGTCCTTCTTTGCTGGGGGGTCTTCTAGTTGAGGTTGGATAGGCATCTGTTTGAAATGCTTTAACAAATCCTGCTTGAGCAGGGGAACAGACCAGATCTAGAGATCCCTTGCAATTCTGCCTTCTATAATCAGTGATATTATCTAGCTGCCTTCTCTTCTGTGAATCTTATTTTCAAGTATCTTCATTTTTTCCAAGCACCAAATTTCTTTGTTAGTCTGTGTATTAATGCCTGTGATTTATTTATTAAACTTGCATGCAGCTCAATTCTAGGCAGATCACAGACGTACAATTAAAATACACTGTAGAACATAATAAATAGGGGTTCAAGAGATCTTTTTTTAAAGGAGAGGCCATCTTAAAAAGATCCTGAAAACGTACTCCCCTGCAATGAGCAATCTGGTTTTTCTCCATCTAGTATTAAGCTAATTTTCTTTGAGTTCAAAGTATTCTCATCAATTATCTTAAGGACCATAACTCAAAGCCATCCTTTTTCTTCATTCAGTCTTTCTGATGATCCAGTTTTCAAAATCATGTTACAGCTAGAAAAACCCTAACCCTGATGATATGTATCTTTGTTGTTAGTAAAATGTCTCTACGCATCAATATTTTATCTAGATCTGCCACGCTATTGATTAAATCTCCAGACCATTTCAACCAGACTATTATGCTATTTACTCTGTTTTTTTTCAAGTAGTACATTTGTTTATTTTATGGCTACAGTCACAGTCAGTGAAGTGTTGATTATAGGAAGATGACATCTGTTGACTGCTAAAACTTATTTTCCATCTATTTGAATCAGGTATCATTGCTAGAAGGCATTTTTTTTCTTTTTTAATAATGACCACTTTTTAGATCTTCCTATTTCATTTTTCATAACTTTCTATGGAATTTAAAGTCTGGGATTAAATTACCTCAATTAATCTTAGATTACCATCCAATATTTTATTTGGAAATATGCCAACCAAGTTTCTAGTCCTTATGGAATTGATGCCTAGACTGGATTCCTGTATCCATAATGCAAATACAGAATAGGAAATTATATGGTATCTTATGTGTTTCTAGATAATCATTGCTGTCTGCAATGGTTCCACCTAAGCCTAGTTTAAAAGAGACAAATATGTTGTGCAAAAAATAAATATATACTCACATTACAAAACATATATACACATAACAAAAATAGTGAAGCTTCACATATTGAAAAGCACAGTATGTCTACTGTGTTAAAGGAACCACCTTTGCCATTATCCAATGACTTAGAAAGCTGCAAACTGGGTATTGAAAGAATAATTTATCTGTTCCTTAAGGTTTGTAAAAGGCATGCTTATCCATTGATTGTACATGCAAAACAAAAGATTGCTGAACTGCCAGCTGGGTAATCAGACTGTAGATCAAATACCAGCTCTGACAGAGGTGCTTTCTAATTTTTGAGTTCCATGTCAGAAACTAATTGCCACCTGAATGCAACTTTCTCAAATGTCACTCACATGGTAGATACTCTTGGGCTGAGGCCAGTATGAACTTAAAACACACAACACAGGTGGCTGCTGCCTTAAAGTCTGTTGACAATAGACCATGAATCCACAAAACTATGTCTGTGTATATGTGTGAGATCAGCACCTCATTTGGGCATCATGTTGTTTAGTCAAAACATGTAACAAAGCAATTGCAAAAAGAAAAACCCTCTAGTGTTACCAAAAAAACACAAAACAATGAACAATCTAGGAATCAGTTTTTAATGATTTT
This sequence comes from Bungarus multicinctus, assembly GCA_023653725.1. Lineage (NCBI taxonomy): Eukaryota > Metazoa > Chordata > Lepidosauria > Squamata > Elapidae > Bungarus > Bungarus multicinctus. Next base: position 87,877,610 of record CM042834.1, on the reverse strand, counting down.
GCTTATTTAAAACAATAGTTTGCCTTTTTATGGAGAGAAAGCTGAACATATTTGCTTAGTGAATATGCATCTATTTCTAGACTAAGTCCCATTCATATTTGTCGTCTTGAGTTATTTATAAAAAACAATAAAGGCAGGATAAAAACAACCCTCTAACAAATGTAATATCATAGTTGTTTGTGCTGAAATAATATTCAAATAAAGATAAGAAGGCTTTATGAAAATATTGTTCCATTCTTTAGGGCATGTAAATACATTTATATGTCTTTGCCCCAGAATACAGTGCTTCCATCTCAGCAAACATTAAGACATGTCGAGTCCAAGTCCTATGGCTGGCTAGGGAATTCTGGGAATTAAAGTCCATATGTCTTAATGTTGCTGAGGTTGAGAAACACTGGTCTAAGAATAATATGGAATAGTCAAGCAGGAAAAGCTGTGGCACCGTCCCTCAAGAATGCTGATTTCCTGTTGTTTGATTTTCTTTTTGGCTTTTTGAAAGAGCAGCCTGCTTTCTCCAATGAGATCAATATGGCTATGTTGTTGTTTTCTTGTCAGAACTCTCAGTTCCATATCAGGCTCTGTCCCTGGAGATATGGATGATTGATAGATAGATAAAGAGATAGATGGATGGATGGATGGATGGATGGATGGATGGATGGATGGATGGATAGATAGATAGATAGATAGATAGATAGATAGATAGATAGATAGATAGACAGACAGATAGATAGTATTCCATTCCATTCCATTCCATTCCAATGAATTGGAAGGAAAGAAAGAAAAGCAAGCTGAACATTCAATATTAGGTGTGGAGGATTTCTTAATGTCTGTTTGGAGTTGACATCATATTGCTGCACTGATGAATGGAAAATGGCTTTGACCAGTGATACCAATGGTGCTGAGCTTTGTTGAAAAATAAACTTCCCATAACATGTGAACAAAAACAAAAATCTATCAATTAGCAGACAGTCGGGAGAGCAATGTAAAATCAAGTGACTAATTTTTGTTGTTGTTGTTGTTCAGTTGCCACATCATGCCTGGCTCTCTATGACCCCGATGGACCACAGCATGCCAGGCCCCCTGTTCTCTTCTATTTGAGTCTGCCCAAATTCATCATGCCCACTGCGTTGGTGACACTATCTAATCCTTTCATCTTCTGCCATCCACTTCTCCTTTTCCTGACCAATATTAGCCTGTGGAAAAGAACAGTTTGTAGCATTTCAATCCTTATTTCCGTTTAGTCCTTACCAGTCAGATTCAAACATAAGCCCTTAAAATTACAGTGCTGAGCCTTTTACTCTTTTAGAATGATGTGTAAGTTTTTAACTACCAAGTGGGATGACCATCTCAGTCTGGACAACTCAATTTTTAGCCCTGGCCAAATGCAAAACAAAAAGAGGAAAATTGCAAGGAAAATAACAATACAACCATGATTTGTCCTTAAAAGCAGCTTCAGCCAGCTTCATGAAATGCATTTAGGAAGCTTACTTGTCACTTCGTTTATTTACTACAAATAGAGTTTAACAGTTGGGAAAGAGAGACAGTTAAAGAATACTTTTTACTGGACATGTCATTGTCCTTGCCTCTGTCATAGTTTACCGCTTGACTTGCTCTCCTGCTCTTGTTGTATGTAATCAAGGTATTTCTTTTGCTATATTCATCTTAATAATGTTGTGTTGTCTGTTGTATCAGGACTCTGGGCATCTATTCTGTATCTGAAAACAACTAAAAGTGTTAACCTGATTATGCAGCTTTGCAAATGGAAAGCCCACTCTGAGCAACATCAACCTCCCAAAGCCACCTGAGGACTCCTCCTCATTTGTATTCTCCAGGCTTCACTGACAAATGTCGGTTTCCTTTTAGCCATTTGCAGCTTAGCCAACACTGAGTTTAAAGCTTGAAGGATTTTACAAGCAGTGACCTACAAATCCCTTTCCCGATCAGCTGCTGCCTTGCCATATTGGATAATATCCCCCTGTTTTAGTTTGCTGGCCTCGGACTTATTATTTCATGTTTCTCTACATTAGTCTTAATTTTCCATTCACTGGCCCAGGTACCTAGAAAGTTCAAATCCCTTGTTCCTTGTTATTTGCTCCTTCTCCAATTCATGTCGCCCTCAGATGTTGATATTCTTCTGATTCTTATTCTCCCTTGCATTACAAATGAATTCATCCTGTCTTGAGTTCTCATCTGGGAACTCTTGGAGGAATTTTTCTGATCAAGTGTCCAAGATTTCACTCAAGCTGCTATTAATGGATATTGCCTGGCAATGCCTACTGTTCAAAGCGACCTGGTGAAGTGAGAATTAATATTCCATGACTTCCAATGAGTGAGAAGACTAATCATCATTACCAAAAAGAATTTTATTTTTAACATGTAGATATTTTTAGGCTAGATAGATTCTGAGGATTAGTCAAAATAACATAAACTATAGTGAAAAAAAATTCTGATTTTTCTGATAAGTAGTTGCTCAAAAACTGTGATGACACAATTGTTTTTAGACAAGAGATTGTAATCTTATGATTATTGGTATGGGGGGCAACTTCTGTTGATACATAAAGTCTATCAGATCATTTTTAGGACATCTGGAAATAGGGAATACACCAAGGATATTTCATACAGCAGCTGTTTTTGCCCTTTCCAACTTGCTAACAATTGCACTCACTTTACTACCCAATCAACTCCATCAAGACATAAATATTTCCCTAAGCTGGTCATGTCAGAGTGTAAAAAACATTGCACAACAACCTGCAAACACCTTTATTCTTTCTTCTACATTTGATATTGGGGATGTGGGGGAAACCCACTTAACATGTAAGAAGGAGCAAAACTGTTCCTCAGATTAATTGGGAGGGAGGTTACTGTAGCAACATTGGGATTTTGCATTGGGATTGCATTGGGATTTTGAGGGAGGATGGAAGTGGGGGCCATCATTGGGAAAGTTTGAGCCCAGGCTCTATTACAAGGAAGTTGTGAACCATCCCTGCTATTATCCTTGTGGGTATAGCTGTCTGATGTGTTCTATTCCAAAAATACAAAAAGAGGTGTATTCCACTAATTTATGATTGCCATTTTAACTTTGGTAACTTTAACAGAGATTTAAGGTAGCATGTGACTTTGCTTTAGATTCCTTGATGACAACTGAGTGCTAGGAATGTTTTTTCAAGGTATTGTTTTGCTGATCTGTGAGTATATTAAAAGAGCAATATTTCCCATTTGCCAGCCTTGAAATATGTTATACCACAGCTTCCATCATTCCCAACCATGATGATTTGGTTCAGAATGTCCCCCATCTGGAAGGATAAGATATAATGTGCATTGAAGAACAGGGCCTGAGTAAGGGCTATAATTAAATTCACGTTTAACCATTCAACATCTTATGCTTAATGGTTTTTATCCCCAAATAAGAATACCTACAGTCTATTATGCAAAACTTTTCATACATTTTTGTTAGCTTTTCACCTTAGCCTGCCTTGATTTTGTGGCTTCTGTGAGATCAAAAATATCCCCCCCCCCGAAACTCACTGTTAAAATAAATGCACCTTTCCTGAACAGATAGGTGGGTAGGTTAATTTGCTTTAGCTCTCCTATGTTTACTGTCTGGGACCAGGACAAGCATGAATGAAAATGGCAAAGCAGTGTAACATGGTACAAGTGACATTTTGATTCATTTTAGAATCCCCCCCGCCAAATCCAGTATTCTATTCTTCATTTGGTTTATAATGGTGTGATTAGTCACACAAGGAATTTGTCTTGGTGCAAATGCTCTCAGTGTACATAAAAAAAAAAGACACATTCGTCAAGAGTCAAGCATTATAAGATACAACACTTAATGATAGTCATAGGGTACAATAAGCAATCAAATCATACTAGGAAACAGTCAATATAATATTTTTTTAATAATTTTTTTAAAAAAATTTAAAAACAAAAACAACAAACAAAACCATCTTCTGATTCTACAGTGTGTTGGTTGGGTACATATCTTGTGCCATAATGATATCATACATTTCTTATTTAATTATATTTATAACCATTCTAATCAACATTTATAGCATATTGTTTGATTATTATATTATCATTAACATTATAGTTGTTATCTTTCAAAAATATAATCCATCCTTACTAAGTTATATTCATTCTCTTATTCTTTCAAAATCATTGGTCTTATTCGAGACAACGATGAATCTGCATACAGATGGGAGGTTGTACAACTTGCCTGGTGGTGTAACCGGAACAATCTGGAATTGAACACACTCAAAACTGTAGAAATGGTGGTAGACTTTAGAAGAAATCCTCCCATACTACCACCTCTTACAATACTAGACAACACAGTATCAACCGTAGAGACCTTCAAATTTCTAGGTTCTACTATATCACATGACCTAAAATGGACACCTAACATCAAAAACGTCATCAAAAAAGCACAGCAAAGAATGTTCTTTCTGTGCCAACTCAGAAAGCTCAAAGTGCCCAAGGAGCTGCTGATCCAGTTCTACAGAAGAATTATTGAGTCTATCATCTGTACTTCTATACCTGTCTGGTTTGGTTCTGCAACCCAACAGGACAGACACAGACTTCAGAGGATAATTAGGACTGCAGAAAAAACAATTACCTCCCACCTGCCTTCAATCAAGGACCTGTATACTGCACGAGTCAAAAAGAGGGCTGTGAAAATATTTACAGACCCCTCACATCCTGGACATAAACTGTTTCAACTCCTTCCCTCAAAACGACGCTATAGAGCACTGCTCACCAGAACAACTAGACACAAGAACAGTTTTTTCCTGAAAGCCATCACTTTGCTAAACAAATAATTCCCTCAACACTGTTCAACTATTTACAAAGTGTACACTACTACTACTGTTAATCTTCTCATCACTCCTTATCACCCATCCCCTCCCACTCGTGACTGTAACTTTGTTGCTTGTATCCTCTGTTTCCTAGTATGATTTGATGTTGATTGTACCCTATGACTATCATTAAGTGTTGTACATTATGATTCTTGATTCTTAACGAATGTTCCTTCTTTATGTATACTGAGAGTATTTACACCAAGACAAATTCCTTGTGTGTCCAATCACACTTGGCCAATAAAGCATTCTATTCTATTCAATGTTATAAGATGTTATTGCTATTATCGCGTATTTCAGTTTCTTATTCTGTCTAACTATTTATAAAATAAATTCCAAATCTTATAATACTCTTTCTTCCTGTTCTTTGATTGCCATTGTTAATCTACTCATTTCCACACATTCCATTATTTTCTTAATTGTTTCCTCCTCTGTTGGAATTTCCTCATTTTTCCAATTTTGTGCAAATACAATTCTAGCTGCTGTTAATACTTTAATAATCAAATATGTTATCTCTCTGTTATAACTTTCAGGCAAAATTCCTAATAAAAATATCTCTGGTTTTAAATCCATATGTTGTTTTATCATTTTTTCCTACCATGTGTATATTTTAGTCCAATATCTTTTAGCATCAATACAGGTCCACCACATATGGTAATAAGATCTAGGCGCCTGGTGACATTTCTAACATTTCGCCGATTTATCTTTGAACATTTTTGCTATTCTTGCTGGGAGTAAATGCCATCTGTAAAACATCTTATACAAATTCTCTTTATAGGCCATTGACATGGTTAGTTTATAATATCTGGTCCATAGTTTCTGCCATTTATCCAGATAGTCAATATAATATTGACTGTTCAATATTCAGACAGCCTGAGAGTTGGACACGATTGAATGGAAGAGGGGGAAAAAAACCCAAGACAGAGTTGTTGCTTACAGACTATATTAAACCATAATGTGATTTGTTTAATTTGTTTAAAGTGTGAATCCAAACTTTAGAGATAGGGGTGCACCCAGTCATTAGAATTGGTTCAACAAACCATAGCATGTGAGCCTAATCTAAGTATTGTCTCCTTTGCCAGGTAAATTAATTTGAAAACATGTAATATGTTTCCTATTTTTTCTACATTTATCCTCTTTGTTTCTTTAGCGTTTTACTAAGTATTTGCTCAATTTTCATTGCCAGCTGGCCCCAGACGTGGGTTTCAATGCCTAATTGAAACAGGCAGGGCCATGGGGGTTCCAGGAGTTTCTTCTTTATATAGAAATAGAGACATAAGGAAGCAGTTTGGATAAAGTATAAGCCAGGCCTTCAGAACAGATGAGCACTTCGACTTTGCGGGCTTTAACCTCCCTGATTTTTAAAATATTCTTTCTTGGGTGAATCTCCCTCCTTCTCAAGTTTTAGCATGGCAAGGCTTTCTGTATTTTATACATTGTTCCCATCTAGATTTTTGTTTGCTAGATAGTGAAAACTTACTGACGCTTTTTTTCAGATATGCTGAGAATAGAACAATGGGAATTTAGAAGTGATTTGTTTTATATTTATAAGGAAACTTAAAACAGTTGTAGCAATATCAGTTTGTAAATGCAAAGATAGATGTCCATTTCTATTTGAACTGGGCAGTTAAATCATCTAGGGCAGGGCTATTAAACTCCCGACCCATGGACTGGATGAGTCATGCACTGGCCATACCCACGCCCAGTTTAGCGAAGGGGAAAAAAGTCCTGATACGTCATGTGATGCTGCCATGATGACAGGAGTTTATCACCCCTGATCTAGGGCATCTCCATGGATTATTTTCAAATGTTCAGAGTAACTAGGGGAAACCCACAGGGCTATCAGAGAAGAGATGCAGTTTACATGCAGTAAACATATAAATAATTATAAATATCTGAATCTGCATGGTACACTAAGCCACAAAGCTTGGTTTATAATCTGAATCCACAATCATGCTAAATCAGAAACATACTAAGAAGAATATCTTTGGAGAGTCTCAGTAATCCAGGCCATAGTTGTCTCTGAGGTGCTTTTTCAAAAGGCAACAGGACTGCTTTGCCTTGAGAAAGAATGAAAGTTTCACTGATGAAGCTTCTTGGATGATAAGCGAAATGTCTTCTTTCTGAAGGCAAAACAATCCAGTTGCCTTTTGAAAAACCGTCTTTGAGAATATTTGGAAGAGGTTGAAGTATGACCTTGGCTCTTGTACAAAACCCATCCAGTCTCCAATTCTGGCATTGAGACAGTAACATCTATTATATAAGTTACTATCAGTCACCAAGAGAAATAGAACAGAACAGAATAACATGTCTCATTTTGCCCAAAAGAATACAATATTTCTTTGAATTGATGACACAGTCATGGGGAGTGGGGGAGGACTCATCAGCAAACATACGTGATATGTGCCTTTGTACTATAAAAATCTGTGGAACACCATTTGATAGATTGCAGAAAAGCTTCTCTCTCATTCTACCTCTCTCTTTTCCCTCTTCCTCTTTGACATACTGTTTTCCTTCTATAGATAACAATCAGAGTGACAGAGGCAATAGTGTTTAACCCACAAAATAAACCAAATTGTTTGTTTTATAGTTAAATAAACAATAGCTACCAATATATGGTTCAAAATTGGTATTGATCCAGAATGCTGTCTAGATCAGAGTAGAAGAGATTTTTTTAAAATGAGGTTTTGGCCAGATGGTGATCTGCTCAGATATAATGTCTGTCAATAAAGAGAACCAGTAAGATAACATACAGATTACATTGTTACTCTGTGGTAAGATGGGTTGCCAATAGATTTTATAAATAAAAAATATTGTTTGGTATTGCACTTGGAATTCGGTAATGGTAATTATACTTTGGAAAGAGGAGACACCCTATTCTTTTCTACCTTCTCCCGCTGACATTTTGGCTTCAGGAGAAGCTGTTATAGATCTGGGTAACTGGGCTTTGAGTAGAAATGATTTACCCCCACATCAGGTAGAGATTTGTGCTGACACATTAATTCAATTGGAAGATATATAGAGATTCATTCTAATGTCGAAGATTTCTTCAGACATTTCAACAAGGAATATTACAAAAGTGGAACTATTTGTGATATTATAAGCAATGGTGGTGCAGTGGTTAGAATGGAGTACCACAGGCTAACTCAGTGCTAACTCCAGGAGTTCGATTCTGAGCAGCTCAAGGTTGACTAAACCTTCCATTCTTCCGAGGTTGGTTATATGCTGACTCTGTAAATCGCTTAGAGGGCTGTAAAGCACTGTGAAGTGGTATATAGGTCTAAGTGCTATTGCTAATTATATCTCTCAGAAGATGCTGAACTGGATTTTTTTCCAAAGAAAATATAATAATATACTGGAAAGGTTTGAAGAGCAAGAGCTAAGAACAAGTTGTATAAGATGATGATTAAAAACCCCTCCGAATAGCTGGTGGCTTGCCAAGAACTGCAACAGACCAGGCACTCAGGATGAAAAGTATACATATATCTTAATTTCATTTATCTAGAAGAAGGGTTGTTGCCATAGAATACATACTTTCAAGAGCTATTTCAATGAAATCTAGTTACTTTGAATATGTAGTGTTCTATGTCCCTTCTGTACATCTTTTTGAAGTCCCAACCACTTAATTTATTATTATTTATTTATTTGTCAATAAGGATGGGTCGAATCACAGATCGTTGAGCGCTTTTGAATAGAGCGCTTTTGAATTTAGTGCTTACTGAGGAATGAGTTCTTTTCTGGCGTATTAATCAAGGATGGGAGGAGTCGGAGATCTCTGATTACTTTTGAATTGAGCGTTTGCTGAGGAATGGAGCTCTGGCAGTGGGACACTCTTGGGCCTCTCCAGCCACCTTGGAAACACGCCCTTGGAAATGCCCCAAATTCTTGTCATGTTTTGAGGATTGGGGCTCTGATTGTGATAAAACATTACAAACAGACTGGAATACAAACATTGTGCCATTGGAAACAAAATAAAATTTAGTTTCCAGATTTGCCTGCAAGGGCAAAAATTTCATGAGCTACATCTCATGGCCAGACACTAGAAAATGATGACCTTATGTTTTGTTTGGCTTATTTCTGGTTACTGGTGAAAGACAATTCTATGACTTGATGTGGCTGAAATGGCTGTCAACTATTTTAAACAAAGCTTGGACTCTCTGTCAAAGGAACAGCAGTTCATTAAAAAATGTATTCATTTAATTGGAGAGTTAATTGGACAGATTTTCTACAAATATATTTCATGGAAGGGGCCAGGCGAATTCTTCCCTCTTTTCAAAATGTTTGCAGTCAAGGAAGAAGGATCCACCCAAGAATCCTTAGTGTTTCTAAATTTTGTTTTAGCTAATTTTTCTATTTTGTGTGTTTTATTTCTTTTGTTTCTTAGACAGTCATGGGGGACAAAAGATAAACCATGCAATTTTCCATTTGTATCTAGATGGTGACTGATATTGCCTTAGAAATAGAAGGGACGGAACTTCTGAAATGGCATCATAATTGGATTTCAGCATTTTGATGAAATATTAACTGGCTAGTGCTAGTCCTTGGTTTGTTTAAGTACGCTTTTAAAATAACTTGTGGATGTATTATTATGCATTTTTGTAACATTCTATTGTACAGGTATGTTTTTTCCACCCAAATTTTGTTGATACAGTTTTCAATTGGGAAATTTTGATTTTAGTCAGCATTTAGATAGCACCTGGGAACTAATTCTGCTTCCACTCTAGAAATAACTTAGATATAATATCATTAGTTTTGTTAAATGGAAAAAAAATATTTCTTTCAAGGAACATGGAAAGGAATTATGGGCTGGAGTCTGAAGGTTTTTTTCCTTGCAAGAAACTCAATTTTCCCTGATGAAAAATATATTTTGGCTAAAAGCCTAATTAATCAGATTAATATATATAGAAATCTGAATTCTGTCAAAGAAATAGTGATTTTAATTAAGTAGTTCTCTATTTTTTGTAATAAAACAAATAAATTTAGTTCCTGAAGGATGTTACATATTATTGGTAATTAAAAATGGAGATTGTTGAATAGGCTTCATAAATTTGTGTGATCCAAACAAACCTGACTTTGCAAACATTTTGGGGTTGCAGTTTGTGGTTAGGAGTTTTAATTTAATTTAGGATCCCTTTGTTGGTTGGAATAGGATCAAATATTGTCAGAGTTTATTTGGTTTTGCTTTATTTTTAATCCTATATATGTTTGTTCTGTAAGTTCCTTTGGAATTGAGCAGCACAGAATCCAAAGCAAGCAAATAAATACATTTCAAGAATGTATCTGGGAATTTCATACCTGTATCTGGGAATTTGAATTGAAATATAAGGCAACATTAAATTTATACAAGCAAGAATATACACAAAGCATATGTTCAAGACTGATTTTTTTTTAAAAAAAGATCTTCACTGATTATTTAGTGTATGGAAAAAGTGTTAAAAAGCACATCACAATTACATTCTCAATGTGCAAATATGAAACTATTCATTCAATTTACAAATTTAAAGATAGACTATTTATATAGTCAGTACTAAGTTGCATACAGAAAGTCAGACTTTCCCCATGTTAGAGAAGTGGGCCCAGAGGTTCCACAATATGCTACCTTGTCTGCTTTGGACTACCACAGATGAAGTCTGAAGAGGAGAACTTTCCCCAAAGGAGACTAGTGCACCTGCCATGTTGAGTCCTAAGCCTATTGAAGATTAAAAGTTGTTATCCAGAAAGTTTCTGGCTATCTTAATAGATGGATGTCTGGAGTGAAGTCTGTTGTTTATAGCATCAGTAGTATCTGTACTGATTGGTAGGTGAATATTACTAATTATTTCCTTATGATCTCACATGCCTTCATAGATGTAGAGAAATATGACTGAAAACTGGTAACCAGAAAGTGGAGGTAGGTCTTAGTGTACCAAATAGGATGACCATAGTGTGATTCAGTTGTGCATTGATCAGTTTGATATTTATTTTTTATTTTATTTATTTATTTGATTTGTCAATCGCTTACAAGATAATAGATATAAGTGTATACATAGTTATGAATACATGAAATGGGTACATATAAGAAAATAAAAGAAACAATAGGATATATTATATAATATATAATTAAATATATAATTATATAATAGGATATAATATAGACAACTATTTGTCTAGGATGGGATAAAGTCTCCACCTTGGGCATGGGGAGACTAGAAGACTTCCAAGGTCTGTTCCAGCCCTCTGATTCTGCAATTCTAAATATTATATCTGATTCTGGAATAACCATTTATTGCAAAAGACAACCAGGGGTAGCTTTGACAGGAAAATCTGATGGATGAATCCAGGAGGACATTTTACTGTTTTATATTCTACTACTCCTTCTCAGCCAATACCTTTTTAATCATACAACAATTATGTTTCTTCCATATAAACTGTTATTGCATTCTTTACTACAATGCTTGAGCACATACATTGTATGTCACATGAGACAATGGCCAAAGAGCCCTTTGCTTCATATAGTCAAGGCAAACATTTCAAGGCTAATTTTGTTACTCTTGGGATCTGTCACTAAGTCTCAAATGTCTTTTATAATGGAATTTATGAGGTGCTCTAGAAACTTTCTTATCAGGGCACGGAAGGATTGTGGAGCCAGTTGTAATCTTGTTTAGGCTTCTAAAATACACTATGAGATGAGAGAGAGAGAGAGAGAGAGAGAGAGAGAATAAGCATAATATAAGACATTGGCACTTTTTTGTGCATACTTACTTTTCAATGCTAACTATGCATGGCTATTAATCTTGTTCTGATGTAAATATGAAGTCAAGTGCAGGTTACTGAACTCTTGCTTGGTGATGTTTCATTGATTTATTAATTCTACCTTAAGAATATCAAACCATAGCTAAATACCTACATCCATATACTTTACTTTGCCTTGGAAAACATATATGCACAAACTTCCACCCCATGAATATGTACATATATAAATTTTTATTCAATTGCAGGAGGATTTTGCAAGTTATGTAGCAGCAAATTTCAGATGATAATGAATGCCACTTACTCTGAGATATATAACTATGTAACACATGGGTTTATAAATATATCCTTCTCTGTGTAATTTCTTCATTTTCTTCTTCTATAAAAGATTGGGCAGCGGTCAGTTTACCCATCTTTCTCTCTCCCTTTCTCCTTCTCCCTCCCCCGTGCCTGTGTCACAGGTTTATTTTTATTTTATTTTATTTGGTTTGTCAATTGCTTACAAGATAATAGATATAAGTAAAAACATAGTTATAAATACATGGATACATATAAGAAAAATAAAAGAAACAATAGGATAGGGATGTTGGTGCACTTATGCATGCCCCCTACAAACCTCTTAGGAAGTTAGGAAGTTCTTTTACATACTCCCAAGCCAATGGTTTCCAAAATCCAAGAGGGCCAATAAAATCACACAGTTCCCTGGGCAACACACAAGCACTCAAACGCTACTACTCACAGCTCACTATTCAACTCTTTCCCATTACTACATCTTCTCTCACTGTTATTCTGACTCCCCCTCCTTATAAGTCCAACTGCTGGAGAATAGTTTCTTTTTCTATCTGCTTTAGGCTGCTTTATTTCCACAGATAAACACACATCTCCTTCCTATTCTCCCACACACATCAAAACACCACACTCAGCTGCCTCTCTGCTCAGCTTTTACAGCCAACAGTTGCTGTGCTAGCAAAAGAAAGGTTTTAAAGGGACATAGTCATTTTGTACTCAGCCTGTTCTCTCTCACACACTACTACGTTTACTGTGTGCAACTCAAAGGGGCATACATAATGCTCCCTTCTATTTTTTTCCATCACCACAACTCTGTAAAAGTGGGTTAGTAACACTGGCTTTTGTAACCCTATAGCCTTTTATTGGAACTGAATTTTTGTTTATTTTTTAAATTTATTTTTATTTGTCAATTGCTTACAAGATAATAGGTATAAGTAAAAACATAGTTATGAATACATGGATACATATAAGAAAAATTATATATATATACATATATACATACACATACACATATAAAAGAAACATTAGGATAGGGACGGTAGGCACATTGGTGCGCTTATGCACGCTCCCTACAGACCTCTTAGGAAAGGGGTGAAGTCAATAGTAGACAGTCTAAGGTGAAAGTTTTTGGGGTTATGCAGGTGTCCAGTTATACAGGTGTCCAGAGATACAGTAAGATTTAAGTTTTAGTAGTTTGTCATGTACCACTGAATCAAAGGCTTTACAGAAGCCTATGTAGATTGCGTCTATTGTTTTGCCCTGATTGAGTTGCGTCTATTGCTTTGCCCTGATTGAGTTGTATAGTCCATATATTTTTGCAGTGTAAGAGTTGCAGATTACATGATAATTTTTTCCTAAAGCCAAATTGTTTATTAGAGAGTAGGGTGCTTGTTTCTAAGTGGAGGATGATGGATTGGTTAATAATCGATTCCATGACTTTACAGGTGACGCAGCATAAAGAGATTGGTCTGTAATTTTCAAGTAGGCTGGGGTCTCTCTTTTTGAAGATGGGGATGACTGTGATTTGTGACCAAAGGTTAGGTAAGGAGCTGGTCCTGAAAGATTTTTCAAAGATTATGCTTAGAGGTTCGGCTATGGCAGTGGGTAGCTTTTTTAAGAAGTAGGCACATATTCCGTCCAGTCCAATAGATAGAGATGGTTTTAGATTGCGCAGTGCTTTTTCAACAATGTCTTCTGTAAAATCGTTATGTATTAGATCATTGTAGTCATCTGTGGTTCGACTAGGAAATACTGGGCATGATCCATTGCTGTTTACAAATACTCAGCCAAAGAATGTGTTAAAGAGATTGGCTTTAATAGTGTCGTCGTTGCAGTCTTTACTGTTAGGTCCTTTCAGGGGTGGGATGAACCTTGAATCTTTTAGTTTGTTGTTTATAAAATTATAGAAAGCGCGGGTGGAATTTGTGCATAGAAGGTTTTCTTTTGTTTAATGTGATAATTGGTGCATTCAGTTTTTATCTGGTGGCATAAATTTTTGTATCGGCTTTTGAAGTTGGCAACGTGACCAGATTTGTTTTTCCGCCAAAGTGATTTCTTTTTGGATTGAAGCTTCCTTATTGTTTTGAGTAATTTGTTTTTTCTGGTTTTGGGAGTTGTTAATGGTATATGTAGTTTGATGACTCTTTTGACTTCAAGTAAAAATATGTTGTAATGGTCTTCTCTAGTATTGCATCCAGAGACTAGAAATTGCCAATCAAGGGATGAGAGATCATTGTTTATAAGATCATAGTTGCCTTTTTTGAAGTTATAATTGGAGATTCCGTTGTTTTGATGATTTTTGTGTGGACGTATGTTGAGACAAAAGTCAATCATGTTGTGGTCACTGTTGGAAAAGGTTTCTTTAATTTGTATTCCGTAAATTGAATTCAAACTATTGCAGAAGATGAGATCGAGGCAGTTGTTAAGTCTAGTGTTGTTGGTTACTAGTTGTTCTAGTCCCAGATTTGTTACTGCATTGTAGAAGATTGCATGTGTGGGTTCAGTTGTACATTCGTTAAGGGTCCAGTTAATATGAGGTAGATTGAAGTCACCAAGAAAGATGAAAGAGTGTGGGCAGGATGATGCCCATGTTAGTAGTGTATTTAGCTTGTTTGCATGTTCGATATCATAATCAGGGGCTCTGTAACATAGTAAGAACTGAAATGTGACATTTAAGGACAGTTCACAGACGATGGTCTCAGGAATAGCAAGCTCCTTGTTGTATAAACTTTCTAAACCAGCAGTCATGTAGAAACTAAGGTCTTACAAAATATTATAGTTGTAGAACTCCCTGTCATGGTCGGATCACTCGCTCCTGAAGCTTGACTTCCGTTCCGCACCCCCTGACCACAGGGAGGCGGGACCATTAAAATGGTACCGCCCCAGGCGCCTGATGGACCCTGATAGGTTCCTGACAGAGCTTGGGCCATTTCCGAAGCTCACACACACGACTCGGTTGAGGGCTTGGTCGCTACCTGGGATAGGGTGGCTGCTGGGGCCCTTGACCGAGTCGTGCCCTTGCGGCCTCTGACCCGGTGCCGATCCCACGTGGCTCCCTGGTTTTCTGAGGAGCTAAGGGAGATGAAGCGCCGGAAAAGACGCCTAGAGAGCAGTTGGAGGGCCAGCCGCTCTGGGTCTGACCGAACACTATTACGATCTTATATTAAGACGTATTTAGTGGCGATAAGGATGGCGAGGAGATCTTACCTCTCCACCCTTATTGCGTCCGCAGAAAACCGCCCAGCCGCCCTGTTTAGGGTGACCTGCTTCCTACTGGAGGTGGGAGTGCGGGAGGACCCCTTGCAGGGACGGGTTGAGGAGTTTTCTAGGTTTTTGCAGGACAAAATCGCTCAGATCCGGGACGAACTGGACTCCGACTGGGCATCTCCGGGTGGGGGGGCGGGGATGGATACCGGTGCGGTCAACTAGGTTGAGTTCGATCCTGTTACTGTGGAGGACGTGGACAGGATACTGGGGGGACTGAATGCCACCACCTGTTTGCTGGACCCGTGCCCCTCCTGGCTGGTCTTGGCCACTCGGGAGGTGACACGAGGCTGGTTCCAGGGTATTATAAACGCTTCCTTGAGAGAGGGGCTGTTACCTGCCGCCTTGAAAGAGGCGGTGGTGCAGCCCCTCCTCAAGAAACCGTCCCTGGACCCAGCATTGTTATCTAACTATCGTCCTGTCTCCAACCTTCGCTTTGTTGCGAAGGTTGTTGAGAGTGTGGTGGCACATCAGCTCCCGCAGTACTTGGATGAAGCGAGTTATCTCGACCCCCTCCAATCGGGCTTCAGGCCCGGGCACAGCACGGAGACGGCGTTGGTTGCGTTGGTGGATGACCTCTGGAGGGCCCGGGACAGGGGTTGTTCCTCTGTCCTGTTCCTGTTAGATCTCTCAGCGGCTTTTGATACTGTCGACCACAGTATCCTATTGCAGCGGTTGGAGGGGTTGGGGATGGGGGGCACCGTGTTGCGGTGGTTCACCTCCTTCCTCTCCGACCGCTCGCAATTTGTGTTGACGGGGGGGCAGAGATCGGCCCCGAGGCCTCTACGATGTGGGGTCCCTCAGGGGTCGGTGCTCTCGCCCCTGCTGTTCAACATTTATGTAAAGCCGCTGGGTGAGGTCATCCGTGGCTTCGGGGTGGAGTTCCATCAGTACGCTGATGATACTCAGCTGTACATCTCCACCCCGGGCCACCCCAACGAAGCCGTCGAAGTGATGTCCCGATGCCTGGAGGCCGTGCGGAGCTGGATGGGTCGTAACAGGCTTCGTCTCAAACCAACCAAAACCGAGTGGCTGTGGTTTCCTGCACCCAGATACAGCCAGCTGGTTCCTTCGCTGGCCATGGGGGGAGAGGTCTTGACCCCTGTGGAAAGGGCGCGCAACTTGAGTGTCCTCCTGGACGTACGGCTGTCTTTAGAAGAACATATTGCAGCCGTCACCAGGGGGGCTTTTTATCAGATTCGTCTGATTTACCAGTTGCGGCCCTTTCTGGATCTGGGCGCACTTCGCACAGTCACTTCCGCCCTCGTTATCTCCCGCCTGGATTATTGCAATGCTCTCTACATGGGGCTCCCTTGAAGAGTCTCCGGAGGTTGCAGTTAGTCCAGAATGCAGCCGCGCGGGTGATCGTGAGTGCTCCTCGGAGCTCCCACGTTACACCGCTTCTCCGCAGGCTGCACTGGCTTCCTGTGGCCTTCCGGATTCGATTCAAGGTGGTACTGAGGGTATTTAAAGTGCTCCATGGCTTGGGACCTGGGTACTTACGGGACCGCCTGCTGCCATCATCAACCTCCCACTGCCCAGTACGCTCCCACAGGGTTGCCCTCCTTGGGGTACCGCCGCCCGGCCGCTGTCGGCTGATGGCCCTGAGAGTTCGGGCTTTCTCTGTGGGAGTCCCTCCCTATGGAATGATCTCCCCCCGGAGATACGAGCTATGACGGATATCCTGACCTTCCGGCGCACAGTTAAAACCCTACTTTTTAGGCAGGCTGTCCTGGCCGAATGAATGGGTTCTGGTTTTAAATTGGGTTTTAGTAATTAAGTTTTAATTTTTATCTAAGATCCCTGATTTTATATTGTTGCATTTGGTTTTGATGGGATACAGCCGGAAAAATCGCGTTTAATATATTTTTAATTGTATTTATAATGTATTTATATGTTTTTAGTAGGCTGTACACTGCCCCGAGTCCCTTTTTTGGGAGAGGGAGCGGTATAAAAATATGATAAAATAAATAAATAAATAAATTAACAGATATTAATGACTTCTCTTTAAAGAGAACCAAGTCCTGCTGGAGAAGACTTTTTTTTGACTCACAATATTACAGAATGAAAGTTTACATGTGTATGTGTGAGCTTGTGGTGGAAGGAGTTGCTTCTGAAGATTATAGCAAGTATGATGGTGGCATGGATGGTGAAAACATTGATCCAGTGTAAAAAGCAAATCTTTTCAGCTTTTCCTGCATTATTTTTATCTGGTATGTCTTGGGTTAGTTTTTATTGTTTTAGTAAGAATGATATATGAACCAATAGATATTGCTGTCTATTGGTTTGTGGACAATGGGTGACCCAGAATGAATCTTAAGTCAGGTAAGAGTGAATGAGTCCTAAATGTTGAGAGAAATTTTGCCTGGAAAAAATAATCTCCTTACATCTAATGAAATTAACTGCAATTTCAGTACACAGCATTGAACAATAAAACATAACACAGGATTATTGGGCATTATTCTAACTCAAGATCGAAGTGGCTAATGTGGCATGAGTTCATAAGGTTATCATTTGGCCATTTCTAAGCTCAGTTGACAGAAAAATCTTTGAGTGTAGCAATAACTGAACTTTACAATGTTTGCAAGTTTATTAGGTAAGCTATAGCTTAATATCAGAACTGCAGGGAAAAATACATTACCAGATTCAAATGACCAGGCTTTAGTTATTCATACCGCATTAAAGAAAAATAAGCAGTAATGTAATATTCTTCTAGCAATACATGAAACTCACTTTTCAGTTAAGATTACATTCCACTCCTTCCTCAGTTTCATTACTAAGAAATTATGAATGTTAACACTCTTGCTTTTAAAAACATAGAGAAACTTGAGTGGTGGTAGTAGGGTCATAAATTCTTAAAAGCAGATTTAGACAGGAATTTCATGAATAGATTCTAAACTTTGCAGTTGGAAAAACTGATCAAGACTTGAGAAAATGGTTCTGCTTTCATTTAATAAGGTTTGGTGATTCCACAAGCCAGAGCAGCTCAACCCAGCTGGTACTCATGCTAGCTAGACCATAATTTGTATGATTCAGCCTGATGCAGGACATAAAAACATATGTCAGCGGTCAAGGTAGAAATCTTTATATTCACCATGACAGCATCCTTGATATCAGACTAATCTTCTTGGGAGAAAGAAGAAAGGCCAGAAGCATACTCAGTTTCTTTACTTACAATGGCTGCTGTTAGTAGTTGGGAGCTGAATTATACACAGTGCTAGTGGAAAAATTGTGGACCAAGGCAACTGGTATGAGCATTGTGGGTGTAAACATCTTCCCTATGAGAAAAGCTGGACAGTTTGGGACTCCTTTGGAGAAAAGTGATCTGAGAGAGACATGACTGGATGCTCAGAATAGCATGGAGAATATGGACAGTAGCTTACGTGCTCCAATCCCCATGCCAAGACCAGATATTTTTCAATGCATGTAAACTGGAAAGAGATTTATAACCTAACTATAGAAAATTTTCTTCAAAACCTGCATAAACAACCTGTGCAGTTTATAGTAGTTTCACAAGATATGGTTGATGGCCACTCATCTGGATAGCTCTAAAGGAGGTTTGTTTAAATTTATCAAGGAGATGGTCATTAAAAATGATTAGTCTTGATGGCTCAGTGTTATATCTGTACTGCTTGAGTGTGATGGGTGCAGTGGCAGAAGGTTTGACTTTCATACTGGAGATTATATGAAAGAGCAGTCTAATAACTTGTGAAACAAAATCCTGGGCGTCAATTTAATGTACTGAAATTGTTCTTATGTTCTCATAAAATGAAAATAAGGGTTTTATACGCTTGAAGCAATAAATGTACATTTTGGAGGATTCTTAAGTGAAATACATGTCTTAACATGTTCTTTGTGCCATTCCTAGCCTAGTTCCAGACCTATGCAGGCAATGTGGCAATAACAATCTACCTTTTTGTTTTAGGAACAGATTAAGTAAAGATTTCTCTAAAGGATTAGAATGCTAATCCCATTATCAAGCTAGACCATGGAGTAAATTTACTACAGAATCATCTTCTGAAGTAAATTACTCTCTCTTAATATTATTTTTGGGTGTTAAAGGAATGCCTTTTGTAAGTTTTTTTTCCATTTCAATCTTGGAAATTTTGAAGTTTGGGTCCAAAAGGTATAATAGCAACATACTCAGCAAAGATTTCAAGAGTGTCCAAAATTACAGGGATTCTCTTACAGCTCTTCTGTAGTTAGTCACTTGACTAAAATAGAAAGAGACCTATGGTATACTCCCACCATTGTGGCATATGCATCCATGTAATCCACAGATACAACAGAACTGTGATGTTTATCTTTTTGTAACATATTGTAGGACTATAATACTCATTACAGCATGCGCCTGAACATGAGAAATGACTACAGAAATGACTTTTGTTCTGAGAACAGAATAAGCAAGGTGGGGAGAGTTTCTCAAAAGGATTAGAGTGCTAATCCCATTATCAAGCAAGAATGTGGAGAACAGAACAGAACAGAACGGAATCATCTTTTTGAAGCATCTTACCTAATATTACTTTGGGCATTCATGGAATGCCTTTGTAAATTTCTTCCCTGTTTCATTCTTGCAGAGAGAGAAGATCGGAGAACAGTGAAAAGGGTAAGGACATGGTTAAAATTTCACAGAGTGTTAATGATTACAAAAGAAAGCTCTGGTAGCCTTACAAAATATATATCACTAGGATTCCCTACCCCACCCCAAATTACATTAACATCAAATTCATCCACAATGTTCCTTGAGGCCAAGAGTCTGTGAGGGGGAGCAGGAAAGATCTACATGCAGACTTTAGGCACTTTTCTTATTAAATTCACTTCCAGTTTGAAAGCCAAACAGAGGGAAACCAGTTTAGGGGCACAAGGAAGCCAACTTTATTGCTGCTTTGATTTAAGCAAATAAATAGGTGTACAATTGGAGAACCTACACTTAGCTTTTAGGCCCATGTTAGAGGCCAGTTTCCACCAAACTTGAAATTCTAGACCTAGAGAACCTAGAATTATGCTGCCTTCAGTCCAATCTAAGTATAGTATATAAATCATACATTGCAATGTCCTACCTGTCAATGAATACTTCAGCTTCAACCATAACAATAGAAGAGCACGCAATAGATACAAACTCAAGATAAACTGCACCAAACTTGATTGCAGGAAATACGACTTCAGTAACAGAGTGGTAAATGTCTGGAATACTCTACCTGACTCTGTGGTTTCTTCCCCAAACCCCAAAAACTTTAACCTTAGACTGTCTACTATTGATCTCATCCCTTTCCTAAGAGGTCTGTAGGGGGCATGCATAAGCACACCAATGTGCCTACCGTCCCTGTCCTATTGATTCTTTTTTATTTTTATTTCTTTTATTTTTCTTATATGTATCCATTTCATGTATCCATAACTATGTTTATACTTATACCTGTTGTCTTATAATTGCTTGACAAAATAAGTAAATAAATAAATAAATAAATAAATAAAGAAAGAAAGAAAGAAAGAAGAAAGAAAGAAAGAAAGAAAGAAAGAAAGTGTGTATGGTTTGAAAGAAGAATCGGTGTGTGGCAGGACAGAATTTATTTAAATATTTAAATTAAAATGTAAAATAAATTACACTAAGAACCCCCAAAATTATTCATTAATAATAATATTCATTTATTCAATAACAAATACAACCATTTGAATAAATTTAATTCAGGAATGAACATTAAAAAATAATGTTTGTGACATTAAAAATTAGAACTTCGGCAGCAACTTTTGAACCGTGTGTGAAAGTTCTACATTAAACAATTTTTCTACTATTTGTCCCTCTGTACTTCTTGCTTACTGTGTACCACAGAGTTCAGAGGTGTTGCCACAGGACTCCCAGAAAGGACATCGACTGCACTGTTACAGATTGCCAGGAACATTTCAAAGGCCTCCACTTGGACATCTCATTAAATTAATGTCACAAGCTGTGCAGATTTTGAATGGATTCCCAGTTCTATTCAGTTCAACTGCCTGATCCACTATGGTATATGCCATATTTATGGCATATGATCTGTCCTAGATCTTTCTTATTATTATCTGGGCATCCAAGTTTATTTATTTATTTATTAATTTTTTTGTCACTCACAAAGTTATATTGTGATATTAAGAAACTGGATTTTCTAATCAACAGATTACGAAAACCATCCAATGTGCTAAATGTTATATTAGACTGTTGATATGAGTTGTCAAAGAAAATGTTAAATTAATGCCTAAGGAAAGTCTTTAAAACATAATTTCATTGTTTAGTATAACTTTAAAAAATGATAATCTGTTTTGTAAAAAATGTTTGAAGTTCTTAAATTTACCCCTTGGAGGTTTTTAGAATTACTTTAAGCTCCTAATCACCGTAAATTAAGGCCACTCAGGAGTTGGAATAGTTGTGGAACAACATTTGGGAGATTATACATTTTTATCTGAATTACAGGCATATCAAATGGACTGTGCATAATTGAGACACAAACAGATCATCTTCCAAAATATGTTTATGACAATTTTTTCCAATTGGGACTTAAACAATGCTACAGGTTAATTTTTTTAGAGAGGTGTTATTTTATTTGTTAATGTAATGTTATTAAGAATTCTGATTATAGTAGTTAAATGTAATATAAATTAAACTCAAGAGAAGAGAGGGGAAAGAAAGAAATAATAAAAGGTGCATGGTAAAAGAATAAATTGAGAAGAAAGAAGGAAGTAAGAATGTTATACAGAAAGAGAAAAGAGGTATATAAAGAAGCAACCTTCAGTACTATAAGCCTCAACAGCAATGGGTGGAAGAAAATGGCAAAGATAGTGTGGGACAGTGAAATGGAGGTCAGCAGGGAATGGCAATGGAGGAGATAGATAGGGGAGGTGAACTGAAGCACTTCTGTGGTCATAAGTTTAGGGCAGTTATCAAGTGCCCAAATTTTGATCACATGACTGAGGGGTTGCTATGGCTATAACTGGACCCCAGTCAGTCTTCAGTGTCATTGCAACTTCAAACAGTTGCTGAAAGAATGGTCATAAGTTGAGGACTGTAACTCATTCAAATATTTTCATAGAGTTTAATATCTTTTCCTTGCTTCTTTGTTGCATTATGCAGAGTTTTTCGAGACCTTAATAAGCTTCTTTTTAAAATCCAGTAGAAAAAAATTGCCTAGGTCACTCTCTTGAATTATTATTTGTATTTCTGTTTTGAATGTTAAAACACCAGCCAATTTTTTTTTGTAGAACCAATGAAAATATTCTTTTCCCACTCATTTTCTTGGCCTGTCATCTGTAAATCTTATTTTTGAGCCCATCTCTTATCTTGTCAGATAAATTTGGTTCTATATCTGTCATTTCTTCATAGTCTATACATAAAAGCAGATACCATTACTGATGTTGTTGAATTGGTTTTTTAAAATTTATTTATTTTTTCAAACGCTTACAATATGATAGAAATAAGAATAAACATAAATTTAAATACAAGAAATAGGAACTAATAATTGGGAACAATAGGACAGGGATGGTAGGCACGATTGTACGCTTATGCACGAATTGTGGCTACTAATTTCTGACTACATTCTTCAAACATCTCTATCAGTATTTTCATTGTTATAATGTTTTGCATTTAATGTTTCCCTATCAGGGTGCAAAGAGAAAATATCTGCTATGAACTCCACATAGGCATTGGGAAAGGCATCCTGTCAGTAAATGCTCAGCTCCATTCAGTTGCCCCAACTCCACCCCAAATAAGGGGACTAAAGGGTTGTAAAAAGAATTTTTTTTTGCATTTAATAGGTTTGCATTTTTCTCTCTATCTGAAACATAAATATTCCTTCTAAAATTCCATTTTTAAATCACAAAATTCTTTACGTTTGTTGTGTTTCATGTATCTCAACTCTCATTCAATACAAAACTGCTTCCTGATACCTTCCAAACAATATTTACATTTTTGAGTCCCTCTGTAAACTGGTTATTTACCTTTCAGAAGATTTTTTTTAAAAAAGGATACTAATTGAAGATAACAGGATTTGGAATCCTGTAAGATAGCTGATATTGTTCATTAATGCTTTATAAAACCAGTGTAAAGGGGTATAAAATCCCTTGGCCAGTCTTTCTTTGGACTGTCACTTTGCAGGTTTACTGATTTACAGCTTAGTTTATTTAACCTACAACTTTTCTCTCTACACCGCACTGAGTTAAATTAGGAATCTCAAGTAATTCTCTTGATCCATGGATTTCTAGGGGTCACCAGAGAAATAGGTTTGATATATAATATTCTAGTGAGCTAGCAGCATACAAAAGAATACATTAAATATTTTTTTTTAAAAAAGGTTCAGCTACAACCCATTTAGTTTCTGCTTGACATGAAAACATTGTGTGGACTTCCACTTTCCTCATGCTATTTTTATTTTTGCAAATGGTGGAGTAGGGTGGAGGGGTGCTACAGAAACATAATTATTAATATTGCCTGATGAAAATCAACCTTGTAGATTTCTGCTGATAAATAACCCTTTCTAGTAATGCTGCATTTAGCAAGGAATCTGGCTTATATGAAGTGGAGAAAGACATGGCCAGATGCTCTGCATTAACATGAGAATAATATTTAGTATGAACTAGAACTATTAAGGAAGATATATGGAGCTGAGGAGGATGAAAGAGCCAAATCTGGTCTTAAAACAAATCTGAAGCTTAGTGTTATAATAATGATCTCATTTTTTTTTTTTGGCCTTTTTTGTAATGAGCTTTATAAACCAGTTAATGATATTTATGGGTTGTATGGCCTCGTTGCAGAACCTTCATATCATTAGGCAGGCCAGAGGTCTAATTTGAATGTTGTCTACCCTTTATAAAAGACATTCACAAAGTGTTGCTTTCACTCTTATCAGACTTCCTGTTCACTTTTTGATACACTTCTAAGCATTTTATCCTCCTCTTCTCTTATCATGTTTTACTCCAATTTCATTGAAGTCAAACTTAGATTTATTTCTTCTCCAGAATTGTTTCCATCAGCATCCCTTTATTGTATCAAAGGAAGAAATGAGATATGCAAACCATTCCATCAATTTAGCTAGGAGTATCTTCCAACTGGTTCTTTCTCTACAGAAATGCCATCTACTGAAATCATCCTGTCTGGCCACTGTAATATTTGTTTTGCTTTTTTAAAAAAGAGTCTTAGATTCACAAGACAAATGTCAGGGAAAAACATAGCTTAAGCTTTTGTTGGGTAACTGTTATATCCACAAAACATTACAGTTTTCCATTTTGTATATTTTCAAACTCCCTTTTTTCTTCTTTCTATGTTGCAGCATCTCTTGGATCTTAGAGCATACCCCACATTTCTTCCTGGGTTAGATAGAAACAAACAAACAACAATAAAAGTAACTTTTCAAACATTAGGAAATATTACAATTCCAAAGACAAAACATACAAACCTACACAGAAGCCTATACCTATTACCTTATAAGTACATTGTGATGTGTGGAAAGTCTTCTAATAAGTCTGTCACTACCAACTTTCTAGTTGGTATTCCATAAATGAAATTCATCTCAAGAATTCTGTTTTCTTCTGTCTGGACTCAAGGATTCAATATCCTGAAATGCTGGAATCACTACTTTAGAAATTTGAAATATTATCTCACTGCATTCCAGCTGAGATGGAAGGTTTCTAAGAGAATTGATGTTTCAAACAAAAACATCATTATCTTTAGAGTTAACCTGTTCAAAGGAAAGCATAGAAATGTTCCAGAGAATAACACTGTGAACATTCTTTTTGCTGACTGAAACTTATCAACAGATAGATTGTTAGCAACCTATCCCGTATCCAGTGGAGTTTATTTTTTAATACTACGTTCTAAACTCTGATAGTTATAAAGCAAAATGTTTCTGGTTAGTGCATGAGTGGGAGCTATAATAGGTCATCCCATGTAGGTTGCCTTCTGTTCTGTTCTGTAAGAAAGGGAGATGTGTATGGCAAAATAAAGACAGAGATTTATACTTCTTCTTTTTTCCCCGCCAAGCTGTTTTTGATGGTTGGCTGTTTTGTAAAGTTGGAGAATGAAGAGTCCAAAGTACTCCTATTCTTGTCAGTAGTTTGTCTCCAAGGTCAATAAAGATTAAAATTTGCTTTACTGCAAGTAAAGGAATGTAGAAATAATCTTGCTGAAGAAATGGATGAGCTGTTAAGGGAAATAAATGACAATACAGTCCTAGGAAAAGCAGAATGCATCAGAAAGAATGTCAAGATAACCCCACCTTGATTTTATTATGTATAAGATGGAACAGAAAGAAATTTTGTTGTTCAAAATTCTATTACTACATACAGCAGTACAATACAACTCCTATAATCCACACAGTGGATCTGCTTTCTGATTTGACCTACAAATCACGTGTGACGGCCTCACGCTATGAAAACAAGAATACTAAGAACTTCAGTTAATCCCCACAACTATTTGCTCAACATCTATTTCTCAACATCTTATGGGACTAGCAATTTATACAGGATGTTGATGGAAGCAAAGTGTGAGAAGCAAACTCTGAAAACTGAATTTTCAAGTAGGTTTAGGAAATGTTACCAAAAGAATGTTATCTGTTTCTGATTATGTCAGGTAAGGGACAATATTTACATGAATAAAGATTCAAAACAGACAAAGTAAAAAGTCTCATGCTGCATTATTATAGAGTTTCAGCTTAGGATGGTCAAATGCTTAGTGACTAATAGCTAATGTAAATGTAATTAGTTTAAGTAGTAACTGATTACATTTTAGCAAGAGATCATTTGAGTTATGGAAATATTTGAGAAAGAGAAGAAGGTGTAAGGCACAGCCAGCACTGTCTGAATGAAAAGCTTATGTCTTGATCTACAACAGCTGATAAAATCATCAAATGGATTGTCATAATATAGCATGGCTTTTGAAGAGGTCATGGAAATTTCATTTTTTTATAGCTTGTATAGTCTTACAAGGGGATTCTATACGATAAAAACTAGAAATATTTTTTGTACATTTCTGTGGTTAAGTCATGTTTATCTAGAAAAATCTAAAGATATTCAAATACTGGTGTATTCAATAACATGTGCCATTAATTTCTCAACCCATTCTTTTGTATTTTTTGTGAGTCCTTTGTATATTGGGATGTGTGTGAGAAAGAGATGTAGGAGAAAAGAATAAGATCAGATAAAAAGCAGAAATACTGTCTGGTTGCTACACAAATGGCAGTTCTGTACCGGATGATTGCCGCCAAGAAAGTAAATCAGGTCTCTTATTTTAAAAAAATGTTTTCTTAAAATGCTGACTCCAAAATCTTGATTTTACTTGGAACAGTCATGGTGGAATTTAGACTGAAAGTATATACCATCCTCCCTCAATTTCTATGTACAAAAGTGGTCTTCTTTCTGTAGTTTGCATGGCATCTAGACATAGTATGAATTCCTTTAGTTGTCCAGGTGGATCTCCCTGGCAAAAGGCTGGGGAATCCATTGCCAGAGCAATATTCTTAATAGCTTTGTCACTGAGGGGGAAAAAAAATCAGGCCTTTCCATCTCAAAAGTTACAGAGATGGAACTCTGCTTTGAACATCTTTGGCATCTGATTCCAAGGGGTCAAAACAAAATCTCATTGGCAAATAGTCCACTTTGAAATTTCATTTCATTTCTTTTTAAAGCATAATCTCAAAAGTATGCATACAAAAATACACGCACCAGGTATGTTATTTGGATTATGAAGTTAAGCATTTGAATTTTTAAAAAAATAATTCACTGTTTTTGCATCAGTGTGGGTTGTTGTCATTCTTGTACACTGTTTATAGTCCTGTGTAATTGACACAGCACACATATATATGTCAAAAATAAATAGATACAAATTCTTATTTTTATTTTATATTTATATTATTTTATTATTACTTGTTTGTAATAATACAGATTAGATCAGATTCAGTTTCACAAACTGAAGGAGAATTAAAGATACTGTGGCCTCTAGATAGCAACTTTCTTCTTGCTGCCATCCAATCCAGGAAGTAGTGGACAGATTAAAAAATTATTTAGAACAAGCATAATACAATTGATATGCATAGCTATCGATCAACAAATATAGGGCTCCTACAAGGACATTCCTGTAATAATAATGTAGTTACAATAATGTAACTTCTTGCCTCATGACAGATATTATATATGATATATTATTGCTTTCTTGAAATTTCTAAATGGGAAATGAGCCAGAATTGTCACTGTAAGTAATTGGGGTATGAAGGCTGATCATAATGTGACTTTAAACTGTACAACTTTTGCTTGTTAAGCATATTAGGAGTTCTACCTACTTTTGATTTTGAAAAATACATTCTTATCACCATAAATATGCTTGGGAAACTGGTGTATCTGCTTAGTTGATGCAGAACATGATATTTGCCTTACTTTCAAATCTGGAATCACAGAAGTAGAGTTTTTAATGCTTTCCCAGTCATTTCTAGTTTGCAGATCTTTATTGTGTTGTATAAATGTCTTGATTTCCTTTGTACAGGTCTCAAACATTAGGACATCTTAGAACAGATCTGCTTAGTGTGCTGCTCTCTGTGCCTTGATGTTTTATTCACACACAACTGGGATGTAATGTGAATTGCATAACATGGAAAACATCTGACTCTACAAATTGATTGTGCAATTGGCAACATCACTGTACAGACAAGCACCAGTGAGTTAGAGGGAGGAAAAATACAGAGGTTTTCATTGTAAATATTGTATAGGACTCCTGGTTCATTTGGATATCATTTGGATACTGTTAACTGAATTAGTCTGTGGAACATAAATCCTATTTTTCCATCTGTTCTGGTTTATTCTGCAGCATGAATATATTCTGTATATATGCGTGTATAATCTCTTGTCAGCATGAAACATTTTTCATGTACAGAGCCAATTTTTGGTGGGTGATCCGTTCTTTGAACCTTTATGGGCTTAAAAAAACAAGTTGACAGTAAAGAGTTTATCTTCTTTTGCCTCTCTCCTCCTCCCTGTTTTTCCTTGTTCTTTTCTTTTTCTTTCTTTCTCCAAATGTGTGCTATTGTTATTGGAGTGCAAAGCATCCTTTTTGCTATAATTATTGTGATGGGTTTGTGCTTTTCGCTATGAAATGAAGTGACAGAGCATGTGCATGCTTACAGAAACAGTATTTTGATTTACTCAATGCAATGAAAACACATCTTGTACAAACTAAAACTAAACTATGGAGAAAAGTCCTGTCTGATTTTTTTAAAAAATCTTAGTATTTTATGACCAAGACTGACTTGCATGGTTTGATGAGCTGTTGGTAATGGTGTTTATGCCTTGCCTAGATTTTTCAAGGAGAACATGGCATTTAGGAGCTCAGCCCCACCTGAAGGTCAGTGAGATTTAGATGCCACCTGTTGTAATTGTGGAAGGCTCCCTAAGGAGCCTTTCCTAAAGTGTGTCACGTTGGCTTCTCTTTATTACTAATCTCTGGCATTGTTTCCATGACCATATATTGATATAATCTCCCCATGAAACAAGATCTCAAGAACTATAACATAGTTAGGATTCTACAGTTAGATACAAGGAAACTGAGGAAGGACAATAGCTTTGGATGACAAAAGAGAGCAGATACTGTAAGCCGAATTAGAAGAATTTCTAGTTTTGAAATGGGGAATTTAGGATGACCTTCAGCTCAAGAACAGATAAGAGTGACTGAAGGCAGGTCATCCTAACTCTAACCTTGCTTGAGAATTGTCCTGAAAACAAATGGATAAGTCATAAAGCTTTCGAAACTGATGTATACTGGTGATATATTTCAACATCTGTTGTCCAACTACTTTGAAGGCAATAAAAGGGGAGGAGTACTTCAAATTGTAGTTCAGCCACATGTGGAGCACCACAGTTTATTAACTTTCTTGGAAGGGGAATGTTATCCAGGGATTCATATGCTTGAGTTATGTTAAACAGTGGTTAAATGGAGTGGCTCTGATTTCTTTTATATTGAACTAATCTAAGCTCAAACTTGTTTGAATTCTGTTATTTTTTCCCCTGATATTATATTGCATTCTTGAACATGGCTGTGGAGAAGTAAGCCTGCCTTTAGGTTCAAGGCATGGTATTATATTGCAGCCTTAATATATTAGCCTAGCATTACAGGATGGAAAACACAAGGAATAAATATGGACTATTAACTCTCTTTTTTTGCAGTTCTTAGGATCCTCCCCTATCCCATTATGAATCAGTTGCAGGATTGTTGAACACTGGTGACATCAATTTCTCCATTTTGAAATGGAAGATAGATAGATAGATAGATAGATAGATAGATAGATAGATAGATAGATAGATAGATAGATAGATAGATAGAGATAGGGAAGGAGGGAGGGAGATAGAGATAGAGAGATATGATTAGTGATGGGATTCTGGTTCTATGCGAGCATGCTTCGTGCACACGTGCCTAATGTGTGTTTTGTGCTCATGCAGCGTTCAAAAACCACTAATTTTAAGCTTCAAAACTTACCTTCTATTCAGCACTGGTGAGTAAAACAGCTGAGGCACAGCAATCCGCTCTGCCGGCAGCATCCCACCACTGAAGATGATAGGGTTAGTTTCTAACAAGGGTACTTATAAATGACCCCATTTCTAACCCCTTCCAAACCCTGCAAGGCCTTTTGAATTAAATTATGTAGTTGTCTTGAATTCTGCCACCTTGGAACATGGAAACCCAGCAGAGATTACTACGGGTCAATCATGCTTTCTTGTTTAACCAACAGAAAAGTGCCCTGATGATTCATTTTGCTTTTGTTCTGTTCCCAGAGTTACAAAATTATAACATAAATTACTTGCCCCCACTTCACATAGGAAGGGAAAGAGGGAAAATAAAATGCTAGCATCCTCTTGTTTTCAGTGTAGGGGAAAAGATGTTCATTTCTCTGAATGATGATGTTATCCATTCAGTTGCGTCCATCTCTTGGCAATTCTATGGGTCAAGTCTCTCCACGTCTTCTAATCTGATACTACTTCTTTGAATTTCTCTGAGTATTGTCCAAAATATTTGAACTCTCTCTAACGATATGAGACCCACAGGAAATCTGTTTTCATAAGGTCTTCATTGCTTTTGTGCGCTATATAAAGCCCATGTCTACAATAGAAGAGTTGTAAAGATCCCAACCACCCTCATTAATAGCCAGCCGTACATCCAGGACTCCCAGTTGCGAGCCTCTCTGTTGGGGGCAGAACCTCCCCCCAATAGCCAGCGAAGGTTCTATATCGGGGGCCTCGTGTTCATGTAGGCACCTAAATAATGCAAGTATTTGCTCAGTGAAAGAATAACTGCTCATTTTTGCCCAGAGATAGATGCAGACTGTGTCCCTGATGTTGACCTTAGGGAAGCAACATTATTCCATTCCATTCCTAATGGAAAATCCTGGCTCTTGCTTGGGATATAATGTGATCCTGTTCACCTTGCTTTAGCATCTTACTGATTGGATGCCTCGATGCTCCTAAAAAGCATTAATTGGTGGCTGTGACTATTTCTTGACTTTTGTCCATAAAACTGTCAACTATGAGCCCAGGTTTAAGATCGGTCTGTTGTCATCCCTATATTTGATCATATAGATGTCAGATAGATTTCACAGTGACACTTTGAGAACAAGTTTGATGAGATTATGAGAAATTTCCTTGATGACCAGTCAGTGTATTATAAGCTATTTTATCTCTTTTAAAAACTATTTTATGAATACAAAATCATTGGTCATGTCATATGTTGATAGGATTGAATCTGTACCAGCTGCATTTTTGTGATACCTCCCTGATTGAAGAATAACTTTACTTGAAGCCATTGACAAGAATAGTTTCTAGTTCAGTTTTGATGTGATTTTTTAAAAATAGCAATAACAATAGTAATAGCTGGGGTGGGATTCTACCAGTTTGGATTGGTTCTATAGAACTGGTTGTTATGATTCTGTGCAGTTCAGAGAACCGGCAAATCGTGCCCCTGGCTGGTCCCTCCCCTCTCTGCCCATCCCTCCCCTCCTTGCCCAGTCAATCCTTATCGCGCATGCGCAACATTGCGCACATGCCTGACATCGCTGACTGAGTTCTTCCCTGCCCAGTCATTCCTTAAGGTATTTCTTTCCCCCCTCCTGATGATCAGCTGTTCCTATGATCAACTGTGTCACTTACTTACTGTTTCACCTAGGAGACTTCCCTGAGGTCCAGGAAGGCAAAAAGTGGATGGGAGGTGCCCCCATCCCCCTGGGTCCCAGAGTGGCTTCCTTGAGGCCCAGACGGCCCCAAAACAGAGAGCAGGGGGGTGCGTGCCCCCCCATACTCTGTTTTTTTTCTCCTGAGCCTCAGGAAAGCAAAAATGGGAGCAAAAATGCCCTCCCTGGAGAATTCCCTGAGACCCAGAAGGCCCCAAAATGGAGCATGGGGGGCAGTGCTGTGTGGTCCCTCCAGGCTCCATTTTTTTCCTTCCTGAACCCCAGGGAAGTCTTCTGAGAGCAAAAATGCCCTGAGTGCAAAACATACTCACCGAACTGATAGTAACACTGGTTGAATTCTACCACTGGTTCAATTTCTCCCTATCTCTAAGTTCTCAGTTACCATCCATATCAAGACACATTGACCAATAAAAGGTGCTCTTTTATAATTGCTATTGTTTCTATTATACACAGGGAAATGGTAGATAGCACAAAAATTAGAATGACACTGGCATGTTTTAGGAGGAACAGTGGGGAAAGTAGGAGAGAAATTGACAAGCTAGAACTAAACATGTTTGTAACCTGAAGTAGCCTGCAGATCTATTTGCTCAAGAACCTGATTGTAATGAGCTACAATGGAGTGAAAAGCTTTATTCTGTCACATTCAGGTGGTGGTAATGGTGGGCACATTGTTTGCTTAATACCACATAGTATCCTTTGGATTAATCTTTCTCTGTCTCCAGCGCTGCATAATATCAGCCACATCAAAGAGCACAAAATAGTCTGTGTTGTATTACAGTTCAATCCATTTATATGACAATGTTTGTCTGTGATATATAGAACATGGAACTTGTTTCCCACCCGCATACTATCTTAAAGAACTTAGCACTCTTTTCCTTTCAGTAATCTTATGGGCCTTTGCTATTTGCCATAGTTTGACTAATAAAGCAAAATATTCAGACTCACATTTTTACAAGCTTTGAAAAGAACTCCAGACTCCACTGGCTTTTAAAATCTCTCTCCCCTCCCCTCCCCCAAAGCTCTACAGCAGTAGATAATATGGGAATGTGTGGCATTCTTATATTCTTGAAAAGACTTTGATATGATTCAAGAGTATTTACTGTTGGGTTTTGTAATTCATGACAAGTAATGATAGGAGATGCCTATCTGGGAAACATGTTTGCATTTATATAGTCACATATGCTGATATATTTCATCCTGGAGAAAGTCTATGTATGAGGCTGAATTGAATTATTGGTGCATAATCGATCAATCAACTATTATATTGATTGTTCATTGCCATTGTTACAGTCTAAATTTGATAATCTTGGGATAAAACTGAATACATTGAAATTAAAGGCAGATGAAATCGTGATGCAGTTGACAAGGAGAAAGAGGGATCTAGGACAAAGATTAAAATTTGGGGTTCCACTCTCCCAGGAAGAGCAAGTCCATTGTCTAAAGGTGTTCCTCTAGAAGTGTTGAATCCTGTTGTCACTGGATTTCATATGCAAATGCAAAGAGCGTGTTCGCATAACTACAGTATCTCAACTCTGATTCCTCTAAGAAACTTGGATCTAGCAAGTTCATTCTGTGATTATGTGTTTTGTTTGCTGTAATATGCTTTATTACTTTATTATTTGTTAAATTTTCTTTAAAGTTCCTGTATCCTCTGAAATAAGGGAATAGGTATTTCCTTTGTGTTGCAGTAAGTTAATGGCTGTTCTGATATTTTAGCTCAGAGAAGTATAACTGTGGCCTTGAAGTATGGTACTATCTATCCCATACATATTCTGAAAATTGCTGCCTAACTACTAATGAAAGGTTATTGAGGAGCTCTCTAAGAAGAGCTGCTAACTGGAATAAGGATATTTTCAGAACAAAATCATCTCCAATTTCGGTCAAACTCTCTTAGAAAACTAATAAGTAGTTAGGGATATATATTTTCAGAAATTGATAGTACTTTTCAGATCATCTTATATCCTAAGTTTGGATATAAAAATCAGTTCCCAGTAGTTAGTTGTCTTGGCAAATCGGAAGGAGTTTGATATTAACTAGCTTTTCCCCTAGCCCATTTAAGATACTATATTTAGATATATTCTGATGAAAGTAAGGCAGGATTTCCTTGATTTTTTGAGCTTTCCATAAAATAGGTAAGAGTTGGACACAGTGGAATATAATATTTAGTAATGTAATTCTTATGCTGGAACTTGTCAGATCACTCAATGGTTATTTATGTTGAGGTAGTCTTTTTTAAAATCTTGTTAACTTTTTATTTTAGGCTTATAATATTGGAAAGATAAATTTAGGCCATGGAGTCCAAACCTTACCTCACAGCAGGAATTCAAACTAAAAAAAAAACCTCAATGGAGATATTGGAAGCTATTATAGGAGATGTCAGACTGAGCCTGAAGGAAGGGTCAAACTCATCATCAGTCATGAGTTATCAGTCAAGATATTCAAGTCCAGCCCCTCTTGAATGCGTTCTTAATTCCCACTCATTTCCCTTGACTGCTAGTAGCTCAGGTTCTTGTAAAGAGCTTAAATTTGCAATAAACATTTATACTAATTTGAACTGCCTGCATCTCCTGATTTCTCTGATGCTTGGTAGTTGTTGGGCTCCTGCTTGAAAAATTTTTATGCCTGATACTTACTGAATAATAAAATCAGGAACAACATTAATGATAGTTTAGATTTTTTTTGTCATTGGCAGTAAGAACAACACTCTTTATTTTGCTCATTTTATTTCATCTTCATTGTATAACATCTGTTTGATTGTATTTGCTTTTATTTTTGATCCATGGACTTACAATAAATGAACATGATGATTAGACTAAAACTTAACTGCAAAAACAATCAGGAACCTTTTTTAACAATATGGAAAAATATGTTACAGAGTAGCCATCATCACAAAATTCCACACCATTTTTTTACATTTAATTATTTCCATATATCCTATTATTTTTCCAGCTCTTGACCAAACGGTAGTCACATTATTTAAGATGTTGAAATGAAACTAGCGACTTGCTGCTACTTCTATAAATAACTTCACGGGACAATTTCCTAAAATAATATTTGAAAGTGAAGCTGGCATAGAAAGAACTTGGCTCGTGGATTATGTGACAGTTTTGTAAGTTGAAAATATTTAACCAAATGTATTTAATTTCAGTAGATGAAAAGCTATTTTAGTGTATCTGAGGGAAACAGCAGATGGAGAAGCGATGTTAAACACGGGTGGCAGCTCATAAAAAATCTTTTGTGAAGTTGAACTTTCTAGACAGTGCCTGCCAGCTCATATTTTCATTTCTCAATAAAAATGCCTATTGAGTAAAATGTAATTCTTACTACTTTTCACTCTTAAAACAGGAAATAATATGCCAATTTAAATTTAATCACAATTTATAGTACATGTGCATATTTTAAACAACAGTCGAAGATGGAGAGTTTGGTAGCAATAATATTTATGAATTACACTTTTAGTTAGCAAAGGAAAATGTGTGACCTCTTACATTTTGTTTGACATTTGAATTTGGTGTCCAGCATGGGTGACACGAGTGATGGATGCTTATTAACCAACTGTATAAACAGGAAATGCTTCTAAGCTGTCCATTTATTAACACAGTATGTATTACTATTTGAAAATTTAAGTTTGCTTTATCTTTCTCCAATGGCTACATTTAAGCTGGAAGGGAGGGCAGGTTCCAGGTCTAACATTTTTGTCACTCCAGATACCCTGTGCTATATGAACATCAAATGAAATGTTTGAAAATAGAAACTATTCCACTTTAATAAAGATATATGGAATTGGTGAATGTGTGCATGTGCGCTTGACTTGCATGTGTTTGACCAGACAACCAACGTTTCTGTGGTTTGACAGAAACCACAGTTCTCACTAGATCAGAATTTGGTTTGAAATTGAAAGATCATTGATCAAGACCAGGAGGTAAAAAAAGAGAAAAATTCTCTTGCAAATCCATGAACATTTTTGAAGATAGGGGGAGTTTTGTGCGCTGGGGAAAAAAATCCACGAACATTGCTTGCTTAGTTAAACACATTAGGGTGAAACTAAAGTGACAACTGCAAAACTATTTTTCTATTGGACTACTGAGGCAGAGCCTGCAGTTGATGTGCAACTGAGTTAGTTTCTGTCACTTTCTTCAACACTTGCATTCATAATCCCATCTCAGGGAGATGTGGGGGCTTCTCAATTACAAAACAACTGGAGAATTCCTGGAATTGGTCCACAGAAGTAACTTACAATTCTGAAAGGGACATGGGTCAAAGAATGTTCATTTAAGGTTCCTTCACCTATAATTATAACTAGATGGAAACTAGACAGGATCACCAACATTCTGACAGACACTTGCAATAATTCATTAAAAATGTTCCAAAAAATGAAAAAGAAAAAAAAATAGAACTTTTATCTTTAAAACACACCCAAACACATTGGAAACCAGATCTAATGTTTCAAACACTAGATTTAGAACTGGCGATATATTTTAGGGAAGATTTTATGACTTGCATAGTTCTTTCTTAAATAACTTCTACTGTATCGAGAATTGGCTTTTTGCTCTGTAAGCATCCAAAATTCAGTTAATAGGAAGGTTAAAAACCTGGAAATGGAAAAACAGTGGTTTTTAAAAAGCTCTGTCTTTCAGTGGATGAAGTAGTATCTTTATTGCTTGTGGTCAAAGGTTAAATTTAAGTTGCATCAAATTGAAAAAACATGCTTCCAGTGAGGTTAGATTCTCAGGCTCAGAATGATTTAAACTATAATGAAAGCAAACACTGAAAGAGAGAAATAATCCCATTAAAAATGAACTATTCACTTTAACCTCAAATATTTGGAAACTAAAATAAAGTAACCATATTACAAAAGGATGAAGCCCAAATAATAAAGAAATCTGGAACTGGGTATTCACTTCCAGGCCAATCAAAACAAAAAAGGTTTAACACAATTCTATTTTTATAAAGTAATTTTCAGTTAAAGATTACACTATCCCATGAGCTGCTACTGTTTTCAGTCAGTAAAAAATCAGGAATATACTTTTATTTTTTATAAACCTAAGTTCAATTGACATATTTGTAAATGTTCAAATTAGAATTTGCCCACTGAAGTCTCAGGTTTTATGCTGTATGTAGAAGTTTCTCATTGAAAGGAAGCAACCTGAATTTTAAGATTCATATTAAACTTTCTCAGATTAATGCATTTTGATACAATAATGGAATAGGAGTTTGGGGTTGGGTTTTTTTTTAATGAAGTTATTTACTAGATTGAGACAATCAGTTCAGAGGAAAGTTTAGTGTGTCTCAAAAGTTCCTGAATGATTGAAATGTCCCTTGGTGTTTTAATCCATTAAAATGTTTGGTGGGGGGGCTTATTTTGTACATCTTCATATACCACAGAAAGTGATTCATCAACTTTAAAATAGACTAATAACTACAATGGTACCAGCTATTTGTTTTATTCATTAGAATGTTAATACTATCATTGTCTCAGTGGTTTAAATTGGGGAGTGTCAGTTTGATATATTGTTTCAGATGCCAAGAGATTGTAATTTTTAATCCTTCCTTAGATACAGAAACTGGTTGGTAACTTTGGGTCAAACAATCTCTAAACCCAATCCACCTCACACAGTTATTATTGTGGAGAAAATAAGAGGAGGAGCATTATAGGCTGTCTTGTGTTGTATAAAATAAAGGCGGGATGTAAAGCTAATAAATTAATAAATGCACACATTTATACAGAACATTAAAATCAGAAGTCAAATTACTGTACAGCATGTTAAAAGAAATGGCTTTTAAATACTTTGAAGAAAGCAAGGAAGGAGGTTGGACGCTTCATTGTAGCACACAGAGACCCAGGATGGTTGCAGCAAAAGTTCAACCACAGTTGCTGCAAGAAAAGCTTTCAAGAACTGCTAGAAAAGAATGTGTCAATTCAGAAAACGTGTATTTGTACAAGGCAGAGTATCACATCACTAAGGCAATACAGTCTGGCTGTTTTTAGAACTGGGTCTTCACAATACTTTACAGACAGGTGTCTTTAAAGACAACAATCAGGGATTTGTGCAAGTGAATTCTCCACAGCAGGGGTGTCAAATTTGCATCATTATGGTGTCATCACATGATGTATTGGAACTCCCCCACCCTTCCCTAAACCGGGCATGGGCATTCGTGATGCATTTGGTCCACAGGCTACAAGTTTAACAGCCCTGGCTCTACAGATATAATATCTACACATATACGATTGAGAAAGGGAACCGGGCATATTGCCCCAGATTAAGAAAATGATCAAAGGAACCAAGTTCTATAAGGAGAGAGAATCTGATACCTAGGGCCATGGGTATGTTCCTTCCTTCCTTCCTTCCTTCCTTCCTTCCTTCCTTCCTTCCTTCCTTCCTTCCTTCCTTCCTTCCTTCCTTTTTTCCTTCCTTCCCTCCCTTTTCCTTTCTTTATTCCTTCCTTGCCTTTTCCTTCCTTTTTTCCTTCCTTCCCGAATTAAAACTGCATGCAGCCATATCCCAGTGAAAGGGAAAGCTTTATAATGGTGTAGAATTAGTTCAAATCTAACTGCAGTATTTGCCATTGCTATTTTATGCCTTAATTTTAATGCATCTCACACACACACACACACACACACACACACACACACACACACACACACACACACACACACATGTTTTACTTGCCTTCACTGCCTAAAAATGCCTAATAAATTATAAGCAGAGGGCATCAGGTCTAATACTGTTAGTATGCACCAGACTTTAGGCTTCTGGGACTGTTTTATCTAGCTGTAAGTGAAGCTATAAGTGTCAGAAGAAAGAAACTGTTGGCAGGTGATGGGCTGAAAAAGAATGTGGAGCAAGATCTCGCATCTGCGTCCTGCATTTCTTTCAGGGAAAATAAAGAGAGTGAGATGAAACGCCCACTCAAGGTTCAAGTGAGCTTTTTTGGCAAGGTGCAAAGACCTACGAAGACAAGTTGACTGCTGCAGGATTTATTAGTTCACCCTGATAAAACTCATGACATCAAGGACTTCCTTCAGTGACTGACTTTTGTCAGAGTAATTGGGAGAGAGTCGCTATGGCAGGTTAAGGTTTTGTTTTGTTTGCTTTATTTTAGCACACAACCTCGACATTAGGAGTTAAATGGAAAAGGTATTAAAATCTGATGTGACGAAGAACCTGAACCAGTTCGTTGTGACCCTGGAGAAATGACCTGTTATCATAACTTATTCCTGAAGGATGCATTACAGTGGACGGTGCAAAAAAAAAAAGTTTCTCAGAAACTGAATGGCAAATGGGTCACACAAAGCACTCTGTGCTCTCTCTTCTGTAGCGAAGTTTGGAAAACACGGTCATTAATATAAAAAAAATAAAATGCAAAGATTGGTGAACTGCTTTTCAACTCTTTCTTGTTATCTAAATTCTGCAAACATGAGATCTAAAAAATAAAATTGTTTAGCTTACCAAAAACAGTACCCATCACTACTTGTGTTTCAAAGGCTTTTTATGTGAAATCTTAAAAGTCTTTATACATGGTGATTCTTTCTTGTAGAAAAGACCGCTGCTTTGAATTTGAGAGTGCCAGTGCTCATTGGAGGAGAAAACATAAACCTGGATTATTAAACCTGCTATTATTAGGTGAATATATTACTCAAGAACTGTTTGAGGAATGTCTAATAAGAATGTGGGAAGTTTTCTTTTTTTTTTCTTATAATTTTTAATTTAAAAAGTTGGACAAGAAAAATAAGAACTGATAGAAACTAATATGAATAAAGAAAAGAAAGATAAAGACAAAATGGAAAAAAATGAAAAAGAAGCATATTTCTTTACAGCAGTTATAAGTATATATAGCTCTTATATGGATAAAACATAATTCTCATTTTTTTCTACACATTTTTTGTAATCATCAGAAGTTCTTTTTTTTCCATCCAAAAAGTCTGTAACAGTCAACACTAAATATGGAAATCTTTTGTCTGATCCAAGAATTGAATGTGGCCATCTAAGCAAGTTCCATTATCTTTACCATCCATTTCTCCATTGTGGGTCCATCTTTCCATCTTTGTGCATATAATACAACAATAATCTTGTTGTAGTTATGTATATAAAAACTTCCATTAGTTGTTTAGCCATTAATCCAAAAAGAAAAGCCAGGGAAATTATTCTGCATTTCTTTTCATGCTCTGGAAATAGCCACAGGTAGACTATGACAGGAATTATCTCGGTTTGGCTTGAAGTCTGTTTCTCTATGTTCTCTCAATCAAAATATAAGATATGCTGAACCACAATGGGTTTGCATTGCAAATAATAATAATAATAATAATAATAATAATAATAATAATAATAATAATAATAATAATAATAATAATAATTTTTCAAAGACACCAAGAACACAATCCAGCATCATACATTAGATATGGAAGATTCAATGGACCACATCTCCCTGCGTGTTTTTGTGAATTGTTAGATTGTATACTTAAGGCCAGCTCAATGTTTTAATCCAATGAACTGTATCAAGTTACAAGTTTCAAAATTCAAAAGGGCCTTACCCTTAGCTCATCTTAACACACTCAACAAATTGGTAATACAGAGGAAGCTCCTTATATGATTAAACTTGTCTTCACACTTTACTAGTACCATTGAAATCACAGCCTACTGTATATTTTTAGTTTTAATAAATAACATTGCCAGGGCATTTATAATATGTGTGTGTGTGTGTGTGTGTGTGTGTGTGTGTGTGTGTGTGTGCGTGTGTTAGGTTTTTGAGCCGATAAATAATTAAATAATGGAGACTAATATAGATCTATTTCGAACTACTTAGCTCTCGTCAGCTAGCCATACCCTTACTGGGATTCAAACCTGGGAAGTATTACATGTGAGGCAGTTGTAATTGCCATTAGGCCACAGGTTCTCATCCAGATCATATATATATATATATATATATATATATAAATTATTAATTATCCTCCAGAAGAAATACATCGTTTCTATAAACTTTGCCAAAATCTGTTATATTTTCTGTAAAACCCAGCAAGGGCTAATGAACTAATGTGCCTGTGCCTATCTTATATTTGTTCTTTATGTGTTGATCAACAACTGACTTAAACTATCTATTAACTGAAACAGATGTCTTCTCTCAATAGCACAGTTTTGGGGCAATTTGAGGAGGATCTCAAATAATTTTAGGGCCTAAATGGGAGTAAATAGAAGAGATGATTCAAATCCATCCATTGGAAGGCATTCTTCAGATCTCTAGCTGGGGGCAAGAATGAAACAAGCATAAAATAAGCATAACCCCAACTATCTTGGAATGTATCGGAGAGAGGAACCACTAACCAATAGCAATTCTACAAACATAGATGGAACAGTATTGATAACACTGCACTGTTGAATAGACAAAAATCTACACAGAACTGTTTTGGTTCTCGGAACCAGTTTTAGCAGCTTGGCGACATTCCCATTGTTTATTGGACCACCTGGTGGTGTTCCAGATCCTAAATTTGTTTTCAATCATCTGGAAGTAGGCTGATAGAGTACTAATATGCAACATGTCAGTACAGTATAAAAGGACTGTAAAAAGGACTATAACCAGTCTAGATGATAATGGGATAATCCAATCAGTCTGAAAGAAAGTGACACATTTGCATATTTGCAGAGTCTTTGATTAGCCATGTTTCAGAGCTCCAGTCAACACTACTTCTCTCTTGGGAATATATAAACCATAATTGGAGGAACAACAGAACAGGTTTAATGCAGCATACACATACATATACACAAACAATACATACACACAATATAGAATACCAAATGTTTTGAAGAAAGAGAATTTTCAGCCCCATTAATAGGCAGTAAACAGTTACTCTGTTTCAAATATTGATTTAAAACAACATCCCCAACATTCTAAATAATTACATTTGCAGAGATTTGATTTTAATGATTTTCTAAACAAGACTGTTTTGCTACTTTAATCACTCTCTCAGCTCATTACCTCTGGCTTTTAAAATCAAAACGCTTCATTGCATGAGGATGTTTGCAATGAAATCTTTGGCTTAGAAAAGGTTTCTGTCTCTCTCCCAGTTTAGATGTTGGTTGAAAATCTTAAGTTGCTATTTTACACCCAAGGACCTGTATATTAGTTGGCTACCCAAATTAGTTTTGGGCACTGCTGCAAATTTCCTAGGCTTTATAAACATATACTTTCTGTTAATCCTATCTTGATTAGTGGTTCAAAAAACTTCAGAAGAGTTGAACAACATGTCATAGGGACTGGAATTAACACTAAATTGGGACTATATAATTGCTGTCTTGCATCCATCATGTAAATAATAGGAAAGTAACTAACCTTTTTTGCAATGTGTAACTTAGCCTTCATATTTACTCCCACGTACCTAAAGAGCCAATAGCATAGCCTACTCTAGTAATAGAAGGTGAACATAGAAGAGAGGTCACTGGTACTTAAACAGATCTGAATCCACTAAAATCTTATTTTGAATCTTTGGAGATGTTAAGCTATTATTATATATTTGTGTTGTGTGCATGTATTGTTTGTGTATATGTATGTGCATGTGTGCATGTGTATGTATGAGTGTATTATCTATCATGTATCTCATCATCATCATCATCACCATCATCATCATCATCTCCCTGGCTGCAGTTTTTGAAAACCAGACATGCAGTGAGAACCAGCTAATTGTATCAACAAGTCTTCAATTAATCCAGATAATTCACCATGAACTATTGTCATTTATTGTGTGGAGCTCTTGCTACTGTAAACAAGTTATCAATTCTTTTCAATTGGTAACATTAGTTATAAGGCAATGAGAAGAGTGGCAGCCATCCATAATCACTCATCTCTGCAAGT
The DNA here is from genome assembly GCA_023653725.1 of Bungarus multicinctus. Classification (NCBI taxonomy): domain Eukaryota; kingdom Metazoa; phylum Chordata; class Lepidosauria; order Squamata; family Elapidae; genus Bungarus; species Bungarus multicinctus. Next base: position 87,835,453 of record CM042834.1, on the reverse strand, counting down.
GCTATTTGGATGGTCTTCAGGGATCACATAGGTGCTCATTGATGGCTTGAGGTGTGGGGGAGTCATGTCACTCCTGCACCTAGACATACCCCCACCCCTCACACATCCTTTTTGCATAATTACCATCTAGGATTTCCCTTCCTTCTCAGCATCATTGATTCAAATGACCAGGTCACTGCTGCTATTTGACTATGAGAATATACAACCACATTTAGCAGCTGGCTTGCAACAAATAAAATTGAAATTCTCAGCAGTTCCACAAAGAGGATTTTTTTACCACTTGCAATTTCCAGGAAGTAGGATGTTTCATGTTAAGAAATAATATCTTTAAAAAAAAACAGCCATTGGTCTGCATTTATATCACAGCTACTTTAGACATGTAGGCAACTTTAATTATTAATTTTGGTTGGAGGTTATTTATGAATGACTGAATCTAACAAAGCTTTAGAATCTGTAACTTCCATATGTTTGCATTTTGATTTACTGCTAATAGGGATGTTCCACATTGAAAGATCACAATATTTAAAATTATGACCTTGGCATGTATAATGTTCACCTTAGATTGCCATCCTAAGCAATAATATAAGATTATATTACATTAATTATATATGTCCTGCTCTTTTTTTTTAAACTCTAGAATGTATGCCTGGTATCCCTATTTGAATCAGAAATGTTGGGACCAGTGCTTAACCTATTCAAAAATCCAATGAAAATTAAAACTAAAAAAGCCTCTGTTTTCTATTTATTGGGGCAATGTGGTAGCTCAGCAGTTAAGACAGTTGGAAAGCCAGCAGCCCAAATTCAAGACCTGAGCATCCTTTGATGGGTGAATTCCCATACTCCCCAACTCCTGCCAACTTAGTAGTTGGAAAGCATGCAAATACGAGTAGATAAATAGGTACCATCTTGGTGGAAAGGTAACAGCATTCTGTTATGTCATGCTGGCTACATGATCACGGAAATGTTATGGAAATGGAATGAGCACTGTCCCTTATAGTTGGCAACGACTAGCAGAGTAAAATTTGCAAGAATTCCTTTATCTATCCTACTAAAGTGTAAATAAAATGAAAATATAATGCAACATTATCCATTTAACATTTAAAATCTTGAATCAAACCGAGAGATTGAAGGGGAATTCTTTCAGAATAAAGGATCGTGCCCGTCTAATACAACTTGCCAGAACCTGTCTATCAAGTCAAAACTTCTTTTTTGGCAATAAAACTGAGAACTGGCATGACAAGGATTTTTCATCCTTTCCAGTTCTCTCTGATCCAGCATATCATTTCTGGTTTTACTCAGCCCGCTCAGTTGGATGTCATCTTTAGTCCTTTCCAGATATACAGCATATTTAAATTAAAAATTGGCAACCTTAAACCATTGTCTGTTTTCCTTGTGCTTTGTAACCGTGCACATTTCTACTCTGGAGAAAATACAATTATACAGCAATTGCCAAATTCAGAAGAATCTGATTCAGACATCTAAATAAATGAGCATTTAATGAGATATATGGATGCATCTCCTTGTTTAAATTAGATCTCCGGGAATTGGTTTGGTTGGGTCTCCTGCTGATGACATCATTTATAGGATTTGTTCCAAAGCACTTACAAGAAAAATAACACAGATGCTTTTTTTTGTTTAATAACTTATCAAGGCAAAACAGAAAGCCATTTGGAGAAACCCTTCATTGAGCTTTAAGTAGCAGCTCATGGCGGAAAAGTGACTTGGCTTCTCACCATTTACTGGATGTGTTCAAACTATATTGGCTTATGTGAATGACAGATATATTCTGAGCAAATGTTTCTGCAGCGTTTGCATTCCTGAGTAGAGTTTCAATTGCACAAAGTCTCCCATGCAAACATGCTAAATACTGCGTTCAGGGACAGACGTTAGACTGGCTGATCGTGCCAGAGCAGTAAACCACAGCTTGTCTCAAACAATATTTCAGAAGTCCACTAAAGACTGTAGCAAACTGGGTTTCCACTGGGTAGAAAATTTTATTTTGTGATTTAAATGTTGTCTTTATTTTCAATTCATTAAATTCCAAAGAGAGGTTGCAAGAACTAGCCCAGTCATTCTATAGGTCAAATGATTGAGAAAGGGATGTGAAGCTTCCTTTAGAAAGCAAGAACTTTTTATTATAAATGTGCCTCCTTCACAAGAACAGGCATAGGCACGCATACACTCACACTCATACATTTACACAGCCACACCCATATATAGTCATATTCAATGATTAATACAGGCACTAATGGTAGTATTCTACTAGTTCGGCCTGGTTCTGCTGGGCTGGTAGTGCCGATGAGAGCAGAGACTGAACCGGTTCTTTCCAATGCTCTGCTGTCGGGCCCACGGGCCCACCCACCTGCCTGGGCTCCCATACTGACCTTTATTCCCTGCTTTTGAAGTGCAGCTGCTTTGTGTGGCACAGCAGATTGCTGCGTGGCAGGGGGAGTGTGTCATTGCAGGAGGTGAGTCAGCAAGTCTCTGCCCCTGCGCAAAGTGCATGCAAAGTGTGTGTGCGTGCGCAAAGTGCACCCACCAAGTCATGCCCACTGGACCAGTGATAAAAATATCTGAAATGCACCACTGACAGGCACTTACCAGGATTCTACCAGTTTCCCTACCAGTTTGCGCATGCAGCTTTCCAAACACCAGCTGAGGCTCTACCGCATCAATCAGCTGAGAGGATAAAGAACAGAAAAGCGCAGGGGTGAGTGGGAGGACCGATCCTGAGCTTTTCTCTTCTTTTTCTTCTCAGCTGATCATTGGAGGTTTTATTTTTTAACTACCAGTTCAGCTGAACCAGTGTGAACCGGTAGCATTTCACCACTGGCACATACATATTTTAATAGGACGGTAAATTAAAGAGGTTATAGTTTCAAAAGTTCTAGGTCAAAGGTAGACCAGTCTGAAAAAGGAAGAAAACTGTAACTTTTTAAAACTAAAATTTAGACATTGATGCAAAGTTACTAAATGTTCTCTAATTCAGTCTTTCTATATTTGTATGGATTTCTTCTTCCTATGATGTCCTGTTCTTATCTTTTGAAGACATATCTGGTTGAAATTTATTTTTTTGTACAGCCCAATGCACATAGCTGAAAACCTGCACTTAGAAACCAACTGAAAAGTAAAATTTAGTGCCACAACTCGGAGGCCTTTAAAAAAATAATGGGTTTTTAAAGCAATATTCGGCATACCATTGGAGTGGCTATCTGTTATATCAAAGAGGAAAACATAAAAAAGATGCATATTTCAATAAAATTTACGTCTTGATGCAGCTAGATGTACATTTCAAATATTTGAACAGAAACGAGATGTATTTGTAGTAGAAAATCACTAGTTCAGATGTGTTCTTGCTTATTGAACTTGCTTATCCAAATTGCTAATTGTGAGGGGTCACGATCCAACAATAACCTTCAAAAAAACCAACAACCCTTGATGTAGGCAGCTGCCTCCTTTTCTGATGATTCACCTGTCTCTTCTTGAAAAAAAAAATCCTATGGAAATGCTAGGATTATATGTCCAGCATATGAGCTTCACTTTTCCTCTTATTCCATTTCCGACCTTGACAAGTTAGCTTTGCCCTCACTGAACTCTTTCTGGTTCTTTTTCTCTATATATTGAATCCAGACTTCGCAGAGAGGAATTGGGCATTACCATGCTGTCAATAAATCCACTTCTAGCTCTCAGGAACAACTTAAACATCTTTTTATTTGGTCTGAATGGAAGAATTCTTCTTGTAGCTTCCATGTAATTACTGTGTTCTGCTTTTATGAAATTTAAAACTAAATCAACATTCCCTTTGAGCCTCATATAATAAAATAGCCATTTCTTTTGGAAATGGGTTTAATGCCATCAGCTATACCAGACTTAAAAATGAAAGCTGGGTCTTCATGCCCATGAAGTTTAAATTTCAATTGGCCTTTTTTCTTCCACAGTTCTTCTAAATTCCTTAAAACTGGTAAATGTTTCTTCTGTTGCACTGTATTCTGATTGCCTTGGATTTTGATTTTTCTTTCATGTATGATCACCAATGCAATTAAAACTAATGGTTTTCTGCTTCCAAAACCATTTTGCTGGATCATTAATATTAGGTGACAATAAAATGTAGATATAATAAAATATGAGTACTGTATAGACTTTGTAAAATTACTTTCTGACTATGAATGGTAAATACATTTTAATGTCATATAAGATAAAGAGATTAAGGCATTATGTGCTGGAAGACATGTTCTAAAAGCTTCCAGGATTACTAGCTAGGAATCATTAAACAGTTAATTTCTTGGAATTCTCTACCAAGGACATACATTTCTTGTTGGATAGATGGGATTTATAACTGCAAATGCTTCCAGGCTTACTACAGTGGGTTGGAAGCAGTGGTGGGATTCAATTTTTTTTACTACCAGTTCTGTGGGCGTGGCTTGGTGGGTGTGGCAGGGGAAGGATACTATACAATTTCCAGTCAGAGGTGGTATTTGCCGGTTCTCCAAACTATTCAAAATTTCCGCTATCGGTTCTCCAGAACTGGTCAGAACCTGCTGAATACTATCTCTGGTTGGAAGCATGTAGAATGAGATGTCCCATATTCCATGTTGGTATGATGAAATGTAAACTTTATATAATAATTCAATAAATAAATATGAACACCAGTTTAGTGTAGTGGTTAAGGCACAAAAGCTAGAAACCAGAACATCATGAGTTCTAATCTTGGCTAGAGATAAAGTCAGCTGAATGACCTTGGGTCAGTCATTCTCTATCAACCTTAGGAAGAAAGCAATCACACCTGGCTAATCACACCTAAAAATGGTGCCAAGAAACTTCAGGGACTGGGCCAGATATTCAACAGTGACTTAAAGGTGCTCTCTCTCCCTCCCTCCCCCTTCCCAAAGTGGGTTTATGCAGTTGGTTTATTTTTGAGAGATTTTCAGATTCCTTTCTGGATCCCAATAGCACTGAGAATATGTTGAATCTTCAGCATGGATAGAGTTAGATAGTCATAGCTTCATGTTGTTATTATAGCTCAAAGTTCTTTATTTTATAAGCACCATAGTGAATTATTTTAGACATTTTAGCATATGATAGAAGCCTCTTAATGCAAAACTTTATCAAGCACATCATTTCAGCACTGATGAAGGCAAAACCAGATCTAATTATTTCCTGCGCAAACCCACATAGGAAAAGTTTAGATTGTCCCTTCCCCTATTAGACTAGGTCACATTGTCCAATCGAATCTTATGTTATTGTTATGAGAAAATATTTTGGCTCTGGTAAACACTGAAGTGTCTTGACTCTCATGGCTGTCTTCTTGATGTCTGGAGCCTACTTTCCATCTCCTCCTTCCCTCCTCTTTGTTTCATTGGCAAGCTGAGAAGTGATAATGGTTGCAACAATTCATTTTGAAACTTGACAGGCTGTGGACAAAAATGGAGAAAAGTAAAAAAAGTAATGGCTTGCAATATCAAGAAAAATGCCAGTGGTGATCAACCAGAAGGAAAAGGGCCTACATGGATAAAAGAAGAAGAATGAGAAACCCTTTGTCAGTAAAATATTAGGCCAAATATGCAAGTTATCATGGTTGGATGTAAACATGGAACAATCTTAGAAAGCTGGGAGAAAGATGATTTAGTTGTTTTTATAATAAAAATAGATAACAAATATCCTTTCCAAGCATAAGAATGTGACATCTTCCAAGGTATGAAGATATAAAAAGATAGCAAAGACTGAATCACATGAACGCTACATAAATAAATGCACAGCACACTCATAGACACCTGTAGCAGGTCTGCCAAGGCTGCTTGTTGGTAATAGTCCATGTTTAATATGAATCACTGGCCATAATATATAAATAGGGTGGCCATTTATGAGTCACCCAAACAAAAAAATGGCATCACTAAAATACATTTGTAAGCACTCATTTATTCTTTCAAATCTAGGCAGAATTACCATATATCACCCATATGGGGGTAATTTGCAACTTAGTGACTGCTTAGTCAGTTGTAAGTTGCTTCCTTCTGATAATTTTTGAGGGCCTTCACAGAGAAACTGCCCTCTGTAAGATAGAATATGTATCTTTTCTATGTGATAATGCCCAGCCAACTCCATTGTATCACTCAAATGATACATGGATTCTCCTAAACAAAAGATAGAATTGTAGTTGCAGTCTGAGTCTCTCAAATGATTAGACTTAGAAATCTGCTGGTTTGAATCTGGAGTTTATATCTAGCAGTGTGAGCCAATATTCAATGTTGGACATGTCCTCTGTAATTTACTCAGCCTTGCTTCAATATTTATTTATTCATTTACAGTGCTGCCCAACTTCAGATTGACTTTGAGATAGTGATTACTGTCATGACCAACGATAGTAAGTTCCAAAAATTAATTACATATTATACCAGATTTTATTTTCTGTATGTTTATATAGAGCTTTTGAGAAGAAGTGCTTTTTAAAAATAATTGTATGTACATAATAATATTCTGAGGTGCAAGCTCAGTTTAGGCTCAGTTCCTGAGAGATAATTTTAAATATTTCTAGCAATCATTCTGAAAAGTAAATAATATTTGTAAAATTGACATATAGTAGGAACATACTGGTTTCTATCTCTTAGTTTTTGTTTTTGACTATATTATCTTTTTTTTTTAAATAAACTTTATTGAATTTTTATTACATTAAAAACATAAAAAATATATCACTCAATAACAGCTATTTGTGGTGCTTATCATATAACAATCATTTGTGCAATATTTACAGGTATTTGTGCATAATTATATTCTTATGCTATCTATATTCTATATTTAATAATTACCTATCCTTAATCTGTCTCCGATCTATTTAGCTATACCATTGTTCCCATACCTTATAAAATATTGAAGCTTTCTTATCTTTTAAACTCAGCTTTAATTTATCCATTTCAGCACAATTCATAACTTTTTGTATAACCAGTTCCTCTATGGGTGTATATTGCTGTTTCCAACATTGAGCAAAGGCGATCCTGGCAGCAGTCAATATGTGTAATAAGTATTTTGTGTTCTTTGCATATTTTTTTTTATAGATCCCCAATAGGAAGAGTTCTGGTTCTAGGTCTAATTGTTCATTGGTGATTTCCTGTAGCCAATTTTTGGGCCAATATTTTCAAGCCTCTGGGCAGGACCACCACATATTATGACGTATTATGACATCGAACATGTAAACAAGCTAAATTCACTACTAACATGGGCAACATCCTGCCCACACACTCTTATCTTTCTTTGTGACTTCAATCTATCTCACATTAACTGGACCCTAAACGAATGTAAAACTGAACCCATACATGCAACCTTCTACAATGCTGTTACAAATCTGGGACTGGAACAACTAGTAACTAACAATACTAGACTTAACAACTGCCTTGATCTCATCTGCAATAGTTTGAATTTAATTTATGGAATACAAACTAAAGAACCCTTTTCCAACAGTGACCACAATATGATTGACTTTTGTCTCAACATATGTCCACACAAAAATCATAACAATGACAGAATCCCCAATTATAATTTCAAAAAAGGCAACTATGATCTTATAGACAACGATCTCTAATCCTTTGATTGGTGATTTCTATTCACTGGATGCAATTACATTACACCATATTTTTACTTGAAGTCAAAAGAGTCATAAAACTATATGTACCAATAACAACTCCAAAAACCAGAAAAAACAGATTACCCATAACAATAAGGAAGCTTCAATCCAAAAAGAGATCACTTTGGCAGAAAAACAAATCTGGTCACGTTGCCAACTTCAAAAGCCAATACAAAAATTTATGCCACCAGATAAAGACCACCAATGCACCAATTATCACATTAAACAAGAGGAAACTTCTACACACCAATTCTATTCGCGCTTTCTACAATTTTGTAAACAACAAACTAAAAGATTCAAGGTCCATCCCATCCCTAAAACGACCTAATGGTAAAGACTGCAACAATGACACCATTAAAGCCAAACTCTTTAACACATTCTTTGGCTCAGTATTTGTAAACAGCAATGGATCATGCCCAGTATTTCCTAGTCGAACCACAGACAACTACAATGATATAATACATATTGATTTTACAGAAGACAATGTTGAAAAAGCACTATGCAATCTAAAACCATTTCTATCTAATGGACCGGATGGAATATGTGCCTACTTCTTAAAAACGCTATCTACTGCCATAGCCAAACCTCTAAGCATAATCTTTGAAAAATCTTTCAGGACCAGCTCCTTGCCAAAACTATGGTCACAAGCCACGGTCATCCCCATCTTCAAAAAGGGAGACCCCAGCCTAGTTGAAAATTACAGACCAATCTCTTTATGCTGTGTCACCTGTAAAGTCATGAAATCATTTATTAACCAATCCATTATCCTCCACTTAGAGACAAACAACCTACTCTCTAATAAATAATTTGGTTTCAGAAAAAAACTATCCTGCAATCTGCAACTCTTACACTGCAAAAAAATATGGACTACACAACCTGATCAGGGCAAAGCAATAGACGCAATCTACATAGACCTCTGTAAAGCTTTGATTCAGTGGTATCTGATATTAACACAGTTGAGAAAGTCCAGAAATATTTCACAAGAAGAGTTCTCCACTCCTCTACTTGTTGTAGAATACCTTATTCCACCAGACTTGAAATTCTAGACCTAGAATTCTAGACCTTCGTTCTGATCTAAGTATAGTAATAAAATCATACATTGCAATGTCCTACCTGTCAATGAATATTGCAGCTTCAACCATAACAATACAAGAACAAACAATAGATACAAACTCAAGGTTAATCGCACCAAACTTGATTGCAGGAACTATGACTTCAGCAACAGATGGTCAATGTCTGGAATACTCTACCTGACTCTGTACTTTCTTCCCCAAACCCCATAATAATATTCTGAAATGCAAGTTCAGTTTAGGCTCAGTTACTGAGAGAGAATTTTAAATATTTCTAGCAATCATTCTGAAAAGTAAATAATATTATATTATACTGGTTTCTATCTCTTAGTTTTTGTTTTTGACTATATTATCTATTCTATACTCACAAGGATTCTTCTGTCACATTCTCACATTGTTTATTCAATTGTTTATTTATTAATTCAAGCCATTGTAAAAATATAAATTTTCAGTTGCATCTCCTTTTTTCTATTAAGGACAAATTGTTTTAAAAATTACCATCCAATGAAGCCAAACCAAAATATAAAACCTGGATAACAGTTGCTCTTATTTAGACATGCAGACATGCAGAGTTTGTGCCTGTTCATTAGATTTGTGATATATTGCCATCTCATATTCCTGTCCTTGGAATTAATAAATGTTTTGGCTTACATGGTTCTAATAAAGCGTACACAGTGACAACACAAAGGATCTAGGAAACATTATTGCTGTAATGGAAACATCATATATCTCATCTCAAGTATTGCCATGCACTCAGCAATTACATGAAATTGAATCTTTGTCAATGTCTTTGAACTGGGCTTTTGCACTTACCATGAGAACTGGGATTACTGAGATATTTGGGTGAGAAAACCTTGCAGTTGTTTCAATGATATTTAATCCTACAGGATTATAGTTCTTCTGCTGCCACTGATCTAGCAGTTAATGCAATGAAAACAAAAGTCCTTACACCAGACTGGGTCACTACATACCAAGGATACTGTAGATGTCAGAAAGGCCCATAAATTGGATGGCAAGATTTCCTGAGGATCATGGAACATGATAACCTCATGAAGATGTGGAAGTAGAGATGGATGGAAGAAAAAGATTGTACTGCAAGAAAAATCCACCAAAGCTAACCATAGGCGTGGTTACACGGTGTTAGGAAAGCCTTTCTAGATGTCAGACTATTTTTCAGTAAAATGAAATACAAACATAAGATTATAAAAAACCTCACTTTTTATGACCCAATTCAGAGTAAAGTGAGGATACCTGGTTGGAGCCGAGTATTTACTGATTGAACATCCATCCTGATGCCATGCAGAATTTGAAGCATTTTTTTTTTCTTTCTACCTTAGGAGAAAAAAGTCTGCCATTGCTGAAGATTGAACTCTCAACCTTCTAAATGGGAGGCAAATGTCTTTACCATTAGGCCACACATTGCTCAAACACAAAATTACATCCATTAATGTTGAATATTACATAGAACGGCTGAAGAGCAGGGGTGGGATTCTCACCTATTTGCTAGAACCAGTTAACATTCTAAGCAGTTCAGAGAACTGGTTGTTAGAAGAAATTACTGGCCCAATCCTGTAAGGAAGGCAGGAAGGAAACATTCTGGTGTTGCTTACAGAAACTGCCTCTCCATTAACCCTTACTACATTCTTGGCAGGACTAGACTTCCTGTCTCAGAAACATCTCTGAAATATTTCCCCCTCCTTTGCTGGCACTTTCCTTGTGTGGAGTGACCATTCAAAGTTACAATGGCATTGAAAAAAGTAACTTATGACCTGTTTTTCACACTTACGACTGTTGCAGCATCCCCACAGTCATGAGAAGCCAGGTGAGGAGATGCGTGCCTCAAGGTGAGTGATATTGAGGTGGCCATGCCCAGCCAATAACATGACCACCTAGCCATGTCCATCCAGTTACATGACCACCAAGCCACACCCACCACCTAAGCCATGCCCACAGAACCGGTTGTTAAAAAATTTGAATCCCACCCCTGCTGAAGAGCTTGGTAATCATAGTATCCTGTCAATTATTTGAAGAATATTATACCCCAGTTGCAATTAAGCTTTCTTATTAACCTCTATCTGGTTTACAACAATATAACACAGTGTACTAGTGGCAATGGGTGCACCAAAGAAAAAACTGAAAAATCAAATTAGGGACAATATTTATGGAGAAAATCTACCTATGCAATTGCTAAGAGTCAACTCCAATTTGACAGCACAAAATCAATCCATCAATCAATCAACATGGCCCACATTCCATATTAGCCAGGTATGAGACAATCTAGAAGAGAATCTTGAGAATTTCATTTCTGAAGCTAACAACAGTATGTGTCCAGTATGGCATTCTATGAAGATGCACAAAACATAGTGCATCAGAACAGAGCAAATGAATTTTCAGTTCATGGTTTATCTCCTTTGAGGTAAGATCCAATATGTGGCATCAGTCAATCTGCCATTATTTTGGACAAAGGCCAGGGTTGTCACAAAAGTTTAAGCCATTTCCAGACCCGTGGAAAGATGATGAGGTCACTCAGAACCAATAACCTTGTGAATCCCAATCACCACAGTGAAGAGATCACAGATCATACTGCAGTATATATGGGAGGACAATGAACAAGCAACTTTCCTAGTTTGTCCTTTTAATTTATCTTTACAAATAACACCTCATATGTAGCCATCTGCAGAACAGCGCTTCTCATGATTGCCAGGATCTCCTAGAAAGCAAATGCTGATCTCTTTCCCAGAGTCCTGGCTGATGTTGTATTCAAAACTCAGTCAGCCAGATCTCCAGGGAGGAATCCTCCCTCTTCATCTATTCAGGCCTTAGTTAAACATGTGAGGTTATAGACAGATAACATTCAATAGCATTAGTTGATATGGAAGGAGGCAGAAGTAAACATTGGCTATAACATTTTCATTTTTTTGTCCCAATAATGGCTTTTGATTTACTGTAATCCAAGAATATCATTTAATTGCACTCCTGTGATCCTATGTAGTTACCGTGGGCTCCTCTGTTGTCTGTCTGTCTGTCTGTCTGTCTGTCTAGCTAGCTAGCTAGCTGTATCTTTCAATCACCTATCTACAAATTAAGAGATATAATGGGATACAACAGGAAATCATTTCGAAAAATAAACCTTCACAAAAAAAATCATAGGATCTCCATAGCAAAAATTCTACCCAAAGCAAAAATAACTATATGGAAAATTAGATCCATAACTAAATAAGGCTTTTTTGTGTTGTAAGTTGGACATTTTCATTGCAAATCTTAAGGAGAGTCCTTTATGATTCTGACAGAATGGGATATGCTGACCATTGTATTATAACATGAAAGAAGCAATTATGTTTGTAATAGAAATTAGAACTTAAGAAGAGCTGAGTTAGATTAGATGAAAGGCTTCTCTGGATTAGCATTCTGTTTCCAGATGCCCATGGGAAGCTCATATGCAGAAGGGCAGTAGCAGCTGTGTGTCTTGAACAACTGGTACCCACAACTAATATAATTCACAGTCTATGTAGATTGAGAAGAGCGGAGGGATGTATAATTTATCATTGACCCAACATTATGTGTTCAGTCTAGTGATTTCTAGAAGTAGGTATATTTCTCAAAAATTGAAATTATCAAGTACAAAACATGCAACATATTCAGTAAAGCTAGAATTGAAAAGGTATAAATACTAAAAATGAATGTATACTAAATAAAATATTAAAATATATAATCTATGCACACATATATAAAAACATCTATTAGTATACTCCCTCAAAAATTGAAATTATACAGTATAAAAAATACAACATATTCAGGAAAGCTAAAATTGAAAAAATATAAATACTAAAAATGAATGTACACTAAATAAAATATTAAAATATATAAATATAAACTATACATACATATATACATACATATGTTAGTATACTCCCTTCCACTATTCCTGCACTACTGCTAGTAACTGTTATATCAATTGTTGCAGTAGGCATAATTATTATGCCCACATTAACAAACGTCATAAATAAAATATCACTCAGGTCAGACACAAACACAGTAGAAAAAATATCAAATGTTAACATGTTGTAACTATTCTGTAGCCTATAATATTAAGATATTTGAGAAAGATGGGTTGAAAAGCAAAAAAAGCCTGACAACCAGAATGATAAGAAAAAGGGAAGGAACAAAAGAAAAAGGAGGAGAATATTATCATTTATAGATACAGTATTTCCTGGTTTACAATAAGAAACTCTTTTAAATATTCACAGAGATCCAAATAAGAGTAACTGAAATAAATCACTAGCAAAATCCATTTGTTTATATCAGTCTCAACTTTGACGGTTTTAAAATGTGTGGACTTCAATTTCCAAAATTTCCCAGCCAGCCTGCAGGGGAATTTTGGGAACCAAAGTCCATCCATTTTAAAGCTGACAAGGTTGAGAAACATTGGTTTATACGACTTGAACTGGACAGCATTTTGCTCATTTCTCCTGCTCCACCTTGACACAATGGAATAGTGAATAATTTATCCTCTTTTTAAGTCAATTCTTCTCTGAGAAAGCTAAAAAAGAATCCCTGTGAAATGAAAATGCCAATCCAAATGTCCCCCCTTCTCTGTAGAGTAAATTGGCAGGGACTGCTGCTTTGCCTTGCGTTATAATTGATAATGGAGGTTGAAGATCAGATTCACAGTTTTTTCATAATGTTTCCTAAGATTTAGATTGAGCTGAAGGTGAGAAAGAGAGAAAGAATCGTGCAATTTTTGATTCATAGTTATACCCTTATTATAGCAATGCTGAGCAAAAACCACTCACAGCCGTCTGCAGGGATAAATTGCTATAGATACTGCAGATCAGAGGTGGGACTGAGGCTGATTTTTCATATGCAGTTAAACATCTACCATGCCTCCCGGGTTGCAGCCATGGGTGGTCTTCTTAAATGATCTCTTAAGAGCTCCTCACAAGTTAAATCAGCTCATTCCAAAGCATTGTGCTTTGTTGATATCTGTGCCACATGGGTATGCTTTTAAATGTTCAGAAAGTAAGCCAGCAAATAAGGCAGATGATGTCATATACAAGTTCGTGCTCACTTCTATTTTTGTTTTTTTAAATACCTAATAACCCTAATCACAGGTAGCACCCACCCACCTGGGAAACACAGCTGAATTTCCTGCTTCATCTTCTTATTTTGCAGATTTTCTTACATCATCCACCACAACTAACCTAGATGTCAAAACAATTCTTTGCCCCCCAAAAACAGGAAAAGCAAAGCAGCCATTTTGACTGTGAAAGAACAAAAACAAAAAGCTGCAATCTACCTTGAGCAATACTTTTGTTATAGGACCTCAAGGTTTACAAGGCAGGGAGCATGGCTTCAACTCTGACAAAATAGTGAGGGGGGGAATGAAAAAATGAAATTGTGAATGGAAATCATGGCTGGTGTTTAAGGCATATTTGCTCTCAATTGCAGGGTCAAAAATGAGATTTCATGTTGTAGGAAGAAGATGTTCTGAAAGCCATGCTTTCATAGCATGCATTCTCTTCCTGTGAGATAATCAGATTTGGATTGTTTATACATCTTCTAATCATACTGAAGCATTCAAATTAATATTAAGATCTACCAATAAAATCATGTTCTGCTTTCTATCTAATGAAGGAGCTGTGCTTCTTTTCCAAAGATTAGATGGTTTTTAAAGTGTTTTTTATAGTTTCAAAAATGGGGAGCCAACATTTTTCTCCTTTGTTTTTCTCCTGCAACAAGTCCTTGATGCTGGATTCAGCCCAATGGGAACGCAATGGGAAATTTTCACTTTTGGAGTCAGATGGCTGATCACCTAATGCAGGCATGTCAAACATGTGGCCTGTGGGCTGGAAATGGCCCATGCAGGCCATGCCTACCCCAGCCCCGCAAAGACAAAAACAATCCCAATATGTGACGATATGGCTTGCGATGCAATCAGGTTTGACACCCCTGACCTAATGGGCATCTCTGAGTGGCCAGAAGAAGAATGAAGATTGCACGCGTTAGGTTTCATAGAAGGATATCATGACAGGGTATTGGAAAATAGCAAAAAATGTAGCCGTGACACTGGATTAGAGTTAAATTACTGGGATTCTTAGAATGAACACAACATTTCCATTAGGTGCTCAATTAAATTTGAACTGATTGACTGAACAGAGAGTGATTTATAGAAGAAAACACTCAGAGATTCCTGACAGTATATTAATGCACTTGGAAATACGGAGCCTCCCACTCTGAAGGATTTTTGTTAAAATGGGTTCATTTTCTTAGTGTTGGAAATACTTGGCTAAGTGGACACAAAGGACATGGACTTAGAATTCCCCCTGTCTGTATATGAGAAAGGCAATTTTTAAAATGTAGTTACCGGAAACAGTTGGAAACTGACACAAGGCCACTAGAATGCTTTTCCCCCTCCTCCAAAATGCCATGGATCTCTTGTCCAAGCAGCCATTTCAGAACATTAAAACATTGCTACTATGAAGCTTCTTTCCTCAATTTGGCTGGATGACAAACAATAATAGGATCAATATTCTTGGATTCAGGGCCCCATCAGAATCATGCATTGCACAAAGGAGCAGATAGGAGGGTGGCATTAAAAATAGTTCAGAAGCCACATGACATTGTTATATAGAAAGAAGTTATCCAAAAAAGAAGATATACAATATGTTGACTATTTATGTCTATGGGTATTCTCAGTCATGGTTCTATCCCAACAGTGCTTTTTCAAAAGGCAGCTGGACTTTTCTTTGTTTTTTTCCTTGAAGACATTTCTCTTCCTATCCAAGAAGCTTCAGAACTTCTGGACTGAAGAAGAAGTCAGAACAGAAGAAGCTTTCTGGATGAGAAGAGAAGCATCTTCAATGAAAAAACTAAGAAAAGTCCTTTTGACTGTTTACAAATATGGTTTGAGGAGGATGTGCTAAATGAAGTATTGCAAAAGGGCACCTTGTACGTCAACGTGGCCTGCTTTTATTAGATGAAATACAAGTTTCGGAATATTTTTTTTTCTAGGCCCTGGAGTTTGGTAGAGTTTATGGAGTGTGCCAGCTTTCTATTGTGAAGAAAGAGCTGAGCTAGTCACCAGAAATGACTTCATGCTGAATGCCCAAGAGTGCCTGAGTGCTCACTTTTGAAAAAGAAAGCATTTATTTCTGCCTGTTCTCCATTTATCTTCTTTGGCAACATGGTCGAGTCCTCCCTTCCTAGGTCATGTACATTTTCTGATTATGATCACTTATTTTGCAATAAAATATTTCTCCCTCCTCCCGTGACATGCATGTGTGTGCATATATAACTTTATGTTCGGAGACCTATACTGATGTTAAAAAACCAGAAGTCCATTGTTCAATCAATCAACTTAATCCTGCCTCTTGCTGATAACTATGGCTATCGCATTTCAGAGTGATTTTACTGGATATTAACCGGGATTATGTGGGGTAGCCATTCAGTCTAGACAGGAGTTTCTATTACAGGGAACACAGACAAAAGACTAATAAGAATTTTTAATTCCCATGTATAAACTGCATCTAAGGAGATGAATTCTGTTCTCCAGGATCTATTCGCTTTATTATTGATTTGCTGTATCTCATATTAAGGCAATGGTTCACTTTTTTGACCAGATTGCTGCTAGGAAAAAGAAGAAGTGTGCTGCTGAAAGCAGGTTACTGGTTACTGAAAACCAGGTTACTGGTCAGTAATAGCTAGGTTACTTCTGACCCATAGTCTCAAGGAATGGCTTTCTAAGTTCAAATTACCACATTTTAAAGTTACAGAATGGATCAAAACTCACTTGCCAAAGTGATTTCCAATATTTTGAGTTAGAGGCAACAAAAATCTGTGGCAGTCTAAATGCATTTGCATCTCAAACCCGTTTTCAATAGGCTGGGCCATTTTTACAATTTAAAAAATGGCATCAGCCTTTGGTAGGCTTGGGAAACATTATGCCAATTTGATTTAGGTCATCAGTACAACTCATCAATACTCTGAAAATAAATACAAATTTATTTTCAAAGACTGGAATGGATCCTAAAAGTAAAAAAAAAAAAGGTAATTTTTATAAGGAGGGTAGGATTAGGTTTTCAGCATGGGTATTATTACATCTGGTATGGAAATTTCCTCTCCTTCAGCAATTGGTACGGGATTTTTTTTCCCCCTGCTGGAGAATTTCTGGAAAATTGATAAGCCATACTCTCAGCTCCCAACGTGGGCATCCCTAGGTGTTCCAAAATTATTCTTTCACTATTGAAGTGCAACACAGCACAATGAGGAATTTATTATACATTCCCAGACTTCTTCAAAAAAGCAAATAATTGGAGTAAAAGTGGGAGAGTGAATAGTTGCTAGAATTTAATGTTTACTGTCACGGAGATGAATATACTAAGGAATTCAGTCAGTGGAAAGACAACTTGTTTAGACTGCAAGGTTTCATTCTTAACAGGAGAAAGATGAAAACATTTGAAATCTCTTACCACACAATGCTCTGCTATGTTTGATTAGCTTCACTGTTTCAAAATAAGCAGCGCTGCAATTAAAGAACAATAGACACAAGCAGAAACATTAGGACCTTTGACCGAATTTGAGAATCTTATAATTATTTTCTACCCATGTGATTAATCAGTCATAATACTGAACATCTGTTAGCTATAATTTATAAATTAAAGTATGATTCAGAATCTGAACAAGTTGTTGATTGTATGATTCAGTGGATACAGAATTTGAACAGTTGATGCACAGTGGGAATTTCAATGGAATAACCATATTAAATCTACCCTGAAAAACACACTTAAAACAGATTCATATAAGTTGTTCTAGGGTTAGTACTCCAGTCTCGATTCTACAACAAATAATTCTTTTTTCTAAACAATGGAATGAAGTGTAACAAACAGGTGGGTCCTTTATTCATATATGATACAATGTTGTACAGCCCCAAAACACTGGAAAATAATTCATAGCAGAATGAAATAGATTTTGAGAATTGTACTACTACTCTACTCAGAGTACCTTATGCCACCAGACTTGAAATTCTAAACCTACAAAACTTCGAACTACGCCGCCTTTGGTCTGGTCTAAGTATAGTATATAAAATTATACATTACCTGTCAATGAATACTTCAGCTTCAACCATAACAATACAAGAGCAAACAATAGATACAAACTCAAGGTAAACCGCATCAAACTTGATTGCAGGAAATACGACTTCAGCAACAGAATGGTAAATAGTCTGGAATACTCTACCTGACTCTGTGGTTTCTTCCCCCAACCCCAAAAACTTTAACCTTAGACTGTCTATTATTGACCTCACCCCTTTCCTAAGAGGTCTGTAGGGGGCGTGCATAAGTGCACCAACGTGCCTACCGTTCCTATCCTATTGTTTCTTTTTTATTTTTATTTCTTTTATTTTTCTTATATGTATCCATTTCATGTATCCATAACTATGTTTATACTTATACCTGTTATCTTATAATTGCTTGACAAAACAAATAAACAAACAAACAAACAAATAAGTAAATAAAAATTCCATTACAACCTGAGATATTTGTTATTAAACTTCACCATAACATGCATGTATTCAAAATATATCAAAGTACTAGCATTGTATATGACTATGATTGCAAGGATTCAATATTTTAATTGTTTATATTGGAAAAGGTTATTTATTTCCTTTCCTTTCCTTTCCTTTCCTTTCCTTTCCTTTCTTTCTTTCTTTCTTTCTTTCTTTCTTTCTTTCTTTCTTTCTTTCTTTCTTTCTTTCTTTCTTTCTTTCTTTCTTTCTCTCTCTCTCTCTCTCTCTCTCTCTCTCTCTTTCTTTCTTTCTTTCCTCCCCACCCACCTCACCAAGAGGAGACTTTGGGTCTACAACATTAAAAACAATAAATAATCAAGTAACAACAACTTACAATTAAAAGAAGGGGAGGAAAGGAACAGGATGCACCCAGGCTCTTGTCTTCATCTGTCAGTCACCTCCAGCATTATGTACCCTTTTGGGGCTCCAGGCTTTATGGAAGGTGAGAAGGGTGGATGCAGATCTCTTTAGAAGACTAGCCTAATTAAATTATAGGACGATGCTTCAATGTTAAGAATGACTTTGTACTTAAAATGTACATAATCTGATGCAGAATTTAATTCCAATTGGAAATCATTCTCAGATTTTAATATTATATAAGGTTGTGCCATATCAGAAATTTCCCTATCTACTGGATATAATTATATTTTAATTTGATTTATAAACATTGCTTATAGTTTACTGTTTCAATAGTGATTTGTACTGTGTTAACCAACTTGTTCAATTTAACATTTAATAAGGATATGATTATCTGTACTCTATTAATTGTTTTCATATTGTTCTATGTATATATTCATATTTTGTTAATTTATGATTCCTTCAAAATATTACATTAACATATTATCGTTAGAGCCTTCCACTTCCAGTCTGTTGCTTGTCTAAATTGTTTGGAATAACAATAAATTAGAAGAAGGAAATGTTTAAACATTTTAAAAACATTTTTGAATTGTATTTTATTTTTTTAAATATACCCTTTATCCCGGCTCAAAATTGTATCATAGACTTGCTTACTTTTTGAAAGTAACTCTTGGTCAAATAAAACCAAGTACAATGATTAGCCACTAACATTTCATCTACCTTGGGTCTAAGGTATATATTGCAATACCATTTAAATAGAATAATTTGATGAACTTTTGTAGGAAGAAAGACAAGCCTGGCAATTTTTGATTTCATTGTATTTAGTCAGAATTCAACAACAGATACTAAAAATGGGCAAGGGCTTTATTGGACAATTGGACTGGCTGTCTTGATTTTTTTTTCTGCCTATGTCTTCCCCTGGATTCAGACATTTAAAAAAATTACAATACTCCTCAGAAATTCTTCTTGGGCATTTTAATAAGATTGCAATAAGCAATTAATCTATAAGACTATAAATAATTAATCTGCGAACATTTTATTCAAAGAAAGTATGCATTAATCCCACTATTACTTTTAAACTTTGAAGGCATGCCCAGCATATAACAATTCTGTGTAATATAACAGAGCAAGACGCAAACTGTCCACCTAAATGCTAATATTTTTGGGAACACTAGAGCACGTTGATCTGTTCAATTACTCATGAATATCTAAAAGAGTTACTTCACCAAAGATCAAAGAAGCAATGTGAAAGCGAGGCTCCAACCCTTGCAACATATTTAGCAATATGCAATAAATAAAATTAGATTAATTATTCTCCAGGCTTCTTTTTATTTGTGCTACAACTATTGTGGTAAAACAGACTATAAAATGAAGCAATATTTTGCTAACAGTAGTTAAATGCAATTTAGTGCATGGTCAATCTCTTGGAACTGAATCAGTGAGAATGCTGAAATAGCATCAAAAGCATAATTTCATTAAAGTATCTTCTGTATTTCTTAACCACATGATTTTTTTTTTGTATGTTGGGAAAATAGAATAGTTTGGCTTTGGCTTGGGGAGATAATATAAAATATTATTAATATTTAAAATTTATGGTAACTGAAAACATTTTTTCTCATTTGACTTCAGTCCTCTCCATTCCATTTGTTTTTACTTTGTAAGAGGTTTTGTTTGTGTTTGTGGTATCAGGGAAAATGGTGATTGTCTACAAAACAATGGCAGCTCATACTATTTTACTACCTTGAATAGGTGATGTTTATAGGATCAAAGTGACTGCATGACCTTTAGGACATAAATTGCTTTTTCTTTTTCTTTAATCCTAGCATTTTCCCGCAAATGCAGTATGCTTTTTGTGTGTCAATTAATCAAGTGTTGAGCCATTGATTGTGACAGGAATTGACCAACTGGCTTGTCGCCTGAGCATAATGTCATAGACTGAGAGAGAGTGACTGGCTGTTCCAGCTTTCAGGCCTAAAGGGAGACTAGAAGTCATAGTCTCCTAGTTTCTGGCCTGGTGGTTAAGCACCAGGCCAAAATGGCTATCTTAACAAATTGAAAATATGTGCCAATAAAATTCTTCAGATAAAGAGAGAATTGCTTCAAATAGAATTGAACTGGCTGAACTCATAGAGACCCAATTGCAGTTCTTGTACTTTCTTACATAAGTTCATACTCAAAAATGTCCATAAAACCCCATACTAATTTAGTACATGGAAAGAAGATCTGAAGTCATCACTATAGAGAGACTTAAGCTGTTGTTAGTACAAGATGCCGGAGTACATAATTTCAATCACTTAGTGGAAAATTGCTGAATAAATCTAAGAACAATCCACAGAAGTAATTTTGGGACCATTTCTCAATAGAATGTTTCTTTAGCACGTAGTTCTCACAAGTCTAAATGTCTTCTTGGCTTTCTAGCCAAACAAATTAACAGATCAGAGCACTACTTTAAAGAAAAACCTGAGTGTGGAATGAAAGCAGCTAACTTGGCATTCAGGATCCTGGCAGGGGATTCAATAGTTTTCACTATCCTTCAGAGAGATTGTAGTGCAATGTGCGCATATTTCAAATCCAAGAAAATAAGGCAACTAGAATAAACTTCATCCAAGTTCTGCTTTTTGAGAAGCACAGCTAATTCTTCTGCATTCTTAGAAGACACAAAGGAATTTTCCTTTTAATGGGCTAGATTTGCACAGCCCCACTTCTTTTTCAACGAACTAAGAAACCCTCTTCTTTTCTTCTTTCAGGATTAGTTAATCCCTTTTCTTCTGCAATTTCTCATTTCCCACTTAGCAGCTCCATGCTTTGTTTAATTCATTGTTTTATTTTTATGCCTTCTTCATTTATCTTTCTTACAGGCACTATTTCTGTGCCAAGATGTTCTGCCATGAGTCAGCATTTCCCATCCTCATGCCTTCCACAGTTGGCTTTCACATTTTGCAGTTCACAGCCAAAACGACCTTTTCCCATGCTACCCAGGATTGTAATCCAGGAAGGGGAATTTCCCCAAGACGAGGAAAATTACTGTAGATTTTCTAATCTAGTTTTCCCTTGAGATTGCACAATTGTCTTTTAAGAACAGCTAATTTATGCAAATTAAAAACAAAACAGACCAATAAATAACAATAGTGAATAGATAGTTCCTAATGTTCCAAGTTTATCATAATTTTCTGAGCAGGCATTCTAATAAGGGGACATATTATAATTAGCAGCAGCAGCTGCAATCTCGACTGTTCAAGTAAAGGAGAAAAAAAATGGAACCTTCCAAGGAGAAAACTGGTGGATCTGAGAATGAGAAAGGTTAAGCACAGCTCAAATGGGGAGGTTCCTGATTCATAGTTCAGAATCCCATATATAAAGCAAATCTTTATTTTTCTACATGTTGTTTTATTCCCATCCACAAATCTTTCCAGGTGAATCTCTTAGAGCGGGTGGGGGGTGGGCAATGACTTTGTTGTTGTTTTTTTACTTTGGATTATTATTTTATACTTGTTTCTTCTGCATCTTCCATGCATGTGTTACAAACTCTATTTTTATGCTGATTTTATTCTTTAGTTTAGCTTCCTGTTTTAGTTGCTGATTTAGTTGCCCTGAATTGTATAAAGTAAGATATCAATAACCAAATTAGAAAATATCTATTTGCAGTCAGTCCTCAGCAGGTTTATTTTCTGGGAAGCACAAACAAAAGAAAACTCCAAATAGCCTGTTTCATAAATCTTTACTGGATCACTGCTTGGACATAGCACTGTTCCTTAACAATGACAAAAGGATAACCAATTCAAACCCTCGTTTTTAACAAAGTACCTTTTTGCTTTCAAAGGTTGGCTAGGCATGAAAATACTTCTGCTTCTCTTTAAGTCCATTAAGTCAATGAAGTGCAAACATATTACAAGTCCACTTTCCAGGTTACACAAATCTATGAAAAAAAAAAGCTGTTCAATTGGAATCAGAGGGTTTCTCTGAGACAAATGAGCCTTTTCATAGGTATTAGCCACCTAGGTGGTAGTAATCCACAAATGGTAATTCAGTTAAAAGAAGTCACTCAGCTTTCATGCCTCCAGCTAGAAATAATGCCAACGTATTGTGTGCCTCCAGCCATGAAGGAAGAGGCAGCTAGAAAGCATTAATTGGTATTATTTCCTGGAACTTGGATTCTACCTGGGGATACATTTACTAAGGTCCTCTGGTTCTAAAAGTTGCCATGTAATTATGATAATGACCCAATCAAACTGGCTTGCAAAAGTATGCCTGAACTAGTCTCACATGAAAATAAAAATAAAGGATTTGAAAGCAATGGGCACTTTTTTAAAAAAAAATCAACTCTCCATCAACACTTAATGTTGTTACAGAAATCCAAAAGATGGTATATACTTAGGACAATCAATAACATCTTCATTTATAAGACTTAGTTTGAACAAGCTCTGTTGAACAAAGATTAGGTTTTATAACACTTTTGCACTTGCCAGAAAGCAAGTTTTTCAAAAATTCTCTGTCAGTTAACTATTGAGTCAGGTTCAGGTTTTGCTTATTTATTTATCTAACAACTTTTATTGATTGCTCCAACCCATACAGACTCAGTGTGGTGTATAATAAATTGCAATAAAAGCAGAGGAGTGAAAATAATAATATCAAACAAACCTACAAATGCAAGCCCATGAAAAATTAGGAATCAGGACACTTGTCAGATCGACTTCAGCCTCTGAAATCATCTGGGGTGTTTTGGTCACACACTCTAACAACTGGGACATCATCTGTCAGCATTCTATAGATAAATTTTCTGGGTAGGGTGTTGATGCACTAGAACAGGGCTGTCAAACTCATGCCTGCAGGCCAAATGCATCATGTGCTGGCCATGCCCATGGCCGGTTTAGCAAAGGGGGGGAAAGTCCTAATATGTCATGTGATGATGTCATGATGATGTGAGTTTGACACCCCTGCACTAGAATATATTCACCCAAACATAAGGAAACATTTATCATAACATCTTTTTGGCATTTGTTGTATCCACCTTTTCACCCATACCCATCCACAAATATTTTTAGGGAATATTGGTTGCTTCTCCTGCTACCTTCCTAATGCCTTATTAATTCAATACCATATTTTCTTTCACGTACACCCAAGGTGTTTCTCAACTATGGCAACTTTAAGAGATGTGAATTTGAACTCACAGAATTATAGGAGGTAAAGTCCATATGTCTTATGTTGCCAAGATGATAAACACTGATTGACATTATTATTATTGTTTGATTCTTGAAAAAGATAAGCTTCTTTAAGGAGCAGCTGACAGATACAACAGGGTGCTTGTGCCACATCTAAAGCCCCCTTTCCCACTTCAGATCCTAATGCTGGACTACTCTATTATATAAATATAGTTATATAATCAAGAAACAAAGACAGACAAAGCTAGTATAGAAATAGATAGAATCAGATAGGATGTCTGTGTCTGGCTTTGGAACTGCAAATGGACAATATTGTTTACCTTTGGGACCTTCACTTTTCTATGATTCACTTTTGAGGGAATGAAAAGGTAAAGGGTCTGGAAAAGAGACAGGAAAAAGTCAAAGAGCAGCTGGAGCCAGGACTTTCAAACAAAAATATGCCTATGTCCCTCTCCCTCTCTTTTTGATAATATCTGAATGGTAATTCAATAAAAGACTTTAAGTTAATGCCGAATGCTCCAGATTTTCTTTGAAACCTTTATGATAGTAGATTCCACAAATACTCCAGCCAACCTCATCCATTGCCCAATTGCATTTACGGTTAGGAGCCCTTTCTCAATATCTAATCTAAATCACTTTTCCTGTAAACCCTTCCTTAGCAGTGATGCTTCCTCCCTTATCTACAATATAGTCCAGACTCCAAAGCAAAAATTGATTTGCATGCTATGCGTTTTGAAAACAGTTTTTTAAAAATATTGTACAATGTTTGGGACATTTAAAAATACAGAGTACTAATTATCTAGATTATAGGGTTTTTTTAGGTTTATGAGGAGTTATGTGAAGAGCTGTTCTAAATCTAACATCTGTAGGAAAATGACATTAATACAAATGAAACAAAGCAACATTTTAAAATGCAGAATGAAAGGCAGAGTGCCAAAGATTCCCATCTGGCTTTTCAGTTGTCTTATCCAAAATATTTTCAGTGGAGAGAGAATGTAAAACTCACAAGCATACTCACCAATCAAAGCTATGTAGGAACTACATACAACTCAGTAACTTTAGTCCTTGTATTTATTGTTCTTATGTGCTTTTTTGGATAACCCTATCCATGTGTAATAATTTTCTTTTCTTCTCCAACCCAGTTGTACCATTTGCATGATTAGATCCCAACAATCCCCAACAGCTTCATCTTCCTTCTCCAGATTTGAATTTAAAAAATAAAATCTCTTGAGAACATGCACTTCGATATTTAAACATCACTTAAAATCATGACACAGTCATGAATACAGGAAGATGCTTCTGCTCATCCCACTTTGCCAGGGCATAAGTGGCATTTTGTAAGAGACAGGGATAATATAGATTTAAAATTGGGAGGCTCTGCTCACAGTCACACATGTCCTAGTCACCTCCAGATGGGACTACTGTAATGCTGCCTTTAAGAGTATCCAGAAGCTTCAGATGGTATAGAATAAAGTGACATGGACAGTTACAGTATGTGTGCTTCTAGAACACCATGTGTTACACCTCTGATCAACGAGCTGCTTTGGTTGCTTATTTGCTTCTGGATCAAATTCAACGTGCTGGTTTTAACCTTTAAAACCCTTCATGGCATGGGACCAGGTTCTGTGAGACTGCCTTTCTTTAGTTACATCTCCCCATCCCACTGCAGAGAAGACATGTTACAGGTCCTATAAATGTGATCTGGCGGGTCAAATCATCAGCAATCATAAATCAGAAGAGCATCTCATTGGGTCGTGGGTTGCCTTGTACTAGGTGATTTCTGATGGCAATTGGGGGAAATTGGATGGTCACTTCTCATCAAATTGTTTGCTCGTATTTATCCTTTTCTTTGGAGAGACTGGTCTCTCTAACTTTTCTGTTAAGGGAACTGAAGGATTTGACTTTCTTCATTTCATTTGGTCATGTTCCTTTGATACTACCTTCTAGTGGTCAGAGAGAAGTTTGTCATAACATGTTAATTTTACAAGTCAAATAATTATTGAAATAATTATGTCTTTGTAACTATCAAATTATTTAACCAAAATTTGGGGTTCAATAATATATGGAGCTCAGCTGTTAGTTATAACAGAAACCCAAGCATAGAAGCTATAATCAAGATTTATGAAAACTTTTACTTGATTTCTAATTCTTTAAAATTGTTAGAACTAGGCTTCATATCTTCTGGGGCTTGACTAAAAATCTGACGACTTCAATTCTGGCTGAAGCAAGTACCTTGGTAATCTCCTTGGTCCATCTCATCCCACAACAGGTTTAGAACTACCTCAAGGAAACAAATTAATGATAACATATAATGTCATGTTTTCTTACTAGCATTTTCTGCCTTTGGCCCTGATAATACTTTGGCTGAATTGAAGCAGAGGATTTGGGATTTAGCTATTCAGACCAACAAAGACAGTGTTTCCCATTTTTTTTCCTACAGTGTAATTGCCACCCTTCATTGGACTGTGCCTAGATATTTCTTTCCACTCTTACCTGGCCCTCACATGGCACAATCTGAGGTGCATCCATTAGGATGATCAGTAGACACATTAACCTCCCTATTGAAAGCTGACCTTGTCTGTGCTGAAATACAAGGTTGAATCTATATCACATGGGATTCACATGTCCATTATATACACCCAACAGCAATCGAAACTCTTAGTCCCATTTCTCAGTAATTCTAATTGCTCCAGGGATTAGGAGGTTTCTGTTCTTTTTTTATGGCATCAGTCCTCAGAAATCACTAAGAAGGTTGCAAAATTCCTTTTGATAATCATAGCTTTCTGAAATGTCTGGTATCTCATTCTTTCTATTGGGCTGTTTCAGGATGTTCATAATCTTATCCTGTTATTTACTATGTTGTTGAATTTCTTTTTTATGAACAGTCTTGGGACCTAAATAAATAAATAAAATAAACTTATTAGCTAGTCTGCTGTGTCCCTTTTTCACTAAGGCAGAGGGGCATAAACTGAACTCCCACAGTTGGTCCTGAAGATCTCATTCTAAACTGTAATGGGGGACACTGCAGAAAAGGGACATTGATTATATCAATCAATAAATAAAATGCAATGTAGTCAATATGATCAATAAATATAGTCAAAATGATCAATCACTATATTACATTTTAATTAAAATAAAGGAAAATAAAACAAATTAAATTTTGTAGTGGCTTCCTTCAATCTGGAAATGTCAAAAGCTTGAGTTGTGATGGGAGTAAAATTTTCTCTCCCCTGCTTTCTTTCCCAGTGGCTCTGCTCAATCCATTTTATCATACCTCAGTTTTAATGAAATAAATGACCCATTTTAGTGGTGGTCATAGTGATGGTTGTGATGGTGGGATTAAAGCTGACGAGTGCATCCTAGAGTTAGCAATTGTTGATAAGACAGTCAAAAGTCTGGATAGTGGATGTGGCAGTACCTGGAATCAGCAGAAAAGAAGAGGAAAAACTGGAGAAAACCAATACTAAAATCCTCAAATGTAGATAGAACAATTGTGGTACAAAGATGGTACCAATAGTAATAGGTGCCTTTGGGTGCATCCCAAAATAACTGGAGCACCACTTGAATGTCTATCAACATTGACAAAATCAACACCAATCAATTGCAAAAGGCAGCTTACTTGAAACACTTTACACCCTGTGATGATACCTTTCATATTATTAACAGATAACAGATAAAAAGAGTTGGAAGGGACCTTGTAGGTCATCTAGCCCCTCCCCAAGCAGAAGACCCTACACCACTTCTGACAAATGGCAGTCCAATCTCTTCTTGAAAGTCTCAAGTGATGGCGCTCCCACAACTTCTGAGGGCAAGCTGTTCCATTGGTTGATTGTTCTCACTGTCAGAAGGTTTCTCCTTATTTCCAAGTTAAATCTCTCCTTGTTCAGCTTCCATCCATTATTTCTTATCTGGCCTGCGGGTGCTTTAGAAAATAGCTTGACCCCTTCCTCTCTGTGGCAGCCCCTCAAATATTGGAAGACTGCTATCATGACTCCCCTGGTCCTTCTCTTCACCGGACTAGTCAGGCCCAGTTCCTGTAACCGTTCTTCATATGTTTTAGTTTCCAGTCCCCTAATCATCCTGGTTGTTCTTCTCTGCACTTTTTCTAGAGTCTCAACATCTTTTTTATAATGTGGCGACCAAAACTGGACGCAGTACTCTAGGTGTGGTCTTACTAAGGCTTTATAGAGTGGTATTAGTACTTCCCTAGATCTTGATTGTATCCCTCTGTTAATATAATTTAGGATTGCATTAGTTGAGGTACAATCTTCCAGATGGCCTTGGAATACCTACAGGTGCTTTAGAAAATAGCTTGACCCCTTCCTCCCTGTGCGGCCCCTCAAATATTGGAAGACTGCTATCATGTCTCCCCTGGTCTTTCTCTTTACTAGACTAGCCAAGCCCAGTTCCTGCAACCGTTCGTTGTATGTTTTAGCCTCCAGTCCCCTAATCATCCTGGTTGCTCTTCTCTGTACTTTTTCTAGTCTCAACATCTTTTTTATAATGTGGTGAACAAAACTGGATGCAGTACTTTAGGTATGGTCTTACTAAGGCTTTATAGAGTGGTATTAGTACTTCCCTTAATCTTGATTGTATCCCTCTGTTAATACAACTTAGGATTGCACTAGCTTTTTTGGCTGCTGCTGCACACTGCTGGCTCATATTTAGCTGGTTGTCCACTAAGACTCCAAGATCTCTCTCACAGTTACTGCTATTGAGCCTGGTTTCACCCAGTCTATATGTGTACTTTTGGTTTTTCTTGCCTAAGTATAGGACTTTACTTTTCTCTACATTGATTTTCATTTTGTTAGATGTGGCCCAGTGTTCTAGTCCGTCAAGATCCATCTGGATCTTGAGCCTATCTTCTTGGGTGTTAGCTATTCCTGCCAGCTTAGTATCATCTGCAAATTTGGTATGTTCCCTTTCTATTCCCTCATCTAAGTCATTAATGAAGATATTGAAGAGTACTGGGCCTAAGACGGAACCCACTGTTTACTTCCCTCCATGTAGACTTAGACCCATTAAGGACTACTCATTGAGTATGGTTTGCCAGCCAGTTGCGAGTCCATCTAGTGGTGGTGCTATCTATTCCACTTTTTTCTAGCTTACTAAGAAGTAGTTGTGGTCTACTTTGTCAAATGCCTTGCTGAAATCTAAATATATTATGTCCACAGTATTTTGCTGATCTACTAATTTAGTTACTGTGTTGAAGCATGAAATAAGATTGGTTTGGCATGATCTGCTTTTAACAAACCTGTGCTGACTGCTAGTTATTATTACTTGTTTCTAGATGTTGGCAGATCTGTTTTTTATTATCTTTTCCAGTATCTTCCCAGGTATTGATGATTGATTGGTCTATAGTTTACTGGGTCTGTTTTTTTCCTTTTTTGAAGATGGGAACCACATCAGCTCTTTTCCAGTCCTCTGGTAGTTCCCCGGTGCTCCAGGATTTTTGAAAGATATGGTGCAGTGGTTCTGAGATGACCTCTGCCAGCTCTTTTAAAACTCTGGGATGTAATCCATCAGGCCCTGGTGATTTGTTTTCATCAAGATCAGACAGGTGTTCTCTTGACTATTTTTTTGCTTATTTTAACTTTTATTTCTGGTCTGTCTTTTACAGTTATGTTTTTGGTGGGTTGAACTATAGTTTCTTTTTGCGTGAAGACGGATGCAAAGAATGAGTTAAGCAGTTCTGCTTTCTCTCTGTTGCCTGTTACTTCCTTGTCATCTTCTCTCTTTAGTGGACCGACTGTTTCCTTGATTTTTTTCTTGTTATTTATATGTTGGAATAAACTTTTTTTTTATTATCTTTGTCTTTTGTTGCAACTCTTTGTTCGTTCTGAGCCTTTGCTATCCTGACTTCGTCTTTGCAGATTCTGGCTATCTGCTGATATTCTGCCTTAGTTGTATGTCCTTTTTTTTATTTTTTGTACTTGTCCTTTTTTTCTTTCAATTTGCCAGAGAGATCTTTGTGCAGCCATGCTGGTTTCTTCTTGGATTTCTTGTTTTTTCTTTCTCAGTGGTATTGTGCTGGTCTGGGCTTCTATGATCATACTTTTTAGAGTTTCCCAAGATTCTTGAGTTGTTTTCCCCTTTAGGATTTTCATCCATGGAATCTTTCCCAAATGCTCTCTGAGTATATTGAAATCAGCTCTTTTAAAATCCAAGACTCTGGTGTCATTATGTTCTGTTGCTTGTGTTTGTGTTATGTTGAATTCTAGTATGATGTGGTCACTTTCACCCAAGGTTCCTGCAGTTTCAACTCCCTCTATCACATCTTCTCTGTTTGTAAGAATTAAGTCCAGTATGGCTGTCCCTCTAGTTTCACCCTCTACCTTTTGGACAACAAAGTTGTCAGCTAGGTTGGTTAGGAACTTATTTGATTTCACATTTGGTGCAGATTAGTTTTCCAATTGATATCAGGATAATTGAAGTCCCCCATTACTATTGTTGTGTGTTTCCTGCATATGTTTGTTAGTTGGTTGGCAAAAAGGACATCTATTTTTTCTGCTTGATTGGGTGGCCTATAATATACACCTATGGCCATGTTATTCTTTTTTTCTTTTATATTGACCCATATGCATTCTAGGAGGTTTTCATCTTTGGTTTCATGCTTTTCTGTAGCAATATAGTGGTCCTTTACATACAGTGCAACTCCACCTCCTCTTTTATGGGGTCTGTTTTTTTTTGAATAGTTTGTATCCTTCTACCAGTAAGTTCCAGTCATGGGTTTCATCCCACCAAGTTTCTGTTATACTTTGTTCATTTGTATATAGGCACTTGAGATCTTTATGTCTGACACTGTGTTTACTGTCTACATAACCTATGTTGTGCCTGCCTGCCCCTACTTTCTTGCCACCTGTTTGATTAGTACACATGGTATGGCACTCACTATTAAATGCTTGGTTTTGGTTGGCATCAAGGTTGATAATCTAACAATATCTGCCTATCCCAGATTCTTTGAAAGGACTTAGTAAGTAGGAATAAAATGCCAAATCTAGTCTAAACACCTGGCTGATTGTGTGATCAACCACAATAATAGTAGTAGTAGTAGTAGTAGTAGTAATAATAATAATAATAATAATAAATTTGATGAGCTGTTATTTTTGTCCATATCTGCTTTTGTTCTGAGAAAAGACTCCTTCTGAAACTTTTTTCCCACTGGGAAGCAAGAGACAATCCTTTATTGATGCCATGCTATAATTTCTTCTAAAGCAAATAGCGCCTTTTTAATTATACTAGTAAAGAAAAGCTTAAAGTTCTTCATATTTGCAGTTATGTCAAAAAAAATTTTGCCTTTTTAAAAAGGTATTTTAAACACAGGACCATTTATAAATAATATCTGGTTTGATCCTTACCAAAGTATATTGTTCATGCAATGAAAAAATTCTAAAAAAAGAAAAGAAAAAAAAAAGAACAAAGTTTCCAAAAGATAAAGGAAACTATTGAGATTTTACAGGTGACCACTGAAGAAAATGTGATGAAACTCGCCATCTTCATGTTCCAAAAAACTGTGGGATTGTGTATAGTCCAATGATGGATTGTGATGGAAAAAGAAACCACAATCTGGAATACATTATTGAGATCTTTCAGTTCTTTCAATTATTCACATATTTTATATTGCTAAAAATTAACATTAAAAAAACCTCCACATATTTTAAAATTACTGACATTGTTAAATATGTAAAACATATAGCAATATTACTTGGCTTAGGATAAATGTGTGCTTGCTGATAATAAATTAAATGAAATTAAGAATCATAAATATAATCAAGTTGATCCTTGAGGCTCAGAAGGAGCAGCCAAAATCTATCATGAACATATACAAAGAAAATCAGAACAGATTGCCAATTAAGAATTATTAGAGTCACATTAAAGCATAGGTGAAAAGGTCAGGCTTTACCACTCATTGTGTTTCTGTTTACACAAGTTTTGTCAGCTTCCATGAAGCTATTCCTCCTCTATTGCGAGAAATGAGCTCATGCCTGAAGGTTCATTAAGAGAAAAGGGCAAATAAACCTTTGGAACCATGAACCAAAGTCCAACACAGACTAGTTGTTTTGTCCTTACCAAGCTGTTAGGAGTAATGTTAGCACAATGTGCATTCGGTGGATTTATAGAGGACCACTGCAGATGTTGAGTTTAGACAGGTTGCTAGACTGAACAAACATCAGGCGGAGACAGGAAAGGGGAAAATGATGGAGTTTCATGTGAGCATAGGAAGACTAATTGCTTGTGGAACAGCTGTGTGGCACTTGAAACTCAAGATGAAGCATCTGCTGCAGCCACTGTCTCATGACAAAAGGACCCCTTTAAAAATAATTTGCTGCCACCATGGAGTTTAATTAAGAGACCAGCAAGAAATAAATGCAGAAGCTCAATCACCTTGTGGAAGCTTCTTATTTGATGTTCTGCTAACTGTAAGATGGTTTGGAAATGAAGAGGTTTTACTCCATGACACCAAGCATCACTGAAGCAACTCCTATGCTCTAACGACTATCAATTCAAAAGAGGGTTTTGCAATCTCCAATGCCATTCAGATCAGGCAGGCAAAACAGCACAGCAAAGCCATTTCTACAGTTTACATTCTCCAATCCTTTAGGCAACTTCCTCAAACATTTTTTAAATCTTGTCCCTTTAGCCCACTTAACTTTATTTTTGTCATTTGTTTTTGTTTTTTAATGGCCTGGCCAATTGTGGTATTTTCTGCAATATATTTCTAGAAATGTTGTGAAATGCCAACAGCAACATTGGCACTTTCATTTTTGTGGAAACTGACCGTTTCTGACCATTTTATGGTCTTACTGCTTTCCGACACATTGCCCAAATATATTTCTATGAGAGTTAAAAATAAAAACCCAGTCAAAGCTTCTGCTTAAATACATGCACAGTGAAAAAAGTTACATGTATTAAAAATGAAATAATAAATACTGAAATTCATTATGACTTAAAGTTAGGGAAATGTAATATTTTCTTAAAACTAAAGAACATCCAGCTTTATCTTGGACTTCATTATATGTGCACACACACACAAACACACACACACATATTGCATGCATGCAAATATCTGTCAGCTTTGGAATCCTTATTCATCGCTGCTACATAGCTTGAGAAAGTGGGAGGGGGTGATTTTTACTGAGTAGCTTTAAGTAGACAAAATAGAATTCTTTTGTTAGTTCAAGGTCATAGAGTGTGGTGCAGGAAATAAAAGGACAATCTCTCTCTCTCCCATCTATATCTATATATCATCTATCTATAACACACACAAATACAAACACACACACACACACACACACACACCTTGGTAGGGTATAGGGAGGAATGGGAACTATGTTATGGAGAAAACCAATTGTTTTTCTTGTGTTTGTCTGTTTATTCCAAGGCTAACAATCTGTTGCAATCAGGCTGAAGAACCAGAATAACGTCTGAATATTGTAACATAAGATCAGTGTATAGTACAACATTTTGATATTAAGCCAATTTATTTTACTTCCCATTTTTCTCCTGATTATTACATCCTGATTTTATGGGAAACATTCATTGCGGTGGTACAATAATTTGGCAAGTTCCTGCTGACAAATTCCAGATGAAGAGAAAGAGTATGTACACCTGTTTCTGGGCTGTCCAGATTGGAAAAGGAGGCTGTCACGATTGACTTCTTTTCAATGTAAAAAATCTTCAGCACTGAAATCCAAATTTCAAAGAGAAGATTTTTCAGGGTATTTGCTAAAAAAATGATAACCAGAAAAACTCAACATCTGACTTGATTTGCTACACCAAAAAAGCTAGGAATAGTGCAGCCCTGTGAGATATCCAATTACAGTTGACATAAAAAGTCACTTAGAAGAAATTATTAGCTTAGAAAGTAATAGCATAGTAAAGTTAGAGGTGGTGGAGAAAACCTTCTCAGGTTTGGTGTTATGACATGGGCTCCCTCTTCTGTGAGAAGCTATAATTCTTCAGGAGAGCAGTTACAGCAGTTGTCTGGATAAATACGTTTTGAGAATGGACAGTTGTTAAAGACAGACAAGGCAACTTTGTTCCTCAGTTGTTGTTTTTTTCCATTTTTTTTTTTTTACAAAGAAAGTCCTTTCCTCCTACCCACCCCCCCCATTGTTGTAACAGTTTTCCTCTCCCAAAGTCTTTTATGTACATTTTTCTTAATATTTCCTTTCAATGTGCACATTTCCAGATTTGAAAAATCAAATCAGCCTGATTTTACGTTTTGTGTTGAAGCTTTGAATTAAATTGGTTTGATTCTCCTAATCAACCTAAATCATTGAACTGCATCAATCAACAATATATCACCTAATGCTTAATAATACCACATAATACCTAATGAGAGTGAGGCTTCCAGATCAAATTATAGGCTTTTTAGCATGATATCTTATGATTTCTAGTATGATTTAGTGTAAGAGTCATGGTGGCGCAGTGGTTAGAATGCAGGCTAGTTCTGCCGACTGCCAGGGGTTCGATCCTAACTGGCTAAAGATTGACTCAGTATTCCATCCTTTCAAGGTTGGTAAAATGAGGATCCAGATTGTTGGGGGCAATATGCTGACTCTGCTTAGAGAGGGCTGTAAAGCACTGTGAAGTGATATATAAATCTAAGTGCCACTGCTGTTGCCATTTCTGCTTTAGCATCTTTCCAAGACAGGAATGTAATGGTCTCATTTTCAGTATTTTGTCATCAGCTCATCCAGGTTAATGAGTGTTTCTCAAAAGCTATAAGTTATTCCATCAACACATCTCAAACTCCACACCTCATTTGCATCTGATGGAATGCTTTAGAACCCCAAAATTTTACACCATCATATTTTGCTTATCTCCAAGATGCCACCGAAAACTTTTGGTGAGTTTTGTTGCAAGTTAACAATGATCCTTCAGGAAATGTTTACATGAGATCATGTTATTTTGTCCAGTTTCCAATCATGGAGGAGATTTTTGTGCCTGCAAAACATCTATAAGATGCAAAGGAGTGGAGAACTCATGATTTCCTTGTAGCTGTGTGGGTAAGACTGTAATTCAAGCCTAGTGGAGCTGTCAACAGCTGTTGACAAATACATTACAATGAAGTTAGGTTAAGTGAAAATGCATTTAGTATTAATCCACACCTTGGCTGATATTCATCTTTTGCACTGGGAAGAATGTGCCAGCAGGGATGACTATAATTTTTGACAACATTCTGAGAACTACCTCAAGGTGGAAATTTGCAAATAGAGCTACTGTAGTAAGTAATGAGAAGCTACAGGGCTTTCAATTATCCCACATAGTCTGTGTCTTTGCAACTTGACTGACAGCTAATTATGCTGGTGCCATTTTTTTGGCAGCAGAATTTAATCTCCCAGATGGAAAGCAAATCAATCTGCCCATCCACTGCAGCTGAGGCATACTTTGGCTCAACTTTAATTTATTCTCCTAAGCCTAAGAAGCCTAGTCATTTCAAGGTACAGAAATATCACCTTTCCCGTGTTAACCAAGTCGGCAGAAAAACATATGCAGCGGAACTGGGATTTCATAGGCTATGCTGGAAGATGTTGTCACTATTCGTTTGCTATTAGAAAACAGCAAATATCATCTCCCCTTGATTCCTATTTGTGAGATCCAGCCCAAAGCAAAGACACTTATGAACCAGTTGCTAGTGATAATGGTTAAACATGAGCTGTGAAGGCATTAAGTTGGATTCTATGGAGGAATGAACTAAATCTCCAAAGAGCAAAACACAGAAAGGAACTTGTGGCAATTTTCAAGTTTTGTAGCCATCATGCACCAGCCTTGTTCCCCATGGAGTTCAGAGCAGGGATGTAAATACAATCCTTCTACTTACCTGCACTCTTCAGGCCTATCAATTATGCTGCTGTTGCTTCTGAGTTGCAGTTCCAGCTTTAGGTATTAAGGCTGTCTGCAAAGGACATACAGAACAAAGTATAAAGCTAGTTAGGCAGAGGGGAAGACTGATACTTGAATGTAGCTAATATCCAGACTAAAATATCATTCATCTCAAGTAATGTATAATGCAGTATAATGAATTCATGTTGCAGAGTTTGTTGATGACTTATCCCCATAAGGCAAAATAGGCTGAGCCAAATTTAGCAGATTATCAAGACTGTGATGACTTGAGATTCATAGGGTTCCTGACATTTACCAACTGGAAAATCTCATATATCTAAAAGAGCCAGACTCTAATTTTGCACTAGCAATAAGATTGCCTTTTCCCAACCTGCTAACTTCTATACAGATAAGACTGTGTTTCTTTTCACCTTCAGCCATCTTCAGATGATAGTACTTCTATTGCCCCGGTGTCCATTCTCTCCATTCACAGACATTCTTAAACACCCCCTTGTCTGAACTATCAGTTCAGTCTTCTTAAAGGGTGGTCCAAGGACTCATGCCCACCCTTCAAGACCCTTTCAGGGCTCTGCAAAATCAAAATTATAAGCCAGAGATTGAGAATATTTGCAAAAAAAATTAAAACAGTGTCACTCTTTTTATTATAATTTTTATTTACTAAAATATTTGCATTATGTTACTATCTCATGGGTTCAGTGTTGTTATTTTTACACTGTTCAATAAATAAGTATTCTACAAATGCATCAATTTTAATTTTCTTCCATACTTTTGGTTTTATTTAGTAGATATTTTGAGGAAAAAATGCAAGCTTTCAGGGCCTAACATTGTACCAGTAACAATTCAAGGGTCATTGGTATGATGATGCCAAGATGTTGCCTCAATATAATGATGGGGTTCCTTTTTCCCACATTAGTACATTGCATTTTAGTGCTTTTCTTCCGACACTCATATGCCTGAAATAATAACTAAGTTTCATGTGTCATATTAAGCTGATATGAAACATTATTTTATTTGCATTTAATCTCATAATTGTCCAGTGATAAACCTGTGTTGTCAGGCAGATATCTTCCATGGAGACTTCCATTCACATTTTTATTCACTGAATTGCAAAATACAGTATTATAGAGGAAGACAGAAATGGCTTTGAAGAATGAATTCATCAGCAGAGCTCTAAAAGGAGGAGAGAATGAGATGCATCTATTTCAGGGCTATCAAACTCGCTGGCCAGGCCCACACCTGGTTTAGTGAAGGGGAAAAGAGGAAGGGAGGGAGGGAGGGAGGGAAAGACTATGTCATACATTTAAGATTCTATTATTACACTTTGCAACAAAAAAGCAGAATTACAGAATTTGTGGAGTATATTTCCTTCCCTGGCCTACCTTGAAGGGCTGATAAAACTCTGCAAAGAATTGGAATAAGTGCTATATTTTAAGAAGATATTGACCCATCTCCACAGAATTCATCTGCCTTACATTTAGGGGGGAAAACACCACTAAGAGAACTGTTCTTTCTAATGAACAAGCTATGTTAGTTCACAATTCACAATTTTGCAAGTTGACAATAAGTCAGTGGAAAATAGTATTCTCATGATCCTCTTCTATAAATTCTTTGTTTTGACCTTAATCATTTTGCTAATTTTCAGGCCTGATTTAAGTGCTTAAAGATGATTCAAGAGCATCCATGGGAGGAGAGAGTTCACAAAAAGCAAGACTGTGGTTGTGACTGAGCAATACCTTCTGCTGTATGTACTGATGTTACACAAACATAGAAAAGAGTAGGACTGCAATCATAACCTCCATGTTGATTTTTTTTTTTGGCCTCTCCTGCAGATCTTGATGTGACATGATTAAAAAGGGAATGATTCAGTATGAGGTTCTGATTCAGCAGCAAACTGATTCTATCCAAATTGGGTCAAATTTCACAATTTAACCTGAAAAAGAAAAATGAACTGTGGTCTACAATGGGGAAGCAATGAAGGCTTTTTTCCGTTTGGATAGATTGAAATGAAAATAGCAGGAAAGGTTGACTGCTTAGATGGCATTAACTGTGCCTTGATTCAGCTGGATGTTTTCAAGGAATTCACCATAACATACCTTTGAAAGCTCCTCTTTAAGGCTGGGGTAGAAACGATTGATCAGCATCTAAATTGTCCAGTAACATGGCCAAATTATAGAGAACCAAAGCAGGAGGTTTCCTATCCCAAAACATACAATATTAGGACAAAAAACTGTTTTAAAGTTAAGTTCTTACTTTTCCACTGCTTTCTCTCTGATACTGGATTTGACATGACACAAAAAAAAGGATCAGTGGTTTCTCTAGTGGAACTGCTTGCTTGCTTGGATCTCATTTCTGGGGTGCCAGGACAATTGGCACAGCTGGTTGGCAAGCTGATTACTCTTTGGGGGGATGAGTCCCCTCCTCACTGGCAGAACATAAGACACCTCAAAGCTTACCTGCAAAGTTGCAACATTGCTGGCAATGTTCTACGTTATTTAGATAATCAGCAAATGCAGGCTGGTTGCAGAAATAGGTTGACATGATGGGATAAATAGACTAGCAGAGAATAAGAGGCCTTGTCAAGTAGTCTTGCCATGCCCTAGCTAACTTCTGTGGTGGCCAACTGAGGAGCAAACAGTAGCACCTGTGATGGTATCATTATGTGTACGTAGATCAGTGTTGAGATGCAAATACTAACAGTGGTATTTGCTTAAGGAGAGCATCAGGTATAATATTAATAGCAATGCAGGAATTAGTAGAAAAGCCACTGAATGTACCAAGGACATCAAAAGACCACATAGTGCTTTGGAACCCCCGATGTGATTTGGTCTTTTGAAGTACATCCCTCCTTCAATTCATGAACCTCTTCACTTTGGAACCTCAATCAAATTTTCATCAAGTCCAACTATATTTTTTTAACAGTGGCACAACTCTTTGGTTTCAATTCTGTAATGCTTTGCATGTACTGAAGTGCATGCCAAATGTTCTCTCTACGCTAATAAATAATACAGAAATAAAATGACACATAAATCTTACAAATAACATTGGTGTTGGTGTGGATGTGTATGTATATCTAGACAGACAGACAGATCAATTCAATTATTAGAGACCCTCCATATCTGAAATATTTGTTTATATATTTTTCTTGTTAAATAAGGATGAAAAAGTTTATAACTATTTACAGACCCATTAGTCAAGTCAAGTAAGTTAATTACATTATGTAAGACAAGGTTGTTAAACTCATGACCCACAGGCCAGACGCATCATGCACTGACCACCCCCAGACCCATTTTAGCAAAGGCGAAAATGTTGCAATACGTCATGTGACGACAATGTGACGCCGCGAGTTTGATACCCCTGATGTAAGAGGAGAAAATTTATCAGGTTTTTAAATGTTTTCTTTTCAACATCCAGCCAGGGTGAATTTTTTAAAAAATATTTAACTTTGGAAGTTTGGGTCATTTTTTTTCTATTTTTGTACACATTTTTGTTGTTTTGTTACTGTTGGATGTATGTTTTTTCCTGTTTTCTTTCTGTTTTGTATCTTATTCTCATTGATGAAACATAATAACTATATACATTAACATGAGAGGTAGAAAAAAGATAGACAGACAGAGATATATGTATAGATAGATAAATATAGATATATAATGATATTGGGCCTCAGTACATCTGAACTGCCAATGTTTAGGGAAAGATTTAGAACAATGATGAGAAGGCAAATGATTTGGGGCAAGAAAGATTTATTAACCAGCAGGATTCCAAGATCCCCAATGAACTGAAACATAAACTCTCTTTTCAGACAAAATGTCTCAATGAATAAACAAATCAATATTCTATTTTGATTGAATTACACTTTATTCAGCACACTCCTTGAGAATCAATAGATTCATTCAGCCGAAAAGTATTCCATTCAAGTCATGGAGAAGCTGATCTCCCCATGCTTGGCTAACACAAATTCAGAACACTCTGAGGAAATTTAGAAATCAACTTGTTAATACTTTTTCATGAATTTGTTTTTTTCTTTTTCTTTTTGTCTTCTGGACAGAGGCTCTAGAATTCAAAAGATCTCTTTTTGCACCTATAACAGCTGGCAAACTGGTCTTTTTCTAAAACAAAACAAAATTTTCAGAGCAAAACAATCTCTTCAACTTTGCTTCTTGGAATTGTAGAATATAAAGTTTTTGTATAATATATCAAATTAGTTTTAAATCTCCAACATTCGAACTGGCACAGAGGACATAAAAATTGAAGGTTTTTTTCAGCCACAAAACTCAATGAATGACTTTATATACCAGTCACAGTATTTTTTTTTAATTAAAGGTTATCTTAAAGCATTGAAGGAACCAAATAAATTACTACATAAAAGGACAAGAAGAATAAATATTAAAAACATAGTGGATAGAAAATAGAATCTCAGTAAATGAACAAGAATTTACAATTGTAATATTTAAAATTCATCATTTGATTGATTAAATAATGAACTGAATATGAATAACCACTCATTATATCATCTTAATAAATAATTGAAAATCACTAGAAAACTATTAATATTTATTTAGATATCATCACTATTTATCATTATTTATATAAAAAAGTGCATTTTTCTTTTCTTTTCTTGTTGAAAAGAAAAGAAAAATGAATAAATGATAAAGAAGAGAAATAAATCAATAAAAACAATTTAAATTCTAAATTACATTATACTCTGCTTGACTGGTGATTATATCAAATATTCATAAATGTTAAAATTGCTTCTGGTTATCACCTTTACACTGAATATTTCTTCCTTAAAAACCATAATTTCAACATTTGAAATTGACTTGTTGGGTTATATGTAATATATCGGGAAGCTTTTCTTGCTTAAATTTAGTCAGACCATTAATTTAGCCATTCTAGCATATTCCTTAAGTTTGCTTTCTGATTCTGACATTGTCAACAAGCTATTGTTTTTCCAATGTTCAACCAAATTTGTCTTTGCAGCTATCAGTGTGATCTTAAATCAACTATGATATTTTGTGTTGGTTTATTCTGGAAAGATTCTAGTAGAAAAAAATCAGGGTGTATGTATCAATTCAAATGCTTGTTTTCTTTAAATTCTGAATATTGCTGTGTATTTCTTTCCAATATTTGCTAATATGTCTAAAGATAGAGGAGAAATTGAACATGGTACTTTTACTGATTGAAAAATTTATAATGTTCCATTAGCTATGATCTTTGCTCTGTGTCACTGATATATATATTTAACTCAAGCTTTAAATTGTACTGAGGCATTTATTATTCAGTACTGCAACTAAAAATGCAATTCCAAATTCTCAAAAGATTTTCTGCATCCAGAAAAAATTATTGCTATTTGTTTCCACCTTTTTATTGACAACCTATTGTGTTTTTTATGGATCCACTGCTGTCCTGGCTGGTCCTCTTGAGAACATCACCTGTCTGATGCATCTGTATTGTATCACTTCTTTAAGTGATTGCTAACACTGTAGTGAAAATTTTATAATTAATATTCAATAAGTCCATCTCATTGGTTTTTTTTTTTACAAACCGAAGTTGTATTTACTTCTTCCTGTGTATGTGGCATTGCCTTTATCTCTGAGATTTTGTTCATTTTGCAGGGATTCTAGTAGTTCAGTAGTATAGTAAGCCCATCTGGTCCTGGTGCCTTCCCAAACTTAATTTACTACTTTGGGTTTTTTTTAATAGTTACAAATTCACTTAATATTTTCCTATGCTGCCTATTAAATTCTTTAAATGCCAAGTCTTAATATATTTATTCAAAACTACACATGATAATGGAAATTACAGAACTTGCCTGCATATATATGTGTGTGTAAAGTCTGGTTGTCAAGAAACAAATCTTTTTCCTTTTTCTACTTTAACAGAAATTCATTTCATACACACAAAAAAGGCAAACAAGACATTTAAAGATAAATCAGCTAAATGTTGGAAATGTCATCAGACACCCAGGACATATTATCATATGTGGTGGACATTGTGTAGAAGCTAAAAGATATTGGACTAAAATACGTACATGATTGGAAAAGATGATAAAGCAACACATAGATTTAAAACTTGAAATATTTCTATTGAATGGGGATGATACCTGAAACTTATAGTAAAGAAAAAGCATATCTGGTTATACATGTATTAACTGCAGCTAGAATAGTATTTGCTCAAAATTGGAAAAGCGAGAAGATTCCGATACAAGAGAATGTGATTAAGAAAATACTAGAATGTGCAGAAATAAATAGATTAACTTTGGAAATTAAAAAAAAAGAGCGAACTGAATATTATATGATATGGGATTTGTTTTATCAATGGTTAGAAAATAAAGATTGACAAAATAAGATATATTAGATATAGTAATATACACAGTATATATACAACAAAATTCATATATCACCCAGAGACCAGACCCAACACGCATACACACATGAAAATCCCCAAACATCCCCCCGCCAAAATTCCCTGCCCCTAAAAACACACAAGCATCCACACAACAGAACAAGTAATATTGTCCTGATGGTGGTCCTTAAGTTCATTGTTAAGTGCAATTATAGCTCTGGGATAAAAACTGTTCAGAAAACGTGTGGTCCAAGTTTTAATTGTTCTGCATCTTCTGTCAGAAGGCAACAGTTTATAAAGATGTTAAGCAGGATAGGAAGAGTCTTTGAGAATGTTGTGCAACTTCCTTCAAGAGCGAGATGCGAAGATATCATCCAGGCTGGTAACTGGAGCCTGATGATATTCTGGGCAGTTTTAATTATTCTCTGTAGAGTTTTTTTGTCCGCTACAGAGCTGCAATGCCATATGTCAGGACACTCTCAATGATGCTGTGGTAGTAGGAGAGAAGTAGATGCTAAGATAGATTTATCTTCCTGAGCATTCTCAGGAAGTACAGCCTCTTCTATGCCTTCTTCACAAGCATGTTAGCATTCATAGTCCTTGAGAGGTCCTCCGAGATATAAGTGCTCAGAAATTTAAAGCTATCAACCCTCTCCACCTCCTCACAGGTACATTGTACCATTAGGTACAATGGTAAATGTACATCTCTCTTCCTCCTGAAGTCAGTTATTTAGTGTTTTTGGTATTAAGTGTAAGATTATTTTCTTTACACCACAGTGTCAGCCCTTGTACTTCCTTTCTATAAGTAGACTCATTGTTCTTATTAATGAGCCCCACCACTGTTGTGTCATCTACAAATTTAATAATTGTGTTGGTGTTATACAATGGAGTGCAGTCATGTGTGTACAAAGAATAAAGGAAGGGGCTTAGCACAATCCCTGGGAGGCTCCTGTGCTTAGTATCAGAGTAAAAGAATGGTGAGATCCCATCCTTACTGATTGTGGCCTATCTGTCAAAAAATCCTTTATCCACAAACAAATCTTCTGATTTATACCTAAATTGGACATTTTAAGAAACAACCTGTTGAGTAGAATGGTGTTAAAGGCAGAACTATAATCCACAAATAACAGCCTTGCGTATGTTACCTGTTGTACCAAATGATTCAATAAAGTATGGAC
This sequence comes from Bungarus multicinctus, assembly GCA_023653725.1. Lineage (NCBI taxonomy): Eukaryota > Metazoa > Chordata > Lepidosauria > Squamata > Elapidae > Bungarus > Bungarus multicinctus. Next base: position 87,792,320 of record CM042834.1, on the reverse strand, counting down.
AACAATACATGTAGCATCATCTGTAGTTCAACACCAGTCTCTCAAAACATTTCATGACAACAGATGTTAAAGCTACTGGTCTATAATCATTGAGAGATACCACTACTGTCTGCTTAGGGACTGGCACTATAATGGATCTCAGCTGATCATAGATAAGGGCTTGAACAACAGCTGTCTTCCTGAATGATAACTTACTCTGTACAGTTTGTGCAGTAAAATCTCCAGCATCTTGGTTCTGCTGAATCTATCATATGTCTTCAATTATCTGTGTGTAATGAAGCCCTAGTTGGCTTATTCAGTGTCCTCAGTGAGGCCAAAACACTTTTATAGAAGACCAGCCTCAGATGAACCATTAACCTTCATGTTCAGGGCACCAATGGAAGGGGGGCACCATAACTATCATAATTGCTGTTAACTATTTCATTGTTACCCTTAGTTTTACTGGGTTTTAATATCCTGTCAATCAAGCAATGGAAATAGTGAAGGGCATCATGGTTGGACTGTGCTTATGGCATCAGTTGGCCTTAATCTGGCCCTGTGGAGTACATTATCTTCAAATTCTATGGACATAAGAGAGTTCTGCTGGATCACACTAAACGCTCAGAAAATACTCATTCAGTTCCCAGTACATGAGAAAGAATAACTTGCCTTGTCATGATCTTACAAGGAAAATAGCCACAGAAACAAAGCTGTGAATTTACTTTGACTTTTGTTATACTGGTGCATTAAAAACAAAAACAAAATAGTTACAGGATGCAGGTAGTGGCCTTATTGGAATCCACAAAATTGTAAATTAGTAGATTTATTCAATTCTTTTTTTAATATAAATTTTATTTGGGTTTTCACAAAAAACATACAAATAAAACATCTTTTTTGAGAATAGCATGATCCCGGGTTATCACTTCTCCATACAGACACAAACTCAATTTCATATTCATATTTGTATTCTATTCCATATCTTATTACTATTTTAACATTTTCTCCATAATTTTTCCCTCCTTGGTTTTCTCAACTTTATTTTTAATTATCTCATATCTAAATTCAATTATGTATCTTTTTCTAAGTTTCAATGTCTTTTTAATCATTATATTTATACTTTTGTCTGTCCTGTTTCAATTTCATATTATCTTTTCTCATTAAACAAATTTTCCCCTGTAGTTACTAATTGGAGTATGACACCTTTATATCTTTTAATTTTATCCATTCAACTCTTATTTAAATTTCAATTTATGCCTTTAGAATTATAACATTCAATATAGTACATAGCTTTCAATCGAATTCTGCTTGGTACATTCTTAAAATACACACTATGTTCTTTAAGAAAAAAAATATAACAATAGTAAATAAAACACTCATTCCCTTCCAATTCAATTATATCATTAATATTAGTTACAATCTTAACTTCTTTAGCATTTCTATTCAATTGAATATCATACTTCCTTGGGAACACTTATAAATTTTCCATAATTAATTCTTTTTTCCCATATTTCTCTTCACTTATATTTATATAAATTATTAATAATAATTAACATGTTCCCATCCTTTCCTAATTTCATTCTCTCATTCTCTTTATTCCATTTATTTGTTAACAAACATTCCATTGCCTTACAATAAGTATTTTATCCATCATTTTAATCATACATTGTCTCACATTTTCTAAGATTATTTCTATTTCTAATATAACAATACTATCTTATGTACCTTTGCAGAATCCCTTTTTCAATTAAATTTTCACCCATTATCTCTAAATAGGCTTATACTTTCAATCCTTATACATTTTCTCTGTTTCTCTATATCTTGATTCTGTCTTTTATAACTTCTTTTCCTTTCCTTCTTCCCCCTCTTCTTCTCCCTCCCCTTTTTGCCCCCTTGTCTCTCTACTTCTAATTCTCTCTTCTGTAATCCTCTCTTCTGTTGCTTCCTAATATTGTAAGTATTTTTCAAACTATTCTTTTTTTGTTTTTTCAAATCTTAAACTTCCCACTCTTTCCCCACTTTCCTTTTTTTCCCCACCTAAAATTACTTGATCATTAAAGATATGCTGAATAAACAGCATTCAAAATATTTGTATGTGTGTATGTTGGAGGGAATGTTGTCAACTATATGATCAAACCATAAATGTTTGAATAGACTTGTATGTTATTAGTATGTTGCATATAACATATTGGAAGGTGGGATATATGAAAGAACACCCTGAACTTTTACCATGACCAATAAAGGCATGTAAAAGCAACAGCCAATCTTTCTCTTGAGAGTGTAAATCAACAGAATAATCCAGCAACCAGATTTTATGTAAACCTCATGTTACCCTTGTGCAGATATTAAGTCCCAATACTTTCATTTTACATGCACAAACTACTTCATTACTCATTCATTGGGCTAGGTGTGGCCTGGGCCAGTTGGGCTTCTAGTATTTGTGCAAACACTAGCAGGTAATTCTTACCTCATGTATTTTCACACTAGTAAGATTGAATACAATCCAAGAACCAAAGGCTTGTTTTTACTAGATGCAACCAATGTCAGTCTGACTCAGCATCTCATTTCCAATCTCATTAAGACAAATGCCCCTGCTTAGTAACATTTGCAGGGGAAGGCTTTCATGTCTCTCTTTTTATGGTGGCATATAGTATGAGAATTATGTTGAAACCATTAGTCTCTCCAGCTAATAGGCATTTAAGAAAGCCATGCTTTATTAATTTCCAAAAGAGAGATCATAGACAAATCTAAACTCTGTTGGCCTTGTGTAAGGCAATTCTCTTGAGCATATTGCAAATTCTTTCAACTAGTGGCCCGGGTGTTTCTGTCAACTGTCATTCTTCTACACTACAAAGTTCCATGCAAGTCTGCTCTCCTATAGAAACTGTGGCAACATTTTGATTTCTTTTCCACTGGTCCTGCTTTATCTGACATAGAGTAATACTGTGTTTTTCGGAGTATAAGATGCACTGGACTATAAGACACACTTTGATTTAGTGGAGGAAAATAAGAAAAAATATTTTGCCTCCATGTGTCCCATTTTTGCCCTCTTCGGTGTCCAGAGGCACTCTGCAGGCCAAAAATGTGCATCCTGTTTTTGCCCTTCCCGGCCAGGGATGGCAAAAACAGGAGCCGCAGAGGCCTCCGGAGGCCAAAACAGGCACGTTTTTGGCCTGCAGAGTGTCTCTATATGCTGAGGCGGGCAAAAACGGGACGCAAAAGGCTTTGGGAGGCCAAAAAATGGATCAATATTCACTATATAAAATGCACATACATTTCCGTCCACTTTTGGGGAGGGGAGTGCGTCTTATATTCCAAAAAATATGGGAGTTAAAAATGGGAGTGGCCAAAAATAAGTACACCTTGGCTTGAGTTTTATTTATTTATTTGTTTGGTAAATTTATATAGTCCCTCATCTCACATCTTTTTTCTTTTTTTGACAATGTACTAAGTTAAAGCAATGAGTTGAAGCTGACTGACAGGCTACATTTTAAAAACAGTGAAAAGGAGGTGGTTACTCATAATTTCTACTGTGGATGTTAGTCCCACAGCTTCACATTTGTTGTATTCTTGATCCCTAAATACAAGTATTGGTGCAAACTGATGGAAGCCCACCCTGAGAGCTAGACTCTCCCATTTAGCCAGGGGTGGGATTCTACCAGTTTGCACCTATTCGCTAGAACCGGTTGTTAACATTCTAAGCAGTTCGGAGAACCAGTTGTTAGAATAAATTACTGGCCTAATCCTGTAAGGAAGGCAGGAAGGAAACATTCTGGTATTGCTTACAGAAACTGCCTCTCCGTTAACCCTTATTACATTCTTAGCAGGACTAGACTTCCTGTCTCAGGAACTTCTCTGAAGTTAAAACTGCTTGAGAGTTCTTAATATCCTCACAGTCCTTGTAACTGTAGAAATACACATTATGTATGAAGAATGTATTCAGGTTGCAGGATATTATACACTATATTTTATGCTTTATTGTATTTGAATTGTACAATGAGACTGGGCTGAAAGAAGAACATTTGCTTTTCATTTACTGGCTAAAAATGATATAAGATGGCATCCAGTTATTTCACAATTCTGACACCTAATATTATGGCTTAAATTCTCACACCCGCAGCTTTTTCTTCGCAAATAGCGTATAAGACATCTGATTTTCCATTTGTGTTTGGAAGATTGCAAGTATAATGTTCATCTGAAAGCTACTGACAAACTAAATTTGGCCTTTTATAAGAAACATTGCAAAACAGTAATTGATATTTTCCAGATTCTTACAATCCCTCTAGTGACATCTAGTGGACTTTAGAGAATCAAATACAAATACACATATTTGTATTTGCTTATGCTAGCAAATTATTATTTGTTAAATAATCCTCTGCTTTTAAATAGATTTTGACATATGACATTTTGACTGTATTAAAAATAGCGATATAATCAAAATCTCAATTAATTTGATAAACTTAATGGGAACTTTCACAATAGTGCAATGTAGCCAAAATTAACAGGCCATTTAAAAGGAAATTTAAGAGGCAACAAGACCCGATTATGGCCAACATGTAATGTGGTTCCATTGTCATTAGCACCCCTTCATCTCTTTCTTTTTTAGTTCTTTCATAGTTTTAAAAACAACTATTATTATATAATGGGTTTTAAGTAAGGATTGTTTTACATTAATAGGAATTAATTTATTGAATTAGTACAGTGGTTCCCAAACTTTTTCAGTCCCCTGCCCCCTTGGTGCTACAAACTCACCCTCAATGCCCCCCAGCCAGGGGTGGGATTCAAATTTCTGTGGGCATGGCCTAATTTGAGTGTGTGGTTTGCTGGACACATGACTGGGTGGGCGTGTCTTGCTGGTCATGTGACTGGGTGGGCATGGTTTGGTGACTGGCAAGCCAAATACAATAGCTGGTTGCTTAGCAAGTGTTCTAATTTATGACTGCCCTCCTCAATACTACTTGACCTGTATTTGGAGTTTTGACAGCCATGCACACACATATACACACACTCCCTTCCAACCCTGCTGGAGCAGATTATTGGACTAGAATCGGCAAAGCATCTCTGATTAGATTCTAGTAGTGAATAAAATCTAATCAGAGATGCTTTGCCGTTTCTTGTTGATTTTTATTTGTATTTCTTTATTTTATATTGAACTGCATTGACATGTGTGTCCCTTCTTGTGCACAACTCAGAAGCTTTTGTGATTCTTTGCAGAAAAGATTACAAACCTCTGGCTTTGCTCTACTTTTCAAACATGCCGGCGCTGCCGTGTTCCAGGTGCTGGCCCTGCAGGTCCACCCCATTGAGCCCGCTGCACTGGAGGGACCTGCCCAAGCAAGTCCGAGCAGAGCGGTGCACCAAATCGATGGGGTGAGCCTAGGAAAGGGAAAGAGAGAGAGAGAAAAGAGAGAAGGAAGAAAAGAAAAAGGGAAAGAAAGAAAAAGGGACAAAGAAAGAGGGGGGATGGAGGGATGCAGGGGGGAGGGGGAGAGAGGGAGAGAGAGAGACCTGATGCATCAGATTGAAATGAGGCCTAGTTTAGAGGCCCTTTTCCACATTGAAACATCTTTGCCAGCATCTTTGCCAGCACATTGAAACATCTTTGGCTTCTATTAATTACAGGTTTTGTGGACGAAACATGGCCAAGACTATCAGGAAGCTCTCACATTTTGTTGAGGCTTTAAACAGGATCCATTGGACCAGAACTCCACCCTAAAAAATTATTTCTCCCCAATGTATTACAGTGCCAATTCTGAAGAAGGCAAAACCAAAATGTATTGATAAATTACAAGAACATACACAAACACACACACTCCCTTCTAATCCTGCTGGACCAGGTGATTAGACTAGAATAAATATCTCACTATCTTTCTCGTCCCTCCCTCCTTTATTTCTTTTTTTTTTCTGTCTCTTCCTTCCATTCCCCCTCTTTCTTTGTCCCTTTTTCTTTCTTTCCCTTCTTCTTTTTCTCTTTCATCTCTTTCCCTCTCAGGCTCACCTCATTGACTTTGTGCACCGCTCTGTTCGGACCTGCTTGGACAAGGTGCATCCAGTGCAAGGGGCCCAATGGGGTGGACCTGCAGGGCCTCGCCCTGAACGTGGAGGTGGCGGGATGTTTGAAAAGGAGAGAAAAGCCACTCTTGCTTTGCTCTCCTTTCCCAACACTGCATTCGGGGCAAGGCCCCGCAGGGTCACCCCATTGAGTCCTTTGCACTGGAGCCTGCAAGTCAGGGCTTCGCCTTGAATGCGGCGGCGGATGGATTTTTTCTCACCCCTGAATTGTGCACTGCCACCCACCTTCAGCGCTCCCCTGCTGCCTCTTAGCGCCCCTCTGCTGGCCCCCTTGCCTCTTAGCGCCCCCTAAGGCATCCCACCAGCCTCCAGGGGGCGGTACCACCCACTTTGGGAACCACCGGATTAGTAGATTGTTATACACAGCCCAGAGTTATTTTCTGTGACATGGGCGGCCGTATAAATTTGATTAATAAATAGTTATGAATTATTTTGAACAAGTGAGAGAATCTGGTCTACTCTGAGCATTAGTGTTTTCTTGTCAAAACGACGGCACTTCGATCCTGAAATTAAGCCTAACATTAAGCTGGCTAAAGGTTATGCGAGCCATAAAATCTCCAGTTCTGATCTATGGGCTGTATCCAGTTTTTAAGCAGCTCCACTGTCTTGAACAGGCACATTGGTTAGGCACGTGGAAAGGTTGGATTCCATTCTATATTGTTTTTATTGATTTTGCTGAATGTTGGAGTATGCAAGAGTCAAATAAGTTCAGGCCAACTGACTCCCAAACGGCTTCAATTGCTGATATAGTGTTAACATTGAAAATATTATGAATAGGCTATAATTTTGTAATAATAAAAACAAAGGCTTTATTTGTGAGAATATCCGATCTTAAGGACAAACAATAACAGGGTGCCACTATTTCAAGTGTAAAATTTGAGAAGCCATAGAGAATTATTGCATGAATTGGAAAGAAGAATTGAACTAGATATTCTTGCATGACACCTAAAACCGTTTATTGATTCTGCAGTGGACATCCCAGAATCAATTGGGCGATCATCCTGGAAGAAAGATTCTTGATTAGATGGACACTTTATCCAAATTATTCTGCTTTTTCTCAGAATCAGGATCTCATCTAATGGGCTCTTCTTTTAGAATTCCACTAGGCTAAGGACTCTCATTGGAAGCAACAGACAGAAAAAAAAAGAAGAGAGGAAAAGTGGTCTCACTTTGTATGTGTATGTGTGTCTGTGAGAGAGAGAGAAAGAAAGAAATCAAGATGATAACCACATGATCAAAACATTTGCCCCTTTCTACGTATCACACATGCATTATCCTGGCAGGGTTGAAAAATGTGATCACTCAGCACAAACCTCCATTCTCCATCATAAGCTATGAGAATTAATATGCGTATTTCATTGAAATATAAGTTATCAGTCATTGTTTGGTAACATCCAAATGGACAACTAAAGATAAAGGTAGTTTCTCCTATCCAACTCTGTTTGACTCTAGGGGGCATTGCACATTTTGGTTTCTTAGTCGAGGGAGCCAGCCATCTTTGGCTGAAGACATTTCCATGGTCATGTGGCGAGCATGTCTATACTCTGAGGAGCACAGAATGCTGTTACCTTCCCACCAAAGTGATACCTATTTATCTACAGTGCATTTGCATACTTTCCAACTGCTAGGTGGGCAGGAGCTGGGGCAAGTAATGGGAGCTCACTTCATCACGTGGTGCTCGGTCTCAAACCTGGGCTGTCAGCTTTCCAGCTGACAAGCTCAGGGTCTTTAACTGCTGAGTCACTGAGTGCCCTACCATTTTTATCTAAGATTTACAAATCATTAATTCAGACGACACCAAGACCATTTCAAACATTTTACTAAATCAATCCACACAAGTTCCAAATTGCAAATATAATTAAGGGCAACAGGGTACTTTTCTCCTTGGATTTATCATTAAGACATGAAATAAACACAAATTAGATATGTAGCATTTTTTTCCTTCTTTAAAGAGATGAGAAAGGAATGCCACCTGATAAGAGCACCACAACACTGTTACAAAATAGGATCTGCCGTTTTTTTTCACAAATAAAAGACTATGTACTGCTAATAACTTTCCAATCAATCCATAATTCATTAAAATAAAACTATAAAATCTCCTAGATTACACTAAATTCAGATAATGCCTGAAATACAGTGCATTAAACAGCAGTAATGTCAACTATCAGTGCCAACATAAAACATTTTTAAAAGTAAAAAAAAGCCCATCTTTATTCCCTAGATGAATGAAATTTAAAATAAGGGGCTCTCTGTTTTACAATGAGGAATTTAAGGAGAGGGGCTGGGTAAAGAGGCAAGTATCATTTGCTTTCTAGACTTAGTTGGCATCTAACTTGGCCATTTCTTGCACATAAATCCCTATACTTTCACTATCAAAGAGAACAAAATAGACTGTCTTGATTGAAGAGGACATCGTTGATACAAAATAACTGGAAATGGCTTTCAGGATCAGCTGAGCAGCAGTCTGCTTTGGGAAACCATTCCTATTCAAAGAATTTTGGAGACAAAAGATAATTACAATTTGTTTAATAAAAGTTGAAAGTGGCATAGGAATCTCATTACATGTTTAAAAAATGTGACAAAATCCTCATGAGGTTTGTAATAAAAAGTAGTTTTCTAGTACCAAAGGTCCTATGAATTAATGTTATAATGACGTTTATAATGAATTCCTGTATCTGCATGTTTGGGAGTACGTACACTGAAATCTCTGAGTAGACATATATACTATATTATATATTATACAGACATGTGCTGTGCATCTTGCAGAAGCTTGAAGGAAGAATATATGGGGTGAGATTCAAAAGGAAATGAGGTTCTTTTTCACTTATCTGAAGAGTAGAGACAAATAAAAATGGCAGTCTTTTCCTTTCTATCTTCTCTTTGTAGTCTGGCTTCTTAAACCACATGGCTTGTAAAGCAGCCATTGCTAATAACCACATATAAGCTATGGAAAAGCTGGGCTCAATTCTACTTAGGCAACAATATATAATCAGTGGATTTCTAGAAATTTATGGTCAAACCCCCTTCCAAACCTACTCCAAATGTTCTCAATAAATGGTAATCTTTAATGTGACAGAAGGGGAAAATATTCTAAACTAAATTTTAATTAGCTGTATTTAATATCATGTGCATTAACTTGAAACAAATTATTATTGTTTTGCTGGATTTATTTGGGGCTAAAAACAACTCATGTAAGTTTTTGCATATTTATTTATGTATTTGTTTGTTTGTTTATTTATTTATTTAGTCAAGTGATTATAAGATTACAGGTATAAGTATAGACATATTTATGAATACATGAAATGGATACATATAAGAAAAATAAAAAGAAACAATAGGACAGGGACAGTAGGCACGTTGGTGCGCTTATGCACGGCCCCTTTTCAGGGAATCCCTAATTTACTGAGTGATTGCAAATCCTAAGGAACAAGCAGTGGAGAAAGGGGATTCTTGAGCAGTTCCAACATGAATAGATGACAAGGCAAGCTTTAAAGGACTTTGAAGATACGCTCTGAAGTCTACATTTAAACAACGGTACTTATTGCTTTAGAGAAGAGTATATAGAACTTTGAACTTTTAAAATACCATTCTACAAATTTGGTTTTGCTGAAATTAGACATTGCAGAACATCTGGCATAACGATTATAGATTGCCCGTTGCGCCTCCTCCCCCTTTCCCTCTTTTCTTGAAATACACACACTTATAATGAATCATCCCATGTAAATTCATGTTTTATCCATAAAATTGGACAGAACTGTTTATACAGATTTAACGAGCAATGTCTGGTTGACAGATGCCTGTCCTAGAACAGCTGTGTACATGTGTTGGGACTGAGAGAAAATGCTGCTCTTAAAAAACATTTTTATGTTTTAAGGTTTTTATTTACTCTTCTTCAGATTTGTTGAACTAAACTGACAAGATGAGTATGCTATTCTTTAAAGAAACACATTTTCACTTGGAATATCAATCCGATTCAATACTATTAAACTCCCCTCTACATACATACACAGCCCCACACAAAAGAACTTTATCGAACAGTAAACATTTTTTCATGCACAGAGAGAGAGAGAGAGAGAGAATTAATTCATTTATCAAGGAAGCAATATAATATTGTTTTATAGATATTTTACCTGAAAAAATGCTTTTCATAATATTGGCTCTTTTAACTGCACCATTTCCTAAAATTCTAGTCATGGCTAAAATGTTACCAAGGTGATAGGTCTGACCTCACTAGAGATTGTAGACAGAAATGAATGGCATCATTATTGTTTGCACTGCCAAAGATAAAAAGGGCACTGCTGAGTCACCCAGCTTAATTATTTGTCTCACTAAGGGGCCGTTCAAAAGCACGGCGAAGCTAACATTAAAGAGTAGTGTATAGTAAGCTGTAACATATAAATTGCAAGGATTTAATCATTTTGCAACATAGCATTTATTGAGATACAGAAGCCACTATAATGGATCGTCATAGCTATGGCACATTTGTATGGATTTGGGTTTTATAGAAAAGAAAAGTTATCTTTTAGCTCTAAGTTTGGAAACTATACAGACTTCATCTTAAATCAACAGAAGGAAATGGTGGCTTAATATATTCCATAGTGGTTAGCAATCAGAACTGCCAGGGATCATATTGATACTAAATCACGGTTTGCTGAATTTTATAGTATAAGTAATTTATCATGCTAAAACACAATCCTTGCCTTATAAACCACAATTTTGCCAAGCCACAAAAAGCAATCACTTTATTGCCTAGCATGTTGTATGAATATAGATTTGGGACAAACTGGATGAATTCCAGGTTTACCTGCCACTTCCAATGGAAGGAAATGCAATTGACTTCAGCTTCTTTTCATCTGCCAGTGCTAAGCAGTTTTTCACTGTCTTTTCCAACAATTCCTCACATTTGTCTGAACCCCAACTGGGGCTGTTGCAGTGGATGACAAATTTTGCAGGCAATCCATGTCCTGAACTGACAACAGCTGGTTGAGGAAAAAAATAAGAGTGTATTTAACATTTTGGAAAATACTATTGGGACAGTATAATTTAGCAATGAAGGATATATGTAGTTTTTTACTCCAATGGATCACCTATACTGCACAATGAATATGATTGTATTTATGCTGGGTAGTAAATTTGGACATAACATTAAACTATAATTTGATTGGGGGGTTAGAGTACAGTACTGCAAGCTATTCCTACTGCAATTTGACAGATCGAATCCCACCAGGCTCAAGGTTGACTCAGACTTCCATCCTTCCGAGGTCGGTAAAATGGGACCCAGATTGTTGGGGGCAATATGCTAATTCTGTAAACCACTTTGAGAGGGCTGGAAAGCACTATAAAGTGGTATGTAAGTCTAAGGGCTATTGCTATACTTATACTCTTTGGTTGTATTCACGAGTTAGGTCAATTGTGAAATACAAATTCAATGCAAATTCACACAGATTTTCCCTCAAATGATACAATGCTTACCATTAATATATAGATAATACTATGTAAGTAAGCTCTACTTAGGTAATTTTTGATTATCTTGGATTCTATACTCCTTCAATGCTCACACTTCTACATGCAGTTGACTTGCATAGGACTATATGCCTCTATTTTTTTTAAATTTTTACAAATATAGCAGTTTGAATTAGTGCTTATGTTAGTAGTGATTTGAAATTTAATGTATGCATAGTTTATTTTCTTTTTCCCATTTTTCTTGTTTTATCATTTTCAATGTAGTGTTAATGCCTTCTTATAAACCCAGGTCCGAAGGCCTTTTTGACACAATCCTTGTCGATGACATGCTGAGGACATTCTGGTTAATTAAAAGAATCCAAGTTAAATTGAACTACCATCTATAGTACACATAGATAAAATGTTCCCCATTTCCCCAGGATTTAAACTGCACCTCCTGCCGTGTCCAATGGCCCGTTCTTTTTGCGAACTTCAACAACAGCCTCCTGGAATTCTTTTCCACCCCGCTTCTCCAATGTGCTCCCTGTGCAAGAACAGAGCGGTGACTGTTCCACATCCAACAGAGCATTTATCACTTCAGGTGGCTACACATCACAGATTTCTCTGAGCAAAAAAATGGGGTTGGGGATGGGGGACTGCAAAGTAAGATCTAAACCTTTGAGGACTGGTCCATAAGTAACAATTCCCTCTTGATCGCCATCTTTTTAAAAATTCACCCTCCCACGGGATTTATCCCATTACAATTTGCAATGCCAACCAGCAGGGCAGTGACATATCATGCTGCTGCTTCCATAGAACCACCGGGAGACATGCCTTCCGGAGAACAGGCTAATGCAATGAGACTTGACTGTTGTACCAATGCTTTCCCATGGAGGGCAAGGTCCCCCTTTCTGTTACAGACTGCTTTAAAGACAAAGTTGCCATAAGAAGAACTTGAAACTCACCTCATCTTCATCCCTGACCCCAACAGGTGGCCCCCGGGAGTGTAACAGTCTTGTGAGTGCAACTGGCTGCTTTACTTGACAACTGCCCGGCTTGTTGAACCACCTTTAACCAAGAGGAAGAGCCTCAGAAATAAGGAGATTCTCTAGGGTACCCACTTCCCTCCACTGAATTGCTTCACTACAGCTACGGAAGTGTAACAAATGCTGCTCGAGTTAGGAAGGGAGCTGCATCATTTCCATTATGGGCTGAGGTTTGCGCAAAGGCAGTCCACCATGAACTGGTTTAGATCTTATTTTGCAGCTTTACTATAATACAGAGGAAATAGAACGTAGCTGAAAAAGGTTCATTCCCAACGAAGCACCCAAATCACATTGCATTTGTTCTATGATTATACAAGGAGCGAGGCAAAGAAACAGTGACAGTGACACTGGATTAATTCTGTATTAAAGCAGTAACTTTGCAAATTGATCCCTGCAGCCTAATCATAAACATATTTACCTAGTAAGTAACTCGGGGCTTATTTCAAGAGAATTTTGTGATGATACGTAGGAACAATGCCTCAGGTTGCAACCTGTGCCAAATTCAGCAAAGCTTACTTCCAGGTAAACATGCATAGGGTCAGGCTTTTGGTAGTTTAGTATAATATTTCCAAAATGAATTCACTCAAATGATACAGGGGAGAGGGCTATAATTTCTAATGGAAGTCCACATATTATATACCCGTTGAAAAATATTTCTTAACTTGGTAGTATGTATTGAAACCAAGTATCTAAAACTACTGGGAATCTATTATGCTTTACTTGATATCACAGCTTAATCTTTATTGGTTTTATTTTGACTCGCTTGGGAATTCTGGGAATTGAACTGACAAGTTTGAAAAACACTGATTTAATAACATGCATTTTCCTGCTTTCCTTCTATCACCAGATCCATTCTATGATTAAGGAGGGTCCCAAGTGTTTTCTTCTCCAAACATGGATAAGAGCCACACATCCTCAGTTCCTGGAAAACTGACCTTGGGAGCAGCAAAATCAAGTTATTGAATGAAAAGAATATAAATGACTCACACATTTTAAAAACAATTAATTGTGAGTCCACAGTCCAAAAGTTGTGGCTCCTGATCCTTTTTGTTTGTTTGCACTGCTTCTCAATTCCACAGGAGTTATACTGCTGAACTACAGGTAGGAAACTCCAGATCAACAGATTGACTCCAGAGTCACTTTACAGGTAATATGGGCAACATAAAAATTTAATACATAAATAATAAGCAGGTTCTTGAGTTTCAAACTATTTTTGCAGTACTAACAGCAGATAGAAATAAGGGCTGTCTGTCATATGATAAGGCATATGTTTTGCATGTAAAAGCTTCTATGCTTTTCTCCTAATAGCTGAAAAGACAGGGAGAGCCAACGATATGGAATGGGTGAAGCTGCTGACACTCATTGCACAGAACTTTAAATGAAATGGACTGACTCACCCAAGTTGATTCAGTTTCAGTAAACTTGACAGAAATGTTTCTGGGAACAGTGACCATTAATTAGGAAGTGGTCACACTGGCTATAAAGGAACTATGTCCTGTAAGTTCCTCAAAGGTGACTGAAAATACTCCTGGGAAGATGCTATCTTGGCCAAATGCAAACATTCACAGGAATCGGATTTGAAAGTCTGAAATGATTTTAAAGAAAATATATTTTCACTTTTCTTTTGTTAAGATTGGGAGGCTAGCTGATTGGAGAAATGTGGAGAGGGCTTTTATGATTTCCTAAGGCTATTTTTATACACATAGTTTGCCAATTAAGGCTGGGCTGACAAAAAAATTTAAGTTATCTTTCAAAAATCTTCCTTGGAGCTACATTTTTCGTATAACTTTAAGACCTATGAGAATTTTTTTTTTATTGATGGGTATATAATGGTATTGCAGAAGCATTAACTTGTATTTAAGAATGAAATGCTGTCTCCATTTTACATTAGAAGGGTGGTGTCATTCTCTTTTCATCATGCTCTACAGCTTTCAGCTGAGTGGCTCTTTGCTCAACGCAAGCATAAATATATGTGAAACTCCCATAGAATAATGTCACTATTTCATGCTGTCAAAGCAGGCATTGGTATAATGGTGACAACAGCAGATGTCTATAAAATTTGTGAAATATTTTCCCAATATACACTGCAGTTAAAAAGGTCTTTATAGAAATAAAAGTTAATCATTTGAAGCTAAGCATGTATGCACTTCTATTCTTTCTTCCAGCAGCCACAGGCAATGAGAAGACCATATGTTATACTGAATGAAATAATTCCGCTCTTCCTCTCCCAAATCAAATATTGATACTAAAGCACATCTTGCTATTTTTAGAAATTATGGGTTCTGCAAGTCAAAATAAAGGACAAATTGCATACATAAATTTTTCCATCAATTTCAATGGAAATAAGAACTATTAAGGAAGAATGGATCAAACCATTACTTTAAAAAGCATATGGTTTCTGATCTATGATATTCCATGTGAAATTCTGCACACAATTTAGTTTTGGACATTTTTCCTAGCTATTGGCATTCAAAAACTAATGTTATTGTATCTTGATCTTATAGTGTTCCTAGTATTTCCAGGAGGTCTTGCATCATTGTAATTTGCTATCCTATGAATCCTTGCCTCCCAAATATCATTATTTTAATATTGACGGTCCTTTAATTTGATAATATATTGGTAAGCTGTCATTCCATGCTTCCCACAGATCCATTACAGAATTAATATTTGTGTCGGTTAATATCTTTGTATACAGTATTAATAATTAATATTTGTGTCAGTTAATACCTTTGTGTAGTCTCTAAGAGTCCATACCAACTTGATGTCACATAATCAAATAATCAAACTTGGATTTAAGCTTGTGAAATTAGCATTTCTCTCCAAAAACTACACTTTGGTGAAATGCCTCTATAAAATGGTGCCTCTCTTAAGTGTTCCACATGTAGCTCTAGTTTTCAGAGCAAGGAGGTCTCTTAAGTTGTATGCTCAGACACTTAACTCTTCTTACTACACAATGAGGCAGAATCACTCTTTATGTAATAAAGGTAAAGTTGAAACCTCCCAAAATTAATAAATTAATGATTAGGATTTTCTTGCCATATTTTTTCTAGAACTCTTTATTATTATTAACGTGCCAGTTTATTGTAGAGAATTGTGGATTTCAGATGGCTTTGCATCTAGGCACTAACCATGTCCAACCTTAGTTAGTTCCACCCCCACCCAAGATCAGTCAAGGTTGATTTGTATTGATCAAAGAGTTTTTTTCACTTAACCATTTGGAATTTGCTGTGGAATTGAGGTGGATTGCTGGAAGTGAGAAAAGAATGCAGCTCTGCAGAGCAGGGACAAGATTGCTGCTGCTGATTGGTCATGCATACACACACAAAGTCTGCAGCACTGAACTCTCCATTACCTACTTCACCACCGGTGTAGAAGTCAGAATTTGTCGGGTGAACGACAGCATCACTGTCGATTGTGGCAATGTCAGCCTGAACAACTTGCAACTACAACAGGTAAACAAATGTGTATCAACCATGTTGGTCAAAGACCCGGAACAGGATCTACATTTATGTACATACCAACATCCTTCTTTATCCTACCTTTTGGGCTCCAAAATATGTGTAATAAACCATCACAATAAAACCTAAGAGCCTGTGTACAGGTGTGGGCTGAGAAAAGGGAGAATGGAAGGTAGAGAAATATCAAATACATAACTTTTAGTACTTGACCAATAGGTCAAAGACACTGCATTTCAGGAAGGAAATATAAAGAACAGCTAGCATCTTCTTGGTTTTGCAGAACCTGTAAAAATGTAATCTTAAAAAAAACATTATGATAACACCATCCAATCTGGTTCATCAAATCTAACAAAGCAATTGTTTCTCCATTCTGATTTATATCTT
Source organism: Bungarus multicinctus (assembly GCA_023653725.1). Lineage (NCBI taxonomy): Eukaryota > Metazoa > Chordata > Lepidosauria > Squamata > Elapidae > Bungarus > Bungarus multicinctus. The sequence continues at coordinate 87,775,942 of CM042834.1, read as the reverse complement.
TACAATATTCCTTGATTTTTATAAATATTTATGTATTTATGCATTAAGACCTACAGAAATCAATGTGTAGTTTAACTCCCCAGAGGTTCTGGGAGCATTTTCAGCTTGCAATGCTATAATTACTTACTGAATATGTAACCCCATTGAAAGGGGCAGATATCCTGAATGGCATAGGGGTAAGGGATGAAATGAAACATAACCTTTTGCTTTGACAGTCCTTTGGGCTCATTTTGGCTTGAACAAGCAATGGCCATGTTATCTCGAGGCAAAATTCTTAAATTCTCCCTCTGAAACTAATAATAGGAAACTATATGACCAAGTCCTGGGTTTTTGAAGGATGTAAATAGTTTGCAAACAATGAATTATAAGTTGCCTGTAGACTTATGTCTAAGGAACTGAAGATTCAAGAATGAATATATGTAGAGATTTCAGCACATTTGTTCTATAACTTCTAAATAAACAGAAACATAGGACAGTATGGAATTCACCATGGTAGTTGTTCTTTTTAATGAGAAAAAAGTGCTAATTTCATAATTTAAGTTCCAAAATGTGATACTTTTATATTTTAATTATTTGTGTTTAATTTTACCATGCCTTTCCTAAGTTTATTTTTAAGTTAAATGTAAGAATAAAAAATATTTTAACCCTATGTTCTGCAGATTAATATATATTATAGCATTTCAGAAAAATTTTACGTAGTTAACATTGATTTCACATCCTCATTATAATTTCGATCAGGATATATAATAATATGCACTTGATTGTCCTTAGCAATGAATGAGAGATAGCTTAAAAAACACCAAATACAACAATTTAGGAACAATATTCTGAAATGGAGTGCTCCAACCATAGAATGCAATCTGTCATTCAAAATGGTAAATGTGGTTGAAGAAGTTATTCATAAAACACCTACATCAAGGCAAACTACTGTACTATTTTCACTTTAATCAACTTCCATATAATGTGGGAATTAAATACTATTCTCTCTCTTACCTTGTTCTCATATAAAAAAATTTGTGTGCCTGGTAACTTTTCTTTGATAAAATGATATTTAAAACTATAATTAACATAGATCATCTTAACATTAAAAAAGCTATAACATAGCTGATAAGGCAACTGCCTGGAGAAAAACTCCAGAAGGATCCAGAGCTTATAGTGTCTATCCCAACCAACTGCTTCAGTGTATGCAAATGTAAGAATAAAAAATATTTTAATCCTATGTTCTGCAGATTAATATACATGGGAGAATTTCAGAAAAATTAAGAGTCTATGAACAAGTGTGTGCTGCAAAAAGGGAGAATGAAAGGAGGTTACAGGAACATCAAATACATAACTTTTAGTACTTCTATGTATGCAGAAACAATTCTCATTGTATTCAATGGAGTTTTTTTCCCATGTAAGTCTGTGAAGGACTGCATCCTTAACTATTTATGTCTATCCATTTCTATTTTTAGCTAAAACAAGGAAAATAGAAAACTGAAATCAGAATGGAGAAACTGCTTAGTTTGAAGCCAATGATGTTATAAAGCACTATTTCAGTCCTCACAGAATTTATATGCAAATATTCCCAAGGGAACCAACAGTCACATCTGATTATTATGGAACAACATTCAAATGATTTCAGAGTTACTCAGAGAGTCATTTTCATGCAAGTAGTATCTGGAGAATGCTACACATATTAATAGTCTTCCTATTATGTATTTTGAGTACTAAAGATGCACTCCTCTATCTTACCTGCGTTAAGTCCCCCTGCAATCAAATGGAATTTGTATCTGAGAAACATGCATTGAGTTGCACGATAAAATATCAAATTTATTACATGAAAATAAACTGCAAATTCCATAATTTTCATGTGACTGTTAGTTATAGCCACCCATTCCCCATTTACCTAGATCATCTTTAAGGTCAATGTCAGCATTGGTGGGATTGATAATGGCCTCCACTTCGAAGCCGGCTAAATTACTGATTTCACTGTGAATTAGGTTCAGCTGAAAAGAAAAGCATGAGGTAGGAAATAACAACAGGACAGTTGGGAAATTACAGAGAAGCTGCAGTAAAAGTAAGCTTTGCAACATAGATGAGGATAGCATCTCTGAAGGCAAATGTGCAAAAATAAACAGCAGGTCATAAAGAAAGTTGCTTATAAACAAACAAAGAATATGTTTCAAACTCTAGAAACTAACATGATTCTCCATATCGGAAGTCACAATTTGACAGAACATGGCTTAGTTTACAAATTGTAATGCCAGACTAGGAAGGGTTTCCAAAAGCCCAAGGATGCTAAATTGCTAGGTATTGCTACAAAAACTTCGGGCTTCTTGCTCATGCAACCCAGCGGCATCTCTTGATCATACTAGCTGGAATTACACACAGCATCCATTTAAATTGACATGAAAACAGCCTTTCTTCACATTGTTCATGTTCTATTTTTTGTGATTAGTAGAGAGATCATTTTTGTTCAAATTTTTGCATGAGTACAACTAGGTAGTTTTGTGTTAAACAACAAAAGCATCCAGCTTCCTGCTGGTTTCATTCAACTGAAGCCAGCAGGATGTAGTCCCCAGAAGATATGGGATGAACTGCACTGTAAACAATTCAGAGATGCCCTGAAAAGTTTGACTGTATGTAGTACTTCCACTCTAAAATTTTACTTTTATATTAAGAGGAATGATATACATATCCATTCTGAAACATCACCAGAGATATGGCAAATTATTTTATTCATTTCTAATATTTTCTGGGTTTTTTCATGTTCTGTTGTTTGAAACTTGTACTAAGATTGCCAAAATAATAATAATAATAATAATAATAATAATAATAATAATAATAATTGGGGAAGAGGTAGGAGAAGAAAAAAACCCAGACTCATCTAAAAAGAAAATGAAATATTAATGAAGGAAGGGTTCATGCTGTTATTTATATATATATATAATGTACAAAATTCTGGCTGGCTTATAGTCTTAATTATTATTTTAATATTTCATTTGTAACTAAATGAGAGGCAAAATACTATAGCGGATTTGCCCAAAGCAAAGAAAGCATGGAAATGCTAATTCCAGTCATCTATTCCTGCTTTCTGAACTTCAGTTAAATCAACACACATTATGTCTGAATCAATCCATTGCTTATATTCCACTGTTTTCAAAATGCCACAAGTAATAAGCATATACTGGAAGACAGCCTACTGTACAAATCCAGGAAGAGAAAGATCTTAATTTGAAAATAAATTTCCAATTATGCATTTAGACTCAATAAAAAAGACAGAGGAAAAGAACATGTATTTAGCCTGTTGTATGTCTAGTGGAGACTTTGCACACTTAAGTTTGTAAACAACAAATTGTATTTTGTGCAAAACAATTCTTTTCTCAAAGGAAATGTTCAGTGGGTACATAAACATTTCCCTGCCCTTCCCCCATTAGATAGCAGAACATTTGCCTGCTTGTTGAAAGGAGTTATTTTGAATGGAAGCATGGCAGATAGCAATATTGTCCCTTAGGCTCCCACCACTGTCACAAAAGACATTTTTCTCTTCAAAATTAATATAAATTTATACTGTACAGCACATGATAGCTATATGGATTGATGATGTCATGGATAAACATTAGTTGAAACCAGTCTGCACATGATATAATTCCAATTATACAACAACTTAAAAAAGAGAGGTGTTTCTATTATTATCTGTTGCCACCATTTCAGATTACAGTCTTTCCAAGAGCCACACATTTCTTAGATTTCTTAAGGCTTCCACATATGTTACTAGCAGCTTGTGAAACGAATGTGGTTAGAACACCATGACATTAACAGGATTAAGAGGGCTGAGATTAAGAATGCTCCACATAATAGTCTTTTGGCATCCCTTTCATTTAACCACCATCAATACATAACATATATTTTTGGCCTCACATAGATTAATAAAGTAATAATATGATAATAATATATAAATGATATAATATAATATAATATAAAATATTTTAGCTCAGTATTGAAAGCTTGTGATAACAAACATTAATACTTAGAATAGCAATAATTCATGGAAAGTTTAGGGTTAAATTTTTTAAATATGGCTAAATATATACACAAAGCTTTCTTAGGTACAAAAACATTCTCTATTTGAATATATGGTATTTCTCCATACACCATTATTTATAAACCAATATTTATTGTTCAACCTTTAGCAAATAGCTCTTAATATTTATGGATGTACAGTATCTTGATAAAGAATTTCAATTATCACCATGCCAGTAGAGTAATATGATTAGAAGCTATATTCATATAAATCATGTTAAAAGACAATTGTTTTTATACATATTTACAATCTTCTCTATTTGTGTGAAAATTTTTCTCTGGAGGTTTCTTGTATGTATATCAAACTCTATTATTTCAATGCAATATAATTAGCAAATGAAATGTGACACTATGACAACAGAAGAAATCTATTTACAATTTTTGTAACCAAACATAGCACGCTTTATTTTAAATCACTTAATCTTGATGTAATTCAGATTGGAGAAAATGGGCCTTAAATTTTCAACTGCAAGAAAAACATGTAGCAACATGTAAATGCTCAAATAAGCAGTTTTTAAGTCCACATGTGCCTTGAAAAACCTAGGAAGTGGGGAGATCAGGTATAAAGAACTGCTTAATGTCTTTCTCACCCAACAATCTCTCCAATGTTTTCCCAAATTCTTTCTTTCCTTAGATCATACAGTGTATGAGTTGGGATTGGCTTAAGCCTATGTAAAAGTTCTTTGGATTGTGACTGTAGAATCCTCTTGCAAGGTCCCCCTTACCAGTCTTATCATTTACTATATAGTAACACACCTCTTTTAGAAACTGATGCATATTTCTTTTATAATATAAATTATTCTATTTATATTAATTTGTGACTCTGGCTTACTATGTCAATCCCCTCCTGTCTCTATGGATGCTTGCAATTTATTTCCAGGAAGATAATCTTAATTCTAAGCTTGATTTTGCCCACTTTCCTCTTTCTTTCTGTTGTGCTAAATTATTGCTATTCTGGACTACTGGAACCTTTTCCTTACAATTATAATTTAAGGTTTTTATCTCTATTAAATCACTACCAAAATTTTTTTCAGTTTTATGAATCATTTATTTGTCCAAATGGTGTTGTTTATCAATATCCTTTATAAGATTCTCATTCTGTTTTATATCAAACTAAATGCCATGTCCTTACTTCTTCACAGCTGTATTTTCATCTATTTTTTAAAAAAAACTTTCTGCCTAGCCTTTGGCTCCTTCTAATCTGCCAGGGTAATCTGTTTGAAGACTACCTTCCTATCTGTCTCTTCTTGGGTTGCTCAATAAATGTAAGGCAGTATGTCTTCCATTTTCAAATGCCTATTGCCCCCAACCTGTTGGGTGCCAAGGACCGGTTCCATGGAGAGCATTTTTCTGTGGACCGTTTCACATGCTGCCTGGATCCCTCATTTGTGTACACGAGGCTTCACTTGTTTGCACAGCCCAATCCTTGACAGGCTGTGTACCAGTGCTGGTCCACAGCCTGAGGATTGGGGAAGCCTAGCCCTGGAGACTTGTCTTTTCTGAGACTATTAGATTAAACCCGAAATCATTATTCCCAATTGTAAGTGAGTTCCAAGTATGCATAACTGTATTCGTTCATATTTATTATTAATCTTGTGTCTGTTTAAATTTCACTCTCTTTCGGAGTGGGACCTTTTTAAAAATCCACTGCAGGTTATAAATTGATGGCATTCTGTACTTAATATATATCATTTATAAATGTTTGTAAAATAACTTGAGGATATTCAGAGAAATATATCTCCAGGTTCAATTAACATGCGCGCACACACACACAATATTTTGAATGCACAAACCTACCTTTTGCCCAAGAAATAGACTTTTCGTGGATAAGACAGTGAAACCATCTGTTGGGGTGCCTTCTGTTGTGCTGTCAGCACTTGCTGATTTACTGACTTCTCCCTGTTTCTTTTCACATATAAATCAGTTAACCAATCAGTCTATTAGCAAGTCCAATTTTAAAGAAATATTACATAACTAATATACATATACACACGTGTGTATATCAGTGGTGGGATTCACATTTTTTTTACTACCAGTTCTGTGGGTATGGCTTGGTGGGCGTGGCAGGGGAAGGATACTGTAAAATCTCCAGTCAGAGGTGGTATTTGCCGGTTCTCCGAACTACTCAAAATTTCCGCTACCGGATCTCCAGAACTGGTCAGAACCTGCTGAATACCACCTCTGGTGTATATATGTATGTATGAATATATATGTGTGTGTCTGTATGTATGAGAGAGAGAGAGAGAGAAAGAAGAAACAAAGAAAGAAAGAAAGGAAGGAAGGAAGGAAGGAAGGAAGGAAGGAAGGAAGGAAGGAAGGAAGGAAGGAAGGAAGGAAGGGAGAGAGAGAGAGAGAGAGAGAGAGAGAGAGAGAGAAGAAGAAGAAAGAAAGAAAGAAAGAAAGAAGAAAGAAAGAAAGAAAGAAAGAAAGAAAGAAAGAAAGAAAAGAAAGAAAGAAAGAGAAAGAAAGAAAGAAGAAAGAAAGAAAGAAAGAAAGAAAGAAAGAAAGAAAGAAAGAAAGAAAGAAAGAAAGAAAGAAAGAAAGAAAGAAAGAAAGAAAGAAAGAAACTAGATACTGGAATGAGCAGAAGTGACCAAGAGGAAAGAAATAGCAAAATCTTGTTTTTTAGAACTTAAATGCTAAAGTCAGGTCATCCCTCCTACATCTTTTTTTTCAAGAGCAGCACCTATTTTCTTATGTTAAAAAATAAATAGTAATTGGTATAACACCACCAAAAACAGTTGGCTTTTTGGTCTCTATAGCTAAAAATGAATGTGCAGATAAATCAGAATTGAAAATGTAACTACACAGCCCTATAATCTATCTATACATCTAAATCTATAAAAGAAACTGAATTGTTATTACTATGTATCTGAAAAGTCAGTATTTCACATATCCACTGTTGAAATACCTAGATCTAATGTAGGTATTCTTAAGGATCAGAATAATTCTGTGCAATTGCCTTTTACTTTATGTTAGATTGGTGATATATTTTACTAGTTATTTAGCAACTTAATTACTATATTTTTGAGCAAAAATGCATAAGACTGGCAAAAAAAATGTAGGTATACCTTAGACTTTCTTGCTACTTTCTTTGTGCTTGCTTTCTTTGTTGTGGTTTTCTTCTGTGATGGTGACTTTGCTTTTTTAGCTGGGGGTGGAGTGATGATTGCCTCCAATTTTCCTTTTGAACCCCGCTTTTTGGCCAACAACTCTGGGTGAATATTTGGTAATACACCACCACTGGCTATGGTGACACCTTTCAACAGCTTAAAAGGAAGTGGAACAAAAAGGTATCTCTGAGGGGTTTTAAAACTTGAAGAAACTAAAACTTTGATTCTGAAGAAAAGGATAATGAAATACCCAAATTATGAGTTGGGTCCATATTGAGTGATGTAACTCTATGACAATTTCAGAGTTAACTACTGCTGATATATTTTCTAAAGATTTTATTTATTATTTATTCTATTTGTTCATGCTTCTATACCGCTCCCTCTCCCAAAAAGGGACTCGAGGCGGTGTACATTCAACAACGAAACAGTACAAGTAACGGAAATGAAAATAATGGAAATAAATAATGATCTAAAATGGCTAAGAACAACACCCATCAGAAAATTTAAAAGATATAATTCAACTGAAGCAATTTTGACTTATTTAACAGATTATGAATTACATTTTTAGACAGAATAAGCAGGAATTTTAAAAAGAAAGAAAAATAAACCTCTAAAACCATGGAATATATTTTCACCTGATTTAATTCTTCATCATTTGCTACAGCCAGCAAGATATGTCTAGGGGTGACACGGCCTTTCTTGTTATCTCGTGCTGCATTTCCAGCCAATTCAAGAATTTCCGCTGCCAAGAAAGATAAAATTGATTCTTCTTTCTTATTTTCAAAATAGAACGCATAACCTTATCCAGGAATTTTAAAAATGCAATCCTAAAATCAGTAAAAGCACTATAAGTGTTAAAACAATATTAAGGATAAATAAATGAGGAAAGAATTAATTGCACATAATCTGGTAACATTTTATTTCAGCACTGAGATGGAGGACAATATCTATGTGACATCGGAGGTATTCATCTGTGCTAGTTTTCTACAAAGATGTTCTCCAAAAAAAATACTTTCATGAAGTATTTTAATTGTATTTAACACATCTGACAGTCTTGAACAAGGGTCTTCAAACTTGGCAAGTTTAAGACTTGTGAACTTCAACTCATAGAATTTCTGAGCTAACATGACTGGAGGAGGAATTCTGGGAGTTGAAGTCCACAAGTCTTAAACTTGCCAAGTTTGAAGACCCGTGTTAAAGGTGTCAAGTTTGAAGACCCCTGGTCTTGAATATCAACCAGATTTTTAAGGGTTTTGCTAATAATAACTTGATCTGGAAAAAGTTAACAACTGTGCACAGGAATGATATATAATATATATAAGGGAAGAGCAAGAATTAACTGTCCAGCTAAGTAAATAACGGAAATACCTAAATATTCTATGCCATTTCGTGACAATGTACACTAAAAAACAACTGCAGGTAAAGAAAGCAAGAAGATTTAAATGGAAAGAGTCACACAGATGATTATAAAGAAAGTGAATAGATAACGGATGCAAAATCAGCAAGTAGAATATTCAATGGATATAGATGATTTAATAAACAAAATATGCATACTGTATACATAAACATATTTAGTTACTGGTATATTTAAAAGCAATAATAGATTTTGTTTAAACAACTTCGAGTAAGCACCTTATTCTACAGAAATTCTGTTAATTATTTTAATGGCTCATTTTAATGTTGCTTTTAATTATATCAGCTTTCTGGTATCTTAAACTTATTTTCATTGTCAGCTGCTTCAGCATTGGAATATATGAAAATTCAGGTATAAGTTCAGTAATAAATAATACATTTAACAATGTCAGAGCATGTACACAACTATCAGATGCTTTTTGGATTTATTTTTTTTTACAAATAATCTGGTCATTAAAGTTTGTTGGGAAATATGTGACTACTTTTTAGACAAGCTGTGGATATATTTAATTATTAACAAAATAATTTTTCAATGTTTTTTTTAAAAATGGCAGCAATGAATACTATTAAAAACTTGATGGACATAGTCAAAATGATGACAGTCTTACTAATTTTATCTATCTTGCACCTAATTCACATACCACTGTACTTGTTGTCAATATCATTAAGATGAATTGCACTGCTCAGTTTGGGGATAGGATTCTCTTCCATAACTATATTAATAATTACATGCTAGTGACCAATTCCATTCATTGCCTTTATTAGAGTTTAGAAATATATTTTCATTTAACAGCTGATATAAACATACAAAAAGTCATATCCTACACTCTATAAGGATTCTCTGAAATTCTATAGGAATTATTTGTTGTCCTTCACCCATATCTTCAGATTTTCTACAGTTACCTCTGTAAAAAGGGCCTCCCCATCCCAAAAAATCATTTTGAGATCTTTAGCTATCTCAATCTCTTGTCAGATACAAGATGCAAATATGCTTAGAGAGTTTAAATTGGAGATATAGCAAACAGAATATAAGTACAGAAGAGGAACACATGCATTCCATTCTCACAGTCCTTGACTGACACAATATAACAACAGTACATTTTTCCATCTAATTTGGGGAATTTTACAGAGAGGAACTTTTTTTTCAATACAAGAAGTGACCAATAAGTTATACTTTACAAAAAACAAAACAAACCTGTAACCCACTACTTAAAATCCTGAACTCCCAAGCCAGCAACTTCTTCAAGATAAGAAACAGACACACAGAACTTTTCCAGCTTGTAGCAAACAGGAAATGTCACATGTAACTTACACCTGCAACTGTTTGACTGGTTTTCATGAAACCTTCTGGTTTTTATACCAGATTTCCATTAATGTAGTTTGACACAGGGCTAGCCCAATTTGAAAGTATGTACAGTATTAAATATCAGAGCAGGGAAAGCCTACGAGATTTAAAACTCCAAGGTTTAAGAGGGGGATATTGGATCACAGGAAAAAAGATATACTGTACACTTACAAGACATTGTTCTGCAACACATGCCTAAGAATTTTTCAACAACATGCCTAACAGTTGCTGGGAATTTCCCTATAAGTTCTTTTTCCTTGCCCAATTCTGAGTTAGAGCTGGGGGCATTTTATCTTGTTTGGGGCTCTTGAAGGGAACACAATTAACCAGATCAAATTTGAAGAAAGTCAGAAACAACAGCATTACAGTAGTAAGTTCAGTCAAATGCTCGTATCCAGGGAGACACAAAAATCCAAAACCATAGTCATGGTCAGTTCTCAAATAAAAATAATCAGGGTTAAACACAAACTTGAAATCCAAGCTACTAGCAACATATCAGGGGAAGGCAAGGCTACCAGCAAATGATTGAAATGCAGATATTTCCCAATTTTACTTAAAACTCAACTGAAGAGCTTCCTACTCAGGATTTATTTACTTAGTATATGGCACATACATGGACTTACAGTGGTTCAAATGTTAATGTCCAGTCCACCCAGCCATTCAAGGACAAAGTGGTCTATATTGAAAAAATCAGACATTGGGACGGTGTAAGCTCTTGATGGACATTTGGACGCAATGGGATGGATATTTTGTTGAAGAGCACCAGTCACACTGAGGGGTAGAGACAAGACCCCACTTAAACAATGAGTCCTGGCAGACACCAGAGGTGGTATTCAGCAGGTTCTGACCAGTTCTGGAGAACCAGTAGCAGGAATTTTGAGTAGTTCAGAGAACCAGCAAATATCACGTCTGACTGGCCCTGACTCATCTATTCTCTGCTTCCCGAGTCGCAGCTGATCAGCTGGGTCTTCTTTTGTTGCCCTGCACAGGAGAACGGAGCTGGAAAGCAGGTTAGTGGGGTGGGGAAGAAATGGGATTTTGCAGTAACTTCCCCCAGGAGTGGGGAGGGAATGGGGATTTTGCAGTAACCTTTCCCCTGGAGTGGGATAGGAATGGAGATTTTACAGTATCCTTCCTCTGCCATGCCCACCAAGCCACACACACAGAACCAGTAGTAAAAATTTTTGAATCCCACCACTGGCAGACACCATGCTGGGTAGGGATCCTGCTTAGACTTGACCAATGCTGGTGAGGAAGGTCAAAACCTGGCACCTTTTGTTAGGGTCATCTATGTAACTGCCTGTATCTGGGTGTTCAGCAACCCATTTGGCTTTCCACTAAAAGGGTTAAAGTTCGTTAAGAATTCCATGCCTCCTCTTTTAGATGCTAACCTGTTTTTGTTTTTTGTTTTGGTCTGTCACAGTTTTATTTATTATTTTAAAAATTAAATAGAAAGTACAAAGTGGACATAATCATAATTTGGAAAATTCTGAATTTTCTAAGAAAAGTAGTACTTTTCACAATAACCATGCTCTTAATATTTCCTATGGTCTCAGTCAGCTGTGGGAAATAGGCATTTTCTAGCAACTTTGGTTATAAACCCCATAAATCTGTGATCTTTGTGAACATTTTTACATACACAATAGATTTCTAACGAGCTTCATGATATTAACCAAGGTCAGAGCTCTGAACATTCATTCTTTTTTGTAATGGTGTTCCAAATACTATAGAACTCCCATGATGTTTTAAAGCAGAGTCTTACATATAAAAACATCAGTACTGAAATGGAAGTAACTGATCAAACTCAAAGTTTAAATGTATATTATGGAAATTTATATGGAATGATTCTGCAATTTCATACATTTGAAATTTAAATGTAGGTTAAATGTCAGCTCTCAAATCAAATCTGTTGTTCATTATACAACACAAGTTAAATGCTAAATTTGCATGATGGTTTCTTTTCTCAATACTTAGTTCAAGCAAAAAGTCCTTGGTAATTGCCAGGTGTTCAGGACCTGGACTTTTGCTATGCAAATGTGAATATACCTGACAGCTAGGAATTCTGACTTCATCCAAAGTCTGATTACATTTTGTTTCCTCTTCTGGGTAGATATTTTATGTCTTGAGTAAAACCATTTCTCTGATTTCAAAAACATTTGCCTTTCTTTACTTCACTGCAATGAAGTCATCATATAGAAAATTTAGTTTGTAACAGCTAACAGATGACATACTAAGCAATTGCCAGCATTTCCAACACCCCCAAAAGCCAAAAGAGAAAAACCTAAAAAGTGTGTGAAACTCAACCCTTCAGCCAAAAAAGAAATCTGAGAAAAACTCCAGAAAAACTCTAAGAGAAGGACATTAGCATTCAGAATTTTAAAAAAACTGTAATAAGGAAACCATAAATAGAATAATTTCTAAGCCATATATATACTTCACTTGTATTTCCTTTCTCTGTTACACACATACATAAATCAATCTTCTATAAGTGACTAATTGATTAAATCATCTTATAATTTTGAATTATTTTAACAGAATTAGCATTGTTTTTCTTGAACATTTCTTTTATTTTGAAAAAAAAATACTTTTCTCTAAAAATACTCCTTTAAAAAATGTCAGGCTTACCTTTGCCATAATTAAGAGTCAACAATGATCACTCCAAGGATGTATCTTGACAGACCTGTTCACCCAGTTAATTGCCCGTGCATTATATGTTTAAGGGACAGCTTTTAACCATGCAGCTGACTGAACTGTGTTTAATGGAATTTATATTTTCACTTTAGAAACCTCTCTGAATTAAAATTCCCCCAAGCCAAATTTCTATTTCATCCTTTCCTTCAACATTGCAGGTGCTTCTAAAAGGTAGCCTTCCAGAAAGCAAAAAGGAAGGTAAATTAAGAACATGTTATTTTTTTTTAAGGCTGTGCTATAGAAATCAAATAAAACATGTTGATGTGAACAAAGCACTTCCCTTTGAAGCATAAAATAGTATCTGTGAAAGCACACATACAAACCAATCAGGGGTAGCTTTTGAAGCAGCCATATAAGTCATAAAAGGACACAGTTAGTTTAATGCTTCAAAGAGAGAGCTTTCTTCAGGATAATGTACTTTTTGAAGCACCTCTTTCAAATTCTTTGCTCAGCCATATTCTTCTTTCCATCTTAATTAGCTATAGAAGAAGTGGTGGAAAAAACATTAGGTGGAAATCTATTTTAGGTTTCTTATGTGAATCTTGTGTCACCAGGACACAAACACTCCTGTGAACTTCCAACAATAAGCAAGGACAAGCACATGGTAGAAGCATCGCACCAATTTTGTTAGAATCTCAAATTGTATTTGATATGTCTGATGCTGGGTCTTAATAACTTTACAACAGGAGTGTGACCCTATGAATATTTAGACATTCAATTTATTGCATTTCTATCACATTTTTTTATCAGAAATTCAGGATAGCATACAGAAATTTCAAATCCTGTTTTTATCCTCACAACAACCTAGTGTAGTAAATTGGGTGTAGAGAAATCAATTGGCTAAAGTTATCCAAATGAGAATGTTTAAATATGTGTTTAAATATTAAACACCACATTACTTTAGTTCTTAATAGAGTTCAGTAGAGCTTCTTTTTTCATAAATTAATTTTGAACTGTAGCTACAAGAAATATGTAGTGTAGCTATACTGCATTAATGAGGGCACATTTGGAATACTGCATCCAGTTCTGGTCACCATGATACAAAAAAGATGCTGAGTCCTTAGAAAGAGTGTAGAGAAGAGTAACGAAGATGATAAAGGGGTCTGGGGGTTCATACAATCAACAGCTAAGAGAACTAGGTAGGTTTAACTTAATGAAGAAAAAGTTCATAAGAGACATGACAGCAGTCTTCCAATACTTGAAGGGTTATCACAGAGACCAGAGTGTTAATTTATTCTCCACAGCACCTAAAAGCAGGACAAGAAGCAATGGGTGGAAGCTCATTGGATTCAACCTGGAAGTAAGGAGGAATTTTCTGACAGTAAGAACAATTAATCAGAGAGCTCCATTATTGGAGGCTTTCAACAAAAGATTGGACAATCATTTATCCATGATGGTATAAGGACTCCTGCCTTGGGCAGGGGATTGGACTAAAATACGTCTTTTAGCCCTATGATTCTATGATTTTAAGAAGATGCTTAAAAAAACAAAACTGAAAGAAAAACTAAAACCTGATTAACAAATGTAAATATAAGTTTTTTTATAAACCCTAATAGAAGAAAGTCAAATCTTTATCCTTTCATACCAGCTTCCTCTGACCCCATTCTTTCTTTTTCCTTCTCTCAATTAGTCTGTAAAATGGTGTTTCCTTTGCCTACCAGTTTACACTTCATTGTTACTCTTTAACAGTTTACACATGCCTTTTCCCCCTTTTAAACACATCTAAACATGATTAGACTAAGAACTGCCAGATGTTGCTTGAGTGAAAGCAGTATGCGAGTTTTGGCTCAACTAGTTTACAACTCAAGACAGGTCTTGTGCTCTTAAATTTGCTCTTGGCTTACATCCTTAAGTTCCAAGGGCACTTGTTATAAACTAGTAATTACACAAATTAGACACCAATCACATTGCACGTGTGTCCTCTGTATGCATTAACATAAATGATTACAAAGTACTAATTTCTTTGGATACAACATTGAACAAGTCCTTGTAGCAGAGGGTTACCTCTTTCACACTTGCTTAAGGAAACATTTACAGGTAGAAAAGAAAGTGAGGCCTAACTTTAGCCATAGTCAGTCATTCCTATTATGTGCTTATTCCATGATTTGAACAAATTAACAAATCTCCCAGTAACAGATTTGCCATCACACAATTGGGAATAGTTGGATTTGTACTACAATGGAAAGATTTTTCAATAATCTAAGTCTCCTAAAGAAAAGCTAGTATTTGAGCTTCACTTTATTTTCCTTTCTCCCCAATTAAAAAAAAAACTCCTTGAAATAGTAGTTACCAGTGGCATACTTATGGTTGCTAGCACTACAGGAAGATCTGGGGGAACCTTACCCACTTCTAACCTCAAGAATTCCATAGGAATAGGGCTTATGAATGATTTCCTTACCTTAAGGATCCAGGCTAATTAAAAAGCAGAAGAAACAGAACATTGAAATGTGTGGTTGTGAGGCAGATTTGTGTGGGAGGGAGGGAGGAGGGAGGGAGAGAGAGAGAGACAGAGAGAAAGAGAGATTTGTCCTACAGCCTATTCAATTTTTGTAAAACTGAGTACAGAGAAGAAAAAACAATTACAGCATAAAATATACTACTAAAATATATAATATTTAAAAGTTATCAAATAAAAGTTTATTTTAATAATCAATGGTAAAGCTTTGCTAAAAGACCCAAGAATATGTTACTAAATTCAAGTATAGCGCTGAAATATCAAATCAGAAAAAATATCAAATTGAAATCAGCCTTACAAGGCATGTGTGTGTGTGTTTCAAAAATATGGATACAATGGAAGGAAACTAACATTTAACTATAGAGATGTTCTGATACTGAATGCAAAATGTTACTGGTCTAGATAGCAAGGAACATTTTAATCTCAAATATTTATATAGTCTATTAACCCTGCTGCCAAAGTGACCATGAGACATTGACAAGCCATTATGTTTTCCAAACACCTTCAATGCAGCATCCATCAGCATTTATATGTTGCAACCACATAATTAAATACTGCTTTTTAGATGGGATAAATAGTTGTTGAAAAGACAGGAGGAAAATTAGAGGAAAGATGAAAACAAATACAAGAATTAGAACTGAAAATCAAACAAGTGAGGCATATTCAGACAATAGTAATTATTAAAACAAACTGTAAAGCTGTAAATGCACCTAATCCATACTTTCTCAATGGCTTTCACTTCAAAAGAACAATAATAGAATATAGGTAGTTTTCAATTTACAATCACAACTGCACCCAAAATTTCCACTGTTAAATGAGACAGTTAAGTGAGTTTTGCTCCATTTTAAGACTTTTCTCACCACACTTTTAAGTGAATCATTGCAGTTGTTAAGCTAGTAACATAATTGTAAAGTGAATCTGGCTTCCCCATTGACTTGGCTTGTTGTAAGGTAGCAAAAGGCGGTCAAATGATCCTGGAACATTGCAACTGTCATAAATATGACAAAATTTGAATGTTGTTCACATGTTTATGGGGATGCTGCAACAGTTGTAAGTGTGAAAAATGGTCATAAGTCACTGTTTTCAGTGCCGCTATAACTTGGAATGGTCACTAAACGATCCAAGGGTCCTTTTCCAAAAAACAAGTAGGCTTTCTTGGGTTGTTTTCTTGAAAATGTTTTGCTTCCCATCCACTAAATGAACTATTGTAAGTCAGGGACTACCTACAATGGTCTTCAAAGATCAGCTACATGACTCCTTTTTCAAAGACAGCAGCAAATCAACTTCAAAAATTTTGATTATAAAAACGTTTTGCTTACTCTTGCCACTTTAGAGAACAGCATACAGAGCCAACAGTTCCACAATGGCGAATCTTGCCTAGAGGCCCTGCATTACCTCATCCCAATTTCACTTCTTCATCACCTTTTGTAATTTCCTCCTAATTTCTCTGCCTGTTCTGCTCTCTCGTGCCGGCTCGATTTATGTGATTTCCTTCAAAACAGGTGGATCATCTGACTATAGTAGAAAGCCTTCTGGATGGGGGGGTCACCAATTCTGAGCTCAGAGATTTCAGTCCTTCAACAACATTGCCTGTCACATATAATATGGAACCCATTTTTAGACTTTTGCTATCAGAAAAATATCCTTGCTGCTTATGAAGGGGTTCGTTGGCTGTATCAATCTGAGAATGTTTCAAGTAAGTATATTTTGTTTTCGGTATCAGTTGATCCATTTAACTTGGACACGCATAACATAAATAGAAATCATATCACACAACATATGCAGGAATGACACATATTCAAAAGGATACTGTCATTTTTCACTGAAAACTTTTTATTCCCTCTTAGGATGCATTTTAAGTAATATTCAAAACTTATAAATGTTATTCATCAAATCATATTAGTTTTACACATCACAGAGGTTGCAATAAACATCCTTTAAAAATTATGTTTTATGACTCGGATACAATTGCCCCATGTTTTTAAATTTTTCCAGAGAATGAAAAAAGTAACATTCCAGGTTAAGTGAGTTCAAGATAATGACTTCTGACAACCAACATAATAAGGAGTTAAAATGACAAGTAAAACAAACTGGCAAGAGAGAGCTTTATTGTTCAAGCGTTTCAATGACTTAGCATAAGTCCCCATTCTATTAATGAATTATGATTCAACAGAAATCTGATTTTTTACTATCTGAAACTTCTTGAGGATTTTGGTGATGCCATAACACACAAGAACAAACCCTCAAAATCAGCAACTCCAAGGAGAAGTTACAATCCTGGGATTTTTTTATTTTTTTTGCATTGTTTGTTTTAAATTTATAAAATGCATGTACTGGCAATTCATTACCAATTGAGGAAAATGTTAATGGGCAAAACAGACAGTTCTAGGATTCTTCCTATTGCACGTTCTAGCAAACTACACCCAAGTATATTAGAGAAATGTATGGAAAGGAAACATAGCAATTTAGCAGGCAAGTTTGCCGGGTAAGGAGTGAGTGGGCGGGAAGGGTTCCCGTGGGCCATGTGGGTGGTGCAAATTTGTGTTTCTGCACAGCCTGGATTAATTGCTTTGGTGGGGTGCTCTGGGGGTGAGATTTCTCTGCAGCCCATCAAAATTTTCTCGCAGCCCACCAGTGGGCGTGGCCCACCCGTTGGCGACCACTGTTCCAGAAGACACATGCTGCAACAGAGAATGCTTGCTTATTTGTTTGCTTACTTACTGCTAGATAATATTGCTTAATTACAGGAAACAGAAGCTGTACAATGGATGAATTTTACTTGATCATTTAGACTAGTTTCTCAACTTTGACAATTTGAAGATGTGTGGACTTCAACTCCCAGAATTCTCCAGCCAGCATTCAGGTGGGTGTTGATTCTGGGAATTGAAGTCCACGCATCTTAAATTTGTTAAGGTTGAAACACAGTGCTCTAGACCAGCAGTCAACAACTGGTGGTCCACGAGAAAATTTTGGTGGTCCACAGAAAAATTATTTGCATTTGTTATATTGCATTAAATCAGGGGTCCTCAAAAATGCCCCCTGAGCCGGGTACTACATCCCCTGGGCCAGGTAAATGCAATGAGCGTTTGTGTTGTTGCAGAGTCTCCCCCTTCGGGGTCTTTTTGTGCAGGTCAGAGGGGGGCAGAAATTTCGACATGAGGTCTGCTTCAGCCTACTGGTGCAGGACTTTGGGCAAAGGCTGGAGGGAATGCTGCTGGTGGCAAAGAGCCAGAAGGCCTTGTTTCGGTGAGACTGCATCATGGCCTGGAACTTGCTGACCATCTCAGCCTGCTAAGTCTCCAGGTGCCAGTACGTGGCTTTGCACTCCTGCAGGTCTTCCCTCTGCTTGGAAAGCCTATGTAGAGGCCAACGAGGTGCCCCTCAATGTAAGTGACATCAAGTTGGCCATGCCCACCCAGTCACATGACCATCTAGCCACACCCACCCAGCCAGTCATTAGGCAGATCATATTATTGGTCTGTGGGATTTAAAATTATGAATTTAGTGGTCCCCGAGGTCTGAAAGGTTGGTGCTCTAGACTGAGATTTCAAAGGACCATGAAATGGAGTACTTTTTGTTTGCTTGTTCCATAAAAGCAAATGACACATTCCCATTGCAAATAAACATCTTCACTTTTGATCATAATACATTTTAAATGGGCACAGCCATCAGAGTAATCAGTCAAATGAAAGTGTCTTTTTCTGAACTTTGCTTATTTAAAAGAATTAGTTAAACAGAAAAACCATGCAGGCAATTAAAAGAAAACATGTGCAGAAATACAAGCACAGAGTAATCACAGTTCCTCATAATGGAACTAATTAGAAGTAGACAATGCCTTCTTCTCAGTTCTTTCTATAATACCTTCCTTAGTGATTGCAGACCATGTTTACAAATTTCCAGGTTGCTGGATTCTTCTACACCACCACCCCATCTTTGCCAACCCCCACATTTGATCTTCATGCTTCATTTTATTTCTCTGCTCAAGATACTTCAGCTGACAGAAATGAGGAAAAAAGTTACATAATTGGAGGCATGTGTTGCACATAAACATTTCTAGCAATACATGTTGTTGCAAGTTGTTCTTTTAAATAAGACACACGGCAAAGATTATTTTGTAAATCAATCAAATTTTGTAAATGCAGTTTTGAATATTTTGATTTAGATTTCATGTCTGATAGTATTTCTTTTACTCCCAAGAAAAATGCATAATGATACAAATTTAGATATTTAGATTACAATAATATACTAACTCAAGAACATATTACTTTGATCTCAAATATTTAGAGACTATCAGAAGACTGGCAGTCTTAACAAGTGGCAATTTCTAGATGAACATAGTTGGTCTTGAAAAGTTAAGCAGGGTCAAACCTGATTAGTAATTGGATGAAAAACTTCGGAAATGTCAGGTCTGAAAAAGTTGGGGGGGGGGGGAATCCCAAAGGCAATGATGCAAATAAAATTTGCATATTTTATCAAGAAACAATATGGATGTATCCATGTAATCAGTAATTGAGTTACACTTAAGGGCACCTAAATTGAATATTAGAAATACTTTAGCTTTATATTGATATTATTTAATATTAATGAACTTAATATTTAAAAACTGCTCAGCATTACATCTTTTTAAAAATAAACATAATTCAGTTTTCTTAAAAGTTGTATGTTTAACTTTTACAAGTTTACAAAGAACAAAGAAGCTGAATCCTGCTAACCCTAGCTACCTATACCTCACAAGAATTTAGCCCAAGTGAAATTAACAAAATTTCACAAAGATACTTACAATAATTTTTCAGTACTGTACGTTTTAAAAAGATAGGGTTTTTAAAATATCATCTTAGTTGCTTCTATTTTAAAAAGTTGACTTAAATTTCTATTCATGGTCTTTTTCTTTTGTAAAATCAAATTATGAGCAGAAACTTTATATGCATTAAAGATCACTGTGACACTCTGACCTTGATTCTTACTGTAAGGGTGCATGGGTATTTAAACATTACAAACAATTATTCAAAAGCTACAAATCTTCAGATAAATCTATTGTAAATTCAATTGAAAAAAACATTTACAACTGCTCAAATTTTATGCTATTGTACTTCCAAGAATTAGAAAAAAAGAAACCTGGATTAAAACTTGACAAACTGGATTATGTGGATAATGTTTCTATATCAAGCCTCCTCCTCACTTTGTTCATGAATTCCTTCTATGATTATTTTATATTTTTATTGCTTTCTCACTATTGTCTTATTAAACTGAACTTACCAGTCAAGTATTCAAGTACTGCTGCCATATATACTGGAGCACCGACCCCAATTCTGTATTTTGGATGACCTTTCTTTATATAACGAAGCATTCGTCCAACAGGGAATATGACCCCAGCCTTTGCTGAGCGAGATGTTTTGGTTGACTTTTTCTTTCCACCCCTGCTGGACATTTTTTTTCAAGGGGGTCTGGATCAGCACACTAAAAATAAAGAAGAAAGTAAAACTATCCATAGGTTCCATAATATTTATTCCAAATAATAAATAAAACATGAATATTACAAAATATTAACAGCTAAATAAGGTCCATGATTTCTAACTGCACTGTGCAATTTCGATTGCCACATTATCACTAATACAGCATATTTACTGTATTTTAACAATGGTAATGGAATTAATCATTATTAGTATCAGTGGTGGGATTCAATTTTTTTTACTACGGGTTCTATGGGTGTGGCTTGGTGGGCGTGGCAGGGGAAGGAAACTGTAAAATCTCCAGTCAGAAGTGGTATTTGCCGGTTCTCCAAACTACTCAAAAATTCCACTACCAGTTCTCCAGAACTGCTCAGAACCTGCTGAATACCATCTCTGATTAGTATGTAAGCAAAATCAGTTTCCCAAATAAACAATATTTCACTGCATGATAAAACTTTTTGGATAATAGATTTGTTTAGGTTATGTGACAAAGAAGATATAATAGAAGAAAGATAAAAAAGGCCTGATAAAATCTCTAAAGCAAAAGTAAAGTTTAATTCAAAATTCTCAAAAAACAAACTTATACACCTATGTGTATACATATGCATCAAATACATAAAACTTGCCTGGGGTTTGGACAATGTGCCAATAACATTCCCAACTAATTTCCAGATCAGAAAAACCTGTTGATACAACAACACTAATTTTCCCTAGCCTATTTTTCGACCTATTAGTTGTTTCTAGAAATGGGCAATTTTGCTTCCTGTTTTTATAAAGACATGAAAACTTCCTCTACCAATTATTGCAAGATAGGGAGGGAGAAAGATAGGATATACAGTATGGTTCTGGTTAGTCCCACTTGAATAAAGTTTGCTATAAGCACTTTTCACATGAAAGTACACTAGTCTTCAATATATCTTTTTAAGTTTTTGGACTGACCTTTAAAGCAAATTCCAAGGCTAGCAAGGCCTACTTCTTACTAAGCCCTGTAAACAACACTTGCATATACAATATATAGTCCTTTTATCTTTTTGGAAAGGATAAAGAGTTGCAATTAAATTCCTGGAATGTGGAATGGTGGAATTCATCTCCTTACCAACCAGACTTTTATGCCATTCCCCAGATGGAGTTTCATAAACTTCAGTCTGACAACTACTTTCCACAAACATAATTGCACTTGACACCCATGAAGGATGGCCAAAACCTGCAAGCTAATTTACTACCACGCACAACCTTTTTATGGATAATTTTGCGGAGTGGCTGTAATTTTTACCTTGCATTTTTCTAAGAGTATAGGCATTACCATATAATGCTAAAAAGCTCCATGGAGAGGTATAGTTTACAAACTGTGGCTCTGCTGGGAACTGGTGGTTTTTTTAAAAAAAAAAAATATTTCCAAAGATTTAAAACTTTTGATTTCGTGTTGTGGCTTTTTTCCTTTACCAGTGTGGAGATAGACAGTTCCATAAACAAAATTTTATAAACCAAAGGAAAACCTGTTGGCATTTATTGACCTTCTCAGGCAAAATTGATCTGACATCAAATGAAATTATTTCACAGTAATTCTCACTCTTTCTTTTCCCTTCCCTGTTATTAAATAATGATATCTCTGTTTTGAATTTTTGATTTGCTTGCTCTCCATTCTTTTTTGTCCCCACGTGGCTCAATTTCATCACTAGGTCTTTTTTGTGTATTTGCAACCAAGATCTATCAAAACACAAGTATAGGCATTTCCAAATAAAATAGTTTATCCAGACTGATCCAATATTTAACTATTTCAATATTTAACTAGTTCTATGAATGTTTTCATACAAGGCTGTAATGTCAGACAGATTGTAGTTAAACTTTTAATTATTCCATGTATAGAAATTTGTTTATATTTCAGAACAGACGTACTGTTTCAACTGAGGCTATCATGACAGTCCTAACTGAATATACTATCTTATCACAGTAACAACAATTGTTCAGAAACTTAATGAAGCATTGTAAAAAGTTAAGAAGCTTCACCCCATTCCATTATTCTTTTTATTTTGGAATTAAAACAAAAATGAAAACTGGCATGTAACTAACAAAAAATCTTGTTAATTCTGGCTCTTCCACCAGTCTTTAAAAACAATAGATGCCTCAGTCACTCTGGAAATTGAGCATTATAAAATCATTCACAACTAAATAATAGTAATGGATATTTTTCATATTTTGTATTGAAATGTCAATCTAAACCATTTAAAACAACTTTAAAATTACATCTATTGAATTTTTAAAATCTACCAGTTATTGAGAAGAGGCTGGTTTATTAATAACAGTTACAAATTGAGATGCTACCTTAAGTTAAATTGTTTGACATATTTTCTTAAAGTTAATATACATATCACTGTAATTTGACAATTTCCATAAAGCTGTCCAATCTACCATTTTTCAACAGAACCATAGAATTGGAACAAGCCATTTTAATCAACTAAATTCAAATAATATTCTAAATAAGATGCTAAACTTCTGTTAGTAGCTCAGAAATGAAGACAGGAGAAAAAAGTCATAGATCAGAAGTGTTCCAATTTCATTGGGTGTGCTACAATGTTGTATCCACACCAGACAGCATGCAACTGATCTTAAAAAGCCACGCAGAATTGAACTAGGTTAAGGACTTGAATACCTCATGAATTACTAAGACTACAAGTCAGATAGGGGGGAAATCTTGAAGAAAATATTATTATTACCACAATATGGCAAGACCATGAAGTCACCAGAAATCAAATTCAACTAAAAGGATGTCAGCCCTGCAAGGTAGTCCAAACCAGAAATAGTAGCTCTATGTTTATTTTAAGCAAAAGCAGAAATAGTAGCTCTATGTTTATTTTAAAATTATATTAACAGAATCATGCAAAGAAGTTATTTCTCCCCTCCTTTCCTTTTATTCTCCACAAAACTAACATGGGTCCCTTCTGAAATATTACCCATGCCCTCTCTTCCTTGGGGCTGATGTAGTTTTTATACACTGACTGTCCAATCTGCAGCTTTCCCACCCTTCTCTCAAGGCCACTTCCACATATCACTACATCACTTCACGGTCTTAACAGATGAAGACTGTACCAATGAGCAAGTTGGGTCACATATTTCACACTGACAAAGCTAGCTTCTGAAGCATATTTGTCAAGAAAGTTAATTTAATAATAAACTGATAGCTGGCCCTCAGAAGATGGGTGTATTTCAGCTGAGTTTATTTTTAATATCTATGTGGCATTGTGACAGTGACTTCTTTCTTCTGAAATGCATTTGGACAATGACTTCTTGCGTACACATGTCAGATTTTGTTACCTGTGGCATTGCTATTAGATAATCATCTCTAAAGGCTGGATAAAAGCCAAGCCAAACTAGAACTACATTTACATCTTGAACAGACAACAGACTGTGAATTCATAGCCATCTGATGGTTACCGTTTCAATCTAACCCATAAGTCATTTCATTCATTTATCTGGTTCTCCAGTAGTGGAGAAATGAAGGGGATGCAACTACTGCTTGATTATCTTCACAAGAACCATGCAAAGTTGACTATGGAAATAAAATATTTCTGCAAATTAAGAGCTAAAATTTAGATTCAGGCCTCTACTGCGTAGCACAGGGTACCTATCTATGATACCACACTGATTTCTCTGCTGTTTTATTCAGCTGAACTGTGTTCCTTTTACAATATACTACTACCAATTAACTTCTGCTGTCAAGAATTTCCAGTTTTTTTTCCACAGTGTAATGCTGTCTCTTCCACTCTTATTGACAGATAGGATAGAATGCCAGATTAATACTGCACTATAGTTGTGTAACAGGAAAATTACTCAGTGTAAAGTGGGGCTTTGTTTACAAAATGTACATACCATTCACTGTTTCCTTCCTCTTTATTCAGCACTTAAAACACAGTGCTTGCTACAGAGATTATGCTAGAAGCTGTCTTCCTACCCAGAATTGTGGAACTTGAAATATTCTACTACCGATTGTTCAACAAAGTTCTACTTCCAATTCTATGCAGAATCATTTGTCTATACTCTATCTATACTGTACATTTAAGACAGTGAGATCAAGCAACTTTCAAGCCCTATAAACCCTGAATATTCAAATGTTTTATAGAATCAGTATATGTGGCCCCAACTAATGATTATGATACAGGAAAACTTTGACCATTATAAATTGGCAATTTCAAAGGAAGAGGCACATCTCTTTGGAACTACCCAAACGTGAAAGGGCCTCCATCTTTCTCCCTGAACTGTTTAACTAACGAAAAGTAATCACCACTGCTAACATCTTTTTATGTGTCCTTGAGAAAATCAAGTAAGAACAAGCTTTAAGAACATGCAGTTACTCTTGCTGAATCAAACAAAAGACTTATTAGGAATCTTGGTGACCATCTAGACACTACGTTGAAGGTCACAAACTGAGTACAATAGCAGGCTCTCAGTCCCAACAAGTCTCACAGACAACAAGATATATAAAATATATCCAGAATGATAACCAAACACTAGCATGTTTTTCATAAATTCTCTATTTTTTTTAAAGTATCTTAGTTTGGTGGAGACTTGTTTCACACACTGTACTTCACAATAAGGTTTGAGTTTAGCTTAGGGTTTTGTTGTAAAATCACTATGATTCAGGTCAATTGAAAAAGAGTTCCTTAGGCCATCAAGCCCAATCCTTTGTTTAGTGCAGTAAGAATCTTAATTAAAGCATCCCTACTCCTACAGGTATTAAGCTTCTTCTTGAACTTATATAATGACAGGGATCCCACAATTGCTTCAGACAATTGGGAGATTATCAATTCCCAATCAATATTCAAACTGAAATCTGATCAAGCATTATCTTGATGCCACCCACAATGCATTTGCTTTCGTGCAGCCACATTATACTGCTGACTCATATTCAGCAAGAATTCAGCTGCACTACACATTCCAATAAATCTTTCCTAAGTATTATGTCCAAGCTGAGTAACTTACATCTGAGAATTTGATTTTTTTTAATGTAAACAGCTAAGCATAAGTCTCCATTACATATTTATTTTGCAGTTTCAGCCCATTTGTCTATCCCATCAAAATAACCCCAAAATTACTTTTGTCTTTTAATAAATGTATATATCCTCATTTGGTGTCATCTGCAAATTTGTTAATTTGTGTTGCTTTTAAAGTGCTTACACATAAATCTTTTCATAATCTGGTCTAGAATCTTCCCAAGTATTCATGTGAGCCTATATTTTGAGGTAGGTCAAGTTATAAAACAGTGCAAGGATTAGAGGAATTGTACTAAATCTTGAAGACTTTGGCAGCTTCCCTCTTTCCCATCTTATACCCAACAGAATCAAAGTAGGGTTATTTTGAGTTTCTTTCTCACATTTGCCCCTTTTCCATAATTGAGTTGTCTTTTATTTTTTCTTACTTCTCCCCACATATTTTCTTCCATTTGTAGCACACAGTTTGGAATTCTACCAGTAGCATTGCATTTTAAAAGACAATTAGACATGAAAGTTGCACGCCACTTAAGAATTAAAAGAAAAGTGTGTATGTGCCTCTATAATGCCACATTATAGTTCCCCCTTTTTCCTGATTTTTGAAGACAGAGTTTTATACTTTTCCATTTATCTGGTGCTCACTATTTCTGCAGATTTTTGAAACGTATTATGTAACATTTCAGCCAGACTATCAACATTCCTTCAGTATCCTAGGATGCACTGAGATTTAAATACATTCAAAAGAAACATTCTCTACCCATAGCTCTGTCAACCTCAACTTTAATTCCTGTTCTTCACAGTTTCCTGATGGAACATAAATTCTTTGTTGAAAAAAATTGAACCAAAAACAAATCTGTTTAAATACTCTCATCTTAATTTCCCTTAAAATCAATAAACCATAGTTGAACAGACTTACACTTGATACTCAATCTAGCCATTGATTCTATTACACTGTATACATAAAGCTCTTAGGCAAACTTTTTTTTTTAAAGAATGAATGTGTAAAGTACTTATAGCCTTCTCACAATCCTTTTTTAAGCTGGGTATAAATCTGCTTTTTTGAAGCTATTAATGAAGCATTAACAACATACACACATGGAGTCCGGAAAGCATATTTGGTGGAATAGCAAAGGTTTGGCTTACAACACAGACAAGTGGAATTGGGCCTTTCCATTTTATTGCTCTCTGCTGAAGGGAAAACATATGCTAATAAACATAATCAAGTATAATCAAGGAGACAAAGTGAAAGAAAATGTTGATGTGTTTGGCAATATTTATGGTTGAAATATATATGCTATGTACTTCTTCATTCTGTAATGTTTTTGTATTTTTCTGTAACAGTGTCATAAAACTGCTCTAACTGAAGATATACGTTGGCTACTTGCCTACTTATGTATGCTCTTCTTTTACTGTGAGATTTTGCTTACATATACTCTCAGCACAAGACAACATAAATACATAGAATGCAGGAAAAAGTTTAGCACAATGAGAGTTATTCTATATCCATTCATCCTCCTCGAGTTTGTCAAGTAGTTTTTATTAAATCGTTTTGATATTCTGGGATAGTGCTTTCATGCACATACACACTTTTGTTTCAATTCTTAAATGGTACACCACTTTTATTTCCAATTATCTTCTTTTAAAGTCTACTAATGTGACTGGCAGAATTCCAAATTGTATGTCTTAAATTCCAATGACTCAACTGCTGGTATATTCCCTGATCAAAGACCGCATTCAGATGCAAACCCCAAATTTGTCACTGTCACTTGAACAGATTCTGTTCTCAATTACACAAGTGTAAAGCTACAGTAGAAACAGTTGGATTATTTATGGCAGTTGATAAAATCAATACTTATAATTAAGATTTTAATTATACACAAAGTATAGGCACTAGTGCACATTTCCTATTTGTAGAATCTGGTTAGAGAAAGAAATAAAAGTATAGTTTTAATTAAATCTAAAGAAAGATTTAGTCAAATAAAAAATGGCTGAATATGTGTCAAGAATAAAATATACTGCAAATCCACAACAGAAATTTCTTAGTAAATTAATGTATTATCAAATATCAGTAACTACTATTCTGGTTTCTGACTGTCTTAAATATTCATATCCATGTTTGGATATGATTCCAAAAAACTGCTTTGGATTATGAGGATGCATGAATGTAATACCCATTACAATTCTTTAAAGCAGTCATAACTTTTCCAGGGTTCATATAGCAGTTACAGAGAACAGCCATGCAATACTAGAAGAAAATGCAGCTGCTTCAAAAAGTTGCACACAGATGCTATATTTATTCCTCTGTATGCTCCAAATGGCTATTTTGAAATCAAATTTGAAGTATATAGAGTCCTACTGAAGATTTCTTTTTAGTACCCAGGTGTTTCTTGCCTGATTGAAAGAATAGCTGACTTTGGGGCTTGTTCTTTTCAAACCCTAAGAAACAGAAGAAACATGTAAGCTAGAGTAGTCCCCATACACCTGTTGCTAAGTAACATTCTCCCAATAGACGTTAAGGCATAAATATTAATACTCTAGTGAGATGAACAAAATCTCAGATCGTAAAAACTGATACAACTCAACACTGCCAAAATCTACATATGGAGTTCTGAATTAAGTTAGGGTACAATTTGGTCCCCAAAACTGAAAATGACAACATACATTTGCCAGGAAGTAAGTTTGAAATTTCATGCATGTACACTTCAAAGAAATATCCAAATTAGTAAGAAGTGTACTTCATACTTTGAACAGATTCAAACCGTATCTTATTAATATTGGGGGACCACACATAAACAAGCAGAGCTACCTCAATTTGGACTTTATTCTCTTGGATGGGCTATGACTGGCTTTGATTCTTAATTCTTATTTCCACAGTTCACCTTCTTCTAAAGTCTTTTTATAAACTGAATGTCATAATTCAAGAAACAGCTCTTCTAAACATTTATTATTCATTTTATTATGGCTGCCCGCTCCAGAAGACAGGGTAAATCTTGCAGGTTTAGCATCACAGCTTTGGTTCAGAATTCTAAAATACTTTCTTAGATGTGTTTTGTGTGTGTGTGTGTGTCTGTCTGTCTGTGTCCCCTTTCCTGACATGGTATTTTCTGCTACATTATTTCATCCACCCCTTTGATAATAAGCTACTTTAAAAAGCTACTTTTGAGCAAAATATTTTCGGCCAGGAGCATCCTTTGCCCTGAAACAGGGAACAAGACCCCCATTAACTCCCCACCCCCAAGCATTTCTATTTGCAATCCCTGTCCTTTATCTGTTCGTGTCCAATGGCCCGAGGTGAGATGAAAGAGGAAAGTGAAGGACGGTCGGAGGGAGGAAGGAGAAACGTAACCGGAGCAAGCCATTTTCGTTTAATTATTTAACATTGGGGAGCAACAGAGCAGTTTTCCTCGGGATTTGCGGATCGCTTCCCAATCCGACCATGCTCGAGCTGAAGTCAAAATGAGAACAGATGCAACGAGAGAAAAGAGTTTATTTCCTGGTTCTCCTTTAAGGGCATAGCGGTGAAGTCTTCCAGCTCTCTCTTAACCCTGTCGATCCCGGCGGATCGAGAGAGAGGTCGAGAGAGGGATCTTTTCTCTCCCATGCCCCACCCCCTACTGAGATCCCAGCTGCCAAAAAAAAAGTCGCGGCTGAGCTCTCCCAAAGATCGCCCAAAAGCCGAACTTGGCGGCGACTGCCGGGCAGGCAAGATAGGTGCTGCTGCCTGCAAAACGGACACCTCCGGGGCTGCAACGGCAAAAGAAAGAGAACGAAGAGCCAGCCGTTTCCCAACCCCACCTTCCCAAGCGACCGAGAGAAGAGCGGCGAGCATACAAAGGACAAGCCCCGCCGCCCAGCAGCGTTCGCGTCCTGGAGGCTCCGGGCAAGAAACGCGGCGTGGATCACTTACGGCGCAGCGGGGTCGGCGGCAGCGGCAGCAATACGTCCCCCCCCTCCCGGCTTCTCCCGCTCCCCTCTGAGCTCCGTCGCGCGTGAACTGGAACGACTCGGGCGAACGTGCAAGCGCGTCCCACAATGCACAGCGCGCAGCGCTCGTCACATCCCCTCCTCCTCCTCCGACTCGGGGGACTCGGCGCGGTCGGTAGCTCGCTCGGCGGCGGGCTCGGCTTCCTTCGTTCCCATCTTCTTCCCTCCGTCCTTCCCATTCCCTTCTTCCTTCCTTTCTCCCCCCTTCCTCTCATTCCCTTCCTTCCTTCTTTCCTCCCTCCCTCCTTCTTTCCTATCTTCCTCCCTCCCTCCCATCCCATCTCCTCCTTCCCTCCCTCCCTCTCATTCCCTTCCTTCCTTCCTCCCTCCCTCCTTCCCATCTTTCTCCCTCCCTCTCATTCCCTCCCTCCCTCCCTCCCATCTCCTCCCTCCCTCCTTCCCATCTTCCTCCCTCCCTCCCCCTCATTCCCTTCCTCCCTCCCATCTCCTCCCTCCCTCTCATTCCCTTCCTTTCTTCCTCCCTCTTATTCCCTCCCTCCCCTCCCATCCCATCTTCCTCCCTTCCTCTCATTCCCTTCCTTCCTTCCTTCCTTCCTCCCTCCTTCCCCTCTTCCTCCCTCCCTCTCTCATTCCCTTCCCTCCCTCCCTCCTTCCCATCTTCCTTCCTCCATCCCATCTTTCTACTTCTCTCTCTCATTCCCTTCCTTCCTTCCCATCTTCCTCCCACCCGCCCCCCTCCTCTCATTCCCTTCCTTTTCCCTATTTCTCTCTCTCTGGCCCTCCTTTCACTGCCACCTTGCTGGGCAGCGCTGCTCCCTCCTTCTTCACCTGCCTCTCTCCCACTTGGGGCCCCCTTCACTGCTTGCCCTCGCTCTGGTCACGGGCCAGCAGTGGAATGGATCACAGCCAGTGGCAAGGGGGCACTGCTGCCAGGCCTCCACGCTGAGAGGACTGCAGGTAAATCCCCTGCGATGCCGTCTGCTGGTTCCCCCTTGACCGCTGCCTCCCTGGCCCTCGACAGCCACCTGCCAAGATCATCTAGGTAGAGGAGGGAGCAGCCATCGAGATGATGGAAACTAGAGTACATCACTGGGGAAAAGGTTGCAGTCTGTGATGCAAAGCACATATACGCATTTTCTCTCTGCTGGAGATTTTCCTGAATCTTTTATTTCCTGAAGGATCTAGGCTGTTTTCTGGAGGATTCTGCTTCCCAGGCTCTTAATTGGTTCCAGCTCTTCTTGACTCTTGAGTTCTCTTTCAGAATTAGACCTCTTGAACAGCTGTCAAACTTTCAGGGCATTAGGACTGGTTCATAAGAGCCATGTTTAGTGGCAGTGATATTTTGTGGAAGTAGTTTGTTTCATTTCATTTTACTATGATATGATTACATTCC
Organism: Bungarus multicinctus; assembly: GCA_023653725.1. Taxonomy (NCBI): domain Eukaryota; kingdom Metazoa; phylum Chordata; class Lepidosauria; order Squamata; family Elapidae; genus Bungarus; species Bungarus multicinctus. The sequence goes on along the minus strand of CM042834.1, from coordinate 87,745,087 downwards.
CCATAGGATTTCTTCCAACCACAATGTCTGTGGGTTTGGGATCAGTAACAGAAATTCAGAAACAGAAAAAATGGCCCTGATCTATTTGGCTGATCTAGCATTTGCAAAATCCTGAGAAAGCAAAAGATATCAAGATTCTGAGTTTAGATTTACGTTGCTACTATTGCAACAAATGTGCATATCTTAAAATTGTCTCAATATTAAATTGTACATAGTTTAAAAATCCATTTTATACCTATCTAGCTGAAATACATGTATAAACAATACTGATCATTCTGTTTAAGTATGAATGTTCCTAATTTGTTAAGACTTTCAGGTACTTTTATGTGGCCACAGTTGCATCTTTGCTCACAGGCGGCGGCAGCAGCAGCAGCAGCTCCTGTTATTGAGTGAGAATGCAGGAAATAATAATATCCAAGAAATAAAAACTTACAATGTGGATCCATGGATACTTCCAGGATTTCATTTATAGTAGCTTTCAGTAAAGAATAAAGCCCATTAAGAGTCTATTTATTTATTGATAGACTTGGAGGAGCAAGCAGCATTATTAGAACAAAGGCCAAGCAAATGAAGGGCTAAAACAAACAAGCAAACCCAATTTAAGGTAAAGAAACATCCTGTACTGGAAGTATAAGCTGATTGGAAGCTAATGAAGAAAGTTTTGAATAGAGTCCTGAGGGGACTTGGATGTGATAATAATGCTCTAGGAGTTGTAAAGTAAAACTTTTATCATGCCTGGTGAGAAGAGATGAAAAGTGAGGATATTCCAAATAAGAAGATGAAAGCATGGAAGGGGCATGATATGTTTAGAAGTGAGACATCTCTACCCGCCCACCCCCAGCCCATGTATTAATCATGAATATAGGTTCCATGCAATTAAAGAAGATGGTCCTGGGGTTCTGCCAATTCTTTTTTTTTTAATAACAAAAAAATAAAACCATCTTTCAGTTATATAGTGTGTCGTCTGGGTACATATATCTTGTGCACATATGAATATTTGTATATATTGGTTCTGCCAATTCTGATAGCTTCCCCAACCTCTGATGTTCTTAGAAGGAAGATAATTCATGTAATACTTTTTGTTCATAGACACACACTTCAGTGGAGTGGAGCTTCTTTATGGTATTTTAAGGGGGCATAAAGACCAGTCAGGCTCTTTATTATGTTTTAAGAGTGATGCTTTTTGACTTCATTGTTGTGTTTGTTTATAGTTTTAGATAGAATAATAAACATCATAAAACTATGTTGCTTTTTCTTTTTTAGTTGTGTAACTTATTCTGTTGTTACCCACTTTGGGGCCAGATTACAGGTTGGGAATGTGCAGAAACCACATGAACTCACCAATTGCATCAAAATAAAAGATACAGGATATATAGGATAAAAAAAGAGTTGTTACTAAATGTGAATTGGATATTACATTTATATAAAGTAACAATATGTGTTTCAAAATAAATATAATACAGGTAGTCCTCAACTTATGACCACAATTCAGCCTAAAATGTTGGTTGCTAAGTGAGACAGTTGTTAAGTAAATTTTGCTCCATTTTATGACCTTCATTGCCGTAGTTGTTATGTTAGTAACATAGTTGTTAAGTGAATCTGGCTTCCCCATTGATTTTGCTTGTCAGAAGATCGCAAAAAGTTATCACATGACTCCAGGACACTGCAACCGTCATAAATATGAGTCAGCTGCCAAATGTCTGAATTTTGATCACATGACCCATGGGGATGTTGCATCCCATGGGGATGTTGTAAGCGTGAAAAATAGTCATAGGTCAGTTTTTTTAAGGGCGGTTGTAACTAAAAGAACTGTTGTAAGTCGAGGTTTATCTGTACACAATATGCTATGTAAAAGACTCCTTTATTCTTGAAAGGGGAAATGCTAGCAGAAATGGTGCAGTTATTATTTTCAACCAGTAGAGGGCACTGTGCACACTTGCATATATCATTAGTGGTTTTTTTCCCCCCTTCAAATTACAGAATAACAGAGTTAGAAAGGACCTTGGAGGTCTTCTAGTCTAACCCCCTGCTTAAGGAGGAGATCTTATACCATTCCAACAAGTGAAACAAAATACAAATTTTAAAAATACAACAGATTTTTAAAATACATATAATAAACTAGAACGTAATATTGCCCACAAAAGAAACTTATAATCCAGACTAATTTTGTATTAGAAATGTAATAAGACTTTCAACAATTACTTGCTAGGTTTCATGCACTGTATGGATTTTCTTAAAGTGCTTTAGTATTTTGTTCCTTAGCATTGATTAATTTTTTTCTACCAGTAGATTTTTCCATAAACTGCCAAATTTTTGGTGTTGTAGTGTAACAAATAAAAGGCTACTCCTTTGCATTTAGAATAACACAACTGTGTTGTGATGAAGAAGAAAACATGTTCTAATAAACATGTTTTAATAAGGAACCTTGAGATGATGCCTGTCTCGGAGTTAATGATTAATTCAGACAATTTCTGGAACCCTGACAGTTGTAAGTAAAAAGTTGATTATTATGTTAACTCTTGTACAAAACAGCACCTGAAACAAAAATTAAGTGGATATGAGGAACCTTTCAGTTATAGCACTTGAGCTCAGGATACAATTTGCTTTACAGGAAGTAAAAAGGAACAAAAAAAAGCAGAACCAGAAGAAAATAGAAAAATGTCGAGAAACAGCCAAAGATATCACTAACCAAAAGCTATTGTGTACTGTACTCAAATCAAGTATCATGATCTGGTTGTTCCAATTTGTGTGGATGACGCTGGCTGATGCCTTTCATTTATCACTGACTGGAGAAACCCTTCACAATAAGTTCAGCTTCCCATTTGTCTCCAGGTGATGAAATGGAAAAGATATTAAAGAGACTGCTGGAACGAAATTGAAAAACTGTAACGTGGGCATTGCAACTAAACTGAATGTTCTTCTTTCTAAAAGAAAAACAAGTGTGCGCGACTGTGTTCTGGATCAGTTAAGACTTGTGAGTGGTTTTCAAGCCTGGTAGAGCTGCAATCCAACTGGAAATGACTAAGGTGTGAGTGATGGTGAGCAAGACCTCTTGATCCAAGAATGGGCGCAATTAGCACAAAAGATGTACGTGTGCAAATGCCCTCTAGTGGCGGCCTCTTCCTCAGCCAGGAGCTCTTGAGTCTAGGAGCATCCCAATTTTTGCACAGGCTTAGTACCAGGGAATGTAACCCTTTCCAGTAGGCAGTATGCAAGCAATTGTAATCAATCAATACCTTTCCTTTCATAGAGTTATTTTCTTCCCCCTTATCATTTCCATGAATGTTGATGAGTAGAAGAGGATGTCTACTAACTTTGGTGCTAAATAACTCTAGAGAAAGTCACAATTATTCAAGCAAGCAAAACATAGGCGGTTTTGGTTCACATTTCATTTCTGTTCACACAGAAATTGTGGCCTGAGAAACTGGTGTTAATAATTAGGGGGTTCTACACAAAAACTCTGAAAACACAAACAAAGGGCAGATGAATGGTTTGAATAAAAGTAACTTAGAAGAAATCATGTGGAGATTAGAATTTAATTTTGAAAATACTATCATTGCTACAGTGCATTGGCCATTTATTTTGATTGATTGGGGCTTTCTTTCACCTTTTTTTTTTTTACTATCTGAGGAAATTAAAGCTGAGCTGCAGCAGGAAATTCCATGCACCCAGGTGTTTTCAGTTATCCAACAAATAATTCCTTTATAGAAGAGTCCAATTGCCTTAGAATCTATGTGGTAGCTTATAGCTTAGTATAATACATCAAATGCTTGCATTCTGATTTGTTTTTAGTTTTTAATTCAGTTTGCAATTATTCTGCTGGGCTGAACAAAAGTTGTATAAAATGAATAATTTAAGGGAAAACTGTAAACCTTGCTTCACTGAAAAGTTGTCCTTTCCAAACTTAGTGAAGAAGCCACTCATTCTAGGGAGGGTCTTCTACATAACACAGTGGGCTTCTGTGATTTGATCCACTAGCCAAATTCACAGATAATATAATTATAAACTACATTATATGGAACAAGCTGTATGGCTTTGTTTGAACAACAATAAAACGAAACAAATTTTATGGTTCAGCACTATGTGTTGGTCAGTCAACATTTGATCATTACTGCCCATTATGGAATGGAACTGAACAATTAATTACAAAACAATTCTATTTCTCTGAAAAAGTAAAGGAAATCCCAACATATTTGACTGTCTTCTTTTGTTATAGACTATTGAATTGAGTTGTTAGATTTTGACATTGTAGGAATGTAAGTACCGTGCTACACAAACTTTGCTTTATGAATTCAAATTGCAGGGGATGCATTCTTGTAAAACCAAACGATAGTTCAACAATTTAACCAAGCCAGGAAATTACAGTTTATTCAAAAAGTCATGAAAAAAAGCAATTAGGATGTATACTGTTGTGGATTAGAAGTACTTTTCTCCTCTGGATTCTGTCCAGAGACCATCATCATTCATGGGGGCAGGTGGGGATTAGAATATGTTTGGAAAAGGACAAAATATTAGTCATTGCATTGCAAGTGAAACCCCTGCTCCTACGTTGCCACCATTTTGCCTGTTTTGACCCTCCCTTTGTAGAAAGTTCCTGGAGGCTCAAGGGCGCATCACAGCTAGTGTTGTTTAACATTCGATTCAGTGACAAGCTGTCTGGAGTTTGATGGAGTTTGATGATAGCTCATTATCTAAAAAACAAAAAAGTTATGGAAGATTATCCAGGTCTTCTGATGCAGAACAAAAGATCTCCCAGAGAAAATACATATTTGTTGCATTTTGTGTTTTGAATTACCACTGGGATTTTTTTTAACTGTCAAGTTGAAGCCAATTAAAATGCAGATAATTCAACTTAAAATTATCATTTTGCTGAAGAGTTCCAGAAAATTAGCCCTATCTTTATGAACTCCTTGATTTTTGTGCAAATTTTTTTTATAATTCCTTAGATCTCTCTAGAAATGGTGACTCTAGCCTAGTAAAGTTTAAAAAAAATCTTTCATTTTTAAACAATCTCCAAGTTGAAATGAAAATACAATTGCCTGTAAAGTCAATTAAATGAAAGGACCATTTAAGCTGTACAATGTGGAAATGCAATTTGTAGCCTTGTATCAATTGAGAAGGTATTTTATGGCATATAAGCCAATTTTGCCAGCCACATGGAAACACTTTTAACATTTACCAACAAAGGTGGATGACTGTTAGAGATTATGGGAAATGTGTAATTTAATCTTTAACCTCAAATACTATCCATATCAAGACATATTAAAAGGTTTTGGAGTGCTTAATAAGCTAGAACTTCACTGCAATAATTTTTATGTATAATTAGAGGTTGGGACAGGGTGAAGAGGTGCTGTAATGGAGAGATTTCAATAAACCAACTGATATTTTATTTTCAGTACTACATTATGACTATAAGAAAATAGTGTTGCATTTGCTATAAGTTGTCATTAAAAATATACAGAATAAATCTGCACATTTTCCCGTTAATTAAGGAGATATACATAGACATACATACATACATACACACACACACATACACACATACACACACATTGTTCTCAGAGGGAAACTGGTGGTTCCTGAGAAGATCAATTCTAAATTTAGAATGCTTTTCAAAATCTTCTCTACTGGGGCAACTTTCTTCTTTCCCCCATTATATAATAGCAGTCCACTTTCATTTTCTACTGTATGTTACTTCATGATTTAGCTAGATGACAGTTGGAATCCTGCATCCAAAACTAGTCACCATGATACCCAAAAAAAAAAAAGATGTTGAAACCCTAGAAAGAGTGCAGAAAAGAGCAACAAAGATAATAAGAGGTCTGGAGGCTAAACCACATGACAAACCATTGAGAGAAACAAGTATTTCTAATCTAATGAAGAGAATGTCTAGGGTTGATATGATAGCAGCCTTCAGTACTTAAGGGGCTGTCACAGAGAAATAATTGGGCTGTCAGAGTAGAGGAGGTCAACCTATTCTGCAAAACACCTGAGAGCAGGACAAGAAGCAACTGTTGAAAATTTATCAAAGAGAGATCCAATCTACAACTAAGAAAAAATTCCCAACAGTGAGAACAATTGATCAATGGAATGCCTTCAGAAGTAGTGGATGCTCCATCACTGGAGGTTTTCAAGAAGACACTGGACAGCCGTTTGTCTGGAATAGTATAGGAACTCCTGGGTAGGGAATTCGACTAGAAGGGACTTCCAAGGTTCCATTCAACCCTATTATTCTATATTTTATGTTCTTAAATAAGTACATAGTGCATAGATGTAATAATTTACTTATTTATCCCAACATGCTTTGACCAGGAATGGCTTGCCTCTTCTTGAACAAGGGATCACTGTTAAAGATTTGAATGTAATGAAGAATGATGTAGCTCTGTTTGATGTTTGACTCAAAACAGATGATGAGAATAGCAGAACTGACTAGAAGATAGTTTTTGTCAGTTACATGCTTTTAAAAAAATATACTGGCATCTGTCTAAGATCAAGCAATGGGAAAGAATATAAAGTGTTAACTAGTTAGAATCAATTTTACCTTTAAAAAAAGTATTAAACTATCTCAATTACCACTGAAATGGTTACTGTTACCAAGCTTGCAAATTTGATTTTGTAAATTTGGTCATCTCAAGAGCACATATTTTTTGATACACATGTTATTTTCTTACTACTTACAGATTGTTCAAAAAATTTTGTATGATGGGAATTCTAACAAAATAATGATCACATTTGTACAATATCCTCTAAAAAAGTTTAGCTAATGAATATGTTGCTATTTTCTACCTTTTCCCATCAAATATGGCTGTTTAATCAATTTTTGTGATTTATCACATTGTTGAAATGGATGCCATTCTGAGTTTGCAAAAACAGGCATTTGTAACCTGTGACAAACTGTAAATAAAAACCCATTTTGTCAAAATCTAGAATAATGATTATTTAAGCAACATTAAAGATCCACCTGTGGCATAATCAAACTTTTTTTTAGTTTAGCATGTTATGAGAATACATCCAGCATATTGACCTTTTTCTGGATATATAGGATTAAATATAATGATTTAGTTAAATGCGTTGCAACTGATCCTCCGCTATAATATAAGCATATGGACAACCGAAACTGCTCCAATTCATTCTCCATTCTAATGCAGCATTCTCTATTGTAACTGGCAATGGCACTTGAAATTTTTTGAGTGAAGTGTTCCCTACTACCTAAATGTCAAATTAAGTGTGATATAATTGATATTGACAGATAGCTGAGTTTGACTGACATTGTGAAATCCTACCAGTGACTGGAAGGGGTTAATTCAGGTCATCACGGCAGCATCATGTGACATATCAGGACTTTGCTAAACCGGGCATGAATATGGCCAGCAAGTGACGCATCTGGCCCATGGGCCAGGCGTTTGACTGGGCTAGACTAAAAGACATCATTGAGGCAGTGTTCATAGCTGTACAAGAACAGGCACTAAGTTCCATAGAAACAAGTGTCTATCACACTAGACAGGATCTGAAATGCAGACTGTACAGGAAAAACATATACTGAACAGCACAGCCAAGCGGCTGGTATTGTGTACAAGGGCATCTGAACAGTACATGACCTAGACTAGACTCTCAAATCCAGATGGGATATTCCACAAAAGGTCCTGAAGAATAACAGGGCTAATTTTCTGTGGAACGTCTGGTCCAGATGGATGGGCAAGTACTGGCCAGTCAACCAGACATCGTAGTAGTAGACAAGGACCAGAAGACTGCTGAAGATGTAGCAGTGCTAAGTGACAACTACGTCAAGACCAAGGAGTTTGAGAAACTTGAGAAGTACTGGAGCCTGAAGAGAAGATGTGAAAAGTGAAGACCAAAATGGTTCCAGTGGCAGAAAGGATACTTGGTGCCATGACGCCTAAACTGGGAGAATGGATCCAACAGATTCCAGGAACAACTTCAGAGCTCTCTGTCCAGAAAAGTGCAGTGCTAGGAAGGCCCATCCCTTTATGTGTACATCAACCTTACATGCCCATATAATGAACTACTATATCACTGCACTACTGAGACAAGTACCTTGACTTTTTTTTTAACTGTCTCCCATTTGTTTGATGGTGTGTTTGTGCTTGTATCCCACTCCAATCCCCAAACTTTCTGGATAGCTTGCAATATCAACACCATATTAAACATGCAGTTTTATAATGAATATTAAGCTGCTGACATGTTCACTGCTCCTAAACACACAGTATCTGGAAATACTTTGCTCTTAATTTGTTCGTTATCCCAAATTTTAGGCTGAACCACCATTGTATTATCTTGAAACCATCTGAGAAACTGGAATATTTCAGAATCTTGGTGGCATTTAATGCATTCAATAATACAGTAAATACCTTCAGTCAAAACTAGAAATCCTTTAAATTAATAAATAAATAAGTTATAATAACAGAAGGAAATTCTGCTGCACCAGGGACCTCATTTATTCAATAACAAGGTAGCAAAAAGTGACATCTAGGAAGGAAGGTCTAGGTGAAAGAAAGCCCTGCATATGGTTCCAATTATTAGTCATTGGTATAAAAATTCCCCACCATGATCCAGGATAATGATCTGCACATAGATGCATAATGGAAAAAACCCAGGGTGCAAGCACCTAATGGTATTAATTTATTTTGTGAAATTTTATCCAAACTCTCCATTATGCCTAATCTTCTGTATTTATGATCCATCAACCTTCAGTAAATTATAGCAAATAAAAATGTACTTTCAAATTAATTTTTTTAAACTCTGAATGTCGTGTCTTTGCCTGTCTATGTACATGTGAAGAGTTACCTTCTTATGCTGCTGTGCAATACTGATGTAAAGAAAGTATATTATTTCAATTGCATTCACACATTCAAGTTGTCCTTTTTTCCCCTACCTTTCTGAATATCTAACCATATTGCAAATTCTATTCCATTCTAATAAAAACTAGGATATAATGGTTCCATGTAGAGCCTTTTTAGTTCAATATATCCTGAGCAAAGAGTTGAAACTGATTTTGAAAATAGACAAGCCACTAATTGGATTGAAGCCATTACTCTGTTATCTGCCATTGCTGAATCCACCAATTCTTCTGGAAGTCCAGGAAAGTCAGAAAGCTAATAAAGAGCTGAGAGGAAAAAAATACAAGACATGAGGTTCTTGCTTAATTTTTATTTAATGGCAATAGGAATTCTGGGATTGTCATCAGTAAGCAATAGAGTCACATGACATCAAACTTTGTGACCACATGACTTAGTGATGGAAATTCCAATTATCTTCATTAAGCAAGGATTATCTGTAATAGTATCTTTTCTGATGAGGTTTACATCTGTCCATAAGGGATACTCAGTTGAGAGAATGATCCATCTAGCTCATTATCTTAACTCCAATACAGACTGGCAATATTTGAAGGTTCAAAGTCTTGCCCTTTGCCCCATGACCTGCCCTTATTGCCTTAGGGGAAAATGGATTCCAATAATGCATATAGCTGCATAATTCTGAAGAGGGAAAACATAATTGACTTCCTGTACAAAAGGTATCTAGAATAGGTGCTATGTTATTGCTTTTAGATAAAGCTCTTTTATTAAACAGTGCAAATGCCAGATAGATTCTGCCTCTAGTGAGTAGTCTGTAATCTTTTTTTTCTATTTAAAATATCATCTATCCTAAAGTTCTTAAATTGTCTTCTTGGCCCTTAGTTACTCTCTGCTACTCCATTAGTGCTCCATTACATAGTTTGTAAACTGTATTGCCTTTTAAAGCACATTTTAATAATATTATCAACCAAAGGATATTTTTTTAAACCTGTGAAGCATGCTTATTCCTATTTTCACAGAAAACTGTCAATGTTATAAATCATTTTGTCACAAAGATGAAAATGTATGTTCTAAAATTAGTAGTGTCTTGACAGTACCCTGGAACAGCAATTGAACTGGAGTATATGAATCTTTTTCAATGTCTTTTATGTCCTATCATTATTTGACATTTTTTTATAGCCTTAACCATTCTTGATCTTTTTCAAACTAGTGAATATCCTGACCTTTAAAAAAAAATGGGGCAATTTTATGTACAAGTTTTTAAAAAAACAAACCACTATCCAACTTCCAGAAATGTGAAGCTTGCACGTACATAATCTGGAGCTGCTTTGACAACTCTCTACAAGAGCCTTTCCCCTTTTCTCACCTATTGTTTTACACTCTTTCTGTCCTTGTTGACCCTGCTAATCAAAAGTTAATTATTCCCAGTGGCAAAATCAACCATCAAAATTCCTGCTTCCCATGGTGTGACTGACAGACCAGCTGCCGTAGTGCTTGTCATAATAAAGCCAACAAAGGCTGCGGCTGGATCACCCATTTTCATTGTTCAGGCTTAATGCCAGTGAAATATTTAATTTTGTTTACAGAGATCAAAATGATATTGTTTAGGTGAGCTCAGAAGAGGAAGTATTGAAGAAAGCCAAAAATTGTTACTATAGTTGTCAGCCCTGCTCAGTAATGTACCAATGCTGTTATTTTAAAATACAGTCTTATGTAAACAAAGTCTTTTGCTGATACTCATAAGAAAAATGACTCCTGTTTTAGGTTATCTGTTATTTCCTTCATTTGTTTAAAACATTTACACACCATACCTTCTGATCCCAGAACGGTAAAAAGAGGGAGGTTGTACTTCCATCTAACCTAATTGAAAAATATACAAATAACAAGAGAAGACATATGAGACAGTCAACAACATTATCTAAACCAGAAGACTAGCAGAGAGCATCCATGAACACCAACTAGCTGCTTTATTGTGAAAAACATGACTATTGTAATAATCTTGTACAGTAGCAAATTCTATTGGAATACTATGAGAGATAGGATAAAGTGGAGAAGAAGGTACGCCAAGTTGTTAAGAGACTTTAATTCTAATATTTAAAAGTCAAGTATTCCATCAAATTTCTTTTTGAGAGAAAGGAGATTCTGTGATAAGAAGAAAGTAGCAGATAGAGTACTCCTTCTGTCAGTGTTGTAAAGTTTTTCATTATTTTGTAAAGTGCATTTTGCTGCTTGTCCTAAAGTGTAGAGGACCACTGGAAGGAGATTTTCCCAACTATGTAGAAACTTTCCCTTAAACAGAGTGTCTGTGGTACTCAAGCATTATCCATAAGCTTGAGAGGATGTGTACTAAATCATTTTGGAAAAGCACAATATTAAAGCATTTTGGTGAGCAGATTTCAAACTAAAAACCTGCTCAGCAACTTTATGTGAAGAAAGTGTTCTTATTGCTTGGTGTGAATTGTATTTATAGGATAGGTAATTAGTCTTGCCAGTATCCTTGAATTGGGTAACCAGTGGCAGAAGGAATGAATAATATGGAGAAAGAAATCCTTTGAGTCGAGTTAGATAACTAGATTTGGATTATTAAGAACACTAGCTTATTTTTAATCGTGGTGTAAATCAGTGGTGGGATTCAACATTTTTTACTACCGGTTATGTGGGCGTAGCTTGATGGGCGTGGCAGAGGAAGGATATTGTAAAATCTCCAGTTAGAGGTGGTATTTGCCACTTCTCCAAACTACTCAAAATTTCCACTACTGGTTCTCCAGAACTGGTCAGAACCTGCTGAATAACACCTCTGATGTAAATGCCAGAGAAAATTATTTGCCCCTTTCAGAAGGCAACAAAAACTGTACTTGACAGATGTGTCAGCTCCATGCCTTTCAGGTTTCTACTTTATTGTTTAAAGACTGTCCTTAAGTTGGTTTAAGTCAATAGGCATGCTGTGATTTCCCTGTTCGGCTTATTAAACTAAACCTCTGGGTTGAATTGACTTAGGACTGATTGCTAGCTTTTTGGCTTTCTTATCCTTGAGTTTGAGCTTATCTTTTCTATGATCATTTTCTTTATCAAGAATAGTTATCATTTTAAAAAAAGATTTACCTTCCTCTTTAATTTGCAAGAGTTTTACTCTTCATGATTTATTTTATACTTCCTGAAGTTCTTGCTTGATCGGCTATTTGTTGTTCAGACGTTCCATCGTTAATGATGGAGTCCGTGAAAGAGTAGTCTTGACTGGTATCCTTGCCCCGTTTTTCACAAGTTATGTGTCAATGGATCACCTTTTTGTAGGCATCTCAGCTACAAAAGCTAGCAAAGCTCTGCATTCTGCCAGACAAGACTTTACCAGTGGGTTTTCCAGCTCCCAAACTGAAACAAGTCCCTTAATACTTGTCTGTTGCTTTCCTATATACCGGTATGACAGATGAACCATAAACATAATTGTTAAGCATGTTGTTCTTCAGACTGAGGAGGCTCAATTACAGACTCCAAGGGCTTATTTTCTAATTCATCTGTTTTATTCTGTTCATTATTCATTATTCCATCTTGCAGCCAGGCAATGCTAAGCAAGATGATCCTTAAAGTATAGGGAAGGGTAAAATACTGAACTCAGGCTGACAAGGTGCTGCCTTCCTCATTATCACTTTACCAGGAGTTTCTATTTTCCAGTAGATAAAATATTATTTGGCAAAGTTTTTGAGCAAAGAGAACTAGCATGAGTAATAAAGAACAAAGCTATTCATTTCATTTAAGGTATTATAAAAGGTATTATAAAAGAAGGAATACCCCTGTAAAGAATTAAACCATACAATGCACATCAAAAAGAAGAAAAAAACGAAACAGAAGAAAACATTAAAATGATAACAGAAAAATTCAATATTACAAAAATGCTGTGCAATTAAAATTTTTGAAATTGTGGGGGATTCTCTATGAAACTTAATATCATGTTAACTTTTGCCTTCAGTGTCCCCTGTGGGATAAAAGCATGATTATTATTATTTCTTTGGGTTTTTTTATCCATATGTGTTATTTTGGGAATATGGCAGAGAGGATCTGTCATGCTACCTCCTATTTCTGTTGGGAAACAGATGAGAAACAATATGATTCCAATAAATAAATAACCTTTCCCATCTTTTGTGGAGTACTATCTTGAAAATTAATTAAGCCGCCAATAAGCCTAAAATAGGATCCCATAGCAAAAGAGAAAAGAGAAGCTATTTTATCATATAGTCTCATATTTGAATCTTCTGGTTGCTATTTTCTTTTCTGAACCTGTGGGAGTGTTTCTATATAAGAAACCTGTATCAGCTTCAATTTCAATCGACTCTAAGAAAACAATGATTCAACCATAAAATAAATAATGGTACAATAGAATAGAGTACAATAAATATTCCCTCTGTGCACGTATACAGGTACAGACACATAGAGACACATACCCTGACAGCTAAGAGAAATAGGAACTGGACTCCATGGAAACTTCAACTGCCATAAATAATGCTAAAAGGAATTTTGGCTGTTAAGTATTTGATTGTGCACTTTAGAGCTGTATGTACAAGGCTAATCCTAGAAAACGCAACAGGTGCCCATAAGTAAACTAGGTACAATTGTATTGTTTCCAAAGGGTGTATTTCCAACACCTCTGGAGGTCATATATTTGGAATACCAAAAAGAAAAAGAAAAAAAGGCAGCCAGAGATCTTAGGGACAGCAATTAGTACCGGCTTTTGACCTCTCTGACTCCGTTATCAAAAAGGGTCATCCCTGTAAGCAATTGCTATTAAAGGGGAGGGGCAGGGACAGGAAGGAGCATGACCTTGTCCATTAAAGGAAGGCACTTGCCTAAAGATCAAGAGAAGATTCCGAATAGCTTTAGTTGTCAGCCTGTCTGATTGTTGATGTTACCATTAGGAAGAAATTCTACTCCAAAGATGAAATGTGGATCACATGCTGAGGTCTGTATAAAAAATAAAATAAATTGCATTATTGGTGCCGAGAATCCAATGGTCTCTTTTTAGCTAGCCAGCTGGTTAAAAATATTGAAAGTGCTGAAATTTTAGAGAGGTAGAACTTTCCAGTCTTCAATGTCATAAGAAAAATTGCTATCCAAGGGGAAGCGGAATGAAACTGCCATCTCTCCTTCTGATCCTTTTACTCTTGTTAAATTTTGACCCTTTTTAGTTTTTAAGATATTTCATTTAAGGCAGGGGTCACCAGACTTTTGGACCTTGAGGACCACCAGACTCATAATTTTAAATCCCAGGGACCACTAGCTGGTTCTGTGGGCATGGCCTGATTTGTGGATGTGGCTTGGTGGTTATGTGACTGGCTGGACATGGCTTGTATGTAAATATTATAAATACTTACATAAATATTGAATTTTTTATAAAAAAGAGCAACTTTTACCCAAAATCAGGCAAAACAGGCAGGCAGATTGAGTTGCTCGCAGAATCACAGATTCATTCAGAGATCTATCTATCCACCATTGGCTAGTTCAGCGTGTCACATAACATTTGCTTGCAAGCAAACTTACAAAATTAACACACAACACGCCATGCATGTAAATATTAAATTTTTTATTTTTAAAAAAGAGCAATTTTTACCCAAAATCAGGCAAAGCAGGTAGACAGATTGAGTTGCTCACAGAATCATTCAGTGATCTATCTATCTATCTGCTATCGGCAAGCTCAATCTCTCAAATTTGCTTGCCATGAGTCTGCATTAAATAATAGAACCTTCAGTCCTAAGGGAGGTTCAGCTATGCTTAAAAGCAGAGCCGAAGATCTAAAGTTAGCTAGAAATCAAGAAATCCAACCATTTCCTGCTTCCTAGCTAATCTAAATCTCCCAGCACAGCAGAACAGCTGATGGGCAGAAAAAGGAAAAATAGCATCTTAGCAGGCAAGTTTGCTGGGTAAGGAGTGAGTGTGCGGGGAGCGTTCCTGCGGACCATGTGTCCATCAGCCTGGATTAATTGCTTTGTGTTCCCATGCAGCCTGGATTAATTGCTTTGGGAGGGTGCTCTGGGGGTGAGATTTCTCTGCAGCCCACCAAAATTTTCTCACAGTTCACCAGTGGGCGACCGCTAATTTAAGGTACCAATGTCCTTCCTTTGACAGAAAGCCTAATAAGAAATTAGCTCATTTCTCCTATGTATTTCACAATCTGTTCCACACGTATCTCCATTCTTATGATACAAAGGTCCGTAAGTAGATACCTATAACAGGTAAAGTTATGGCCTCTCGATTAATACTAGTATATATGAGGCTTTTCTTAAAGCACACAAAAAACAGTCTTATATCTACTAATGTTAATCCGGAGGACATAACTTGAATTCTCAACCCCTTATCAATTATAACTATCTGAGCCAGTTAATGTCCAGCTCCATCTAATCTCCTCCACTTTACCCCAAATTAAGTGATTATGGGATCATAAAAGGGAGTTCTTAAGGCTTTTTTTCTAAAATATGAAATGGGATGATGACATCCTTTTCAATCCAATGTATCTCACATTCTATGTCATGGACAGCATAGACAAGAATGTGGACCAGAGAGGAATGAAGTTATAACTATTCAGAAGTTGTGGGTGCTCCACCACTTGAGGTTTGTAAGAAGAGATTAGACAACCATTTTTCTGAAATGTTATAGGGTCTCCTGCTTGAGCAGGAGGTTAGTCTAGAAGACCTCCAAGGTCTCTTCCAATTCTGATATTCTGCTATTCTATTATATCTGTAGATTCTCGGTATGGATGTGTACTCTATATAGATGTATGTCCTTTTGGATTCATCTGGACAGAGCAGTTCTATTGAATGGTTCAAATAACTCCAGTCTTCAATAGAACAAATGCTGTTGAGAACACTCAAAATATGCTGAAGTCAGAGTGGAGGGTTTTATTCACTACTCTTTCTGCCTTTTCCCCCAAAGAAAGTCCTCAGGTCTAGTCCAGATTTCCCCCCTAGATTATAGGCTTCCACAATGGAAGGCTGGAAAGTCTTGGGCTCCTTCAGATGCACTACCTTTCCTATTTCTAGTTATGTTAGTATCCCTGTTTCCCCTTCTTCTATCAGCGAGGGCTGATACTGTTGGAGAGCTGACATTGTAATGGACAGAAAGAATAGCCTTGAGGGGCAGAAGGAAGAACCCACTCAAGTCAACACTCGGATAAAAGAAATCTGCATCCAGAATAGAAATGTAATTTGAGAAAGCATCTCAGACATAGCCTACCATATTTCTCATGAAGATAAAGGAAAGCGAGAAGACACAGAATTACAAGATTCTGCCACTGTAACCATATAATAGAAACAACACCAGCATTGATAACTTTGCTTTTCTAGTCTGGTCTACCTTGAAGGACTGACCAATATGAAGAAAAGTTTTAGAAAAGCTTCCATCTCTAAATTTTCCAAGATCACTTAAAAATAAATCAGCCTTGGAGAAAAAAAATCTGATCTATCCTGTGGCCCCTGGGACAAAATGATGGTTGTCTTTAAGTCCCAAGGTTAAATTAATAATTTAAAACACAGGCAGTCTTCAACCTACGACTGTGATTGAGCCTGGAATTACAGTTGTAGGTCATTGCGGTTATAAACTGAGGCACCACATGCTTTGACCCAAAATTGGGACATTTTTTTCTGATGGTTATTAAATGAATACCATGGTCATTATGCAAATCTATTTTACCAGTGGGTGGTTTTTTGGTCCCAAATCAAATGTAAGCTCTGTAAACCACCAAAGCATTTCAAAAATTGTAGTCATGCCCAGTGGTGGGATTCAAATAATTTAACAACTGGTTCTCTGCCCTAATGAATTCTTCCAACAACCAGTTCACCAAACTACTCAGAAAGTTAACAACCGGTTGTCTCGAAGTGATACAAACTGGCTGAATCCCACCACTGGTCATGTGACCTGAGATGCTGCAAACAGCCACAAAGGTGAGTCAGTTGTCAAGCACCCAAAATGCCATCATGTGATTGCAGGTGTCTATGTGCGGCCATCAAAGCTGCAAAATTGGGTTATAATAGCTTTTTTTTACATCTTTAATAGTCTCTAAGTGATGGCTTATAAGTCAAGGGAAAATTAATGCATTAATTCCATTCTGATTTAGCATTAAGTGATTATTTTGTCATTATTATTATTTTGTTTTTATTTAAAATAATTTATTATAAATTATTCTTTGAGCTTGAACAAAGCGGTCAGAAAGTTTTGCTTGATTTTTCATGATTATTTTGTCAAAACAATGTTTATTGTCTCGTTCCCTTTTGTGTTCATTAGGAGCAACTCTATACACTCATACTTTTTAAACATCTAAATATCTAATTTATGATTTAAATCATAGGGACGAACATGAAATTAGACATATACAACTACAACATCTAGAATGAGAGTCCATATATTTTAGAGGCAGATTTTATTATTTCTCATCCCTGACACTAAATGATGATGGTTTTGTACGCCAAAAATAACACTAACAGTCGTAGCTATGGATGATATGAACATAAGATTCATTGGAGCACTAATCTTATTGGGATATGGCATGTGGTTTGCTTTTTGTTTTCAACAAAAATAAAGCATACAGCATTAGGGGTTCTCCCTCATATTGGCAGAATATTTATGCATAATTTTTGGTCCTGCATTAGGTCTGTGCTTTAATTTTGTTTCAGATTAGTATCTAGTGGAATATCATATTCTAGATGCCCTTCATTTCATTGCAACCAAGTTTTGCAAGACCACATATCATTATAGAAGAGTACAGGTAGTCCACAACGTATGACGTTATAGAGCACTACACACCAGAACAACTAGACACAAGAACAATTTTTTCCCGAAAGCCATCACTCTGCTAAAAAAATAATTCCCTCAACACTGTTCAACTATTTACAAAGTGTGCACTACTATTACTGTTAATCTCATCATTCCTTAACACCCATCCCCTCCCACTTGTGATTGTAGGACTGTAACTTTGTAACTTGTATCCTTATGATTTATATTGACTGTTTCCTAGTATGTTTTGATTGTTGATTGCACCCCATGACTATAAGTGTTGTACATTATGATTCTTAATTCTTAACAAATGTATCTTTTCTTTATGTATACTGAGAGTATTTACACCAAGACAAATTCCTTGTATGTCCAATCACACTTGGCCAATAAAAGTATTCTATTCTATTCTATGACCATAATTGAGCCCAAAATTTCTGTTGCTAAGCGAGGCATATGTGCCTCCTTTTACAACCTTTTCTTTCATTGTAGTTAAGCAAATCACTGCAGTTGTCAAGGGAACCATATGGTTATTAAGCAAATATGATTTCCCCCACTGACTTTTGCCTATTGGATGCCAGCTGGGAAGGTTACAAATGATGATCGCATGACTCTGGGATGCTGTAACTGTCACAAATACATGCCAGTTGCCAAGCACCTGAATGTTGATCATGTGATTGTGGAGATGCTGCAATGGTCATGTGAAAAAAGGCACAAGTCTCTTTTTTCAGAGCAGTTGTAACTTTGAACAGTCACTAAATGAATGATTGCAAGTTGAGGACTACTTGTATGGTCATTGCCATCGCCAAGACTTCTGTGGTATGTCATTGAGTAACCCCCTCTCTCTCTCCCTCCCTCCCTCCTTCCCTCCCTTGGAAAGTAAGCAGTTGAGCTTTTAAATGCTCCATTTTCAGTGCTACGCGCAAGCTGATTGCTAAACAAGCAGCATCCCACAACCTTCAACCACTAACTAAACATGGCTTGGATCTGCATTTATTTTTGTTATCTCTGTAGAATTGATATTATGAGGTATATTATACTAATAATGTCACACTGGCTTTATTGAGATAGTACAAAAAGTGGGTAGCATTCATTTGAAGTTAAAATCTTAGTAGTCCTGCCTTTTACATCACCCTTTGTATGTAAAAGTGACCATCTACACCTAGGTTTTCTGTTTAATATTGGACCCAAAATTTAGGAATTCACTTAAAATATCCTCCGGCCTTTTAAGATATTGATATGAAATTTGATGATCAGCTTTAAATTTTTTCACCCTTTTTCACCTTCAGATTCTTTATTAAAATGAAAGATTCGGAGTTAGTTATGTCTCCAGCCTTGTTAAGTATTTGAAAAACAAGAAATTAACTATCAAGGAGGACCTTCTCAGACCTTACAAGTGAATTTAAAGTCTTGCATTTTTTCCCATTCGGAAAGATCAGATTTAGTAGCTACCAAAAGCAGGCGTCATTAATGACTCCATGTGTATGAACTGTTGTGTCCAAAGGACATTTCAGTGTCTAACAGATGCAAGGGGAATGGCATGCCAGTAGCAATGGGGAGTGGGGTGGGGGCAGCTGACCCCAAGTGGGTGGGCTTATAAATCAAATTAAACGGAATGGACATTCCCATTAAGGCAGTTGGATCCCAAACACTGCACACACACACACACACACACACACACACATCATCATCATCATCATCATCATTAACACTTCTCTAAAAAACATTTTGTGCTCACAGATTCCTCCCATATACTGTAAGAACTGCTTTGTTTTTTAAGGTCACTGAATAAAGTGGACTATATAAAATAAAGCCTGATAGATACTCTACCTTTCCTGCCCCTCCCCCCGTTCTTGCATGCTTCTCCTTTATATCTTGTCTAATTGTCTTCCTCCCTTTGCTAATTTGTGGTATAGATATACTTAAAGAAAAAGTTGTTCTTTTTTTTGCCCTTGGCATTTTGCTACTCACACCATTCTACAAAGGGACACATATTCTTTTGGGTCTACATTTGGACAAGATATCTGCATTATTATTTCACCAAACCAAAGAAACAAACAATTGTCTTCACAAATAATTTAAGAAATGTTTTAATCTAATTGCCATGAAAGGTTTTCCCTGAAAATGGTTTTGTGGCTTCCAAGCTTTAGTTTTTATTTCTAGTATTTTAACTATTTAACTACACCGGCATTTTTTGTTGGCTATGGAACACACCAATGTATCTACCGTCCCTGTCCTATTGTTTCTTTTATTGCTTCTTTTATTTTTCTTATATGTATCCATTTCATGTATTCATAACTATGTTTATACTTATACCTGTTATCTTATAATTGCTTGACAAAATAAATAAATTAAACACTCTGCATGCTGGCAAGATATGTAATACTCGGATGAAAGAGAAGTCTTCTTCCAGTTAGCTGGAAGAAGTTATTTAGAATACTGTTTTCCTAGAGTGCCATTGCTTCTCAGTGTTTGCTTTCATCTTTTTTAACCAAAAAATGTTCACTGATTGAACTGTAATCCAGATATACCCTAGTATAAGTAGTCCTCTACTTACTACCACAATTGAGCCCAAAGTTTCTGCGCTAAACAAGGCAGTTAAGTGAGTTTTGTTCCATTTTATGACCTTTTCCTCCAAAGCTGTTAAGCAAATCACTGCAATTAAGTGAATCATGTAGTCCTTAAATGAATTTGGCTTCTCCCATTGACCTTGCTTGTCAGAAGCTGGCTGGGAAAGTTACAGTTAGTGTTCACATGATCCTGGGAGAGTGCAACCATCATAAATACATGCCAGCTGCCAAGCACTTGAATTTTGATCATGTGACCATGGGGATGCTGCAATGGTATGAAAGTATGAAAAGCACTCATAAGTCACTTTTTTCAATGCCTTTATAACTTTGAATGGTCACTAAAAGAATGGTTGTAAATTGAGGGTTACCTCTGTGCCCAATACCCAACTTTATTATTAAAAATCTTTACAAATTCTTATAATAGATGCTACGTAATTGGTTTACCTGGTTTTCCTTGACAGCCTCTGAAAGTGGCTCTGTTTATGATGATCTTTAAAGAAGAAGTGAATACAAGAAGTGTAGAATATTATTGTGACATTGATTCATAAATTGTTTTGCTTACTTATTGGCTCCATCTGCTGGAATAGATTAAAAGGAAACTAGAGTATAACATTCCCCACCAAATCTCAAATATTTTCCCCCTTCAAAATAATCGCCTTCAGCAACAGATTTTCTTCCAATCAGCACATGCAAATTATCTCCTAAGACTTAAACACATAAGCATATGTGTGAATTTTCTTTTTTTATTATTAAATTTTATTTAGTTTTCAAAATTTAAAAACATAAAATAAAACTTTATATAACATTATATCAACATCAAGACATCTTTTACATTTCCTTATCATCTTTATATATACACATTTCTTTCATTAATTTCAACTTAATTTATAAATGAATATAGATAGATATTTTCATTTAACTGGTAGCAATATTGTTTGATCTTTGTAAAAGAAAACCATGAACAACAATCACAAAGGACTGGCCTTTATTTTAATCAAAAACTTTTACATTGGTTAAAACCAAATCAACAGAAAAAAAAATATTTCCAAAGTGGTAATTTTGTTTAATGCAAAATAATGCAATATCCATTAGAGCAAACATGTTCCATATATATATGCTGATAGTAATTTTGATGAAAAGAAAATTCCAAGTGGGAAATTAGCTCGTAAGAATTGAGAAAAGAAATAAGTAATGATACCATTGAGAAACCACAGAAAAAGGATAATCAAATATTATGATAGGAATAAAAATTAGTTCCAGTCTAAAATGATAAAAGATTTTTGAGGTCTTTTACACATTAGCAAATGAGTCAATAAAGATTATAATAGTATACTTAACACAGTGCATAAACTAGCTATAAAACCTATACTGATATTAACCAGTTGATTTAAAACAAAATTCAACTGATTGTGCAAACAATACTTATTAGTTATTATGCAGTACATTAGCTCTGTGCAATGCTTTGGATTAAATTTTTAGAAGGTGCTTTGGAAGGCACCAGTATGTTAAGATATATGTATGCCATAAGCAGTGTAATATTTTCTGGGCTTGCATAGAACTTCAGAGAGCAATCATTTCAGGGAAAAGACATGGCTGCTTTAAAGAGCTGCAGACAGCTACTATATTTACGTCCTTTGCATCTTAATTGAACTAAATGTGATGAATTGCACAAACTTAATCTTTATTACATTGTTTACTGGAGACATGTCTCTAAGTATTAGTTGATGGGGACCAAGGGCCCATGTCTAGTTTAAGGTTTTCCATTGGCATCTGGTTAGCCACTCTTGGAACTGAAGATAAGATTAGACAGAACAATGTGCATCGCCAATGCACTACCTTCTGCAGGTCTTATGTTAGGTGAAGGGGAAAAAAAGAACTGTTTTTAACAAGGAGAACAAGAAAGGGTTATACTTAAAGCTGCTTTTGTGGAATATCGAATTTAGCTGTGATTCTATTGCAACAATAAACATTACATAGGGTCTAATGCACAATTGTTATATTTTTTTAAAGCAGATATAAAAGATCCTGAAGAAATCAGGTTGGTTGGGCAACTTGGGGTGCAGATTTGTCTTCTATTATTTCTCTATTATTGATATTAAAGGGCATGTTAATAGTATTATTGGTTAATCATTTTTTCTCATCTAGATGTAAAATTTGAAAAGATAAATGATGATGATCGCTTGGGCACAAAAGGTAGGTCACAACATACCATTAGAAGACTGGGAGAAAATGTGAACCAAGAACTGCAAATTAACATTATCAACAGCATACAAAGAAAATCTTATCAAGATGTTTTATAGATAGCATTTGACACAGGTGAGATTGGCCAGGAAATACCTGAATATGAACCCACAGTGCTGGAAATGTAAGCTTGTAGATGGAACATACCACCATTATGTGGTTGCAATGCCCCAAAGCCAAAAAGTACTGGGAAAAAGGTGAGAAGATGGATAAGAGAAATTACAGGGTACAATATCGAATTTAAGCCAGAAAACATCTTACTGGGGATGATTAAAGGAAATTTGGAGAAACCTACCCAACACATCATACAAGATGTAATAACAGCAGTGAGAATTGCCTGGAAAGTAGATGACACACCTTCTGAAACCATAGTAATTAATAAAATGCTTGATTGGGCCGAGATGGACAGGCTTACGAGAAAATTAAAAGGCAAAGAGGAGTCAGAGTTTTATGAAGCTTGGGAAATGTTATATATATGGTTAGAAAAGAGAAAGAAGATTTGATATGAAACAGAATTGTAAATAAAATGTAACACTTGACACAAAACTGTTAAAATGTAAATACACATGTATTTTGAAAATAAATTAAAAAAAAATAAAAATGGAAAAGATTTTATTTACTTATTATCATTCAGGTGTCTTTTCTCCAGGAAATTTAGAGGAATATACTGTAGGTGGTTATATTTCTTTTCTGTAAATATTGTACTAGAAATTATACCCAATCTCTTCATGTTGTATACTGACAAGCATGTATTTAGAAAGAAATAAGAGAAAACACTTTTTAAAATTAAAAATAGTTAAAGTCAAAGATCGATTTTTCTTTCCTGGTGTTTTCCAGGCCTCTTGGACTTCAACTCCTACAACTGTATTGACTCTGATGCCTGGGAGTTATGGAAGTTGAAGTCCAGTATACAGGGCTGCACAAAGTTGGACAAAAGTATCTTATATAATCTAATTTGTCTGAACTCTTTATTATCTGTCTGCTTGTCTGTCTGTCTATCTGTCTCTGTCAATCTATCTATCATCTATCTATCTATCCTCTTTTCTCTCTCTCTAATCTGTCTAATCTGTTATTTGCCTACCTGCCTCTTTAATCTGTTTGTCTTGTACGCACCTACCTATCTAATGCAAAGCAGATAATATAACTAACCCAGAAAGTTTCACATTGTAATTTATTTTTCTGCCACTAAGTGGTGTTCAATCCACATTTTCAGTACTTTTAATAGCCTTAAATCGAGCTGTTCCAGATGAAAATACCTTTTTTCTCTTGTAAAAAACAGATTGCAACGATGCTAAAATAAAATAAAATAAAATAAAGCCATATAGATACAGTAATGCAATTCACAGAGAATAGTTTCATTGTATGCAAGGAAACTCAAACAAATGGATTATCAAAATAACAACAACAACAGCAACATTAAAATATTAATCCACAGTTTTCTTTGGCACATAAATGACTAGATCAAAGTAAAAATGTGATTTTTACTTTTTGATGTAAATATCCAGTTCTCTAGAGAAGACTTCAATGCTGGGAAAAGTGATGGAAAGAGAAGAAAAGAATGACAGCAGCAAGGTATCATCGGACGATCTGAAAGACCAGGTTAGGGAGATTGTCATGGAGAAATTCTATCTATGCAGTTGCTAAGAATCAACAACAATTTGATGTCATGCAATCATCAGTCAAAATACTGATGCTTGATTAGACATTGCTTCACACTTATGGTTTGTATTCATATGGGTAGGAAAATACATCTGTTCTGCAATACCTCATCCAATAAAGTGAAATTCTAAAAAAAAAAATTTAAATTGTGTCCCATTTATTATGTTCCATTAAATTATGTCATTTATTGTGTATAGGAATAGCCTAAAATTTTAGAACTATTGGTCCTATCCGATACAATTTTGTAAGATGGGGCAGTTAGTGAATACGACTGACCACAGACGGTCACAATGACCACAGTCGTTGTAGTTTAGCAAAATTTGAATATCTAGAGGTTCCTTGCTGCTATTGCAAGGCCATTTGAACAGAGAGCTGTTTTTGAATGAAAGGAACTTGTGCCCCTTTAAATATCTACACTCTTTTAGAGAAGCATCACTGTCTTTAAACTGTATGTAGTCTCAGGGAAAGAGTTTGAGTATTTTGTTAGCATTCTGAAAAGCTTTGGCTAGAAAAACGGTACATGCATCTTTGAACAGACAAGTTGCTCATGTATAAATATTTATTTATTAAATTTCAGTAGCTTGAGCTGCAGAAAATATCTATAGGAGCTGTGAAAGATCTGTATCTCATGCACACACGTAGTTATCCAGCATTAGAAAGAGCCTATACATGCCTCTGATTTAGAACGGAGCAGCTGTATTTGTGGCAACAAGCCACGAAGAGCCATACTATTGTCCACTACCATCCATGAAGATTTTATTCACTGCCCTCTAGTGGTCATAAAGATTATTATGATCCAGAGATGGTAGCCTTAATTACATCGAGCCCCACCTTTCCCATGGAAAGGACCCTTACATTGTGCAAAGTCATGGGTCCATTAAATTTATGGTTGTCTACATTCACAGGCAATTGTTTTCTTAATTCAGAGGCAGGCAGTATACAAACTGATCTCTGCCTTACCTCATCCTAAGGCTTTCCAGCTTACCCATGCTTTACTTATACATAATATTAATAAATTGGAATTTAGCATTCTAGAAAGCAAAGTCCCAGCCTCTAGCATCATCTTGAATTACAGGAGCACTTCCTGGCCCCTAGGTTAATGGATATATTTATGAAATATAAAAATGATAGCTTCTGCAGCCTTAGAGAAAAATGGGGGAGACAGAGAGCATTGGGGGGTAAGCTAGAAGGATGAGAAGTTTGCCTTTTAGTACAGGGATTTGCAAGTACATAGGGATTTGCAACTCGGTATCCAATGACACTCATTTTGTGAGATATCTACTGGGGTTTAAAACATTGTCTACACCAATATAGGTTCTTTCCCATTATTTCTTTATGTTAGCTGGAGATGACACCAACAATTATGAAAATGGTATGTGGGACAGATGTCCTGGTGATCTACGTCATGGGTGTCAAACTCAATTTCATTGAGGTCCACATCAGGGTTGTGTTTGACCTTAAGGGGTCAGGGTGTGCATGGCAGGGTGAGCCTAGCCAGCATGTTGGGGCACCCCTGGTGGCCGAAGTGTTCTGCTAGCAAAAATGGGCTTCCGAGCTCCATTTTTAGTCATGACAGCCTCCTGCAATCCTCTGCCAGTAAAAACAAAGCTCGGGAGCGCCACCCATAGACTTTCCATTTTTGGCTGCGACGGCCTTCTTTAACCCTCTGCTAGCAAAACACAGCAAAATCCATTTTTGGCTGGGACAGCCTCCTGCAACCTTCTGCCAGCGAAAATGAACATGGCCTTCCTGCGCTCTGTTTTCATTTGCTGTGGCACCATGGGCCAGTCCTTCGCTGTTTCCAGGGTGGCCCTGTGGGAGAGATCTAAACACGCTGTGGACTGAATCTGGCCCACGGGCCTTGAGTTTGACACCTGTGACCTATGTGCATCAGTCATCCATAACTGGATGACTATCTACAGATGATTGAACTGTATCCTTTATCTGACCATAATATCACTGTATCCCCTATAGTCTAAAGAGTATTATTAGAAGTATTAGTGAAAGCACAATAGCTAATTCGAACAATATATGGTACTAGACTATGCTATTATAGGTTTAATGATTGGCATGGTAGAAGAAGTCCAGCCATTATTGTGTAAAAATAGCCATTCTGTTAAGCCAACATGCCACGTGAACACATTTATTGTTAGATTTTGCTAACATGGTTAAAAGTGTTTTGTTAATTTGGGTCTGGGATTCACAGTATTGTACAACATTCTCCAATGTGTGGTTTCCAAATAAGCAAGAGTGATGAAAAATATCAGATTACAACCTTAAGCTTAAATATATGTAACCCCCATGGAAACTCACAACTGAAAAAAGATAATTTGCATTCAAAAATATGTTCATATACACTAATAAAATGTATACAAGTTCACATGAAGTCTATTGTTCATTAATTTTATTTTTTAAAATATGATGGCAATGATCATGGCAATGGCATTTACATTCTGTTTTCCTTCCAACTATTAGGAGAGGAGGAATTAAGTTGTCTGCATTTAATCTGAATAGTAACATTACTATGGCCATCAATGAAAATCTATATAGAAAAAATTATCTCCATCTAAAAAAACTGTCCACATTTACTTTTTTTAAAAAATAGTCATTAAAGTCATGCATTTTAAATAAAGACCTGCCTTATAGTAGTAGTTGCATAATCCAATTTTCCTTCAAAGACTTTCCTTCTCATGAAATACTTACATACTCATGTGGTAAGAGTCACCTTTTAAAATAGTATCACAGCAACAACAATAAAAAATGCCATCAATTAATTAAAATAAGCAACAGGTTAAGAGGGCAGATGGCTCCATTGTGTGCTTCAACCCGACCCATTTGAAATCCCAAGGAAAGCAATTTTTGATCAACAAACAGAGATTCCTCCCATTTTCCTCCCCTCCAGAGATCAGCTCTTGACCGGCTTTCATGGCTGAGCATGAACGTGTTTTTAGGTTAACTGAAATCCAATAAGATATCAAATCAGTTTAGACCTTTATTTACTGAGCTGCAGAGTGTCCCGGGGTGTGCTGTAGAGCACAGACTCTTTCTTCCTATCTCTTAGCCCCATTGTGCTTGGGTGAACAAAGCCAAGAGGTGTAATTTAAAAGTGCTGTGACCTCCTCTGAGCTGCTTCGCCCATTGTGGCTTGTGGATTACTTTTCCCACAGAGACCTTTGCGGATCATAAATATGCATGAGGAAAAAAGCCCCCCACTGGCGGCTCCATATTATCTAGTTTAAATAAAAATCCTTTCTCAGTCTCCCCACCCACCCACTTTTGGTTTCCTGGAGCATCGAAATTGGAGGACCGAGGGACCAGATTAGTCCACCGGTGCTCAACCTGGAATCATAACGATCATTATAATTATCAGTTACAGAAGGGAAGCTTATCGTATAACAGGTTCCCCCTCCCCCCTGCCCCCTCTTTCTGAAGGCAGCAGAAGGGATGGGTGGGGAGATCCTTCCAACCACGGAGAATTGGGTCTTCGTTCATTGTTTTCCAAACAAATCAGTGGAAAATTGAGGTCCCTGGGCAATTTTCAGATTACACACTCTGTACAACTGAGCTATAGGTGTCTACGTAAACTGTTATTTTTTGCCAATTTTGGAGCAGAAAGCAGGTAGGTTTGGAGAAAGGAAGGGACTGCCCTCCCTTTCCACCCCATGATGCAAATGGTGTTAAGGCAGAAGGTTGTAAACAACCTTGCATTTTAAAGTATACAGATTCCAGCCTTCCTACACTGCTTCTGCTGAATTAATTTCTCTCTCTCTCTCTTTCTTATTCTTCTTTGGCTCAATGAACTGTGGTCAAGGCCATTGTAACGTGAGCACTCCCCAGGATGGGATTGGCTAAAGGAGTCTCCAAGAGGCCCCTTTTCACAGGGGACTAATTGCTTTAGACCACCAGTATTTGGGAGCTACAGATGTCTTCCTTAATTTGCCTAGAGAGCACAATCGGGCCCATCTGTTGCATTTTCCCTCTTCCCTCCCTCCCCTCTTCTCCTGTCATTTCTTTCCTTCTATCTGCAAAGACCTAAATTGAAAACTCATCAAAAACTAATACAAGAGCAGTTTGGCTGGAACACACCACTGCCGAGGGGCTTTAGCTGTTCTTAAGAGCTTCCCTGCTACTTTTGCACATAGACTGAAGACCAGAAAAAGAAACAGGGAAGCAGAAATGACCTGGGGGAAGAACAGCAGTGCAGGGGCTAGAGTTAAGAACCAACAACCAGATGGGCAAGTAGCTGCAGGAAGAATAACTTGATGTCATAGCTTAATGGAATACGCACAGGAAACCATCCTTTGTTTTTATATATACATAATCATCAAACACCCCCACCCCCTAGAAAAGAAAAGTAAAAAGGAGAGCTTCATGAAATCATCTAGATAAGAGAGTTGCTTTTACCACTAGTTTAGTCTCATTCATGGACATCTTTGTGGCCTTTGTTTTGCATCTTTTCTTAGATACCTGTTCTCGTTTATTTCTTCCAAATCCAGATAACTGCATCTTTGACAATTGGGAGAAATCCTTGAATGAGTCTTGCTTCCCCAGATCCATGCAACTGAAGAACTAGTATAAAACAGAGAATGCTACATCATCATTGGACCTGGACAACCTAGAACTACGCCACCTATGGCCTGATCTAAGCTTAGTACACAAAATTGTCTGCTACAACATTCTACCTGTCAACGACTACTTCAGCTTCAACCACAATGATACATAAGCAAACAATAGATACAAACTCAAAATAAACCACTCCAAACTCGATTGCAGAAAATACGACTTCAGCAACAGAGTGGTCAATGGAGCTCACTACCTGACTCTGTTGTTACATCCTCAAACCCTCAAAACTTTAACCTTAAACTGTCTACCGTGGATCTCACTCCATTCCTAAGAGGTCTGTAAGGGAGCATGCATAAGCGCATCAGTGTGCCTACTGTCCCTATCCTACAGTTCCCATTTATCCATTTATTTGTTACTCATTTATTACAGAGAATACTTTATTGTCATTGCATTCCACGAATGTTATGTATATACTTATACCTGTTTATATATTATATGTTATGTTCATACTTATACTTGTTTTCTCATACATGCTTGACAAACAAACAAGCAAATATAATAAAATAAATAATTAAAATCATTATTATTTTCCCAGGCTTCCATTTTTCTGTGTAGATTCTATATATAAGCAATCAGTATAATTATCCGGAGGAACATATCATTTTGTTGAGCTCCCACCTGTAACCTGAAGAGGTATATAGCTCAGAGTCAGGTTTCTTACTTCTCGGAAGTGTTATTGCTTTCCAAATTGTCTCTTCAATTCAGAAGAATTATCTTCCCTTCCTGCTTATCTTTGCGATTCTTCCTCATCAACTCTTCCTTTTTGGCCCTGCCTGCCATTTTATTTGCAAGATATCAACTACTGATTCTCTCTCCTTTTCTCAGTAAAAGCAGAACTTAAGGTAGATAGTAAGAATTGCTAAAAAGTCAGAGGGGAGGCAGCCATGCCTTAGTTTGTAGATCTAGTCCATTTATAGAGATATAACATACTGAGCAACACCCAGAGCGGCTTTATTTCAAAATAAATAATAAAATATTTTTTAGTCAACTTGACTGATACAACCATGGAAACACATTCTTTAAAAGAAAAGGAGATAAACATTCCTTTAAATCTTTAATCTTGTGATGGACGCTTCCTTAACATTTTTGTATTTTTCCCAATAATTATATTATGAGCATCTGCGCTCTGTAGAATTATGTGACCACGAAGTACGCCTGTTCTGATCCAACCAGGTTCCCAAAGAGCAAACACAGACAAAGGCAGCAGCCCCCACCTTTTAAGGTTTAATAACGAATTCTGTTCCTTTACAGATAAAAGGCTGCTTTCCACTAATTAGCTCCGACAAGAAACAGCCTTGTCAAGTTGTTCGTCAATGAGATAAGAACTAATTTGCAAGATTCTCCAAACACGAACTAAGATGTCCACAAGTTGAACTTCAGAGCTTCTTTGCTTTCTGCAAATAATGCTTTTTCAAACCTGGCTTTTATCCTCTTGAGGGTGGGGCCATTACCTTGCAGCCTTACTCCCGAGTTGCCTGTGCTGCTGTAATTGTTCTTTCCTCCAAGTAATCCTTCATGCACATGCACTTGGCACAGGGTCCTCGGGAACCTCCTCATCACTGCTGCCAGCACCCACAATCTCTGAAGGCAGCAGTCCACTCCCTGATGGTCCTGGCCCCTCATTAGAGTCATCGTTTTCCTCAGCCATTTGCACCTGCTGCCGGCTAACCACAACAATGCCAGAGGGACTGGATTGGGTTCATGGGACAAAATCCATCTCCTCCTTTGTCCAGCATGCTCAATATTATCAGGGGACTGGGCTGAATGCAGGGAAGTCCCACTCCATGGCATTCTCTGGTTCTGAGGAGAATGTTCAGGATCAGCAGCCCTCTGTGTCTGACATTTTCCCATATCATGTAATATGGACGCTGGACAAATATGCACAAGTATGACCTGTTCTGTATCTCCTCTCCTCCCACAATAGCTTACGGAACAATTTCAGATGAAACTTGTACATCTTTGTCCTGCAGAAGAAAAGGATGAAGTACAAGCAAACCAAGATGGTTGGTGCAAAGGCTATAGAAAGTGAGGAGTTTGAGATGGGGCATCTGCAGGAGATGGTGATTGTGACTGCAGTATCCAAATCCACCCTCACTTTTTTTTTTTTACTTACATGAGTAAGCTTATCATTACTCTGTGGATGATCTGGAGTTCGAAAACAAGAGTTAATACCATAAATGGAGTAAAAACATTCCTATCGAAAGGGCTGTTTTACTGCCTTTCTGAAATTAAGAAGCAGCCCACTTTTTGAGATGAAAAAAATGCACAAAAATGGAACTTAGTTTAATCTCTGTGTACAATATCTTGCCAAAGACCTTGTTTTCTTTCAGCTTATGAAAAATGCAGGTTACCCTTTCCCTTTTTGTATTGCATCAAGGAGAAGCAAAGTTAAATGCATGCACATGCATTTCTTTCATATAAATATGTGAGGATGATTTGGACCAAAGCTGGGTGGTTTCCGTATTTAACAAACCATGCCAAACCATTAAAAAAATGATTTATAAACATGAGTTTTGAACAACTAATCCCCCTCTCCTTCTTTCTCCTCCTCTCCCCCATTCTGCTTCCCAACCTAACAATTGTAGAGATAATGTAGGTAAGGTGATACCTTTTAGAAGCGACATCTGTTGACAAGTAATTAATCTGACAACCTGAGTCTCATTTTCATTCTTCACCAAATCCCCATCTGAGCCTTGTACAAGTCAACAAATACAAGCCAACTTCTAGGAATATACCACCTATAAGAAAATGCCATCTACAACGTCATACCGCAGTAATTATTTGTATCTTCATGAAGAGGTGTCAGACTCAAGGCCTGGCCCATGGTGCCTCTGCCAGCAAAAACCGGGCTCGGAAGGATCCCCCTGAGCTCCATTTTTGCTGGCAGAGAGCTACCCTTATATTGTCCCAAAGCAGTGCAACAAGATCAACAACCAACCTTTGCCGATGCTAAGTACTGGTAAAATAATAATAAGCATTATTCTGACTTTCTATTCTGGGGCAGTAGACTTTCTGAACTGTGATTTCTTCCCTGCTCAGGAATATCTGATGCCAGGAAATTAGATGAGGAAATTCCATACAATAAGTCCTTCAATTAACAGTATTACTCCTTTGGGGAAGAGAAATAACATTAACATATGAACATCCCATAAGGTGGGATTTCTTTCATTGGACCCTGGAATTTCCAGTATTATCAATTCATGCTAAGTCAAAGGCATGAAGGACTTTTAAAATATTGACAGACAGAGCGACACATGCTGGCCCTGCTCCTTTTGAACACGTGTGATGTTTATTTATTTATTTTTATTAAATTTTTATATGTTAATGCACATACAAGGGGGGCAGGGCTTGCCTTGCAATGTTCTGTCCACTACCATGCACATTTTAACTCCCTCTGCAGAGCTGAGAAGGGAAGAAGGAGCTCTGCTGAAAAGCTCTTTGTATTTTTCATTAAACAGTCATTTAAATACTTTTGTATAACAGGGGGAAAAAGATAATATGTGAAGTCCAATATCAGGTAAAGAACTGGCTGCTGTGATGTCACAATGTTGTCAAGAGAAAATAATATTACATTTATACTGGCAACTGACTTCTGGCTATACATATAAACTAGCATTATGCTGCCCAAGTTTCTAAAGAGTACTATAGCAGAATTCTTCACAGTAAAATAGTTGCTCAGTAAGCAAAACAGTCATTCAGAATGGATATGTTTGATGCAGAATGGATATTCTTCCAGGCTCATGTATATATGTGAGATAAATAATATCACATCACTTGCTCTGTTCATTTATTTTTTTCAATCCATTTATTTATTTATTTATTTTTATTTATTTATTTATTTATTTATTTAATTTATATACTGCCTGCTCTCCCAAATTGTTATACTTTGAATATAACTAAATATGTACATCCAGTAAACCAGTCCAAAATGAAATTAATATATTGGGTATTTTCTCTATAAATGAGATTCACTAAGCCTTATCCTACTAAGTTTGAACACTGGCCTCAAAGAATTAGCTCACATCATTAAGTAATAATTGTATTTGTTTAAACATACTGTTAAACTTAGGACACAAAAAACATCAAATTTATCTTCCACTGTAGGAGCATAATGGCTCAGTGGTTAAAGGCACTGAGCTTGTAATAATAATAATAATAATAATAATAATAATAATAATAATAATAATAATAATAATAATAATAATAATAATAATAATAATATTATTATTATTATTATTATATACCGCTCCTCTCCCGAAGGACTCGGAATGGTGCACAGCCATACAATTAAAAACATTAAATATACAAAAGTTAAAACTAAATTAAATTAAAGACCCTGGCTGTAAAACAGTTAAAACCCCTCCCTTAAACCCTAAAATTTAATATAAAAATTAAAA
This sequence comes from Bungarus multicinctus, assembly GCA_023653725.1. Lineage (NCBI taxonomy): Eukaryota > Metazoa > Chordata > Lepidosauria > Squamata > Elapidae > Bungarus > Bungarus multicinctus. The sequence continues at coordinate 87,712,033 of CM042834.1, read as the reverse complement.
TACCCAAATCTAAAATCAGCCCAAGCTGGCCTGGTCAAAGAGCCAGGTTTTCAAGGCACGCCTGAAGGTCCCCAGGTCCGTGGCTGTACGTAACTCCGAAGGCAACCCATTCCAGAGAGCAGACGCCCCCACAGAGAAGGCCCTATTCCTCGGGGTCACCAGCCGGCACATAGATGCCGACAGGACCCTCAAGAGACCTCCCTGTGGGAGCGCACCAGATGGTGAGAGGAAAATGGCAGAATGCGGTCTTGTAAATATCCTGGTCCGATGCCATGGAGCGCTTTAAAAGTTAACACTAAAATCTTAAAGTGCACCCGAGAGGCCACTGGCAACCAATGCAGCTCGCGCAGCAGGGGCGTCACATGAGAGAACCTTGACGCCCCCATAACCACCCGCGCGGCTGCATTCTGTACCAGTTGAAGCCTCCGGATGCTCCCATTCAGGAGCCCCATGTAGAGGGCGTTACAGTAGTCCAGTCAGGAGGTGACCAGGGCATGAGTGACCGTGCATAAGGCATCCCGATCCAGAAAGGGCCGCATCTGGCAGATCAGGCGAACCTGATAAAACGCCCCCCTGGAGACGGCCGTAATGTGATCTTCCAAGGACAGCCGTACATCCAGGAGGACACCCAGATTGCGAGCCCTCTCTGAAGGGGGAAAAATCTCACCCCCAATAGCCAGCGAAGGAACTACCTGGCTATATCGGGACGCCAGAAACCACAGCCACTCAGTCTTGGAAGAGTTGAGTCGGAGCCTGTTCCCGCCCATCCAGTTCCGCACGGCCTCCAGACAACGGGACATGACCTCCATGGCATCTTTGGGGTGGCTTGGGGTGGAGATGTACAGCTGAGTATCATCAGCGTACAAATGACACTTCACCCCAAAGCCACAGATGATCTCCCCCAGCGGCTTCACATAAATGTTGAACAAGAGAGGAGAGAGGACCGACCCCTGAGGCACCCCACAGTGGAGGGGCCTAGAGGTGGACCTCTCCCCCCCCGCCAACACAAATTGCAGACGGTCGGAGAAGAAGGAGGCGAACCACCGCAACACGGTGCCCCAACCCCCAACCTCCCCAACCGTCGCAATAGGATACTATGGTCGATAGTATCAAAAGCCGCTGATAGATCTAATAGGACCAGGACAGAGGAATAACCCCTGTCACGGGCCCTCCAGAGATCATCAACCAACATGACCAATGCCGTTTCAGTACTATGTCCGGGCCTGAAGCCCGATTGGAAGGGATCCAGGTATGTATCTTCATTCAGGTACTGGGGAAGCTGACCTGCCACCACACTCTCAACAACCTTCGCCACAAAGGGAAGGTTGGAGATAGGACGATAGTTGTTCAAAAGAATTGGGTCCAGGGAGGGCTTCTTGAGGAGGGGCCACACCACTGCCGTTTTCAAGGCAGTGGGCAGCAAGCCCTCCATCAAAGAGGCGTTAACAATTCCCTGGAGCCAACTCCGCGTCACCTCTCTGGCAGTAGAAACCAGCCAGGAGGGGCAAGGGTCCAATAAACATGTGGTGGCATTCAGCCGCCCCAGCAACCTGTCTATACCCTCGGTGGTCACAGGGTCAAACTTGTCCCAGATAACCATCTCAAGACTCACCGCGGTCACCTCCCGCGGGACATCCCAACTAGAGTCCAGCCCGGCCCAAATCTGAGCGATTTTATCGTGCAGAAATTGAGAAAACTCTTCCGCCCTTCCGTGCAAGAGATCCTCCCGCGTTCCCGACCCAAGCAGTGAGCGGGTTACTCTAAACAGGGCGGCGGGTCGATTTTCTGCCGATGCAATAAGGGTGGAGAAATGAGAACGCTTCGCTGCCTCTATCGCCACTAGGTAGGTCCTAATATAGGACCTAACCTGTGTTCGGTCGGACTCGGCACGACTGGCCCTCAGACGCCCCCCAGATGTCTTTTCCGGGATTTCATCTCCCTCAGCTCCTCCGTAAACCATGGAGCCGAGTGAGATCTCTGCCGGGTCAGAAGTCGCAAAGGCACAACTCGGTCCAGAGCCTTGGCAGCCAGCCTATCCCAGGCAGCTACCAAGTCTGTGGCCGAGTTATGAGCCAGAGTTTCAGGTAATGGCCCAAGCTCCGTCTGGAACCGTTCAGGATCCATCAGGCGCCTGGGGCAGAACCATCTCCTCGGCTCCGCCTCCCTGCGGTAGGGATTGTTGGTACAGAAGTCTAGTCCAAGGAGAGAATGATCAGACCATGACAAGGGTTTGACAGCTATATCCCCTAACCGATCATTCAACCACTGTCCAGAGACAAAAATCAGGTCCAGCGTGTGTCCTCCCATGTGAGTGAGCCTAGAAACTAATTGGGTCAGGTCCAAGGCCATCATTGAGGCCAAGAACTCTCGGGCCACCCCAGAGGATTCACCGAGCGAAGGCAGGTTGAAGTCACCCATAACTAACAGTTTGGGTGTCTCCACCACCAGCTCGGCTATTACCCCGAGGAGCCCGGGCAGGGCAGATGATATGTAGCAGGGAGCCAGGTACGTTATCAAAAGACCCATCTGCCCACCCTGACCCCACTTCACAAAGAGGGACTCACAGCCAGCCATCTGAAGTACAGTGGCCTCTCTAGGACAGAGACCTTCCCTAATAATTACTGCCACACCACCACCCCTACTCTGAGCCCTCGGCCGATGAAATGTCTGGAAACCTGGTGGGCACATCGTTACCAGGGGGAGACCCCCCTCTGGGCCCAACCAGGTTTCGGTGACCCCTGCCAGGTCCACGCCCTCATCCTGAATCAGATCAAAAATCAGAGGGGGCTTATTTATAACGGACCTGGCATTGCACAACATCAGCCGGGTGCTCAGGGCCTGAGACTCTGCACAACCAGGCCTGCAAGATGGGTCGAGAGGGTCAGAGCGCATTACCACTTGGAGATAGCGGGCACGCAATCCCCTAACCTGATATGGCATCTGATATTGTCATCTGGCAGCCCAGGCTCAAGACCCAAGCGCTGTGCAATGAAGTAAGCTTCCATTACTTGCCCCAGTTTCTGCCAATCTAACAGTTCAAAAGCATGCAAATGCAAGTAGATAAATAATCAAAGAGTTGTGAGTGCTCCAACACTGGAAGAGTTTTAAAGAAGAGATTGGGCAGCCATTTGTCTGAAATGATTTCCTGCTTGAGCAGTGGTGGGACTAGAAAAGCGGTCGCCAACAGGTGGCCCGTGAGATAATTTTGGTGGGCTGCAGAGAAATCTCACCCCAGAGCACCCCTCTAAAGCAATTAATCCAGGCTGCGCAGAAACACATGGCTGCACCTCCCACATGGCCCACGGGAACCCTCCCCGCCCACTCATTCCTTACCCAGCAAACCTGCCTGCTAAATTGCTATTTTTCCTTTTTCCGAACATCAAGTGTTCTGCTGTGCTGGAGATTTAGATTAGCTAGGAAGCAGGAATTGCTTAGATTTCTTGCTTTCTTGCTAGTCTTTAGATCTTCGGCTCTGCTTTTAAGCACAGCCAAACCTCCCTTAGGACTGAAGGTTCTATTATTCAGTGAAGACTCACGGCAAGCAAATTTGAGAGACTGAGCTAGCCAATGGCAGTTAGATAGATCACTGAATGATTCTGTGAGCAACTCAATCTGCCTGTCTGCTTTGCCTGATTTGGGGTAAAAGTTGCTCTTTTTTTATAAAAAAATCAATACTTATATAAATATTTGTAATATTTACATACAAGCCATGCCCAGCCAGTCACATGATCACCAAGCCATACCTACAAATTAGGCCACGCCCACAGAACCAGTTAGTAGTTCCTGGGATTTAAAATTATGAGTTTGGTGGTGCCTCAGGTCCAAAAGGTTGGCGACCCCTGGACTAGAAAACCTCCAGGGTCCCTTCCAACTCTGTTATTCTGTTTTTCAGTGGCTATCCTGGATAGGGTAGCACTCTTGGATAAACTGTTCAACAATGTGGAGGTACCATTTTCAGTGGAAATGTAACAGTGTTCTATGCACCTTGGCATATAGTCATGCTGGCCATATGACCACAGAAGTGTCTTTGTACAAGAAATGAAAACAAGCACTGCTTATCTTTTACCTTAAGTCTGGTCAGACTTGAGTTCTTACCTATAGTTTGCATTTGTTCTTTGTCTTATGCCAGTATTGCTTTGGATATCTCTTTTGTTGGTTTATTTTATTTTATTTATTTAGAAATTCTTGTTAAATCAAGCACCATTGCTGACTTCATATTACAAATGTTGAACAGACATTTGTAATAATACTCAATAGAAATGCCCACCAGGCCTATAAGAAACTGCACATATATCTTTTGTAAATCAAAAGGCTCCATTAGATATCAGGGTCAGAATGACCGGATAGATCCTTTCTCCCTATAGAGATCCATGATACTAATTAACCGCCTGGAAACTAGAAAATGACCCACTCATTACAAGGGACTGATGAAAATGCCCCTCATCCTCAGGTCATATCTCAGTTGCTCCAAGACAAAATGTGGTTCTAATATTTTGGCTGTCTTCATGGATCAAGCCTGTGATCACCTAGAACAAGCTCATGAACTCACAACCTTCTTCACTGAACAACTCAGATACATATGATGCTATGATGCAGAGCGGCTAATACAAGAACAGCAGGCTTAACTTGTCCTTAGTCAAGCCCAACCTCACAATCATGCTTCATATTCTATTTTCTATGCTAATCTCTGATCACCTGCAGTCTCCCAACCATAACTTTGTCTTTGCTAACTTGTAATTGTATCTGATGTACCAGCTGAAACCCAGATCTCTGATATACCAGGTCTACCCTCTCCTCCAAGATGAACTCATGGAGCATAACAGTTATTATGAGCAAACTTGTTGCTTAATAGTAACAACCAGTGATGAGTTTAGACACTACTACTGCACTTTTGCCAACATGTTAATTATACAGTAAGTCACCAGTTAGCAAAACAAATTGTAATGCTATTAATTGATGTTAAAGATTTTTTCCTCAGGTTCTCCAACAAAAGGAGAACCTAGTTCCAAATTAGGATTCCCCAACATGTTTAATTTAGTATGATCATAAGGTTGACAAGGAATAATGGATGGAAACTGGTCAGGTTTCTGGTCAGAGATTCAGGTTACTGGTCAGAGATTCAACCTAGAAATGAGAAATTTTCTGACGGTGAGAACAATTAACCAATGGAACAGCTTGTCTTCAGAAGTTGTGGGAGCTTCATCACTTGAGACTTTCAAGAAGAGACTGGACTGCCACTTGTCAAAAATGGTGTAGGGTCTCCTGCTTGGGGGGGGGGTTGGACTAAATCAGGATCACCAACCTTTTGGACCTCAGGGACCACTACATTCATAATTTTAAATCTCGTGGACCACTAATACGATCTGCCTAATGATCTGCTACATGGTCACGTGACTGGATGGGCATGGCCAACTCGATGTCACTTATATCGAGGGGCACCTCGCCAGCCTCTACTCGCCCCTCCCCTCCCAACCACTCTTCACCTGCCTACCCAGGCTCCTTAGGCCCCAACAGGACGCAGTTGTTAGAGCTAAGCAGCCACCATGAGAAAGAGTTGGCAAAACAGTTGGCTCAGTTCAAATTGGATCTGACCAAGAAGGAGGCTCAGCAGAAGCACCTCAATGAGAACTATGAGCAAAGGCTTTCCAAGCAGAGGGAAGACCTGAGGGAGTGCAAGGCCAGGTACCGGCACTTGGAAACTCAGTGGGCTGAGATGGTAAGCCAGTTCCAGGCCATGATGCAGTCCCACTCGAACAAGGCTCTCCGGCTCTTTGCCACCAGCAGCACTTCCCTCCAGCCTTTGCCCAAAGCCCTGCACCAGGAGGCTGAAACAGACCCCAAGTGGGAATTTCTGCCCCCCTCCAACCTGCACAAAAAGACCCCAAAGGGGGAGACTTTCTGCAGCAACACAAACGTTCATTGCACATATCGACCCAGGGGCCGTAGTTTGAGGACCCCTGATTTAGTGCAACATAAAAAATGCAAACAATTTTTCTGCAGACCACCAGCATTTCCTCATGGATCACCAGTTGGTGACTGCTGAACTAGATGACCTACAAGATCCCTTCCAACTCTGTTGTTCTATTATTCTTCTCAAATGCTGTGGCCTGTAGATACTTTGGATTATGATTCCTACTGTGTAGGCTGGAGATGATTGGAATTTGATGGACACAACATTAGAAAAGATCACCTTAATTCCTCAAAGTTTCCTAAATTCTAATATAAGGCAATGGCATGGGACCTTGGGTGAATAATCAGTATGTAAAAATCTCTTCAAAACTTAAATCTCAACCTTTTAATGTTGGTTTTTAAGGAAAAAAGAGCATTGCTGTATCTTAGGTGTTAGAGAAGAAAGAAAGAAAGAAAGAAAGAAAGAAAGAAAGAAAGAAAGAAAGAAAGAAAGAAAGAAAGAAAGAAAGAAAGAAAGAAAGAAAGAAAGAAAGAAGGAAGGAAGGAAGGAAGGAAGGAAGGAAGGAAGGAAGGAAGGAAAGAAAGAAAGAAAGAAAGAAAGAAAGAAAGAAAGAAAGAAAGAAAGAAAGAAAGAAAGAAAGAAAGAAAGAAAGAAAGAAAGAAAGAAAGAAAGAAAGAAAAAGAGAGAGAGAGAAAAAAGAAAAGAAAAAGAGAGGAAATTCTTGGCTTAGTGGACAGAAGAAACAAATTATCAGATTGGAAAGATCTCGGACCTTTTACTGATTATAAAAGCCAGTGGGTTTGACATTTTCAAGCAAGGTCTGCATCATGAGATCTCTTTACTGACCTTCCTATACAGAAATCACTACAAATGCTTCTCTATTTCAGCTGCCCCAGGAAAGGGTAGGAGGTTGGCCACTTGTTTCCTTGGGGACAAGGTGTGAATGACCTTCCTTGAGTGAGTCATTGGATAGTCTTGGGTAGTTGATATGACTTCCTATTACTGGGTGACGTGAGCTTGCTTTGGCTATTGAAAACACAAGTTCTGTTCTTTTTTCCCTTTTTCTTTTTTTTAAGAGACACATTTCAAGAACGTCACAAAATCAATAGCTTTCTCCAGCGAGGGACCATCATCTAGTGTTTCAAAATAGGCATACGTGAAGTTTGATGTGCCATTGAAAGAAAGCAAAGACATTGAAATAATAGGCATAAATGAGATCCAGCAACATGTATTCTGCTAAGTAAATATCGACCAAACAAGGTGTGCTGTGAGGTATTTAACACAGCTCATGTTCTACTCGTTTCCAAAAAGATAAAAATGAAACAAATAGCTGGGAAAATAGCTTGTTGTTTTTTTTAATCCCAATACCGTCTGTGATAATAATTAACTTAGAAAAGGCTGTCCTTAAAGAGGCTTTGGCTTTTTGTTCATTAGTGTAGAGGGGAGGAAAAGGCAACCCGAGGCTTTTTTCATGTGAAGAACAATGTGAAACCCAGAAAATCCCATTATTTCCCCTTAGATCAGCACCCTGATCTATTCCACATTTCCTCTTTCCAAAACAACATCTCTCTCTCTTTCTCTCGTCCATTCTGTGTTTCTGCAAGATCCGAATCCTTGAGATATTGATCTTCATATGCACCCCTATAACTCTATGTACCAGTTCTTTCTTTTGAAAATCACATGCTCTGATTTGCAACTTTCAAAGAAAACCTCTGGCAGCACCCTTCAAGAAAAAGGATGTACTGCAGTGGTGGTATTCAGCCGGTTTGCAACGGATCGGGCGAATCGGTAGCAAAAATTTGGTGTGGGTTGCCGAACCGGTAGTAAGTTCTGGCTGGCCATGCCCCGCACCGGGTCGCCCTCCCATCCGATGCTCACTCACCCCGCCCGCCTGCCTGACATTCCCTGCCCGCCTGCCTGACATTTGCCTAAGGTATTTCTTTTTTTTCCCTCACAACAATCAGCTGTAGATAAGATCAGCTGTGCCGGGATTCCCCTTGCTGAGGCCCAGGAAGGCAAAATATGGAGGGAGGAGCTCAGCCCCTCCATTTTTTGCCTTCCAGAGCCTCAGAGGAGCCTCAGGGGAGCAAAAACACCCCCCCCCAAGTCTTCTCCGAGCTAGGAAGCTCCCAGAACGGAGCTTGGAGGAGTGCTGCATGCCCCTGCCATGCTCTGTTTTTTTCCTTCCTGAGCCTCAGAAGAGCTTTAGGGGACCAAAAATGCCTCCCCAGGGGCTTTTTTGAGGCTAGGAGGCTCCCAAAACGGAGCTTGGAAGAGTACTGCATGCTCCTCCCATGCTCTGGTTTTTTCCTTCCTGAACCCCAGAGGAGCCTTAGGGAAGAAAAATCCCCCCCCCCCCCCAGAGGCTCCTCTGTGGCTAAGAAGCTCCCAAAAATGGGTGGGGACTGCAAAAAAGAAAAGCCATGCCCACCCAGTCACATGGCCATGCTCACCAAGCCACGCCCACAGAAGCGGTAGTAAAAGTTTTTGAATACCACCACTGATGTACTATATTTGAAAAGTATAGGGCAATATTATGTGCTAGAACCAACTCATTGATGAGGGAAAAATACTTATGGGAATATTAATGAAGCAAATAAAATAACTTAAATATTTATTTACTTCATTTAAATGGTAACTCCATTGGTTTCTATGTGGCAGAAAGTATTTGAAAGAAAATGGTGGTCTGTAGAAGCATTCCTGAGTTTTAACTGGCTACTAGTTCATAGATTTAACAAATCTGAGGAAGAAATACAACATATTAGATTGCTCAGGGGAAACAATAACAAGTCAGCACGTAGTTGGATAATTTGCTTCAGAGCTTCATGTTGTCTTTGATAATTTCTGGGTTGGCCTTCAATGATCCTACAAAGTTGTTAACAAATTTAACTTTAACTGAAGATAGGAGAAACATATTAAGTATCTGTCTGGATGTTCCTTCAGCCCAACTAAATTCACAAGGTGGTTGTTGCAGAAAAAAAGGAATAGTATGTATAACATCTTTACTAGCAGATGTTCTGAAAAATAAAGATTTGCTGGAAAAATATTGCAATTGAAAAACCAGAAATTATACATTATATATATGATACAAATATATACCAGTAATAAGAAAAGCAGTAATAAGAAAATCTAATAAATTTGTAAATATTTAGCTTTCATAAAATATTGATATATATTAAATGAAGTCACTCATACTTTTTGAATGCTAGTATGAAGACTAAAAGGCAAAATGTAATCATCAGGTTCTTTCCTGTCAAAAATTGCTATCTTCTGATATAATACAATAATATCACAAACACACACACACTCACAAACGCATATATTTATACGTTATATTTTATTTCCTGAATTAAAACAGTGCTGATCTCCCTCTCAACATGATTATCTAAAAGGAAGCTTCTATAAGACCATTATGTCCAAGGTTTAAGATTACTTATCTGATCCCTTTTACTAGAAAAAGTCAAAACACTCCACAGAATCACTGCAGGTGTCAATATTAGGCCTCAAAATACCTTAGTTCAAACATGCACAGAATGATATTGAATTGAAAAATGAAATCAGGGAAACTACAAAAAAAAGTGGTCTTGTTAACTGTAAATACTGTAGACTAAATAAAACCATTTAGCAAACAGATGATATTTCTACAAATGGTGTCACTCTGGTCTATTTTTAAATATATATTTTATTGAAAACACAAGAGGAAACAATACAAATATTAGAAAAGAAACAAAAAAAGAAATAATAGCAAATAAGTGAGTAAAAATAATAGAAATGGAAGATTGTAAAGAAGTGGTGTCTAACTTTTATAACAGTGAATAAATGCATTTATATTTTACATGCTCTCATTATTTTCTTTTCTCCAGGGCTATCTTTTCTAAATCCTCACCCATAAAACACAAATTCATTTTTCTCTTTTTCCAGCAAAAATCCATAAGGAGTTTACAATCACTGATAAATGTAATTATTGGTATTTCTCTAATCAAACAAGTTAATTCTTTTGTATTTGCAAGTCATGTCATCGTCACCAACCATTCCTTTTTCCATTTTTTACAAGTTCACCAGATATGATCAAATGGCCTTTTGTGTTGTCCACATTTCCAATAAAAATTTGAGGTACCTTTATATATTTTAGACAATTGTGGAGTCATATACCAATGGTACATCATTTTATAAAAATCTTCTTTTTGGTTATAACAATTTAATCCCTTTAACTACATATTTCTTCACTACTCCAGCAATATACTATATCCAAAATTCTTAGCCCATTTTATTGTACACTTTCTCCCTTATTGTTTTTCTATTTGAGTGTGTTTTTCTATTTGAGTGTGAATTTAAGTTTATACTTTTACCAATACATGTTCATCATTTGCATATAGTTCAGATTCTGCCTTCTGCTGTTCGGCTCTAAGAAGTCATATTGTCTATTTTAAATCTTTATCTTGACTGAGCATAAGAAACTATTAAAAAGTAAATCCGTCTGCAATTTCATCTTATATTCTTTCGATTTCATCTTATATTCTCCATATTCCTGTTCTAACAATTCTCACTAAGTTAAACATTTTTCTTTACCTATTGTTTCTTTCTTATAAAATGTTTCTTGTGCTCTGTCTCTTAAAAGCATTTTTGGGCACAGTTTTTGTTTATATCCAACCTATATTCTCAAAATGGCATTTCTAATACAATGATTCTTAAAATTAACATTTACCTTAACTATATCATACCATAGAAAACCATGTTGTTTGAATGTCAGATTGCGTCCTTCTAATTCTATTTTTTTAAGTCTACTTTTTGTTAGTTTCTCAGCAAAACCCACTCTTTCACCAGACTAAGCAACAGGCTATAAAATACATTTTCAAACAGGCAGTCCCAATCTTCCTTGATCCTTTGTACCTTGAAGTGGCATATATTTAACACCTTTTTCTCTTTGTCATACAAACTTAAATATAACTTTCAGTCAATGTATAAATGTATAAATTTGTCATAATATTGTTTCAAACAAAATATTATTCTTGACAAAATATTCCTTTACAATGGCAATTGCAATTTTTCTCCATTTTATCACATCCTTCTTGATTTTATTCTCTGTCTTAACATAATATTTTGGTATAACATACAATTCATGTTAGTCATAGAAGTACAGTCAATTATCAATTCCATTTGTTGTTCCATTTTCATATCCTTTGTTAACATTTTAATCTTTTGTTGATTAATTTTTAGCCAGCTCACATCTCAAAATCCTTTAGTTTTTCCATTAATAATTTCTATTATTTCCAGAGGATCTTCCACAATTATCACCAGGGCATCAGCAAATACTTATATGTTTCTCTTTTGATCTTCACCCCACTCTCCCATCTCATTTTATATCTCTTTTCAGTACTTCCAAAGCTAAAATAAATAGCAATAGTGACAAGACCCATTCTAGTTCCTGTCCGTATCTTACAGGGTTTTGTTAATTTTGCATTCACAATTATCTGTACATTTTGTGAGGTATGATTAATTTCACCCATTTGATAAAATCCCTGTCAAACACCATATGTTCTAAGTTCTTTTTTAAAGTCCAGTTCAAATTGTCAAAGGCCAAATCTCATCACTGTGCTCTTCACTTTGAGTCATGCTAGAAAAGATGTCTACCTGTGCTCAATCATAAATGTTTTCCCCACCAAGGACATAATCTGAAATTATAGAAGTACAGATGAATAATTTGCAACAGTGAGAACAAAATAAAATAAACATCACTGATATCTTGCCAATATCAAGCACAATCAAACACAGAGATTTTTTAATTGAAGAGAAGAAATGGTTCCAAAAAAGTTGAAAGGTTCAAAATTAGGGGTCCTTAATGCTCTCAGAGTGTGCTTGTTTTCTTGCAGATGTTTCATTACCCTAACTAGGTAACATCATCATGACACAGCACAAAACAAACAAGCTCAACCCTGAGCTACAAAACAGCACAAAACAAACAAGCTCAACCCTGAGCTTTATTAAGCTTAAAATCACTCTCTATTCAGAATACAACAGGGCAGGAAGTGATAACAGATAATCAGAGTTGGAAGGGACTTTATAGGTCATCTAGTCCAACCCCCCACCCAAGCAGGAGACCCTACACCATTTCTGACAGGTGGCAGTCCAATCTCTTCTTGAAAGTCTCAAGTGATAGTGTTCCCACAACTTCCAAGGGCAAGATGTTCCATTGGTTGATTGTTCTCACTGTCAGAAAGTTTCTCCTTATTTCCAGGTTGAATCTCTCCTTGTTCCATTTCCATCCATTATATCTTGTCAGGCCTTTGGGTACTTTAGAAAACAGTTTGACCCCTTCCTCTCTGTGGCAGCCCCTCAAATATTGGGACACTGCTATCATGTCTCCCCTTCTATTCACTAGATTAGCCATGCCCAGTTCCTATACCGTTCTTCCTATGTTTTAATCTCCAGTCCCCTAATCATCCTGGTTGCTCTTCTCTGTACTTTTTCTAGAGTCTCAACATCTTTTTTATAATGTGGTGACCAAAACTGGATACAGTACTCTAGGTGTGGTCTTACTAAGGTTTTATAGAGTGGTATTAGTACCTCACTTGATCTTAATTGTATCCCTCTTTTAATGTAACTTAGGATTGCATTAGCTTTTTTGGCTGCTGCTGCACACTGCTGGCTCATTTAACTGGTTGTGCTTTAAGACTCCAAGATCCCTCTCACATTTATTGTTATTGAACCTGGTTTCACCCAGTCTATATGTATACTTTGGTTTTTCTTGCCTAAGTGTAGAACTTTACTTTTCTCTACACTGAATTTCATTTTGTTAGATAGGACCCAGTGTTCCAATCTGCCAAGATCCATCTGAATCTTGAGCCTATCTTCTTGGGTGTTAGCTATTCCTTCCACCTTAGTATCATCTGCAAGTTTGGTAAGTTCCCCTTCTATTCCCTCATTGTTGTTAATGAAGATATTGAAGAGTATTGGGCCTAAGATGGAACCTTGTAGCACCCCACTGCTTACTTCCCTCCATGTATACTTAGACCCATTAAGGACTACTCGTTGAATACAGTTTGTCAGCCAGTTGCGAGTCCATCTGATGATGGTACTATCTATTCCACTTTTTTCTAGCTTAGTAATGGGTATGCCTTGCCATGCTCAGGTAAACACCTCTACTTTGTGAACTGAACCTGTGGTCGGTTTGCTTCTGGGTGCAATTCAAGGAGCTGATCACTATATATAAAGGTGTTATATGGCATAGAGCCTGGTTACTTGAGGGACACCTTGACTTCTGTAGTATCTGGCCTGCCAGTAGATTTGGCATGATATGGATTCCCCATATGGATTAAATAATGTCACTTTTTGGGATTCCCCAAGTGTGCTTTTCCCTGTAGCTGTGCCTGTTCTCTGGAATGAGGTTCCCTCCAAAATTTGAAAGGCTCCAAATCTACTGCTATTTTGAAGGGCTATGAAGGTGTAGCTCTTTGCCCAAGTTTTTACAAGCAAGACTTAATACCCTTTTTTTCCTTTTCTGTGTTCCCAACCAGGTATTTGTTTTCTCTGCCATCTTTGTTCTTTTATCTTGTGCTGTGTTTCTGTATTATTTTTTTGTTTTAAATGTTTTTAAAAATTGTAGACCCTACCCACCCTCCGCAGTCACTCGGAGTTACTTGGGTGGCAGATACATTGAATATAATTTATTATTATTATTATATAAGAATATAACTTTGCATTGCTTAGAAATGGGTAGAAAAATACTGAACATAAATAAATAGGAACACCAAAAATAAGCAACTCACTATGGAATTGGGTAAACTTTAGAAAAGAATAAAAAAAGAGAATGAAACTGTAGAAGCAAATTCTATGTCCATCTTCTGTTTAGAAGAGAATAGGAGAGATTCAGACAAACAATGGTGGCAAATTCTAGTCAATAAATTTATTTTAAAAAAATGAACATTGAAGTTTACAACTTCTTGTATTATTAATGTGAAGTAATAGAAGTATTCTTTCACACATAGCCCCTGTGTTAAGGCTTGGATTTTTTTTTTAATTAAATGATGCTTCCAATTTGTTTTTTATAGTTATGCTAAAGTTGGATGTCATGGCAAAAGAGTCAACATCACAGGCTCTTGGAAAGGTCTGAGAGCTTTTGCAGAGAGTCTCAAGTGGATGAGCTTTGAGAAGACTGTTATCACAGCTTACATTGGCAGCTGAAGGGACTTTGTCTCTTGCCAGTGCCCTGGGTTGACCTTTCACCTCTGCATCTTCCCTCTGTAAAGATCTGAAGGCTGTGTGACCAGGGTCCTAAGAAATGGAGAGAGCTTTTGTGTGGGAAAGAAAGAAGAACACAAACATGGTGTGTTCTCAAAAGAATCAAAAAGAAAAAACCCCACCAAGAATAGGGTTTGGAAACTGGAAACACACACAATACTATGTATTTATGCACGTGCATTTTTATGTACAGTGTGTGTGTGTGGGTGTGTGTTGTGTGTGTGTGTGCGCGCGCGTATAAAATATATACATACACCTAAAGGAAACCATATTCAGTGCTGAACTACAAATTTACAGATCTGCCTTTGAGTTTAATTCAAACATGAAGTAGCAAAAAGAGCCAATGTTATGTCTGCCTTACTTAACGCTGCTTAAGACTAAGAGGAGTAAAGAGAACATACTTAAAGTATATCACGAAAATAACCACTTGTCCAAACCCAAGAGTTAAAACTGAAATCCAGTCACAGGTTTCTGTATAAATCTCAAGCTGGTAATATTACAAACAGTGGACATTTGGCAAATCTGGATATGTGGGATTTTTGATGTCCTCTTAGGTTGGAGCATCAAGGACAACACAGTTCAAATCTGAGCTACAAATATCTATTGGTAAGTCAGAATATGATGGTGTTTTACTAGTGTTTGCTAATAAACTGCAGCAAAATTTGTTTAGGTATCAATATGGATCCAATGTGGTTGAAATATACTGTAGTTAAGCTATTGGACTAAATTAAGATATTGGGCTAAACCTACAGAGTCCCAAGTCCACAGTTACCCACAACAAAGTGATTCTGGGCCATTTGTTACAGACCCTGTGTGATTGTTGTCCAGTGCTACGTCAAGTTGTCCTGATCAACCTGAAGAAAAGCAAGGTGTTAATCTAAAAATATTTGAAGACTTATCCATCATAAAGTAAAGGTAAAGATTTCCCATGTCTAGTTATATCCAACTGTAGCAGATGGCAGTCATCACCGTTTCCAGCATTGTCTAAAGATGTTTTTGTGTTCAAGTGGCTGGCATGACTATATGCCAGGTTCACAGAACATTGCTATTTTCCCACCAAAGTGGTACCTGTTTATCTATTTGCATTTGCATGGTTTCAAACTGCTAGGTTGGCAGGAGCTGGGGCAAGAATGGGATCTCATCCTGTCACATGGGTGCTTGAGTCTTGAACTGTCAAACTTCTGGTTGACAAGGCCAGTGTCTTAACCACTAGGCCACCATGCCCCCATCACAAGGGGTTTATGCATATTTTGAGTATATGACTTTGAAAATGTTTCTTTGAGTTACTATCTGAAATGTCAGAATAGCTAAAATTTCTGATGATTTCCCATTTACATTTTGAGAATCCTCCCATGCAGGTAGAACTCATTTATGAAATGTAAAATACTGTATGAATTCCTTGTTTCTATTCGTCTCTTTGATCTGTAAAATTCAATAATGATTTTCTATTTTGCATTCCATTTGTTGATGGCCTGGACATCTAAATATCAGCACATGAATGTCCTGGGTTGAGGGTTGACATAGCTTTCTATCCTACCTCCAAATGAACAATTAATTCTTCTGAAGTAACCCATTTAAAGATGTAAGCTTGAGAGTTCCTTTGATGGCCACACCACTTCAAGCTGTCTTTAAAACTACCATTCATAGAAATGTATGAAAATAAAGATAAATTTACCAGGTTCTCTCAATGATATGAATAAATAAATAATCCCACCTACTTTCCTCCTTCAACTTCCTTTATTCCTCCTCTGTTTATCATTGTGACCCTTCTTTATCTGAGTCACTATCCTTGGGCAAGGATTTCTTATATGTTGTTTTAGCAATTGGCTTAAATTATACAAATTAAAGATAATTCAGAACAAGTACTCAATTACCAAAATTCATTTACTGATTATTCAATGTTACAATGGCACCAAAAAAAATGACTCATGACAGTTTTTTCACACTACTATTGCAGCATCCCTATGGCCACATGATCAAAATTCAGATGCTTAGCAACTGGTTCATATTTATGATGGTAGCAGTGTCCTGGAGTCATGTGATCAGTTTTTGCAACTTTCTGTTAAGCAAAGTCAACATGTTTCTCTTAACAATCTGCCACTAACTTAAGAAATGCAATGATTCACTTAACAATTATGGCAAGAAAAGTGGTAAAATGGGACAAAACTCACTTAACAAATGTTTCACTTAGCCACGTAACTTTTGGGCTCAGTTGTGAGCCCA
Organism: Bungarus multicinctus; assembly: GCA_023653725.1. NCBI lineage: Eukaryota > Metazoa > Chordata > Lepidosauria > Squamata > Elapidae > Bungarus > Bungarus multicinctus. Next base: position 87,695,661 of record CM042834.1, on the reverse strand, counting down.
AATCAAGGACTACCTGTACTAGAAAGCCTGCTAAAACATCAATCTTTGAATTAAGATTGATATCTACTTTATCCACATAGGTTTCTATGAGTCTGGAAGTGATTTGCCATTGACTTCATTGGGATGTTCTGTCAGCTTTCTATACCCCTTGAATTTCCTGGCCATCCAACTATTTACAAAGTGTGCACTACTATTACTGTTAATCTTCTCATCACTCCTTATCACCCTTCCCTTCCCACTTGTGACTGTATGACCGTAAGTTTGTCGCTTGTATCCTTACTATCTATATTAACTGTTTCCGAGTATCATTTGATTGCTTATTGTACCCCTATGACTATTATTAAGTGTTGTATCTTATGATTCTTGACTGTTAACGAATGTACCTTTTCTCTTATGTACACTGAGAGCACATGTACCAAGACAAATTCCTTGTGTGTCCAGTCACACTTGGCCAACAAAGAATTCTATTCTATTCTATTGCCCATCCAAAAATAACCAGATGCACTTGTCTACTTGTCTTTTCAGATCAGACCCAATCTTCACTGTAAACATATTATATAGGAATGAAAAGTATACAAATCTGGTTCTATGTTGCTGCTTTAACTGAACTTGACTTACCTGCCCCTTCGGTAGGAGCTATTCAATGCAAAAATGAGGGTGTTGCATTTGACATACGTGGCCTGCTTTCTCTTCCTTCCCTGCTGATCACCTCGTTGAATCGGGAGTCAAACATTAAGCCATCGGTCTATGAATGGAGGGGGCTGGGTGGTTTTAGCTCTTTGCTCTCCTTCTGCATGGATTTCACACTTTCTACCCCATAAGCGTTCCTACCCTTCACTCCAACACCGAGGAGGGCTTTTTTGACTTGGCCCTTTTGTGTCATCGGGATTTAATCTGGTTAGATCTGCTGGCCAAAGCTGCCCTGTTAACTCTGGTTATTGAATATTTTGACCAGTAAAGAATGCTTTAGAATTGTGCGTGGGAGGGTCCCTCACTTGGCCTTCCTTCTCCCTCCCGCCCCCCGCCCCCCCGCCTCCAAACGTGTCTGCTGCTTCAGCTTCACATACCTCAGCTCTGCACCATCTGCATAATTTTTGGTTTAGGACCCAGGGCTTTTTTTTTTTTAAGGAGAAGTGTGAGGGGGAGAGGGAATTGAAGAGGACGGAGGCGCCTTGAAAGCCTCCCCGGTTGTCTTCAGAAGCACAAACAGATGCAAATGTCTCTGCAAACGGCAAACATCCCTCAATGAGCTGGAGGGAGACGCGAGCCTTTCAGACGGGCTGAATAGGTCTTCAAAGCCAGCCTAATTAGAGATACGTAGAAGTAATAGGGCCCACTTGGTATTTCCCGTCCCGATCCCTCCACTCCCTCCCCCCGAAAAGGCTGCTAGGAGGAATGAGAGCCGCGGGTCCCGGGGGAGGAGGGAGGCAGAGCCAGGGGGCAGCTAGATTCGGTTCTTGTGAAGTCATTTGTACTTGGAGGAACTACTCCAGGCGGGGGGGGGGGGGGGGGGCTTGGTGAGGCGCGGAAAGACTGGCGGTCTTCGCCCCATCCCTCGGTATGGGCACGCAGGTCCGAGAGGGAGGAGGATGGTGGTGGGACGGAGGGGCGGGGGGTGGCAGCTCGGAGCGCAGAGGGGAAAAGGGGAACGCTGGGCTCGTGTCACTTGGATCTTTGGAAAGTAAAAGAAAGAAAAGCAGAAGGTACGGGCTGAATACTTGGGGTAAATCAGTAATAGAGCTAAAGGGCATGTGCCCGTAGGGAATATGTTGGCATAAAAGAGCTTTGAGAGGAGCCATTCATGCTGACAAAGGGAGATTTGAATTGCGGGCTGCACAATAGCATGAAAGGATGAGCTCAGGGTGTTCTGAAACAAAGTGGAAATCATACTGCCCTGAACGGCTCTAATAAGCTTTTAACTATTTTACATTATGGCATTATCCCCCCTCCCTTCTCTCACTATTCCTGCCCCCCAGCCCCATTAAAAAAAATATTGTGAACCAAGTGCCAGGCTCCCTTAAAAATGTGATTTATACTCCCCCCCCCCCCCCCTTCACGGTCACTTTGGAGAAAAATAGACCTGAACTCAAAGGCAGTAATTCAGCTTTTTCAAAAATGAGACAAATGGGTGGGGGAGCAGTGGGAGAGGCAATGCAGGCCTCCCTCCCTGAAAAGCAGACTTATGTGCCCTGCAGTCTCTTGATTTATAAGGCAGCAACCACGTTACTTGACATCATCCATGGCTCCCTGTGCAAGCCGCATGATGTCTGCTTGTCCAGCTCGAGTTGAGTGGACTTGTTTATAATAGATGTTAGAAGGAAAAAGTGGATCAACACGGTGTGCGAACTTGCATTTTTGCTCTGATTTTGGAGCTCATGTTCACACTTGTTGTTTTCAGGATCTTGGATGTGGTATGCAGTATCTCCCGTCAATGGTGTTACAGGGCTCAAAACATTGATGCCACCGTTCTTATTCTGTGAGCAATCTTACAGAGGTCTAAATCTTTGATGGAAGGAGACTGAGATGGGGGTTCTAGTGCAAATGCCCAGAAGAACAAGAAAGGGATTTGAATTGTGTTAATTTTACTAGCAAACTTTGTTGTTCTGAGCTCGGAGGGATCAAATTAGGGCATGAGTAAGTATCAAGCTGGTTTTCAAGCGGCACCTTGTTTCTTCCCAGTGCTATGAAGGCAATAAGTTGTTCAGTTGTGTATATGCATGGGCTTGTATTACCCATGCCATTTTACACTTGGCACACATTCCATTGTGAGAAATATATCAAATCAAAATATTTTTATTTTACAGTGAATCTGATAAAATCTAATCTAAAATGTTACATACAGTAAATCAATGGGACTGGTTATGATAATTGAAGGTATGAATATGAAACTGTTGTTTCCATTATGTTTCCATTATGAAGGCATTTGATTTGAAAAACAAGAATAATTTGTAAGGGGAATCATCCTTCATTTAGTTGTTTATGCACAAGCCAATATACAAATGTATCGATTTAGACAATTTAATATGTGAAAAGCCACTTATATTCCAAAACTCTGTAACAAAAATGTGGACAAAAAAATAATTTGGAGTATGGTCTTGTGCTTTGTGTTCTTTATATGAAGAAGTATAAAATTTAGAATTTAGAAATTTTGCAACAGATATCTCCTGCTATCACATCTTCTTTTCATTCTTAACATTAATCTGCTGTTCAAATCAGAAAGTAAAATAAATTTAGAAAGATAATTTTGCCTGATATCCCAAAAATATGTGCCTTTTTCTCCCGTTTTCAAAGTTACTCTCTTCATAAGTGTTTATTTAAATTACAACAAAAAATCCTATAATGAGTTTAAAAAGAAGAATCCAGTGGGCTCAAATACCAATGTTCCTAGAAGTTATCTATTAATACTGATAAAAGGCATGTCCATCTATTTCTAGTTTATGACAGGGTATAGAGTTTCTTAGATATACATTTCACTCTTCCTCAAAGTTCTTAGAACCTATCCTGCATATTTGGACACACACACATACACATACACACACAATGTCTCTGTTGGCTCAGGCTGAATGAGAGCAGCTGCTGCTGCCTAATTTTGATTGACAATTCTCTTTGCCAGGCTGATGCATCCGATATGCCACGGTGAGTCTCTAAGGGTCTGAACAATTGCTCCCCATTTAGTATGTGACACAGAGAGTGCCGCAGGTGACGATGTGCAGCCATTCAGGTAACATGGATCCTCCTTTGCTGCAGCCTCTTAGGGCTAATTAGCTGCCACTTGACTTATCAAGGGGCCATTGTAGCTCTGTGAGTAACACGATGTTTCTTGGGGAAAGACCATCAAAGTAGAGTACAAACAAGAGGAGAGGAAATTATACTGGGTCTACTAAAACTCAGCCAAAGGTTTGTGCCCAAAAATTCAGTGAAATGGATGAATGAATAGGCTTCCTAGAAAGCGACAGGTAAATTAGAAAGTCAAATCATTCAATGGAGATGTTCAGAGAGACCTAGAAGCTGCAAAAAGGATAATAAATATACAAACAATACAAACAAAAGCTATTTTCTAATTTCATTGACTATAATCTATTATTGATGAAACGTGTTACATTAAGACCGCCATCAACTAGCCAAAAATGTTTTTTTTTTCTAAAGGAGAAAATGTTGTGCAGCTTTTTCCTGGAACACAAAATATCTTTTAATCCAAAAGAAAAACAAAAGTGAAAACAGAACAGTATTTAACAAGCTATGAAGCTATTGAATCCGGCTTACAAAATATAATCAGCTTTAGAACTCAGCACACATCAGATTTAGTGCTGATAAAGACTTGAAAGAACACTACTTTGAGAAATGTATCATTCTTTCTTTTCCTTTCCTATGTGCCCCAAATAGATATTAAACTACATTTTAAAACACTGGGATATAACATCCAGTTAGTCCTCAACTTATGACTGTCATTAAACACAGAGTTAGAGTTGTAAATCATTACAGTCATAAGTGGAGACACTCATGTGACCAGAAGTGAATTTCTGGCTTTTTCATAGTGGTCATTAAGCAAATGCCATGGTCATTAAATGAATGTTGTAGTCATTAAGCAAACCATTCATTTGTACTGTAGAAGGACAGGATTTGGATTGTAACATACCAATCTCTCTGTAATAACTTTTTTGTGAAATTCTCTCTAGACTATCTCTAGAGCAGGCCTGTCAAACTGGCGGCCCATGGGCTGGATGCGTCACATGCAGGCCATGCCAACCCTGGCTCCGCAAAGGGAAAAAACATCACAATACATCATGTGACGCAATCTAATTTGACACCCCTGCTCTTTCATTGAGGGCTGCATGCCCAGTATTTCCTAGTCGAACCACAGAAAACTACAATGATCTAATACATATCGATTTTACAGAAGACAATGTTGAAAAAGCACTACGCAATCTAAAACCATCTCTATCTATTGGACCGGACGGAATATGTACCTACTTCTTAAAAAGGCTATCCACTGCCATAGCTGAACCTCTAAGCATAATCTTCAAAAAATCTTTCAGGACCAGCTCCTTGCCAAAACTATGGTCTTGAGCCATGGTCATCCCCATCTTCAAAAAGGGAGACCCCAGCCTAGTTGAAAATTATAGACCAATCTCTTTATGCTGTGACATCTGCGTCACCAATCCATCATCCTCCACTTAGAAACAAACAACCTACTCTCTAATAAACAATTTGGTTTTAGGAAAAAACCATCATGTAATCTGCAACTCTTACACTGCAAAAATATATGGACTACACAACTCAATCAGGGCAAAGCAATAGATGCAATCTACATAGACTTCTGTAAAGCCTTTGATTCAGTGGTACACGACAAACTGCTCCTAAAACTAAAATCTTACAGTATCTCTGGACACCTGCATAACTGGATAGAAGCATTCCTGTCAAACAGACAACAAATGGTCAAAATTGGGAGCGTCCTGTCAACAGTGGTGTCCCCCAAAGCACTATTCTAGGACCAACTCTTTTCATACTCTACATAAATGACCTCTGTGATCATATCAAGAGCAACTGTGTTCTCTTCGCTGATGATGTAAAGCTATTCAACACCACAGACAATACTGCTACCCTTCAAAAAGACCTTGACTATGTATCAGAATGGTCAAACAAATGGCAACTTCAAATCACAACGAATAAATGCTCTGTCCTACATATTGCCAAAAAAAAAATAATCAGAAAATAAAATACAGGCTGAATAGTCAAGACCTTGTTGATGATCCAAACTCTGTCAAGGACCTTGGAGTACTCATCTCTAATGATCTAAGTGCTAGAGCCCACTGTAACTACATAGCCAAAAAGGCGTTAAGAGTTGTTAACCTAATCTTACATAGCTTTTTCTCTGGTAATATTACACTACTAACTAGAGCATACAAATATTTGCAGACCAATACTCGAATACAGCTCATCAGTCTGGAACCCACATTACGTATCTGATATTAGCATAGTTGAGAAAGTCCAGAAATATTTCACAAGAAGAGTTCTTTACTCCTCTACTCGTTGTAGAATACCTTATGCCACCAGACTCGGAATTCTAGACCTAGAAAACCTTGAATTACGCCGTCTTCGGTCCGATCTAAGTATAGTATATAAAATCATACATTGCAATGTCCTACCTGTCAATGAATACTTCAGCTTCAACCATAACAATACAAGAGCAAACAATAGATACAAACTCAAGGTTAATAGCACCAAACTTGATTGCAGGAAATACGACTTCAGCAACAGAGTGGTCAATGTCTGGAATACTCTACCTGACTCTGTGGTTTCTTCCCCAAATCCCAAAAACTTTAACCTTAGACTGTCTACTATTGACCTCACCCCTTTCCTAAGAGGTCTGTAGGGGGCGTGCATAAGCGCACTAACGTGCCTACCGTCCCTGTCCTATTGTTTCTTTTATATATTTTTTATTTTTCTTATATGTATCCATGTATTCATAACTATGTTTTTACTTATACCTATTATCTTGTAAGCAATTGACAAATAAATAAAATAAATCAGGATTGTGTTTGACCTTGGAGAGCTGGACAGGGTGGGCATGGCTAGCTCAATGTCACTCATTGAGGCTCTGTTTTTAGCCGTGATGGCCTCCTGCAGGCCTCTGCATGAGAAAACGGAGCTCGGGGAGGCTGTGCATGGTCTCTCTGTGCTCTATTTTTGCTGGCCAAAGGCTGCAGGAGGCCTTTGCGGCTGAAAATGGAGCCCGGGCAGGCCAAGCTCCGTTTTCACAGGCAGAGGGCTGCAGGAGGCAGTCGCGGCCAAAAGTGGACCCCAGAAGGGTCACATGTGGCCCTCCCAGGCTCCATTTTCACTGGAGAGGCACTGTTGGCTGCTCCTTCACTGGTTTCAGGGTGGCCCCGTGGGCCAGATCTAAGCACCCCACAGGCTGGATCCAGCTTGCAGGTCTTGAGTTTGACACCCCTGCTCTAGAGTGCAATAAGTTATTTAAACTTTTAGGGACTTTTGGAGAATATCTCACATAGCATCATGAAAAAGACACAACAATGTGAAAGAATAATCAACAATACAGAAAAGTGTTTTATACCTGAGAAAGGTCTAGTGTGCAATTTGTGCAAGAAGCTCAATTCCAAAGAAAACTGACATAATTCAAAGCTAGTATTTTCTTACTTCAGTTGAAGTCCATGGCCTACCTCTACCTGTGTCAATTCAAGAGCCCTCAAAAGCTCTGATCCAGGGTATTTTCAAAACAAAATAAGAAAGTATTAAAGCACCACAGTGGGAAGGGAAGATAAAGTCTGTTTTTAAATGAAAGGAATCTTTGCTATCAGAACCTCATTGACCATTCTGCTTAGCTGGAATCTTCTAGACAGATATCATCTTTATTTTATCATTAAATCCCTCTTTTAGGGAGGGAGTACTCTGGATTTTAAAGTAATCAAAAATTCTTTTCTCTCTCTCCAATGGAAGTACAAAATCCCTTAGCTGTTATTCTCATTTATATCAAGTACAGAGTTCTGCAACTACTGTTGTGTATCAAATCTAATTCATTAAATCTATGGATATTGCTAAGGTAATATCTTGCTGCTTTGATTATTTGATTTGTTTTATTTAGCTTAATTTGTAATTCTGGAAAAACAAAAAAGTTCATAATTTGAGCTATAGTCAGCACAGGACTTATTTGAGCATACATTAAGGATTACATTAAACAATAAGACAAAATCAAAACTTAATAGAAAAACACATTAAAATATTTGAAAAGTGCAGAATTTCCCTATCAGATGAAATTTCTCCCTTTGTCCCCAGCAAGCATATTCAACATTAACAACTTATTACTGTCTTTTAAAATACAACCAAATGCTTCTCCATTTCATATTTTCCTCATTTTCTATACCTCTGCTCTGACCCAAACCTTGTTCCAAGGAAACAAACATGAAACAGAGGTAATAGAAAAACCTTTTAATGATGTTTTATGAATTCTGTTCCTTCACGGTTAAAAGGCTGTTTTAAATTAATTATCTCTGATAAGAATGAGCCTTGCCAAGGTGGTGCAAGGCTGCCAAGAACAGTAGATAAAATTACTAAGAAAGATTTCAAATACAAAGAGTGTCCAAACACCAACAAAGATATTCTGAACCTCGACAAGGCTTGAGTGCAAAAACTTCTTTGCTTCCTGCAAAGAACTCCGGTTTCTCAGCTGGCTTTTATCTCTTGAGGGAGGAACTATTACCTTGCAGCCTTACTCCCGAGTTGTCCATGCTGCTGCAGCTGCTCTTTCCTTCGAGCAGCCCTGTGCAAATGTGCACTGGGCACAGGCTCCTCAGGGACCTCTTCATTACTGCTGCCAGCCTCCACAATCTCCAAAGGCAGCATTCCACTCCGATGATCCTGGCCCCATCCCTGCCTCACATGCAGGCCCCTCATCTAAGTCCTTGCTCTCCGAGACCTCAGTCATCTGCACCTGTTGCTAGCGAACCACAACAACCTCATATCTAAATCTTCAGTTCTAAAACAGCAGATATCCAGTAGAAATAAATAAAAATACCAAATAACCTATGTATGTGCCCCCCTTTTCCATTTAGTCTAAGTCAGGGGTGTCAGGGGCCCAAAGTCTTGATTTTCTCACTGAATTGAGGCTTCATATCTTTGCTTGCCAAGTACATAGTCAGTTTGATTCAGTATTGTCCACTAGATGATATCAATTTATAGAGACATCATTTTTTTTAGATAGTTGCAAGAATTCTTATGCTATAAACATTGAGTTTTCTTGGTAGAACTCCTGCTATCACATGTTCCGTTTTGTATACTAAGGTCACATTTTTCCAGATGTTATTTAACCTTTGATACCTGCAGTGTTTCAGTACTTTATCTAATAATTAATATTACAGATAGTCCTCAGCTTAGGATTGTACAGGTAGTCCTCGACTTACAGCAGTTTGTTTAGTGACTGTTCAAAGTTGCAACATCATTAAAAAAATGACTTATGACCGTTTTTCACAGTTACAACCTTTCCAGCATACCCATGATCATGTGATCAAAATTCAGATGCTTTATGAGAAACAAATATGGCTTACTCTATGATCCATCTTGATAATCAGATAATCAGAGTTGGTAGGTCATCTAGAACAAGCCCTCACCCAAGCGGGAGACCCTACAACATTTCTGACAAATGGCAGTCCAATCTCTTCTTGAAAGTCTCAAGTGATGGTGCTCCCACAACTTCCAAGGGCAAGCTGTTCCATTGGTTGATTGTTCTCACTGTCAGAACATTTCTCCTTATTTCCAGGTTAAATCTCTCCTTGTTCAGTTTCCATCCATTATTCCTTGTCTGGCCTACAGGCGCTTTAAAAAATAGCTTGATCCCTTCCTCCCTGTGGCAGTCCCTTAAATATTGGAAGACCGCTATCATGTCTCCCCTGGTCCTTCTCTTCACTAGACTAGCCAAGTCCAGTTCCTGTAACCGTTCTTCATATGTTTTAGTCTCCAGTCCCCTAATCATCCTGGTTGCTCTTCTCTGTACTTTTTCTAGAGTCTCAACATCTTTTTTATAATGTGGTGACCAAAACTGGATGCAGTACTCTAGGTGTGGTCTTACTAAGGCTTTATAGAGTGGTATTAGTACTTCCCTAGATCTTGATTGTATCCCTCTGTTAATATAATTTAGGATTGTATTAGTTGAGGTACAATCTTCCAGATGGCCTTGGAATACAATTCCTTTTATCCCTGATGTTTAACAGTGCTAACTGATGAATATTGGAAGTTCAACAATATCTAGAAAGCCATACATTTTGGTAGGTCTGGGAAGTTAACAGTGCATTTGAAGCTCACAAAGCATATCTTAGTTCCAGCTCTTTAACCCTGTTAACTTCTCATCTTCATCCTGAGTTGTGTTCTTGTTCGGTTCCTGAATAGTAAAATTGAGCCTATGGTTCTGAATAATAGTTCCACAACATCTGAAAAGCCATGGATTTCCCATCCCTGTTCTATGTTTTGGGTGCACAGGACCAGAGGCTAGAAGTTCTAAACCAATTCACAGAATTTGCACAAAGAAGATGAGCTTTGAACATTTCACCATGTTTGATGTTCCTCATGTTCTATCAGCATTCCAAATACTTTGGTTAAATTGAAGCTGGTTTCTGTTCCCATTTGTTAAGATTTGAACCTTGTGAGCAACTTCCTTTATTCCTCCTTTTCTCCTTCACGTGTTGTCTTAGCTCACGCAAGCTTGATGGTTTTTAATGTGCATTCTCTCTCTTTTTGAGAGCATATGTGAATAATAATTTTCTACATATGCTATTTTGGGATGTATCTTTTTGAAACATAAATAATAAAGACAATAGTGGGGGGGAATTCAGATGCTTGGCAACTGGTTCATATTTATGACCATTGCGGTGTCCCAAGGTCATGTGATCCCTTTTGTGACCTTCTGACAACCAAAATCAATGGGGAAGCCAGAATCACTCAGCATCCAGGTTAACTTATCAACTGCAGTGATTCACTTAACAACTGAGGCTAGAAAGGTCATAAAATGGGGCAAAATTCACTTAACAAATGTCTCACTTAACAACAGAAATGTTGGGCTCAGTTATGATTATAAGTAGAGGACTGCCTGTACTTGAACTCGGAATTATGGTCATAAGTCATGGTAGTTATTAAGCCAGTCACCACGTAACCACCACACTCAATTTTACAATCATTTTGCAGTGGTTGTTAAATGAATGCCACAGTTGTTAAGTGAATACAGCAGTCATTAAACAAATCCACTTCATCCAATGGGTGTTTTTTTTGCTGGAAACAGGAAGCAAACACAGGAAACTGTCAAAAAATGCTCAAATTGTGATCAGGTAACCTTGGGATGCTGCAAATGGCGATAAACATGAGTTGGTTGCCAAATGCCAAAAATACAATCATGTCACTGCAGGGCTGCCATTGGAACTTACGAACTATTGTAATTACCAGGGGGAGGGCATTGTAACTTCAACTGGTTGTTAAGTGAGGACTACCCAGAGGTGGGATGTTACCGATTTTGCCTGGTTCTATAGAGCCGATAGCTCTGAAGAGCAACAGGCACTGAACCGGTTCTATGTTTGCTGCTGTTTGGCCCAACTGCCCACCCGGGCTCTTACCTTTCTTGCTTTTTCAACCTCATCTGCTTTGCGCGGCACAGCTGAGGTTGAAAAAGCAGGGGAAAAGAGGCTTTTCAAACACTGCGCACTTGCACACAGCACTTTTCAGTTGTCCAGGCAGCACAGCCTAAGGTTATTTTACACGTGCATGCAAAACATAATCACTGAACTGGTAGTAGCGCCAGTTGAATCCCACCCCTGGGACTACCTGTATATCTTGATAAGACCACACTTGGAAGCTTTCATTCAGCGTTGGTCAAAAGAGATGTTGACACTCTCGAAAGAGTGCAGAAAAAAGCAACAAAGATGACTGGAAGCTAAAACATATGAAGAACAGGATGTGTCTAGTTTAATTAAAAGAAGGGCTAGGAGTGACATGATAGCAGTGTTTCAATAGCTAAGGGACTGCCTCTTCTGTCACAAAGTAGAGGGGGTCAAGTTTTTCTCCCAAAGCACCTGAAGGCAGGACAAAAAGCAATGATTAGAAACTAATCAAGGAGAGAACCAATCTAGAACTAAGGAGCAATTTCCTGACAGTTACAACAATTGATCAGTGGCATGATTTATCTCCAGAAGTTGTGGGTGCTCCAACACTGGAGGTTTGTAAAGAATAGATTGGACAATCATTTGTCTGAAATGGTATAGGGTTTCTTGCTCAAGCAATGGATTGGACTAGAAGACCTCCAAGATCCCTTCCAACTCTTTATACTGTTGTACTGTTATCTTTTTTTGGGTTAGGGTTAAGGTTGCTAGCTTGACAGGGTAATCATCATAAAACTATTCAAGTGGATCACTGAGTACAGATTGAGTTGCCCTGGACTCAGATTGAGATCATGTTGTCATTTTCAGGATTGTATCTGGACATTCATTTTGACAGTATTTATTAATAATAATGGCCACACCTTTTTTTTTTCTTTCAGGACGTTCTTGTCCACAGTTGAAAATCTGAAGCAAACTGACACCTTTCTACTGAATTCAATTCACCGATTCACAGAATAGCAGGGTTGACAGTTCTGCTTTGACAACATCAAATTTCCTTGACATTCCATGTATCAATGTTTGATGTATCTTTCCAGCACAAAACATTTCTTCTGATCACATCAGCAGTTGAATTTTTTTTCAGCTTTAATACAGCTATTACTATATTATAGTTAATAATGTAGCTGTATAGTAACAACAACACACAAACACCAGAATTTGCCTCCCCCCCCCCCCCCAGTAGCTTACTTTCCAACTTCAGGTCAGGGGTGCTTCTGTTATCATACAGACATTGCTTAGTTATGAGTGCCTGTCTTGGCAAAATACTGGGGTCGATCACCAGTTTCTTTTCCCAGTTTCTTTTCCCAAAGAGTTATATTCAGTCTTATCCCACTTCTGCAAACTGTGCAGTGATGTCCACAGTGTAATGACGGGAGCAGGCTAACAAAAGCAGCACCCAGAATCATAATTCAAATCCTAGCCCTTTTTAATATACACTCTGATGTTGTAGACTTGTTCCAAGGTTTGGAGCTTCTGCCCAAGTGCCACAGAGGGGAGGATGACCATTCCTAAGCCTGCCCATCATAGAGAACCCTTCTCTGAATCTGTATTCCTAACAGACAGGAAGCAGCAGGTGAAGCTAGGCAGAATCACATCTGATACCTGTACAATTAGCACAGCCCTTCCCCTTCAAGGCTATGTGCTTTCTCCACTTCTCCCTATATACCAATGATTGCATCTCAAATGATCCATCTGTTAAAATAATGAAGTTTGCAGATGATACAACAGTGATTGATCTCATTTGAGATGACGATGAATCCGCATACAGATGGGAGGTTGTATAACTAGCCTCTTGGTATAACTGGAACAATTTGGAACTGAACACACTCAAAATCGTAGAAATGGTAGTAGACTTTAGGAGAAACCCTCCCATACTACCATCTCTTACAATACTAGACAATACAGTATCAGCAGTAGAGACCTTCACATTCCTAGGTTCTATCATATTACAAGACCTAAAATGGACACCTAACATCAAAAACATCATCAAAAAAGCACAACAAAGAATGTTCTTTCTGTGCCAACTCAGAAAGCTCAAAGTGCCCAAGGAGCTGCTGATCCAGTTCTACAGAGGAATTATTGAGTCTGTCATCTGCATCTCTGTAACTGTCTGGTTTGGTTCTGCAACCCAACAAGACAGACACAGACTTCAGAGAGTAATTAGGACTGCAGAAAAAAACAATTACTACCAACCTGCTTTCCATCGAGGACCTGTATACTGCACGAGTCAAAAAGAGGGCTATGAAAATATTTACAGACCCCTCATATCCCGGACATAAACTGTTTCAACTCCTACCCTCAAAACAATGCTATAGAGCATTGCACACCAGAACAACTAGACACAAGGATAGTTTTTTCCCGAATGCCATCACTCTGCTAAACAAATAATTCCTTCAGCACTGTCCAACTATTTACAAAGCCTGCAATACTATTACTATTAATCTTCTCATCACTCTGTATCACCCATCCCCTCCCACTTGTGATTGTATGACTTAACTTTGTTGCTTGTATTCTTACGATTTATATTGACTGTTTCCTAGTATGATTTGATTACTTATTATACCCTGTGACTATTATTAAGTGTGGTACCTTATGATTCTTGATGAATGTATCTTTTCTTTTATGTACACTGAGAGCATTTGCACCAAGACAAATTCCTTGTCTGTCCAGTCACACTTGGCCAATAAAAAAGAATTCTAATTTATGACTGTATATTTCACAGTATAATTGGGATGTTCAGATCTTTTCATCACTACAAGGTAAATTAAGTCATTCTTTCTGTTGCATTTACTAATTCCATATTTGTTAATCAGTCAATCAACTTTTACTTAGTTACAGATCAACAAAATACATATTTGTCTAGCCTGCCAGCCAGCCAGCCAATCATTCCCAACCCTTTACTAAACTGTATGATTCTAAACATGTCACATCAGTGATGGTATTCAGCTGGTTCGCAACGGATCAGGCGAACCGGTAGCAAGAATTTGGCATGGGTCGCCGAACCGGTAGTAAGTTCTGGCTGGCCACGCCCCCCACCAGATCACCCTCCTGCCCAATGCTCGCTCACCCCGCCCACTTGCCTGATATTCCCTGCCCACCTGCCTGAAGTCGCCTAAAGTATTTCTTTTTTTTCCCTCCCGACAATCAGCTGTAGATAATATCAGCTATGCCGGGATTCCCCTTGCTGAGGCCCAGGAAGGCAAAAAATGGAGGGAGGAGCTCGTTCCCCCCCTCTATTTTTTGCCTTCCAGAGCCCCAGAGGAGCCTCAGGGGAGCAAAAATGCCCGCCCCCCGGGGCTTCTCTGAGGCTAGGAAGCTCCCAAAATAGAGCTTCGAGGAATGCTGCATGCTCTTCCCATGCTCTGTTTTTTTTCTTCCTGAGCCTCAAGGGAGCCTCAGAGGAGCAAAAGCTCAGAGGGGCTCCTCTGTGGCTAAAAAGCTCCCAAAAATGGGTGGAGACTGCAAAAAAGAAAAGCCACACCCACCCAGTCACATGGCCACACCCACCAAGACACGACCACAGAACCGGTAGTAAAAGTTTTTGAATACCACCATTGTGTCACATCATTTTCAAGACCATACATAAACATATCTTATCCCCTTATCTTCTTTTGTGAGATAAGTATTGGAAATTGTCAAAAAAGAAAATGAAGTAACAAGTGGAGGATTTTAAAGGCAGGTGTTAAGAATTAAGAAAGCTTAATGCTAACTTTCCATAACTTTTTATCTTTACACATTATCCTTGGTCCAATTCTTATACTGCCTTTTCTTGTTTAATATTCCCATCTGTTAATACTCTTTGCTAAAGTAAAATATTATTTCAGGGATTTTTTTTAAGTAACTGCCAAGCTGCTAGTTTCTAAAGAATAGTGGCAGTGTATAGCAGTATTTTTTACTTTCAAGAATGCCTCTGTGCCAACATGTTTACTTAGAAATTAAATGAGAAACAAAGAAAGAAACTGTAGGGTGTATTTTTTTACTATTAATAGTTTAGGAAACTAGAAAGAGTAAATCTCCAGGTTTCTTTTTACTAAATGAATGTCTTACTATTATAGAAATAGTCCTTAGACTTATATACTACTTCACAGTGCTTTACATCCCTCTCTAAGCGGTTTACAGAGTCAGCATATTGCCCCCAATAATCTGGCTCCTCATTTTATCGACCTTAGAAGGATGGAAGGCTGAGTCAACCTTGAGCTGGTGAGAACTGAACTGCTGAACTGTCAGAAGTCAGTAGAAGTAGCCTGCAGTACTTTATTCTAACCACTGCGCCACCACGGCTTTTAATAATAGACATTTTGTGACAGACAATCTACAACATACACTCAAGATGTAAGTACTGAACCAAAATGTCATCTGCTTTCAACAAAAGGGAAAAATCAAAGGAAGAAAATGGTTCCTTGGCTACTACTTCCCATCAAAACTCACATGTTTACTCAAGCCTACCTTGGGCCAAGGGATTTGATTCTCCTAACCAAAAGGCTGGAAGATTTTCCAATTCATTTGTTGCCCAACTTCGTTTAGTCCAATGTAACCTGCTTCTGCTCTAGGCTCATGGCAGATGGTTGATTTGGCAGTCTGGAGAAGGCACCACAGATTTTCTAAATAACCATGTGACATTTTTGACCTTATTTTCTTACAGAGGGTTTAGAGGATTAGTTAAAGTAGCTTCTTTAAAACTAAACAAGGGTAAATACATTTGACTGTCCTTGGATTTGGATCTCTGTGTAGAACATCTCTCCTCCCACCCTCCATACCCCTCATTTCATACCAGTGAATTTCTGTTCCTTAATGCTGAATTTCAGTACCTCAATTTGTGAAAGAGAGCCTTTAGGAACCAGGAAAATTGAACTGCGGGACTACGAGTGGGTGCTAAGCGGTGGATTTCCCACATTACAATCACATATGCCAGCTGAAAGTACATCCGATATTTGGTTCACAGAAATCCTTGAGAGATCTGTTAAAATGGAGCAATTTTATTTTGTGTCTTTATAATTATGAACATATTGCTGTCTTTGCTTTATTAATTCCCCCAAATGATTTCTTTTGCATTTCCTATGCCACCAGTGAGAAAAGACTTCATACCAAACTTTGAATTCTCACCTGCTTCTACCTTTATAATCCCCAACCACTATACAAATCAATCTTAATGGGTCATTAGAGTGACTGAGATCTATAATTATAGTATTACCTTTCATGTGCTCACAGGTACTAAGGGAGGCATTCAGAGAAAGTCGACAGTAAATCAAGTTTACAGCAGATTATGAGTCAAGAAGATCCCTCACAGAGATGGTCTTGCTAATTGTTGAAATTCAAGCATTGTTCAAGGTTTAACACCAGCAATAAAGATGCTTTAGTTCTTCAACAAATAGTCTAGTTGGCAGCAGGGAAACTGCAAACGATAGGAAGTATTGAATTTGGTGGATAATAATGGGATCTAGTTGTAGGCTGGCGTCTGTCACAGATGTTCCTTTATACTGCAGTGCAGTATATGAACTATTCAATGTGTGCGGTGCTGCAGCATTGTAAATCTTACTTTCAATTACCTCTGAAAATGTTGATTTTGCATCTGATTTTCAGAAATAGTAATTATTAAGAGTGTGCTCTTATATCACTTCCCAGGAAAAAAAAAATTCCCAATTTGATTAAGTGCTGCAATGGATTAGACTGTCAGTTATTAATCTCTTGCTGAAACTTCTCATTATTAAAATTCAAGATCTAATGCACAGATATTAATAAGGCAAGTGAAACAGTAAGCTTTAGTTGCAGAAAATATAACCTCACATTTTATGTTTATTTTTAAAGTAATGTATGTAGTTGAATGCATTATTTTATTCTAATAAGTAATCTAATAATAAAATAGTCAATTTGGTTAGTTGGTCTAGGACTGGGGAGACCCAGATCTTAATCCATCCTCAGCCACATAAGCTTATTGGGCGACTGAATCAGTCACTCCTTCTCAGCCCAATCAATCTCTCAGTGTTGTTACTGTATGAGGGAAAAATGGGGGGAATAAACACTATGTGCATTTGTTTATTAATATATTTAAATTTTTATGGCTGTCACTCTAGCCAACTATTCTGAGTGGCAAATAAAAGCACACTCTGAAACTGTTAAAACATATCATTCAGGCATATCATTTGAAAAAGAATTGGCAGTTGAAAGTTTAAAAATAGGTAACATAATATCAACCCACCGAACCTCATGCCTGGCAGACCTCCATATCTTCCATTGATTTCTGGAAAACCGGCAAGGCTGAGACCAACCTGATCTCAGGTGATAAGATGTTCTGGAGGGCAGGTGCAGTAGCAGAAAATGAAGACTTCTTGGACCGTGTCAGATGCATTATTTCAACAACAGGACCTGGATGCCCCTTCTGCCATATATAAAAGATGGGTAGAAATTACTGGGGAAAGGCAATCTTTCAACTATCCTGGTCATTGCTAAGAAAGTTATTAAGGTAATAACTAGTATCTTGAATAGCACCCAGAAGTCTACTGAAAGCAAGTATAACTCAGCATAGCAAAGGCTTAAAATTGCTGTATCGAGAAATGCCCATAATTGCCTTCACCAATGCATCTTAGACAGATGTAGTTTCTGCATGTTTTTCAAGGGCAGCCTTGAAGAACATTATTTATTTATTTATTTATTTATTTATTTATTTATTTATTTATTTATTTATTTATTTATTTGTCAATTGCTTACAAGATAATAGGTATAAGTAAAACTCATTGCAACAGTTCATTCAGAAGGGCACTGAAGCAAGAAAACTCCAGGATGAAAGATATAAATCAAATAAATTGATGGATATTTCAAGGCATCTACTTCTTGGCCTCTGGCCTCTGTATAAGAAATGAACTAGAACTACACAATCTGGAATGGGTCATTGCATGGATGGTTTAAAAAAAAAGCAATCATAGAATTGGGAGGGGCCTTTAGACTATTGCTGAGACTATGTTCAGAGCAGAAATACACCAGTGTGAGGCTGTCTGACACCTTGTTGAATATCCAATGAAGAGAACCCACCATCTCTTTGGGCCATAGATTTACTGTGAGACTTAGAGAAGGATAGTAGCTTCCCCCCACCCAACAGTTCATCAAAATATGTGTTTAGTCTTCCCAACCATCAAAGGAGGGGGAGGTTGTTATTTTGTTCCCTGTTTTCAGCCCTTTTTCTCCTTCCAGATCTCTGTGTGTGTATGTGTGAGTGTATGTGTTACTTGGTAATTGGAGTAGAAGACTGAAAGTAGTCCTTAATGGGTCTAAGTCTACATGGAGGGAAGTAAGCAGTGGGGTGCCAAAAGGTTCTGTCTTAGGCCCAGTAATCTTCAATATCTTCATTAACAACTTAGATAAAGGAATAGAAGGGGAACTTACCGAATTTGCAGATGATACTAAGCTGGCAGGAATAGCTAACATCCAAGAAGATAGGCTCAAAATCCAGATGGATCTTGACAGACTAGAACACTGAGCCGTATCTAACAAAATGAAATTCAGTGTAGAGAAAAGTAAAGTCCTACATTTAGGCAAGAAAAACCAAAAGTACACATATAGACTAGGTGAAACCAGGCTTAATAGCAGTAACTGTGAAAGGGATCTTGGAGTCTTAGTGGACAACCAGCTAAATATGAGCCAGCAGTGTGCAGCAGCAGCCAAAAAAGCTAGTGCAATCCTAAGTTGCATTAATAGAGGGATACAATCAAGATCAAGTGAGGTACTAATACTACTCTATAAAGCCTTAGTAAGACCACACCTAGAGTACTGCATCCAGTTTTGGTCACCACATTATAAAAAAGATGTTGAGATTCTAGAAAAAGTGCAGAGAAGAACAACCAGGATGATTAGGGGACTGGAAACTAAAACATATGAAGAACGGTTACAGGAACTGGGCCTGACTAGTCTGGTGAAGAGAAGGACCAGGGGAGTCATGATAGCAGTCTTCCAATATTTGAGGGGCTGCCACAGAGAGGAAGGGGTCAAGCTATTTTCTAAAGCACCCGAAGGCCAGACAAGAAATAATGGATGGAAACTGAACAAGGAGAGATTTAGCCTGGAAATAAGGAGAAACTTTCTGACAGTGAGAACAATCAACCAATGGAACAGCTTGTCCTTGGAAGTTGTGGGAGCGCCATCACTTGAGACTTTCAAGAAGAGATTGGACTGCCATTTGTCAGAAATGGTGTAGGGTCTCCCGCTTGGGCGGCGGGTTGGACTAGATCGAACACTATTATGGTCTTATATTAAGACCTATTTAGTGGCTATAAGGGTGGCAAAGCGTTCTTACTTTTCCACCCTTATTGCATCTGCAGGAAACCGCCCGGCCGCCCTGTTTAGAGTGACCCGCTCCCTCCTAGAAGCGGGAGCACGAGAGGACTTTGCAGGGACGGGCTGAGGACTTTTCAAATTTCCTGGTGGATAAAATCACTCGGATCCGGAATGGGCAACTCTGGGTGGGGAATCGGGGGCAGAATTTGAGGCAGTCATTTGGGAGGAGTTTGATCCTGTGACCCCCGAAGACGTGGACAGGTTGCTGCGGGGGCTAAATGCTACCACATGTTTATTGGACCCGTGTCCCTCCTGGCTGGTGTTGGCCACCCGGGAGGTGACACAAGGTTGGTTTCAGGGCATTATTAATGCTTCCTTGAGTGAGGGATATCTGCCCACCGCCTTGAAAGAGGCGGTAGTGAGACCCCTCCTCAAGAAACCATCCCTGGACCCAACTTTGTTATCTAACTATCGTCCCATCTCCAACCTTCGTTTTGTGGCGAAGGTTGTTGAGAGTGTGGTGGCACGACAGCTTCCCCAGCACCTGGATGAAGCTGTCTATTTGGATCCACGCCAATCGGGCTTCAGGCCCGGACACAGCACGGAGACGGCATTGGTCGCATTGGTGGATGATCTCTGGAGGGCCCGTGATAGAGGTTATTCCTCTGTCCTGGTCCTATTAGATCTCTCGGCGGCTTTCGATACTGTCGACCACAGTATCTTGTTGCGGCGGCTGGGGGGGCTGGGAGTGGGAGGCACTGTTATACGGTGGTTCTCTTCCTTCCTCTCTGACCGTTCGCAATTCGTGTTGGCAGGGGGGCAGAGGTCGGCCCCGAGGCCCCTGGTTTGCGGGGTGCCTCAGGGGTCAGTGCTCTCGCCCCTTCTGTTCAACATTTATATGACGCCGCTGGGTGAGTTCATCCGTGGCTTTGGGGTAGAGTTCCATCAGTACGCTGATGACACTCAGCTGTACATCTCTACCCCGGGCCATCCCGATGAAGCCGTCGAAGTGATGACCCGGTGCCTGGAGGCCGTGCGGTGTTGGATGGGGCAGAACAGGCTTCAGCTCAACCCATCTAAGACTGAGTGGCTGTGCTTCCCGGCAACCCGATATAGACAGCTGGTTCCATCGCTGGCTGTGGGGGGGGGGGGAAACTCTTGCCCCCACAGAGAGGGCTCGCAATCTGGGTGTCCTCCTGGATGTGCAGCTGTCATTGGAAGACCATGTGGCGGCCGTTGCCAGGCGGGACTTTTGGCCAGGTCCGTAGGATCTACCAGTTGTGAACCTTTCTGGATCGGGATGCGCTTCGCACGGTCACCTCCGCCCTGGTGACCTCCCGCCTAGACTATGCCATTGCTCTCTACATGGACCTGCCTTTGATGAGCATCCGGAGGCTCCAGCTGGTGCAGAATGCGGCCGCGCGGGTGGTGCTGGGGGCTCCTCGGGGCTCCCATGTTACGCCACTTCTGCGCGAGCTGCATTGGCTCCCGGTGGCCCTCTGGGTGCGTTTCAAGATCTTAGTTATCATCTTTAAAGTGCTCCATGGCTCGGGACCAGGATATCTGCGAGACCGCCTCCTGCCATTATCGGCCTCCCGCCAACCGATATGCTCCCATACAGTCGGCCTCCTCGGGGTGCCGCTGGCTGGATGGCTGGCGACCCCGAGGATGCAGGCCTTCTCATTGGGGGCACCCCCTCTCTGGAACGAATTACCCCCAGAGATGAGGACCATCCCTGATCTCATGACCTTCCGCCATGCGCTGAAAACTTATTTATTTCAGCAAGCCAGTTTGGCCTAGGGGTTTTTAAATTTTTAATCTGGTTTTAATCTTTCTTAATCCCCTTATTTTAATCTTTGTAAGAGCCAATATATTTAATTCTTTTAATTTTTAAATATTGTATATGTGTTTTATATGTGCATTTTATTCTGGCTGTTCACCGCCCCGAGTCCCTTTGGGAGAGGGGGCGGTATATAAATTTAAATAAATAAATAAATAGATGACCTACAAGGTCCCTTCCAACTCTGATTATCTGTTATCTGTTAAGTAGGATTTTGATTTGTGTCAGATTTTGATTTGTCAAGATCTCTCTCTAACTGAAAAGTGTAACAATAGTCTTTTCATTCTAGTTGTAAGTTTTATAAATTGCACAGATGACATCACTTTCTTTTCTGCACAAGAGAGATGGGATGATAAAGTTGATCGTGTCAATTTTGGGCAGAGGTAAATGCTCATTAATTTTTGTACCTGGGGAGAGAGGAGTTACAAGTTTAGTCTCATTGTTTTGAGCCAGGGCATGGCGGTGGTTGCGTTATGTCCTTAGTGTTGCTGCCAGCTGCATGCTTAAGAAAGCATATGCACTCTTCTTGAAACAGGATGTGAGTATGGCTTTGGGATGGGTTTCCTGGTGCGTCTCCTGAGGGCTTAAGGAAAAGAAAACCAGTGTTCTATCCGAGACACGTGCACCTACAGCAGGATTGGAGGGACCTCTTGCTGGAGTCCAAATAGAGGATTTATCCTCCACTATAGAAATGACATAAGCTCTAAAGCAAAAGGCTGGACTGATTCCCTTTTAGAAACCATCCTGCATAATGGGAGCTGCAAATCCTGTCTTGCACACCCTATGTCAGCTATTAAGGAGAGCCAGTAGGACAATTCCAGTGGAGAAAACATAGAAGAGGTAAAGTGAAAACAATTTTCAAGCCCATAAGTTTATTTCTCCGGGTTTCAATGTGGGGGTTAATCCATTCTTATATCTTTCCCCAAAGACTAGCCATTCTTTTCTTTGTCTGTTGTGCTTCAGATCACAACCTGACAGTCTTTTCACCCACAGTGTGACATACATACAAAGGCAAAGCAATTGAGCTTCTGCTCAGTGGGTGAACAATCTCCCAACCAAAACCAATCGTTCACAGCAGAAAGTATGTGCTGAGCAAGTGTGTTAACAGTACTCAAAGACACTGTTTTTCTTGACTTTATTAATTTATTGGGCTTATTCGCTGCTGCAATCCAGAAAGACTCTAACTGGCTGGTATGTTTTCCTACAGTAAAAGCATTAAAATAAAACACACAGACCCATTAAAAACCTACAAAAAGTAGTAATAACACAAATGAATTCAGGGACAAACAAAGGCCACCCAAAATGAAGACATCTAAACAAAAACCAGGTTGGGGCTTCTAATTTACATTAGATTCCCTCTCAAGTTAGGGTTTGACAGCAGTCTTAAAACATAAGAGGATTGTTGGAGGGTGGGGTGGGGTGGGATGGAATACAGATCTAGCCTGATTTCAAGTAGCAAATTATCCCAAAGAAGAAATTGTGTGTCTGTGTACAGCACAAAAGACTGACTTCCTTGGGGCGAGTAATGATAGGAGGGACTTTCATTACTTTTCAGTGAGGGAAGTAGTCCCAGATACTGTAAGTACATATGGCTGTCATACTAGCACATTCTTATGCACTCTTTTGAAATATGAATATTTTACATAATCTTTGCATGTTGATTTATTATAGTCTCCTTTTCTGGGAAATCCAATGTATGTACGTAATGCACATTACGTACATCAGAAAATAGAAATCTCAGCAGTTGTAACTAGTGAAAGATTAGATCTGTTTCACAACCTTATTCCAACAAGTTTGGAACTTTCTAAAATGAATTTTCAAAAATGTCCATGTTGAAATACAGAAGGAATACCAGTAAGTTCCTTGAAAATAAGGACTCTCAATCCTAGCGACCATACTAGAATACTATAGAATTTAAGAATTCTATAATTGTTTGATTTTAGATTAATCCAATCTGGAGTTGTTTCTATTGACATCCCTGGGGCAAGCTAAGTAAATTTTGATTCAGATTTAATGAGCTTCCAGAAGCTATTATTTTTAAAATAATGCTTACTACTATGTCTACATCAAAATGCATTGTCAGATCTCTCCAGCATTTGGGGTTTCAATCTGCTAATTGGTCCCTGGACTTCTCCAAAGATCTGCTTTGGAGATGCCATCCCTTGATAGCTCATGAATTAAACCTATTCCTATAGTTGTTCCTGCTCTGCCAGTTTATATGCAAGGACGAATACAATGACATACTTGTGCCATGTATAACTAACTTAGCCACAAGCTAAATTTTGATTAAAAGAAGGTACAAAAGGAGACAAGGGAAAGGGCCTGAAGAATGAGACAAAGCTAATAAAAGATCACAGTGAACAATTCCCCTTGCTATTATGGCCCAGACATAACTGATTTGGCTTAAGAAGACATATACTGTAATTATATACCGGATCATTCATAAATGTGAATGTTTGGCAGTTCTCACTTTAATGTTTCCTAGAGTTGTAGTGTAATGTTTCAATAGTTTTGATGCATGTTGCAAAAGTATACAATGTTGGCTGTTAAAATGTAAGAGTGTATGCGATAAAACTAGGAATACCTCTCTTAACATTTTCATCAAGACTTTGTAATAATAAAAAAGAACAAACATTTGGAAGTCATGTCAAATGGGGATGTTTGTTATTTAACTATTCAGACTCAAGCCATTTTTTAAAATGTGGAAAGGATTAAAAGCTTGAAATCTTTAAGAAAGCTTTAGTGTCGCTTCTAAAAGGGCAAAAATATAAAGCCCCAATGCTCTAGGCATCCACCTGTCACTTTCCTCTTTCTACATAATTGTCAGTTTTTATTGATCCTTTTAATCCCTTTTTCTTTGAAAATCTGTTGCCAGCTGATATTTTTTGCACCAAAAGAACTCTCCCTTTCTCTTTTTAAAGTGTGCATCCCCACAGGTAGTCTCATGCTGAGAGCTAAACTGAGGCTAACACTTTTAATTTGCTTTCTTGTGAGCATTAATGGCCTCTACTCGGGTTTAAAGTTTAGGTGATGCAGGAGAATTCTGTAAAGTTAAGACTGATTCACAGGTAAGTGCTTTTTAATTTTTATCTTGCCTTTAGGTCATTGTGCAATTTCCCATTAATAGAATGCATCTCTTCTTTTTTCTAAACAGAAACACATTTTAGGAACATAGAAGCTGTGGGCAGGGAGAGAAAGAAAATAATGAAGAGGCATAGAAGTTACAAATGTTAAAGATGTTTATTTACATCCAACTTTTTTTTTTAAAAAAAGTACAGCATCTGATTTTAAGATAATGTATATCATAAGAATAAAGCTCTTTATTTACAAAAATACAATTTCCCTAGGAATGAAAGTTTTCGAATAAATTAAACCAACATTGGAGCCAGTCAGTGAATGCCCCATCTCTGGTTCTACTCAAGTACAAGACAGCAGTGAAAGTCAAGAGCCACAACAGATGACTCGAGTTTCTAGTTTGCCTTCTTTTAGGACTGATCATCTTGGGGGTTCAGAGCTTTGCCTGGGAGAGCAAAACTGCATCCTGAGCCTTAGGAGTCTATTGGGCCTTTGGCACACTAAGTCCCTAGCAGGAGGCCCACGCACCCAGCTGAATCCGCCTTCTCTAAGCCCTTTCATTGCATTGTCAGGGCGTTCAAACCAAATTTTCATGCTCATTTTTCTTCATTAGAGTCCTACAAATTGTAAAATTGACTTTTCACCTTGTCTGTAGCAGCAAATCTGTCCTTACGCCCACCCCCCCCCTTTTTTTTTTTTCTTCTTCTTCTTCCCTAAATCACATGGATGCCCCCAAGAGCTCAGGACTGAAAAGGAAAGAAACAAAGTGGGATTTGTGAAATGTAGAAAAGTGCAAAAGGAATAGAGTGGTAGAAAAAAATCTTTAAAAAGAGAGGAGGGAGAGAAGTAAAGCTATACTCTGGGCTAAAGCCTGCTTTTATAGCAGTGGGGAGAGGTTTGTTCAAAAGGCTAGGTTATAGGCCAGCCTAAACACTGCTTTATCACAGCCTCCCTATCTTGATGTACAATATATGCACACGCTCCCAGTGTTGTTCACCCTTGACTTTTAGAATGGGAAAATACAGAGCTTTGATATTTGAAAAATCAAGGTAAAATTCCCCCAGCCTGCTTGTTATATCTAGAAAAAACCCAGCTGGATCAAGTCCCCAGAATAAGCACTGGCTGCTTGGGAACTTTTGCTTGTGGGAGGCAAATACGCTTGGTCACAAGTTGCCTTCTGCCTTCTAATGATACTGCACAAAACAAGCAGTATTGTGCAGCAAGTCTTTAGGCAGGCTGCGGAAGGAGAAGAGACCATCACCAGACCCATAACAATAGTCTTCAGAGGTGGCTGGGCTGCTGGGGCTTGAAGTGCAGGCAGAGAGAGAAGAGGTGGCAGGAGATGCTGTGGAAATCCAGGATCCAGCATCACTACCAGGGCTGGGTGGATCAGTGGAACCCAAGAAACTGGGCAGCACCATCTCTTTGGGGTTTTTCTGAAGGCACTGATCCGCCAGCCGCAGGGTTTCCGAAAGGGCCCAGATGTAGTTGTAGGCAAAGCGCAGGGTCTCAATCTTAGTCAACTTAGTGTCATCTGGAAAGGTAGGCAGGACGCTCCGGAGCTCATCCAGGGCTGCGTTGAGATTGTGCATTCGATTCCGTTCCCTGTCGTTGGCTTTGACCCGCCTGGTCTTTTTGATGGTGTGAAGGACAGCTTCGTTCTTGACCTTGGTGCGGCCCCTACGTCTCTTCCCCCGCTCTTTCTCTTCTTCGCACCTCTGGGAGCCAGGCTCTGGGGAGGCAACGTGTTTGGGAAAGGCCAGGGAAGGGATCTGTAGGCCCCCGAGGCTCCCTTCATCATCCGTGATACAAAAGGACACGTCACTGCTGTTGTCAAGGTCAGAGTAGCTGGTCTCCAAAGCAGAGGACATCCTGTGAGAAGAAGAAGGTGGGGTGAGTAAGGCTGCATACTCAGAAAATGTGATGACACAGCTCCCATCACCCACATCCAGAAGGCACTCAGAGATTTGGAAGCTACCAGGTTGGTGAAGAAGGAAGATTTTAGCCAAAGGTGAAAAACGGAAGGAACTGAAAAATGAGGAACAGTGGAAAGGGGGAAATACTTTTTAAGAGAAAGGGGAAAGAAGTGAATACTCCTTAAAATAAGTTTCTAAGGTAAACAAACTGGGCGGAAGTTGAACAAACTTTCCAAAAACTAAGTCCGGAATTTAAACTTATAATCAAACAAGAGTTGTTGTTGTTTTGCGCTGGGGTCGTCCCCTCTTTCAAGAACGACTGGAAGTCCAAGAGTATTTTTTTTTTACGCGTAAGGCAACCGAATTACAGCCTGTCCTATCCAAGCGTCCTAATTTATCTCAGAAGCCGGCCAGCAATAACAGCTCCGTCTGCGCTTTTTTTTTTTTTGCTTCATACTCACTTCAAGCGCTCGCAGGGCGGCGGTCCACGCATACGACGCACGCTGGCTGGCTGGCTGGCTCGCCCGCCCGCCCGGGTTCCAAACGTTAATTTGGAAACCCGGATTTTTTGCTGAAAGCGAAAGGAGAGGACACGCGACAGCCCTCCGTCTGTCGGAGGGATCTCTCTGCCGCTATCAGGTCGCACGAGCAGCGAATTTGGCACACGACTGGCCTCAGATATCTTATATACCCTTGTAAAACAATAGATCTCGCCCTTCGCCGCCCCCCCTCCCACTCTCTTCTCTCCTTTTTTGCGCGACCCCCCCCCCTCCTCTTCCCCCTCCCCACCCAAGCGAGCTCTGGCGGCATGAATGAATCAAGGCATCAGGTCTGCCCCGTGCTGCACTTTCCTTCGTTTGCATAATTTATGTGCCGAGGATTCCGTTCTCTCCCGGGAGTGTGCCTATAATTACGGCGACCCAATGGCGAGCTAGCACGGCCGGCGAGCCACGTGAGCTATCACTAGGCTAAGTCTCCTCCTTTGAGCTTCATTAGTCTATTAAAAGGGGAAGTGCGGGGGGGGGGAGGTAGGAGAGGGAGGAACAAAGTGATTAGCCTTTGGGCCGGAGGCACAAGCCCCCCAAAGGAGCCCTGGCGAGCCGGTCCCTCCCGCTCGGAAGAGAGCATTACCGCCGGCCATTCAACCTTGCGCCAAACGGGCATTTGGGGAGGGAATTGGGGGGGGGAGCGAGGGCGCCCGCTTGGCTTTTTTCGGGTCTCCCCTTTTTTGTCCTTGGTTTGATTTTATTCTTTTTTGGGGGGGGGGGAGGGCAGGGCTCTTTTCTGAGCCTCGGTGAATGAAGCACGACGTGATGGGGCTGAAGGCATCAGGAAATAACAAAAGCGACGTCGCCGGCCGGGGGAACTCGACCCCCTGCTCGTTGAGTAGAATGAGGAATAAATAATCGCGATCATAATAGTGTCAAAGGGGGCATCGAGTTCCTGTCATTCTCTTCTACCTCCCGCGTTAGATGCGGGGTGTGTGTGTGTCTGTGAGGGGCGATTTCTAATTAGCGGCTCTGAAATGCGGCGCGCTTTAACACCCCCCCCCCCAAAAAAAAAAAATTGGCCAGAAATTTATCTTTGACTTGCCTTTAAGAAACTTTCAAGAATAGCCGGGAGGGCTCTTCATTTTGCACGAAAAAAAGAAAAATACATTACCGCGGCTTTATTTTCGGTTGAGACTATAGCGCTTACTTTTTGCAGAGTTCAAAACTCTAGAATAAAACAAGCGCGCCTTCTTTTCTAACTACTCTCCTTACCTATGGAGAGAGAATAACGATGGTGTGGATTTATCCTCTTGGGATTCCATCCATTTTCTTTACTTTGTGGTCTGCATATATGGGTCGGAGGTGTGTTTTCGCGTTATCAAGTCAGAGGTGCTTGAGACTGAAACATGGCGAAATAATCGGTTTTAAGTTGTAAATCAACGTAAGACGTTAAAAAGTGTTTTGTCCAAGTTAGTGTGGGATAGTAATACGGTAGTTTCACTCACTGCCAAGTTCTACATCTATTTGGAAAGCAGGCAATATAACTTTGCTTGATTAAATTAGGCAACAATGCAATTATTTTATGAAAGTATTTCTTTTGCATAGTGAAGTGTCTCAGTATTTTTTTAAAAAAGTTAGGGAATAAAAGAAACAGTACACCTGATTCCTAGTGATTCAGTCAACATTTATTTTATAATTTATTTAGTTGTTGGATTTCTGACTACAGTCTTGCAAATGCTTAGTGGTTTAGAATGATAAGCAATCATATAATAAAATTAACAACCAACATAGAATGTAACTAAAAATAACAAAAATAGAAAAAAAGTAGGAGATGGCATAGAAAAGCATCACTAAAATGCTGTCAAGAAAAGTTCAGTTTTTAACAGCCCTTTTAAAACCATCAAAAGTTTTGTAGGATTTAGTTTGATTTGGTTTGACAACAACACAAGCAATTTGCTATTCTGATTTTTTTCAATTTCCTAGATTGGGTTCCTAGGTGCCTCATTGAGTACTAATTAGATTTTGTTTTTTGTTTTCTTTTTTTGAGGTTAGATAAGGACAGCTGTATGCTACTATCTGTGATGGCGGAGTTGTGGAAAAATCAAAATGAAATGATGAAGTATACCAATGTAAATACAGTTACACAGATGTAGATTACACCTGTGAGTGATGTGTTCAGTTAGGTGGAATGCACTCCTATCTTGTAAAATGCACTAAGGGTGTAAATTCTAGCAGAGTGACCCTTCCTTAACCAAAGTCCTTTGCTCTGAAATGCTGTATCGTTTGAAATGATGGCACCATTAAGCCAACCTTTATAGGCTACATTGGAAAATTAAAACAAAATCCAACACAAACATTTTGGAAGAAGGTAAAGGGAAACCAATTTCATATTGTTGTCAGAATACAGTATGGATGTGTTCACCTGTTGAACTTGACTCAAAGGACTTTTGAGTACTTTTTTCCTTAGGTCTGCACAAGACGAGTGTTACATCCTATCCACCCCCACCTTCAGTTCAATCATGTCCGATTCTCAGAGACTGGGCAAGTCTTGGCAAGGTTTTTCAGAAGTGCCCAGTAGTAAATCCTCCTACATTTAATATTCTGAAATTGAGGCTAGTTACCATTATTGTTTCCTTAGTCAGGTGGGCTTTCCTCCAGATTCTTCCTTACATTTCCTCCTGCTCCTAGCTTCCACTGTCCATGCTGTCTGTAATATAGCCTTTGAACACATCTTGACTTTGCTTAATTGGCTTCTTTTTCTTGGTGGAAAAGATCCTGCCAGAACCATCTTTATGTAGAGAAGTAGAATATGATAGTGTTTTAACACTTTAGGTGTTATAAAATGCATGTATTATAAAAGATTTAAGGTTTTATAATCCCTCTAATTTATAATTAAGTTTTTGTCTTATAAAGAAATAATGCAAATGATAATTTAATAATAATAATAATGTATATTAATGCCTTTTTCCCTGATACATTGGCTATAGACCAAGGAAATCAAGGTTCAAGTTTTCATACCTCCATGGAACTGGCTGATGTTTTCAGGCTTACCTCCATTTCAGCCAAAACTGCCCCTCAGGATTGTTGTCTTCCTGTGCACCAACTTGAGTTGCCTCAGAAACATTATGAGAGAAATGTAATCAATTAATCAGTCAGTCAATCAATGACTCAGTCAAGTTTTTATGAGGAGACCACTATTTTTATTTTATAAATGGGGGAATCCTGTAATGTAAGTTTCTGGACTTCTACTTTCAGTTTATGTCCATTTATTCCCTCCCAATTAGAAATGGGCACTGTCACATTTTTATTAACATTTGAAGTAGAAAAGTAACTTCCACAGCTTTTCACGCTGAGGGTCAACTAGTTTAAAATGATTCTAATCTATTTTTTTCTAATCAACTATTATCCATAGTTGTACGCATGTTTATTTGAAAGCACAACTTTTAGCTGTATTTGTAGTTTATATTTTGGACATTTATTTAAATAGATTTTTGTTTTCATCCAGGCAGATCTGAAATAGAAAATTAAAAGCATGAATTTATTGCCTGGTATTAAACACACCATCTTCAGATTTTATTTTATTTTTGGCCAAAGTATGCCATGCATACAATTTATTTGGAGAATCTATTTAGTGAATTCTTATGAATTGTCCCTACACTGAAAGAATTAAAATGGATTCATTAGCAAACATAAAGAAGTGCTAAATGAATAATTCAGTTGGGCTCAATAGCAAGCAGTCTACTTATTTTGTGAATAAATTGTTTAGCTAGCAAAGATCATTCTATTTAGGCTTCTTGGGCTTTCGTCCATAGAAGTCAATTGCAGAAAATTCATTGTCTTTTCAAAAATCAAGATTAGAAAACATTTTAAAGAGAATGGCTTCATGGCTTGGATTTCTGTTTCTCTGAATAAAATTTTGAAGGAGTTATTTCCATTGTAACCAAATTATTTTTATTTACTGTCATTTTTTATAAGTAGGTATTGGTACAGATAATATACAAATAAGAGCGGCCTAGACTGATTTATTTTAAAGTAACCTTTGTTAAGGAGTAAGTTTAACTATTTTCATTTTTTA
Organism: Bungarus multicinctus; assembly: GCA_023653725.1. Classification (NCBI taxonomy): domain Eukaryota; kingdom Metazoa; phylum Chordata; class Lepidosauria; order Squamata; family Elapidae; genus Bungarus; species Bungarus multicinctus. The sequence goes on along the minus strand of CM042834.1, from coordinate 87,664,846 downwards.
AAAAGAAATAATTAAATTCTGATGCCCAGATACTTTGGTAACATCCTAATCCTGATAATTGACGAACTCCAGAAGCCAGTTTGTGTGAAACAATTACAGGCAGTCCTTATTTAATGATTGCCTTGTTTAGCGAACATTTGCTGTTACGATAGTAATAAAAAAATAACTGTATAACCAACCCTCACTTTTATGATCTTCGCAGGCCTGTAGAGCAAAGGTAAGATCATAAGCACAGTTTCAGTTTCATTTAGTGAACAATTTGTTTAACAACAGAGTTGACTGGTCCCGATTGTAATTACTAATCAAGGACTATCTGTTTTGGATTTTTTTAAAGAATTGATTGCCTTGGCTGAAGAGTTTAAACTAATATATAGTCAGTTCTGTTGTTTAACTGGATTGCAGAAAATACAGTGGTATATATTTAAAGTGTCTTTCAGAAAATATTAATAAGTTATCACATAAATAATTTTCATTCTTTTTCCGCTCTCTCCCCCACATCCTCTCCCCCCACATCTAACTATCACATTCCCTGCTTCCTACTGCTCAAGATTTAATTTGATATAAAATTGTCCAAAATGTCCTACCCAAAATTCATGTAAGGATATGCTCATATGCAGCATAATGAATATTTACTCAGAAATAAATTTTTGGAGGAAATTAACTTTTAGTTTTTAACTATTAAAAAGGAATGAGTAGAAGATATTAAAGTAGATAATTTATTGGGGGAGGCTTCAATTTCAGGAATTTTGCTTTTTATTTTGTATGAGGATTAGTGTTTATATTTGGATGGGAAATATTTTCTTAAGACTCTTATGCTTTCATAATTCATAATCAAGAGCAGAATACATAATACTTTCCTCCTTTTTTCAGTCAGCTGACCAGGCTTTAAACAATTCTGACAACCTGGCCTTTTCAATCCATGCATTTTTTAAATTGTTCTGTATTCCCATTCCAACCCTCACAGATTTCGGAAGTGATTCTAAAACAATACACGTTAGCAACTTCAATAAGTCTTTTTATACATTGTACACGTGGATTCATTTCAAAATACTCAATGGCCAAAATAATTTGCAGAAGAATCTGGTTCTAAACACAGGGAAGATAAGTGAAGAAATGATCAAATGGGTATTAGTTAAACAAAAATGTTGCTCAAGATGCTCAAAAATGTTGCTTTTTATAACAACTTTAAACCTTTCTTTGCTTCTTGATAGTGCATTTTAAAAAGCTGTTCCTTCATATTGCTGGATATCTTCTTGTATGCTGTTTTCCAAATCCACTGGGAATTGTCCAAATGAACCAGAAACTTCAGGGTTTTTTTGCAGAAAGCACATCAAAATCATTGTACAATTCAGTGGCTGCATGACCACACAGAGAGATAGAGACTCTTGGGTAGGATCATTCAAAGAACTAAAGGTTGTTTGATGCAGTTCATCCAACTTTCTCTTTTCCAAAGCATGTGGCTAAATTCCCAATATAAGGTATGTTCTTGAAGTCCAGACTGCACATGATAAACATGCACATTACTATGTATGAAGGACTAATCACTTCTTGGATCCTTTCCTTGCTACCTGAATTTGTCATTCGGTTTGTACTGTATCATTTTCCGTATCATTTGAGTGAACTGGTGAAATGTCCATATCGACTTAAGCAGTTATAAGTAAATAGGTGGCTATATTCCAACAGTTCAGCCCCTGGCTACATGAGCAATCAGTCTGCAGTAGACTTGATACTTCCACTACAGTCTGCTAATATCTCTAAATGGGTTGCTTTATTTCCAATGAAACGTTATCATCTTCTTAAAAAGATGCTCATATAAATCTCCTGAGATGGACACCACCCATAAATCAGGCCAGAGTTCTTCCATATTTAAGGATGAGCACAAAAATGATTTTTCAAATTAATTTTCAACTAAATGACAGATATTCAAAGTCAATTTCATTGAGGAAATTTTTATTCCAGATAATACATGATGCTTGAATGCACTTGAAATGTTATGCTAGTCTCTGGAAGTGGTTCATAAAAATAAACTTAACCTTTTCTTCTCTTAATCATTTATATGCACTATGTAAAATAATAATTCAAGCCAAATTTACAACAAAACCATCATCTAGTCTCCCGCATTTTGTCTTAACTGTATTAAGAAATCAGAAACGAGGTAACAATAGCTCAGTATATCCTTTATCTTATTTTATACACATTTTAGAACTTAACTAAGTTATGGTTGCCTATGAACACAATGTATTTTTCTTGCAGCAATTAAAATGTTTTAATGAGACAACCATAAAATCAACCATTAATTATTTTGTTTCAAACACTTCTGTGTCCTTTTGAGGCAGGTCTATTTAGAAATAGTTTAGAGAGTAGCCTGCAGTTTTATTCTTTCGCTGGTATTATATACAAGAGTGGAGAAGTCATTTATAAATAATTACACAATGTTTTGGGTCTTTGGGCTTGTATAATATATCAAAGCGATTAGTACATGCATTGTTCCATTGTAAATGGGGTCCCCCCCCCCTCCTTTTGCTTCCTTTCAGTTTCACTTGCCTTGTATTCTAACCAAACCTTTTCCTTGAAATCCTTTGTCTGTCATTCTTTTGGCGTGTTACAGTGCTGGGGCATTGTTCTTATTCAAACATTCACAGCATGTGTAAAGAAAGCCACCGCTGTCGCATCTTAAGTTTTTACCATAACTTCTTGATGATTTTTCTCCTACTTTTTCCAAGGATTTTTTTTGTGGCGGGGTGAAATAAAGAATAATGTTAATATCTCCACATTGTTGCTTCGCTGATATATCTGATAGAGAGAAAGTTAGAATGTTCAAAGTCTCTTTTCCTTGGTGGCACCTTTTGTTTTGAAGAACAGAAAAGTGGAGAAATCTGCAGCAAGTGATAACCATTGGCTGGGTTTTGTCCCCTGTAACAATATTCCCATTCCACCGTGAATTTTATGGTTATCAAAGTGTGTGTTAAGAAGAAGGGGACGTTAATGGGGGATACCAGGGCATTTAACTTATTTCTTTTATGGGCGGCCTAAACAGTACATTTGCAACCCAAACAATATCTGAGCCAGAATAGCAGTTTCAATGTCAGTCATGCTCTCAGCAGTTGAAAATAAATGATCTTAAGACAGGACAGTATAAAAGTATCTCACCCCACCACCACTCCAATTCCCAAATGACAGATGAGGCCATTTTAAAAGTGACTTTAAAGATAGAATTAGTGGCATTTGTAGGTCCAGCTCTATTTTAGTCACCTCATAAAACTGCCATAATGCAGTGTCTAGAAATTCAAAAATAGTATAGTCCACAAAGCAAGAACAACAATGGAAGCAACAACAACAACACACACATATACACAATTGCATTGTGTTGAAGAAGTCCCCGGTCCAGGAATGAAAAGAGCTAGCCAAGAGGATCCTCCAAGGAGAATGTCTTATGGGATTAAGCCTGAGATAGGATTGCAATTCAATGCCTGGCCATGTGAGAGAGGGAAAGAAAAAAGGACTACTTTTTTTTTTTTTTTTTTAAGTTTCAACAGCGCTAATCCATGTTATCCAAGAGAATCAGGCCAGAGAAAATGGGGATGGGGGGTGTGGGGAGAAATGGAAGAGAAAGAGAGTAAAAATGTGATAAAGTGAATAGACATTTATTGATGCTTGGCCTGGTTTCTTTTCGGTAAGTTGTAGAGTTTTAAGAAAGACCAAGTTTCAACTATTGCTGGAAACTACTTGCTGGAAATAATTATGAAATAAGACAAAAATAAGAAAGAAAATGGAAGGAAGGAAGGGCTATAAAATAAGGCTAAAATAGGGTTGTTTCAGAGGTGGTATTCAGCAAGTTCTGACCAGTTCTGGAGAACCAGTAGTGGAAATTTTGAGTAATTCAGAGAACCAGCAAATGCCACCTCTGACTGGAGATTTTACAGTATCCTTCCCTGCCACACCTACCAAGCCACGCCCACAGAACCCGTAGCAAAAAAATGTGAGTCCCACCACTGGGTTGCTTCAAAAGAAAGAGAGAGAAGAAAGAGAGAAGGAAAAGGAACTATGGTACTGAGCATTTTCCCCCAAACTGCAAGACGATCAATAAACATTCTTAGATCTTCTCATATGTAATATTTTCCTCAAACCTTCCTTTTGGAGAGAACATATTCAGCTGTAACTTTTAAATGAGAATTTATGCTCAGAAGAAAAGCAGCCCCTGTATAGTAAATAAGACTGTGAAGTGGACGGACATTTAAGGGGGAGTAGGGTATTTGGGGATCTGCATAACTTTACTTCATGTTAATATCAGAATTTCTTGGGTAGCATTTAGCAATCTGTCAAGGCCCCAAACCTGTTTACATATGAACAGTTTCCCAGCAGATGAATGCCCTCGGCTTTCTTGCTCCCTTCTTCCTCTTGGCTCTCCCCCCACTTCCCTCAGAAGGGAAGGATTTGCTGCCATTTGCATAGCAGGTGCTTGATTCTTCATTCTTCGTTAAAGAAGTTTTAATATGGGATAAATTGGCAGGAATTAGGGGAGTCTGGAAACAAGGCAAGGGACCATAGAGGCTTTGGTCAGCCGCTCTGAAAGAAAACAAAGTTTGGAACAGATAACCGAAGGAAGAATAATTATTAAAAAAAACATTCCACACTTTCTATTGGCTTTGATTAAAAGCAACCTTACTTTCTTTTTCTGGCCTATTAAAAATCAAGTTTGCACTTGGTAAAGCCAGAATCCTAAAGAAGACAGGCGTATGATTTACTATCCAAAAGATCTCTGAGTCAAAGAAATATTGATTGGAGAGTTTTAAATATAATCCCTATTAATTCCCACACTCACAAGGGATCTTTCTTATTTGTTTGTTTGTTTGAGAAGTCTTGTCATGCACAGGAGAAGAAAGGAGAAGAAAGGAGAGGAGAGGAAAGGAGAGGAGGAAGGGAAGTTCTAAAATGAAAAATAATATTTTATTTCAGTACTGTTATAATTTACTAGAAATGGCATCCAAAAAGGGTAGTCAGAAAAGTTAAGATGGCAGCCCAGACTGTAGATCAAAGTAATGGCCTCTTTCTATATGCAACATACAATGTATGGAATGTGGCTTCAATCATGTAATCATAGTCTTTTTGGGATTCTCCCCCCCTCCCCGTGCCCTCTCTGCCATTCCCCTACTTGTGTGGGATAATTGTCATCCGTCTTCATAGGAGAATATTCTAGGAGGAAATGCTGAGATTAGGTAACGAATGCCACTGTAAATGTTTAAGTAATTTCCTGAAAAATTCAGTTGCCTTCCTAGATTTAATCCCATTATTTCACGTTCTATATAGAGAACAAGTTTCAACTGAGTAAAATCCTGCCAGCTATTTGAAAGGACAATTATATTGCCATCTAAATGCAGGTAGTCCTCGAGTTACAACTACAACTGAACCCAAAATTTATGTTGCTAAGTAAAACATTTGTTAAGTGAGTTTTGCTCCATTTTATGGTTTTTCTTACCACAGTTGTTAAGTGATTTTTTGCATTTGTTAAGTTAGTAACATGGCTGTTAAGTGAATCTGGATTCTCCACTGACTTTGCTTGTCAGAAGGTCGCAAAAGCGAATGGCATGCAACCGTCATAATTATGAACCAGTTGCCAAGCCTCTGAATTTTAATCATGTGACCATGGGGATGTTGCAACGGTCGTAAGTATGCAAAATGGTTGTGCATCACTTTTTTTTAATGCTGTTGTGATTTTTAATGGTCACTAAATGAACTGTTGTAAATCGAGGTCTAACTGTACCTCCTTGTGAATTCTTTGAGTCAGTTCTATTGAGTCTGAATGTTTTAAATACTTGGTGCTTCAAACTGGACACAGCATCCAATACATTCTGATGTACTGGAATATATTGCTCTCACTTCCTCTGATTTGGATATGGAATGTTTTTTCATATCTAAAATTCCTAAATCATTACTCTGCCACCCCAAATATTTACCCATTCTACACCTATGAATAATTTCTACTTCCTAAATAATGAACATTGCATCTGTTTCTGTCAAATTTAGAATAGAATAGAATTCTTTATTGACCAAGTGTGATTGGATACACAAGGAATTTGTCTTGGAATAAATGCTCTCAGTGTACATAAAAGAAAAGATACATTCGTCAAGAGTTAAAAATCATAAAGTATAACACTTAATAGTCATAGGGTGTAGTAAGCAATCAAATCATACTAGGAAACAGTTAATAAAAATTGTTAGGATACAAGCAACAAAGTTACAGTCATATAGTTATAAGTGGGAGAAGATGGGTGAAAGGAAGGATGGGAGAATTAATGGTAATAGTAATGCAGACTTAGTAAATAGTTGGGACAGTGTTGAGGGAATTATTTGTTTAGCAGTTTGGGAAAAAATTGTCCTTGTGACTAGTGGTTCTGGTGTGCAGTGCTCTATAGCGTCGTTTTGAGGGAAGGAGTTGAAACAGTTTATGTCCGGGATGTGAGGGGGTCTGTAAATATTTTCACAGCCCTCTTTTTGACTCGTGCAGTATACAGATCCTCGATTGAAGGCAGGTTGGTAGTAATTTTTTTTCTGCAGTCCTAATTACTCTCTAGAGTCTGTGTCTGTCTTGTTGGGTTGCAGAACCAAGCCAGACAGTTATAGAGATGCAAATGACAGACTCAATAATTCCTTTGTATTTCATACTATTATTTCCAAATTGTTTATCTAACATAGCAGGATAAATTTTATTTCTATCTTTTAATGTTTCAGCTCCTTTGCCCAATTATATGTCATCTCCCAATTTGATAAAGCATTCTTTCTACCTTTTCACGTATTGTAGGTAATGAAAATTATTGGCATCATGTTTGAACATTGTGCCTGTCCCCCACTTTCATTTTATATCTCAATTTATAGATAGTCCTTCACTTACAACATTTGTTCAATGAGTATTTGAAGTTACAGTGGCCCTGAAAAAAAAGTCTTATGACCATTTTTCACAGTTATGACTGTTACAGCATCCGCTTGGTCATGTAATCAAAATTTGGATACTTGGCAAATGATTCATATTTATTACAAGATCCTGACTTCATGAGATCCCCTTTTGTGATTTTCTGTCAAGCAAAGTCAATGGGGAAGACAGGTTCACTTAACAAACCTGTTACTAACTCAACAACTGCAGTGATTCACTTAACCTCTATGGCATGAAAGGTCATGAAATGGGGCAAAACTCACTTCACAAATGTCTTGCTTAGCACAGCAATTCTGAGTTCATTTGTAATCGTAAATCGAGGACCATCTATAGTGTGAATGTGGATTCCAACAATATATGACCATCACACCTCAAAGTTTCTGCTGCTACTTTTTTGTTGTTGATTATCAAATCACTTACCTTTTTGAATCTTCCACCACCTTCTGCAGGAGAAAATTGTCAGAAAAACAGGTCAGGCATTTTCTGAAAGAATTATGTCTGTTAAAATGTATGTCTCAACAGATTTCCCACCCCCACCCCTCATTTTACTATTACTTCCCTTTTTAAAGTACCTTTAATGGGCTTTTGGTGAATATCTGCATATTCATTTTCATACTGTATAAAATTTTGTCTTGAGTAAATGAAGAACTTTTATTTTTGCATTCTTTAATCCTGGTATCATTGTATCCTTTCATTCACTGGGCAGAACCTGGAGAACATGTTGCTCTCCATATGTTGTTGGACTCAGTTCCAATCAGATGATGTGAATACTGTAGATAGAAACCAAAGCGCAAATGTTGTCTCCTATTTCTAGAACCATCTCCAAATCTTCTTTACTCTGATAGTGAAAGAGTCTTATTTTGATTGCAATGGATCTGCAAATCTATTTATCCATATGAAGATAGAAGCTCAGTAGACCACAGGATGAAGAAACAGACTTATCCTTCTGCATGCATGTACATGTATATTTGTTTGTATAAACAAATCTGACTTCAGTAAAATAATGGGCTTCAACAAGCATAATTGTTATCATCTGATCCAAAAGTATAGATTAAACTAGAAGATATTCATTCTAATGACATGGCCCATCCACCACATCTGGGTTCTGATAAACTACTCAATTCTGGTGGACTTCACCTATTTCAAGAGTTTCAATTTAGAGACACTTTTTTTTGCCATTGATGAATGCCACAGATGGAGAAGAGGGTGTGTATGTGAAATTTCTCCAGTTATTTGATTTGTCATCAATATCTCTATCTATGTAAGAGAGAAGGGATAACCACAGCTCTGTAGACTTTCACCTTTGTGGAGGTGTGGAAACTGTGTTGATTGACCACTCTGGTATGCAGCCATGCAAGAGCCCGCCTGGTCTTGCTAACCCTGCAGTCAATTTCTTTGTCCAAAGTCCCATCATTCAAGATGACCCTTCCCAAGTATTTGAAGCTGTTTACATTTTATCAGTTCAGTGTTGTCAACAGTGATTTTTGGTTCTGTAGGGTTAATATATGGCACAAGCTAATAAAGTAAAAGTATAATAAGTAGTCCTTCAGATTTGCAGAAGACACACTGTTTTCTAGTTCTTCTGTAAACACAGAGGTGCCTCTGTAGTCCCAGCCTGGAAGCACAGAATCTAACATAATGGGAGCACTTTTATCATTCTGTAATACAACTGTTTATAGTTTTATATTCAGTTCTCCACTTAGTTTATGGAAATCCATAAATTATAGATATTTTTTTATTTACGGGGGGAGGGGCATTGTAATAATGTAGACATGCAAGTGATAAGGAAGCTTTTAGTGGATAGGCTAACTGAACATTTGGGGTGAACTTAGGGCCCCAAGAGGTGAGTGACACTTGAAAGGGATGGGGGTATGAATTTTTTGTTTGCTTGTTTGGCAGGTGGAGGTAATTCTTTTCCCCTTTCTCTGTCTCTGTTAAGCCTACATCCAAAATATGATCAAGATTTTAAGGAATCATGCCATAAGGTTTCAAATGCAAGGAGAAGTAAAGGATCTGGAAAAGCGTGGCCTATTTTGATGTTTATTCCCATCCAAAACACTTCAAACAAAGTCTTCAGACAGCACTTCTGTGTATTTCTACTAGGTTTTATCAAACAAGATACTAGGCGCATGCCTGCACCTGGCTATATCTGAAGAGAAGGGGAAAAAAGGGAAATGAAATTTCCCCCTGCTTTAAAATGCACATTTATTTCTCTATTAGAGATAAAGGAAAATTGCTAGTTTTCTACATGCAGATTGTCATCTGATCAGTCCTTTGAAAGGTCCTTTTCTGTGATGAATGGTAGGTACATTGATGAGAGACTCATTTTGGTTTCCTCCTCCTGTAATGTGTATTTGTGTATGTTTAATGGAAACGGAGAGTGCCCTGCAAAAATGAAGGTAAAAACCATGGGTTATGGAATTGTTCATATATTTTTGTTATTTAGTGAATCTATTATATTAATTCACTTTTTCTCAATTAGGGTAATGGGACCTACTATAGCTTAAACCAAACATTCAAGGGCAAGACAGTTTTTTAGCTTCACATGCCATCAAACAGACAACAAATGGTCAAAATTGGGAGAGTCCTATCTAATTCTATACCTGTCAACAGTGGTGTCCCCCAAGGCAGTGTTCTAGGACCAACTCTTTTCATACTCTACATAAATAACCTCTGTGATCACATCAAGAGCAACTGCGCTCTCTTCGCTGATGATGTAAAGCTATTCAACACCACAGAAAATACCGCTACCCTTCAAAAAGACCTTGACTACGTATCAGAATGGTCAAACAAATGGCAACTTCAGATCTCAACAAATAAATGCTCTGTCCTACATATTGGCAAAAAAAATCAGAAAATAAAATACAGGTTGAATAGTCAAGACCTTGTTGATGACCCAACAAGTAAAGGAGCTGTAAAGGATCTTGGAGTATTCATCTCAAATGACCTAAGTGCTAGAGCCCACTGTAACTACATAGCCAAAAAGGCGCTAAGAGTTGTTAACCTAATCTTATGTAGCTTTTTCTCTGGTAATATTACACTAATAACTAGAGCATACAAAACATTTGCTAGATCAATACTCAAATACAACTCATCAGTCTGGAACCCACATTACGTATCTGATATTAACACAGTTGAGAAAGTCCAGAAATATTTTACAAGAAGAATTCTTCATTCCTCTACTCGTTTCAGAATACCTTATGCCACCAGACTCGAAATTCTAGACCTAGAAAACCTTGAACTACGCCGCCTTCGGTCTGATCTAAGTATAGTATATAAAATCATACATTGCAATGTCCTACCTGTCAATGAATACTTCAGCTTCAACCATAACAACACAAGAGCAAACAATAGATACAAACTCAAGGTTAATCGCACCAAACTTGATTGCAGGAAATACGACTTCAGCAACAGAGTGCTCAATGTCTGGAATACTCTATCTGACTCTGTGGTTTCTTCCCCAAACCCCAAAAACTTTAACCTTTAGACTGTCTACTATTGACCTCACCCCTTTCCTAAGAGGTCTGTACGGGGCGTGCATAAGCACACCAACGTGCCTACCGTCCCTGTCTTATTGTTTCTTTTATACTTTATCTTTCTTATATGTATCCATAATTATGTTTTACTTATACCTATTATCTTGTAAGCAATTGATAAATAAATAAATAAATAAATAAATAAATTCTTCCCTAGAACCGTGATCTTGTAATGTGTTGGTGTGGTACATGTGTGGATTCAAGCATGTGTGGATTTTGTAGTAATAGCAATAGCACTTAGACTTATATACCTCTTCATAGTGCCTTACAGCCCTCTCTAAGTGGTTTACAGAGTCAGCATATTATCCCCAACAACTTGGTTCCTCATTTTATCAAGCTGGGAAGGATGGAAGGCTGAGTCAGAATCAAAGTCCTGGCAGTGAGCAATGAGTTAGCTGCAATACTGCATTCTAACCACTTGTGCCACTATGGCTCCTCTTATAATTAACATATGTAAATTGTCTTAATGTGCACAATTTCCAAGTGCTGTCCAAGATTTTTTGTATGGCATTTAGTGTGCCAATTAACTACTGGGACCTGATTTATGCTATAATCTTTCAACTTCAGTTTTCAGATCTTAATACTTTGTGATCTTCTCCAATTCTCTGTCTTCTCTTCCAATATCTTCTGATAGTGCCCCATCAATTATCCACACTTTCTTCTTTTCAATTACAGTCAAACCTTTTATAATTATTATTATGGTTGGTTGCAAGTCAGCCAGATATTTAGACTAGACTAGACATTTTTATCCTCCTATCGAGTCCTTCCCAAGGTTCTGGCATAAAGAGATGTTGCTTGATGGACTTAAATTTACATCATGGGATGTAGCCTGTTTCAAGTAAAGCTGCCTTTTGCAATTGACTGTTGGTGATTTTGTCAATGCCAATAATGTTTAAGTGGTGCTCTAGATGTTTTGTGATTGCACCCAAGTGCCTATTACTACTGATATTTATTATTATGTGTGGGTAACTTACAGTTAAATCCACAATCTAAGACTGGTGAAAACTGAATTCAAGTCCTAAGCATGCACATCTAAAAACTCTTTTTCTTTCTTCTCCTTCTCCTCCCCTCCTCCTCCTCCTCTTCCTCCTCTCAGTTGAAGAGCTAGATTTTTCTATTCGTTTTAAGAGAAATTTTGACTAATCTAGTGTTGGGCATTGAGATTGAAATAAGCCAGTTTGTAAGCAGCAAGTGTTCAAATTATTCATTCCAGAAATGTAAATACACATTGGAACAATATGAATGAATAGGAGTTCTCTCTCTCTGAATATACTGCAGTTAAAAGCAGTAGTGGGTTTTAAAGTAGTTTACCACTGGTTCGGTGGGCGTGGCTTGGTGGGTGCGCTTTGCGCCCGCACAGAGGCTTTCCTAATCACTCCTAAGCACTCCTGCACTTTCTCTATAGGTTCAGCAGCTGATGTGCAGCAATGTGCTGTGCTGCGCAAAGCAACTGCACTTCAAAAGCAGGGAATAAAGATCAGTTTGGGAGCCAAGGCAGGCGGGTAGGCCCAATAGCAGCTCATCAGGAAGAACTGGTTTGGTCTCTGCTGATCTTTGGCACTACTGGTACATCAAAACCCGGCCGAACCGGTAGAATAGCAACACTGGTCAAAAGTATTAATAATCAAGTTCTGAAGATTTTCTTTTGGAGTTGTGTGTGTGTGTGTTTTCCCTATAAAATCCCTATTCAGTCCTGGGTACTTAAAAGTCTCAATTAATTCATGAGGTAGTCTAATTCACAGCTGTGCCACAGACTAATGCTTCCAATAAGATGTGGATTAAATTCCCATTAAACTAAGACTAGTGCATTGCAAGGCAACAGGATTGCTGTTGAAATCCCTTTTTTATTTAAGTTATTGTGAATTTGGCTATCTGGATAGACTGTGGCAAGGCTGGTAATCTGGATTCTTGAATAATCAAGAATTTAAGAGTTCCATGAATTTTCCAATTAGCAGAGATTGCAAGATAACAGTTTCTAGATAAATAAATTGTAAAAAAAAAATAGACAGTTGGAGGAAAAGAATAGAGTTTAATTAGAGATAGCTCAAACTGGGTGCAGTCTTAACACTGGCTTAATATATTCATATTCTGGGAAATTGTTACAGGATTAGCTATTCTGTTATATTTTTATGAATGTGCTGTTAAACATGACTCTATAACTGCATATCTTTGCAGTGTCCTCTAATCAAAAGATAATTAAAATTGACAAAGATGTCATCAGATTTTATACTGCTTTGTACTGGTAAGTAGCACATAAAAATCCGGTCTCTTTTGATTTCGCTTTCTATAACTGCACTTTTAAGATTGCTTTATGGATTGCAAGATGGGATCTTGAGCTGTAATTCTCAAAATAATTCCTTCAAAAACCACCTGTGATAAGACCTAGAGATTTATAGAGAAGATATTAGTGTCAAAAGGGCAATTGAATTTTACTGAAATTAATGGCAGGATCTCCAAATTGCAACATTACTCATTCTTGTTCCTCAACAATGCCAAACATGGATTTTATACAGAATAAGCATCAGAATGGATGATTAACAAATGTATTTGTCCTGCTAAACTCTTGCAAGGTGGGTAAAGTTTTCATACTTACTCTGTCACTGTAATATGTTCATATGTTTATGGAGATAGACAGCTTCAGACAAAAGGAGCCCTCAGTTTCTCTGTGTTAAATGACATCAGATCTGTGTAGTAACAGTGTGTTTGCAGATCTAAATTGTGTATGAGGCTTGGAACATTCCCAATTCAGGCAGCAAGGATCTTTTCCTCTATACTTATTTTTTTTAATCTTCAGCTGAACCATATGGTATGGAGAGTAAGAATCAGGAATGGACAAACAATAGGGAAATTGAGAAGGAGAGGTCAGTGGTGCTGAGCGGGTGGGGCTTTAGGCCCCCCTTCCAGTCTAATGAAGCCGTTGTCTGGGGGTAATGAGCCACACGCCTCAAACCCTCTGCTTGGTGCGAGCGTCTCTCTCCCCAGGACGTGATTTGTCATACAATCCGAAACTTTGCGAAAAAGGGACCCGCCTTCTCAAGATGGAGATGAGCCATATGTCCACTTGCTTTGCATTTGAGAAGGGGAGGGGGAGAGAGATTCTTGAAAAGGTTCAGTTTCTGGCAAAGCTTCAGGCATTATCTCCATTATCTACTCCAATTTCATGTGTACCTTATTGGTGTTAAATATCAACTCCTACTGGTATATAAATCAGAAAATGTTTTGTATCTTTATAGATTTACTGCATATGATCTTTCATATGGGCAAGTGATTTTTTTTTTAATAGTCACAGATTGTGTTCTTTGGCATCAAGGCTGTTGGAATGCCATTTCATATCTTGCCACCAGAGACGAGTCTGTTCTGCTCATAAGTGATCTAAAAGTATACAAGTATATTAAATTTCTGTGTTGGAAGCATTCTATGTTATAAAGAAAAAAAGTAATTAAATCCCACTGATTTTAGTGTATTTGATCAAGACTGAATGCTTTTTTGTATTTAATGCATTTTTCTGCATATTTTGTATATCTGAATTTATTTTTATTTTTATTGATTTGATTTGATTTGTCAATCGCTTGCAAGATAATAGGTATAAATATAAACATGAATAAGAATACAGGAAATAGGTATGAATACATGGAGACAATAGGACAGGGACAGAAGGCACAATTGTGCACTTATGCACGCCCCTTACAGACTTCTTAGGAATGGGGTGAGGTCAATCGTGGATAGCTTGAGGTTAAAAGAGTGGGGGTTAGAGGATGTAACAACAGAGTCAGGTAGTACATTCCAGGCATTGACTACTTTGTTGCTGAAGTTGTACTTTCTGCAGTCAAGTTTGGAGCAGTTTACATTGAGTTTGTATCTGTTGTGTTCTCTTGTATAGTTGCAGTTGAAGCTGAAGTAGTCATTGACTGATAGGACATTGTAGCAGATACTTTTGTGTACTACACTTAAGTCCAACCATAGGTGGTGTACTTCAAGGTTGTCCAAGCCCAAAATTTTTAATGGTGATATAGAGTATTCTGTTGCGAGCAGAGAAGTGTAATACACTTATTGTGAAATACTTCTGGACTTGCTCAATTGTATTAATGTCTGATATACAGTGTGGATTCCAGACTGATGAGCTGTATTTGAATATTAGTCTAGAAAAAGTTTTGTATGACCTACACTGGATCATAAACCAGAAGCATTGTTAGTATGCTCTAGCAAAACAAAACAAAACAAAACTAAAACAATTTCCTAATATTGAAATACAATTGATACAAAAGACCCATCTGTTTATCTGAAAAATTGTGGCAGAAAAAAAGATAATACTAAACATGAATTAAACATTTTAGGTAGCCCTATATTGAAGCATCCTTATGGAAGTTATACAGAAAAACGAAGTGCAACTAATGCATCAGTAGAAGCAAAATCTACCACCTTTTCCTATATCTGCACCTTTGCTTGCATTCAGTTGGACAACATGTGTCAAAAACAATCTTTCTATTGCCTCTGGGATATTTAAAGAGAAGGAGGCTCCATTAGATATAGGTGAATAATAGCAAGCTGTTGTTTGCGTATCACTTACTCAAAGGAAGCATTCCACATCCTTCGTTGGCAAGGAAAAAGAGGGAAGCTCTTCTCTAGGGCTCCTGGTGCTGTCCAGGGTCTAATGCTGAATTTTCACTAACTGAGCTTCTCTGACATATGCCCAGCCTAAAGGAAAAGAACTGGACATGATAGTGCCTTCAAGCAGTTTTTTTTCCCCCAAACAGATCAAACTTTTGTGGACCACTTGACCAAGGGCTGGAGTGACAAAAGGTAGCAAGCATTTCTATGGTGTAGCATTATAAAGCTGAGCGGAAGAGGCGATTGCTTCATTCTGGAGATATCACCATGATAATAAGATAGAAATAGAAGTACCCACTGTGGTTACAAGTGCAAATTTACAAGTGCATTTGTGAACTAGTTTTTTGCCTCTGCTTTTTTCCATTTATCAGTTCAGATAAATTTGTTTGTAGTCTTGGATGAAATGGGAAAAACAGTTTAAGTGTTCAGTTGTATGTTTTTTCAAAACATAGTGACTGTTAAGGGCGCAATAAAATTCTCAGGTATTTATTTCTTTGTTTAAATTTATATGGTATTTCAGTCTCAAACAACTCTAAATAAGTAACACTTTGAAAGAGGTAAAACAATAAGTTGAACAGAACATCACAATAAAATTCTCTTATGCTACCACACTAAAACACATTCAATAAATCAATAACTTTGCTGAAAGTGGGACCTCAATCCTGTTAGCCTACAAAGGCCTTCTGGGATTTAGGTCTTTCCTAAATTACAATGAGATTGGTGTCAATCTAATCCCAGGAGAATATTGTTCCAAAATAAGATGGACAATAATGAAAAATGCCTACCCTTATGGTTTCTGATAGCAATATCGTCTTGGAGTAGGGACCCAAAGGCAACCAGCCCTGTCTTCCAGATCTTAGGTTGTTTCATGGATATTCATGAAATGATTAAAGCCTCTTTAGCTATGTTTGGATGTTCTATTTCCAGTTGTCTGTGCAAAAACTGGTGTATCCAAGCTACTAATTCTGAAAAGCTAATGCTACAGTACTTTCTTTTTTTTCTATGAAAAGATTGCAGGAAGTAGTAAGATTCCTTCCCACTCCCTCAATCTCTGCAGCAAATTGTGAGAAGTCCTCTAATGCACTGCTAAGCCATTTTTAGTTTCCCTTCTACAGTGAAGGCCTTTCCCCATATTCTTCTTTTCTGACTTCCTCCCTGGGAGTTGTTAAATAGAGAGAATTTTGTCAGTGGCTGCAAACAAAATAAATAAAGTGGACGATTTGAGATGATGAAGGAGGAAGTCTTAGGCTGTAAAAACTAAATTAACAAATCAATTATTACTGTTATATTCCTGGCTATAGCAGAGGGGCTTCTTGAAGAAGTGGGGAAAAAACTTTACATATTGCAGAAGTGGGAAGAAAACTTTGAATATTTCATCAGTATTCTTTAAAATAAGATGCAAATATTGTTTCCCGGCTGCTGTTATTTTCCCTAGCAGACTTCCTGTGTAGCATTTATCCAGTTTTTATTCACCTCAAAACAAGATGGTACCAGAGGAACTGAAGGTTAAAGATTACACAGAAAAACAACTCTGAAAATTTTGGTCTGATAGTACTGGCATGGTCCCCAAAGCATCTAATACTTAGATCTCTCGTAGAGAGGGCCTGAAGAGATGGAATTTACGTTTTCTTTCCAAATTGTCATTTCCCATGTATTCTGTTTATGTAAAGGCAGAATAAGGGAAAACCAGATTGGTTTTTATCATTCCTTCCAAGTCATTAGGGTGGAAGATATAATCCTTAGATAATTTCTGATTAGTTGGCTAGACTCACTACATTGTAGATGAAGCATTGTCTTTCATTAGCCAAATAGTTTCCTTAAAGAAGCTGGATCTCTCTTATCTTCCTACTTTTCGTTAAGATTAGAAAGCATGCTTAGGAGATAAGAAAAAGGAAATGGAGGAGGAGCAGGGGGAAGAACAAAAATAAGAAGGACCTGCCTATGAACAGCCAAAGACAAGGACCCAGAAGATCTCCTGCCAAGCTCTCTGCAATGAACATGTGCTAAAACAAAAAGTCTTCTTCAAAGAGGCAATAATAAATTTTGAAGGCTAAATATGTGTTCCTGGTATTTCTCTTTTTCCAATAGCATCTTTTTTATATTTGTAGATTTGGGCTTACCAATTTTGTAATGGAAGTGTTTCTTAAACCTCTGCATATAAGGCTGAATAAAGATGTAGCCACTCCTCATGTATCACAATAGGCACAAGACTTGTTAAGTTCTGTCTTCCCAGGAATTGGACAGCAAGAAACTTTATTTTCTTTCCCCCTAGACTTGGACTTAAAGAAGAAGTTCTGGACAGAAGGGCTAAAGACTTCTTAGCTGAACAGACATGCTGCTGTCAAAAGATTCTATTATAATGATCTTTTATTAGGGAAAGCTTGGAAGGAGGACTTGTCTGGATGTTTTTAAAATTATTCCTCTTTCCTGTTTCTAACAACATCCCAGAAGAAGCAATGTCAAACACTTTTGTGTTGTTTGTAAGACAACTACATGGACATTCACCAGTTACCTCCAAGAGTTAGGAAGGAACAAAAGGAGGGAGAGAGGGATGGAGGGAGGGAGGGAGGGAGGAAGGAAGGAAGGAAGGAAGGAAGGAAAAGTGTATGTTTTATCTACAGTGATTCCAAGATCTTAGTCACCATCAGTCCAAGCCAAATCTCTACAAATGAAGCTGGAAATCTTATGCTTATTGAGGCAATGTTTATCTCCATAATAAATAACCACTTGTGCAATCACAAAATGGTTGCTGTAGGAGAGCTCATTATAATTTAATTAAATTGTAGAGTGTGTGCCTAGTCACAAAGTACCCATTTCACAAGAAAGTCACTGATGTGATGAAGGCTAGATGACTTGTTCAAGAAATAGAATACAAGGGAGAGGACAAAACAGAAACCTACTGTGATGACCTGGGGCGTGGCAGAAAGGCAATACAGTCAAATAATAAGTAGGAGTCCCTTTATTAGCTCCAATTAAGGCAAGATGAGGTAATTAATCCAGCAGGGCAAGAGAAAAAATTATAGATGTGAAGAAATGACAGTAAATCAACCTGGTTGGGAGGATTCCAGGAACACAGATAACCACAGTCAACACAAGATAAACTCACGTTTGTTCCCAGAAGACACCGCACTCAGCTTGCATCTCTTTTAAACTCTCTTCCCAGGTGTGTCTAATGAAGGGAATCAGGACCCTTTCCTCCCCCATAAGCCATGCAACCTATGTTGCTCTCTTCTCCATTCCTCCCTGTGTGCCCTAGGATGAAGAGAGGTGGGTGGGCCTGGGTCTTCCTCTGAACTCCTTCTTCCTTGTTCTACCTCTCCACTGCTTTGCCAAGCTGAACTTTGCCCTTCTCCATTTTCCTCCACAGCCAATGGAGCCACACTCCCACTCCCCTGTCAGCTGTTTGTCTTCCTCGTCGGATTCAGACTCCGACAGGGGCATGACACCTACTTTGATTATTATTCTCAATCAGAGAGCCCATCAATTGTCTCTTACATCTCACAGTCCCACCTAGGGAAAATTCAGAGAAATAACTGTTCTTTAGGCTTGATTTCGAAAAATGTCCCTGGATTCACCTGTGGTCCAAAATGACTTTTTAGGATACCAGTGGCAAGCATCTGGAATGCAACACTTCACACTGAAAAAAGATAAATCAGGAGAGCCCAGGAAAAGTGTCTGTGGGTCTTTGGGCTTTCTCAGGATTTTTAAACTACACTATTTTCTGGGTATTACAAATTACATTCATAAGAAAAGAACTCTAGTAATTTGGCATGAGGGCTTACATTGCTTTTGACATGCAAAAGTTTCTACAGCTAGCTGTTTTCATGCTCTTGAAAGCTATATGTGATGCCCAGCTGGGTTCATATCCTTAAAAGAGCCTTCCTCATTAGACAGTAATTTGTACTGTCAACCAATGCATTTAAGAGAGCTGTAGTCCAACACATTTGAGGGTATCAGGTTGGGCAAGTATGGCATAATCAAAATTGCTACTGAAGGAGCAGAATTCAAGTACTTTACTCATAACAATAACTTATAATAATAACTCATAATAATTTACTCTCCAGTGAATAGAAACGTTAGATCTATGATACAGCAGGACAAGTACATTCTTTTGCAGTCTTAAGCTAACACATTTATTTATTTATTTCTATTATTTCTATTGAATTTTACATATCTCAATCAATATTAAACAGTACTGTGACAATTTTTATACAACTACATTCCATATCTAATATAATTATACATTCTAATTCTATACCTTCTACATCTCTTTATACATTTTCTTTTCTTATTTCTATTCTTTATCCAGTTGTACCATTTCTCCCATATTGCATAATATTCAGAATTTTCTTTTCCTTTTAATTCTATAGTCAACTTATCCATTGCCGCACACTCAATTTTTTTTTTAAGCACTGGGGCTTTGGATGGTATATATTCTTTCTCCCAGCATTGCGCAAAGGCGATCCTGGCTGCTGTTATTATATGTAGCACCAAATATTTTGTCCTTTTGTGATATTTTCCTTTGATTACCCCTAGAAAAAATAGTTCTGGGGTAAATTCTATTTGATTTCTATTTGTATCCATTTTTGTATTTTCTTCCAATTTTTTTTTGCTTCGGGGCATAATCACCATGTATAATAGAAGGTACATGTTTTTGTTTTTGTCCACATTTCCAATATTTTGAATCTAAATTTGGATAAATCTTAGCCAATCTTGTGGTCGCCAAATGCCAGCGGTAAACATTTTATATTGATTTTCTTTATAAGCTGCCGATTTTGTTATAATTTATATTCCAGATTTTTTTCCCATTCCTCTAGCTCAATATTGTGGCCAAAATTTTTGGCTCATGCTATCATTGATTCCTTAACTATCTCCTCTCAAATTCTAATAAATAATTATATATTTTGGATAACAATTTCTCTTCTGGACCCAGTAAAAGTTTATCTAGTTTTT
Source organism: Bungarus multicinctus (assembly GCA_023653725.1). Classification (NCBI taxonomy): domain Eukaryota; kingdom Metazoa; phylum Chordata; class Lepidosauria; order Squamata; family Elapidae; genus Bungarus; species Bungarus multicinctus. Next base: position 87,644,821 of record CM042834.1, on the reverse strand, counting down.
GTGGCTCAGTGTCAGTTCCAGATTCCTCACTATCATTTTTGTATCTTGACTGTAATTGTAAGTAGGGCCACCAATCAATAGTTATTCCCTGATCTTGCAATTCCTACATATTTCTTTAAATTTCCCTTGAATGTCTAGAATTTTGTTATATCTGGCCATCTTGTCTTCCTCTATTTTGTTGGGATAGATTGGAAAGCCAACTTGGGATTTTCAAATAATGTTTTTTTTATCCCTCTCTATATCTGTATCAAAGCATCCCTTATTTTGTGTCTATAAAATTATAGGTATGACTTGTTTTCCTTATACCACAGGAAAGAGTACCACCCCTTTTGTAGATCATGCCCCTCAAGCAGCTAACACATTCATTATGACATAAATAAGACACCACATCAACAGATTCATAGACTTTAATTCTCATTTGATAGATACTTGTCACTACCTAGCAAATATAGGGAACGAACCTTGCATCAAATCAAGATTTCACCCCTGGTCCCACCTCTCCTCAGACATGAGCAAGGTGAGATCCTCAGACAACGGATCTCACCTTGCTCATGGCCCCTTGTGATTTGTACAGAGACTGAAAAAGTCTGCTTAAATGAGATAGGAGATTACAATGAATTAGGTAGATCCCGCAGAGATTCAATCTCCCCAATGCTAGCATGTTTATATGCTTTATGCTTTGCCAGTTGAAAACAATACATGGAGCTCCTTCCAACTGGACAATGTCTTAATCACTTGATCAAAACAAGAGTGCTTGTTGTTACCTACTGATTCATTCATATTTCACTTTTGTCAGCATTTCCATGTAGTCAAAGATTGTGTAGTTACTGTGTTTGAGCTGTCTTCTCACTGCTATGGAATTACTGATGATGAAAATGTCAGTAAATTTTCATCATCAGTAAAATACCTGTTATATCCAGTGTGCTGCTATTTCAAAGCAGTTTTATGTGCTTTAATTGTAATGATATGGACACAATTTCAGCATCTCCATTTCTCTACTTGGCAGAGGACAGTGCCATCTGTTGGTCTTCCAATAGCTTGCAATCTAATAATAAAGTCAAATAAATTTAAGTTTGGCCTTTGATGTTTTCAGAAATCCTGTGAGTATGTGTTTTGACATTTTGAAATGATCTTCTGCCATGTTCTTTAACTACTTGGCCAATGCAGAAACCCCTACCATTCTGTAGACTTTTTGGGTGACAGAATTTTGTCTCATTTCAAAAAAATAAGTACATAGGTTCTGAAGAATCTATGTATAGATTCCACCTATGGGTTTTATTAACAATGAGACAAGAAAGCACCATTTCTTGCACCACAGATTTCTTGCATGAGAAGCAAGCAGCGCAAACCCTCGTAAAAGAACAGCTCAAACTGATAAAGGCTACATACAAAAATAAAAAATATTAACCCAGTAATATTTTGCTTGCAGTTGCTAGCATCACTGAATGTTCACCCTGTACAGGTAGTCCTCAACTTATAACAGTTCATTTAGTGAAAAAAGTGACTCATGACCAATTTTTCACACTTATGACCATTGCACCATTCCTGTAGTCACGTGATTTACATTTGGATGCTTGACAACTGTCTCACATCTATGTGGGTTGCAGTGTGCCAGAGTCATGTGATCATCTTTTGCAACCTTCTGACAAGTAAGGTCAATGGGGAAACCATATTCACTTAACAACACTGTTACTAATTTAAAACTGTAGTGACTTACATAACAAATGTGGTGAGAAAAGTTGTAAAATGGCACAAAACTCACTTAACAAACTTCTCACTTACCAACGTAAATGTTGGGTTCAATTGTGATCATAAATTGAGGACTACTTGTATTCTATCAGTCATTGTTTGTGAAGGAGCCCTCCTGCTGCACTTTGCATCCACAGATAAGGGGTGTGCAGAAGTGCACCATCGTGCCTCCCATCCCTGTCCTATTGACCCCATTTATTCCTACCTAATTCCTGCATTCTTACTCATGTTTATACTTATACCTATTATCTTGTAAGCGATTGACAAATCAAATCAAATAAATAAAATAAATAAATAACACCTCTCCCTCCCATTCCAGTAGATGGGAAGGAAGGCTCTGAGGTAAAAGCAGTGTTAGGCACAGAGTGAAGCAGGTTGAGTACTTAGTACACAGGAAAGGATACTAAGACTCAGACACATAATGGGTGGTAGAAACAGATATTCATTGCCACCATTTTCACAACCAATATCCCAACAAGCCCCATCCTAGGAAGCTACCAAACTTGCCAGAATCAAGGGTTGATCAAAACAAGCAACAGAAACTCTTCCATGGGATGGAGGGAGCTTTGTGGGTACCAAGAGATAGACCAAGTGGGGAAAAATAATTAAGCTCCTTCCACATCATGCATAAAAAAAGTGAGAGGGTTTGGTCAGCAGATTCCTGAGAGAATGGCAGCCGCCACCTCAACTGGAGAAGATGAATGACAGGAAGTCTTATGTGCTCCTGGGGAGTTGCTGAGAGAACACAGCCATATTTTGTTCTTACATTCCACAATCTACTCGAAAGCAAAGATGGGTATGAAGGGAATTATGTAATGGAATGTGTGAATGACTTCAAGGAACAAGATATGCCTAGGAAACAATCAGACAAGAGAGACAAGCGCTTCCAATGGCTTAACAGTCAGTAAAAGGACCTGCCCTAATAGATCAAGCAAGTGGAGATGGGAAGTTTGTACTTTCAGACTTGCAAGATTTTGTTAAGGTAGAGTTCCAATAATGTTGAATTCGTTCATCTTGTTGTGTTTCCTGGTTTATCTGGGAGGGCTGACAGCAGTTTAATACAAAGTTAAATAGAAGAAGGAAAGAATCAAAATCTGATGCAACCAACAAGTGAAGGGCTATTTATGTTATCTCTCCTCTCTCATCAATACCAACAGGAACCAAGAAAGGGGGCAAACCATGGTAACAGTATATCTCACTGCCAAGCCCCGCAGCCAGTTCAGAAGGCCAATAGTATTGAAAGACACAAGGATAGATACACCATCTGTCACAAGGATCTGTCAAAGGTCATCCACGAGCATGACCAATGCTATTTCCCTACTCTACCCAATCTGAAACCTGACTGACCAGGTTTCTAAATAATTCATTTCCTCTAAGATCCCTTACAATATCTATTAAACCACCTTCTCCCCAACCCTCCCCCAAAAGGAAAAATTAGAAACTGGACAGTAGTTGTCCAGAATAAAGGGGTCTATATAGAATGTATTGAAATAGACAAGCAGTGAGGTGAAAAATTGTCACCTCATTGTTCGATTGGTGGTATTTATAAAACAATTGATATTGTGGAGTGATCTCTTGATAATAAATCTCTCAAATTATAAAATAATATACAAAGTTTGAGAACTACACTCCATAACATTGCTCCCATTCACATAATTTATGAGGAAAGAAATTATTTTTTAAGACATTAAAAAACCCTGTGTTTTTATTATGAATGAATGAATTAATTCTTTATTGGCCAAGTGTTATTAGACACACAAGGAATTTGTCTTGGTGCAAATGCTCTCAGTGTACATAAAAAGAAAAGATACATTCATCAAGAAGATGTTTGGAAGCGCTGAACTGTCTGTGAAGATTCTTGATGGCACCAATTCAATCAAAGTCAGTTCATATGTGGGGATTCTGTTTTGCTTTGTGAAGTCATAGAAAACCCAATCCAGAACAGCCTGATAAATTTCAGGATTTGGCTAAATCCATTGCAGGATGGCCTTCCCTTTCCCCTATGCCCACCAAATATAGTCTGACTGTCTTTCATTCTGTGTGAATTCTATTTCTGTATTTGCTTAAATAAAATAAAAAAGTGTGTTGATAGAAAAGAGAGAAATATACTTTATAACATTCTATTTTTGTAGCTTTAATGCCAGCAATCAAATTATTTGCCACCATAAAAGGCCAGTGGCAAAATGAATTCTCTGTAAATTCTGCACATACTTTAACAGATTGGATAGATCACAGCTGAAATGAAGCAATCACTGACAGATCTCAGTATGATGTCAAGCAGAGAGCAGCCAGACCTACTGCTAGGATCCATCTGGAAACAAACTGAGTTATTTTCTAAAATGACATGGGAGGTCGATAAAATGCGAAGGTGTCTCTCTCAGGCTCTGACAGCAGCAGTTTGGGACTTGGTAGGTTAGTAAGATTTGAAAATATAAATCTTAAAATGGCCTAGAATCTTACTCTTACAGGAGTTGCAGGTATGACATGCCCTCATCTCTGCTCTGTGGAGGAAGAGACATTTATGGACATACTTTAGATTCTGTCAGCAAGAGTGTTAGCTGCTGAGGACTAGAAGACTGTCTTTTTCCATAGTGGCCCTTGCTCTATAAAACATCCTCTCCTTGAAGATTAGAATGGCCTCAACCCTGGTAGCTTTTTGAAACACCCTGAAATCCTGGCTATGTTGCCGTGCCTGGGATGCTGAATGTATCAAGGGCTCTGTATCCTGGCTGTATTGCTAACTAGTCAAGAATCTCGGTTGCTATGTATGTTTATTTTGGATGTTTTTATTGTTTTAAAATGTTTTTATTGTTTAATAGTAATATATATTTTGAATTGTAGGCTGACCAGAGTCATTGATTGAGATAGGTGGCTATAGAAATTGAATAAATAAATAAGTAAATAAATATTGTCTATTTCATTAGAATTTGCACACATTAGTCACTAGATGGCAATCTTTACTACTTAAGTTCAAACTATTTTTGCTTTTTTTACTTTCAGAAATGGCAAGCAATCTCTAACTTCTGCAAAAGAATTGGACTTTGTTAAGTTATTATCCATTAGCAGAATGCTTATGTTAATATTCTACATATACTCTGGCAGAAGAAAGTGTTTTATAATAATAAAAAAAACTCTCCCTTTTTATGACCCTGTAATCCCTTAATTCAAGGTAGAGTTGGGTTGGATAGATGGAGTTGAGCATTTATTGGTGGATGCCCTTCTATCACATGGAGTTCACAGCAAATATTTTTCCTTTGTGCCCAAGGAGAAAAACATCTACTGCTACCTAGAATTGAACTCTCAATCTTCCGAGTGGTCTTCACCCCCATGCCACTCAAAGTCTCCTGTCATGTAGATATTTATTTCTGAGCAAACATACATGGTCTTATGCTCTAAAAATAATAAGTGATTGGGCCTGCATTCTGTTAGGCTTGCATAAACTACACGACCACAACATCAAATCACAATTTCAGACATTCCCTTTAGTGGTTGGCTACCAATACATTTTCAAGTAGAATTGAATATTACAACCATCCTCCAAGAAGCCCTATATCCATGATGGCAAACCTATGGCATGTGTGCCACAGATGGCATGCAGAGCCATTTGTGCAGACATGCGAGCCCAGCCAAACTTACCTCACTGCGCATGTGCGAGCCTCCCAGCTGATATTCAGCCCATTTGAGGCCTTTTTAGGCCTCCCAGAGGCTTGAGGGAAGCCTCTGCAGCCTTTGGAGGCAGAAAAACAAGCCTGTTTTTTGGCCTCCAAAGGCTTCAGCCTCTGGGAGGCTGAAAAAGGCCTCAAATGGGCCAAAAAGTAGCTGGGAGGCATGCGCATGCCCAGTGCAGGTAAGGGGGGATTGCGCATGCATGCACAGGGGGTGCGGCCCCTGTGTGCATTGCCTTCTAGGTGCTGGCATGTAAACATGCCTGCATGAGTGCACATGCAGTTTTCGGCACAGGAGCCCAAAAAAGTAAGCCACCACTACTCCACGTGGCTCAGCCTAGGTCCGTGATGGTGAACCTATGGCACGCATGCCAGAAGAGGCATGCAGAGCCACTTCTGCCAGCATGCGAGAGGTTGCCCAGAAGAGCCCCACTGCGCATGTGTACACGCCCCCTGCCAGCCAGTTGGCAGGGGGCGTGATTGTCAGGTATCTGCCACATATGCATGGGGGGAGATGCACGTGTGGGAGATGCACATGCATGCACAGAGCCATGCAGCATGTGGGGCATGCACGCATGTGCAGAGTTGTGCAGTGTGAGGGGGATCGCATGTGCAGAGGCGCATGGTGTGCACGTAGGTGGTCACATGCATATGCGCAGGGGGCGGGGGAACTTGTGTGCACATTGTATCATGGGTGCAGGGCACATGAGCGCACACACATAAACTCTACTCATCCCACATAAACTCTACTCATTTAGTCTGAGGACAAAATATGCCTGTTGAAGATCTTTAGTGATCAAGAATGTGATGGGAAGGGGCCCAGGCATTCCCCGTGGAGATTCCCCTTCTCTGTGTTACTTTGTTCTCTGAAGTAAGGATTGCACCTACTCTCCAGGGACTCCAGAATTTCTTAAAGATTTGGCTGTTCTAGAGGGCAGTTGGTGGCTTCAGTTTTGTAGCGTCCCCAGTGCCTGGAATCTTATATGCTGATGGATCAAACCTTAGAATATTGCAAGATTTTCCCTTCTAAAGATGGAAAAGATGGTAAGCCCAAGGCTGGGGGAAAACTGCAGAGAAAAGAGTATCCTGGGTTATAGATGACCTTTTGTGTCATGGCACCTGAATTTTCACATAAAATAGCTGTGCTAAAAAGACTTCTATTGCCATCCACTTTGCTGCCTTTTAGATACAAGAGGCAAACTATGTTGTTTTCTCCAGAGAAGAATAGGGTATCTTTGTGCTTGACTTGAAATCTGTGATTTCATTGAACATCCTGACTTTGCTTGTCTTTGCTATTCAAATATCGGAACCTTGATTTCTGAAATTTAACTGTTTTAATATCTGGATTTTTGCCTGGTTCCAGCCTGTTGGCTTTTGACACCTATTTACATATTTAAGTTTCTTGCTTTGGAGCTTGAGACCTTGGACAGATAATATAAATTTAATTTTTTAATAGGTACAATATAGTGATAGGATGCATTGTCGGGCTTGAACAAAGGCATTGCACTTTAGATAGAAACTCAAGATTAAGTATTGTGTTCAATTAAGTTTTTGTTGGGGTTATGCAACTTGTAGCTAAAGGACAGAATGCAAGTGTACCAACCCAAAAAAGAAAAAAAAAATGGTTTCCGCCTTCAAAAGATGCTGCTCAATGACAACTTTTAAATTGACAGAATGGGCAATATTAAGCATTTAACATATTACTAGTAAACATTAGTAAGAAGTATGAACATACTTAATGGCAATTTTTTTTTTTCTGGCAGCCTCATTTATAATTCTATCAGAAGTGCAATCTTTTGTCCCATCAACAGTTGCACACCTAATGGCTTTACATTATGAATATATGATACTATCCAATGCTAAATTGGAATCAAACCACTGTTCAACTAGTGTAGTATAGCAGCATGTAAAACTTTTCTACTATATCATACTTTGTTGAAAAAGAGTATCCCAAGAGAAAACAAACCAACTTTATATTGCTAGGGATCTTCATTCTTCTTCCACTGAAGAAGAAAAAAAATGAACTATTATTTTATATCATCTCATCAGCGTATAAATTAGATCCATCTTCAAGACTTGGAACAGTTATTAGATAGTTCAAACAACATTGCAATTGCCATAAGTATTCCAAAAGAAACACTTTGGTGGTACTTGTTGTCAGATTTATGGTTACAGAATTTCAGCCTGAAGCTGAAATTGTGTGGACTCATTATTGACCTGGAGATATTCTTATTTCTTGGCAATACCTCACAGAAAATGTATGTGATTCTATTCCTTTACACACCTTATTCTTTTTCTAGAGCACTTAAGCTTCTTTACAAATTCCTGGTAATTCTTAGTTTTCTGACTAAAAATTCTTATCATTTTGGCTTTGTCAATTTTCTGCTTTGACTTTAATGCTAGTTAATAACATGCCATACTGTATATGATTATCTTTATCTATTCCAATTTAGTGCTACTTGTAAGAGTAATAGTAGAAGGCTTTTCCTTTTTCTTTCAATTCCCATTTTTTATATTTCGTAAATTTTTAATTTATTTCCTCCCTCCCTTCTTCCTCTACTTTTCTCCCTTTTCAATCGGTAAATAATTTCAAAAATAAATAAGAGTGCAGGCTCAACATACAAATGCTTGCATTACCAGTAGATGTCCTTCTAAACTTCTGATTTTCTTGGAAAAGTTTAGAAATGTAATGGCTACTTATTTGAGGCTGCTTACTTCTGTCTATTACAGATAAGAAATCAGTTTCTATCTCTAACTGGGCTATCAGAACTGGAATTTTCTCTACATGTTTGCTTTATCTAGTTATCCAGTTCTGGTAACTTAATCTTATGTCAAAGAGAAGTGAGTTGAAATACTTTATTTGTCTACAATAGTGTCATCAAACTTTCTGTCATCTCTCTCTCTCTCTCTCCCCCTCCCTCTCTTTTTCTCTCTCTCCCTTTCTCTCTCCCACCTATATTTTCTTTCATTTTCTGCCAGTATTCAGTTTTTGATTTTGTGTGAGGTGTGTGTGTTTGTGTGTGTGTTTGTGTGTGTTTGTTTGTTGATGTAACTATTTAAGTAGGAAAAAAAGAACTGAGAGAGTGAATATTAATAAGAGCAACAGAGGCTCATTAGGCAGCTAGGAATGTGTTGGGGGAAGATTTCACTGAGAGGAGGTGGTGTGGGGTTTTAATTAAATCAGAAATTCAGTAGAACAAAATTTCCAGAGAACAATAACCTAGGAATCCAAATAAGTTTTGAGCTGTGATGGTGAAGAAAAAATAGTGGCATTTTGGAATGAGATGAATTCATGTTGAAGAGTTGATCATATCATCACTGTGTAGATAGTTTTACTCCCTTATTTTTTCACCCTGTTCATACAGGATGGAAGTGAAATTAAACCATGGAGATGATTAAAATATTTTTAACAAATTTCACAAGGGGACAACAAGAGAGATTGCTTTTAAATGCAGGGTTGTCTAACTATCCATCCAACTATCCATCCTTCTTTTACTTCACTTTTTTTAGACATTTCCCATGCAAACTACAACACTTTGAACATGTCCCACATTCATTTAATCAAAATTGTTTGAGCTCCCCTCCTTCTTACATCTGTAAATCCGGCCTGTTGAGGTTACTATCCCTGGCATTTCAAAACAAAAAGAAAGACAAAGAAAGACAAACGGACCCCCATGTATTAGACCCTGTGCATAATAAATGTAAACAATCTTTCTTCTAGATTTCTACTGAGTGGTGAGCCCCAGGTATGATACAGGTATATGTTTGCCCCTGTTTAAGCACAGAGATAGAGGTGGACTTCTTGGTGAATTGTAGACAAGTTGACTGATACGGGAATCATCTTTGAAGATCCTTGTGTGAAAAGTAGCTACATTAAGGTAACAAAATGTTTTGGGAACTGATACCACGCCATTTTAAAAAAGCATTGCATTGTTGATGTTATATTTGTGCCCATTTATTCTATATCAGAGCATATCAGAGCAGGCAGCAATACCCAGTCAATGCCAGCTGATCTTGAAAAAGCAAAGCACGACTGAACCTGGTTAATACTGAAAAGGAAATGATCAGAAATTTTGGAATTAAACACTGGATGCAAGAGAACAACAACAATAACAAATCTTAGAAGAAGAGAATGGTAAACAGTATCTATAGTTCTTCCAAGACTTCAACCTCTACTACACTAGGAGTTAAGTTCAACTTGCAAGAGACTTTACTTTTCTTTTGCATGAATAGTCTTGTTGACCTATGTTTAATTTAATTGAACATCAAATGGTAGCCTATATCACATTAGAAGATAAACCATTAAGAATACTGTCAAAATAGGTATGAAAATAGAATTAGCATTTATCCCTGTTGCCTATCTGAATATGCAGTACAATACTATATATGACATTTCTGTTGCATTTCTTTGGCAATATTTAATCTCTAAGAAGGGTGCACAAAATACTGTAGCCTTTTTAAAGTATAATTTGACAAAATGACTATGTTTTGCTGGTTTGGTTGAAGTTTGGTTTTCTTCAAGTTAATGGTAATTAGACTTGCTATTCTGGTCTTTGTTATGTCTGCCTTTTGTTGACTCTATAAATGAGATTTAGATTAGGTTTTTATTTATAGAGATTTGAGAAAAAGCAAAGCTGTCTACATTCTTGTCCTATGCTGCACATGGAAACTGGCTGTAATTTCAATTTAAGAGATGCTAATACAGTATTACAGCTTCACCTGAGAATGTTTTCGAGGAAACTGTTGTGCTTTAAAGGACTGTACAATTTTTCCTTGGGGGAACAATTCATTGAAACCAAATGTACATAAAGTAGGCTAATTTAGAATGCATATATTAAGCATTCCTGTGTTCTGAAAGCCAACTGAATTATGTTAAAATGAGGGGAATGTCTTGCCATTGCCCCTTGGATGGTTCTAACCATCAAGTGTACTTTGTCTCTTACAAATGCAAAAGAAGAACAAAAGAACAAATTCTTGCTAGTTAGTTTAGATCTGATTAAGTGTTGATTATATTTGTTGCAGGTAGTCCTTGACTTATGACTGGTTACTTAGTGACTGTACAATGTTACAATGGACTCCCTGCTTTACAAGTAGCTCTCAACTTATAACCATTCATTTAGCAACGTTTGAAGTGACTGGAGCACTGAAAAGAGCCCTTTAAAAGCAATATGTTCTAAAAGCAGAGATGGGTAATGAAACATCTGTTTAAAAAAACAACCAAGCTCAGGGAGCACCAAGGACTTCATACTGAAAGAAGTGATTTACAACCACTTTTTTTCAGTATGAACTCCTTAGTGCTCTCTGAGCTTGATTGTTTGGTCCTCGCCCTTACGACTATCGCAATATCTCCATGATCAAAATTTGGGCACCTGGCAACTGGCATACATTGACAACAATTGCAGAATCCTAAAGTCACGTGATGGTCATTTGTGAACTTCCCCACTAGCTTCTGACAAGCAAAGTCAATGGGGGTGGGGGTGAGGGATTGGATTCACTTAATGACCACAAGATTTGCTTAACAGCTGCAGCCGTTAATAGACACGACTCAATTAATGAGTGCCTTGCTTAGCAACGGAAGCCCGGTCCCAATTTTGGTTGTAAGTTGAGGAGTACCTTAACAAGACAAATGTTGTATGGGTACTCCTATACTAATGGACTGCCATTTGTCAGAAGTGGTGTAGGGTCTCCCGCTTGGTGGGTTGGACTAGATGATCTACAAGTTCCCTTCCAACTCTGATTATCTGAGCTTACCTGAGCTAGAAAGGATCTGAGCTATTGTGGGATGTTTAGACATTGGTTAACTCCCTTAATTCTTTTCCCTTTATTTCTGACATTTCTAGCTTTTTCCTTGGCCAGATGCCAAAACAAAACAGCCAAGGCATCTGGGTTGGGCATCTATTGCCTGTTTAGGGATGAGAGAGAATTACTTTAGGTTTGAGTACTGGATGTGGTTCTTAAGGACTAGCCCTCAATGAACAGTTTTCGTAACATTTTATAATCCAATTTTAATGTTTTTTTTCCCTGAATCCTCAAGCCAGATTTGGCCCATTTTCAAATTCTTTCTTTTGCCAGAATCTACCTCCACATAAAATTTGATCACACACTCTTCAGTTTCCAGAGCATTAGCATGCTGATGGGCAGATGGCCAGAGTTCTCTAGACCTGTACATAGCCTCTTTCCAATATCATGCTGGGTCAGGAAGAATAAAAACTCTTGAACTTATTACAATCAGCCAACTTTGATTCTTGCTATTTGCTTCTGTGCGAGCGGTATAATAAAAGCAATGAGCCAGAGGCAAAAGGATTGGTTGAGGGAACTGAAGAAATATAGTGATGATTGTACTCTAAGGAAACATAGTGATGATTGTTGAGAGTGATGATTACATTATTCCTTAACAATATGACAAGATCTGGCCTGCAAAACCGCAGAAACTGACTTATATAACAGCAGAACTCCTGTATCTCTCTGCTGCCATCTAGTGGTTGCCTGGATTTTTGCAACACAAATCAGCCTTATCTTCTGCCAAACAAGACCTGCTATTGATTATTTGTCTATCAGTTGGCTTCCTGTTTATTCTTCCTGTAAGTGAAGGCAGTACATTTCTTTAGAGGCCTGGACAACAACCAGGGTCTGTACAGAACTTCGCTATCTTAGCAAGACATTATCCCAATATAACAGTTACTGAATGACAGTACAGATAGTCACTTAGTGACTGTTCAAAGTTATGGCAGACCCAGCCCCCCCAAAGCAACTTATGACCCAGTTGCAAAGTTACATCACCTATAGTACCCCTGTGGTTGTTCGCTGTTATGATCAACCACAAAGACTCTGCAGTGTGATCCCCTCCCCTGCTTATTTCCCTGCCACTCTGCCCTTCCAAATTCCCACAGGCATGGGGTCTGCTTTGTTACCCCACTGGGTTTCACATGTTCCTCCCCACCTCATGTCACAATTGCACACTTAGTTTTTGGAGATCTCCAGAGATCAGGAGGGGAAGGAAGACAGGCCAATCCATTGCTGGGCCAGGGGCAAAATACCAGAAGCAGCTGTATTTTTCCGAATGAAAAATAATTTATTTATTTATTTATTTTGTCAAACAATTATTAGATAACAGGTATAAGTATAAACATGGTTATAAATACATGAAATGAATACGAATAAGAAAAAAAAGAAACAATAGGACAGGGACAGTAGGCACGTTTTGGTACGCTTATGCACACCCTCTACAGACCTCTTAGGAAAGGGGTGAGGTCAATAGTAGACAGTCTAATGTTGAAGATTTGGGGGTTTGGGGAAGAAACCACAGAGTCAGGTAGAGTATTCCAGACATTGACTACTCTGTTGCTGAAGTCGTATTTCCTGCAATCAAGTTTGGTGCGGTTTATCTTTAGTTTATATCTATTTTGTGCTCTTGTATTGTTTTGGTTAAAGCTGAAGTATTCATTGATAGGTAGGACATTGCAATATATAATTTTATGTACTATACTTAGATCAAACCGAAGGCGACGTAGTTCTAGGTTGTCTAGATCTAAAATTTCAAGTCTGGTGGCATAAGGTATTCTGCTATGAGTAGAGGAGTGGAGGACTCTTCTTGTAAAATATTTCTGGACTTTCTCAATTGTATTAATATCAGATATGTAATGCGGATTCCAGACTGATGAGCTGTATTCAAGTATTGGTCTAGCAAATGTTTTATATGCTCTAGTTAGTAGAGTGATATTACCGGAGAAAAAGCTACGCAGAATTAGGTTAACAATTCTTAATGCCTTTTTGGCTATGTAGTTACAGTGGGCTCTAGTACTTATATCATTTGAGATGAGTACTCCAAGGACCTTGATAAAGTTTGTATAAATAATGCTGGTGAAGCTAAGGTGAGTGTTAGTGAGGAAAGGAAAACAGAGAGGGTTCCCCCTCCCACTCACTAACTAATGCTAGCATTCGCTCCACCAGCATTTAGCTTCACTAGAGCTAGTTGCATTAATGTTTGTGAGGAAAAAACCTCTCGGTTTTTCTTTCCTTGCTGACATTAGAGAAGCTAATGTTGGTGGAGATAAGATTAGAGATAGCAAATGAGAGATTTTCTTTCCCTTACTAATGCTAGCCTTAGTTTTGCCATTGTTATTTTTCACTCAGAGAAAAGATGGCCACTGATGGGATTGCACCACGTGGCCCAGCAATGGAGCAGCCTGTCCTCCTTCCCTACCCCAAACTCCTGAGCTTTGGAAATCTTTGAAAAGTAACTATGCGATTGTGGCAGGGGATGGGTAGGGAGGAGGCCTAAGTGGCTGTGTGGATCCCAAGGGGCAGGAAACAGAGCATGGAGTACCTCAGGGACTGAGGGAAGGCAAAAATCAGGTGGGCTAGTGCTTATACTAGGCCCCCAAGGTATCTGCCACCCCGAGTTCCACTTAATGATCGCATATTTAATGAATGCTTTGTGGAGAGCAGGGATGGGATATGTGTTAAATGAGGTGGTTCACTTAACGGCCATCCCAACCATCAACTATAATGGGCTCCATTACAGTCATAACTCATGGTCTACCTATAAGGACCCCTAATGAAGAGAGGCTCTGGGTGAAGTAAGTGGTTAGACTGATATTCATTGATAGAATAATAGAGTCCAGCCTAGTACTCCTCTGATCTTATTCTGATCCCAAACTTTGTTGGCAGTAATCTTCTGTCACAAATGCCTGCAGGTCCTAAGGTATTCCAACCCCATTTTAATCTTCTTAGTACCTTACTGGTGTCTTCTATCTGTCCCAACTGCTTTTACTCTGTTGAATTCTCCCTTTTCCCTTAATTTATAAGCATTTATGTATATGGCAAAGCAAAGCTAATATCACCCAATAGGTTTATTTCTTCCCATATGCTTCAGAATAGAGAGGAGAGGGCAGAACAAGTGTTCTGTTGAATAGTGTGATATTGGACACATGGATCCTTTGTGCTACAAGTGTGTGTACTTTTGCCTTGCCGTACTACCTACTACCACTATTGGAGAGGAAACTCCACATGAACCGTACATTATTTCCTTGATGTTGTGAAATGCAGTATTTACAACATCTGGAATTCAAAAAAGAGACGATTTTATTAAACTCCTTTGTGCAACTAGATAAACTTTGCAAAAGGAAAAGACAAACTAGGGGAACAAGGCAATGAAACAGAAGTTAAAAAAAATCAGAATCCATCTTTGGGATTGATAGTATTCTTTTTTAATGTCTGAACAGCTTTTTAAAAAATATGGATAAGTGTGCTTAAATGCAAGATACTTCCCTGTGAATATGGGACTTTCTCTAAATTCTAGTGGCATTAATAGCAGGAGATTGACCTTTAATGTTCACAACAGCCTAATCCAGAAATTGTTTATTAGAGTCCCAAATGTTGAATCCAATGAAAATTAGCCACCAGCCTTTAAAATGTATTTTATTCCTTGTGTTCCATTGGTCATAGAAAGAAATATGAAATCTGCATGCAATTCCCTAAATATTTCAAACATTTAAATAGTGTATGATAACTTAGCAGTACAATACATTATACAGAAAGATAATATAGGGAAATCTATAGTATATTTACAATTGAAAAGGTAGTTTTGTTACTTGTAATTTTTATAAAGAGGAATGTACTGCTTACCAGTGAAATGATTACATTCGAAATAACAGATTGTTGCTTTATGACTAAAACTTAAATGTCCATTCCCCTATCAGAAACTTCATCCCTTCCCAATAATAAGGTACATTTTTGGATAATTCTAAGCTACAAATCTAAGAAATCATACACAATATACCTGAAGATATCACAACGCAAAATTGCAAACTTCAGAAGAACTTCAGGTAAGAAAAAAGTGTCTTTTCCATATTAAACTGCTTTAGAAATATTTTATCCACCAAAAGAGTATGAGTAATATATTTTATATTATCCCACCTTCAGGGATTAGAAAACAAACAGCTGTTTTGTAATGAGAAACCTTATTTCCAAATTTTACAGCAGTAGATATCAATGTACAGAATGATCCCTAGTTTAGCCCCTCTCATTCCATAGAAAAGGATACACCCAAAATGTTTATTGTGAAACTTGCCCTCACCATGCTAAAAAAGAGTGACTGTTCTAGATTTTGTTTTTAGGAAATTAAGATTCATTTTATGAGCTTATAAAGCCCAATATCCAGTCATAGGAACAGAAGTTATGAAATTAAGATTATGCAAATACATTTTAAATGAATATTAAGTTTCATTATATTCTTCACTAGAAAGGAGGCATGTATAGGATTTAATATATAAAGACACTTATGAAATCTGGTGGCTTTTTTGCAGCTATAAAATGTAAAAAGTGATCCTTGGTAACAAGAAAAGTGCTTTATAATTAACATAAATGTTGTGTCTTGTGAGAAGTCATCTTTGTTGTTCATCTTTCTTCTGCCCATCAATTAATCAATCACACTTCTTCTACTAGACATCACTCTCTTACTCTTCATAAACTCTGAAAACACAAAAGTAAGAAATTAGCTTGACCAAACAGTGAAACAACCCTATAAGGTATTCAGTAAATTAAAATTCAAAGCACTGATCCATCAGCCTTCTTGGGCAGATGAGATCTAATTTGTGTCAACTCATAAAACATTTTGTATACACGTTTTATAGTTGTCAATTATAAAAGAAGGCGGGGAGTTTCAAAGAGCAGGCAGCAGTGTGGAATCGAAAGTACATTCCATTCATATTTTCTTCAGAGACTGATCAGATGACTGAAGCTTCTGCCCCGTGAAAATCTAATTGGAGAGCATGATTGATGACTCTTGGATATGGATGTGTTTCATTGGATGATACACCCAGAGGGGTGGTGGGGAAAGCAGGATCAAAGGTGATGTAGAATTACGTATCTCAGAATTGACTACGCCCAGGCTAATGCCAGCATGTTAACTTCTAATAAATCCTTTGAAGTTTGGAAGTGTGGCTTGAGGCTCATGATGTCCATGAGCTTGCGGAAGGTGTAGGCGCAGGGCTCAATTTTCTCATGCTATTAGTCTTTACTCACAATTGGGACAACTTCAATTGCACCGTGACTGGGTTGATGATCTTTACCATGGGGAATGGTCCCATGAACTTTGGCCTCTGTTCTCTTTCTAAGTCTTATGCTACTTAATCAACTTACTGGAGGTATTAAAACATAATTTGTATGGCCATTGGCCAGGGATGCTATAGAAGTAAATTTGTGCATTGGGTAGAGGATTGGACTAATTGGTGAAAAGTGATATATGATGATTCTGTGAACAGCAATATCAGCTCCCATTATTGTCTCCAACTGAATTACTGTTCAGTAGTTAGTACTATTTAGTGGCATGTTGCCTCTTGAAGTGGTGGTTAATAAATTTAGCTTTTTATATATGTTTAAGATAATGCTAATATTTTGTGTTATGTCAATGTTAGCTTAATTATGAGTTTTGTAATGTTGCTGTGGTTTGTCATTGCATATCTAAACTGTTTTGAAAAATATATGTAAACAGTTGGACAACAATATATTAGGAAATACAGAATGGGGGATTCAATATACGAAAAGATTTAGAAGCTGCTTTGTAAATATCTTCAAGAAGCTTGTGATTTGAAATTAAACTCTTCAGTTCAATAGCAGCTGATTAAGCGTAGAAGCCTGCTTGTTTATATACAATTGCTGTAATTTATAGCTTTTATTTTAATAATATACTACAAATACTGAGAATGGGTAAAAACTGTTTAATAAAACAAAAATGTAAATATTTTACAAAGTATAGCTGTGAATCCAAGTTCAGTGTTTGGACTGAGAACTCCTTCATACATTATTGTATTAATTCATAGTGTCTCTTAGATTTGTTTGCTCTGTCCCCACAACATCCTTAACCCAGCCTATCACTCACACAGCCACATCTCTTGGCAGTTCTATATTGAAAATGTCAAATCCCCATCACTTTTTCTAAGGAAGGCCTGGAGAGTATGGGCAAGGCTGGATGATATCACCAGCAGTTCCCTGTTTGTCATGTAGGTAGCAATAGGTATGGTTTAGTCAGAGGCACCTGCAAGGTTAAATATTTTTGTTCAAATGACCAAAGCAGTGTTGCATGAATATGATGCAAGCTCTACTCTCTTTATATGCATGTATGGCATCACAACATCATAAAGGGACCGAGCTCATGTTATCATGGTTGAAATATTTGTATGGCTAGCCGTTTGCTGTGAGTGAGTGTTGTAAAGATTATTGCTTTTTCAGCTGTTCCTTCTTTCCACTTCTCTATTTGGAGGGGAAGATATGCAAAACAGGCCAATATACTAATTTTTCTCACAACAGAATGGCTAAAATTTCTTGTTCATTTGTGTTTCATGGGGACACAGGGGGTAAATTAATCAAGTCAATCATTCCTATTTGATGTTCCCACACATATTGGCCACTATATTCTATAGAATATAGGACACTATATTCTATGACCCATTTCAAGTAAGCTATCAGGCACAACACACATTTATCCCTTACATATTAACTGAATCTTACAAATCTGAAAGTACAATTTTCCTGCAGAACACTTAAGGTCTCTTCTGAGCCTCTTGTTCCACCCATTATGCAGGATATGCTGCCCCTTATCTGACCACTCTCTAGGCAGCATCTCTTTTCCCTGTCTCCCAAGGTCTTTCTCATTATAGATACCAATAATCCGTGACACACCTGATAGAATCCAGCACTGATTATATAACTACTAGTTTGGGTCCAGAAAGACACACCAAGAATGCTACTAAGGGCTAAGAATTTGCTATTCATTACCATGGTTTAAAAGGTGAAATAACAAATGTGAGCTTATTTACCTTATTAGTGGGACTAAATTGTAACAAGAAGCAAATTTGTTACAACACTACTCAATTTTTACTTGGAATTTTTTTTTACCTCCCAGCGTTGCATTTATCCTTTTATATAATCAACAAAATCATAATTAAAATCATCAATTATTTTTAGATATAACACTTGCAGATCCTTAAAACTTTCAAAAGTTTCTAATATACAATTTAAACATTAAGTGCTTGGCTCTGCCTAATGTCTGCTGATAAAAACCCTCTTCTCTTATGGGAAGCAGGAATATGTTTTCCAAAGAGTACCTTCAGTGTTTTGCTTGTATTTTGAGCTTTTATCAAAGGGGAACTAGGTAGGCAATCAGGCCCTTTGTTCCTAGAAGTTCATCTGCTTCTGCTGTTTCACCTCAGGGCAGGTGTGCCAAAGCTCATTGAACCAGAATGCTGAAGGAAATAGCTGTTTACCCAAGTCTCTATTCATCTCTTTTATACAGAGAAGCAATCTTCTGGCCTTTTCACCTGGGAAACAGGCATTTAATTTGTTCTCTAACCACAAGGGCTTTTGTTGTGTGATCCTGGGGATATTCACCTAGGAAGAGGTTTTTGAAGGATACTTATGTTACATTGGATAACTGGACAAAGATTTATCGTACTGATGCACAATTACTAAGCCAGAGATGCAGTAAAAAGATGGTAATGAAATATTACAATTCTTTTATATTTTTTATTCCACTTTTATTATTTTTGGTATGAACATACTTAAGGTGTGAACATACTTAATACTCCTCTAATTTTCCCCACAACAACCCCGTGAGAGGAATTAAGCTGAATTAGGAATTTGACTCGCCCAAAGTTACCCAACCGGCTTTCATGCCTAAAACAGGATTAGAACTCACCGTTCTAATCTAAATTCTAATTCACAATTCTATATTATGACATGGTTCTAAATGCAACATGCCATACTTCTACAAGTAGAACTTTTTGGTTTTTCAAAAAATCTGAACTCTAATGTTAAAAGATTGTTCTTGCAGTTATAATTGTTTGTCTTGCAGTAGCTGAATGGAAGGGCAGATCTTTACATAATCATGTACACTAGAGAACAGATCTTCTTCTCATGTTCAGGGATATAGTTGCAATTATTTTTTTATTTGAGGCATATAGACTGAACTTTCCAAACATCTTATACCTTGCCAAAACTGAATCTATAACAAATCTTGGTCCATATCAGTCAGAACTTCCTTTTCAATTTGGACAAATGTTATACCTTAAAAAAATCCATCTGTCAAATATCTGTGACTTTTCCAGATATTATAACAATGTTTTGTGCCTATGCTTTTAATTAAATAGCAATATTAAACTGATAAATTAAGCAAATTAAAGAATATCCCTTTTTGAATTTCCATTTCTCCATTTCCCACTATGCGACCTAACTAAAAAAGATAATTTCAGACTTCTAAATATTCACCTGATAATGTTTCACATGAGCAACTAATTTTTCCCTTCCAAGTTAGAGAGGAGATTTCATGCCTAAAACAGGATTAGATTTCTTGCCTTTCTAGAGGGCATTTATAAAATCACTTAATTCAGAGACTATATATGCCTATTAATATCAACTTTGTGACTCTAACAAAATGGCCTCTCTCAGGATTCCAAATGTGATCCAGGTCTGGAGATTTTAATTATGTTACCCCTAGCAGGATTATGCCAATTAATCCAAAGGGCTCTTGATAAAGTAGGGGAAGCATCCCTCCAAACCTGCCATTGGGAGCACTGTAGCAATTTGTTTTGTAACAGAATTATAAAATTCAGGTTGACCCAGAACACATTTCAGCTTTTACTTTCATGGTATCTTTAGATATTAACACAATGCTCTGTCAAAATCAATACCATCAGATCTGTGGTGGGATTCAAATTTTTTTACTACCGGTTCTGTGGGCATGGCTTAGTGAGCGTGGCTTGGTGGGCATGGCTTGATGGGCATGGCAGGGGAAGGATACTGTAAAATCCCCATTCCCTCCCCACCCCACTAATCTGCTTTCCAGCTCAGTTCTCCTGTACAGGGCAACAAAAGAAGACCCAGCCAATCAGCTGGGACTCAGGAGGCAGAGAATAGTTGGGGGCAGGGCCAGTCAGAGGTGGTATTTTCCAGTTCTCTGAACTACTCAGAATTTCCGCTACCGGTTCTCCAGAACTGGTCAGAACCTGCTGAATACCACCTCTGCATCAGATGTGTTTGGTCAACTACCGCACTTCTGGGAAGAAATGGGTGGCAAGTTTGAAAACAATAGCCCAGCACATCTGAAATTACTAGGTTACAAAAAGACTTTTAAAACATTTGATTAGGTGAAAGCTGTTTATATATGAAGAAATTCCAGATATAGGTAGATCTTTCCTGAAGCATGCTGTTTAACTTGAATTCAATCTGAGCTTTGTGCATAATATAATCGGTAAGCAAAATTCCTAAATCAAAATTGATCTTAGTATTAGGCAAATTCAGGGTTATAGCTAAAATTTGGAACTCAGTTTTATTAAAGGATTTTAGCAAAGCATAAGCAGAGGATCTTTTTCAATCCACTACACAAGCATAATAAGAAAGATAATTCAAAGGATAAGACACCAGTTTTCAAGAGGTTTTTATTTTTAAAAAAGTCTCCCTAGGGTTGTCTCCTCCTCAGGAAAAAAAATGGGATTCTATTTGTGTAGTGGGTAGGATAAAAATCAAAACTGAGTGGAGCACTTTTTTCTCTTATTTTCTTTAATCTTTGGTTTATTCCTCCCCTGCATCCACTGCAAGAGAGTAGTAAAACTACAGTCTTGTGAAACAGAATTATGTGGCAGAAGTAGAAATGCAGAATGCATTGTATTTACAACAGCTTCAGAAAAATAATAAACATTGCTTCCTGTTCATTCCCTACACACTTTGACCACCTATCTTGTGTGCGTGCACACACACAACCACACACACACACACACACACACACACACACACACAATTAGCAGGAAAAGACCAGCATAATTTATGGTTCATATTGCATGCATAAAATGTGACTAAAATATTAGCAATCATCCTTACATTAATACTTTGTCATAAATTGCTTGCTGGATTTGATTGATAATTAAAACCTGGAGTGGCCCCATTAGCCAGTAGGAAGGTAGGCAGGCAATGTTTAACACACTGGCTCCAGGCTTAAGTAGAAGCTTTTTGTTTGTGTGGGTATGCTTTTGAGTCAGTTTTGACTCCAGGCGACTACAGGAGTAGACCCTCAGTTTTCTTGGCAAGGTTTTTCAGATGTGGCTTGCCATTGCTTCCTTCCTAGGGCTGAGAGAGGTGGAGGGGAAGGTGATAGACCTAAGATCATCCAACTGGTTTTGGACCTAAGGCAGGGCTAGAACTCATGGTCTCCCACAGTTTCTAGCCTAGACATAGTTGGCTTTCAAAGGAGAACTTACTTCAGCAGAAATATAAACACATTCATTCTGTCATTTAATGTATTACACTTTTTTCAATAGCATAACTTTTTTTCAAGTTACATTGAGCCTGTATCTACAGAGTGACACCTAGCATGCTTGTCACTGTAACATTGACTCAAACATGTGTCGGAGACATCTTTTTTCTAAATGAGCAAATCTGATTATTAGCAAGAAAGCCCTCCTGTTATAATAATGCTAGATGGTTGTTCTCACCTGCATATAATCAATTACCCACCTTTCTTTTTCTTTCCATATTGTATACCACTTAAGTAATCTTTTTGTACTTGGGAGTTTAGGATGCAAGCAGTATTGATGGCCACCTCGGAATCGTGATTTCATTGTGACTCTGAAATAAAAACCAACTAGTAAGTACAGTTTGGAGTGGCTCCTACAATTTTAACAAAAAGATTTGTTAACACTATAATTAATTTCTCATTCTTCAGCTGAAGAAGCTTCTCGGATGAGGATGAAACTTCTTCAGAAAAACCAGAAAGTCCAGTTGCCTCATGAAAAAAGCACCTTTGGGACAACCATAATTAGTTAACTATCTTTTTCTGCTACAAGCATTGGGCAAACTGTCTTTCCAGATATTGCTAATATACATTTCTCAAAATACCCTTTATTACTGACCATGGCTGGGACTGTTGCGATATATTTGGGAGTATTGGGATATCTAGAAAGTCACAGTAGATCATTACTCTTGTAAGAGCTATTTTGTGTAATAGCTGTACATGTTCTGTTTTTCTCTCAACACCTGAAACCTTTATTGCATTGTTGCATGCGATTTTGGTGTTAGGCAGAACCTTCCACTTCAAGTACTGGTAAGTCACAGTTTATCTGCGGTGGCGCAGTGGTTAGAGTGCAATACTGCAGGTTACGTCTGCTTAATATCGGTTGCCTGCAACTTGGCAGTTCGAATTCCACTAGGCTCAAGGTTGACTCAGCCTTCCATCCTTCTTAGGTGGATAAAATGAAGACTCAAAATTGTTGGGGGCAATATGCTGACTCTATAAACCACTTAGAGAGGTCTGTAAAACACTATGAAGCTGTATATAAGTCTAAGTGCTATTGTTATTGCTATTCGTGCACTGGTAAACAGACTGCAGTGCTGTTAATACTGTTAAAATTCTGTTTGAGAATTGTAGTTGGGAGAGTAGAATATCTGGATGTGCTTGGTCCATCTTTCTGGCAATCAAGCTCTTAAATAGACGAATTGTTAAATGGTAGAGAAAAGAACAAATCTCTACAGCAGCATGGATCACCACTGTCAAGATTCAGATGTGAGGTAGATCTATTTTTATATCCCACAAGCTCTTCTATGCATTACATTCATTTTTGGTGCATATAAATAACATTTCCCATATTTAGAGGCCAGAAATGGAAATTTTTATGTATGTATCTTTCTATTCTATATAACGAACCTTCATAAGAACCAGAAGATTTTTCAGTACTCTGCTGCTCTCAGCTCCCAGCATAACTTTAAAGTGATAAAAGCTTCATGTAGCATTCCTGATCTTTGCCGTGGCAACCACCTCGACAATATTGTTCAGCTCTAGTTCTTGTGTGTTTTTTCTGTCACACCAAATGCCTGCTTATTCTCTCATGGATTTCTTTGGGGCACTATGGCCTCATTTCTCTTGGCCCCCTTTCTTCTAGAAGGTTGCGTAAAATGCCGGGTTAGACCATAACCATACCAAACAATCATTTTGTTAAAAACTTTCATGAATCCCAGCGCTTTGCGTGACTCTTTATGTCTGAGTGTGTATATATACACATATACACACACAGAACGTTTCAGTTGTGCTTTGTAAAAAAACCAAAAACGGTCGAGCTTCTTATTCATGAGTGATAGTAACATAGTTCATGCTGCATATCATATAAAGGCATCTTCTTCCGTTAGGCTTAGTAAGCAGTATTATGTCTTTCTTTGTAGGTTATAATCTTTGGTTTATAGATTAGCAGGGTGCCTGAAATTAGTAATCATCGTTATTCAATGAACTAAAATTAATCAATCTATAGATAGATTGGATTCACATATCACACTAATGTTTTTAGGACAGACATATCTTAAATTGAAGAATCCCGACAGAGTCAATTTTATAATATTTTTCTCTCTGATTGTGATTTAATTACTTGTTATAGGAAACTTACTATTTATTTCCATATCTGATTTCTTTTCTAAATGAAAATTCAAGGTAGAGGGAGAGAAAACTGAGAAGCATTGCCAAGCTCCAAGACTTCATTAATATATAACTTTTATATTTAAACATTTTCCTAAAAGATTATAAAAAAAGTTTACAAATTAAATTCGTAAGATAAAATGTACAATCCATACAATGACATTGAATTAACACCACCCTGAGTCCTTCGGGAGAAGGGCGGTATATAAATATGTTAAATAAATAAATAAAAATAAAATTAACATAAAAAAGCATGAACATATTCAATTCTGAAGTCCTGTTGAATTTAGTTTGAGATTACAACCTTATTCTTATTCAAAACAATTATTTTTAGACAAGGTTTACATTGCAACAGAGAAGATGAAGAAACTAGAAACAGGAAGAAAGGGAAACTGTCCCAGTCTGGTAGGCAACTAAGTTTTAAAATGATCTAATAATTTTTTTAAAAAAACCAAGTGTTTTTGTCTTGTGAAAAAGAGAAAAAATAGAAGGGATGTCAAGACTGCATGCTCAGAGGCTTATTGTGAGAGGGTTTTTTGTTTCTGTTTTTGCTGTTTTTAACAAAGAATGAAAATGTTCTCTAATGGGCATTTCAGTTATATCCCTACCTCAGAACTTCTGCCTTTTCCCTTCGACTGCCAGATCTGGCCGAGCTTCTAAAAGTCTGGTATTCACAGCTCCCTCATACCCATCCTAAAAAAGCTTGTGATTGTTTTTCTGTTGGCCTTCCAACATCCTACTTCTGCTGGCATTTTGTTTGTGAGAGAACACTGTTGTTTGGTTTTCCCATCAGGCAGCCCAGACTGAGTCCTTGGCAGCCAATGCTCAGGCAGGAAAGCCTTGCACTGCTTTTGTTATGCTGATGCACGTTTCTGAACCCTTTGTCAGCTTCAGGTCACTGATGTAATGGAGACATAACTGTCTATGCAAGCGGACTGGGAAAGAGCTACCTCCATACCTTCTTGAAGTTTGAACATTTCTCAGGACCTGTCAGAAAAAGGAGGTCACCGGCACACTGGACCACGGGCCTTTCCTGATTTTCACATGAAAGCTGATATTTGGGGACTACGGAGCAGGGAGCACGAGATGAGGACACCTCCCTTCCTGTTCATGGAACTATCTTCTGTGTTTATTTCTCATAAAAAGTAGTTCCCCCCTTCCCCCCAATCCCGGATGGCCAAACCATTCCTTTTCTGATCCAAACTTTCACACTAAGCTCTTGAGGATTCCATACTAACAAATGCCAATGAATCGCTGTTCTAAGAGAGCCAATTTTTTCTTTCTTTCTGAGAATTTCTAAAGACAACTGTCTCTTGTTGGAAGGGAGATTGCATGACTCTTGTGAAGCAGAGTTGGTAGGACACATATTTTTGCACTGGTCCAATTTATCAGCATTTTATATAGCTTCTCCTATAATATAATTCTGTTATTTCTAAGTGCCAATTTTTGGGTGATTCCATTGTTTGTATTAGCAACTGAGTAATTCAGCTTATGCAGATAGTACATTTGAATATTGCTTCAAGATTATGGCCATGGATGCATTGAATGGATGCATTGCATTTTTATGGCTGGTCTTCAATTACAATATTGCATTTATCATATATTTAATATGTTATTATACCAATGTCTGGATCACTGATTCTCAGTTCTCTTGCCCACAAAGGCTGGGTATACAGTCTTAGGGTAAGATAGTTCTGAAATTCTGCTCTTCTCGCCTATCCCATATCCATTAGCTCTTAGTTGATCATCACCCCTGTATTGCAGGTTTGAACAGTTATGCATAGAGAAATCCCTGTTTTTTGTTTTCTCTCAGCTAAAACACAGAATATTTAATACAGTCCACAAAAAATTTCCCTAAACTGCTACTCTTAGGAGGGTTGTAATTCCCAGCCTATTCCTGGTGGCCGGAAATTTGGGAAAGGAAAATTGCAACACTTTTGGGGCGGGACAGGTTAAGGAAAGGCTATATAGAGAATCAAGTTCAAAGAGAGCATACCCTCAATTCTAGAACTTTGGTAAAAGGAATTGTGGAACAACATGCTAGATTCAGCCTGAAGTTACAGGGTTAATATTATTCCCAGAACCCATGAAATTGGATTAAATTTCATCTGTATGCAAAGATATTGTTTTGTTCGGAAAAGATTCTCTGCCCATTTAGCTTGTTTTATTGACCTCCACGCCTGCCATAACTTTATTTGAACTTAGCCTTTTTTATTCAGGTGAATAAAATTTATGCTCCAGCTACGTTTTGTATTGTTGGGTTTCATGGATGTAATGCAATAGCATTACATAGCTTCAACTACAATTTTTGACAGATATTACATATTTTAAACAAATAATATATCAGAAAATCTTGAATCTGCTATTTTTGAAATTTACTAAGAAATTATGAATTGAAGGGATTTACTTCTAAATGACTGAATATATAATTTGATGGTTATGAACTATCTTGAATATTTACGATAAACTTATTTAACTGCCATATACCAGACCGAGTACAGAGCTGCGAAAGAAATTATAGTGATTCAGAACAGAGTAGAAGAAATTGCTTTGACAAGGCACATTCTTCCCAGCTACAAGAATTTGTTATGGTATATTAAACAATTTAATATTGCTTGCAAAGAAGAAACAATACATTAGCAATCCACTGCAATTATTTTTATTTTTTTGATTTTGCATAAATCTCTGTAGATATGCATTGTCCTAAGATCTGAACATTTTAACTTATGTCTCCGTTCACTCTGGTTAGCAGTGTGCAGAAGTGCTTCACATTCAGAGCACAGAGGTAAAGGGGTTTGATGCATAGCGCATGAATAATCCAGATAACACCCACCTCTGAACTTTGAACTGTGACGAAGTGTATATGCCAGTTCCAAAATTAGTTTTAGGAATGATTCTAATAGATTATAATAAAACAGAGTGCAGAGCCAATTTATTAAAAAAATGAACATCTGTTAATCCCTATTTCGGTCCTGGTAAGAGTGGGTGGGCACGTTATAGAAAATGCATGTGAAGTGAAGAACAATGCAGACAAGTTAAATAAGGTGTCAGAAATACTAAAAGCACCATTTTAAATAACTTTAATGAATACAGGAGCTCAGCTTATTTCAGTTTGATCCTGCTATAGGAGTCAGTTAATAAGCAGGCTACAAATTAGTTTATTTCTTTGAATGTTTATGAAATGTTTACTTATTATTGTAAGTTAATTGTATTGGTATTGAATTCATCCTTTTTCCCACCTTTCAATAGATTAGAAAATATCTGTATATCTAACCAGAGGGATTCAGAAAGGAAAAGTTCAGTGAAAAAAATCTTAAGACTCTTTTTCATGTTTGTCTTTCTTCAGACTTCAGTATCTTTTTAAGTCTTAAAGATTAATAAATTTAGAACCACATGTAATACATGGGAGAAAAATTTGAAGTTATCAATCTGAAACAAATCTGAAATCACCAGTAATTAAATCAAGCAAAAACATTCAACTGGTTCCGAAGACAAACTAAAAGAAAACATCAGAGAGTGTTGTTTGGAGTTTTCAAACAATGGCAATGCAGAATAAAATTTCTCTGCTTACAAATCATTATTTCCTGGACAAACTTGTTCTCTTCCTGCTATAGCATAAAAAAAATGACAGTGTGTGTGTGGGGGGGAAATCTTAAGAAGTGGAATAGTGTTTGCTTTTGCCACCATTCCAACACAATAGTGAGGTAAACTGTGCCTTTCGATTCATACATCATTCATCATTTCAATGAGGAGTCACAACAGAGTGATAAAAGTGATCAGGCAGTGACTCTTTTTAATATCTTTACTGTGGAGACTGTTTTTACATGGTAGTATCCAGTATGGAAAAACATATCATTCTGGTTACTTCTTTTCCTCAAAGGGTGATGGTGTAGGTGAATCTTAATTCTATAACAGAGCCCTTTTCCCAACTTCTGCTGACTTTTTCTGAACTAATACCTGTGGCTTCCTGAGTTATATCACTGTGATGCACATCTAAAATAAAAGAAGCCACCGGCTATTTGGCATTATATACTTTATCTGGTAAACATTTTTAGGGGGGAGTCTACTACTGAAACATATCACAAGAAAGATATTATGGAATCTGAAAGTAGCTATTGCTACTTTCCTCCATCTCTCATATTTGATTTACCACTTGGAAGAAAAGGCAATATTGCTGAAGGGTTCTGTTTCTTGCATCGGTTGACACAGAGGAGAGTGAGTCTACAACTATCCCTTTTTTTAAAAAAAGTAGGACCAGTTCATTTATGTTTGTTACTTAAGTGGGTTTCAGAGCCTATACAAAATGTTCTACATCTTTTTTTTTTTAAGGAAGATTTCATTAGCATGTTTTTGATATGGCAGTCAAAGGGGTGAGAAGGGAGTATTATATAAGGCAGGCATGATTGACAATGACTTGGCAAGTAATGCTATTTAGCACAAATCCCCAAAGAGGTAGAGGCGATTTGGGCTATTGAAATCAGCAGCTCTACTCAGCTAAGAGATTTCTTATATATAGTCCAAATGTTTAGCAGCAGTACATCTCACTGAGCTTAATGGAATCAAAAATAAATGTACTCAGTATTACATTACAGTTAAAGGGTTTTAGTCACTTAAGAGAATTAGGATTGAAATAGCTGCACTGTCCTGCAGCATTTTATAATAAATATTTTGGGTTATTTGCTTCTGTAAAGATTAAGATTCAGAATATGGAAACTAATGCCCACACATACATGAATAAATACAGGTATATAAACAACTGAAAAGATGTATTGCATTTCTAACCTACATGTTTGTAGTTTACACTTAATTAACAATGTTTGCTAAATGTAAGAGAAAAAACAAGTTTCCAGCTATTTTGCTACACTGAATAAGATATGCTTCTGTATTAAACATTTTATTATTTTTATCATTTTAACATTTGCAGAAAAGCAGACTTAGATTTAGATATAACACCGTTTAAAAAAAAACTTACATGATCATTCGTTCCTTGCAATATGGGTATTTTGGCCGCTCTTCAAGTTTTTGAATATCAGACAATCTTATTTTCGGACCCTTTCTTAAACATTTGCATTTTGATCCTATAAGACAAAAAGTATGTGTCCATTTGTGTATGGACTAAGTTCAAATATTATTTTAAAATCTACAGAAACATCTGTTTTGCTTATAGTTTCACTTTAAAAAAAAACAAGTGCTGTATTTGTAAACATTTTTATATCAAGGCTTCAAACCAACATATGCTTAAGCAGTTTACATTCTGTTGAAGTAGACAGATGTGTAAATGTCTCTATTTATATACATAAATTAGATCCATTAGATCTAGTAAGGCTAACTCCCAAGTAGACCCACTGGACTGCAACCTTTGTGTATAACAAGCCATGTGATAACCTCATCTTATTAATTCTGCACCTGCTGTGTTGAAATTTAATGACAATGAAAAGCTTAAGGAAAATAAACAATATGACTTTCATGGGTGTTAATTTCTTTCCTTTTGATAAATATTAAAAGAGTATGCCAAAACCATTCCAAATTCATCATTTTACACTCTACAAACTGCTAAATAAAATAAAATATAGCAGTACCAAGCTGGGCCAAAGAGAAATTTTAACAAGAAACAATTCAAGCCTTCCAACGAAACCAAAATGTTAAAAATTCTTGATACCAGCACCTGTTTTAAGTTCTGTTCATTTTTTCCATTGTGCAAAACTATGAATGAGTTCACCATCCAAAACTGGTCATTCTAAGAAGTAAACTTTGGCTGAAAAATTAAATGTCAACCAGGGCTACCTGGCATGGCTTTTCAAGGGAGCTTTCCTGATATTTCTCATTTTTGCAAAGCTATATTCTGCGGTCTCTTGTCATTTTTCTTTTTCTAAGCCTTTCCAAGGACCACAATTGTATTTCAATCTGCTGTTTCAGTGAGATGAAAGGGAAAAAAACGTCAGAGTGAGTGAGAGAGACGGTGGTTAGTGAGGAACCTGTAACTTACCTTCTACGCTGGTAAAGCAGATTACAAGGACCAATAAGAGGAGAACTGCGGTCAAAAGCTTCATAGTAAGACCTGAAGAGCCTAGAAATAGGTTCACTTAGGTCTCACGGGGTTAACCTGTTTTCTTTTTGCCCCCCGGGATTGTTCAGATAGTGGGGGGTCAGTTGGCCTTTGAGGAGTGCCAGGCCAAAGGACGGATCGTGACTGACTCGTCCGGCTTTGCTCTCCTGGTTTCTGTTATGTCTCTTCCTGCACGTCCCGCCAGTTTCAGCTCCTCTCTGCCTGAGCACGGAGGCTTTCCTCCTCTTTTAAAACAGCTCCTGCTGCCCTTTTCCTCTGACTCATTAATATGCAGATAGACTCAGTTACTTTCAACAATTTCGCAATTCCCCCCTCCAAAGGGAGGGACTTACAGCGAGCAAAAATAGCTGATTCTGCTTAAGGCAGCGAAGTATCTTCGTGGATCTCACAATGTAAGGAGAGAATATGAAGGTGAAAAAGAAGTCTTTCTCTCCCCCCCCCACTCCCCAAAGTAACCTGGGGTGAAACCTGCCATAAAACCCCCTTTAGCTGAAACTCTTGGGCAACTCACTGGCTCTCAGCTCAATGTACCTCACAGGGCTCAATTTGAGGATAACATTGGAGGAAAGGATAGCATGAACTTCACACAGAGCTGGAGAGAATGCAAAGTATAAGTGACCCTAACCGGATAGGATTTAAATGTGAATTGAACCTCCCAGAATTGAGCACAGAATAACATTTATGCTTTGGTTTTTAGGAAATATTTTAAAGTTTTGCAGACATACCTGCTTTCTTTCAGAGAGGATAGTGAATTAGTTGGCATTTCCCCTTTTCAGGAGTGCAGCTCTGGGCCTTGCATTTTCTGCCACACCCTGAAATCTAAGCATATTGTGTTGCATATTCTGTGATACACTATCACTGTATAATGACCATCACTATAACTGGGGGCAGCTACAACACTTATCAGACTTGGCTGATGTCAATCTAGCTGAAACAATCTAACCTCTCCTGGTGGAAGATTGCCAGAAAATCTCAGAGCTGGACTGGGAAGTTGAAAAAACAACCTAGAAAGAAGGCAGTGGAAAAGCCATTTCCATTCTTGTGCCAAGAATCAACTCTTCAGTAATCAAGCTCGATTTGATGGAGTCATGTTGAATTAGATGAATGAATGGATTTGGTGCAAGCTATCTTTGTTTTCTTTATGCTAACATGACACTAATTTCAGTGGTTATTAGAAATGAAATTCCACCGGCAAGCCATCCCTATGAAACATCTCCCTATGTGGCTGTAAACACTTTATCACATCATTGAAGAAAAAAATTGAAATCGTATGTTTCTCTAGCCTTTGACATCTAGATTATGTCATTTTTTAGGAAGCACACTGAAGATAATGTCGACTGCTTGGAGTTGGACCAAACCATGGGACTGTATGAAGTGGGCAAGAAAGTTTGCTGCCTCACATTAAAACTCATTATATTCTTTGCCAGGATAGCCTCGGTGGCACAGTGGTTAGAGTGGTGTACTGCAGGCTGCTTCTGTTGACTATCGCCTGCCTGCAATTTGGCAGTTCAAATCCCACCAGGCTCAAGGTTGACTCAGCTTTCCATCCTTCTGAGGTGGGAAAATGAGGACCCAGATTATTGGGGGCAACAGTTGACTCTGTAAAACCGCTTAGAGAGGGCTGCAAAGCATATAAAGTGGTATCTAAGTATAAGTGCTATTGCTATTTCAAACTGTGCTCCTTAAGAGTTTGATAGGGTTCCACAAGAATATGATCGGGTTCCCTGAGAGATTCAGGACAAAATTTTTAAAAAAAGAGTTCATGGAGATAATTTTCTATCACTAGAGATTTATCTCTTGATCAGGAATTCCATTTTTTTTCACTAACAGGTTCACTAGCCTAAAAAAGTTGGAAAATTGTGTACTATAGTGAAAGTACAACTTCCCCAGTTCTAGTTTTGGCTTCTTGAAACTTCAGTACCAAAGGGATATCAGAATCTGGTTGATTCTAGAAGTAACTGCTATTTGAAATCCTACAAATCAAATGCCTTGATCTGTTGAAATTGCATCTTTCTGCTATGTATTGTGGTGCTCCGGTTGAACAGGAACCTACTTTCAAAGTAAAAGTAAGACGGAGGAAAAAAAATACAGGTGCTTAACAATTCCATCTTTATTCGTTGTATTTGGTTGGTTTTATGTTTTTAACTTTTTGTGGCTTGAATAGGTATTGTGCTTTATACATTTTAGTGGCATAACTGCAACCCATTGAGAATCTCTGGTGAAAACAAAAGAATGAAAAAATGGGCTTATTTTCTAAAGATGAAAGGGGCATTTAGGCCACTAAGTCCAACCTCTTCATCATGTAGAAATGAAAATTAAAAAAATTGCAAACATCTGGTTATCTAGTCCCCACTTAAACAAATTGAGTGAAAGGAAGGCCATCATTTTTTATTTTTTTTTAGTATTTGCTTCCACTGTCATAAACTATTTTTATTATTTGGAAGTTTTTCTAGCTTTCCATTGGAATCTGCCTGAATTAAGCCCATTATGTATTCTTTAATAACAGAAAACAGGTCTTGAGCGTCTTCTGCATGACATTCTTCTACAGGCTATATCTGCAGAATGCTTTCATATTCCATATTAGTCATATTTTCTAAATATATCCAGTTTCTTCAATCTGTTGTCATAGACTTGCATTTTAACTTGCTGATCATCCTTCTTGCTGCATTTTTCCAAACCACTTCGCATTTCTCTGAATTGTTCGAAAAGGGTGGCATCGAAAACACAAGTAGTATGTGGCCAAAGTTGAATAAACTGGAATGATTACTTTCTGCAGTTTGGAAATGGTACATCTGTTGATTCAACCCACAATTGGATTTGTCTTTTTTTTTTGCATGCAGAACACCCTGCTGGCTCAAATTCAGGCTGTAATCAATAACTATCCCAAGACCTTTTTCACAAATACCACTACCAATCCAGATATTCCCCATTCTGTACATGTGTGTTTGATTATTATTATTTCCTAAGGGAAGAACTTTTCATCTAACTCTGTTAAATTTCATTTAATTACTTTCAGCCACTCTCTCCAATCTAAAATTGCATTTTTTTCTCCCAGCCATCTGCAATTCTCATTTCCTCAATCTTCTTATTCAAGTCATTAATAAAAAATATTAAAGAGTAGGAAATCTAAGCCTGAACTTTGAGACATACCAGGTGATATTTCTATCCAGTTCCATAAGAAACCTTTGATGAGCACTTTTTTGAGTACAATTATCTAGAAAGCCTTTGATGAGCACTTTTTTGAGTTCAATTATCTACAATTATCTGAGTACAGTTCATCATCGTTCACTTAACTGGCTTATTGATCAGGATGTCATGATGAAATTGTCATCTACCAAGACACAATCAGGGGTAGTGCAAAGTAAAAGTTCACGTGGTATAGAATAGTTAAGAGATGCCTTTTTCTAGTTACATAAGCCATGCCTGTGTATGAATTCAATTTCCCCTTGTTTGTAATGAATAAGAGCACAGAGCATGCAAAAAGAGTAATTTTGATAAGTCAACATTCATGAATTAATTATTCAACAAAAGGAAACCAGAAAAAATGGATTGTCCCTCTTAATTAATTACATGACTATGAGAGCTTTCCTTTCAGAATCCAATATTGTTTCCAATGTCTGAAGCTGGCAATTTAAGGAGTACATGCATACCACACGCACAAAGAATATACTGAATGGTGTATCCATACCCCCCTTCCCCAGCATATTTCCCACTCATGTGAGACGTGCTGCTGACATGCTTGGAACATCTTGAATATCCTTGAGGCTTATTAATGCAAATCTCTGAGTTTCCTTCTTTCCCAAGACGTGCTTCTTCTGTACCCTCAAGTGCTTGTGTTTGTATCTGTATGCATGTGTGCCTTTCTGTGTGTGCACTTCTCGCAAAAAATAAGCACTCTCAGGTCAAAGGTCATGGCAGCAAACATGCAAATGAAATGCATCCCGGACTGATTTGACAAAGCTCACCTAGTGACCATCAAAATATTATCTTGTTTTTTTAGTACATAGTTTAGAGTTTAGAAGGAAAAAAACAAATTAAGAACGTGAAAAATTCAGGCTAAGCCCTGCAAGCTTCCAAAGCAGTAGCTGGGTTAGGAAAGAAGTAAGGAAACAATCATCTTTTACTTCTCAAGCTTAGCATATGAATTTAGAGATTACAACAGACAAATCTGCTTGTGGTTTATTTTCTTGTTTTTAGTTGGAATTAATGTGTTACAAATCATCAACTATTATTTATTCAATCTGATGAATGTTATGCAGAAACAGAACAGATGAACCACTATGCTCCCTTGCTTGCGCCATCCAAAAATGGTGAACATGGAAAGGAAAAGCAGAACAGCCTAAGCAGGAGCTACCAAAGAAGTAAAGGGTCAAGGAGACTTATCTGCAAATTTCTATAGCCTTAAGTTCATGGGATGGCAGATCACTACTCTCTGCTTAGCCTGTCTCAAAAAATAAAATAAAATCACAGAATAGGATCATGACAACTAGTCCAGATTCTGTGAAGCAGTAAGTCTTCTTAGGTACTCTATTTAGAGAGTGAACATAAACATCTGAGAGAGGAAGTGAGGAGGCCGGGTTGATATATGGAACTCAAACAATATTCAGGTCATTTGAACTCACTTATATCCAGGTTGATTATTGGGATTCAGATAATGCTACTTGCATAATGGATATGAGTACTGTGGATAATTGGCATCCATGGGGTGGTATTGTATTTGCATCGTCATATGTGCACCTGGAACCCTTTTATCAAAAGGTGAAAGTCAGGTATGAAAGGACAGACAGGATGGGGTGCTCACTGTGGCTGGTGGTTGAAGGAAGTTAATTGCATCCTTTACATGCCCAAACAGGTCATCCAATGCTCTTTAGGTCATCCTATTTCTAAGGGACAGGATTTGAAATAATCTTGGGTTATTGCTGTCACTGTCTGGGTTGTAAACTAAATAACTAGACAACAGGAAACAGGCTCTTTTATGATGGGTAGGTAAGTAAAGGGAGGCACTGATTTAGGGAAGAGATATGAAGATTTCCTGGGAGATATGCTATACTTCAATTAGTGCTAAAGGTTATAGTTTAATTAGGTTATAGTTTAATTAACCCTAAAGGCAATGAGAGAGGAGAGAGAATGGAGGAAAATAAGTTATTTTGGGAGAGAAAAGAAAGACAGCAAGCTAACTCAGCACTGCAGATTCCAACTTGGGGTGAAATAAGGAGGAAGAGGGAGACAAGGCATAAGAGAAAGAAGGAAGAGATATGGAACTAGCAGGAGTCCTCCTGGCATAAATACTACTTGTGGACAAGATGGAAGACAATCCGGCTTTATACAAGGAATACTGAAGAAACAATTGGCACTTAGAAGATATGACCTAAGAAAGTGCTCCAACAAGAGAGAAAGAGAGAGGAAGAAAAACCAGATTAAAGACCCACATCAACAAGTGAGTACAGAAGATACTGAGAGAGAATCAAATTTGAAGGAAGTTGGGAAAAGAAGTTTGGTTATTTGACTATTCATGTAATAAATAGACTATTCTGTTGAACTTCATGGGTAAACTGTTCATGGATTTGTAGAGTAGACTGTTTCCTAATGATATTAGGAGAAGTTATAAAAAGTTCAGTTTCTTAGGGCATAATGCTGGTAGAAGTTGGACAGAAGTCTTGAGGATAAATGTTATAGGAGCTGGAAGAGATTTTGCTTGGCAAATTTCCTGGGGATTCAGCTCTTGAATTCAGGACCAGTTCTATGTTCAGAGTTGTGGCTGTACATGGTTTTCCAAACTGGGAAATCTCATAGTTTCCCATCATGCCCTGTTTTGCAGGCATCTGTAACA
The DNA here is from genome assembly GCA_023653725.1 of Bungarus multicinctus. NCBI lineage: Eukaryota > Metazoa > Chordata > Lepidosauria > Squamata > Elapidae > Bungarus > Bungarus multicinctus. The sequence continues at coordinate 87,609,059 of CM042834.1, read as the reverse complement.
CAAGTAATGAGTAGAGTCCACAGCAGAAAGTCACAGGCAAAACTAAGTTCCCAATTTTTCTCATTTTATGCCCAAGTGTGCTATTAATAGAAGCAGCTGTAGACATCAAATTTGGGAATGGAAAACAGAAGAGAAAATATATAATAATTGGATCTTCATCATCATCAATTATGCTGTGGTTGTCTTGGAAGGCAGGCTGTTGCATAAGATTGTGTTTATGTGTAGTCCAGTAAGTCATTCCACATTGTTTTTCCATACCCCTTTCTTATAAATTTATAACACACTGTTTTTCATAGTAAGGTGCTTGGCTTTACTTCTTTTAATTAGGGGAAATTAAATTATATTTAATTGATATTTTTATTTATAAGAAATACAAATCAAAAATTGGTGGATTCTTGGTGAAGTTTATGTTTGGTGTAAACTTCAATTTTCCTGCACCCATTTGGGATATTATCCATAAATTATTATGAAGACTTTAATGCTACGTGACTTTTCCCCAGATAGAAAACTGTATTGTATTACTGTTCTTAATATTGTTACTATTCTTTTCAGTTGGTAGATATTGATGGATGTTGGTTTCATTCATTCTTGTTTTCATCAAAAATATTTCAATGATAACTAGATGACAATCAAGCCAAAGTCTGTATAACTACTAATAACTGCCACTTAATGTCTTTCTTCTTGAAAGAAGAGCATAATGAAAAACATACCCATTCAATGCTTCCCTCACTGAAATGGATAACAAGCCCAACATTTATTCCACTGAACTTTCCTTTCAACTATTCTTTTCAAGAATTTGTCCTTGGGACATAGTTTCTTAATGACAGTGCCCAATGGTGACAATTAAACCATGAACATACTAGCGAATGAATGAATGTTTGACTGTTTGCAAAATATGAACTCTGCTAACAAAATGTCTGGTTTATTTGTCTTAACCCTATCTAATACAATATAAAATCAATAATTAATCACTGTGATTGTTGCAAATTCCTTCAGGGTTAGAAACCCTATACCTTGCAGAGTCAGCTCCTAGAAAACATAGGTAGATAGGTGCTATGAAAAGCAGATGCTGACCTAGATAGATCTTTTATTTGTTCCAGCATAGTTTTCTTCATGTTTTGTAACACGAGGAAATGCAGCATTCCATTATTTCTGCTGCTGATATTTTTACCATTGAAATTTGGTTTCACTAACTGTTTTGCCATGGGGAAAATATTTATAATTACATTTCTGTCATCAAGATATGCTTTCATTGATTTTAACTTGAGAAGAAAGAGATTTCGACTATCCTTGCTTGAGAACTGCTGCCATTCATTGCTGCCAGCAATAGAGTGTTCAGGATAGCAAATCTCTTTTTTTTTTTTTGCTTTACTCAGTTATGGGCTTCTAAATAATTTCAGAAAGTCACACAGGAAATAATTGGCTTTCTCCAGATGTGTTTTGTATTGTTTTCCTTTCCACATGTGTACAAACAGGTCATCATATATTTATGTGGCAAATGAATGTTTTTGTGTGTAGGTCTGTGAGATTCTTGGTGCTCTCTGAGGTTTACTTGAAGATGTTTCATTACCCAACTGGGTAACATCTTCAGTGCTAGAAGAGAGTGGGGTTTGTTCTCTGTTCATTAAGTGGCTTATCCTGTCAGCGTTGGTGGAGTGTTGTTTTCATCTTGGTAGATCTTGCTTGTTCTTATGGTTTGTGCCTGTCCTTATCTAAGCTATATCAATACAAATAAGAGAATCAAGACACTCTGGAGAATCCTATATAGAAGAACAACAATATCTGGAAATAAAATCATTGTCTGTCCATGTTGGGATGACCTCAGAAATCCCCCAAAGATATGAACAGACTCATTCAGCATAGGAGGATAACTTGCTCATTTGGAACAACAAAAATTGTGGCCTATCTGGAAATTTATTGCAGGACCCACTCTGTCTCCTCTCAAGGTTTTTTTTCTCATCTGAAAGAGAGCAGGAAGTGGAAGATAAAGTCCAGGAGAAATCTGAAGTAACTGTTCATAACTTCCAGATGGAGAGGAAGCTAAACTTAGCAGTGCTGTAAAAATGCCACAATTGATTCAGGTAGACTAGTTGAGCTAAAAGGAGAAAAGATGCTGAATTGAAATGTGAAGCAACACCCTCTTGGAGGTCTTGTAGGATCAGGTTCTTTCTTTTTCAGGATCATATCATACAATATATATTCCAATCTCACCCCTAAATTTATAACTCTGAATTTCTGGAGACAAATCATTGCCTTTACTTTGTTGTCAGGCTTCTCTGCCTTGCTGCAAATTTTGATAAGTTATTTTTTTGGGGAATTGTTCAGGTTAAGCTTCTAGACTTTTCATGGTTATTAGTTGCAAAGCCAGATGGCTTGAAAATGACCTAGGTACTTTCTATGTTTTTAACCCTTGATTTTGAACATTGCCATGCTAACTCGTTGCCCTTAAGATCCTGAACTATTTGTTGCCTTAAGCATTTACTGCTGGTTTTGCAGATATACATTATTTATTTATTCATCAAAGTTATATGGCTGCCCATCCCATAAAAAGTGACATAATACCTTTTCTCATAATAAAATCTTATTCTGACTAGCAAGTACTGCATTATTGGTCACTGAAATCTATTCACAGCTTAGAAAACCAAAGCAAAAGTCACTAATACTGTAGACCAGAGGTGCCAAACTCTATTTCATTAAGGGCTGCATCAGAGTTGTGTTTGACCTTCGGGGGCTGGGTGGGAATGTGGCCAGGATGGGCACGGCCAGCTCAATGTCACTTGTGTCAGGGGAACCTGTGGTGGTCTGAGTGCTTTGCCAGCGAAAATGGGCTCCCAATCTCTGCTTTCAGCTGGGACAGTCTCCTGCTACCCTGTGCTAGTTAAAATGGAACTCAGGAGAGCTGTATGCTGCCATCCCGAGCCCCGCTTTCACTGGCAGTAGCACCATGGGCTGGTCCCTTGCTGTTTCCAGGACAGCCCTGCGGGCCAGATCTAACCCCACAGGCCAGGATCTGTCTCCTGAGCCTTGAGTTTGACACCCCTGCTGTAGACCATATTCTGAGACAGATAATTCAATTGTTTAATGTGGATTGTCCTTGATGCGTGTTCATTTTTTAGTGTAAATTTAATTACCACTGTATTGCTGTTACATTTAACATAAGGGGTGATCCTATTTCCCTAGTCCCAGAATTAGTATCTTTCCAATAAACACAGAAAGCCAAATATATGTGAAAATCCATCATAATGTATTGACTGGTAGATGATAGAAACAAAGTAGATTTTTTTTTTTACATTGAGGAAGTCTAGCAAGTTAGCAGCAAAATGACTAGCTAGAGGGCTTTTCATGGAGAAAGACAACGAGAAAAGAAAAAGGAAACTTAAGAGTGTAAAAAGGATAGTGTCAGGGTTCCAAGTAACACATCCAATGGAATCAAAACTCCAAGGCAAGCATGTTTCTCAAATAGATAATAGATTTATTAGGCATGTCATATTGTCACATCTTGGGAAACCCGATTCTAACCCGATTCTAGCCCCATTGTGTTTTCCCTAGTTAAAAGTAAAGTTTTCTATCCCCTGCCTATGTATCTATCACATGGTCCAATCAGGTCACAGTCCAAAGATTGTTTGGTCTCAGGTTCCACCTTCTTGCACCTAGTGGGAAAGTTCTTGGTTCTCAAAAGAAAGAATTTTATTATGGCTACAATCCCCCAGCTATCTCTTCCTCCCCTTTCCCATTTCCACAGCTCGACTCAGCTCCACTGTGGCAGCCCTGAAGGTGTCAGGGGAAAATGGCTCCAGGGCTGACAGATTAATGAAGAAAAAGAGAATTGGTCAACTCAACATCATATTTATCTTTTTTTAAACATAAACATGGGGGGCAATTATCAACACTGACAGTTCTTATTGCATTAGCAAGAGAAGAGAGGACAGTGAATCAAAGATTCATGGTGGACACAAACTGAATCATGGGCTTAGGCAAATCTCAAGGCTGAAAGAATTCAGGGAGAAGAAGAATAAAAATACCCCATTGAAATACTAATGACTTGAAACCATAATAGATTTAGTTATTAAATCTAATATGATAAGAAGGGAGTAGTTAGAAAGGTCAACTCACCTAAGAAAATTGACTGTACACTGGTAATAGTGTTTACAGCAGTACACTTTGGCCTGTCTAACACAGTGAAGATCATTTAATTTTGGATAGAACATAATTTGGGAATTTACAACCTTGACTGTGTCAGAGTTCCAAGTAATAGATTGAGCTATGTGACTGACTGTTTCCACTAGCTGAACAATATGTTGGATAATGTCCTTATAAATGACAGCTGAAAATCTGGAGTGCATGTATATGATAAAAGAATAAAAGAGGAAGATTAAAAGACATTGTAAAAGATTTTGGGGGAAATTATATATGGAACTGATCACCCATGGCCATCTTGACTCCGCTTGAAAGGCATTTTGAGTATACTTTGATTTGACTTATTCAACCTAGAGTTGGCTTGGCTGACATTTCTTGGGAAAAGCAAGACCTTTTAAGTACCAGAGTGCTGAGAATCATATAAAATGGTGACAGTATTCTGAACTTCTAGCAATATAACCCATTCTAATCTTTTGTATTGTATGTGACACAATAGAACTATCAGTATAATATAATTGGTTGACTTTTGTGAAGAAATGAAGTCTTCGCCTGTAAACTCAGCATGCAGAGATTGATGGGCTCCTGCCTAGCATGGGTGTGTATCTTCATATTCATAGGTGTGGTTTTTAAAGACATTATCTTGCTCGGGAAGAGAGTCTAAATATTTATACTTGACTAGTAACCATGGGCTTTCACCATACACAAAACAAAACGTGAAGGCAGTTCTGTTACTATAACTTAGTAAGAAGAAGGATGATTAAAAGGTCTCATGCAAAAGAAGCAGAGTTATGCAAGGCAAAGTAAAGATCACATCAGAACATTCATTACTTTAATCAAGCTAAATACATACCCATTCACCACTGAAACACCTTTTTAAATGTCTCAAAACTGCTTTTCAGGAGGCAACTGGACTTCTATGTTTTTTGTTTTGAAGATGTTTCACTTTTCATCCAAGAAGTTTCATCCGAGAAGTGAAACATCCTCAGAACAAAAAACAAGAAAGTCCAGTTACCTCCTGAAAAAGCAGCTTCGGGACAACCATGACCTGGATGACTAAGACTCTCCATAGACCTTTTTAAATGGAAAATTATATGGCATTTTCTTTTCAAATTCTTAGAAATTGCTTGCCAGAGGAAAGAAGAGATTGCTATAAAAATCAACATTCTTATTTGGAGCATCAGTTATCATGGCCCACTTTTTAGATTATTGTATATTTGTAGCATGCACAATTCATGAAACTGATCTTTGAGGAAAAATTGTTTCTCTTACAAATACTTTTGTAGTCACTTAATTCTCACAGTTCTTTCTTTCTTTCTTTCTTTCTTTCTTTCTTTCTTTCTTTCTTTCTTTCTTTCTTTCTTTCTTTCTTTCTTTCTTTCTTTCTTTCTTTCTTTCTCTCTCTCTCTCTCTCTCTCTCTCTCTCTCTCTCTCTCTCTCTCTCTCTCTCTCTCTCTCTTTCTTTCTTTCTTTCTTTCTTTCTTTCTTTCTTTCTTTCTTTCTTTCTTTCTTTCTTTCTTTCTTTCTTTCTTTCTTTCTTTCTTTCTTTCTTCATGCTTCCTCTGAAAAAGCTAGTTCTACTCTTTTCCCCTAAACATTATAATATGTAGTCCCATATCTTGCATATCCTATATTTATCAAGAAGAGCTTTTATATAGTAGAGGAATACATTCCAGGGTCTTAGACAGTGTGGCTTATAATTCTGCCCCTGGATAAGGAACAATCACCAGAAGCTTCAGGAGCTGTGGAAGAGAACTCCACAAATGTGTTGCCTCTGCCTTCAAAAAGAGCAAGTGAAGAAGCAATAGCCGTGAAGAGATGTGTGCTGCTTTCTGAAAAATAAATTCAGAATGTGATAGAAAATCCTCAAGAATCCTGAAGTGCACTGGACTTCATACAACCATACAACCACAAATTACACAGCTAGAGATTGTCTTGGGATAATGAAACACTGGGGTAAAGTAATGTTTTCCTTACTATTAGATGTTGAAGGTTATGCTGGGAAACGAGATGAACACCCGAAGTGTTGGATATGACAATATTAATTGTACAGATAAAGATACAGTAACACTGGGAGACTTTAATTATCCTGGTATTTGTTGAAAGTCCAACTTGGTCAAGACTGTGAGGTCCTGAATACTTTAGTGATTCTGCTGCGTGTTGAACTTTCCAGAAATCTGAAGAAGAGACAAGGCTCTTCTGGATCTAATCCAGATCAATACCGAATTGCCGGTTCAAGATGAAAAAGCAATAGGTACTTTGAAAGAAAGTGACTATATTGCCTCGAGGTGAAGGACACCTCCCAACCTTAGTTGTTACTGTTGTAACTTTAAGCAGGATTCTTTGAAATCATTCTCATTCTATTACAGTGCATCTTAGCTTCAAAAAATAGTACAGAGCCCAATATGATTTTTTTGTTACTTTTATATCTTAATTGATTCATTGACCTGTCTGAGCTAAAATCATTTTCCAAATAGATATCCATAGCAGAATGTAAACAAAAGCTATGTTTGAGATAACGTCTTCTAGGACAGTGTTATTGTATAAGTTGTAAAGAGATTTACCACATTTCAGGAATTTATTCCTCCTCTCCCCCTCCCCCCTTGAAATCAAAATGTCACGGTGTGGTTGTTAAGCAATGCTACCAATTTTCAGGGATGTACAAATTATTTTCTTCTAATAAACACAATACATCTTGGAAAAATTAAATACGTAGGTTCCATTTAATTGCTTATTTGTTACTTGCTACTTGTTTTGAAATGTTTATCCTTTTATCCCAAGTGCAAAACAGGTTACCAAATGTTTCATAAAGTATTCAGGAAAATTAGCTAAAATCAAAGTCACGCAATAAACATTACAGAAGTTTCCACCTTGGGGGAAGGGAATTCAAAGAAAGATTGAAAGAAACAAACTCATTCTCAGATGACAATTTCAGGACCCATTTTACCTAAAAACACCACACAATTCCAGTACTACTTCTGCTTTTTATCTATCCTTATTTTTCCTAGCAAGTGGCACCTTTTGATAAAGGAAATGGGTGAAATAAGGGGAAGAAGCCTAACTCATCCAAACATCTTCTAATCCAGGTTCCTTAAAATAGCTACTAGGCTTTGGGCCACAGCTCCTTGTTTCCCACAAAGAGCTGGTGGGGGAAGGGTCAGAAGAGGAGGGACACCAACAGTTAAGCTAAGTTACCATCCTTGTAGCAGGAATGTATCCTTATGCCACCTTGCATATATTTTTTAAACTGGTTTTTCTCCAGTTATCTGGTTTTCTTCCAGTGAAAAAGAAGAGGAACAGTGAAGTAAGCTGACTGAGAAGCATTAAATAAACAGAAAGGAAATTCTGCTCTTAGCTGTGATGATAAAGATCTTATCGTGAGGTGTATCTGCTAAACTCCTTGGCAGCTGCAATCATGTTCTAATTCTGCATATATAAACATGATTCAGCACTCCTTCTTCCTAAACATTGCTTCACTTTCATATGGTAATGGATCATGTGGCCCAAAGATTGTAGCGAACATGTAATTCATCAACTGAAATATTCCTTATAGCTGGTTTAAAAGCACTGAATTATGTCTTTTAATCATGCTAGAAGGGTGTGTCTGGTAACCACAGTGCTGTGCAGTTTGATTCTGTCAAATAGGATCTAGGATCTTTTTGTACTTCTGAACAAAAGAGGAAAGGAGTTCTTACCCTACCTCCATTGTGATCATTGTGGTACTGTTGTGTAATTTCTGGACTGCAGTGTCATTGTCCCTCTCCAGGTTACACAGCTCTGCTTTCTGAGCTATTGTTTTTATAAATCATTCAAAACTCAACTATTCCAGGAAACCTAACACCATTCTTTTTATTTCTCTGGATAGAACAAGTCCACTTCTCCAGAAGTAATTCAGCTGCCACTGAAAGCCAAATTAAAATCAGCCATTGGAGACGAACTACAAATAAACTTTTGATTAGGTTAGGCTGTAAGTATGTAAGTAAATAAACACAATGTAGTTTCTGATTATATTCTAGTAACCTTGCTAAAGTTATTAAATAATAGGAAAAAAGAATCAGATTATTGGGGTCCAATTTAGTTGAAAGTTTCTCTGTCTGTAATGTTCCAAGTTCATAGACTGTCTATCCTTCTACCTTTAGTGACCACTTTTTCCTCCTGGGCAGAGAAGAGGCAGGGTGATCTCCCACACTATGTGAGTGGTGTGATTCATTTTGCGACTTGGTTGCTAAGAGACATGTCCCGTTTGCGTGCAGGCAAATGAGAGAAGATTTCTTTTAGTTTTAATGTTCAAGCGCCAAACCCATTTTTTCATTGATTTAATTTTCAACTTTCTCTGAACAACACCTATTCAGGAATGAAAGCAAGATAAGACAAGTAGGTCTTTACATTCCATATCATTTTGAGTTCTGGGCTTCTAGAAATCTCTTCAAAGATTAATGCAGAAAGTTCTTTGCACATATTTCTTTTATACTTCTAGATCCAAAATTTGTGCTGAAGCAGTTCACTATTTATCCATGTTAAAATGAGAAAACAGGACAAAGGATTTGTGTGCTATAGTCACTGCTTAATTCAATGTCCTTAATAGGAGTACAAAGTTCTATTACAATTGGGAAAATGTAGAATGGGAAGAATACATAGAGTACTAGAAATCAGGTCTCATAGAGAATTGATTATATAAATTATATTAAATGTCAAATTGGCTGTCTTCCTTCTAAACACTTCTTTACTTGTTTAATGCAGGACCTTTGAGCTTCTTAAGAACAATAACATTTTCTCTGAAAAAACACTAATAAAATATATTATAGTTGACCTAGGGCCTGATCTCTGACTTATCCTGGATAGATGGATGGACAGCTGGCTGGCTGGCTGGATAGATAGATAGTAGATACTCAATGGATATATTTATAACAGTGAACAAGGCATACTGTGGGACCTCATCCCAACATATGTTGAGAAAAATCCTATATGCAGATTGATTGTGGGATACTAGAAAAAAAGACATATGCTATGTAAAGATCTAATTTTCGTTTATTTTTAGAACAATTGTAAGAGTGGGGGTTTGCAAATAGAGAAATAAGATGGGGCGTGCTTTAGTTCATGTTTATCGTTATTGTCTTGGTATATAGAGTTCAACCCTGACGGTAGCAAAAGGGAATAAAAAGCTACATCCAAAGGAAAATCTGCTCGGGTTTTCTAGGTTTGTTTACTTGCAAGAACAAAAAGTTACATTTTATTTATTTGCTGCTTCTTCGTCTAAGTTGTGTTCCCTATAACAGTTTTTCTACTCATCATCATGCATCCATGTGAGACTTGCTACCGGTAAAGTACGTTTCAAAAGTGTTAGGATTTTTCTTTTGCATTTATGGAACCAAGTATGGACGATCTGAAGCCAAAATCATGTAGAAAAAGTCACAATGTATCTAGTCAGTCAGAAACCAGCGGTACCTTGTATGAAGATCTTATAACCATGGTACATCAAAACACTTAAAACCAGAAACACCTTTGGATACGAGCGAAGGGGGGATTATACCGTCGCACCTATTTGCAGAACCGGTTGTGTAACGATTCTAAATAGCGCAGAGAAACCGGTTGTTAGAGGGAAATTAATAGCCCTAATCCTGTAAGGAAGGCAGGAGGAAAACCTTCTGGTGTGCTTAAGGAAACGCCCTCTCCATTACACCCTTGTCAACACTCAGTTCGTCTCGCGAAACATACATCTGGCAGGACTGACTTCCGGTTCAGGAATTCTTGTGAGGTTAGGTCTCACTCCTTTGCTGTGGTACTTGCTTGTTGCAGTGAGCATTTAAAGCTCACTGGCACTGAAAAAAGTGACATGCCCTTTCACACTGACTGACGTTTGCAGATCCCCACAGTATGGGAGGCTCAGGTGAGGAGATGCGTGCCCCGAATTGTGTGTGAAATTGAGTGTACACCACACCAGCCAATAGACATGACAACCAAGCCATGTCCACCCAGCCATCGCACACAAGGCCACCCCCACCGCCTAGCCACGCCCACAGACCCGGTGTTAAATATGTTGAATCCCACCCGCTGATGTGAGACTGTCATAATGAAAACATGTTCAAATCCACCTTGCTCTTCCAAAGAATCTCATGGGTCTAATCTACCATAAAAGACATTATCATGATTTTCTCTAGCGGAATTCAGAGAAAATAAGTAAAAACAATCTGTTTGCACATGACACTTATATATGTCTACTCATAAAATTTATGAACATGGGTGGATCTCTAGTTGTTCTCCTAAACTCTCGAGGATAACTAAGCATCAATTAAAGCCTCAGGGGGAAACCTTCCTTATGGATGTTTTAGTTCTCACGATAGCGATCTTGTGTGTTGGGTGGAAGTTGGCCATAAATTTTGAAGGGGTCGAAACTAAGACAGGTGTCAGCAATCATAAAACTGCCCACATAAATTATAATAGGCTCGTAGGCAAAACACATATGTACTGAAGGCGGACTATTAACTGTAAGTAGGGACGATTATAAAAGCAAATGGTAAGAAGGCGTGTACATTGTGATGCTTGATTCCATAATCGAAACTGATTTTAGATGTCCTGTGGTAACCATTAAGTGGTCTGACTTTTGGGATTTTATAGGAAAAATGTTCTCCAATCGCTACCCTGTCAAGCACACTTCTTTCGTTGTTGGATGTCCTCTTTGTATCCCTTTTGACGGATAAAGCAAGTTTTCTGTGCGTAGATTCTTCTTGTTCCACGACACCAATTCCTAACATCAATTATTGAACAACCAAATATGACGGGACTAGGTCTAATATGAAACAGTGTATTAATACTAGGATTAGCATGGTGACTTGATTAGAAAGTGAGAATAGAGGTAAAAACTAAGAAAGAGGGGAATTTAGCAGATATAAATTTTAATTAATAGAATACACCCCCCCCCCCTAGTAATATTTGATTGCAAACAAATCAGATGTGGAAAGATGGCTATACAATATAAGGTTTATATCATTGGAATATGAAATGTGTGAATATAACTACTGTAAAAAAACACCAGTTAGCAATATTATGGATTATATAGGTTTGATTAATTAACAACTATTATGATTAGCATTCTTGGATGAGTTGTATAAAAATGAAATTACCCGGACTTTGCTTTTCAAAGGACGGTTAACAAGGGGATCTATGACCGGGGACCCTGCAGAGGTCATACATTGAAATACCTCCAAGTATACTGAAATTTTAATACATGATCATGAGGATGCGGGAAGCTTGGTAACGGGAAATCTTAGTTCATAAGCACTTTCAGAGACGTCTGTAACGTGAATGGTCATAAATGATATTTATCGTTGGGACAGCTGTAATTTCTAGTCAAATATGCTGATAGGAAGGAGGCAAAATGGAAACAACTGACAAAAAAACCTCTATTTAGGAGGAACGGCTAGGGATAAGTGGCAGGCAGTTGACAAGAGTAAACACTGACATGGCCAACCTAAAAATACTGGTTTGTATAGGCGAGAGAAGTAATGGGGACGCTCAGTAAACAGCGACTGAACACTAAACTAGATGATCAATAGAACAGAAACATTGGGGCAGGTAGGGGGGACTATTGATTATAACAGAGAAAGGACAGGAATCAAAAAAGCATGAACGATCAAAGTAAAAGGAAATGAATGAAAAAAAGTAGCTTGCGAGTGTAATAGTTGGAGGGAATGAAAAGATCTGAGCTTTTGAAGAGTAACTGGCAAAGTTTTCAGAAGTGACGGGCATAGGGGAAGCAAGGATGCTTTGCAAGGAAGGATGGGACTGTTACTGGTGGAATAAAATTGGACCATGAGGTAGGCAAACTCCTGGAAAAGAAAGTGGTATATATTGACTAAGAAGTATAAGCAATTATGAGTACTAAAAAGGTGAGAAAATTTGTTCTGAATGTATACCTTGGCATGTGAGCAAAATTTCGGGTTCATAAGGACTTGTCTCTAGCAGACAAATTGTGACAGTGGTCGTTTTGCATAGGCAGCTTTCACTTATTTTTCTCCCGCAGGAAAAAGCATTACAAGTCATGAATGGACTCTCTTTCATATTTGGAAAGTGTTACTTTGGAGGGGTTAGGGACACCCTGGGCGTCAAGAAATCCCAGGCTTGGACGGCTCCAAAATTTTGAAAACCCTGAAAGCTTCTCGATCCTCATGGCC